>CM062820.1:1287969929-1289242052 GCA_031772625.1 Pinus tabuliformis | reverse complement strand
CGCGCTTGGGGCGAGGTTGACTATTGCAAGCAAATGGGTGAGGGGCATGAGATGGAAGAAAGGGGCAGGGAGAAGTAGGCAGTAAGCTGCATGAGAAGTAGCCATATCCTACATGCAAAGCAAGTGTTGGGTTAACCGGAATTCTCCCGGGATGATGGCAAGGCCAGAGAGCCCAATTGAAAAGCTGATTGGATGGAATTGAGAGGCAACACTATTACTTTCTGGGCAGAGTGGGAAGGGACCCAGTTTATTCCTGGAAAACTGCAAGGAGAAGGAGGGGACTGTGCGAATGGCTTAGGCAAGGGAAGGTTGACCTGCATGTGAACGAAAGTTATGGGGCTTGGAAAAGGGGAGCGACACCGGGCTTGGTCTATGGACCTCCCCATTGCTGGGTTCGGTCTATGGACCACCTCAGCTCTGAGGCCGAGAGAGCAAGAGGAGAGGAGAAGCAGGGGTGGCACATAATGTTGGCAAAACAATTCAAAAATGGGTCCAAATTGCAATGCTTTGTTTTGGCTTAACAAACCGTTGTTGTCACTAGTGTTCAGGAGATCTGGACATGGCTCAAGCTGTGAGGGGACGTGGTCATGGAAGGAGAGGCCCGACACCTAGGAAAGACAAAGAGCCGAGCACGTCGGAACCTAGAAGGGGCAAGAAGTCGGTAGAAAACCTTATCACTGAAGCGGAGGAGGCTTACTGTGAGGGGACGTATGAAGGAATCCAGAAACTGTTAGAAGAGTGGGAGGATGAAATAAAACAAGGCAGTGAGACAGAGGAAGACATGGAGAATTGGAGAACCTTAGTCCCGGATCCATGCAACACCTGAGGAAGAATTACGTAGTTCAAACAAAATCTTTACCTTTATTAGTTAATGAAGAGTTTATTAGGAAAAGCAATGGAACATATTTTTGTGGGAATGGAAGTGACACTCCAAGGTATGTCGAGTTACAAGCAGGATTTGTAGAAAATCCTCTTCCAGCTTCATAAACAAGACATCAGACTAGATAGAATTGACCGCCACATCCCTTGCATACTGGAATTGAATGAGATGCCTGGGGCATCGCCAAGGATCCGACGCTTGTTGAATCTGCCTTCGAGGAGTAGAAGGGATAGACTCGCACCTATGCATATTTTTGGTTTATGCGGATAGCTTTTAATTTCTGTTATGCAAATATCAGTTTAGATAGTTATGTAGTGTATGGACATGAAACAGAAACATATCTAGCTTGGCTAGAGAGATTAAGACTTTATTGTTTTTGGATGGCTTACAATGCGGACAGGTAGCCAACAGACTTGGTTTCCCTTCGGGGTAAGTTGAGGCCATCTCGTCAATCTTTGTGGTGTAAATTTGCCTTTGTTTAATAGAAAATGGAATGGTCCTCCCAAGCTTAACAAAAAAAAAAATTATATATTTTTTTGGAGTTATCTTTAGTGCGATTTTTTGGCCTTTCCGGTCTTTGAATTTGATGGAAAAAATTGAGTGAAATCTTGATTTGCATTATTTAAACTGGTTTTTTACTGTATTTATGGATTCAACACCCTAAAAAATTCCTAAGGCACTTTGATTGTGTGAGGGTTACCCATCAAACTTGTGATTTCAATAAATTCCTATCTAATTTTAGAGAAATTAGATCGGAAAAACTCACGAAAAAACTTCCAAAAAATCTCACTAAAAACAAGTCTTATATTTTTTACTAAAATAATATAAAATTATTTAATTTAAATAATAAATAAATAAAATTTATATTTTTTAAACTATCAAAATAAATTATATATAAAATAGTGTAATAATTTTTTTTTATTAAATATCTTTTACAAAATCATGTTTGACCAGAAACTTTAATTAATATGAAGTATTATGCAACACCTTCCACTTTTCTTGGAGTGCAAGAATTCTACAACATCTCAATAACCTCATAACTCCATAATGATTCATGAATAATCCCACAACCTAATGACGAGCGACCATCTTGATCTTTTCAATTGTACTTTAAGATAAGGAATTGTGTTTGGGTTTCTTTTTCATGGTCTACAATTTAAACGACCTACTTATGATCGAGAATGAAGTTTACTTCATAATAGCTTTGAAAATCAATTATGCCAACCATTTCACACGTTTGTCCAAAGTAATGATGATGGTATTTATGACCAAGTGTGTTGTTGAGTTTTGGTTTATGGAATAAGCAACCTATCATGGTGTGTAATCAATGGATGGGATGATGCTATGCCATGTAAAAAATTATTTATTATTTTGTATTATTTATTTTTATTATTTTGTATTATTCAATGTATTTACTATTTTTTATTATTTAATTATGAGGTATTTTTTTTTAAATAATATAAATATTATAGAAATTTTGAAGTTCAAAAGAGTAGTTTGATTATATTTCTAAATATTATTAAAGATAGAATTATGTGAAATTTGGTTACGTTTGGATGTGTTTTTTATATAGTTTGAGTGGGCTTAATGGTTAAGAGCATGTGTTTCCTCATAAGAGGTTACAGGTTTAAAACTGGAGGGATAGAGTATGTATGCTTTTGTAAACTTAGTAGTCAAATCGCCAAATCCTTGCGTAGTCCCTTGTCCCACAAACAAGGCGTATGTATGCCTTCATAAATGTAGTAGTCAAATCGTCCCTTGTCCTACAAACAAGGGGTATGTATGCCTTCGTAAACTTAGTAGTCAAATCGTCCCTTGTCCTACAAATAAGGGGTATGTATGCCTTCATAAACTTAGTACTTGTCCCACAAACAAGGGGTCTGTATGCCTTCGTAAACTTAGTAGTCAAATCGTACAAACAAGGGGTATGTATGCCTTCATAAATGTAGTAGTCAAATCGTCCCTTGTCCTACAAACAAGGGGTATGTATGCCTTCGTAAACTTAGTAGTCAAATCGTCCCTTGTCCTACAAATAAGGGGTATGTATGCCTTTGTAAACTTAGTACTTGTCCCACAAACAAGGGGTATGTATGCCTTCGTAAACTTAGTAGTCAAATCGCCAAATCGTTGCGTAGTCCAACAAGGGGTATGTATGCCAACAAGGGGTATGTATGCCTTCGTAAAATTAGTACTTGTCCCACAAACAAGGGGTATGTATGCCTTCGTAAACTTAGTAGTCGGGTATGTATGCCTTCGTAAACTTAGTACTTGTCCCACAAACAAGGGGTATGTATGCCTTCGTAAACTTAGTAGTCAAATCGCTGCGCAATCCCTTGTCCCACAAACAAGGGGGTCCAAGTTTTGTGTGGTTATTTTTTGTCATGTTGAATCTTCATGAAATTTAAATCTAGATTAAATCTTATAAAAACTTTTTTCAATGTCAGATATCTTTGAGCATTTTTGTCCCACAAACAAAGGACTCTGAGTTTTGGGTGGTTAATTTGTTTTCCCTATATAAACATTGAATCTTCATGAAATTTAAATCTAAATTTTTTAATATATTAAATCTTATAAAAACTTTTTCAATGTCAAATACCTTTGAGTTTTGAACCGTTAACTCGTTTTCTTTTTTATGTTAAAAAAATTCCATCTCTATGTTCAACTTGTCCCACAAACAAAGAGCTCTGACTTTTGGGTGATTAATTTGTTGGGGTCTGAGTTTTGGGTGGTTAATTTGTTGAGTTCTAAGTTTTAAGTGGTTAATTTGTTTTTATCTTCGTGAAATTTAAATGTAATTTTTTTAATAAATTAAATCTTATAAAAACTTTTTCCAATGTCATATGCCTTTGAATTTTGAACCGTTAACTTGTTTTGTTTTTTCCCATTTTATTTTTTCCATTTTAGGTTAAAAACAATCCTCTCTCCCTCCTACCTAGGTTCAAGAAAGCTGACTAAATTTTGAGAAAAAACAAATGACACCACATATCCGTGTTGCTATTAAATGTTGAAAATGCTGTATTTATGATCGGTCGTTGTTGAATCAAAGGTATCTTTAAAGCTACTCTCGACTTGTACATCAAGGACTTGGGAATCCACGTCGTTCAGACTTCACCACCTCCTTGAAGTTGAGCTGTCACGACACTTGTTGCCCTCTCAACAATCTCGCTGTGCACTCACTCACATCTCACGACACTGGTTGCCCCCTTTTCGTACCCACATGCAAATTGTTTTCCAATATATATTTGTATTTTCGAAGAACTTATAATTCAACAACCAGTGTAAGGATAAAGTATGCGTTTGAACGCTTCCGTGTCAAGTGTTATGGCCTCTCCTTTTTATTTGCATAATAAAACTTGTTTTTTTGGGTTGCAGGCATTATTTTATCTTGGGCTTCACGGCACCTCTTTGCCCCGACCACACTCCATCTATTATTAGCTGGCGGTGGACTAACTTTCTAGATTTTATGGGAACCACCATGGAGAGTTGGGACTTTGGAAACCTGTTTCATTTCTCATTCGGTGCTTCCTCACGCTGTATCTTTTTGTTTCAGGTAGGAGCAGAATATGTCTAACTTCCTGCATATCTTGCTTTTCTGCACTTTCATATTCTGCAATTATGTAACAGACATGCTCTTTCGGGCTTTATTCGGTCTTTATTCTTTCACTTATCCTTTATCAGATTCATTTGTATTTCACCTGACAGCGATTCCAGTTTCTTTTTCCTTACTGGGAGCATCTGATTTTTCATGTTTTATATGAAAGCTTTGGATTTCAAATTAATTAGGCTAATAGGTGTGGCCTATTTTGCAACCCAGTTTCTAACTTTTTTATTCTTTAAAATATAAAAAATTTATAAATGGGTAGATTTAGAAAGAGTTTCCATTGTTCTAAACCTCAACTCTGGTGAGCTAGCTCCACTCTTGTGAGTCTTCAAGGTACAAATTTTAATAAATGACACATAAATATTTTGATGACTATAGATAACTATTCTAATCCTATTAGTTAACTGTGTCCTTTCAGAATTTTTAGTGCATAAATGCTTTTCCTTTGCATTTTTAACATGCAGAATATCTTTAGTCTTGTTGTTTCCTTGAGCTTTTTGTATATTGTCCCTGATTTGCATTTTCTACATGCATTCAGTGTTTGGGACGAGCAGCAGCATAAAATGGTTTGTTAATGGCGGGAAAGAATAGAAACTCCACAGGGAGTTCTCAGTTGATTGATGCCAAACTTGAAGAGTATCGAATTAAACAATGTCCTGCATGTGGTCATCAGATTGAACGCCAGGAGGTATGCGTATACGACAACCGCTCTCTTTTTCAATTTAGACATAACCCAATATGTTACCTGATAATGTTGTAGGATGCCCAGTGACAAGTTCAATGCAGGGAGACATATGTAGATCTCTAGATGTCCATGTATTGCAGAAACAATTTTCAACATCTGCTGTTCTGCTTTGGCCATGGACTGGTGGCAATTTGGAGGGTGGATTGCAACTTGGGTTTTCAGAAGTTGGACTTGCATGCTCCACCTCATGCCTGTGGTTGGTTTACTGTTGTAGGTTTTAACAAAATTGAACTTGCATGTTCCAACTTCCACCTACCTCATGTCTATGGTTGGCTCACTGTTGGTGTGGCAGAGTTGCACTCTTTTCAGCTAGGTGTTTTCCCTCCATGGAAAACCTATCAAGACAATCCAAAGGATGCTTTTCAGTATTGGTGAATGGCATTCTTGTAAACACATTGAAAATCCAAGGGATGCTTTTGAGTATTGGTGGATGGCAACCTATCAAGAAAATCCAAGAGATGCTTTTGAGTATTGGTGAATGGAATTCTTGTAAACTCTTTGAAAATCCAAGGGATGCTTTGAGTATCACTGGATGGCATTCTTGTAAACTCTTTTCAGCTAACTGTTTTTCCTCTATGGAAAACTTATCAGCTATGGAAAACTTATCAAAGGAAATTTAAGGAATGATACTTTCTTATATTAGTGGATGGAATTTCTGTAAACTCTTAATGAAATGCCCACTAATATTGAGCAAAATCAAAGTTAACTAACCCTTTGGACCTTAATAACGAACAATCTCAGCTGCTATTTCAGCTCTGTTCAAAATAATGAAGGAGAGCATACAATGTCTGCCCCAGAAATTATATGATTGTGCTAATAACGAGATGCTTGTTTGTTACAGGCTCTTCAAGATTGGCCTGGGCTTCCTTGTGGAGTAAAATTTGACCCTACAGATCAGGAGCTGATAGAACATCTACAAGGAAAGGTTGGCTTAGATAATTCCGCCCCTCATCCTTTGATTGACGAGTTCATTCCAACAATTGGAGGGGAAGATGGGATCTGTTATTCACATCCAGAAAAACTTCCAGGTATGTATTGTTCAAAACCTTAGTACGGATTTTCTGTCTATCTTTCAGTCTAATTTTCTCGCAATCTGGTAAATCAGAAATTCAAATTCGAATTGTGAACTCTCCCTAATTTGAGTGCCCCAGAGATGTGCCCCAGAGAGAGATTTTTCATGATGCTGAATTCATATGTCAGTCAAAAACCCACTTTTAAACAATAAAAGAATCAAAATCTGAACAAATTCTTTTAGCCAACTTCCCCAAAACTTCTGAACTTCTCACAATGAAACAACACCATTTTCAAAAATAATTATTTAGTCTAAATTACATTGGAAATTGATGTGCATCTTTATAATAGAAGTTCAGAGTTATAAACCAGCTATCGTCATGATGAGTCTGGTATACTATAAAGATGCACACTATGAATAATCTCCCATGCGACATTCTGACAAACTCAGCCACAGAAATCTTCAGACTGCAGTTATCTGTTTCTTTTTTAATTAGTGTCATAAGCACAATCAAAGCCTGTAATAAGCATGTTTTTTTTAATTAGTGTAATAAGCACAATCAAAGCCTGTAATAAGCATGTTGATTGATAGTTTCAGATTTTAGATTTCTGTGACCATTGTCTTTTTTTGCAAACATTCGGATCCATCACATTCATACTACATTATTCCCTGCTATTCTTGGTTCTGCCAGTCATTCTTCTTATTCAGTTAGTTTCCATTGTTATTGCATGCTATTTCTACTAAGATTGAGTTTATCTTTTGGTTACAGGAATATCTCGTGATGGCCTGATAAGGCATTTTTTCCATCGACCTTCGAAAGCATACACGACAGGCACCAGAAAAAGGAGAAAGATACAAACAGCCCGCGATGAGAGCAGTGAAGGCGAAACAAGATGGCACAAGACTGGTAAAACCAGACCAGTGCTGGTTAATGGCAAGCAGAAAGGGTGCAAGAAAATCTTAGTATTGTACACTAACTTTGGGAAGCACAAGAAACCCGAGAAAACAAATTGGGTGATGCATCAATATCATTTGGGTTCACAGGAAGAAGAGAAGGAAGGGGAGCTGGTGGTTTCCAAGATCTTCTATCAGACACAGCCGAGGCAATGCAATTGGGAAAAGGTTACAGATGGCGGGGATACGCACAGGGTTAGTGTCACAGAAGCAACTCAAGTTTCAGAGAGATGCACAGCTGGAGAAACTGTTAGTTCCACTGCCAGGCATATTTATAATCACTTGGAACAGCAAACGAAAATCACCCACCGTTCCTATGATTTATCTCTAGGCCAATCCAGATTAGAGGATAGTGATCGGGTGAGCATTTCTGAATAACTTAACCCTGAAAACCAGAAACAGCACCCAAGGAGACTGGTTTTTGGTAGAAAAGCATTCCAAAATCTTAAATAATGATACCACCTCCATGATTTGATCTTCATGCGGGTAAAAGATTGGAATGGAGATTCCTTTATGGGAAAAATCCTCTTTGTAACTGAGAAAAGCCTTGAGATTTGCTTAAAATTTGGGGATTTTTTTCACCCAAGCCAGGTTTCTGGGCCTTCTGGTACATTGCAAAAGATTTAAGATTTGATGTCTTCTGACTCAAATCAAGATTTTATTTGTTTACTCAAATTTTAACCATTTTTTAACCCAATTAGATACGTGTTTACAGTGATCACTCAGATGACGATGGGCTAGCTTTAAAGCGGCACGTAAGAACTTATATTACAAAGTAATTCATAATATTATTATTTTGGTCGAAATGCTGCAAAGGCGGTCATAATATTATTAATTTGGTAAATATTTATTTATTTATTTTTAATTTGGTCAATATTATTAATTTTTTTTAATAAATTTTATTTAAGTTTCGCTAAAAAATTAATCTTTAAGTTATATATATAATTTATTAAAATAATTTATTTAAAATAAAATTTAAATGATAAAAAAATATATAATTAAATTAAAAAAAATTAATTATAAATATATAAAATCGTATGTAATGAGTTTATCATTTAAGAAACTTAGTAAACATTTTTATATTGGTATTGTTAATTGATATTATTACTAATATAAATTAAAGCTAATTAATTTTAACATTATGATATATGCATCACTGATTTGCATTATGATATATGTATAATTGATTCACATTTTAATATTTTATATTATTAATATTTTATGTTATTAATAATTTTATGTTATAGAAATGAAATGGGATTTTTAATTGATTTATTAGTAAGTATTATTTTTTTATTTATCACTGATTTGCATTTTGATACATGTATAATTGATTCAAATTTTAATATTTTATATTATTAATAATTTTTCATTATAAAAATGAAATGGGATTTTTAATTGATTTATTAGTAAGTATTATTTTTACAATTGTGTTATTAATGATATTAGTAATTTTTAATTGTAAAATATATATAATTTTTTTGGTATTTTTTTCTATCTCAAAAAATATTTCGAAAATATATAAGTATATTTTTTAGGCATTTTGTTCTATTCAAAGTGACAAAAAGGCTTATAACCAAAGCTATAATGTAGAATGACCCTAAATAACAATAGCATCCCATAATTGTCTCTCCCTCCTATGGAACAATTGTCCTTCATCAAAATCCTTATCAAATTAATTTGTTTATATAATATCAATGAGTAATGCATCATTTGATAGAATATCAACATTAATGTTTCATCAAAATCTCTATCGAATTAACTTGTTTATATAACATTAGAATATCAACATTAATGTTTCATCAAAATCTCTATCGAAGTAACTTGTTTATATAACATCAATGATTGTTTGTATAATATCAATGAGTAATGCATCATTGGATAGAATATCAACATTAATGTTTTGTTCATGGAAAATGTGCTTGAATGTAATGCTTTGAAATTGTAATGAGATTGTCTTCAATTGTTGTGTTATATGAAGTATGCTTTGAAATTGTAATGAGATTGTCTTCAATTGTTGTGTTATATGAAGTAGACCCAAGTTAAACAATTCATGAAAGAGTGGTCCGTTGAATTGTTAACTTGGAGTCCCCATAAACTTACAAAAATAAGTTAATAGGGCATTTTAAAAAGCACATAATGATTGAATTCAATCTCATAGTGAAAGTTCAAGAAATGCAAAACAAAATCCAATTCCTCTAACTAGTCACTTCAAAAAAGCTCCTAGACCACTTCAAAAAAGCTCCTAGACATTAGTTTATTTATAGGAATGTCTTCCACTAATAAGGTCTTGGACTTATAAGAAATAGGAATGTCTTCCACTAATAAGGTCTTGGACTTATAATAAGAAATAGGAATGTCTTCCACTAATAAGGTCTTGGACTTATAATAAGAAATAATGGTCAACATTATGATATATTGAATATGGGCTAGAGAGCATCTTAAAAATTCTAAAATTGTGTTTAACCCAAAATTCCTAGAGAATTAGAATAACTAAGAGGCAATGATTTTAGTGATTCGTTAGTGAATTAAATTTGAATATAGTTAATAAAAAAATTCTCTAAGTAATCCTCTTAAACCTAAATAAACATTCCAAAAAATATATATTTAATTTACCATTCTTCTTACATAGATTACAAATGATAGGCTCAATTTAATTTTTCCTTAGGATAGACTCAATTTAAAATTTAATTTTTGCTAAAACTTATTTCACGTTGAAACTCATTCTTTCATAATTATCTTAAAAAAACATACTCTTTAATAACTTATTAATTTTTCTAAACTAAACGGTTTTTTAGAATCAAAGATTACTTGAACCATTGATCCAGCTTACTGATCCCAAGTAGATTAAACGACACGGCAATCTAATCTCCGAGTGTATACGTGCCTTGACCAAGTCAGCAGTAAATATTGACGATTTGTCAAAATTGCTTATTTCATCGATATTTTCTAATATGAATAGGTGCTTTTAATTTTTTTAAATTTAAAACATTATTAAAGAGTTTGGATTTCAAATATAATTGGGTTATATATTTTGATGCAAGTTGTTTTTAGTGTGTTTTTTATGAAATTTTTAATGTTCAATAATTGGGAGAAATTTTGATGGGCGTTATTTAAATTAGTTTTTTATCGGATATATAGATTTAGTATGATGAAAAAATGAAAAAAATTTAAGACATTTTTATTGTGAGAAGATTATTTATCAAATTTGTGATTTCAATACTAAAAAAACTCATTAAAAACAATTAGATTTTATTTATTTATTTAAAGGGATTGTTAAAAAGTCTGATCTCTTGGTGAAAGTTGAAGCAAAAAGCTCATTTTGAAACGGTCAGTATGTTACTGAAAACATTAA
Source organism: Pinus tabuliformis (assembly GCA_031772625.1). Classification (NCBI taxonomy): domain Eukaryota; kingdom Viridiplantae; phylum Streptophyta; class Pinopsida; order Pinales; family Pinaceae; genus Pinus; species Pinus tabuliformis. Next base: position 1,289,231,505 of record CM062820.1, on the reverse strand, counting down.
TGCAATTGACGGATAAACTGCCGTGGAAGAAGGTTTCATTTATATATTGAAAAATAAAATAAAAACATATCCGCAACGAAGCCTTTCCCATTTCTGGTAACATAGAACACCTGTTCAGTTGAAAGTTCAAGTTTTTTCAATTCATCTCATTTGCGCCACAGTCGTGCTCGACAGGGAATCGATAGTCAGAGAACCCTCAAAGCACCCGTTGCACTCTTAGTTTTTGTCGATGCAATAGTTGACTTGCATCACAATAAAAGTATCCGAGTCGGTTAAACTTTGTAATCACAATAATAATATTAGTAATGGTTATATTAAATGGTTATATTAAATGGTGAGTAGATGTAAATAGGCATAAATTTAAATATATTATTAAAATTAGAAAAAAAATTATAAAAATAAATATTTTTTGTTGAATGGGGTTTTTGTGATTCATAATAATTATAAGAAGAAATGTTGGCGTAAATCACATTCAGAAAATCATTGTGGACGCGTTTCGAACCAACCAACCAGTGTGTGGTTCATCGTTAGGACCAGTTGAAAAATCAAAGCTATCTTTGCTAATTAAATACTTTGAGTAGAGCTTCCAAGGGCTAACTAGAACAACGTCTAAATTTGACTAGGGACCAGGGTCAAACAAATCAGTTATAAATTACAAGTAAACAAGGGACTTATATATATAAAAATAAAAATAAATATATATATATATATAATAATAATAATAATAATAAAATAATAATAAAATAAATAATTTATAATTTTAATAGTTATATACTAATATTTATATTTTCTATTTATCTTATTTAATATTTATTATTATTATTTATTTATTTTTTATATAGGTCCCTTGTTTACTTGTAATTTATCACTGATTTGTCTGATCTTGGTCCCTAATCAAATTTAGACGTTGTCCTAGTTAGTGGTTGGAAGCTCTGCTCAAAGTATTTAATTGGCAAAGATAGATCTGATTTTTCAACTGTCCTGATGATGAACCACACTGGTTGGTTCGAAACGCTTCGACAATGATTTTCTGAATGTGATTTACACCCAAATTTCTTCTTATAATAAATGTTTTTATTTTTATTTTATTTTATTTAATTATTTATATTTGGCTAAAAGTTTTTTTTTTTTTTTTCAATTTAGGGAACCAGAGTAATGGTGCAAGACCATATGGAAGAGTGAAAACCTGGCTTCTTAAGGACAACAGGCAGGTACTTATTTTATTTTATTAACTGTTTTTGCTTGGCTAAAAGCTCTTTTTTCTAGACTTTAGGGAAACAGGTTAACCATCCAAGACCATATGGAGGAGTGAAAACCTGCCCTTAAGGGACCACCAGCAGGTCCTTATTTTATTTTATTAACTGTTTTTGCTTGGCTAAATGTTCTTCTTCCTCGACCCTAAAGACCACCAGCAGGACCTTATTTTATTTTATTAATTGTTTTTACTTGCTTAAAAGCTCTTCTCCCTCTACCCTAAGGAAACAGGGTAATGGTCCAAGACCATATGGAGGAATGAAAACCTGCCCCTTAAGGACCACCAACAGGGCATTCTTGGTAGACTAATTTTTCTTGAATAAGGGTGATGAATTAGCTAGCATTCACAGATATCAATTGTCCTGACTGCTGATTTGAGAATTAAATTATGATTAGTTTTTTCACTACATAAAAAATCATACAAATTCATCCCAATAACAAAAAAATAATATTATTATAAATGAAATAATATTTATAAATTTATCTAAATCAGTATTTTCTTTCAAATAGATTTAATTATTATTTCAACATTCTACTCTTTATTCCAATGCAAAATTTCAACGTCGTGGGAGCCTCGACTTGAACGCCCAAGCAGTAGAGTTGGGTTTACAGAAAAAAATAATGCGGAAATCTTCTGGAATTCCGTGACAAAAGAGGTATGATAGTTGAACAGGATTAGTATTATAAATTATATATTTGGCAGAGGGCAATTATTCCTCCTGGGACATGATCAATAATTAAATATATTATCATGGCGTGCAGGTGCAGGAAGCTTTATCGCAGAGTCAGTGGTTCCTTCCGACCGATATCGTTTTATTGGCAGTCTGCTGAACGTGTAATCTTCTGATGGGAGAGACTGTTAAACCAGAGCTTCTGACATTATTGGTTGAAATTTGATTTAGAAAGAAAAAAAAGGTGATTTATTCAGTTCTCATTTATCTCCTGTATTTTTCTGTAAAGAAAGGCAAGAATAACTTGCATGGTAGGGATTCCAACCTTTCCCAAACGCAAAGTCAGACAGCAGTGCGCCTAACATAGAATGAAAACACCATTTTAGTATTCTCAGGTAACACTGCACTGAAAACATGACAGTACGGCTTCTTTTTGTTGTTTTCGATATTAAACTTTTGTACTTTTTGGAGCTAGAGATACAAGTCTGGTAGTTTCAGAAATTTTCTGGACCTACGGTTCTCTATTCTGATTGAAGTAACCAGAATAAAGTTTTTTTTAAAGGTTACTATAGTTTTAAATTCATCAGGGGCTAAGCTATGTTTATTTTGGTTGAGAAATAAATTTTATTATAAGTTTAAATTTGAAAGAGGTATGTTAGGTTAAGAGTTAAGTTATAAAGTTGTCTTTAGGGCGATTTTTTGGAAGTGTTTTCTGTGGATTTATTTGGTAAGAATTTATTGAAATCACAAGTTTGATGGGTAATCCATGCACAATAAAAGTGTTTTAGGGGTTTTTCAAGGTGTTGAATCCATATATACACTCAAAAAACTAGTTTAAATAATACAAATCAAGATCTCAACACAAATTTAAATGCCACATTCGGACCCCTGAAACTCCAAAAAATCGTACTAAAGACAACTCTTTAAATTATTATATAAAAAGAGTCACTTATTCTACAAAGTAGCGTCATATTAAAATGGTGTCATATTAAATTAACATCTATTTTTGTTTGACTTTAAAATTAAATATTATTATTATTATTGTTATTATTTATAAAAAATTGTTATTTTTTATATTAATTTGGAGTTGTTTCAGGGCCAAAACTTTATACATTTGCAATTAGATTTTCATCTAACATTGTAATTCTTAATGCACTTCCTACATACAAAAATTCTAAACTGATATCTTTTATATACCCTCTAGGAAACTCCAAAAATTAAAACATATTTGCATTGCATAATTTATATATGGATCATTCTACATTGACCTTTCCAATTGCCATGTTGATTTCAACATTTCCCATGTTTGCTTGACTAGATTGACTTGGATCTAGATCTTGGGGCCTTTCCCATGTTTGCTTGACTAGATTGACTTGGATCTAGATCTTGGGGCCTTTCCCATGTTTGCTTGACTAGATTGACTTGGATCTAGATCTTGGGGTGCATCTGCCAACACATTTGCCTTTCCTACCTGTTCTGAATCTATTGATTGGCTCACCTCGATTGTATTCCACCTTTCTCTCATGAATTTCTCTCCTCTGAGGCTTTTCCTCCCACAAATTCTAACTTAGCAAGGTGGAGATCCAACAAATCAGTGTGCAACTAAAGCCTCTCAAGTTTTGTCTGGAGCATACTAATCTTTTGCATCAACATGTTTAGTTGGGCCTTTACCTCCAATCCTACATATCCCCCTCTTTATTCAAAAGAGACAAAACATGTTTTGTTGTAGCCATGAGATAATCTAGATGGCTACTAAATTCCTCTTTCTCCATCATCAATGGCATCGCCATGGTTACAACCTCCCAATTAACCGTTCCCTCCACCCTGAACAACCAAATTGCCATTGCAGTCGAGAAGTTTATACACCATCGTGCCTTATATCTAGACCAAAGTTCCATGGTCAAGCCATTTATTTTCTCTTCAACTTCAATGCGTTCACCTGTGATGTACATCCATTTGACCGAACGCTCAAGTTCGTTGTTGATTTCACTACAAAGCTCATTGATCTCCATGAAGTCTATATACCTAAAACATGAATAAAATTCCTCAATTATGAGGATATCAAAACATACCTCCTCACATTTATTAATAATAAGATCTCTCTTACATTTGTCCAGATCCCAATAAGAGAATCGAGCCAACATTTGGGAAGGCAATTATAATGAAGTTTCTCAAAGCATGGGAGTGGGATGACGCTAGGACATCGAGCCACCTACCCCGTCAATCCTCCTCTACTAACATTTAATTCAAATAACTATCCAGATCTTCTATTACTGATTACTAGGATCATTGTATAGGAGAATAAGAACCAATAATTTCACCCTTAATCAATATTCCTCCTAATATTGCTCCTTTATTTGACAATGCATTCTCCTTTGAGTTTAGATGCCTTTTGATATGATAAAATTAAATTCTCATTTTTTCCTAATTGTATATTTATTCTTTGTAACATAGCAGGGTTAACTTGATTAACATTCTCTTGGAGCTTGAAAACCTATTGAATGATTATCATAGAATGCACAAATACCATTAGTTGTCGGATATTCATTGAGATAACTAACTCCAATCCTTGCCACAATGCTAAAAGTTCATCTTGATTGTTAGAAGCATTCAACAACCCCCATGAATATTGTAACTCCATTTCTTCATCGACATGATAGATAACCCCTCTTGCCCAAGCCTCCCTTGGATTACCTTTGGATGCTCCATCAAAAAATAGAGATAATTTCCCTTTATTAATCCTCCAATATCGGAATTCTTTAGGATCCATTGTTATACAAAAGGGTTTCTTAATTGATGGTTTACAATTGAAGTTGCTAGCCTGATGTGGTTGTTTACCAATTTTGATCCATTCTTTTCACTTAGCATCAATTCGTCCAATTCTCCCAGGTCATATCCATGGGTTGTTATAGATTCAAAGAGTAAATTCATCACTTTGATGGCCGCAGTGATTTCAATTGGAAATATTCCTTCAAAAATTGCTTTGTTATGCTCTGGCTAGACTACACAACAAAAGAAATTGCGAGGAGCCATCCTACAATGCATGGAGACAAAATTGGAATTTCCATGCCATGGGAATTTATCTTTCTAAATGACGAACATGTCGGATCATTTGTCTGAGAGATTTGCTATATCCATGATATTTCCTAATGCTTTTTTCCATACCTATAGTGTAAATTTGCATGCTCAAAACATATGAGGGATGTCTTCTTCTATCGTCTCACACAAGGCACACCTGGATGACCCTAGTATGTTTCCTTTTCTAAGGTTCTCCACCATTAAGATATTCTCATGGACTAACTCCCAACAAAATGTATTGATTTTTGGTAGGCCATCCTTGTGCTATATTATGCCCCATATCTTATCTAGGGGAGGGTGAGGCAAATTTTGAACCAACAATTCATATCCCACATTGGCTGTGTAAAATCATTTCTTGTTTCCCATCCATGTTCTTCGATCTGATCTAGAGACTTCAACTAGAGAATATCCTTTTAATGAATTAACTAGTGAAATCCAATGGGATTGGAAATTGACAGGAAGATCTTGGCAATGTCACCCATTCCAATATCCATTAAAATCCTGTTGCGAGATACCAACTAGTATATTATATCCATTGAACTTCATACAATTCGCGAGCTCCTTAACTCCCTCATTCTCAGCCATCGATAATGCAGATGGAACTTAATCTTCCTAGATCTTGATGCATACCCTATTTCCATATTGCCACCCTAGTTGGTATAGTATGATAAGCGCCACCCCCGCCTTTCTCTAGCCATGTTTCTTTCTTAGTTCTAACAATCTTATTTTTATGAAAATATTTTCGAACAAAGGCTTGCTTCTACCACCCTTTCGAGTATGAAAGAAGGTGCCACACAATTTTCGCTCCTAAGGCAAGATTTAGGAACAAGGGAGTTTTGATCCCTAATCCACCACAACATTTGGAAAGTTGAACTGTGCTCCAATTCACTAAATGAAACATGTTCTCATTTATTTTACCTCCTTGCTAGAGAAACTTTTGGATAAGGCTATTGATTTGATGTATTACCCCTTTTGGAGTGAGCAAACCTGATCCCATGCAAACATGAAGAGATGAAAATACAATCTTAATCAAAACAACCTTTCCCATATCATTCAACCATTGCACCCTTAAGATTGAATTATTTTTTTGAGTTTTTGAAGAACCTCTTCCCATTCTTTGGCATTTAAGGAACTGAGAGATATTGGAATACCTAGATATTTAAAAAATCTCTAGTCATTTGCAACTAGAAATTCTAATAACTTTGAGATCTCATTTAACGTTGCAATTGAACAATTCCATCCATAAATTTGTTGGGTGTGGGTTATATTCTTTCCATGACTAGCCCCACACACAGGGGGTTAGTGGGGGGGAGGTCACAGGGGAGGTGATAGCTCTTCCTGTTCATTGCACCGGGCGCAACAAGGGGTGAGGCAGCCCCCTTGTCGGGGGATTTGAGGGGGGCGGTAGTCCCCCTCTACGGGGTCTGGGGTAGCGCCCCGGGAATTTTTTTTTGGACCCTATATTAGGTGGGCAGACTTACCTATGGTTTTGTGCATAGTCTTTGCACATGGTCTTGGGCATTATTGTTTTCTATCCATGGCATTTTGTAGATCCGGTCAAGGGATCTATGGTTATGTTCTAATCTAGGGTTAATGGATTGGGGTTTATGGATGCTTCGGCATATATATATATATATATATATATATATATATATATATATATATATATATATATATATATATTGTAACATTGAAAAGAATATAATGAAAAATCAATTTGGTAGTCCTGGTTTTGGGATTTAGGGGAAAATCTTTGTGTATATATGTTTTATGTTTTATGTTCTTGCCATTGTTTATTTTATGTTTTTAGAATTCGTATGTAGGTAATGTTTGTACATGGTTAAAACCTACATTTGGTATCAAAGCTATTTTGGCTTCAAGCAGATGCCTTTATTGTTGAGGGGTTTTGCTTGGGCCTGTGGTAGACCCTGTTTAGTGGAAGATCTGCGGGATGGATTCTTGTGGTGAAAGAAGATGGCGAGCAGTGGAAAGATAGAGATTGATAAATTTAATGGTTAGAGTTTTGAGTTGTGGAAACTCAAAATGGAGGATTTGTTGGTGGATAAAGATCAGTGGATCGTGATAAATCTGGGTACTAAATCAATGACAATATCAGCTGAAAACTGGGAGAAGTTGGATCAGAAGGAAAAGAGAACAATATGGTTGTGTATTTTATATTCAATATTGTTGAATGTATCAGGGGAGACTTCAGCGAAGGCTTTGTGGGACAAGTTATGGACTTTGTACCAATCTAAGTCTCTAGTGATTAAATTGTTCCTACGGAAAAATATATATAACCTAAGGATGAAGGATGGAGACTCGATGACGGAGAATCTGAATGCCTTCAATACTATGGTAAGCAAATTGTTATATGTTGATATAAAAATTTCAAATGAATATCAGTGCATCAGTTGTTGTGTTCTCTACTAGATTCGTGGGCTAGTCTGGTTGTTGCAATAGGTAGCAATGCATCTGCTTTGCAGTTTGATGAAATAATCTCATCATTGCTCTTGGAGGAGATGAGACGGAAAAATACAGAGGGCTAGAATGGTGATGCCTTGTATGTACAAGGATGGTCCCAGAATAGAAACAAAATAAATCCTCAAGTGGGAGATCTAAATCTAGAACGAGATCTAAATCTCCAAGAAAACTTGTAAAGGTGTGACGGAAATGTAGAAAGGAAGGGAACTTCAAAAAGGATTGTAGATATAAATCTCATGAGAAAGGAAAGGGATCTGATGATGCTCCTTCTGTAGAGGTGGAAACCACCTCAAATGAAGGTGGGGATGTGTACTTGTCTTCTTCTTCAAGTACGCATGTAGATCATGAGGCATGGTTGATTGACTCAGGTGCATCCTTTCACTTCACTCCCCAAAGTGAGTGGTTCTGTGAGTATGATAAATATGACGGCGGTGATGTCTTCTTAGGGGATGACAGGAAGGCTAGAATTGTTGGTTACAGAAAAGTAAAGTTGAAGTTGCAAGGTGGAAGGATTAGAACACTTTTGTGTGTTCTGTGTATTCCCGCATTGGCTAGAAATCTGGTTTATGTAAGCAAGCTAGATGATGCTGGTGTAAAAATAGTGTTTAAGAAAGATACCTGCAAGATGGTTCGGGGAGCACTGGTATTGATGCGGGGAGTTCAGATTGGAACTATGTACAAGCTTCAGGGTAGCACTGTTATTGATGGGTGCAGCAGTTTTGTGGTTCATGAAAGTGGAGCATAAAATCTAGTGGTCTTTGGAGAAAATACCATGCTATGGCATCAAAGGCTTGGAAATATTGTAGAGAAGGGCCTTCCCATAGTTCATGGTAATGGTATTATAGAAGGTATGTCTAATGTCTCTCTGGATTTTGATTTATGTGAAAATTGTGTATATGGGAAGTAGAATTGGGTTAGTTTCCCCTCTGGGGCTAAGAGGGCGAAAAAAATATTAGAGCTTGTGCACAGTGATTTGTTTGGGTCTGTGTTGGTTCCATCACTGGGTAAGTTTGTGTACTATGTATCATTTATAGATAACTTCTCAAGGAATACATGTATATATTTCCTCAAGAAGAAATATGATGTCTCTCACAGGCTTAAAGAATTTAAGGCTTTGGTGGAAAACCAGAAAGAGAAGAAGATAAAGGTGCTGAGACTACTCCATAAACACCTCAGAAAAATGGAGTTGTAGAAAGAATGAACAGAACGTTGATCAAAAGGAAAGAAGCATGCTCAGTGGTGTCAGGTTAGGACAAGAATTTTGGGCAGAGGCAGTGGAGATTGCATGTTACCTGGTCAAGATATCACCTTCATCAAAGTTGGAGGATAAGACTCCACAAGAGGTACGGATTGGTAAGAAACCCTCTCTTTCACATCTGAGGGTATTTGGATGTGATGCATATGTACATGTTCCAAAGGATAAAAGAACCAAGTTGGATAGTAAATTTGAAAGGTGCATCTTTATTGGATATAAGGATGGTTTAAAAGGTTATAAACTTTGGAACCCAGAAACAAGGAAGGTTGTGTACAACCACGATGTGGTGTTTATAGAGGTGAAAGATGTTATTAAACATGAAGTCCTACCAAAGGAACCTGAGAAGATAAAGTTTGAGCTAAAGGAGGAGGAATACGACTCTACAACATAAGAGGAATCAGAAAATGAAAAGCCACAAACTCTAGCTATGAGAAGATCAATTCGAGAAAGAAGACAACCAGAAATGTATAGTCCAACTAATTTCTGTTCAAAATTTTCTTTATCTATTGTAACTGATGATGATGCCAGAATTGTGAGGGAAGCAGTAGATTCAGAGGATGAAAAACTCTAGAAAGAGGCCACGGTTGATGAAATGGCATCTTTGCAAAAAAATGAGGCTTGGGATCTGTTGGAGTTGATGGCTGGAAGGAAACCCATTGGAAGAAAATGAGTTTTAAGAAGAAGATGAATGCAGAAGAAAAGGTGGAGAAATACAAAGCTCAGTTGGTAGCAAAGGGTTATTCCCAGGTGCTTGGAATTGATATTGGTGATATTTTTTCTCCTATTGCCAAGGTAGCTTCTATTAGATTAATTTTATTTGTTGTTGTTGCTTTTGATTTTGAGGTAGAAAAAATGGATGTGAAGGCATCATTTCTTCACGGGGATTTGGAAGAAGAGATCTACATGAAGCAACCTGAAGGCTTTGCGGTGAAGGGTAAGAAAGAACTAGTATGCAAGTTAAAAACGTCTTTGTATGGGTTAAAACAATCACCAAGGATGTGGTATCAGAAATTTGATACATATATATGGGGACTTGGCTTCACCAGAAGAAAAGAAGATCACTGTGTGTATTTTAAATTAATTGGTGACTGTGTTATTTATTTGGTCTTGTATGTGGATGATATGTTGTTTAATGGAAATAACAAAGAAATTATGCAGGCCCTGAAGACCCAATTGTCCTTTGAATTGGACATGAAAGATCTCAGTGCTACAAACTATATTTTGGGCATGGAAATTAAATGAGATCAGGCAAAGAGGAAACTTTAGCTAAACCTGAGGAAGTATGTCGAGACAATACTGTAGAGGTTTAATATGTAGGATAGTAAAATAATGAAGGTTCCTAGTCCTATAGGTTTAAAGTTGTCTCCTGAATAGTGTCCCAAGACAGAAGAAGAGGAAGATGACATGTCTCGTATTCCTTATGCAAGTGTAGTCAATAGCCTGATGTATGTAATGGTCTGTACTAAACTAGACATTTCACATGCAGTGGGAGTATTGAGTAGGTTTATGTAAAAAGTAAGGAAGGAGCATTGGACAATAGTGAAGCGGGTTTTCAGGTATTTGCATAGCACTAGTGATTATGGTCTGTGCTACCAAGGAAGGCCATGATTTGATAAAATTTTGGACATCCGTGGATTTGTTGATGCATCTGGATCATAGAAGATCTACAACTGGGTACGTATTTAACCTATTTGGAGGTGTAGTCAGTTGGATGAGAAAGAGACGGTCTGTAGTGGCACTTTCAACTACAAAGGCAGAATGCATGGAAACCATTCTTGCAAGAAATGACGCAGTTTGGTTGCAGGGACTATGTTCAATGTGGGGTTGGTACAACGAGCTATAAGGATAGACTGTGATAGCCAAAGTGCAATTTTCTTGGCAAAGAACCCTGCTTATCATTCAGAGACAAAGCACATTTATGTTTAGCATCACTTTGTAAGGGATATGGTTGAGGACAAAAAGGTGTTGCTCGTAAACGTGGACACTTTGAAGAATGTTGCATATGCATTGACGAAGTCTATGAGCATTGAGAATTTTTCTTGGTGTAGAGAAACAATGGGCATTGTAGGGTTGGACCAATGACTAAGCTCTCCTGTGGGCCCCCATGGAAAGAAAACAACAAGTGGGAGAATGTTGGGTGTGTTTTATATTCTTTCCATGACTAGCCCCACGTACAAGGGGTGATAACACTCCCTGTTCATTGCACCGGGTGTAGCAGGGGGGTTTGAGGGGGGGCGGTAGCCCCCCTCTACGGGGTCCAGGGAAGCGCCCATTGGAAAATTTTTTTGGACCCTATATTAGGTGGGTGGACCTACCTATGGTTTTATGCATGGTTTTTGCACATGGTTTTGGGCATGATGGTTTTCTGCCCATGGTATTTTGTAGATCCGGTCAAGGGAACTACAATTATGTTCTAATCCAGGGTTAATGGATTTGGGTTTATGGATGCTTCAACATGTATATATATGTATTGTAACATTGAAAGGAATATAATGAAAAATAAATCTAGTAGTCCTAGTTTTGGGATCCAGGGGAAAATCTCTATGTATATCTATTTTATGTTTTATGCTCTCGCCGTTGTTTATTTTCTGTTTTTAGAATTCCTATGCAGGTAATGTCTATACGGGGTTAAAACCTACAAAATTTGACTTTTATTTTTATTGACCACTCCTTCGGACATGTCGAGGTATGAATTCAATATTCTTTTGAAGTGATTCACAATTATTTTGGAGGCATGTACAAGGAGTACGATGTCATCTGCAAACTATAAATGATTCAACCCTTTTACGTTCCTTGCTATACTTAAACCAACTAGATTTCCTTCCAGCCTTTCCTTTTCTAGATTCTTGGTCAAGATTTTAACTACTGTAATATATAACAAAGGGCACATGGGGAAACCATTCTTAAGATCCCTTGAAACAACAAAAAAAGCAATGGGATGACCATTTACAAGCGACAGAATCCATGGGGACCCAATACAAGATTTTATGCATCTAGTAAATTCATTGCAAAATCCCAATTTTTATAAAAGTGCCTAACCCATTCATATTCATTGCCCATGTCCATCTCAATGACTATGCTAGATTATCCCACTTGCTTTCTAGAGTGAATGGCCTCTTGTACTAATATTATATTATCCAAAATTTGTCTCTACTACATAAAGCCTTCCTGGTTCTTGGAGATGAACTTGGGCAAGAGTTACTTCAATCTTGAAGCTATGATTTATGTGATAATTTTGTAAAAACATTACAAGGAGAAATACGTCTAAATCATAAGAATTTTACAAGATTTGACCCCTTAGGAATAAGGGTGAGAAAGGAGGAGCTTGTGCTTCCCCCAATATTATCTTTCCTTATCATTGCATTCAACATGTGTAACATATCATTTTTAATCAAGTTCCATAAAGCTATATAGAAACTTATAGAAAATCCATTCAGTCTAGGGGCTTTATTTGGATCCAAGTCCTAATTAGCTTCCATTACCTATTCTTCTTCTATTTCTATAAGAAGGAGATGATTGGCCCATTATGAAACAATAGAGGGAATACAATGAAGAAACTCTTGAGTTTTCACCATCTCTACTTCTCTATCCTCTTGATATTGAGATTTGAAATGGAGGAATGATTCTTGCTCAATATCCTAAAATGCAGTCAATCTCGGCCTTCCTTCATAAGCTATATCCTTTACTCTGTTTCAAACTTCTTGAGCCTTTTGTTTCTTGTGAAAATAGGAAGTCTTTTTATCTCCAACTTGAAGCCACAAGCTCGACGACTTTAATCTCCACAATTCTTCTTCCTTCCTACTTTTTGAAAATATTTGCCTCGCTAATTCCTTTTCTTTTTTAATATTCCAAGTCTCCACTTGACTAATTTCAATCAGACTCTATTGAGCTTCTAATTGTTTAAGTAATTCCATCCTTTTTTTCCCTAGGGGGCTCATAAGTATCCTTCAACCATCTTCTTAACACCTTCTTTACTACTTTCAATTTAGATTCCCATACATAGGAAGGAGATCCATTAACTGGATCCATGCATATCTTCTTGATTAGCTCCACTTCTCCATCTTTCTTTAACTATGTAGAGTTTAAATGGAATGGAATTGGGCCTAGATCTTCGATGTGTCCATAACTAAGGATATCGAGTGGTGATTGGACTCGCCATGTGCTAAGATTGATGAAGTGCAATCCATCCCCTTTATAAGCCAACTACTATGAATAAAAAGATGATCTAGTTGAGTAGTGATATGATTATCCCCATTCCTTCGATTCAACCAGGTGTATTTACCTCTTTTAGGGAGGATATCCACTAAATCCCATTCAGAGGATAGATCTTCGATTTTCTCTCTTAGTTGATCATGAACTAGGTTTCCCCCTCTCTTCTCTAAGGACCTGAGAATTGTGTTGAAATCCCCACTATAATACAATTATTTTGTCGTAATCTCTCTTTAAGGGTGTTGAGTGAATCCATAAATTATGGTTTCTCCCCATACAACATTGATGCATATACATTGATAATGGGTATTTGATCACCCATATCTTTTCTTTCTAAAAGTACCATCATCCAAAAATGTTATTTAATGCAATCTATTAAGTTAAAATAGGAACTTGACCAAAACATACCTATTCTACAAAAGGCTCATCTAGAATATTGAGCAACTCCAATTCTATCTTGTTAGAAAGTATTAGTTGCACTCGTAACTTCCCTTTCCTTGAGCTTCGTTTCTTAAATGAGGAGAATCCAAGACTATTCCCATTTCAGCATATCCTTAACTGATAAGGATTTTATGGGGCTTCCAAAACCCCTGATATTCCAAGATAATATTTTCATCCTTTTTTATGAGGGTTTTGATGGATAATTCCTCCTTCTTCAACTAATTTTGGTCCTTTCGACGCAATTGGTTTAATAATCTTTGTGATTTCTGGGTGATTGCCCAATTTTTTGTTTTTCTCTACTTCTCATAAGAGAAATTTTGAGGTCTAAAATGGGTCTCAAAACAAAAAAGTACAACCAAAATCAAATTTACAAGAACCAATATGATTCAAGATGATGATGTCAACCATGGGGGATGATTCACCATTTTTGGAGTAAAAAAGTAGAAAGAGTTAAAAGAAAAAACTACTTTTTCAACTTATCTCCCTACACTTTTATTCAAATTTTGAGTGGATGCACTCGTTTGATGCAGGATTTAATTCCTTGTCCAAGGAGTACCCATGTTTCATACTTTCAATGGACCATGGTACATGAAGACTGAGAAAAACTTGAATAACATGATTGCAATCACATTTTTTCATGTATTTCTCATTTTTCGTGTAGCAGGGACCGTCAAAAGTATGAAACATGGGTAATCCTTGGATGAGGAATTAAATTATGCATACAATGAGTGCTCTTTCTTGAAATTTGAGTAAAACCATAGGAAGATAAGTTGAAAATATGAGTTGAAAAATATATATTTTTTATTTTTTTTCCCTCTAAAATTTGATGCTATAATTTAACCTTATTTTATTATTTCCACTATTATTTTATAATATTCCTTAGGAGGCCCATTTTAGAACTCAAAATTTCTCTAATGAAATCATGAGCGGTTTTTGTGAAAGGCCTCCCTTCTTTTTCTTATTACTTTATGTCTCTTGATTGTTGACCTCATCTACCCAGCTGAGGGTTTGTGTCATGTTATTTCTTATCATCCTCAAAGGATCTCCTTTGACCTTACGAGATAAACATCCTTCTTCAGTACCATGTGTGGGAAACAAGCTAGCAATATTGCTTTCTGGTGCATTTTGAATCTCAACAAGGTCAAATCTAAGGTTTACAGTTTTGATTTTTCCTCTTTATTTTACATCTACTCTACATATTTTTTATCTCTCATTCCCATTCTTTTAGATTTATGATTCCTTCCCCAGAAGCACCTTTCTTCTTGCTTGTATTTTTTCTCATGGTCACTTTTTGTTTGGTTCTGCATGACATTGAATTGATTTGTTGAAGTTGATGCACTAGTTTTCCCTTGTGCATTTTGGGGTTTAGTTGCTACTAATTTTCCCTTATTCCATCCTCTCTTTTGTGTTTTCCATTTCTCCTCTTGTCCAGTAGTTTGGTCTGATCCCTTATTTTCTTGGGCCTTTTTGCAATCTCATGCAAAATGGTGATATTCATGGAATATTAAACATTTGAATGGGATCTACTTATAATCAAGGCTCTCATAATGAGTCCATCCTCCTTGAGTGAGATCTATTTATGAAGGCAAACCATTCTCCAAATCTACCTCCACAAAGATATTAGCACATGCAAACTGAGATCCTTTTGGTTCAACCCTATCTAAGTACTTTTCTACTCCATTTCTAATTGATCACATGCAATCATTACTCCAACAAGATAGTGATAATTGAGGGAGTTTAACCCATACAAGGACTACATATGGAATATATTCATCTAGCTCGAAATCAAAGGACCATTTGTTTAGGTACCTACCACAAAATACGAAGAAATAATGTCCATTTTATAAGATAACATCTTTATCCTCCTCTTATTTAAATAGGAAATAAAATAATTTGTTTCTGCATGCATACAGTGCAATGTTTCCTTTCATCATTGGATTCCAGGTCTTATTCAACCATATTTGCATGGATCAGGGGTGTTCTGTGGGATTTATAACTGTAGACATAAATATCTCCCCTAGGTTTGGTGGCAAACCAAGAACAACATAATGACAAAGGATCCAATGTTTTCCTTAAAGTAAGTAGATGAGGGGAAGAAACCTACTTCGAATCTATCATATGTTTTGCTCCTTCTGCTTGAATGCTCCAATCCTAGCTCCAACTCCCAAAATTAGAACCTGCACAACTAGACAACACAAGCCAATAAACTATGAAATTTATGTAGCATCATCTATTTACTTCATTCAACAGATCAACATGGTATTGAAATACATGAAATAATGACATCACATATAGGAAAACAAAAGAACTCTTTGTATTGATATAAATTCACTGAGTTACAACCATAAATAAGTGTCAATCTTGTAGAAGAACTCTTCCAAGTTGTTGAATTGTCCTTCCTTTGTCACAAACTATACCTACAATCACCCTAAATGCATGAAAGGATAACTCTCACAACAACAACATAAGGTTAGAATCACTTGCCAAAATCCAACCCCTTCCATATGGAAGGCTATAAATATATAGAGGAGTGAGGTCAGTTGGGAGTTCTTATCCTTTTACTCAATCTTGGTATTGAGATCCACTCTTGATGGGAGGATGAGATATAAGGATAAGGGATGGAAACTCCAAAGTAGGATAGGATAAGATTCAAAATTTTTATCTGAGGTAAATGGTTACAACAGATCCTAGAAGCTTTTGGAAATGGAGGCTTTGGGATTCTCTCTCTTTTTCCTGAATTTCTAGAACCAACACAGGTGCAAGGAGAGCAACCTATAGGTGATCAACACATGCCACAGTGGAGAAACTTGTAGGTGAACGCTGTCCAACAAGAGGCCAGGGTGCATTGGTCCTAAAACTGGTTCAGATGATGCAATTCATGGCAGAAAATGCAGGGATGAGAGACTCATGCATAGGGCTTTGTGAAATGATGATGTAAAGGGGGAATATGATGTGAATGATCCCATTAGGAGGCTTACTGATCAGATGATGCAAAATATCCAATAAAAAAGTTCTCCCTAAAGTGAAAAGTTAGAGATGATGACTGATGAGTAAAGTTCTTTAACTTGTGACAAGTTGGGATCAAGAACAACTGGTGGGATCACCTTTTGTTACAATACATTTACATCATGACATTCTTTTGCTGAGCGAGGCATAACCATGCTGAGTACATAACATGTACAATGATCAAAATACATGTCCACTGATGACTAATGGTGGACCCATGATTGGATGACTATTAGTATGATCATAGCCATCATACATAATGATCTTTGTATAATCCTGAAATCGTAGCTTGGATGGCGAAAACTAGATCTGGGGTAATCTATATCGTCCACATGACTAACCAATGTACAAGTCTAATCATGTGAATCAATGAGTTGAAGTTGAACATGGCAGACACCATATGATTACCGGCCAATGATGTAATCCATTAACAAACATGAGAGAAACCACCGATGATGTTAATGACTCTTAATGTACTCAAGTACAATCCATATGGTGTGAATAAATGAGTTCATGTCGAACACCACACAAAATCTTTCAGTCGAAGGCTAATGATGTAAACCTTTCATCGAGAGTGAGGATACTTGCCATTGATATATGAAAGCACCAACGTACTGATGGGTGTTTCTCAGTCAACTTCCTTGATAATATGTTGATGTCGACAAGAAGCGACCCATCGCAGGAGGGCCTTGATGTATCCCCCATCAACGACACGAAATGGGTATGATGATTGAGACAAAATGATCAGAATGATGCTAATATGGAACTAGATCAGGAAAGGAAAACATGGAATGAAGGCTTAAGAGTATTGTAACAGATATCAATTAAATGAATTCTCTTGAACACATTGGTGACACTGAAATGGAGTTGGAAGCATAGACCTAAAACTGAAATGGATGTTCTGTGAAGGTATGATGAACCAAAAGACAAGAAGATTAGCCAACCCAACAACCATGGAGATGAAGTGGAAGAGTTTCGTGTTCAAGAGCTACTTGTTTCCATTAATAAATGGAGTACCCTATTTTCCAAATTTCCCCAACCATGCTGGTCAGTTTTTCTTTATTTTTTAACAAGTTTGAGCATGATAACATATGCTTGATTTGCAAATCCATCCTTTGGATGAATCCATCTGAGTATATTTAACAAAACCAGAGAAGGAGTGGTTCAGTCATTTCATGTTTGACAAGTCCATCATTGTTTGATGTTTTAACGAGTCTAGCAAAGGTAAAACTTGAAATCTTTTTCATGTTTAGAGAGTTTGAAAAAGAGGTGAAAAAGAAAACTCCAGATGTCCCTTTTTGTAGGTAGTCCCTTAGGTCTGAAAAGGTAGAAAAAAATATCCAAGAGAACCTCTTAGACATGTTTGACTAAGGTATTCCTTTTTCTTAGTTAGTATATCTCAGTCTGGAAAAGGGGTAAACTTATACTACGTAGACATCTTTTCATTTGCTTTTACGAGTTCAAAAAGAAAAGTACTCAACAATTTTTTCATGTTTTGGGAATATGAAAAGGGTTTAAAGAGGACTCCAAGGGGTTGCTTTTTCATAGGTTTAAGAGCCTAAAAAAGAGATAACAATGTACTCTTTGGTCAAAATCACCTGTGTAAAGCACAAAAAAATCTGTTAACAACTGTTGACCTACTCAGAACAACACAAAATGGATTAAACATACCTATTTCATAGTCAAAATGAATCATCACTAGGTCAAAATATTATATATGAATAAAAAAATTAACAATATGACCATATATACTCAAAATTACCATTCATTTTTACGATTTCACATTTACCTCTAACAATGAGTGTTTTGAGTACTTTTTCCCTCAATCTTCTGCAGTTTATTGCATCTAATCTAGTGGACAATTTCGAGTACTATTGCTTCGAGGTAGGAGCTAAAACCTTTATATTTCTTTCAGTCATCCCATTTTGTGATTTCAGGGAAAATTATGAGTTTTTGAGGGCCCTGGGGTTCCCAAATTTTTCCCTAAGACCAACGTAGGCCTAGAGGGTCAAAAAGTGCATTGCACCTAGGTATTCATGCACTGCAGACATAGGTTGAAAGCTCTGGTTTTCTCTTCTAGGGTGTGTTGGATGCAAATCTAAAGCTTGTTTATTAGTTTTCCCTCAAAATTTGACAAGTGTTTTGCATGAAAAGGATCCTAATGAATATCTTGTTGATTTTTTAGGGGTTCATAAAACAAATTGGCTTTCATATGGAGAGAAAGAGAACATGAGGAATAGGATTTAAATGTAGCAAATGATCCTGCTACCATCCATGGATTAAAGAAATATGGATTATTGAAATTATTCTGGCTTCCTGGTATGAGGCAAAAAATGGAGTTGTTGAAATACCTTGTTTGTTCATGGGATGTTCATGCACAAGTGTTCAGGTTTGGGGAACATATGCTCGAGATAAATCTAGAGGATATCTACTTTCTGACAGGACTGTCCATGAGGGGTGCCCACATATCTCTCCTAGGTGGGAGAAGTGTTGGGGAGAGAATGAAAGAATATATCACCAACTATTTTAGAACTTGAGCCCAGCCAACAAAGGATGGAAATATAAACATGAAAGATGTGACCAAGTTACCTTTGAGAATGATCCTATTCATTATCTCAAGATTGGGAGGTAGCTCCACATTTCTTGTGGCAAGCATATCATATATTAAATATGGATTCGAGTGTCTGGAGCCAACACTCTTCAACTAGAGTGAGGGTGTTCTGGTCAATATGAAAGAACAATTGACTAAAGCAAAATAAGAAAAACTAAAGAAATTTGGATTCGATATGATCTTAGTTTCCTTTTCATTAGAGTGGGTTCCATTACTTCAGCCTCAACATATCATACTTGAGCTTATTAATATGAGGGTACCATAGATGAGGAGGTAGATAGATTACATGTCCTACCATGAAGGGCCATCGGCAGTCAACTTCTCACCAACCTTCTTCGGATGGTGCAAACAATTTATCATGATCAACGACTATCCTTACATAGGCATGGATTTTTGTGATGATCCTGAGCTCATGCTTCCTAAGGGTGAGGAACGTGGTGTTGCAGGTAAGAAATTTCAACGTTTTAAGTTTTGAAATTTTAACATTTTTTGTGTTTTTTTTTTATGTTTTTGAGACTAAACCATTGATATTTCATGCAAATTTGGGACTATTTTGACCTATTGGTGCTTCATATCTCTGATGTGCAGAGGAACGAAAACAGGAGGAGGTAGTAGAACTAGCACATGTTGTTGTAGTGGGACGAGATATGATATAGGATCCAGATGTAGCATAGGTCCTATTAGAGGTGGAGCTTGACATGGAAGGGTTGACACATGGAATTGATGATACCGCGGTCAACCAACTTCCACTATGACTTCAACAATAAACCATAGTAGTGCCTACTCGTATCTGTTGACTACTCTGCAAGATGGCTCATGCAATGTCATTCTATCATGAGCACCTTTGATTTGTCTACTTAGATCTTGCATGTATTTTTTTATAGGAGCGATGTATGCCATATGTGTCTCGAGTAAATTTTTTTGTAAAACCAAACTTATTTATATATATATATATATATATATATATATATATTCAATTTTTTTTTGTTTCTATTGTATTTTCAATATGATGTGATGCGAATTGTTACACAAAATATTATCACCATGAATATTTGCAGTCAGTATGGGTCTATCATCATTCATACTGTCCTCCTTAGCAAGTCTCAAACCTCAGCTCTCCATGTCAAGCTTTGAAAATGAGAGAAAGTACTTAAAAATCAATAAAGCTCTGGTTCCACACTTTCTCTTACTATTACCTGCGGTCCTGCACCCCATGGTCATGTTACCTGCGGACCTGCCCGCTTTGTCTCTAAAGTAGTGGGTGTGGACCCCTGTGAAAGTCAAAAAGGCGCAAGTTTATTCTTAAAAACTCACTTTGGGTTAATTCTAGATGATTCTAGAAGGAATCTTGACGTGGATGGTTCACTCCTAGGTGGTTTATGCATCCAAAACTGAAGGAGATAATCCCTTGATGGGAGGAGCTTATCCCTTTGAAGGTGGACCTAGTAAATTCCCTCCATTGCACTATAAATTAAGGCATTGGGCTGGTTGCTAGAGAGGTTAGAAGCTGAACATTTTTAAGGGTAAATGCCGTTGGAATTGAGACTTCCTAGTTAAGCTTGAGAGGAGAGATTACATACCTTTTGGCTTCATTGGGAAGAGAGTGAAACTTGTCAAAGTAGAGGACACTTCTTGCTGGACCTTGCGAGGAGCTTGTACAACATCAAGGCACCAAGGTTGTAAAGTTCTTCTTTGATTAAAGTTAATACAATCAGATTCATTTTTCCTAATAAATTGTCTTATGTGATTTGTTTCATGAATTCCTTGATCATCATGATAAGTATGCTTTATTATATTGGCTTTTCAGGTGCTATTTAATGTGTGTGCTTGTTTATGTTTGCAGTTTCTCTACAAGGGAGCTCATTTGGATCAATGGAGCGAGGCTTCCACAAACTTGCATTGGACCTAAGGTAGGCCTAAAACACTTGTTTGCCTTTATTTATAAATTGCATATTTAGAGAAAGATAGAATTTGTTTAGTTTGCTTGTCGCTAGATATCATTAGATACTAGGGAGGTCGGTCTTGTCCGCAAGAACGACTTATCTAGCCGAAAAATTGGCGACTCCACTGGGGACTTGAATTTTGGTTTTGTGCCTTTACTTTTACTTTGACTTGAGAAACTTTTCTCTGTTTCTGGTGTTTTGCTTGATGTGTGTGGAATTGGGTAGGATTTTAGTTTTTGAATTGTTTTTTGTTTTTTCAAGTTTTTAAGAGAGGACCGCACATGCTATTTGTAGCACAGTGCGGACATCCCTGCACTGTTTCTTTGCTGCACAGTGCGGTACCACACTTGTTTATACCAGCGGCCTGTGAACCCTATCAAATTTTTGAAAAATCTAAAATCTTTTCATCTCTTTAAGCTTAGGATTTGTTTATGCTTTTTAGCCTCTACCCAAATCTGCATGTGTTCTATCAAAAAGCCTTGTTTATGAGTTCCTTTCAGCAAATTCCTCATCTCATCAATCTCCATTAAGTTAATTGGGTGTTTTGAGTCTCTTTTTTGAGAAATTTGTAATTTGATTTCCTTTGGTCATTACTTGGAGGTTTGTCTCAGTCTTTTCACAATTTTGCATCTTTTTGTTTTTTTTTTTGCAAAAAAATTTCCCCCTCATTAGCCGAGGGGGGCTAAATTGTGTATGAGTGTTAATCGCCTTTGAGTGTTTTTTATTTTTTGATCTTTGGAACTCTCACCCAATTTTCTTGACTTGCACTTGATTGATTCTTAGATTACATTAGAATCATCTTGTGTTTGAGAATTCTTTTGCATAGATCACATTTGCATAATTAGAATTCTCATTTTTAGAATATGAATGAAAAATGTGCATAGATTACATTTGCATACTTTTCAAGTGAATTGTGCATAGATTACAATTGCATAGTTTACATTCTGAAAAATCAATCGTAGATTTAGATCAATTTTCTTTGATTTGAATTTACATATTTTTATTCTTGTTTTTAACACACAAAAATAAAAATAAAAATTGTTTTGGAATTGATTTGCATTAGTTTTTCTTGATGAAATTAGTGCATTAGAGATTCGTTATATTTTCTCTTAGTGATCAATTTTTGGCATTGTTGGAAGTGAATGGAAACTCTCTCCTTACTTTAGTTAGGATTCATCGAATTGAAAAGATTACATTATCATATTCGATTGCATTCAGTTTTGGGTCGGGCCATAACACCATTGGTTTCATATCCATTTACCCCTTTTGAGTAATAACAGCCTAAATAACACAACGCTTAATTAAAATTCATCTAGTAATTTTTACATTTTTAAGGCTCTTTCCACCAATTTAGCTTAGGCCAGTGTCTTGGAATAGGTTTTAGTTAACTCTCCAAGACAGTAAAACAAAAAAGTAGTCAATCTTGTGGTAGGAAAGAAATTCCAATTGTTACATCTATGCTTTGGGAAGCTCCTCTTAAAGGAGTCAAGCACGAGATCGTATCCGAACTAGTGGGGTAATCAATCCTTCCTCATTGGGAACAATAGCAGATATACACGTATTAAAAATGGTAAACCTCGGATTAACCATTGTTGAGGAGCCTGGGGTCACTTGTTGGTAAACCTTGGATTATGTCAAGGAGCCTTTAAGGGGATTGAGCTTGCTACTCTGCCCTTGCGTGTGTATCGGATCACAGACTGTTCCCCAAGGTATATTTGTTTCTGTTGGTAACCATAGTGACCACATTCTATATGATTCTTTCCTAAGGTGAAGGTGGAGGGAAGATCACTGTACCTGGAGCAGACGTCGGCTAGACTCACTTGGATTTTCTGGGGGGTTCTCTTCAGTCGAGACGGTTTAGTGGAGAGACTTGTGCCAGTCTATTAATTAAGCAAGTTGTTGGGGTAACTGTTCCAACCGCTATTTCTGTATTGAATTCTGCGAGGTTGAATTTCATCACCAACTAGTGTTTTTGGTACAGAAAGTTACTGTTTGTGTGTGGTTTGACTCCTAGATTTGATAGTGCGCGTTAACTTGTTTGTTTTTACTTTTAGAGACCATAGGTGTGAATTGTGAATTTTAATTTTTAGGTGTGAATTGTGAATTATTAATTTTAGTTTTAAATTGTTAATAAAATTCACTGAAGTTGAATATAATGGCAACTATTCCAGAATTTACCAACCAAGGAACCCCTCATAACGAGAATCCTAGTACTTTTCCTTACTTTGGAAATGTTCTTCCTCCTTATATGGCTACTTTGTCATTACCTGGATTTACAATAGGTTTACCGATATGGTTATTTTCAACTTCGTTGGCCCCAAATACTCCAATTGTTCCACCTCAACCGAATGCTTTACCTCAACAGAGTTCACTATCTCAACATCACCAACCTTCTGTTGACCCTTTACCTTCTTTGCCTAATTTTTCTTCTTCCATTTCTTCCTCCATTTCTTCCTCTTCGCTTGGTAAAAGCCTTGACGCTAGTAACCAGGTAGCTAAGAAGAAGAAGAAGGGGAAGAAGAAGAAGAATAAGAAGAAGAAGCAAGATAAGAAAGAAGTCAACCAACCAACCATGGCTGCAAGTGTTAGTTGTGTTGAGGAAACCTCCAACATGCATCGTAAACCCAAATACCCTTGCAAGATTTGTAAGGGTGACCACCTCCTTATCAATTGTCCTGGTATTCCAAAGGTCTTGGAAGTATGGTCAGAAAAATCTCATCAACTGTCCATTGATTCATCGATCAATGATAGTTAGGTTCCTGGGAAAAAGGGTAAAGTTAGGTTTCCTTGTAAGTTATGCAAATGGAGTCATCAAACTCACATTTTCCCTCACATGGGTGAAGCCTCAAAATTGTTGGAAAACCTTACTGTTCCACAACAAGAATTTCCAACTGGTTACCGTAAACTTTCTCCCAACCTACCATCAACTGACGGAGTGATTGATCTAATCTCAAGTACAGTCAATCCCACTCTTCCATTGGAGAGTGAAACTCATATCACTCAGGTTGATGATCCATTAGTTGATCAAGTGGTCAATTCAATTTCACATTCAGTCGATCCCACTCTCCCTTTAGAGAGTGAACTTCATACCACTCAGGTTCTTCTTGTTACATCAGATTCTTCTATGCTGGGGGGCATTTCACCTCTTCAGGTTCTTCTTGTTACATCAGATTCTTCTATGCCGGGGGGCATTTCACCTCTTTCTGCAGAACCCCCTCCAAGTACTGAGGTCTTTTCCTTTGATTGGAATAGACTGACAGAACCTCGTCTTCCTTCCTCCATCCCTTTCCAAATCATTGTCAAGGTTGGTGGTAGGGACATACATCGCACATGGGTAGATGAAGGTGCTTCTGTTAGTATTTTATCCTCAACTGCTTGGAAAGCTTTGGGTTCCCCTCAACTTGTGCTTATTACACAGAATCTGAAAGTTTTTAACAGAACCATTAGTGAACCTTTAGGGATCCTTCCTAAGTTTTCTATTACCTTGGAAGGTAAAACTGTCTATATTGATCTAATGGTAGTTCAAGGTCCCTTGGATTTCAATTTACTCCTTGGGTGAGACTATGTTTATACAATAAAGCTGTCGTATCGACACTCTTTCGCGTGATGTCTTTCCCTCACAATGGAAATATTGTGACTGTAGACCAGCTTTCGTTCCCTAGCCTTGTTTCAACTACCAATAATATGACGCCCCTAAATGTTCCTGATTCTAAAGTGGTATATACCCCGCCACGGGTTAATTATGTGGCAACTGGTCCCATGTTTTCAGTTACCGATGTACGTGAGCCTCTCACTGTTTGCTCATCTTCCTTTGATTTAGATCCGGTAATTGACATGGAAAACTCTATGGGATTACATGAACACAATGTTATTATCCCTTTTGAGTCCCTTGACATGTGTTCCTTCCAGAGAACTATTCTTCCTTCTGATGAAGACCTCTTGGAAACCATGATCAAGGTGTGTCCATTGACATGTCTTTCTTCCAGTTGGAAGCCATGATCAGTGAGTAGCGAGGATAGTTTTTTCCTGTATCAACCTCGTCAAAAAATGAAATAGGCTGTTTTGAGGAAAATTCCTATTACTGAGTCAACCTCGTTAAAAAATGAATTAGTGAGTACGAGGACAGTTCTTTTCTTGTGTCAACCTCGTTAAAAAATGAATCAGTTGGTCAGAGGATATTTCCTGTTACTGAGTCAACCTCGTTAAAAAATGAATTAGGTATGAGGATAATTCTTTTCCTGTGTCAACCTCATTAAAAAAAATGAATCAGTAGGCTATATAGGTAGATTGTAGAGAGTAGTCATGAGCATAGTTCCTTGTCTTGTGTCAGGCTCGTTAAAAAATGAAACAAGGAGTCATGAGCATAGTTCCTTGTCCTGTGTCAAGCTCGTTAAAAAATGAAACAAAGGGTCATAGGTTGTTAGGTAGATTGTAGAGAGTAGTTATGAGCATAGTTCCTTGTCTTGTGTCAAGCTCGTTAAAAAATGAAACAAGGAGTCATGAGCATAGTTCCTTATCTTGTGTCAAGCTCGTTAAAAAATGAATCAAGGATTTTAGAGCGTAGTTCCTTGTTAGGTAGATTGTAGAGAGTAGTCATGAGCATAGTTCCTTGTCTTGTGTCAAGCTCGTTAAAAAATGAAACAAGGAGGCATGAGCATAGTTCCTTATCTTGTGTCAAGCTCGTTTAAAAAATGAAACAAGGGTTTTGAGGATAGTTCTTTTCCTATGTCAACCTCATTAGAAAATGAAAGAACGCCCTCGAGTCTTTCCAAGGTCTAGAAAGTGAACCTTCATTTTATCCACCTGGTTGAATGCAATGAAGCTTGGGGGGCATGTACCTCAATTTGCGTCATTATGCTGGGGGCATGCGAACTTATAACAAGCATAGTTTTTCGTTTCAAGCTTGCGTAAACATGAAACCAAATCTGAGCATAGTTCTTTTCCTGTGTCAAGCTCGTTAAAAAATGAAACATATCTTCCTCTAATTGAGTTGAGAGTTTGACTAGATCTCATAAATGTTAAGTTGTATATTTAGGTTAGTTATTTCAGTTTTTTGCATAATTTTCTTACAGTTTTAGGTCGGGTCTTTCATATGATCTCGTAAATGAACCTTCATTCCATCGAGCTATTAATTACCAGCAGTGTACTTAGTTGAATGAAATGAAGCTAGGGGGCATGCGCTCTAGCAGTTACACTTAGGGGGCATCAAGCACAATTTTCTCTCTGTTTCAAGCTTGTGTAAAAATGAAACTACTTTGAAGCATAGTTTTTCTCTGTTTCAAGCTTTTGTAAAAATGAAACCTAACTCGAGTCAATTTCAGTTATTTTCAAGACTCGTTAAACTCATGAAAATCCCGAGATTATTTTGCTATCTTTCATTCTCGTAAAACAAATGAAAATGCTGAGTTCTTTCCGTCTTTTCCTGCTC
This sequence comes from Pinus tabuliformis, assembly GCA_031772625.1. NCBI lineage: Eukaryota > Viridiplantae > Streptophyta > Pinopsida > Pinales > Pinaceae > Pinus > Pinus tabuliformis. The sequence continues at coordinate 1,289,205,128 of CM062820.1, read as the reverse complement.
GTAAGTTAAATTGAAAAGTCGGCCATATGAGTACATTTTTATCATTTTTTCGAACTCATTAAAACTTCCGAAAAAGTGAAAACGATGAGTACATTTTTATCATTTTTTCGAACTCGTTAAAACTTACGAAAAAGTGAAACCTTAGAGTCACCTTTAAGCTCTTTTCTGACTCCTAAAATATGAAAAGATTGTTGAGTTTTTCTTTTTAAGCTCGTTAAAATGGAATTAAAAAAACGGTCCACTTACAACCCTTTTCTGACCGTAAAAACCTGAATAGATTGTCGTATTTTTGTCGTTTCAAATTTGATATTGGTTAAAAAACGACGTGTCATTGATCGCTTTTTTACATTTTTGGATCAGAGACACTAATTATGAAAAGTACTCCTTGGTTGTAATGATCAAGCGGTTCTCTCAAGTATTATTTTATACTTTTTTCGGGCTTGGGAGACACAAATTTACGAAGAAGGACAACCATGGAGTTTTCTTAAGTTTTTTTAGACTCCCTAAAATTGAAAAACGCCGAGTTTCGCCTATACTGGACTCGTTAAAATTTAACAGTAAAGGACCTATTCAATTACAAACAGGAACGTACCACTCTTTCTTAGGGTTTGAATATAAACTAAGTTGGACTCATCCGAAGGATGAGCTTATAACCAAGCAAATGTTATCCTCCTCAAGCTTGTCAAAAATAAAGAGGTACTTTCCAGAAATGGTGGGGGAAAATAGAGAAAAATGAGCCTGTTTGTCATACTTTGTAACCACTCTTGAACATGACACTTTTGTTCACCTGGGTTGGGAAATCGTTTGCCTAACAGTTGATCAAACCATATTGAAAGTCTTCAGCCGGTTTCTGGGTATTAACTTTGGGTCAATTGTCAGCAAACCATCTGCTGTGTCGTTATGTGTTCAAGAGGTCAGTGCAAATAAACCATTCATCTGCAAAATATCTGTCATCCATCTTGACCATCCCTGAGTCAGTCCTTGCAACTAAATTTCTTCAAACTTGATATATGATTTCGTGTTGTAGGCTTTCCTACGACGGATCGCTTTCTATCGACTTCATCTCATTATCTAGAAAGATGATCTAGAAATCATCAGTACCTTGGGATCTGCATGCCTCAATGGTAGGTTCCTCGCCTTCGATGATAGGTTGCATCATTGACCTTCGATCAAAGGATTCCGTGACATGTTCGACATCAACACATCTATTCACATCTCATGGATTGTACTGGGTACTTTGAGAGCCATTGACATTACTGGTGGTTTCTCTCACACTTGTTAACCGTTTACATCATTGACTGGTAATCAAGTGGTTTCTACCATGTTCGACTTCGACACATTCATTCACATGGATAAAATTGTACTATTTCGGGAAGTAGAAATCAAGACCCTCGATCTAGTTTCCACCATCCAGGCTGCGAGGAATTTTGTATTCATTATATAATAGACTAGTCATAAACAGATGGCTGCGTCCATATTGTGTCTACATGTGTCTATACTTGTGATGTATTACAAGATCATTCCTATATCAGAGCAGTAGTTAGTTTTCTAGTTAGTTTTGATTTGAGTATGGGAATGCCTACCTCAGCAATGATATGATCTCATATATATATTTTGTATTGAATGTTTTTACAGGTTCCAACCAGGCTCTCCACAAGATGATCCTCGAAATGATAATGTACTTCACTCTTCTTAGATGATAAATGAAATCCTCATCTACTACAGACTTCGCACTTTAGGGGGCAATCTGTTACACAAAATATTGTCACCATGACTATATGCAGTCAGTATGGGTCTATCATCATTCATACTATCCTCCTTAGAAAGTCTAAAACCTCAGCTCTTCATGTCAAGCTTTGAAAATGAGAGAAAGTCCTTAAAAATCAATAAAGCTCTACTTCCGCACTTTCTCTTACTGTTACCTGCGGTCCCACACCCCATGGTCATGTTACCTGCGGACCTGCCCGCTCTGTCTCTAAAGGAGTGGGTGCGGACCCCTGTGAAAGTCAAAAAGGCGCAAGTTTATTCTTAAAAACTCACTTTGGGTTAATTCTAGATGATTCTAGAAGGAATCTTGACATGGATGGTTCGCTCCTAGGTGGTTCATGCATCCCAAAACTGAAGGAGCTAATCCCTTGATGAGAGGATCTTATCCCTTTGAAGGACGGTTTTATCCCTTTGAAGGTGGACCTAGTAACTTCCCTCCATTGCACTATAAATTAAGGCATTGGGCTGGTTGCTAGAGAGGTTAGAAGCTGAACATTTTTTAGGGTAAATGTTGTTGGAATTGAGACTTCCTAGTTAAGCTTGAGAGGAGAGATTACATACCTTTTGGCTTCATTGGGAAGAGAGTGAAACTTGTCAAAGTAGAGGAGACTTCTTGCTGGACCCTCGGAGGAGCTTGTACAACATCAAGGCACCAAGGTTGTAAAGTTCTTCTTTGATTAAAGTTAATACAATCAGATTCATTTTTCCCAACAAATTGTCTTATGTGATTTGTTTCATGAATTCCTTGATCATCATGATAAGTATGCTTTATTATATTGTCTTTTCAGGTGCTATTTAATGTGTGCGCTTGTTTGCGTTTGCAGATTCTCTATAAGGGAGCTCATTTGGATCAATGGAGCGAGGCTTCCACGAACTTGCATTGGACCCAAGGTAGGCCTAAAACACTTGTTTGCCTTTATTTATAAATTGCATATTTAGAGAAAGATAGAATTTGTTTAGTTTGATTGTCGCTAGATATCATTAGATACTAGGGAGGTTGGTCTTGTCCGCAAGAACGACTTATCCGGCCGACATGAATTGAAAATTAATTACATTTGTTACAAATGTCTATCTAAAACATGACTAGATAGGGAATCTGTTAATGTGTTTAGATTTCTAGAAACCTGTTCATATTGTATGAAATTGAAATGTATTTTTAGAAGGAAAACTCTTAAAACCATGCATAAGATGGCAGGAATTCTAATTGAATAGACACTAGCAATTTGTAGTACTACGAGTTGTGAGTCAAGTATGACAACTAAACGACGGATACCATGTGTAATAGAATTAGACAGTAGCTCAACCATTGCATTATAGTCAATGATGTTGCTGGTGGAGTGACCAATACAAATCCCTTATAGACTCATTAACTCACCATTTGGAGCAAAGATAGCCCATGTTGCAGAAGATAAGTTCCGAGTACTACCACTGGCACCATCAGGATAACCGATGAAAGTTTTAAGAGATACCGACATCTGGAAACCAAATGTAAAAGGGAATCAACAAAAACCATGTAAAACTCTGAAAAGACACATTGCAAACACACTCAGCACACCTATAGACAGTGTGTACATAGTGAAAACTACACATGAGATCAAGCATAATATTTTTTAAGGTACGACCCATTTGTAGGTTGCGCAAAGGGAACTTCATCAAAATATACTAACTCGTAGGCCCCTTTTGCAAGTACTCGCTTGACAATGTATGGACCTAACCACATGGGTTGAAACTTCCCAAAACCTACTTTATCAGATTATTGGTCATATAATAGGACAAGGTCTCCTTTCAAGAATACATGAGGCTTGACACTCTTGACATACTATGCTTTGATGCGTATTTTGTGAGCTTCGTTAGCTATAACAGCATCACTCTGAGTTTCATCTAAATGATTCAGATGTAAAAGGCACTCATCCTCTACGTAAGTGGTAGGAAGAAGATCAATAGCTAGCTTCAATGAAGGAATTTTGCAATCAATTCATAGGATAACTTCCAGACCATATAACAACAGAAAGGTTGTAAATCTGGTAGTCATCCTAATTGAGGTTCGGTATGCCCACAAAGCAGCTTAAATGAGTAAATTCTAGTCCGATTTGCTGACCCCTATCATGTGTTGAAGCATCGTCTTAAGAACTTTGTTGATGGCCTCAACCTATACATTAGCCTGAGGATAGTAAGTGAAAATTTCATGGGAAAATCCCCGCTTAGTAGTTAGTTTGGTCATCATATGATTCTAGAATTTTTTTCCGTGATCCATAACTATTCCTTGTGGAACACCAATCCGTGCGATGACGTGGTTGAAAAAGAAGTATGTAGTCATTTCTATAGTGTTGTTAAATGTAGGCATCGCCTTGGCCCACTTATTCAAGTATTCAACATCGATAATAATATAACCATTCCCCTCGGTCGAGTGAGGGTTCCATGTCACGAAGTCGATACCCCATTTTGCAAAGGGACCAACATTGGTAACGGGATTAAATGGAGCAGGTAGAGCACGGGTCTTACGATAATATATGTGGCATGCATGACACTTCTGGACAAAAAGGATGCAGTATCGAAAGATGGTAGGCCAGAAGTAACGAACACCTAAAAGTTTCTTAGGCGGTAGCATAACCAGATAAATGTCCACCACATGCCCTCGAGTGGCATTCATTTAAGACTTTCTTGGCCTACTCAAGTGTGAGGAACCTTCGTAAGATTGTATCGATACCATGAAGGTAAAGAGTGTCACCAATAATGACATAATTTCAGGCTTGGTAGAAAATACGTCACTACTGAAAGTGAGAGGTATTAGACTAGAAAGTTTGGGTGTGTAGATAAATCAAGAAATATCCATACCATGGGTCAGATGACGAGATCAGAAACAACGACTTGTCGATAATAGAATTTTCAGATGTAGATTCTGAATCAGGGGAACGAAGATTGCACATTGGTTCCGCGAAAAATAGGGATTTCTTCAATTTCAATTTGATGAACTCCAGGTCGAATTCATGTAAGATGGAAATCCATTTTGAGTAGTTTCCCCCAAAAATTAACGCGTGTTAGGTCCCTATAATACTAGTGTATTATTATTGTCATTGTAGCCCCTTATTATTATTGTTGTGCCCATGTTTTCCCCATATTGTTATTATTGTGCCCCATAGAATCCCACTATTGTTATCATTGTGCCCTTACATTATTATTGTTATGTCGGCTCTGATTATATTGTGACCCCTTAGACTCCTATATATAGAAAGGATTTTTTTTCATTTGAATCATCTAAGAGTTTTTCATTTGTGTAATGTAAAGGAGGTTTCCCCCTCAAAGAGGCTGACTTTTAAGTGGTTGACCTATTTTTTCTTTTATTTTGTGAGTTGGTTGCATAACATTTGGTATCAAAGCTTTGGATTCTAGGGTTTCGCTGCTCCAAACAAGTCATCATGGAATTTTATATATAATGTATTTTATACGAAGGTTCAGAAGATGAAATTAAAACCCATTTGAGATGAAATCTTGAAGAACCTCGGGTCTGAATTTCAGATCTTGTTTCGCTATAATTTCGGCAATATGGTCCAAGGAAGTTAGAGTTTTTTCAGGCTCCCAAATTACATCCCAAACACGTGACCTTGGGAAAATCATCATAAATTTCTCTCTAAGCATCAGATTGAAATGTCATAAGAATTTACAAAAATAGGATGGAATCTAGTTTTCTGTGTCAAGTTTTTAGGTCTGAAGTGTTAGAGTCGGTCCTTACAGCCCTCCGTCAGAGATCTTTTCGCTTTTGCATATCATTTTAGGTGTCTCACTCGTTCCAGTTCGTTGCATTTCGTTAGGGGCATGCCATTGACTGACGAGGGGGTCTGGTTGTCTTGTGTTCCCTCATGCTTGTCCCTGCAGGGTTAGTCAAAAATTTCTTAAAAAAATCACCAAAGTACATGGTCATTTCATTCATCGTCATACATGATTAGTTTTGTTAAAAAAGGGTATTTAGTCCTAGAGTCTAGGGTTTTGAGTCCCGTGCATACACATAATAAAAGCCCGCAGGCCATGAGGTTGGTTTCGCAAGATTTTCACTTAATATGTTTCCTCAGAAAGCATTTAAAAACATTCTAGGTCCAAAACTCTATTTTGGAACTAAAAATTGTTATTGTAAGAAATTATATTTGTTTTATCTCAAAGGGTTTCAGAGCAAGCCTCTGATCTTCTCCAAAGCCAAAATGCCAGATCCCTGCAAAAATCAACAAAATATGATCAGTTCAAACCTCAGAAAAGCATGAGAAAATAAAAAAAGCAGTATTGTATTAAAAGACTAAAAGTGAAAATGTGCCAAACATTACAAAGTGGGTTATTGAATCAATTTAAATCAAATCAGATTTGGTGAGATATTTTGTTTGTATATAAAAGGGAAAACAAGTCTATTTGTTCACAAATTCCCAAAGCAAGATCGTGTTCAAGTGTTTGAAGGCCGAAACTATGATTGCATATCCGTGGACAGCGTTGGAGGTGTGCGCTGCGCATAGGAAGTGTGCACTGCACATTGGGTGGTGCGTTGCGCATTGGGCCTCACTGGCCAGTGTATATTTACAAGGGCGCTGCGCATAGAAGGGTGCGCTGTGCATTGGGTTTGCGCGCTGCGCATTGGGTAGCAGCAACAAAAAAACTTGGTACATGCGCCCAGATCATACCAAATCCACTCCAAGCTTGCAAGTAGGTATTTTATTGCTGCTTAGTCAATGTTAGGATGTTTGAAGTGTGTTTCAAAAATGGGAATTTGATGTATTGGGTCTTTGAAAATGAAACCCTAGGTTCATGATAAAATCATTCTTAAAGGGTTTTTTAAAGATATGTGGGTGGTTTGGTGAACATTTCTCGTCCTCCATTGATGAAAACCAGCTCCATGCTCATTTGTAAACCTTAGTCAACATTCTAAAGGGCACACATTATATTTTTGTTCATTTGTCAAGCAGTGACTGTTTTGTGCCAGTTCATTGAAAACAGAGCATTATTATTATGGCACCAACATAGTAGAGTTTTGAGTATACATTGAAATTTGACTCCACCACACCTATATCACTATACATATCACAGACAGCTTGACACCAAAGACATGTCAGACACGGAGTCAGAGTATGAGCAGCAGTATGACAGTGATTCTACAACAGAGGGTAATGTGCCACGAAGGTCTCGTAGAGGTGGCAAAGGTGGTAAGCCTCTCAGGGAAGAGCCTATTTCTTTGGTTCAATTGCAGGCTTGCTCGCTTGCATGGATTGTTTTCGTCGTCAGTCATGCTATCACTATTGTGAGCTAATTTCACAAATTCAGCATCATCGTGAATTAGCTCGCTTGTTTGTTCTACATTTACATGATGGCCATGTAAACCTCGCCGGAGTTAATTTCATTTTGTCACTAGAGACTATTGCAGAGGCCACTGGGATACCAAATATTGGAGAGCAATGGAATAAGCGTCAGCAGCTAGAGAAGTCCTATTATGATCCATACATCAAACCTGGGTATATGAGGCACTTGAGCAGGGTTTTTCCTTTCCAATACCTGAATGATCAGTTTGCACCTTTGATGAAACTCATCATTCGGTATTTTAGTTGTGAGGGCAGATTCTTCCATTTTTATGCATACCATGTTCGTTTATTGATGCATTTTACAAGGGTACGTCTGATGAACATTCCATACTTCATGTTTCGCAACATAGAGAGGATGGTTGTTTTAGTACAAAGGAAGACCCCAGCACAGCAGCATAGGAGTATTTATCATTATGCGCTGATCAAGATCGTAGTGGTTCATCAGTTGGCACAGCAGGGCATTACTTGGGAGGATTTTATTTCTTGTGACTTTTTCACAGTGCCACAGCCACCTCCCGAGATAGTTCATGATGGGGGGGGCCTTCACATCAGTTTGACATTCCTGAGACCGAGCATGTCAATGCTCCAGCATATGTGACATATCAGCGAGGCCACAGGGCCTTATTTGCAGCTACACGACGAGTACTATCTCCAAATGGTGTGGAAGGGGTCTCGCTTTCTTCTTTAGTGCAGGTACAGGTTCAAGACAGAGGTAAGAGGCCAATTTATGAGGAGGGCCATTCAGGTGGTCATGATGTTGATGTTGCATTTGGTGATGTGGATAAGAGCTCTCCTAGCTCGAAGCTGAAAGAGATCATCCAAGAGCAAAAGACCGAGATTGATAGCTTGAATGAGAAGTTGCTGAAGGTAGAATGTCTAATCAAATACTTGGAGAATCGCAATAAACAGTTAGAGGATGAGCACACACTTATAGAGCTGCGACAAATCCGTGAGGACCGAAGGCTAGCCTGAAAAAGACCTGGTGATTTGACACCTATTGAGCGGCAATTTTGGCTTGAGAAAGTCAATCGACATCTGGAGGAGTTGTTGGCGAAGGCCAATAGAGACAAAGACATGCTTCGTCACATGAAAAAACATTATTGGGCTCGCATGCATGTTGGCAAAGCAAAAATGAAGATTTTGCAAAGGAGGTTGAGCAAAGCACTAAAACGACGAAAGAGGCTAGATCCACTTCGAGTTTTGGCCGAGGCTTCACTAGCTGAGCATGAAACATGATGGAGGGTCTTCACTCCGAATTTGAGCGAATTCGGAGAAAATTTTTTCATTTTGAAAATTTTGGTCCCCAAAAACAGGTTTTTTGGTTGTACGCGCAGCGCGCCAGCGCGCTCGCTTTTGATTGGGGCACTTGCTGGAGAAAAACCTTATATTTTTGGGTTTTTCATGGTGAATTATACATGCTTAGTTATTTCCAAGGCATTTCATCAAGTTCTGGATGATCAAAAGGCGTAAAAGCACCATGAAAACCACCTAGCTGCCACCTTTTGCAACAGCAGGAAGTACCTCTGGGAGAATGCCGTTTTGAGAGGCCAAATGAGCTTCAAATTTGAAAATTCCACGTGGGTTGGAAAGTAGACATCTAGGGCTTTCCAACGAGCTATCGTGAGCTCAATTTGGATGCCGGGAAGTGCCTCAAAATCAGCCTGAAATGTGCGCTGCGCATAGAGATCAGGGCGCTGCACATAGAGGATTTTGGCCAATTTTTCACCTTCCAGCGCAGAATTTCGGCCAGTTTTCACCAGTTTCACTCCTTGATGTGATTTTTGACTCAACATGATGTAATTTGATGTATGTAAGGTAACATGGCACTTGTCTACCTTCTTCTAGATGATTCATTCACAAATTAGCAAGAAATTAATGTAATGAATCAGTTTCCTTCTTTTTAGAGGTAGGTTGTTTTGGTCACCTAGATTCTTGCTCCATGTTTAGAATTTGTTCAAACTAATCCTAGAAGGAGGAGCTTGACCCCTAGAGGTTAGGGAATGAGGTTAGCTTGATCTATATATGTAAATTTTCATTCAGTATCACAGGTTGGACTCCTGGGAAGATTTTGGCACACTATTGTACATATTTTTCATATTTTGGCTAAGGAAAGATCAAAAATTTTGCAGCACCTGTTGGGATTCTTGTGGATTTAATCTCTTGATGGTGTTTTCTCTCAGTTATTGTAAGTGTATTCATGTTTACATGTATTCCATTCCTTCTTATTCTTCTGAAACTAAATGAATGAGTAAATGAGGTTGAATTCATAGTTCACAGTGCTCTTCCTTTAAAATTTTTTTAGTTTTACATGTTTTCGTCAGTTTGGAGAGGATCCATTTTCTCCTTTGCCCTCTACAGCTCCTTGTCATTCTGATCCGTCCATACACATGATCAAAGGCATCAATACTATTTCCTACCTCGCCTCAACTCGATTTCTGCAAAGATTTGACCTCAATGCCCGCACCCAAAATTGGTTTTCCCATTTCTCCAACAAAAAACTCAAAAATCTAAAACAAACTTTATTATCTCTTTACTAGCCTAAAATCAGTATTATTTGTGAGTCATCTCAGCCTTTCTGAAGATCTTTTGCCGAGATAGACTCGGAGAGAGCCCTCTCCTGTCCTCGTAGGGCTAGCTACGAGGCTGGGCGTGGTTTGATGTGGCCTCGAGTTTTGCCTTCCTCAGCCTAAGGTAGATTTGAGTGCTAACATAGTGGCAACCATACTGGGGAAGAAAATGGTTTGCTTGTTAGTGTTATTTGTTTTACAAGCTACAGACGGAGCCTGAAGGTATTCCAGGTAGCCTTCGAAATGCTTTTGCTTTACAATAGCGGAAGTAGATAAACGCTGCTTCAGTCAATCTCCGGTCTAGCTTGTAATCATGACATCTAACTTGTTAATTGCCCTAGTAAATGTATCAAGTTCAGATCTGATTGTTGATGGTGGACAACGGTCAGACACATATGAAGGCTGAAACATTCACTTGGCAACTTCAACTCGATCCAGAGATTCCAGTGCTCGCTGATCCACTCATGAAATGGTAGGGTATGTGGAAAACCCTGCACTTTGTGAAGTTGTAAAAGAAATTATAGATCAGTTAGCAGATTTTGAAATTGATGAAAGATTTTTCATTGTTGTGCTTCAATGTTTAAAATCTCGGAAGTTTCCTCTTGAAGCTAAAATGGGTGTCTGTGAGTTAATTGTTGAAAGAATTAAGAAGGAGATTCAGTGTTTAAATGATCAGATCCAATCATATGATTTCCGAGATCCCAGAAAGTTCTTGGAAACTCTTCCTCCTTCAAAACAAGAAACAATAGAGCTGCCCGTAGATGTTTGCATTGACAGTTTGCAGTTGGAGGTCTATGTTGAGGAATTAGGGCATCAAAAAGAGTCTGGTTACTTTGATCCTATTGCAACATACATGGAAATTTTTTTCAGTTTGAATGATAGATCAAATTGTCTTTTACACAACCAGACTCGTTATGTGCGTGTAGGGCTACAAGCAATTGCATTTGTGATCTGGTTGACGCACTCTCAAGCAGCATTATTCTCAGATTTACTTGATTGGTTGATATGGCATTACAACATTACTTGATCTATCAATTTTGCAGCAAAGTAGGTTAGATTTGTACATAAATAAGCTGCCCAAGGCAGCATTTCAGTTTGCGGTATTTGTTTATGTACATGTTGTAGCATGTATATGTTTTTGGATTGGTATGAGTTGTTTTGGGTTTGCAGTTGTTTGACCATCCATGCCCAATGGAAGAGGCACTGTCTACTTTCCAGAGATCTGCCGTTCTTGGCGTCTCCAAGGAGCCACCATCCCCATTGGAGCCAATGTTAGAGTCGGTCCTTACAGCCCTCCGTCAGAGATCTTTTCGCTTTTGCATATCATTTTAGGTGTCTCACTCATTCCAGTTCATTGCATTTCGTTAGGGGCATGCCATTGATTGACGAGGGGGTCTGGTTGTCTTGTGTTCCCTCATGCTTGTCCCTGCAGGGTTAGTAAAAAATTTCTTTAAAAAATCACCAAAGTACATGGTCATTTCATTCATTGTCATACATGATTACTTTTGTTAAAAAAGGGTCTTTAGTCCTGAGTCTAGGGTTTTGAGTCCCGTGCATACACATAATAAAAGACCGCAGGCCATGAGGTTGGTTTCGCAAGATTTTCACTTAATATGTTTCCTCAGAAAGCATTTAAAAACATTTTAGGTCCAGAACTCTGTTTTGGAACTAAAAATTGTTATTGTAAGAAATTATATTTGTTTTATTTCAAAGGGTTTCAAAGCAAGCCTCTGATCTTCTCCAAAGCCAAAATGCTAGATCCCTGCAAAAATCAACAAAATATGATTAGTTCAAACCTCAGAAAAGCATGAGAAAATCAAAAAGCAGTATTGTATTAAAAGACTAAAAGTGAAAAAGTGCCAAACATTACAAGGTGGGTTATTGAATCAATTTAAATCAAATCAGATTTGGTGAGATATTTTGTTTGTATATAAAAGGGAAAACAAGTCTATTTGTTCACAAATTCCCAAAGCAAGATCGTGTTCAAGTGTTTGAAGGCTGAAACTATGATTGCATATCCGTGGACAGCGTTGGAGGTGTGCGCTGTGCATAGGAAGTGTGCGCTACGCATTGGGTGGTGCGCTACGCATTGGGCCTCACTGGCCAGTGTATATTTACAAGGGCGCTGCGCATAGAAGGGTGCGCTGCGCATTGGGTTTGCACGCTGCGCATTGGGTAGCAGCAAGAAGAAAACTTGGTACATGCGCCCAGATCATACCAAATCCACTCCAAGCTTGCAAGTAGGTATTTTATTGCTGCTTAGTCAATGTTAGGATGTTTGAAGTGTGTTTCAAAAATGGGAATTTGATGTATTGGGTCTTGGAAAATGAAACCCTAGGTTCATGATAAAATCATTCTTAAAGGGTTTTTTAAAGATATGTGGGTGGTTTGGTGAACATTTCTCATCCTCCATTGATGAAAACCAGCTCCATGCTCATTTGTAAACCTTAGTCAACATTCTAAAGGGCACACATTATATTTTTGTTCATTTGTCAAGCAGTGACTGTTTTGTGCTAGTTCATTGAAAATAGAGCATTATTATTATGGCATAGTTTGTATGATGCTTTGGTAAACATAGTAGAGTTTTGAGTATACATTGAAATTTGACTCCACCACACCTATATCACTATACATATCATAGACATCTTGACAATTTTAAAAAGACATGTAAGACACGGAGTTAGAGTATGAGCAGCGGTATGACAGTGATTCTAAAGCAGAGGGTAATGTGCCACGAAGGTCTCACAGAGGTGGCAAAGGTGGTAAGCCTCTCAGGGAAGAGCCTATTTCTTTGGTTCAATTGCAGGCTTGCTCGCTTGCAATGGATTGTTTTCGTCGTCAGTCATGCTATCACTATTGTGAGCTAATTTCACAAATTCAGCATCATCGTGAATTAGCTTGCTTGTTTGTTCTACATTTACATGATGGCCATGTAAACCTCGCCGGAGTTAATTTCATTTTGTCACTAGAGACTATTGCAGAGGCCATGGGATACCAAATATTGGAGAGCAATGGAATAAGCGTCAGCAACTAGAGAAGTCCCATTATGAGCCATACATCAAACCTGGGTATATGAGGCACTTGAGCAGGGTTTTTCCTTTCCAATACCTGAATGATCAGTTTGCACCTTTGATGAAACTCATCATTCGATATTTCAATTGTGAGGGCAGATTCTCCCGTATTTATGCATACCATGTTCGTTTGTTAATGCATTTTGCAAGGGTACGTCTGATGAACATTCCATACTTCATGTTTCGCAACATAGAGAGGATGGTTGTTTTAGTACAAAGGAAGACCCTAGCACAGCAGCATAGGAGTATTTATCATTATGCGTTGATCAAGATCGTAGTGGTTCATCAGTTGGCACAACAAGGCATTACTTGGGAGTATTTTATTTCTCGTGACTTTTTCACAGTGCCACAGCCACCTCCCAAGATAGTTCATGATGAGGGAGGGCTTTCACATCAGTTTGACATTCCTGAGACCGAGCATGTCAATGCTCCAGCATATGTGACATATCAGCAAGGCCACAGGGTCTTATTTGCAGCTACACGACGAGTACTATCTCCACATGGTGTGGAAGGGGTCTCGCTTTCTTCTTTAGTGCAGGTACAGGTTCAGGACAGAGGCAAGAGGCCAATTTATGAGGAGGGCCATTCAAGTGGTCATGATGTTGATGTTGCATTGGGTGATGTCGATAGGAGCTCTCCTAGCTTGAAGCTTAAAGAGATCATCCAAGAGCAAAAGACCGAGATTGATAGCTTGAACGAGAAGTTTCTGAAGGCAGAATGTCTAATAAAATACTTGGAGCAGCGCAATAAACAGTTAGAGGATGAGAACACACTTATAGAGCTGCGACAAATCCGTGAGGACCGCAGGCTAGCCCGAAAAAGACCTGGTGATTTGACACCTATTGAGCGGCAATTTTGGCTTGAGAAAGTCAATCGACATCTGGAGGAGTTGTTGGAAAAGGCCAATAGAGACAATGACATGCTTCGTCACATGAAAAATCATTATTGGGCTCGCATGCATGTTGGCAAAGCAAAAATGAAGATTTTGCAAAGGAGGTTGAGCAAAGCACTAAAACGGCGAAAGAGGCTAGATCCACTTCGAGTTTTGGCCGAGGCTTCACTGGCTAAGCATGACACATGATGGAGGGCCTTCACTCCAAATTTGAGCGAATTCGAAGAAAATTTTGTCATTTTGAAAATTTTGGTCCCCAAAAACAGGTTTTTTGGTTGTACGCGCAGCGCGCCAGCGCGCTCGCTTTTGATTGGGGCACTTGCTGGAGAAAAACCTTATATTTTTGGGTTTTTCATGGTGAATTACACATGCTCAGTTATTTCCAAGGCATTTCATCAAGTTTTGGATGATCAAAAGGCCTAAAAACACCATGAAAACCACCTTGCTGCCACCTTTTGCAACAGCAGGAAGTACCTCTGGGAGAATGAAGTTTTGAGAGGTAAAATGAGCTCTAAATTGAAAAATTCCACTTGGGTTTGAAAGTAGACATCCAGGGCTTTCCAACGAGCTATCGTGAGCTCAATTTGAATGCCGGGAAGTGCCTCAAAATCAGCCTGAAAATGCCCTACGCATAGAGATCAGGGAGCTGCGCATAGAGGATTTTGGCCAATTTTTCACCTTCCAGCTCATAATTTCGGCCAGTTTTCACCAATTTCACTCCTTGATGTGATTTTTGACTCAACATGATGTAATTTTATGTATGTAAGGTAACATGGCACTTGTCTACCTTCTTCTAGATGATTCATTCACAAATTAGCAAGAAATTAATGTAATGAATCAGTTTCCTTCTTTTTAGAGGCAAGTTGTTTTGGTCACCTAGATTCTTGCTCCATGTTTAGAATTTGTTCAAACTGCTCCTAGAAGGAGGAGCTCGACCCCTAGAGGTTAGGGAATGAGGTTAGCTTGATCTATATATGTAAATTTTCATTCAGTAGCACAGGTTGGACTCTTGGGAAGATTTTGGCACACTATTGTACATATTTTTCATATTTTGGCTAAGGAAAGATCAGAGATTTTGCAGCACCTGTTGGGATTCTTGTGGCTTTCAGCTCCTGATGGTGTTTTTTCTTAGTTATTGTAAGTTTATTCATGTTTACATGTATGCCATTCCTTCTTATGCTTTTGAAACTAAATGAATGAGTAAATGAGGTTGAATTCATTGTTCACAGTGCTCTTCCTTTAAAATTTTTTTAGTTTTACATGTTTTCGTCAGTTTGGAGAGGATACATGTTCTCCTTTGCCCTCTTCAGCTCCTTGTCATTCTGATCCGTCCATACACATGATCAAAGGCATCAAGACTATTGCCTACCTTGCCTCAACTCGATTTCTGCAAAGATCTGACCTCAATCCCCGCACCCAAAATTGGTTTTCCCATTTCTCCAACAAAAAACTCAAAAATCTAAAACAAACTTTCTTATCTCTTTACTAGCCTAAAATCAGTATTATTTGTGAGTCATCTCAGCCTTTTTGAAGATCTTTTGCCGAGATAGACCTGGAGAGAGCCCTCTCCTGTCCTCGTAGGGCTAGCTACGAGGTTGAGCGTGGTTTGATGTGGCCTCGAGTTTTGCCTTCCTCAGCCTGAGGCAGATTTGTGTGCTAACATGAAGGTCGAAACATTGATACATGGCACATCATACAAGTTCACTCTACTGAACCAGTCTATAATCAGGTCATCATTGGAGATTTTGCATAACTCTTTATTTAATAATCCAATCTTGATCAGACTTGTGGGGTGTGAAAGAGGACTAAGATTGATACCACAAGATGCAATTTTAGACCTTATATATCTGAAATTACAGAGATAAAATAGATTCAATATCGAGCTCCTACAAAGTAAAACAAGGTGTGTAGTCTTTTTAAAAATTTGCATAAGTTTGGTTTGAAAAATTAGTTTGAAGTGATTCAAAGGTCATAGTGAAGCATACTTATTATTAATTGATGCCCGAAGAAATAAAATGGAAACACCTCGTAAGCAACCTGAAATCTCTACCATGACTCATGAAGAAGAGGAAGAAATGCAACATGATATATCAAAATTATGAGATGAAGTGCAACAAATTTCACTCTCACAAAAAATAACAGAAGCTAAGATGGATTGTTGAAATAAAGGCATAATGGATGGTGTGGAAACTAAGATGGATGGTTTAGAAGCAAAATTGAAAGGAAACATTGAAGATTTGAAGAGAGACATGGAAGATTTGAAAGGAGGTTTGGCCAAGTTGCTTCAAGAAACGCTTCCTAATGGCAAAAAGATAGTAGAGGAAACTCATGATGAGAACAAAAGAAATGTTAATCATGATTTCATAGAATATAACATTGGATTGAATACTCACCATGTTCCAAAGATCGATATGAGGAAGTTTGATGGAAAGGATCCTATAACATGGATACTACATATGGAGCAATATTTCGATTTCCATAATGTGCAAAACACAAAAAAATGTACGCATTGCAACTTTATATTTATAACCCAATAAGTTTTTATGGTATCGATGGATTTTCTCTCATAAACAGATTGTCACTTGGTAAATTTTTATGGAGGAAATGATAGCACATTATGAGGATACAAAAAGAAACACCTTCTTTAGCCAATTGATAAATCTCAATCAAAAGGGTTCAATGGTGGAGCGCATTAAGGAGTTCCAAAAAATGAATATAAGGGTAAAAGATATTCAAGAGGAGCATAGGATTTATGTGTTCATAGGGACTTTAAAGGATAAAATCCAACATGAGGTTTGCCTTTGGGATTCTGATTCATTGGAGAAGGCATTCAGGTTGGCAAGAAAAATTCAAAGAAAAATTATGGCAACAAGGAAGCCTACCACTCACAACTATAAATATGGAAGTGTTTTTACCCCTTGCCTTCCACAACCTACAAGGTTGACACCACAACAATTGGAAGAAAAAATAGAAAAAGGGATTTCTTATAGTTGTGATATAAAATATACTAAAGGTCATAAGTGTGCTGAGAAGAAATTATTTTACGCAGATTGTGAAGAGGAGGAAGAAAAGGAACAAGAAAAGTCAAAAGAAGAGGATATACACTAGGAACCAACCCTAGAGAAAGAAGAAATGAATTTGACAATATCTTGTAATGCATTGGAAGGAACTATCACTCCTCAAACCCTCAAGATAGAAGGACATATCAAGAAGAAAATGGCAATATTGTTGATTGATTCGGGTAGTACCCATAATTTTATTCATTGTAAGATAGCCATGGAATTGAATTTATTCCTATATCCATCGCCAGAGTGTCAAGTGATGGTTGCAAATGGAGGAACCATAATTTTCTCTAGAAAGTGCCATAATATCAAGCTATCCATGGGAGAATATGTATTGAATAGTTGAATTCTTTCCATTCCAATGGGTGTTGTTGATGTTGCAGTAGGAGTCCAATGGCTACAATCTTTAGGTACGATAGCTTTTAATTTTGAAGAACTTTTCTTGAAATTTTTTTCGAAAGGAAAGGAAGTTGAATTAAGGGGTATTGCAAGGAAACAAGGAAATATAATCATCTCTAACAGCATGACAAAGCTTCCAAAGAAATAACAATAGGGTGTAATTGCACAATTATGTTCACTGGAGGTTGCCACATTGAAATCATCTATTTCTTCAGATCTCCAAAATGTTTTGGCCAATCATTCCAAGGTATTTGAGACTCCCAAAGGCCTACCACCTATTCATGATCATGATCATGCTATTCATTTGATTCCAGGAAGTGTTCCTCCAAACATTAGGCCTTACATATATCCATATGCCCAAAAGAGTGAAATTAAACGTATGGTTGCAGAAATGCTAGAGGTTGGTATAATTCAACCTAGTCAAAGTTCTTTCTCTTCTCCAGTAGTATTGGTGCACAAGAAGGATGGATCATGGTGCATGTGTCTAGATTATAGGGAACTCAACAAACTGATTATTAAAGATAAATTTCCCATTCCTATCATTGATGAATTATTTGATGAATTACATGGAGAAATTTACTTGACCAAGTTAGATCTTCATTCAGGATATCATCAAATTAGAATGAAGACTGAAGACATTCTGAAAAAAACATTTAGTATTCATGAGGGTAATTATGAATTTTTGGTCATGCCTTTTGGCCTTACCAATGCACCTTCTACATTTCAAGGTTTGATGAATTCCATTTTCAAACCCTTCCTTAGAAAATTTGTGTTAGCATTTTTTTATGATATACTAATCTATAGTAAGTCTTGGAAGGATCATGTTCAACATGTTGATAGGGTACTCAAACTATTGGAGGAGAAAAAATTATATGAAAATCCTCCAAATGTTTCTTTGGAGTACAAGAGGTGGAATATCTTGGTCATATTGTATCTCATGAAGTTGTTAAGGTAGACCCTAGCAAAATGAAAGCCATTAAGTAATGGAAAATACCCACTTCCATAAAGCATAAGCAAGGATTTCCCAGGTTGATAGGGTATTATCGCAAGTTTGTTAAGAATTATGGGAGAATATTAGCACCTCTAACAACATTAATGAAGAAAGATGTGTTTTCTTGGACTCCTGAAGAAACGAAGGCCTTTGAACATCCTAAAGAGGCAATGTGCCAAACATCATCTTAGCTATGCCAGAGTTCATAGAAACCTTTATTCTGGAATGTGATGCCTCGGGAAATGGAATTGGTGTCATTTTAATACAAGAAGGAAGACCCATTTATTTTAAAAGTCGTCCAATCAAACGAAAGTATTTACACAAAGCTATTTATGAAAAGGAAATTTTTGCAATACTACACGCACTTAAGAAATGGAAACCTTACCTAATGGGAAGACACCTCAAGGTAAAAATAGATCATGATAGTCTTAAATAATTTTTAGAAAAAATATTATCTTCAGAAGAGCAACAAAAATGGGTGACAAAGATTTTAGGTTATGACTTTGAAATCATCTAAAAAAAAGGGAAGAAAAATGTTGTTGCATATGCACTCTCAAGAAAGGATGAGGATATGGAAGCATTGTTTTGTGCTATTTATATTATCCAACCAAATTGGATAAACAAAGCAAGGGATGAATGGAAGAATGATGAAGAAGTGTGGGTACTCATTCAAAAGTTGCAGCAAGATCCGAGTACATCTAATACATTTAGCTGGAAAAATGATTCGTTATGGTACAAAGATTGATTATACCTCTATAGGAATTCCAACTCAAACAAAATATTCTTCTGGCATTGCACACCTCTCCCTTAGGAGGTCACTCAGGATATTTTTAAACTTACCACAGGGTTAAGAGAGATTTTTTTGGGATGGCCTTAAATCTGACATTCAAAAGTTTGTGACGGAATGTTTGGTTTGCCAACAAAATAAAGTTGAGACAATTAAGACCCCAGGTCTATTACAACCTTTATCCATTCCAAGTCAATGACGGGAGGAGGTTTCAATGGATTTTATCATAGGTTTACCCAAGTCTGAAGGAAAGAGTGTGATCATGGTGGTAGTTGATAGAATTACCAAGTATGCACACTTTTGTGCATTATCTTATCCATTTAATGCCAGTACAATTGCTACTGCTTTTATGGAAACAATTCAAAAGTTATATAGAAACTCATGAATTATTGTAATCAACAGAAATACCATTTTCACTGGAAATGTTTGGACATAATTATTTTTTTCTTTGGGTACTCAATTAGCTCATAGCTCATGTTATCATCCCTAATCTAATGGGAAAACTGAGATAGTGAACAAATGTTTGGAAGGATATCTTCGTTTCTTTGTATATGATAAACATACACAATGGGTCAAGTGGTTGCCTCTGGTTGAATGGTGGTATAACACTTCCTTCCATACTGAAAATAAATGACCCCATTTATGGCACTTTATGGATATCATCCATTATCTATCACATCATGTTTAAGAGAAAATTCTAAGGTTCAAGTAGTGGAAGATTACATCGAGCATCAACAACAAGTTCTCCAACTCTTAAAGGATAACCTCACTTTGGTGTAGAATAGAATGAAAGAATAGGCAGATCAAAATTACAGCGAAAGAAGTTTTGATGTAGGTGACTGGGTATTTCTATGACTACAACCATACAAACAAATGTCCGTCAAGAAAGCTAAGAAGGATAATAAATTATCACCAATGTATTATGGTCCGTACAAGGTGTTACAAAAGATTGGTACTATGACATACAAATTGGAGCTTCCTGCATCTTCTCGAGTGTACCCAGTTTTCCATGTGTCATGCTTAAAGAATGTTATAGGTGACAAGCTCCCAGTTCAAACAATATTTCCAGAATTTGAAGAGGAAGGAAAAATCAAATTGGAACCTGAAGCAGTCATAGAAAAAAGAAATCGACAGCTACGAAATTGATCAATTTCAGAGTATCTCATCAAGTGGAAGAACTTACCCGCTGAAGATTCCACATGGGAGGATGAGAATTTTATGTAGAAGCATCCAAAACTACTCAAGCATTGAGGAAAACACTTTTTTGAAGGAGAGGGGCATGTTAGGTCCCTATAATACTAGTGTATTATTATTGTCATTGTAGCCCCTTATTATTATTGTTATGCCCATGTTGTCCCCATATTGTTATTATTATGCCCCATAGAAGCCCACTATTGTTATTATTGTGCCCTTACATTATTATTGTTATGTCGACTCTGATTATATTGTGACCCCTTAGACTCCTATACATAGAAATGAGGTTTTGTCATTTGAATGATCCAAGTATTCATTTGTGTAATGTAAAGGAGGTTGCCCCCTCAATGAGGCTGATTTTGAAGTCGTTGACCTATCTTTTCTTCTATTTTTGTGAATTGGTTTCATAACAACGTGAAAAAATGTATGTTATAGGGTTGCAATCCGAAACTACCATATTTTTCCGAAGCAAGATGTAATGGCGAAATATTTGGACAACTTGAATGACCACCAAAGCCAACTTTTCTACATGGTAATATTGAGTTTCAGTATCGTTAAGATTCTGACTCAGATAGTAAATGGGATGTTCAGTCCCTAAATCATATTCTTGGACAAATACCATTGCTATAGTAGAAATGACAGCGACAAGATACGGGAAGTAATTTTGCTGATAGTCAAGGGGTATAGAAGAGATGCCCGAACTAGTACATCTTTTAGGGAATCAAACACTTTCTGAGATATGCCATCCCAATGTAAGGGAACCCCTTTTTTTAGAAAGTGAGTGAATCATTTAGTCAATTTAGCATAATTAGGGATGAATCTTCATAGGGAGTTAGCTTTCCATTGAAGTCGTTGAAGCTGAACTAGTGAAGAAGTTGCAGGAAAATCGACAATTTCATTTACTTTCAGTGGATCGATACAAATTCCTTGTTTCTATATAATGAAACCTATAATTAGACCAAAAATAACACAAAATACACATTTGTTTGGGTTAATTCAAATATTATAATGTCTATAATGAAGAAAAATAACTCGAAGATGCATCAGGCAATTAGTCTGATGTTTTGAATGAACAGGGAGGTCATCCAAATATGGTTGAATGATGTGTTTGATATCATGAAAGGTGCAATCGATTGCACATTGAAACGTGGCCCGAAAATTCTTTAAACCAAATGGGAGTTTCCTATAGGTGAAAGTACCCTAGGGACAAATAAAATAAGTTTTAGGTTGGTCCACTAGGAGAATGTTGATTTGATTATAGCCCGAAAATCCATCCATAAATGAATAAATTTTGCAGCCAGCGTAGTCATCAACAATATGGTCAATGACAGGGGTGGAATAATTGTCCTTCAAACATGCATGATTCATATCCTGATAATTGATGCACACTCAAATGGTTCCCTATTTCTTCATGACATGAACTACATTCGACACCCAATCAGTTGAAGGAACATGGTATATGAAACCAGCTCAAAGAAGCATTTCAACTTCAACCTTAATACCAACAGCCTTCTTGAGATGGACCAGATGGAGGCGCTACCATACTATTTTGGTGTCAAGATACGTCTTAATTTCATGTACAACTATATTTGGGTCAATACCTGGCATCTCCTTGTAGGTCCAAGAAAAGGCATCTCAGAACTCATGAAAAAGGGCTTGATAATTCTTGATCTCAGATGGAGGATGAGATGCTCCAATGTGTAGATTTTCTACAACACTTGGCTTGATGGAAATGTCAACAGATATCATATCTTCAATATTCGAAAGGTTCTTTTCCTAATAGACCTCATGAATAGACACAAAATTCGTAAAAAGATCGATAGAATTGGGCGAGTATACATCATTGAGACTATCCTCAATGGAATCAAGTAAGGAGGAACGATGGTGATGTTCATCCCATGACACATCATCTGACATCATGATTTCTATGATGCTTTCATTCGTAGGGAATATACGCGAGAAAGGATTAGAAGATGTACCATAGTCCAACGATCTGTCTACCCAATTAAGAAAATAAGAAGAGGAAATATCACAAGCTGAATAAATGGCTTCGTAATCTATCTCAATAGGGATTAGTGACATTCGGTCGCCGAACTTTTGGATGTCAGTTTCATCTGGTACAATCAATGGATCAACTAGGATAGTAGAAGATAATATCATGTTGATATAGGCTACCGAAGATGAGCTATCAGGAAGGAGAGGAGGAGGGAGTGAAATGGTACCCATAAGAAAAGAATCCTTCAACAATCTAACTCTAACATGCTGATATGAATTTAGAGTTTCCACTACAAGAGGGACACTTCCAGTAATATATGAATCATAGGCGAAAAATGTGAGTTGGTCTATGGCTACAATCTCGCCTTTATGAGGAAAGGTGATCATAGGAAAGTAATTTGAGACAACCACAGCCATGGCATAAATCCACATACGTCCTAATATAAGATTGTAATCGAGAGGTCCATCAATAAATTCGACTTCTATGGACATAGGTTTTTCCTAATTCAACTTGCAGGGAGTTCAAAATCCCACAAGCTTTATATGTTCTCACATCAAAGACCTTCAATGTAGTAGGTCACTGACTCAGTTGAGGAGAACCAATCGCCTTCTAGAAAGACATGGACATAGTGTAGGTTGAGGCTTCCTCATCCATGATAGAATGATGAATTTTCTTACCACATATGATGACTTGGATTATAAAATCTAATTGAGATGGAAGCCGAGGGGTATAGTTTTCATGAGAGAAAACAACAAGGTTGGAGTCCGATGGATCCACACATTCGATAGCTAAAAGTAAAGCCCTCTTTTGGGTAGGGCAGTTCTGCAACACCTCAAGAGTCGACATAGCTGATGGAGAGTGAGGCAGTTATTCAACTACGTTATAATTCTGAGTGACTCTTGCATGAGGGGTTGAAAGTTGACTTATGAATAACGCCATTTCAAGGTTTAATAGTCAATTTGGTAGGAATAGATGGAGGAGTGGGATATAATGAGGATGGCGCCGAAATGGTAGGTTGATCAGTAGCCTGATTGCTCGGTAGATTTTCATTACCATAATCCTTGTTCTGAGTAGCTACCAAAACATCAGATCTCATCTTTGAAGAGGAAAGCAACAAAACCGTGTTAGAGGAAGACGGGTCCCAAGCAACCATATGAGTCTCTTGATTAGGAAATGGGTTGGTGAACACTGTAGGAGAAGTGGAGGACGAAATTGATTCATTTCAGCACGATGAGGACAATCATATATAAAGTGATACTTGTTGCAAATCAAGAAAGGATATTGAGGCTTCCATTTCTCATCAGAAGACTGATTTGTTTGTTTATCATGCGGAGAGGGATATTTCTTCTTCTTACCTTTTCCTTTCTTCTTACTTCCAGGTTTCTGTTGAGACTTTCCTTTATCAGATGAAATGATATTCATCTAAGACATAGAAGTCGCAGGAGGGTGGGGTTGGGGGTTTTGAGTAGACGTGGGTGGAGAAATACTAGATGGTTTACTCACCATCTACCTGCTAGTAGAACCAATAATTCCATCAGCAACATGAGATTATTTACCAGGCATAAGAGGAGGAACAATATTTGAAGGTCTTGGAGCGTTTGGTATCTTATCATAGAGCATGCCATATTGGGTATAAACCAAATCTAAATATTTCACATGAGAAATTACTTGCTCTTCAGTCATGACTCCACCTTTAGCCACATCTTCTGTTATGGGTGCTAGTAGAGATTTTATAAACCATTTCACGAGCAATTGATCAAGAACATAAGTTTTGACCAACCACCGATGACACTTCCATTCATGAATGTGATCCGAAATGTGAGTGGAATCATATTGTTTGAAGTTGGTTAAAAGTTCCATTCCAGTTTTGTATCTGATAGGTAACTAGAAATGCATGAGTAAGGTTGTGGCTAAGGTGATGAAATCATGGAATGAAGCTTGCATTCCTCATTCAACGATAGGTTCACATCATTGGCCTTCAATCAAATGATTCTCCGAGTGTTCGACTTCAGTTACATTGTTCACATTCGTGGATTGTGCTGTTGTACCTTGAGATCCATCGTCATCATTGGTGGTTTCTCTTGTGCCTGTTAAGGATTTACATCATTGACCGGTAATCATGTAGTTTCTACCATGTTCAACTCTAACACATTTATTCACATAGTTAGATTCGTACTTTGGATGGATCAAGACGGAGATGAAGACCCTGCGTTTCATATGATAAATCCAGGATGTGTGGAGTTATTATATATTCATGATTGTACACATGATCCTGTCTATTCGGATGGTTGTGTCTATGTCATGGATCCATACACATGATCCTTTCTATTTGGATGGATGCCTCCATGCCGTGGATTCATGTATTATTAGATGCCCACTCAAATATGTATTATTATGCATACTTACAACTTAGAGATGTCAAATATCTTGTATCATGTTTGATTTCCAGGTCTCTTGACAATGTTTCTCCTAGTCCTTGCCTTGACTTGTAAAGAAGTTCAACCATCACTTCCCATTTTGCCTTCATGATTTAGGGGGAATCTATTATACAATATTTTTTCATACTCCTCGTCTCGTATCTTGAAGTGTCAAAATGACAAAAGCTGTTAGTGTATTCACCATGAAACATGTTCAGAAGCATCCCTAAAAGAAAAGAGAAAACTCACCTTGAAAGAATTCTGAAGAAACTTATAAAAAACCTTGTTTCCAGGATCAACACTTTTTGCATCACTAGGGACCCATGATGGTACATTGTTCCACCATACTGTCCAAGCACTGTCAGCATGAATTTTGTCAGGAAAACCTGCGTTGAACCTCTTCAGGAAGTGTTTCCTAAAGTGAAGGAGAAGCTTCTCTTACTAGAAGCCTCAAGAACAATGAGCTGGTTACAGGTGAATAAGGATTGGATTAAGATCTCCCATTCTTGGTCCTTGATCATAGTTTCATGGATATTTCCCTTAAGATGTGGAACGTCTCCCTCCTTTTATGGATCCTTAAATCCCTCTCCTTCACTATAAATGAGATCCCTACTATCCACAATTGGTTGGCTATTGTTTGGTTGCCTTCCTAGTGATAAACTATGCCCAAATGTTGCCCATTTTGCTAAGGATAAAGGAGTGCTTGAAGGTTAAGGCTAGGACTTGGAAACTCACCTAAAGGAGGCTTCCAACATTAAGGCTTAAGTGGTTGTAGTTCTTCCCTTTACCATCTATTAATAATACATTATGTGTTTTCTTTCCATAAATGTGTCAATCATTTCTCATTTAGTATAATACTCCTTTATCTGTTATATGGTTTATATTGGAATGGTTTTTTCTATGTATACATTTGTTATCTCCACATGATTTTCCTTTGAGGTATTCATTCCCATTGGTGAAGGGATATTGAGGTTGGAATCGAGAGTATCAAGGACGACACGAACAAATTTTAACATAGTGGGGTAGGTCATCTATCCTCTGTGTTTTTTGGTATAAAATAGAAAAGTTTGCACATATTTATCTTTATTTGTGATCCTCCCATAGGACTAGAGGGATTGTTTGTATTGGAAAAAATGGTTTCCTACACAACAAAATGGAAGTCCCATATGCAATTCAAACCACCTAAACTTTGTTTGACTTTTTCTGCATCAATCCTAAATCACTCTTGCAACTCTGCAAAATCCTATTTTTCGTGTCGATGATGTGGGGAAAATTATGGCCTTCCTTCGACGGATCACTTCTTGTCTACTTCAAGTCATTATCCAAGAAGATGGTCTAGAAACTCCCTTTTAGTACCTTGGAGCTTGCATGCCTCAATGACAAGTTCTTCACATTTGATGATAGGTTCACAACATTGGCCTTCGATCGGATCATTCTGCGAGTGTTCGAATTCAACTTCATTGTTCACACTCATTGATTGTGTTGTTGTACCTTGAGATCCATCGTCATTATTGGTGGTTTCTCTCATACTTGTTAATGGTTTACATCATTGACCTGTAATTAGGTGGATTTCTACCATGTTCGACTATGACACATCTATTCTCATGGTGGGATTCTTACTTTGGTTGGATCGAGACAGAGATGAAGACCTTGGGTTTCATTTGATAAATCTAGGTTGCATAGAGGTATTAGATATTCATGATAGTAGACATGATCCCTTCTATTCGGATGCTTGCATCCATGGCGTGGATCCATACACATGCTCCCTTCTATTCTTATGGTTGTTTCCATTCCATGGATTCATGTATTGTTAGATGCCTACTTAGAGATGTATTATTAGGCATACTTCCATCAAAGATGTCAGATATCTTGTACCATTCTTGATTTGTAGGTCTCCTGGCGATGTTTCTCCGGGTCCTTACCTTGACTTGTAAAGAATTTCACCCAACACTTCACGTTTTGCCTTCATGCTGTAGGTGCATCTGTTACATGGTATTTTTTCATGCTTCCCATCTCATATCCCAAAGCATAAAAATGACGAAAACTGTTAATATATTTACCATGGAACATGTTGAGGAGAATCCCTAAATAACAAAAGAAAACTTTGCCAAAAAGAGTTTTGAGAAAACTTGTAAAAAAAACTTGTTTTCAAGATCAACATCTTTTGCACCACTAGTGACCCATGCTGGTAACTTGTTGCACTATACTAACCTAGCGCTGTCAGCGCAGATTATATTAGGAAAACCCATGCCGAACCTCTTCAGGCAACTTTTCCTAAAGTTGAGGAGAAGCTTCTCTTACTAGAATTCTCAAGAACGACATGTTGGTTACAGGTGAATACAAATTAGAGCAAGATCTCCCATTCTTGGTCCTTGCTCCTACTTTCATGGATCTTTCGCTTGAGTTATGGAACCTCTCCCTCCTTTTATGGATCCTTAACTCCATCACCTTCCCTATAAATGAGATCCCTACTATCCACAACTGGTTGGTTATTGCTTGGTTTCCCTCCTAGTGCCAAACTATGGCTAAATGATGCCATTTTTGCTAAGGAGAAGGAGTGCTTGAAGGTTAAGGCTAGGACTTGGAAACTCACCTAAAGGAGGCTTCCAAAATCAAGGCTTAAGTGGTTGTAATGATTCCATTAACCATCTATAAATAATACATTGTTTTTAGTAAATGTGTCTATCATTGCTCTTTTAGTATAATACTCATTAATCTGTTATATAGTTTATATTGGCATGGTTTTTTATATGTATACGTTTTTTTGTCTCCAACAGATTTTCCTTTCAGGTATTCATTCCCATCAGTGAAGAGGATATTGAGCTTGGAAGCAAGAGAATCAAGGATGGCATCAATGGATCTTAACATCAGAGTGAGGTAGGTCATCTATCCTCCTTTGTTTTCTCTGGTATAAACTAGGAAAGTTTGCACATATTTGACTTTGTTTGTTGCTAGATCCTCCCATAGGACTAGATGGATTGTTTCTGTCTACAGAAAGGATTGCTACACAACATCACTCCTGAAGTTTTGTTCCTGTCTTCCTATAAATGGCTTGGAGTGTTTAAGGGTTTCTAAAGTTAGGGATTCGCTGCCAACAACTTCATCTTTTGTTTTCAACTTGATATGGACATGAGCCGATGTAATCTATATATATGTCAAGTTAGATTAGAGTGTAAGATAGTGATACTGTGAATAATTTTTGTTGTTGATATTCTAAGAAGATTGTATCACCACAAACTCTTTGGGGATGGATCTATCATTATATGATATGTACTGAGCAGGGACTTTTGTTATTTAATAAAAGAGGGCTAATTCCATATTCATTCATTCAATTTGTCTATTTCCTATGATGATAAATTTGTTCTTATAGATTAACCTCTTTCCTTAAAAAGGGAAACGAGTAGGTTGGCTAGGGCCCAGCCAACCTAACTCATTCTCCCTCTATTTATTGTATTGTGTGATAAGTAAATGGTTTGGTTGTTATCTATGTGTGAAGGTTTCTTGTAATAGTTGTGCATGACTAGATAAACCCTTGTGCAATCTTTTTGAAAAACGTAATAGAGGTTCAGATCTGAACTCTTGCATTCATATTTTGGTTTTCTTCTTAAAGTTTAATATTGAAGAAATATTTATGTTTATTGTAAGACACAGTAAGGATTTGGATCTGAAAATTTTTGTTTTGTTTTCAAAGTCACCTCTTCAGTTGAGGGTTTAAGATCTACTCTATGGTGTGTAGAGTTCTTTTGAGTGAAGATTTGCAGGGTTGAAAGGAGATTATTTAGATCTTGCTTGGTGATATATATATATATATATATATATATATATATATATATAGATATATATAGATATCTATCTATATATATATATATATATATATATATATATATCTATATATATATATATATATATATATATATATATATATATATATATATATATATATATATATATATATATATATATATTAGATTGCTTATGTGTAGAATGCAAGTGAAAACCTTTGTTTTTGATGATTGCTATTATGTGATAGTGTCATTGTGAGAGTGGACTTGTTTGTTTCTCCTGAGAAATTTATGATTTAAATGTTACATCGTACTTTTGGTCATGTTGAATTTAGATTATCATCTAACTACTTGGGTTTCTTCGGTACAGAAACATAATATTGTTGTCTGAAGTTATCAGTTGAATCTTCCTTGTGAAGTAATGCTACACATTTCTAATAAACATATAACTTCATCTAGAATACAATATTAATCAAGCCAGAATAGGGTATAAAGGAAACTATATTTGTGAGGCGATCTCTTTATTTGTTCACAGGAGTTTAATATTTTCTCTGTTATTTGATAAAGTCTTCATCTTATTTTGAGATTTATGCGTCTAGTTTATCTTGATTCAAGAAAGGTTTCTTTCCACATTAGTTGAGTTCAGGCTTGTTGCACAATAATTTTTTTAGTATAGGAATAGAGGATTGTTGAATGCATGAACGATTTTGTTATATTTTCATAGTACAGGAACTGAGTACATGAACATAGTTGTTTTGTATTTCCTAGTACATGAACTGAGTGTAGGAATAGATTTGTTTTGAAAGGTTTTTCACTACAAGAACAAGTTTGTTTCGAAATGATTGAGCTTGCATGGTTTGTAATGAATCTTGAGTTTGTTTTCTTTTGAAACATTTTCCAAGGTATCTGATTTTTATTTTTTGAGTGAGGGTCCAGTCTCTAGAGTGGTGTGGTGTCATTGAGTTAATAGTGCAGGAATAGAATTAAAAGGATTTGTTTAAAGTTGTTCTTTTGAACATGAGTGATTTAATTGCAGGGATAAGAGATAGGATTTACAGAGTGAACCCAGAACCCTTGGCATTACTTGTTCTACTCCTTGAAGCTTACAAAGCCCTAGTTCAATAATTAAGTTTTGAGGAATTGAATTTCAATTTTGTCACCCAACATTTTGGCGTCATTGTCGGGGAGGCATTGAAACGAATTCTGGTAAAGTTCTGATTTTTATTTTATGTAGTAGAGGTAAGTCTGCTTTGTTTTTAAAAAAATTGCAGTGTGCTTCTATTTCTTGAAGGAGTTTCTTTTGTATTAACTATGTGTTGTAGGTATATTTTTGGAAATAGCAGTAGTATTTGATTTCAAATTGATTTGTTCTAGTAAGAATTCTTTTACAGTTATGTTGATTATTTCTGGTTTGATTTCTTTTAAAATGCATTACTAGAGGAGGTAGGGGTTTGAAGCCGAAGTAGGGTAGAGGAAATATTGATAAATCAGAAATATTTTCTCACGTTGTGGCTTATGTTGTAGGCCAAAACTATAAGAAGACTTTTTGCCTGGACTTTGGGGACAATAGTTCAAGAATCTCCCAGCCAATATAAGGGAAGAAGGATACTGTTTGGACTAAAAAGTTAAATCTGAATAATGGTAATGCTTCATAGTTTGCAGGAAGTGGTCTGTTTGGAGGAGGAAATATGGAAAATAATGAAGAAGTGCATGGTGAAGGGGTCGGTGAGAACCACACAACCGACCAACAGACCACTTCTTGGTTTCCAATTGTGGACCCACATACATTGGTTCAAATGAAGAATACTCCAACCTCCATTCTTCAACATTTTCATGGTAAAGTGCATGAAGATCCTGATTCTTTTCTTTTTTAGTTTGATATTTGTGTAGGAGTTATGATTATTCTATGATGCCCATAAGCTAAAGACTTTCCCTATAACTCTTAAGGACTCAACTTTATGCTGGTTCATGGGGTTGGGAGGGAATACTTTAACTTATTGGGAGAAAATGAAGAGGGTTTTCTTGAATAAATATCAGGAATATTGCAAAACATGACAAATGTAGGATGAGGTTTTTACCATTGCACAGGGTGATGATGAGATATTGGAAAACTATTTGGAGAGATTCTTATATATTCTTCAAAGGTCAAAGCATAAGTTTGACATGAGCACTGTAAGAACCTTATTTGTATGAGGGATTTATGATGATTCTAGAAATAATTAGATTTTTCTAGCACAAGGAGACATTTCTCAAAACGTTTTTGATCAAATTTGTGACCCGTGTAGGAAATTCTCACGAAACCAATCCGGATTTGGTAAGGGATTAGGAGCAATTCTAGAAACAACATATTTGGATCTATAGATGCTATGATCATTGGTTTGGAAAATAAAATGGATAATATGAAAACTAAAATTATGAAGACTATTGGTAAACAAATATATTCTTTAAAATTTTAGTAGAATCAAGTTGAAGAATAAGAAACATTATCCATTTATTGTCCAAAATGTCGAAAAAAACATTTTTTCCATGAGTGTCATGCAGATGTTATGCTAGGTCTATATACTACTAGTGTAGCCCCTTATTGTTATTGTTGTTCCCATGTAGTCCCCATATTTTTATTATTGTGCCCCATAGAAGCCCACTATTGTTATTGTTGTGCCCTTACATTTTTATTATTATTATTATGTAGGATCTAATTATATTGTGACCCCTCACACTCCTATATATAGAAAGGAGGTCTTGTCCTTTGTATCATTCAAGAATTGTTCATTTATGTGATGTAAAGGATGTTTCCCCCTCAAAGAGGATAGTTTTGAAGTGGTTGATCTATCTCTTTTTTGATCTGGTTACATAACATTTGGTATGAGAACTTTGGATTCTAGGGTTTCACTGCTTCAAACGGGCCATAACGCATTTTCGCTATAACATTTTTCTAAGAAGTTTTAGAATCTAAAATTTCTACCACATGGAGATAAAATATTGATGAGCTTCATGTATGAATTTCAGATATTGTCTCGCTATATTTTCGGAGTTATGATCTGAGGAAGTTAGAGTCTTTGCAAGCTCAATAATTCCATCTCAAACATGTGACCTAGGGAAAATCGTCATAAATTTCTCTCTGAGCATCAGACTTGAATTTCATAAAAAGTGACGAAAATATGATGAACTGTAGTTTTTTGGATATCATTTTCAGGGCCGAAGGTGGAAAAAGTGACACGTGGAACTTTGTACAATTTCGCTCTACTAAACGAGTCTATAATCAGGTTGTGGTGGGAGATTGGGCATAATGATTTATTGAAGAATCCAATCTTGGTTTGACTTATTGGGTTGGAAAGAAGACTCAGAGGGATACTACAAGATGAAATTTTAGATCTTGGAGATTCAAAATTAAAAATATAAAATAGCTGCAATATCTAGCTCGTAAAAAGAAGAAAAAGGTGTGCATTTTTAAAATTTTGCATAACTTTTGTTTGAAAAATCAGTTTTAAGTGATTCAAATGGCATAGTGAAACATAGATATCATTGTTTGATTTTAAAATTCATGAAAACAATAACATGGACACACCTAGTAAGCAACTAGAAATTTCTTCTACGACGCATGAAGAAGAGGAAGAAATGCAACATGATATATCAAAATTACAAGTCCAAGTGCAACAAATTTCTCTCTCGCAAAGAGTAACCAAAAATGAAATGGAAGCTAAGATGGATTGTTTGAAGAATGGTTTAAAATAAAACATGGAAGATTTGAAGGATGGATTAAAAACATACATGGAAGGTTTGAAGGATGGTTTAAAAGAAGACATGGAAGGTTTGAAATAAGGTTTGACAAAGTTGCTAGAAGAAATGCTTCCTAATGGCGAAAAGATATTAGATGAAACTCATAATGAGAAAAAGTATATTTTAATCATGATTTCATAGATTCTATTGTTGGATTAAAGACCCACCATATTCCAAAGATCCATATGAGGAAGTTTGATGGAAAGGATCCGATAACATGGATACTTCAGATGGAGCAGTATTTGGATCTCCATAATGTGCAACACACACAAAAGGTACACATTGCAACTTTATATTTAGAACCTAATAAATTTGAATGGTATTGATGGTTTTTTTCTTGTAAACCAATTGTCACTTGGTTAATTTTTATGAAGGAAATGATAACACATTATGAGGATATAACAAAGAGTAAGACCTTCTTTAGCCAATTGATAAATCTCAAACAAAAGGGTTCAATGGAGAAGCACATTCAGGACTTCCAAAAATTGAATATAAGGGTAAATGATATTCCAGAGGAAAATACAATTGATGCCTTCATAGGGACATTAAAGGATAACATCCACCATGAGGTTCGCCTTGGGGAACCTGATTCATTGGAGAAGGCATTTAGGGTGGCAAGAAAGGTTGAAAGCAAAATTATGGCGACAAGGAAGTCTACCACTCACAACTATAAGAAAAAAGGATTTTCTGAGAATAAATTATTTTACATAGATTGTGAAGAGGAGGAAGAAAATGAACACGAAATTTCAAAAGAATAGGATATACACTAGGAAAGTACCCTAGAGAAAGAAGAAATGAATATGAACATATCTGGTAATGCATTGGCATGAATTACCACTCCTCAAACTCTCAAGATAGAAGGACATATCAAGAATAAAAAGTTAATAGTGTTGATTGATTCACATAGTACCCATAATTTTATGCATTATAAGATAGCCAAGGAATTGATTTTGTTTCTATATCTAGCACTAGAGTGTCAAGCGATGGCTGTAAGTGGAGGAACTATAAATTTATCTCGAAAGTGTCATAATATCAAGCTAACCATGGGGGAATATTTATTGAATATTCCAATGATTTCCATTCCAATGGGTGGTCCTGATGTTGTACTAGGAGTCTAACAGTTACAATCTTTGGTTACGATAGCTTTTAATTTTCATGATTTTTTCTTCAATTTTTTTTGGGAAGGAAAGGAAGTTGAATTAAGGGGTATTGCAGGGAAACCAAGAAAGATAATCAACTCTAATGGCATGAAAAAACTTCTAAATAAAGAACAATGGGGCACAATTGCATAATTATGCTCACTAGAGATTCAAACATCGAAATCATCTATTTCTCCAGATCTCCAAAAAGTCTTGGAAAATCATTCCAAGTTATTTGAGATTCCCAAAGGCCTCTCACCTAGTCGTGATCATGATCATGCTATTCATTTGATTCCAAGAAGTGCTCCTCCAGACATCAGGCCTTATAGATATCTGTATGCCCAAAAGAGTGAAATTGAATGTATGGTTGCATAAATGTTAGAGGCCGTATAATTCAACCTAGTCAAAAGTTATTTCTCTTCTCTAGTAGTATTGGTGCATAAGAAGGATGGATCATGGTACATGTGTACGGATTATAGGGAGCTCAACAAGCTCACTATTAAAGATAAATTTCCTGTTCTTGTCATTGATGAATTGTTGGATGAATTACATGGAGAAATTTACTTCACCAAGTTGGATCTTCGTTCAAGATATCATCCAATTAGAATGAAGACTGAAGACATTCTGAAAACAACATTTAGAACTCATGAGGGTCATTATGAATTTTCGTTCATGCCTTTTGGCCTTACCAACGCACCTTCTACATTTCAAGGTTTGATGAATTCCATTTTCAAACCCTTAGAAAATTTGTGTTAGTATTTTTTGATGATATACTAATCTACAACAACATTGGAAGGATCATGTTCAACATGTTGATAGGGTTCTCAAAGTATTGGAGGAGAAACAATTATTTTTACAGGTCTTTTTGGCCACATCAATCCCGACATTCAGATCAGTACAATTAGGGCTCATCAAACCCTAATTTAGTTGTTACATTCCCTAGACAAGTCATCTCATTGAATGCTTTCATCCATGAAAGTTTCCTAGCCTGATACCTTGCTAAAAAGCCTCCTTGGGATACTAGTGCAACCTTGGTTAGGGGTAACTGCGCGGCAAAGCAAGTAGGTCCATTTAGGCTTGCACTGCAGTGCACTTAGACCCTCTTTGACCTGTGCTAGGTGAGATTGAGCGAAAGTTGCATAGGGTTGTGGGAATATTCCTTGATTATAGATCATTCTAGAAGGATCCCATCCCTTATCTCATCATATGAGCTCAAATTTGGATAGGCTAAGGATCAATTAACCTCTTATCCTTTCATCCCTTTCTCCATGGAAACTAATTCCAAGTTTGGAAGGCCATTAAATACCACCATTTATGACAAAACCACCTCCATTTCCCTATAAAGGGGGCTAGAGTTTGAAGATTGTAAGGAAATACTGTTGGTTTGAGATTTGAGTTCATGTCAAGTAACGTTATGCTGCTGTATTGGTGTTATTTTGGTGTGACGAGGGTAGGACTGAAGCTGGAGGAGTGACATGGGATCGAAATGCATTGGGTGGAACTATTCCTTCTACATTAATAAAGCTCTTTATTCCTTTTCTCATATTTGTGTTCATATCAGTGATGATTATGTGTTTTAATGTCTTCAATTCCATTCTTTTATGGTAGATAGATCATGTATGTTTTGATCGTTGTTGTTTCTGTTTCTGTTGACACAGGTACCAATTGAGCAGATTCAGTTCAGGTGGGAGCGACGGAAGCGATTCAAAGGGGATCAAGGAAGTGAAAGACTACAAGTAAGTTCCTTCATCTGATCTCTCTATTATAGGAAAAGGTTAAACTACTTTTTTCTGTCATTCTAAGTGTAGCTACCCACTTAGGGAAAATATGTTTATCCGTAGATGCAAATTCCATATAACAATTATATGCAAAAACCTCGAAATTTTTCTTTGGAGTATAGGAAGTGGAATATCTCGATCATATTGTATCTCATGAGGGTGTTAAGGTAGACCCTAACAAAATTAAATCCATTAAGGAATGGAAAATCCCCACAACCATAAAGCATCTTTGAGTATTTCTCAAGTTGACTGGGTATTATCACAAGTTTGTTAAGAATTATGAGAGAATAACAGCACCTCTAAAAAATTACTGAAGAAAGATGCATTTTCTTGGACTCCAGAAGCAACTAAGGCCTTTGAACACCTTAAAGAGGCAATGTGCCAAGCACTAGTATTAACTATGCCAGACTTCACAAAAACCTTGATTGTGGAATGTGATGCCTCAGGATATGGAATTGGTGTTATTTTAATGTAAGAAGGAAGACCTTATTGCTTTTGAAAGTTTTCCAATCAAAGGAAAGTATTTACACAAACCTATTTATGAGAAGGAAATTTTGGAAATACTACATGCACTAAAGAAATGGCGACCTTACCTAATGGGAAGATACTTCAAGGTAAAAACAAATCATGATAGTCTTAAATACTTTTTGGAACAAAGATTATCTTTTGAAGAGTAGAAAAAATGGGTCACAAAGATGTTGGGTTATGACTTTGAAATCATCTACAAAAGAGGGAAGAAAAATCTTGTTGCAGATGTACCCTAAAAAAAGGATGAGGATGTGGAAGTATTTCTTTGTGCCATTTCTATTATCCAACCAAATTGGATAACCAAAGCAAGGTATGAATGGAAGAATGACGAAGAAGTGTAGATGCTCATTCAAAAGTTACATCATGATCCCGATATGTCTGATACATTTAGATGGAAAAATGATTCATTATGGTACAAAAATAATTTATATCTTTGTAAGAATTCTCAACTTAAACAAAATATTCTTTTGGAATTGTATACCTTTGCCTTAGGAGGACACTCAATATTTTTTAAAACTTACCACAGGGTCAAGAATGATTTTTTTCAGAGGGCCTTAAATATGATATTGAAAAGTTTGTGGTGGAATGTTACGTTTTCCATCAAAATAAAGTTGAGACAATTAAGACCCTAGGTCTGTTACAACCTTTAGCCATTCCAAGTCAACATTGGTAGGAGGTTTCAATGGATTTTATCACAGGTTTACCCAAGTCCGAAAGAAAGAGTTTCATTATGGTGGTAGTGGATAGAATTACCAAGTATGCACCTTTTTGTGCATTATCTCATCCATTTAAAGTGAGTACAATTGCCACTACATTTATGGAAACAATTCAAAAGCTACATGGAAACCCAAAGATTATTGTAAGTGACAAAGATCACATTTTCATTGGAAATTTATAGACGAAATTATTTTCTTGTCTGGGTACTCAATTAGCTCATAGCTCATATTATCATACTCAATATGATGGGAAAACTAAGACAGTGAACAATTTTTTGGAAGTGTATTTTCATTGCTTTGTATCCGATAAACAAACACAATGGGTCAAGTGGTTACCTCTGGCTAAATGGTGGTATAACACTTCCTTCCATACTGCAACAAAAAAGACCCCATTTCTGGAACTTTATGGATATCATCCGCCATCCATCACATCATCTTTTAGAAAAAATTCTAAGGTTCAAGTACTGGAAGATCACATTGAGCATCAAAAACAAGTTCTCCAACTCTTAAAGGATAACCTTAGTTTGGCACATAATCAAATGAAACAACAGGCAGATCAACATCTCAACGAAAGAAGTTTTGATGTAGGTGTCTGGGTATTTTTACGGCTACAACCATACAAACAAATTTCCCTCAAGAAAGCTAAGAAGGATAATAAATTATCACCAAAGTACTATGGTCCTTAAAAGGTGTTGTAAAAGATTGGTAATATGGCATATAAATTGGAGCTTCTTGCATCTTCCTCAGTGCACCTAGTTTTCCATGTTTATGCTTAAAGAAGGTTACAGGTGACAAGATACTAGTTCAAAAAATATTTCCAGAAGTTGATGAGGAAGGAAACTAATATTGGAACCTGAAGAAGTCACGGAAGTAAGAACCTGACAACTATGGAATCAATCAATTTCAGAGTATCTCATCAAGTGGAAGAACTTACTTGCTGAAGATTCCACATGGGAGGATGAGAATTTTATACATAAGCATCTGAAACTACTAAAGCGTTGAGGACACACTTCTTTGAAGGAGAGGGGCATGTTAGGTCCCTATACTACTAGTGTAGCCCCTTATTGTTAATATTATGCCCATGTAGTCCCCATAGAAGCCCACTATTGTTATTGTTGTACCCTTACATTATTATTGTTATGTAGGATCTAATTATATTGGGACCCCTTAGACTCCTATATATAGAAAGGAGGCGTTGTCATTTCTATCATTCAAGAATTGTTCATTTATGTGATGTAAAAAGAGGTTAATTTTGAAGTCATTGATCTATCTCTTTTTTATTTGGTTACATAACATGTTAAAAGTGCTAATAGTTGTGTAATATGTGTAGGGAAGCATCCTGTAGAGGAATACCCATCCATAGTAGGATTCAAATCAACATTTGAATGAGCACATTCAGTACCTGATCCATTGCATGCTATGGGGGCACAAAATTCATGGCCACGGGTAAGTACAAGTATGATTTCTAAACCTGCACCATATTTGCCTCATTATAATTCACCACAATATTCCTATTAAAACATGAATTATCCTCAGTCTTGGTAGAATGTGTATCATTCTTAGTATGGGTAGTCTCCTACTCCCCCTTGAAGAAAGGGATGGAGGGGAAAACCACACTCTCATTATTCCTATCCCATTCCTACACAGTCATATCCCACATCATATGCACCTTCCTATGACACAACCTACAATACCAGCTACATTACCTCAACAAACCCAACCCATGCCACCACCACTACCATTTCCACCACCATTCTAACCACCTCAGTTGCTAGTAGAGCCAGTGCCCAACTCAAGTAATAAAGCGATACAAATGATTCATTCTATTGGACCGCTCCATTTACTTATTTATCATTCCATGCCAGTTGGGGTCAATGACTTCCAACTAAGATCAGGAAGGGTAATAAACTTGGAAAAACAAGAACAAAAACGAAAACAACCTGTAGTAATCACTGAGGAAACTCCTAATTTTTCAAACAATGATACCACTGTTCAACCTGTTCCCATACACTCAGAATCCTTACCTTCTTCATTGAACCAATCTCCCTTTCTACAGAGGTTGGTTGTGGAGAAAGTTGACACCACCCCTGAGTATGACCTAGCTTTCAAGTTGAGGAATCTTTGTATAAAGGTACCTCTATTGCAAGCTATCATTAGGGGAATTTTGAGGTCTAAAATGGGCCTCCTCAAAAAAATGTACAACCAATATAAAATTTATAAGAACCAATAAGATTTAAGACAATGATGTCAACCATGGGGGATGATTCACCATTTTTGGAGTAAAAAAGTAAAAAGATTAAAAAATAATAAAATAATAAAACTACTATTTCAACTCGTATTTTCAACTTATCTCCCTAAGGTTTTACTCAAATTTCAAGCGAGAGTACTCGTTGGATGTAATATTTAATTCCTCATCCAAGGAGTACCCATTTTGCATACTTTCAATGGACCCTGCTACACAAAAAATGAGAAATATATGAAAAAACATGACTGCAATCATGTTTTTCATGTATTTCTCATTTTTCGTGTAGCAGGGTCCATCTAAAGTATGCAATATGGGTACTCCTTGAATGAAGAATCAAAATTATGCATCCAATGAGTGTTTCTTCTCGAAATTTGAGTAAACCCATAGGGAGATAAGTTGGAAATATGAGTTGAAAAATAGTTTTTTCTTCTTTCCCTCTAAAATTTGATGATGCAATGTAATCTTATTTTATTATTTCTACTATTATTTTATAATTTCCTTAGGAGGCCCATTTTAGACGTCAAAATTCCACTAATGAAAAGAGATTCATATATGTACTAAAATTGTTTGGGAAATCTGTCTTAAAAAGCCAGGGAGGAAGATATTTAAACCTCACACTATCCATTTTGTTGTGAAAGCGACCGAGTTGATGACAGGACATGCTCAAGTTGAGAAATATATTGATCTTGGAAGCCCAATTTTCTATGTTCAGATAGGTGATATCTTTGTTCCCATTGTGTTAATAGATCTTGGAGTGGCTATTAATATTATGAATAGGAAAACCATGGAACAACTTCGGTTGATCCACATTTGTCTTACCCCCACTGTGCTTGAACTTGCTGATAGATATAAAATCAAGCTAGAGGGTGAGTTAGGTGATGCGGTTGTCTCGATTGATTCATAGGAGTACCTTGCAGATTTCATTGTGTTACAACCAAATATTCCTATTGGGGCACCCTTTAATTTTGGGATGACCATGGCTTGCCACAACAGATGCCTATATAGGGTGTCACTCCAATGACATGTGTATTTCCCACGGGGATGCTAGGAAAAAGGTCACCTTGTACTCACCTGCTAGATCTATTCAGGAGCTTCATGATACCTTGTGGTTGGATTATGATAGTATTGATGAGGAACCTCAGTACCTTTCTATGTTTCATCAATATACTGAGTTGACTGAGGAGGGTGTGATCTAAGATTCTTTTGATAACCCAGACACCATGCACGATTTTGAATCACTTTATCAAATTTTTAGTCTAATTTTCCAGGAAAAATGTGATCCCCAAGCCTCATCCTCATCATTACACATTTTAGTATGTACCACAAGTTTTCGAAATCTTGACACTACTCTTGTTCAGGTCAGTCCAGGAAAATATTTACACATCAGTTTAGACCTAGACCCATCCCAGCAGGAGCATCTTGTGAGCTCGTTGTGAGATCATCTTGATGCCTTTACATGGAGTTATGAGGACATGAAAGACATCCCTCCTGAAACTGGCACTCATCATACCTATATTTAGGAGGGTGCCTGACCTGTCTGATAACCCAAAAGGCAAATGAACCTTGCACTAAGAATGGTTGTTAAAGAAGAACTTCAAAAGCTCTTAGATGTTGTTTTTATCTATCCTATATCCGATAGTCAGTGGGTCTCTCCACTAGTAGTAGTCCCGAAAAAGGATGGGAGATGGCACATTTGTATTGATTATAGAGAATTAAATAAAGCCACTCTCAAGGATTACTTGCCCCTTCCCTTCATCAATGAGGTTGTAGATACCCATGCAGGTAAAAAGTACTTTTCATTTTTAGATGGCTTCAATGGGTATAACTAAATACAAATCTCACCTGAGGATCAGGACAATACTACCTTTACTTGTCCATGGGGGACATTCACTTATCGAGTGCTTCCCTTTGGACTTTGTAATGCTCCCACTACTTTTCAAAGGGAAGTCTTGGCTATTTTTACTAACCTTGAGTGTGTAGAGGTTTATATGGATGAATTTTCAGTATTTGGTGATTCTTTTTGGGAAGCCCTTCAAAATTTAAAGAAATTACTCAATAGGTGTCAATAGGCTCCCTTGCTTAGAGTGATAAGAAATGTAGATTGATGTGCAAAGCAGGGGTGGTCCTTGGCCATCTTATTTATGATAAGGGTATCCACGTAGATCTGACCAAAGTAGATGTTATTATACACCTTCCTGCACCAAAAACACAAAGGGAAGTGAGAGGATTCCTGGGACATGTGGGTTACTATAGAAGATTCATTGAGAAATTTTCTATAACTGCACCTGTTTTTCGATTATTAGTTAAGGATAGTGATTTCTCTTGGACCGAATCTTAGCAATGATATTTTGCAAATATGAAGGAAAAATTAGTACATGCACTAGTCTTGAGGGGACCTAATTGGTCCCTTCCATTTCATATCTCCTCTGATGCCTCAGATACTGCCATTGGTGCAACATTGGGACAGGAATAAAATCAACAACCCTATGCTATTTACTTCATTAGTAAGAATTTGTCATTTTCTAAACTTAACTATACAGTAACAAAGAAAGAGTTTCTAGCTGTGGTTTTTGCTATATTACAGGTTATGAAGTGTTTATACATACAGATCACTCTGCCATAAAATATTTGATGAATAAAAACTTAACTAGTGGTAGGATAACTAGGTGGTTGCTTTTACTAGAGGAATTCAATGTTACTATAATTGATAGGTCAGGAAAATCAAATGTAGTAGCTGATTATCTTTCTAGATTGAATAATCCCGGTGAAGTAATTCATGTAGATGATTCATTTCTTGATGAGCATATTTTTGTTGTTTCAACAAATTCTCCTTGGTTTGCTGACATAGATAACTATGTTTTCACAGGAAGAAAACTACCACACCTATCCGCTAGAGAAAGGTGGAGGATTATTAAAAAAAGTACTTCATACTTCTGAATCCAAGGAGAACTCTTCTATACTGGACCTAACCTTATTATATATATGTGTGTAAGAGAAGAGGAAGTGTTTGATATCTTGAGAGCTGCCCATGATGAGCCTTGTGGGGGCCATTTTTTTGAAAATAGAACAACATATAAAATTCTCCGCACTGGCTACTTTTGGCCTTCCTTGTTCAAGGATGCCAAATAATATGTTAAGCATTGTGATAGTTGTCAGTGAATGGTCTAACTTTGTTAAGACGATGAGATGCCTTTATGCCCTCAAGTAATGTTAGATCCCTTTGAAAAATGGGCCATTGACATTGTGGGACCTATAGCCCCAACATATTTAAATAAAATACATATCTTGGTTTGTACATATTTTGTAACGAAATGGGTAGAAGCTAGAGTTGTTCCTTATGCTACTGAAAGAGTTGTTGTTGATTTTTTATTTAATGGTTTTTTTACTTGATTTTGTGTTCTAAGAGAAATTGTTACTGACAATGGACCTCAATTTGTTTATAATT
The DNA here is from genome assembly GCA_031772625.1 of Pinus tabuliformis. Classification (NCBI taxonomy): domain Eukaryota; kingdom Viridiplantae; phylum Streptophyta; class Pinopsida; order Pinales; family Pinaceae; genus Pinus; species Pinus tabuliformis. The sequence continues at coordinate 1,289,163,242 of CM062820.1, read as the reverse complement.
TGAAAGAAATTATAGATCATTACAAGATTCGACACAGGAAGTCTACACCATACCACCCACAGGAAAATGGCCAAGTAGAATCTACAAACAAGGTGATCAAATCCATCCTTACAAAAACAATAAATCTTCTTGGGAAAATAGATTACCAGAGACATTATGGGCTTATAGAACTACTTGGAACAATAACACAAGTCATAGATCTTATGAGTTGGTGTACAAAAAACAAGTATTATTGCCAATCGAATTCCAAATTAAAACCCTTAGAACTGCAGTCTAGTTGGGATTGGATCTCTCAGAAGCACAACAACAACACCTTTTGTAACTAAATGAATTTGATGAAATGAGAAGGGATGTTGTTCAAAAAACTACCTTGATGCAATGAGAACACAATAAATGGCATGATAGGTTAATTAAGAAAAATCAGCTCCAGCTAGGTAATTGGGTGCTCCTCTATGATTAAAAGTTTAAAATTTTTAAGGGGAAGATTCATACATGCTAGTTAGGGCCTTACGAATTGGTTAATGTTTTTGAGAATGGAGTAGTGGAGATAAAAACCATTGATGGATAGGGAGTTGTTTTCTTGGTGAATGGGCACAAGCTTAACACGTATTTTTAGCCCATCACTAAGGAAGATTTCATACAACAAGTACAACAAAAGTTAGATTTGAAGATCGTAGGAGGGAGAGAATACAAACATACTGTGAGTATCTCTTGATTTAATATTTTCCTAAAATAAAAATAATAAAATAATAAAAAATAAGAAATTAATGAAAAGAAATAAAAAAATAAAAAATAACACATGGTTGTGAAAATAAGCTTGTTGGCACATTTATGTGGGGATCTGCTTGAAAACCAGATTATTGGCAGGCAGGTTCCTTTTTAATAAAATGGGATGTCACTTGAATTGGAATGCATGTCTAACCTATTTTGAGAAGAAGCAGGTTTCTACGAAATTTTTCGTGGGACCAATAAAAAACAACCAACAAAAACTAAGCCCTTATAAAAGTTTAGAGCAAGCAACATGGTAAAATTTTATACAAGTGACACGAAAAGTCTTGTTGCAATTAATTGATTCAAATAGGTCACAACATTATCTGACGGAGGCATTAACCATCCAAGGTGAATACTCAGTCTTTCTTCTTTTCCCTTTTTTGAAATTTTCCCTCTAAACTTGTCTTTGTTCCTTAATATATTAAATGCCCCTCCTATTCTTCTACAAAAATTTCCTATCCCCATTTATATTTCTTCCCTCTTGTACCCCTAATTTTTTTTGCCTTGCCCCATTTTCCTATATCCCTCTATGTATTAATTCACCTTATTCTAAGTGTCCCTAATGATTTTCCTTCCCTTTATTTATAATATCCCTATCCCGATTCTTTTCCTGCCTCATAATTTTCAGGTGAAATCTTGTCTATCCAAGATTGAAAGCATGATGGCACCTGAAGCTAGTGATAAAAAAATCTCCTCAAAATCCACAATCCATTTACATACAATCCAACCTGAATTTTCCAAAGGCAACTTGATTGGTTATTTTAGTACAAGATGCCTTTATTTTTTCATCATGGTATAGGAATTTTTTTTGTTCAGTGCAGGAATCCTCCTGTTACAGTGTGGGAATCTCAGTCAAAACAATGCAAGAATCCCTCCTATTACAGTGTGAGAAATTTTTTGTCATAGAGTTTTTATGTCAGTACAAGGATTCATTATGAATTGATTTCGAGCTTCTTGTCTTTATGGGTCAATTATTTTTAAAAAAGTATGGTAGCGATGTGTAAGAATCATGGCTTTGTTATAAAATAAGTAGCCATATTCTTATTTGTACTAGTGACCATTATTGTTACGTCTAAAGGTAAATGAATGTTTAAGTGCAGGAATTAACATTAGATCTAGGCGGCCTTTGTCATAATAAGAAACAACCATCCCCATAGAATGTCATTATGAGGGATAAATGCATGTATGGAGGTCGTTTCATTCAAATTCCTCATCATTATATTCAAATTCACACCACCATTAATTGACTTTTCCTCCCACCATGTGTAGGCTGGCTAGTTTTTACCATCTAATCCCTCGAAAGTGTAGTTGGTCTAATCACCACTCCTAATTATCATTGCTTTTCCTGTTTTAAAAATGTTATTGAATCTGTTAACCAAATTTCGTACTTCAAGGAAGGTAACTACTTTGTTGGGTGAAGTGGAGTTTAAACGTGATGGTGTCAACGCAGGAATGATTTTCTTTAATCATCACACGATTCCTGTACCAAACACTCATTCGGAAACATGTTAGTTCATATCATGTCCTTGAAGAAGTTTGAAGTTTTGAACAGTTGAAGGACAGGAGGTTGCAACAATACTACATACTGAACGTCGACCAAATCCTAACTATGTGATTAATCCGAAAGACTTTGTGTTCTACATTATGGATCACAAAAGTCTTAGATCTAACAATACTACATACGATATGGCACAATTGTGGATGGAACTAGGCTTTGTCAAAGAGATGGAGGTGACAGTGGAATATGAAATGAGTTTTCCTATTTTATAGGAAGTAGACTTTCTTCCCTTCTTGTATAAGTTTAATGACTAAGATTTAGCCATTACCCATGTTTTTTCACACAATTTCGATGGGAATGCAGTTACTATAGGCTTGTTGAAGTTTGAAGTGACAGAGAAGTTCATTTCGCAAGCCACGAAGCTTCTTGCTACTGGGGAGAAATGGTTTAATAAATGTGAAGTAGCAAAAGGTGCATGGTGTAAGTTTTTGGCAAAAGTTGATTACATAGTTGATTGGAAGAAAGGAGTGTTGAGGAGCGAGATGGTTGAGAAATAGTGATGTCTACTATATATTTTACAGAAACTCCTTACTTGTGAAGGAAGATACTTCCTGGCATACCTGTACCATATTTGACTCCTTACGCACTTTCAGTTTGATAAGTTGATTAAATTCCCACACTTTCTGTTAAAAATCTTGGATAAGATGTCTATAAGTGTGCAGAAATCCCAGAAGAATAAAGTAGGTTCTAAACTATGTCATTATGGGCTAATAAATATTTTGGTTAGCGAGGAATTGAAAAACAGGGGATCTACTTGGGAAGCATTTTTGGAATTGTATCAAAGTGAAGGTGTTGTGAAGGTTGTTAGCATAAAAAGTCAACAAGGAGGGAAGCGTAAGAAAACTATAAAACCTAAGGGTATCCAACATCATAAAGGAAAAAAAGTAAGGAGGTAAAGATGATAAAAAACCTAGGACTACTCGGCCTCAGAAAATAAAGCAGTAGGAAAGGAAAGGCCAAAAGGTAAAGAAGAGTGTGAAAGTCAAGATTGTGGTGCCAGAACCACCCCAAAGAATAACATGAGGGTTTTCTTCTAGCAAGAAGACATTGAAACCTATGACTCCATCTGAGGTCAAGGTCATTGAGGACTCTGAGTCATCTAGGAGAGATTGTGTTTCTCCTTAAGAACCTCCATTGGATATCCCCATGGAAAATATATATGTGAAAGATATTCTCTCTCTCTTGGAAGGAGTAGTAGTAATGGAAACCCCTGTCACGAGTCAAGAGAACAAGGAGAAGGAGGATGACAATGATGTTCCTTTGGAATATTTGATGAAGAAGGCCAAAAGATGGAAGGTGACCCATGAGAAAGAGGTGGAACAAGAAGGAGTTCAAGAGCAGAAGAAAGAATAAGAGCATGAGGATGATGTTCCTCTTGCATCCATGGTGGAAAAAATGAATATACAGGAAGAACAAAAGGAAAAGGAGGAATTGAAGGACTCTTCTCCTGGGAAGAAGGTAAATAAAACTCAAAATTTGAAACAACAGATTCACGAGCTTGAGGTCTTGAATAGGTGTGTGGAAACTTAGAATGCAACATTAAAGACTAGGAATGGAGATTTGTTAGTAGTGATGGCTGAATTGAAGAAGTTGGTTAGAAAGTGGAGATTCCATGCGGCACATATAAGAACTTGTGTTAAGAATTTGGAAAGACTTATGAGGAAGGCTGGAGTGAAGAAGGTTAAAGCAAAGGGTTCAAGAATCAATATCCAGATCCATAAATGAGAAGTAAGGGTTTTCCAATATTTGTTTTTGCAGAGATTAGTGGTTGTGTGAGGACACACAGCAAGATGAGGTTGGGGGAATGTTGGTTGTCATAATTGTCTTACATTTTAGCTAAATTAGCCTACCTTAGCCTCTATTTCACAACTCAAATAAGACCTCACTGCAAGTATTTTTTGTTTCTTTTAAAGATTCTTTGGGTAAATGGAGAATGTATGCTTATCTTAATTAAAGGTCAAATAGGTCAATATTTTTCTATCTAACTTACCATTTACATTACCTTATGACTTTTGAAATACATGTTCACTAATTTGAAATCAAAGTGGTTATGGTACAAGAAGATCTCGAGATTCCTACACTTATTTCGAGTCCCGCACTAGATCTAGAAAGCCACTGATTTGAGAAGTCTGACTAGGAGTCGGTCTCAAATTTCAAAGAGAATGGCATGCATTCACTCTTGAATTTTTGTTCCTATCTTCTTGTAAATGGCTAGGAGTATTTGAGGGTTTCTAAAGTTAGGGATTAGTTGAAAACAACTTCATATTTTTTTATCAAATTGATATGGTCATGAGCGAATGTAATTTGTATATATGTCATGTTAGATTAGAATGTAAGCTAGAGATATTGTGAACAATTTTTGGTGTTGATATTGTAAGAATATTGTATCTACACAACCTCTCTGGGACTGGATCTAGCATTATATGATATGTACTAAGCAAAGACTTTTGTTATTTAATAAAATAGGACTAATTCTAGATTCATTCATCTGTTTCGTCTATTTATTGTGATGATACATATTTTCTTGTAGATTAACTTATTTCCTTAAAAAGGGAAACGAGTTGGTTGGCTAGGGCATAACCAACCAAACTCGTTCTCCCTCTATTTATTTTATTGTGTGATAAGTAAATGGCGTGTCTGTTATCTGTGTGTGAAGGTTGCATGTAACATGTGTGTATGACTAGATAAACCCTTGTGCATTCCTTTTGAAAAAGGTAATAGAGGCTTAGATATGAACTCTTGCATTCACATTTGGTTTTACTTCTTAAATTTTAATATTGAAGAAATATTTATGTTTATTGTAAGATGCAGTAAGAATTTGGATCTGGAAAGTTCTTTTTTATTTTCAAAGTCACATCTTCAGTTGAGAGTTTGATATCTACTCTATGGTGTGTACAGTTATTTTGAGTGAATATTTGCAGGGTTGAAAGGAGATTATTCATTAGATCTTGCTTGGTGACTGATATATATATTTTAGATTGTTTATATGCAGAACACAAGTGAAAACCTCCGTTCTGGTGAATGTTATTATGTGATAGTTTTACTGTGAGAGTGGACTTGTTTGTTTCTTCTGAGAACTTTATGATTTCAATGTTACATTGTACTTTTGGTCCTGTTGAATTCATATTATCATTTTCCTACTTGGGTTTCTCCGGTACATGAACTGAATATTTTTGTTTGAAGTTATTAGTTGAATATTCCTTGTGAATTAATGTTTTGGATCTCTAATAAATGCAGAATTTCATCTCGGATACAATATTTTTTTTTTGTTTTGGTAGGTAAGGACCCATGGGGGATTTGAACCAATGACCTATCGCAAGGAGTGCCTTAACAATGCACCCATTCACCATCAATCCAAAGCCCCATGGGATGAATCTCGGATACAATATTAATCAAACCATAACAAGGTATAAATGAAACTATATTTATGAGGCGATCTCTTTATTTGTGCACAAAAGTTTAATATTTTCTCTGTTATTTGATAAATTCTTCATCTTATCTTCAGATTTATTTGTCAATTTTATCTTGATTCAAGCAAGGTTTCTTTTTGCATCAATTGAGTCCAGGCTTGTTGCAGAATATTATTTTTAGTATAGGAACAAAGGATTGTTGAGTGCAAGAACAAAGTTTTTATATTTTCCAAGTAGAGGAACATAGTACGGGAACAAATTTGTTTTGTCTTTTCTAGTACAATAACTGAGTGTAGGAATAGATTTGTTTTGAAAATATTTTCAGTGCAAGAACAAGTTAGTTTCGAAATGATTGATCTTGCATGGATTGGAATGAATCCTCGGTTTGTTTTCTTTTGAAACATATCCTTAGTTTGTTTTCTTTTGAAACAATTTCCAAAGTCTTTGATTGTTATTTTTTGAGTGAGTGTCTAGTCTCTAGAGTGGTATGATGTCATTGTGTTAACAGTGCAAGAATATAATTAAAAGGATTTCTTTAAAGTTGTTCTTTTGAACCTAAGTGATTTGATTGTAGGGATAAGAGATAGAATTTACAGAGTGAACCCAAAACCCATGGCATTACTTATGCTATGTCTCGAAGCTTACGAAGCCCTGGTTCAATAATTAAGTGTTGAGCATTTGAATTTCAATTCTGTCACCCAAAACTAACTTTAAAAGGGACTTCATCTTGTATGTTTTAACATCCACCTATTCAGTTGTCGGGGTCTTAATACAAGAAGATGGAACTGGAAATGAGAACATAATTTATTATGTTAGTAAGAACCTTAGTATACCCCCTATGTCCTACTCCCATAAAGAAAAGTTGGTCTTGGCTATTGTGTTCTCTTTTCAAAAACTCAGTCATTATATCCTTATGCATATGACCAAGGTTGTGACTAATTCCAATCCCATGGCAATCTTGTTAAGTCGAAAGATCATCAATGGAAAGTATGTCCATTAGATCATTATCCTCCAAGAATTTGATTTGGAATTTGTCATGCCCAAGAGTAAGAAAGGATTGGCCCTTGCTGAATTCATATCTGAATTTCCTACTGGTGCGCGAGATCCATCGATAAATGATGTCCTTACAGATGAACACTTGTTCATTATAACATTTGATGATCCCTAGTATGGCAACATCCTCACTTATTTGTGAACCCAGAAATTCAACCCCCATCTTACTTGTGATCATCTATGATACATTCAACATCAAGCCCCTAGCTACCTCCTCATTGGTGATGACCTTTATTGTCATGGTATCGACACTGTCCTTCGTCATTGTCTCACCCATACTGAAGTTGAGAAAGTGCTCAATGCCTGTCATAGTGGCACTTATGGGGGACATCTCTCTGAAATGGCCATTGCCTATAAAATCATGCATGTCAAATACTTTTGGCCTTCTCTCTTTAGCGATTGCATTGAGATAGTTAAACATTGTCCCAATTTCCCATTACATGCCCCGAAGGTGCAAGCTCCACCTGCTCCCCTCCATCCTGTCATCGCAACTAGTCCTTTTTGTAAATGGGCCATTAAATTTATGGAGTGTGGACCCCCATTTGCTAATAACCATAAGTATATTATCATGGTCATCGACTATTTTACAAAATGGGAAGAACTCATGCCCACGTTCAATAACACCACAATTACTACAACCCTGTTTTTCTTTAACCATTTTGTCACTCTATTTGGGGATCCAAAATAATTAGTTTCCAGCCATGGATGATACATTGAAGATGAGATCTAGTATGGGCTATCCTCACTGTTGGGTTTTGAACACCAATATTCATCGCCTTATTACCCTTAAGGAAATGGACAAGTTGAAGCTGTCAATAAAATCCTTAAAACTATGCTTCAGTGGATGGTGAATAAACACAAGACCAAATGACATCTAATTATCTTTCGTATGTTGTGGGCTTATAGAAATTCTATCAAAATCGCCACCAGGTTCACTCCTTTCCACCTTTTCTATGGACAGGAAGCAGTCTTACCAATCGAGTGTGAAATCCCCCCCCTCCACCTTGTTGTCGAACTCTTCCCAGACACCAAACCTTTAGAAAAAAGACTCATCATGCTTCAACACACCAATGAAGACCATCATGTTACATTGCAAACCATTGAAGCAAGTAAAAATCCCACCAAAGTCCAGTATGATTGTAAAATACATCCTTATATCTTTCATGAAGGCGAGTTTATTCTTATATATGACCAAGCTCATGATGTCCTGGGGCATGGGAAGTTCAAAGCATTGGGAAATGGGACATACCTTTTAGAGGGTCTAGAGGGAGATATTCTCCCCAACCCTCGCAATGAACTCTACTTGAAGAAATTCTACCTAAAACATTTCCCATTGAAATGCATGTTGTTTGTTCTTTTTTTCATATAGGTAGCTCACATCTCCAATCATTTCATTTGTTTTCTTCTTGTGCCTTTCAAATGGATCCTTCATCCACATGATATATCAGTTATGTTGATGGTGTGAGTCACTTCTCCAGGAATCTATCCTCGGTAGCTTGTGCCATTTTATCCCCTTAGCATTTGTTATCCCACTCTAATAACATTTGCATATGATATGCCACCAATAATTAGGCTGAATATGATGCAGTGATATGTTTGTTAGCTGATTCCCTTGATCATTGCATCCTTCACCTTCACGTTTTTCTTGATTCCTTGCTACTCATCATGCAATTGAATGACATTTATCATGTGCATAATCATTCCTATTTAGAAAATATCTACAAGTTAAGGTTTTGGCATGTTAATTTGAATCCATTTTATTCAATCATTCTCTTAGAGAACAAAATAACTATGTAGATACCATTGCAAAGAACATTATATATTGGCATTTATCACATGCATATACTAGAAGACATCCATATAATAAACAAATGGTGAACCACATTGTCAAAAATATGCATAACCATATTATGTGTCATAATATCCATCATATAGTGTTTGGAGTCCACTACTCTAAATACATCTGGTGTGCCCATAACATGCTACATACAAAAATGGGTGCACCTATGCCCCTATGCCTAATCACTATCCTCTAGTGGGTCTCATGCCAATAAGGTTTATCCCCTAGCTCATAAGTCTCTGAATTCTTGACTAGCCATTGTTGTGCACCTCAGGATAGCTCACCACTTAGAGAGAAGACTTGTACACGCCTCTGTGTACTGATCTTCCAGCTTGTGCCACCCATGCTCTATCACATGAATCAACATCAAGTCAAACCTTTGATAGAGATGCTCCAATAATGCATCACTATCTGGCCTTGCTTTGATGTTGATCCCCTCTTATCTGTAGCCCCAGATGTTGCAACTCATCCCGTATATCTTGTCGATTTTATCGGTGCTATATATGCATGCCAAAAGTTTGAAAATAAGTAACACATACATATATTTTCTAAACTATACATGAAAGAAAAATATAACAACTATCACTTACCATCTAGTCCCCATGCTTGCCATTGTGGAAGTGGTAGATCAAGATCCCCCTAAAATTTCATACCACTATATGGATACTTGTCTATGTAGAGTGGAATTTGATCCCAATGAGCAAAAAACTCAGGTCAGAACACATGTCTGAATCCTCCCCCTCTAGCCCTTCTTAGTATCCGCCCCTAGTGGCGCATCTTGAGATCTTGTGGGTCCCCATAAAAAATTGGTCAGATGATGAGGATATTCTCAAAGAAGAATGAACACAAAATTGTCCCAAATGAACAGTTATCCCTAGTTTGCTACCTGCATAAACCCAAATGACGTATCAATCTCGTCAACAACATTTGGGCCCATCCATAATACTTCTCTCCCTATACACTCTCTGCTAGCACTAACTGTCCTTTAGTGACATAGTGGAAGGCATGGCTACCGAATATTCGCACCATGGCTACAACTGTAGCCCATGTCTCTAGTCTCTCCAAATCTTGTATTTGGATACTTGTTTCCTTTACCTGAGTACCTAGTACTCAATGACGATCCATAAAATCTCCAATATGATTCCCACAAGGTAGCACTGTATGGATCTCTCCCACCACCCCCAAGGGTGGAAAACCTATCAAAAAGTATATGTCCTGGATAGTGATCTCGATCCTAAGTCCCTGTATCAAAAACACCTCCTGATCTAGGTCCTAATAGCTCACAATTTGAGATAAAAGTGGCTCACCCACCCTCATCAATGGGTTGTCCAAGAACTTGAGTAGCTCATACCATGCTAGAGCCCCTTTGACAACTTGATTCCCTTGAATCTAGTGGGAAGATCATCAAAGTCTCATTCTCATGATACCAAATTTAACTCTATCATATCTATAAAATACGATCAGGTTTTGTTAGTTCAGATTCATTACATAAATTTTCAAAGCTTAGCTTTAAATTCATGGAAACCCCTAGCACTATGCTTCCCTTAGGTCTTGGGTGCAATTTTTCCTCCAAAAATTGCACTGGGCGCACTTTTCATCCTCTTTTCTATGCACCAGAATGTAGAAAAAGGCCCAACCATTGCACTGCGACTATGAGGAAGGGAAAGGGTTTCCCTTAGCCTAATGAAGCCCTAATCTATAAAAATCTAATCCACTAAAAATGATGAGTAAGTTTAGGCCACCTACCTAAAAGTCACAAATCCAAATTCCAATGGTCAGTTTGTCCACTATGAGATCGCCATGATTTAGAGCCTCCTCCTCCTCCTCTCCAAATTATTAAACAAATTAATATGCAAATGAATTGAATTTGGGGACAATAAGCCATTTTATAGGAAAAACCATATATTTTCGATTGACCATTATGAGCAAACCGTAGCTCAGTTTGACAAACTATCCTCACCATTGGAAACCTCTCACCGAGCAATATAATGGGTCTCTCTTTGCTTTTGGTAATTTGAAACTTCGTTAGAAAGCCATTCTTTCCATGACGTCTCATTTTTTGCCACTTATCAAAACCAAATCTCTTCATATGAGTCACTTGTACTCCGTCAACACTTCACCTTTCCACCTGTCGAATTAGGCGTCGAGTTTTGTTGTGAGTAACCATTATTTACTCATGTTTTTATGGTCCCCTTTGGGTCTTTCCCATGTGGAAACACCATAGAGCCACCCTTGCTCAGAGCATCAGAGATGAGTCACCCTTGTATCCATGGAGTTTGTTTAGAGTCCCATTAAGTATTTTTATAATACATCATCCATATTTGCATTACATTCATCCCATTTCGTTCACATTCATCCTCCAGCTATTCTGACCTATCTTTAAAAAGCCTCCATATGAGTAATTGACCACCCCCTCTGTAATTGAGTCAGTCACTGCGAGGTCAACCATGCATATTATTCTCTGACAAGGGAAGTCGTCAGTCCATTACTCATCTTATTCCTCCATCATCATCCCTAGTGTCAATATATTAGTCACATTTCTATGATCGTCACACCTTTATTGAGGAATCCTCATTGCCTCAACTTTGGCGAGCTGTCTTCGGTCGACTTTAGCACATTTATTTCACGAGAGTAGTTTATAGGGTGGTGTACCTTGGTTTTAGCCTTCATCATTGTTAGGAACCTCAGATCAAGAAAATGGAATCATTATTTCCATTTGAATTGGTTGTTTCTTGTGTGCTCGACTTCAACTCATTATCACATGATCAAGAATTGTGCACTTGATGGTCCAATGATCTAGTAGATTGTACCATCATTTCCCTGGGTGTGTGTGAGATGTTCCAAACCTCATGAGGTGGTGGCCCTATAGGTAGCCCCCCATATGCCTAGATGACAACAAGTCATGATCCAGCCTCAGATGTAGTTCCGTAGATTTGACTGGTTCAATTTTCACCTCTTGTAGAGCCCACAACATCCATGTCTCCTTCAAATAGTCCATTTAGATATTCAGAGCCCTTTCCTGTTCAACAATGCTTATTTGGTTATGATATACCCCCTCCTCTTAGTTTGGGGGGGCATTATGTCTCATGTACTCAGATTAGCAGATGTTATTATATCCAGTCTTGACCTCTGTTTTTCAGGCACATTATGTATATGAGACTCATTATATCATTGTATCACTTTCTGGCCTATTGATGCCAGCATATCATGTATCATGTACTTTTTTTCTTAGACCCACATTACTGGGCATATCATAATTATTTGTACTCAGTTATGTTGGCGGGTATGGGTATGCCTCCCTAGCCTCATTTGAGATTATGTACTTACCAATAGAAGGAGACTTCTATTAAATAAGGTCTCACCCCATCCATTCTCAATTCTTCCTTACCTTGCTTCAACTCTCTCTCTCTCTCTCTCTCTCTCTCTCTCTCTCCCCTTCGGCGTCTCATGAAAGTGCAACCTACAACATATTTCTGTCATATGGTTTGCTCTTGACACTCTTACATTGGGGAACAATTTGTTATTACCCAAGGTGGATCAAAATACACCGTGTAGGATTAATTTTACCATGGTAAAACCCACTTTCACTATAAGACATAATTTAGTAAACCATTTTTCTAAATTATTTATCATTAAAATTAAAAAAAACCCCATGAAAATAATTAAATAAATCATTATTTAGTTAAAATTCTCTAGAAATAATTATTAAATCATTATTTGATAACTATTTCTTATCATTTTTGACTTAATCACTTTGGAATAATTAAATAAACCATTATTTATTTATTATTCCTCATTTATTCCCATTTTTCTTTTTGAGATAATTATAAATCGTTATCTAATGATTATTTCAAATTCATATTTGACTAATTCCTCACAAAGTGATTAATAAATCATTTTTATTTGTTAATTACTTTAACCGCTTTCTTAATAAAAATATTTTACCATTTTGAATATCTTTTCCCTCTCAAAAAAGTATAATAAAATATCTACAAAGGCTAGATTATGATCTAGCCAATAATATTTTATTATTTTCTAATTCTCAATCTATTCCAATATTTTGTTATAAATAGAGGGTTTTCTCTCCATTCTTCACCATGACCATTTTCATCGTCCCCATTATCGTCTCATAACATTTGAGCTCCCACTTGAGTTCAAACATCCTTTTTTCTCCCATTGCATATCACATATTGAGAGAGAGAAGCACGTTGTTGAAGCATAAGATCAAGAAAGACCCATCCCATGGAGGGGGATCTATAGACCCAAGTTTATAAGTTCTCCTCACCAGGTTTATCATTTTGATTAATAAAATTGCTTATTCATATTATCCATTGGGTTGCTACACTTTTATTTCTACTGCTATATGTTTCTATTTGTATATAATCTTTTTCTACAGAGTTTTTCTAACATTTTGTTGCATATTTGAAGCATAGACATGACCATATTTTGTTGTTAGGGTTATAAGTCACCTACAACTTTAGTAAGGGACTTTCACTCACTTGCAAAAAATCTTTACACTCACAATATTCATTTTAATTAATGAAATGCTTAATAAGATCAAGTGAAATCAAATTGAGTTAACCCTTTAGACCTTTATAGCTAACAATCTCAGCTGTTATTTTGGCTCTATTCAAAATAAGGGAGGAGAGCATACAATGTTTACCCCTAAAATTATATGATTGTGCTCATAACGAGATGTTTGTTTGTTACAGGTTCTTCAAGATTGGCTTGGGCTTCCTTGTGGTGTAAAATTTAACCCTATAGATCGAGAGTTGACAGAACATCTACAAGGAAAGGTCGAATTTGATAATTCTGTCCCTCATCCTTTGATTGATGAGTTCATTCCTACAATTGGAGTAGAAGATGGGATCTGCTATTCACATTCGGAAAAAATTTTCTAGGTGTGTATTATTCTCAAAAGAAAAATTCAGGGTATGTATTATTCTTAAACATAGTTATCTAATTTGTTAGAATGTTGCATCATAGATTGATCCACAATGTACATCTTTATAGTAGACATTTAGAGTTACAAACTAGGTGTTTTGATGATCAGTCTGGCTGAAAAAAAATGCACACTATGCATCAATCTCCAATGTAACATTCTGACAAACCCAATTACATAAACCTTCAAACAAGAAGTATCTCGGCTTTTTTTGGCCAACTCTTAATTTTTGTTTTTTAAAATGGGGTTTTGACTATATAGATTCAACACCATGAAAAACCTCTAGAGAACTGGGATTATGGAGAGTTTACAACTCAAACTTGTGATTCCAAGAAATCCCTACAGGATTCTAGACAAATTAGACCAAAAATATACCTAAAAAACTCCAAAAAGTAGAACAAATAGACTACTTTTTTTTAATTAATCTAATAAGCACGATCAGTTCCTTTAATAAGCATGTTGATTGATAATCTTATGCATTTATTTATCTACAACTACATTATTCCCTATTATTCTTTGTTAAACTACCAATTATTCTTCTCGTCCAATTATTTTGCATTGTTATTGCATGTTATTCCTACTTAAACTGTGAGTTTATCTTTTCATTATAGGAATATCTTGTGATGGCCTGATAAGGCATTTTTTCCATTGATCTTCGAAAGCATACACAACAAGCACCAAAAAAGAGAGAAAGTTACAGGCAGCCCGTGCTAAGAGCAATGAAGGAAAAACGAGATGGCACATGCGTGGTAAAATGAGACCAGTGTTGGTTAATGGCAATCAGAAGCGTTGTAAGAAAATCTCAGTACTATAAACAAACTTTGGGAAGCACAAGAAACCCGAGAAACAAATTGGTTGATACATCAATATCATTTGGGTTCATAGGAAGAAGAGAAGGAAGGGAAGATCGTGGTATCCAAGATCTTCTATCAAACACAGCGAAGGCAATGCAATTGGGAAGAGGTTATAGATGTCAGGGATGCCCGCAGGGCCAGTGTCACTGAAGCAACTCAAGTTTTAGAGAGATGAATAGTTGGAGAAACTGTTAGTTCCACTGCCAGGCATATTTACAGTGCGTATAATTACCTGGAACAACCAACAAAAATCACCCACAGTTCCTACGATTTATCTCTAGCCCAATCTAGATTAGAAAGTAGTGTTAACGTAAGCATTTCTAAATAACTTAACCTTAAAAACCAAAAACAACACTCAAGGAGGTTGTTTTTGGCAGAAAGCAATTCCAAAATCTTAAATAATAATATCATCTCCCTGATTTGATCTTCATGTGAGTAAAGATTGGAATGGGTATTCCTTTATGGTGAAAAGTTTACTTTGAGATTTGATTAAATCTTGGAGCTTTTTTTCAACCAAGAGATTATGGGAGTGACCACTAAGATGGTTTAGCTGGTAAGAACCTATACTAAAAAGTAACTCATAATATTATTAATCTAGTCGAAATGTTACAAAAGTGAGTCATAATGCTATTTATGATGTCAAAATATTCTCTAAAGAATCTTTATGAAAAAGTCAATCTGTGAAAAGGGATGTATTCAAAACGTTATGGTTTTAATATTTTTTTAAATTATATTTTTAATGAGTTTTATTTAAATTGAAAATGGTATATTTAAGTTATTGAATTTATATAAATTAAGTGTATTTTAAAGTTTTAAATTTAGTTATTTAAAAATATCTTTAGGAAAATACAAAAATATATAATTAAATTTAAAAAAAAAAATAATTATTCTGCATGTTAAGTAAAGGTATCTAATTAGTTGAGAATTCAAGAAAGTTAACGGGAAACATTTTTCATTATGATATTGTTATTAATATAAATTAATATTAACTAATTTTAGTTTATGATATATTATCAAATTAATACTAACTAATTTTAATATTATTATATATATTTAATTCATTAATATTTTGGTATTATTAGTCATTTTATAGTATGAAAATGAAAAGAAATAGGATTTCAAAATTATCAATTGATTTTATTGTTCATAATTATTTTGACCATTGCAAATATTATATTAAAAAAATGGTATCTAATCAATTTATCTTTCCATAAACTCAATAAAACAATTTTTTTTATTGATATCATTATATGATAATGTTATCAATATGAACTAATGCTAACTAATTTTAGTGTTATGATATATGCATCATTGGTTAACATTTTGATATTATTAAGGAATTTACGTTATGAAAATAAAAATGAAATTGGTTTTTAAAACTATGAACTCATTTATTATCAATAGTTAGTTTAGTAATTGGAAATGTGATATTACAAATATGATGATGTGATTTTTACCAAATTTTTTCTTACTTTTCATAATATGGATCATAGAAGCCTAAATTCAATGATATTATTTATTTTCTTAATTGGTGTAATTGTCAAATGTATATAATTTTTTATTTTTGTTATTATTTTCATGGAAAAAGATATTTGATTTCAAAATAAATATAAATATATTTTTTAGGCATTTTGTACTATTGAAAGTGTAAAAAGGACTCATAACCAAAACTATAAGATAGGATGAACATAAATGGCAATAGTGCTCTGTAATGATCGCCAATCTAAACAACACTAGAACCAACCGAAAGTGATACATAAAATGAACATATCCTAAACACGAAAAATTAATAACAATGATGCAGGTCCTTAAAAAAAAGCAGCAAATTAACCAACACATGTCAATCACCACTATTAGTAAAGACACATATAACCAACACATGTCAATCACCACTATTAGTAAAGACACATATATAGCCAACACATGTCAATCACCACTATTAGTAAAGATACATATATAACCAACACATGTCAATCACCACTACTAGTAAAGACACATATTCAACCAACACATGTCAATCACCACTATTAGTAAAAACACATATACCTCTCATAATTATCTCTCTTTTATGTGGAGCAATTGTCCCTCATCAAAATCCTCCATAATTAACTTGTTTACATTAATGAGAAATACATTATTGGATATGCTATCAACATTAATGCTTACTTAATGGAAAATGTGCTTGAAGCTAATACACTGAAATTGGGATGATATTGTTTTCAATTCTTGTGTTATGAAGCAAATCCAAGTTAAGAACGTAGTGATCAACAATGGTCTATTTAATAGTTAAAATAGAGTCCTCAAAAACCTACAATTATAGCTTATGTCTGTCAAGATGCATTAAATTCGACTTCTTTATTGATATCATGACCCAAAATTTTCTTGAGATACACTGAGAGTAGAATGCAAAAAAAAATCCAACTCACATAAGTAGTCCCTACTAGAAAAACCCAAGACATCACTTTATTTATAGAAATCTCCTTGTGCCAAATTTCCCATGTGACTATAATATGTAAGACATAGTGTTGAAAAAAAACCAACTCACATAAGTAGTCAGAAAGACCCAAAACATCACTTTATTTATAGAAATCTCCTTCTGCCAAATTTCCCATGTGACTATAATAGGTAAGACATAGTGTTTTTAGAATCCCTTAGTGAAGTAAACTTGAAACGAATTAATTAATTAAAAGGAATCTTAAACAGTTTGGATAAAGAATATAAATATAAATGAGTTGCAAAATTTTTTAAAAGTTTGAAAGGATTGTTAAAGGATTGAAACTTGGAAACGGACAGGTCATTTTGAAATAGTCGGTATAACGAAAACATGAAATGCAATTGACGGATAACTGCCGTGGAAGAAGGTTTCATTCTTACAAAAAAGGAAAAATGAAAATCCCAACGTAGCCTAGTTAAATGTTAAGGCCTTTCCATTTAGTCTCATTTACATCACAGTCGTGCTCGGCAGGGAATCGATAGTCAGAGAGCCCTGAAAGCACCCGTTGCACTCCTAGTTTATGGAATAGTTGACCTGCATTGCAATAAAGTATCTAAATTAGTTAAACTTAGTAATCATAATAATTCGAGTTATACGAAGTAAATGGTTAGTAAATGTAAATAAGTATAAAAAAATAATATTATAATATATGTGTTATTGTTAAAATTATGAAAAATTATAAAAATTAATTAATTGTTTAAAGTTTTTTATTTTAATTTAAGGTAAATGAAGATTTGATTATTTCTTTTTCTTTTTTGTTTTTCTGTTTTTTTTTTAATTGAGGATTTAAATTGATTTTCAAAGGATTATGTTCAATATATACCTAGTCTAAATGTTTATCAAAATGTATTAAAAAGTTAAGTTCTTAAGTCGCAGTGACTTTTAATAAATCTAAAGAATTATTCTTATGTCAATTTAAGGTGGATGAGGATTTGTTGATTTTTTTTTTTTTAATTAAAGGTTTAAATTGATTCTCAAGGGAATATGCTCAACATATGCTTCGTGTTAATGTTTATCAAGGACTCTAGTGTATTAAAGAGTTGAGTTTATTAGGTTGCATTGACTTTTAATAAATCTAAAAAATTAGATTCACTTTTCCTAGGGATTTGAGATTATTCCAATTCTAATAAGTTCCTCATTCCTCATTATTATTTATAACATTCATTTATATATAATCAGATTTTATCTAGTAAAATGGTACATTCTTTTAATAAATTAAAAAAAATAGATTGTGCCATGTGGCTCCCCACCAATTTCTTAGGGATTTGAGATTATTCCAATTCTAATAAGTCTTCCATGATAAGTTTGGAATTTATAACTTTCATTTATCATTTATTTATTTTTTTTTAAGTTAAAGGTGACCCATAATTTTTTTTTATACATGTTAATCGGGGAAATGTATGCATTAGTAAGACATTCTTCATGTTGCAATAATTTTTTTGATTATATTTATGAAGCCTTCGCCTATGTCAACCACATTAAAAATATTGTACTAGTTTATCCTATTTTATATTCATCTCATTTTTTTATGAAAAAATAATAAATAATATTCTATAAAAAATTATTTTTGAAAAAAATGGAGTCGTCCATGGGGGGAGGAATTTGGTCGGAATCTGGGAAAAAAATTTCAAAAAATTGGTTGGAATGTGGGCAAAAAAATAAATTTCAAAAAATTGGTTGGAATGTGGGCAAAAAAATTTGTAGAGACAGCGTCTAAATTGTGTTTTTGATGGTGGAAATAGATTCAGCGCCATCAAAAACGTATAAGGCACCTAAAATTTTGACGTTTAACAACTATAATTTGGATTTACAAAGATTTTTTCAAAATATGACTGGAATTTCCATAACTTTCAAGGCAAAAAATAACTTCGTTAAAATATTATTAAAAAAATTAGATACCTTCTCCTCTTAATTCCAATGCAAAATTTCAACCTCATGGGAGCCGACCAAGCAGCAGAATTGGATTTACACTTTCCGTAAACAGGATTACTATTATAAATTACATATTCGTCGGAGGGCAATTATTCCTCGTGGGGCATGATCAATAATTAAATATATTATCATTGGCGTACAGGTGCAGGAAACTTTATAGCACACTCAGTGGTTCCTTCTGACTGTTATCGTTTTATTCGCAGATTGCTGATAATATTAAATTACTTTGTAATCTTCTGATGGGAGTGACTGTATTAAATCAGAGCTTCTGGCATTACTCGTTGAAATTGGATTTAGAATGAAAAAGAGTGATTTATTCAGTTCTCTTATTTATCTCCTGTATTTTTCTATAAAGAAAGGCAAGAATAACTTGCATGCTAGGGATTCCAACCTTTCCCAAACTCAAAGTCAGACAGCAGTGCGTTTAACATAGAATGAAAACACCACTTTAGTATTCTCAGGTAACACTGCATTTTCATGACAAATTGGCTTCTTTTTGTTGCTTTCGATATTAAACTTTTGTGGACCTTGATGCAAGTTTGGTAGTTTCTGAAATTTTCTCATTCAAATGCGAACGAGCTGTTGTTCTCAATTACGATTGAACGAAGAAATTAGAGGAGCAAACATAGTGAGCTGGTTACACACAAAATTATTTTTCTATTTCACCATAAAATTTATAATTAGGTGACATATATAGTGTTTATGAAATTCAACAGATTCCAACCAGTAGATTGTTGGTTGGTTGAAAATAGATTCCAAACAAGTACATTGTTTGTATGTTGAAAAAATATCTCAAGTAACGAACCAATTCTACTTGTATGCATTATTTCTAACTCTTTCTCTTAATACTTAAATTTAACTCTTTTCCTTAATGCTTACTTTACATGATTAATATCACCTTAGATCCAACTCAACCTGGGATCTATCAAGCGCCAAGAGAGATCCAATATCTAGGTGCCAACCTCTTTTTTGAGTGTAAACTCGAGGAAATGTTTGCACCTCTAGAGATTTGATCTCTTCTACCCTTGATAGATCCGAGTTAGCATGGATCTAGGCTAGTTATATCATACTATATAATCTCTATATTTGTATCCATGTGTCTTTTTCTTATTCCCTCTCTCTATCTCACCCTGGAAACATACACACACTCTCTCTCTCCCTCCCTCTTCCTCTGTGCCTCTCTCTCTTCCCCTTCTCCCTCTCTTTCTTCTCCTTCTCTCCTGCTCTCTCTCTTTCCTTCCACTCCCCTCCCTTCCTCACTCTCTCTCTATCACTCCCTCGTCATTCCCTCTCTCTTTCTACCTTTCTCCCTTTATTTCTTCTTCCTTCCCTCTCCCCCCCTACAACTCTATCTCTCTCCTTCTGTCTCTCTTTTTCTCCCACCTCCCTGTGTTTCTCCATACCATCACTCTCTCTCTCTCTCTTCCCTCCAAGTCTATCATTATCTCCCTCTTGCTCCCCTACATTTGTGTGCCTCTCTCTCTCTCTCTCTCTTGCCCTTCTCTCCCTATCTCTCTCTCCTCCTATTCTCTCTCTTCTCTCTTCTCTCGCTCACTCTCTCTTCATCTCTCCCTTGTCACTCCCCCTATCTCTCCACCTCTATCTCTATATGTCTTTATTCTTTCCTCTCTCTCTTTCTCCTTCCAACTTTCTCTCTCTCTCTCTCTCTCTCAGCGTCCCCCCATGACACTTTCTCTTTCTCTCCACCCTCTAGTTTTGTCAATATCCCCCTCCTTCTCTCTTCCCTTCACTTTGCTTCTTTCTCTCCACCCTCTAGTTTTGTCAATATCCCCCTCCTTCTCTCTTCCCTTCACTTTGCTTGTTGTCATTGCTTGGATCCTTACTTAAGATGGATCTATATTGATTCTTACTAATACTTGTTATATTATATAAATTTCACATCTTTAAAGATAAAAGTATTCTCATTTTTAATTTTATTTAAACCTTAACTTAATTTCTATGGAAATATTTTTAGTAGTCTTGATGATGATAGTGGTTAACATCCACTGAGACCAAATTGGTCTATCAGACCTATAACTTTCTTTGTTTTTAATTGTCTGGCTCTTCTTCTTTCTTGGTGATATTGGTGTTGTAGCTTTCTTTTTTTCTCTACGGTCTTCCAACTTCCTTTATCTTACATCTCCATCTCTTCTGGTTCTTGAGACATTGGTGTCTTAGCTTCGCGATCTGTTGTGTTCGTCCTTTTGAAGATAGTTGCAGAAGAAGTTTGGTCTAGGAGATCTGCTTTGCTATTAAATGAAGATTTATTTTGTGCGGTATTCGAATTCTCATAACTATTGATGCTTGAGGGGTTGTCGAGTTCACTTTTTTGTTGTTGGGTGGGGCTTTCTCCCTGCTTGTCTTGAGAGTTGTTTCTTGCCCGATTTCTTGTGATTTTGAGTTTTCTCTAGAGTATTCTTCTTTGATGACAGTGTAGTGTTTTTTTTGTGCTCCTTCCCACCATGTAGATCTATGGTGGTTTTTTCTAGCAAGATTTTTTTGGGAGGCTTTTGGGTAATTTTTGGCTAGATGACTTGTCTCAAAGCAGGATCGAAATCTGAAGAGGACACTTTCATAATCGAGTTTCTGGTTCCACACATAGTCTTTACTTGTTAGGTTTATTTTAGTTGGGAATCCGGCACTGACGTCCATTTCCACACAGATGCGTGCATAGGTGGTTCTGGCATATTCCTCTATTTCTGAGCACCTGCAGTAAAATTTCCCAATTGCATTTCCAATGGCTTTTAGTGAGGAGAGATTCTAGAGATGCAAGGGTAGGCTTGGCAATCTCACCCAAACTGATGCTGAGGTTATGAATGCTATTGAGGGATCGAATGATGAGTTCCATGGCTTCATGAATAGGCCTGACTTTTCCCAAAACCAAGGGCTGGAATTTAGAATACGTTGTCTGCTTTCAGGATTTTCAAAATCTACTACAAAGAAACCCCTAGCACAGGGGTAGATGTTAATTTCATCAGAAATGACAAGCTTCTATACCTTCGAGATCCAATTGTGGAGAGTTGTCAGCAACGGCCAAAAACCATTGAATCGATAGATTATGGTACTTTTGGAAAACTTCAATGCCTCATCGAGTGAGGCCTGGACCACCTGGACAGTGGAAGCTGGGGTTTCACTGATGATATGGACAGGAGCTTGCCCTCTAGAAGCGGCCGGAACTGAGCTAGCGGCTATTTTCGTGAAGCTGGAAGCCATATTTTACTTGCCTGTAGAACCCAGCCACAGAGAAATAAAGCAGAAGATTAGATCTAGATCTAGCCGCAGAAGATTGAATAGGTGGTTCGTCTATGAAATTGGTTGTTGCCTTTGATAACCCCACAGTGTGAGACAACGGAGAGTGCCGAAACACAGCGTGGGAGTCAAGACCTAGCCATAGAGAAATAAGGCAAAAGATTAGATCTAGATCTAGCCATAGAAGATTAGATCTAGATCTAGCCACAGAAGATTAGATCTAGAACCCAGTCACAAAATCTCAGTAAACCTTTTAATTTGCGAGAAACCCTAATAGGAAAAATCTTGCTTTTAGTACCGAGAATCAAATCCTGCTCCAGATAAAAAATAAATCACCGACTTTCGCTTCAAACAAAAAGAAAATATCACTCTATCCCAAGCTGACCACTCGATCCGGAGATGCCCACTTAAAATAACAATAAATCAAAAACAAGATCTTTGCATTCAAAGTGTCAATGGTCAAAACCCTACTTCGACCCTAAATAGATAATAAAAAAAACCCTTAAATTAGTCCAAATATTACCGATCTGGGCAGTATTGTAATCTCGAAGTTTGCCTAGCTTTGAAAAGTTCCAAATGTAGCGCATAACTAAAAGGAGAGTGAATCCCAAATTCCATGTTTAATCTTAAAATGACATATTCCAAGCTAGATTCCGATCTGCACTAAATCATGCCGAAGCCCGGTTGTTGATAACTGCGAGGGTTGAAGAGAACAAGCTAACTTGCTCTAAAAAGTAAAAGGTGTGGAAAAAACTAGATTGTTCATCTGGAACAAAGGTGCGGTAAAGATTCACGTTTAATCTTAAAATGACATATTTCGATCTGCACTAAATCATGCCGAAGCCTGGTTGTTGATAACTGCGAATGTTGAAGAGAACAAGCTAGCCTGCTCTAAAAAGTAAACCAGATTGTTCATCTCGAACAAAGGTGCGGTAAAACAATGACCATCCAAAAAATTCGCAAAGTAGAAAAGAGGGTTTAGATATATGTCAAAACTAATTATAAATTTTGCCCTTTTTACTTAAATTAAAAAAATGTTATAAAATTAAAATAAAATAAAATATTTTTATTGTGAAATAAGTTATGGTTTTGCACAAGTTGTATTAATATGCCATGGTATTAGCACATGGTATTGTAACAAAATCTATTTACAAGTTAATAATATCCGTGGTAAAGTGGTGGTGAATATCTATGGTTAAGAATATTGTCATATTGTTATAAAATATTGTGATTGTGAAATAAGTTATCATTTGTTGGCATGTGGTATTGATAAACCATGATATTAGCCCATGCTATTGTAACAAAGTCTATTCACAAGTTCATAATATCAATGGTAAAGTGGGGGTAAATATCCATGATTAAGAATCTTGTTATATTGTTATAAAATATTTTGATTGTGAAATAAATTATGTTTTTTGGGCATGTGGTATTGATAAGCCATGGTATTGGCCCATGGTATTGAAACAAAGCCTTATTTTTATAAGTTAATAATATCCACGATAAAGTGGGGGTGAATATTTAAGAATCATGTCTTATTGTTATAAAATATTTTGGTTGTGAAATAAGTTATGGTTTTTGGGCATGCGGTATTGATAAGCCATTTTATAGTGTAACAAGGCCTATTCACAAGTTAATAAAAAAGTCAAAATATAACAAATTGAATTTTATTATTTTTATTAGTTTACCTTACATTATTGATTCACCCAACATTTAATTGAATTTTATTATTTCTGTTACTTTACTTTATATTATTAATTGACCCAACTTTTAAATGTTTGAATTCATCGCCCATCACTTTTTTTTTTTTAATTAAACCAACCTTTAGAATTGTTTTTTTTTTTTTAATTAAACCAACATTTAGAATTGTTTACGTACTTACATTACACCTACACATACTCTATACTCGGTTCACTTTTAATTTTGTTTACGTACTTACATTACACCTACACATCTACTCTATACTGGGTTGACTTTTAATTTTAGTTTTTTTAATTAAGCTAACATTTAGAATTATTTACATACTTACATTACACTACACATCTACTCTATACTCGGTTGTAGAGCGCTTCTTGGAGCAATTACAAAGAATCGCAAATTACATTTCACATATAAGTCACATTTGTCTGATATGGTCTCAATGGAACTTCTACCCTGAAATCTCACAGAACGTGCTCTTTTTCCACCACAATCTTCAAGCTTC
The DNA here is from genome assembly GCA_031772625.1 of Pinus tabuliformis. Taxonomy (NCBI): domain Eukaryota; kingdom Viridiplantae; phylum Streptophyta; class Pinopsida; order Pinales; family Pinaceae; genus Pinus; species Pinus tabuliformis. Next base: position 1,289,138,939 of record CM062820.1, on the reverse strand, counting down.
CCAATTGACTCATTTAAGATGCAATTGTCTTCGACCATCATTGAGGAACTTGTAAGATCAACAATATTGACATACTCAGCTCATCAAGGCTTCCACGATAAAATATGTCAAGTAATGAACCACTCTATGGACCTACCACCATTTGTTGGATATTTCACTTTCAGTTATCCATTAAAACTTGACTTGTCTAACACACAAGGATTTCATATTATACCCTCTAGCCATTGTTCAGGGGTTTTCGAGCGCCAAGAACAACTAACCATAACAATATGTAAACACAATCAAAATAGTGACATGTTCAAGGGTTTCTGATGCCAAGAATCACTATTTTGGATTCTGTTACATTGGTCAATAATTCATTTTACACTTTTTACCAAAAAAAAAAATATACAAAACTTCCCTGTCATTTGTTAGAGTCACAAATTCTAACAAAACTTCATATTGAGGTCACAAATCTCAATATTATTATGTATTTTAAACTCCAAGACATTTCATTTTGTCAATGCAACTTCAAGCATTGATTCCAGTCAACATGGAAGAAGTAAACACGATAGTCAACTTGTTTACAAAATTTTAAATCTCCCTCATACTTTGAATTAGAAAGCACCTATTTATGGAATAATAATTCTCACTCTTTCTCTCACTATATATGTCTCATGTTAAAATGTTTTACTCAACACACATATTGAAATATTTGATGTATAACCCTTATTAAACTTTTCTTTATTATTTTTATTTTTAAAATCTTATATATCAACTCCATCTTAAAATTGAAATAAATTACAAGTCTCCTTAGTAGTCGGAAGTGTGATATATAAGAATTTTTTTAACTTAAATTACTTTGTTTTTCTTTAATATGGACATTGAAATATTTTGTTTATGATTGATAATAATTCTTTTGATTATATATATATATATATATATATATATATATATATATATATATATATATATTTCCAAGGAAAAAAAGCGAACTTTTTTATAAGGAATAAAAAAGTTACAAAGCATATGAGTTAACATTCTGCAAAAAACTGCCTGATAAGGAGCAAAGGCTCCTCTGAGAAAGATCATCAGCACCCCTACAGAGCGCTAAACAAAGTCTCCTGTACTCGGCCTGAAAAGCCATAACCAAAAAAGAGCTGAAGTCCACAGTGTCTCCTGGGTCTCCTTTCATGAGGAAAACAACCCAGAAAAAACCCATATAGTAAACAGTTCACAATCCGCTCTATCAATCCAGAGCATAACAGTATATAAAAGGAAAAAACACATTTGACATATGCCACCGATATCTTATGAAACACAGATAATCTAGTGCATATAAGTGGAAAAAAAAACATTATATATTTGGAGGGAGATCCGACACACGGATCTGATCCTGAAACTGTTCTGTTACTCTCCAAGTGCCCATAGCTTGCTGCAGACCTTCTTTAGAAAGCTGATCTGCCTCCTCGTTGCAATCCCTGTAGATGTGGTCAATAGAAAAAACATTAAACTGTTGTTTTAAGGTTTGTATTTCTTCTAGTAAAGGCATCAACATGTAGTGCTGGCATCTATATTTCCCATTAACCCAGTTAACAACATTCATCGAATCTCCATAAATCTGAACTGTAAGAATATTTTTGTGGATGAGCCAACAAAGGAGCAGCTCTAAGGCAGTGAGTTCAGCAAAGTTATTTGTTCCCATCCCGATTCCCACAGAGGCCTTTAGTGAGTGAGAATCACTAAGATGTATGCACAACCCAGCACCCGTGGAATTGTTTTGGGCTGCCCCGTCAAAGAAAGCCCACGGTATCCCATCTCTAATGCGAAGCTCCTTCCGCAGATCAATTTTTGCAGGATCCTCCTTTACAGGAATGCTATCAAGAATGGCATTGCTTTGAATGGCAATAGCAGCCACAGGGGTCGACATTTCTCTAAAAATACTAGGATTCCTTGCAATCCAAATACCCCAGCAAATGATGGGAGGCAAATTCCTCAGGTTCCTCTCTTGAAAATGGTTCCACCAATATTCCCAAGCTGTGGTCATACTATCTCCCTCCCACCTTAATTTTACATTTAAGAGCCTTTCCGCTTCATTCCAGACCTGCTTTGTAAAAGGGCATGATAGGAAAAGATGGTGAATGGATTCTGAATCAGCAAAACACAGAGGGCATCTTCCAGGTCCCTGCTTAAATCGGGCTTGTAGAATTTCCCATGTAGGAATCTTATGATTTAAGGCGCACCAAAAAAAGATTCTAGCTTTTTTAGGACACTTAAGTTTGAACAAAGGCTTTGACCACCAAACAGGAGGATTCCAGCCTTTATTCTTCATCAAGAAATTGTAGCCAGCCTTTGGAGAATATAGCCCTGTCTCAGCATGTGCCCAAACCAGAGAATCCGGCCTGTCCTTTATTCTTACATTAGATCTTCTAAGCTCCTGAAGGAATAGCTGCCATTCATTTCTCCAGGTGAGATCTATTCCTAGATTGGCTTCAGACTTCCAAGCCTGCCCCCATATAGATGACTGCTCCATATTTGCAATCTGCCTTAAGCTTCTTATTCCTATATCATCCAGGTGAGTGAGCATTCCAGGAGAAAGAGCAAAGCCCTCACTACACCCTACCCACGGATCCCTACCGATCCTCAAACTTTCTCCATTTCCAACCCGCCAAGCCAGACCTTGTTCAATTACCTTAAAAGCCTCAACAGTGGCTTTCCAGATGACAGAACAGTTTCTTCCTTTTTTGTTTAGGGTTCTAATCCAATATTCGAGTGGAGTAGGGTCAATGTACTTTCTTTTAACTACCTTCGTCCAGAGATTCTCCATGGAAATGATTCTCCAACCTGATTTAGCTGCTAAGGCTAGGCTGAAGTCAGTGGGACTTTTCAAACCCCATCCACCCCAGTCTTTTGGTCTTGCGATCTTATCCCATGCCACCCAGGGGAGGACAGATTCCTCTTTGGACCCAGACCACAGAAACCTACTGGAAATCTGCTTTATTTTGTGGAGAATCCCTTTTGGGATCCAGGTCAATGCTGCCCAAAAAATTGGTATAGCCTGAAGGACTGAATTTACCAAGGTAAGTCTTCCTGCCCTAGAAAGCCACTTGAAACTCCAATGGGATATTTTTTGTTCAATCTTCGCTATTAGCCAATTCCAGTCCTGCTTTTTGTAAGAGGATGGTTTAAGCCAAAAACCAAGATATTTGAACGGCTGCTCCATATTACAGGTTCCAAAGGGCAGGTGAGCAACAATCATAGTCTCCTCTTGTCTATTGAAGCCTTCAAAGATTAATTGAGACTTCCTTTCATTTAATTGAAGCCCTGTAGCTTTCAGGAACTGATCAAGAATGCGCTTAATCTCTAAAATTTCATTTAAGTTCCCATTTGAAAACAAAAGAATATCATCGACAAAAAGCAGGTGTGTAATGAACAGATTAACAGCAACTTCCAAACCTTTTACCAAACCTGAACTTTTTGCCTTTGCAAAAAGTCTGCTCAAGCCTTCTGCAGCAAGAAGGAAAAGCAGGGGGGAGAGCGGACACCCTTGACGCAGCCCTCTTTGACTTTTAAAGAATTGAGAAGCAGCTCCGTTTATCAGGACAACAAAATTTACATTTGTGATACATCCCATGATCCAATTTATGAAGCCCACCTGGAAGCCCAGATGTGTCAAGAGCAACTTTAAATACGTCCAACTGACCCTATCATAGGCTTTGGATAGATCTATTTTGAGCACTACCCCCTTTTTGTTTGCTTGCCTGATACTGTGAATAGTTTCTTGAGCTACCCCGATAGCTTCATGGATTTGTCGCCCGTCCAGGAAACCAAATTGCTCCTTTGAAATACACCAAGATAAGATGGGTTTCAGGCGAACCGCAATGATCTTTGCTATAATCTTGTAGATGGTATTGCACAGAGAGATAGGCCTGAAATCTTCGAAAGAACCAGGGTATTCTTTTTTTGGAATAAGGGCTATGAAGGTTGCATTGAATGGACCATAGATTTCTCCTTTCACTCTAGATTCCTCCACAACTTCAGTAATTTCTGCCCCGATAGAATCAAAAAAGTGTGTAAAGAGTTCTATGGTCCATCCATCGGGCCCTGGGCTTTTATCTTTCGCCATAGACTTTATTACACTTTCTACTTCCTCCTTTGTCACTTCTCTAAAAAGATCTTCAGCTTCTTCCTCCTCCACAAACTGAGGAAAAGCCTGGGCAGTTCTGATTATTTCAGGCAATGATATCCCCCCAGGATCGGAGAAGAGAGACTGGAAACGATTCTTTCCCATAGAAGACAGATCTTCAAATGATGAGGCCTCCCTGCCTTCAGAGTCCCTCAGCTTCCAGATAGTATTTGCATTCCTCCGCCCTTTTGCATAATTATGAAAAATTTTTGTATTTTCATCCCCTGCTTTCAACCAAATAGCTCTGCTTTTCAATCTCCACTCCTCTTCTCTATCCAATAAGATCTTCGCTCTTCTCTTTTCCAGAGCCATAATTCTTTCTTTTGATTCCTGAGATGCATAAGCATCAGTCTCTGGGTCTTCAAGAACCCCCAGAGCCTCATCAATGCTGACTAGCTCTTCAAATTGTTTTTTCCTTCTAGCTGAAGCCCATTCAATCGCTGCTTTCTTAAGTCTTTTAAGATTATCCATGAAGCGACCTGCTTTATTCTCTGATTGCTCCGAACCCGAATGTCTCCGAGTTTCATTGAAAAGTTTTATGAAAGAGTCCTCCTGAAGCCAAGAGGCATTGAATTTGAAAGGAGCGGCCGGTTTTGGAGGGGGTTTTGAGAATTCCAGCAGGATGGGGAAGTGGTCCGAGTTTCCACCTTCACCCACCCATTGCCGAAACAAAGGAATATTGGACGCCAACCTTTCACTGATAAGAAACCGGTCCAATCTTTTCGAAATTCTATCATCCCCCGTTCTTCTGTTCCTCCAGGTTGGTTTTGCTTTTATGATATTTACATCAATCAGCTGATGAGAAAGAAGGGCATTTGAAAAGAAATCTGTCAGGGGATCCTCCCTCGCAAGAGGCCCCCAAGCTTCGGCGATCCCCAAAGAAAAATTAAGGTCTCCCCCAATTATTAGATTTTTATCTTTAATCAGACCTTTTGAGAGGAGATCATTCCAAAAAGAAACCCTTCCCTGACAAGGGCCGTAAACATTAACGAACAACAAAGGGATATCAAAATCAGGGGAAACAACCTCCAATCCCAAAACATTTGGTAATCCCCAGGAATTTAACACCTTCAGTCTTCCTTTCTTAAAACCCATGGCAAGCCCTCCCGAGTGACCTGAAGCATTAGCAGCTATGAAGACCCAACCCGGTAAGATAGAACAGAGAGACGATTCAATATCCATACTTTTGCCCAATGTTTCTTGAAGAAAAACTATATCCGGGTTATTACGCGAAATTAGGTCTTTTAGAGCTAGTTTTTTGGGTTTACTAGCTAAACCCCTGCAATTCCAAGAAAAACAGATCATTTAATAACCATCTCAGGGGGTTTTGCTGCTCTAAGCACCCCAGGAATTGTCATATGTTTCCCATCAGCTACATCATAAATGGCTTTAGCTTGAGTTTTTGAAAGCAGGGATTTTCGCCCTCTACCCTTCTTAGAAAAAGTCTTAGGAGTCTCAGCCCCTAACCCACCTACAGGCTCCATAATCTCATTTGAACAAACTGACTTTTTGCTGAGTGATCTAAGATTATAATGGCGAGCAGTAGAAGAAGGCCCAGCACCCTTACCCAATGGGGGAAAATCCTCACAGTTCAGATTTAAGGAGGGCATTTCGGCAGAGAGATTATCAATATTTTGCATAACATCCTTACAATTATTTAACAGAGAACTACCCCCGATAATAGATACAGATATAAAGGCAGGATTTTTTTGAGAGGACTGCATACCCGTTTGTTCATCTTCGTTGACGGCGGCCGGAACAGGAGTAGGAGGATCCAACATCGGTTGTTCATCGGAAGAAACCAGTGGGCCTCCATCCTCCTTGGGCTTTCCTTCCTCTGACTGATGCAGGTGCTCTTCCGCAGCAGTCCCAAATGGAATAGACTCCTCCAGCAGGCTCTCAACATGCCTCCTAGGCCCTTCCCACTCCTCTTCATCTCTTTGAGTCCTCCTCGTTCTCCTTCCCAACGAGCAGTCCCTCGCCAGATGCCCATACTCATGGCATCGATGGCAGCGGAACGGAAGGAGTTCATAATCCAAAGGCTGTTCTACGACATACTCCTTATAGCGCAAAGTTATAGATTTTGCCAGGCCATCCTTGGGGTTGAGTCTCATCACTATTCTTGCCACTGCTTTCTCATAAGTATGAAGATACGACCTATCGGCATCCAGATAGGTACCCAACAAGTTCCCTATAGACTTGAAGACAGAATCCGCCCAGAGGAATGGAGGTAAGCTTGGAGCCCTAACCCAGACAGGGAACTCGTCGACCTTTTCTTTGGCGGCATCGAAGAGCGGTGTCCATCTTTTGAAGAAGACCGGCCGGTTCCCGTACTCCCAATTCTGCCCCTCGACCCATTCCAATGCCTCCTTACTGTCGAAACTGGCCATGAACCATCCTTTAACCAGAGAGTTTGTTTTGAAAGAGGCCGCTGGGGTACCCAACCATTGACTCTCCGCCCACTGCCTGAGGGCTTTGCCTGATACAGGCCGCCCTCTGATCCTGCCCACGAGCGTGACCTCAGCCACCCCCAGAACGTCTTCCACCTGCACATCCATACCCAGAACCAGTTCCGAAAAGCGCTTTGTCTTCAGAGGTTTTGTCTTCTTTCTTTTTTCCCCTGTCCTTCTCAACTCCGGCTCTGCATTCTTGTCACCGAGATCTGGGATTTGTTCTCCAGGTCCCCTTTGCGCCCCATCTTCAGGCCCTGCTGCATGTTCACCCCCATTACTTGTCGGGGTTTCTACCAGCCCTTCGATTGGACTGCCCACCTCCCCTTCCTCCGAGGGGCCCTTCTCTAGTCCTTTACCTGCCCCAAGAGATGAAGATACAAACCCCTGCTTTGCTTGCCTACCAGATTCGATAACCAAACCCTCCGACCCTACGATACTCTGAGTAGAGTCCTTAGAGAAAAGTCCTCTGTTAACAGCCAACAGGTGAGAACTTCCCTTGGCCTCATTCCCTGAATCTTTGAGTCCCCCTACAGGCCTCCATACCCCTATGTTATGCACTGAATTGATGATATCCTCTAAACCTCCGGACGGACAGAAAATTTTAGATGGGGATAATGACTTACCAATCGACGAAGCGAAACCCTTGTCTCCCCAAGTGCTCAGCTCTGCTTTAGGGTTTTCCTTCTCAGGGCCCTTGCAAGTGATGCCTAGGTTGCCTGACAGGTCCCAACTCTCGTCCAATAGACCTTTTGCAAAACTTGAAACTCTTGAAACACCAGCCGAGACCGAAACAGTTCCATGACCATCAGGCTTTCCAAATAGCTCACCAAGGTTCTGCGCATTAATTTCCTTCCCCCATACCGTGAGTAAGTCTTCAGGAGATGGGTCAAGCTCCACCGACTCATTTGCAATTACCATGGTAAAAAGCTAAAAGTCCGTAAATAGCAATGCCTCCTCGCAACCGTTACCCGAGAAAAAACGCTGAAAAACCGCCTGCAGACAAAGGAGGCAGGCTATGCAACTAGACCGGGACAGCAAGACTCCAAGGAAGTTTCACGGGCTTAAAATTCAGGAAACCGCTCTCACAAACCCTCGACCGAGACAGGAAAACCGCCAGCCTGAAAGAAAAGTTTCCTTAACCCAACCGTCACTAACCCGTTTGACCCACGAAAGTAACCAAAGCTCGATGAGTCCGCCAGCGCTGCAAACCCCGTACCTGCGTGTCATTCTGCAGAATCCTGCATCACCTAGGCCTAGGGCCTAGGGTTCCCGGATCAAAACCTACCTTCGCCATCTTTGATTCTTTTTCCAGTAATAGTACAAGTGAGTTACAAGGAAGTTCTTTGCATTTAAAATATTCAAGTAATATTTAGAAGCTTGAGAATTTGAGAACCTATTCATCCTAACTAATGAACTCACTTGATAACTTGAGAAATCAACATAATCTATATATATATATATATATATATATATATATTTAAACTAAATGTAAAATGAATTAAACATCATATAATATCAATAATATTATTTTCCATCAATTCCATATTAAATAGTGAAGAAAATCAATAATATTATTTTCCGTCAATTCCATATTAAATAGTGAAGAAAGTACATTTCTCCCTTATTCTAAAAAGTAAATTACTTTTTCTACTTTCAATTAATTTATCTCTTTATACAAAGTTAATGTGAAATTAAGGTGGAAATTAAAGTATTTTATTTATGGTCCACATCAATTTTTTGGTTATTTATACTTTTAATTTGTTAATATAAGTATTACTTTATTATTTATAAATATAACGTTACGACAACGTCTCTCAGTTATTGAACTACACACAGTATTATGACTAGCAATTGCACCAAATGTTGCAATGGAAACACCATAAGGTATAAATTCGAGAAAAATTGTGACATATAAAGAAGCAACTAATTGATTTGAAAAAGGTCTATGTCCAAGTAGGTGCCAGGAGAAGCTAGACTCACTGAAACCAAGAACATCCATCAAATGATTCAATTCCATGAAGAGAAAGGGCTCTATGAAGATGTATCCCCTCAAGTTGTTCTAATGCTGCAAGAAACCAGCTAAAAATCTCCATCAATGTGATAAAAATGAGTGTAAAAATCCATACAATATGAGGTGTAGCACACATAATCTCCTGACCTATAGCCTTGTCCTTGAGAATCAAGCTACTCAGGATAACAACCTTCAACAAAGTTGTAGAACACCTCCATTGGTTGAACTTAACAATGAATTCCACCCAACTTCAAGCTACAACATGATAAGAAGAAAGAAGAACATGGTGATTCAGAAATGAGGGCATGGCCATTAAATAAGAACATGGGTAATCACCATCTGCAGTTAGGTTTCTTCACGTTTAATATTGTATAATACATCTTCCCTAACTTTTCCAAGGAAATTCTAGCGAGCTAGATTCACCAAAAATAAGCGTCATTTTTGAATTTACTCAAAAAACGAATCTGAGACGATTCTAGTTGCTTCCATGGACCTAGAGTTTAGATCAATCTCTAATTTTTATACTGGGAATAATTCCACAATTCTGCTAATACTGACAACATTCACAACTAGGTACATTTGTTAACTAGAGGAGCTTTGTACTAACAATAAGGTAACCACAAATAGATGCTTCAATGGAAAATGAACCTCCCAAATAGTAGGAACTTATAGATCTCATAAATAACATGCTTCAGAAGTTTGTCCAATAAATATAGACTTACTATGGCCTCTAGACCAGAAGGAAAATGCCAACTCCAAAAATATTGTGAGCTCATTGTATTTGAAAAATATTAATATCTTTACATTGAACAAATCAAATTTGTCATGCATAGCTTCTCTTGAAATATTCTACACACAACCTTAAATAACTATGCCCGAAATACCGTCTAGGTCAGTGTCATCTGATCATAGTACAAAATTCATAGAATATTTGGTGGGCATGCGTAATTGCAACCTGTAGTCCAAGAGGCTTACACTGCTGTAGGTGGTAGATTGCTTGTGACTTGGTATCCAGATGAGTTTGTTGACAATGTTAACATGACCAACATGACCATGAGGGCAGATCCTACCATAAGTTACCCTGGCAGGACTTATAGATTCTATACAGGACAAATTTCCTTCGCCTTCAAAGATGGAATGAGCTACACAAGCTTCGAATCACTGTAGTCCATGCACCCTAACTCATCTCTATTCCTCTGGATGGAAAATACAAATGTTCTCCCAAAAAACATGAATCTTATGAGGCTGTCAGCGTGACTAACAATAAATGTGAGAACATGTCCCTGCAAGTTGATGTTGATGTAATAACGTTGGTAACATAGATGACATACATGTATTGCTTCTATTCTCTACAACCCATCCCCCAAAGAAGCAACTAATTCATCTCAAAAAGGTTTATGTCCAAGAAAGTGCCCGAAGAAGCCAAAGTCAATGAAACCAAGAACATCCATCAAATGATCCAATGCCATGAAGAGAAAGGGATCTATGAAGATGTATCCTCTCAAGTTGTTCCAATGCTCCAAGAAACCTGCTAAAAATCTCCATCAGTGTGAAAATCCATACAATATGAGGTGTAACACACATAATCTCCAGCCTATAGCCTTATAAGTGTGAAATAAGGACAGTTCTAAGTTTATGGAATATTATAGGGATTGAGACAATTGATTCTAGCCCTATTGCATAATATAGTGATCATCTAGATTGCTGCGGGAGTTGTTTATGGAAGATGTCGAAATTGAGGTAGGATGGGTATCCTTTAGAACTCGAACAAGAACCCAATGGCTATCAGAATCTAAGATTTATGATAGAACTATTGAAATTGCTAAGATGCTAATCTACCAAGGCCTTACTTCCTTACAAATAATAAGCACAAATCTATTATTTCAAAAACCCTAAATTACAATACACAGTGGTTTCCTACTTTTAAGAGACAATTTTTTTCGCTCCTCCAAATGATCAACCCTAACAATGAGTCGAATTGGTCCTTATATAGGCCAATTAGCCCTTTTTTACATTAAAACAACAAAGAATTTTGAAACAAAATGTATTAGGAAAGTTGCCTCTTACTTTGTCCTTTAGTGAATCGTCTTTTATCTTCCATGCTGCCTTTGCTGATGTATTTTATATTATCTATTGTCTCTTTGAGATCCTTGCTACATTGTAGTAGGCTGTCGAGGTCTTGGCTGTATTTGAAATTGTTGCTGAAGCTATGCTTGCTGTTGTAACCATTCTGGTGCAAGTTGTGACTGCTGAGAGGGTTGAGCAGGTTGGGCAGGTTGCTGAGAGACGGCCTGAGAGGATGTTGATGCTTGAGGCTACTGCATCAATTGAGCTAGGTGGACTATTATTCTACCTTGGAGTTAAAGACAAACAACCTGTGAGGGACTTCCATGTTGTCACCCTTCAATAACTTCTTGGTTTTCTTCCAATAATACCCATCCATGAGATTTTAGTTTTTCCTTCTCGATGAACATTGTCATTGGCATGACGTGTTATGCGATTGGACCAGATACCAAAGGAATAATGATAAAGAAGACTGCCACCAGCCTAGACCAAAAATAAAAAAATTTCTAGAACAATACTTAAAATGTCTGGACTTGCACATAGTTGGATTTTAAGCATAAAATTAATGAATTAGATCTTGGACACCACAAAGTATATGCATTTAAACTATATTGGAAAAAGGGTCCACGCCATAAATGTTGACCCTAAAAAAGGCCACATCCCACAGGGTGTCATGGTTAGATAAATTTCAGTGTCATTTAGCTAAGAATTGCAATTAAATGGTCTTGAAGATTGAGTAGATTGAGTTCACAATATAAAATTTAAAGAAATAATTCCCTGCTCTATTTTTCATATACAGGCAAAAGAAAAAACATTCAACAAATACTTTAAGCAATAAATCCATCACTCAAAAAATATGAAATAAAATAATTTTAGCAGCTAGGAGTGCTCAGAATCATCAGACCCTACAACCAAAAATCACACCAAAGATGTTTCCAAATGGATGGAAAAATGGGTTATAGAATTGGAGTGCCTAAATGATGGACATGGAATAACAATAGCACATTTCAATACATGAGAAGAAGATTCCATTAAAAAGGAAAGGAGAATATCATCAATTGCATCCTAGTACCAGTACTGTGATGTTCTCTTTGCAAACTTGCTAGTCAGGATGTAGAAGAACAAGTAAAACATCCTTGCTTTTAGAACAAATTCTTACCAGTTCAGAAGTGATAATTGCAGATAGACATTTTGAAAAACAATATGGGAGAAAATGATTTGTGAATATTGTGACTCAAGTAAATTTTGAGTATCAACAACATACAATAAGGAGATATTTAACATATGACGAAACTAGAGAAAACATACTTGTATCACACATCCCGTAAGCTAAAAAATGCTTGACACTTAAAAAACCAATACACAGTAGAAATTCATTATAAAAATCCTCACACTTGGAAGGAAATTGAACCTTTTAATGCAAGATAGATTATTTGTACCATGTCCAATAAACCAATTAGAATGATATGATGTTAAATATTCAATTCCAATGAAGTTCATGATACTATGATTTGCAACATACAGGTTTGACTTTGAGTTTGAGATGGTCAAGTTCAAGGCTTCAACTTAGTGGACACCCATGTTCTTATTGTGCCTTGGGAGGTCTACATGTGCTTCTAAAATATTTCGGTCACAACTGTACTAGTGACCCAGGAAACTCTTTAAATCACCGCGGCTCTAAGGGCACTTAATAATAAAATTCCATTAATTCTTCTCTGCATGCACTGAATGACAAATAAACCCTACCCAACGAAAATAAAAATAGTCCTTAGACTTATCAATACACAAGGATCTATATGGCTAAGAGACAAATTATAACCTGATAGAGAACTAAAGGAAATAAGAATTGGATGGGAAGTAATGATCAAATATCCATACCCAGGGCAATGTAGGTTCATAATAATCATTGCAGTTAAGTTTAATCCTGAATTGTCTTCAAAACATTGAACAGTATACAACTATTCTACTCTAGAAACATGCCAGTCAATCTCTCTCCAGAATTCAAACATTTTGTAGGCAAATTCAACCTGAAAGTTCCAAATGCATATTCATAGAAAAATCCAAAATTGATCTCGTCAAATTACCTCTGTATCAAAATCTGATGATGAAACTAAAGAAAAATTGGGCATGGACATGCTCATTGAACTAATGTCTCCACCTCTCATGGCATCCATTATGTGTACCCTCAAGTTCAGTGTTTCAAGCCCAAGTGGACAAATTGTCTTCACCTTGAGAGATGGAATGAGCTACATAAGCTTCAACATCACTATAGTCCATGCACCCAAACTTATCTTTGTTCATCTAGATGGAAAATACAAATGTTCTCCCACAAAACCAGAATCCTGTGAGACTGTCAGCATGACTAACACTAAATGTGAGAACATGTCCTTGCAAGTTGTTGTTGATGTAATAACGTTGGTAACAGAGATGTCAGGCATGTATTGTTTCTCTTCTCTACAGCCCATGCCCCAAATAAGCAACTGATTGATTTCAAAAAGGTTTATGTCCAAGCAGGTGCTAGGAGAAGCTAGGCTAAATGAAACTAAAAACATCCATCAAATGATCCAAGCCATGTAGAGAAAGAGCTCTATGAAGATGTATCCCGTTAGGTTGTTCCAATGCTCCAAGAAACCAGCTAAAAATCTGCATCAATTTGATAAACAACAGTGTGAAAATCCATACAATATGAGGTGTAACACACATAATGTCCACCCTATAGCCTTGTTAATAGTAACTATGAAATAAAGATAGTTATGAGTTTATCGAATATTACAGGCATTAAGACAATTGATTCTAGCCCTAGTTTGAGGTTTGGAGCGAAAAAAACTGGCCCCTGTAAACAAAACATCCAATTTTGTTATTATGGTTGTAACACGTTTTTCTCAGACTTGGTCCAAGTCTCTGTATTATTGCTATCTCTTGCCCCCACATTTGACTCTATTTCTTTTCTGATTAGGCTGCAGATTTAGTTTGTTTGCTCGCCTGACCTAGATCTTACAGTTATTGACACTGGCTTGTTCTATTTTGTCCTATTTTTACATGTTTTATGGCCATATATATACATTTTTGCCTTCAATATTGATTTTTTTTGTGTGGTCCACTCGAGAAAGACTAGTTTGTACTGTTCTATTGTATTCCATAACATTAGGACCATATAAAGAGAACTTTGTTAGTACGTTTCTATGCATTGTTGAATTGAGGCTTCTGTGATCCATAAAAGTTGTAAGAAGAACTTCAGCGTAAATCACATGTAGAAAGACCTTTGTCAACCAGTGTGGTTCATCGTCAGGACAAGTTGAAGAAACAGATTCAGCTTTGCATGTTAAATAGTCAGAGCAGAGCCTCCAACGGCTATCTAGACCAACGACTAATTTTGACTAAGGGACCAGAGTCATAAAGTCAAATATATAGTTTAAAGAAAGTTAGTTATATTCGGTGACCATACCCTTAATATAAATATTTTTTTTTTAATAAATAAAATAATTTAAATTGGTGCTTAAGTTAATAGTTAATTAAAAAGTTATCATTTAATAATTAAAAATTGAAATTAAATAGGATTTAGTTATATGGAAGACCTTTCTTTCAATAAAAATATATATAAGGTACTTTTAAGATAATAGTTACTCAGAATAAATATATATTATAACGAAAACAAATAAAAATAAAAATAAATAATAATAATAATAATAATAAATAAATAAATAAATATATAAATATATAAAAATATAAATAAATAAATTTAATTAAGAACTTAGCTATTAAAGGTAAAAGTTAGTTTAAAAAAAAATCAATAAATAAATAAAATAAATAAATAAATAAAAATAAAATAAAATAAAATAAATAAATAACTAAATAATTAAAGAATAAATAAATAAATAAAATAAATAAATAAAATTAAGAATAAATAAATAAATAAATAATGATAAAAATACAAGTAAAAAAAAAAAAAGGAGAAGGACAGGAAAAAGCCAATAAAAACCACAGAGCAAGAAGGATAAATCCTAGGAGGAAGGAAGGTTCCAGGGGGAGCAACGAAAGCTTGAAAAAGATAAAAAAATGGGGGGGAGGAAACGAAAGACTAGCATGAAAGGGTAGGGATCCAATAGCTACTGATCTTCCAGCCATCATCTCTATTGAGATTGTTGGGCCTTCTATGCATCTGACATATTGTCCTACCTTCAACATGAAATGGTTAGATTAGTTTGTATTGTTCTATTGTATTCCATAACGTTAGGACCATATAAAGAGAACTCCATTAGTACATTTCTATGCATCTGACATATTGTCCTACCTTCAACATGAAATTGTTTCTTAGAATCTATTTGGATTTGTTTTTGCACCATAGGGAGATAAGAGAGGGGGTTCCACTACTTGGAGAAAACTCTCTCTAGGCATATGTTTTTCTTGTTGATAAAAAAAAAATCTATTGTTCCATGTTGATCATGTTACAATTTCTCTTTCACAGTCCCCACTCAACTTGCCCAATCTTTTATGGCTCAAGTTTGGGTTTGTATTCATATAATTGAGTGAGATTATACACATGTTCAACTCTAATTTAATACGTCTTGGTACTCTTACCATTTTACAAATTTAGTGGACTTAATGGTTAATAATACATGTTTCTTCTTGAAAGGTCATAGGCTCAAATCTAGAGTGGGGTATAATATGTACATTTTCATAGACTTTAGTAGTCAAATCACCGTGAAGAGACAATCCCCTTATTCGATAAACAAAAGAGTCTCATACACCAATTTGGTATCTCGAATAGCTATGACCTTAAAATTAAACCATTATTACTATGGTATTGTCGTCATCCAAATTGTTTCACATACTGTTTTACATAATAACATTGCAATACATTGGTATTATAAGTTTCTTTGTTATTGAAAAAATGAAAACCATCACTATAGTGATAGTGATGAAACACCTTTGTTTCTTTTGCATAAGATCTAATATTCTTTCTTCATTTTATCATAGCTTTAAGAATTACTCTTCCCAAATTGTGTTTCCACTTTCCTAGCCCCTCCACAATCCCCGTTTGCAAACTCAAAGGTTGGGTTGTGGATCATTGGACCACACTGATAACACTAATTAAGAGTTATATTTTGTGAATGTACTTGACAACTTTGGCTCATCCGACATTTTTACATAATATTTAAGTCTTAAGAAGAAGACAAGGATGCAGGTCGTTAAAGTTTCAACAGCCAAATGAAACAACTTCCCATTTTGTTGTATTAATTTCACAGAGAAATTTCACTTCGAAAACATTAAATTTCCAAAAACTTCCAAACGAATGCCCATAGTGTTTCTCACAAAAACATTAAACAAAACCTAAATATATGACAAAATAATATCTTTAGTTTGATCCCAAAGGACCTACCCTATTGCTTAAATGAAGATAAAATTAGAAAGGGTATTTTTCACTGTACATGTTCCAACAGTACAAAGCTGAAAATTTAATTTGAAGAACACAACTGTTACACTAACAAAATCTATTTAATAAAACAATGAGAGTTAACATCCTAGATACTTGGCATAGTTGTAGAAACTCTCTTGGAAGTAAATGCATGAGATGTGACCTAGGATCACATAAGTACACCAATCTCAAACAACCTGTGTGGTGTAATTACAGGCCATTACGAATTCATATTTGTTATCCTATGTGAAGAGTGATTATTAGAAAAAAGCAATTAAAATGATAAACCAATCCAATATCTAATTCAAATGAGCAATTTTTGTTTACAAGCGAGAATCAGATTACAATGAAAATAAGTGCATGAAATGAAGCACCATCATTGGAAGTAAGAAATTACAAAAGAAACTAGGAAAAAATTTCAGAATAAAGCACTTTGAGTCTCTGGATTTAAGGTCACAAATGATCAATTAATTTTCTCGTGAGACTACCCCTGCTTTGATTTGGCTTGAACAAAATGTCTGAGACACAAGGCATACAAAATCTCCATTGTTATGTTGTGTTGTGTTGTGATGATAGCTTCGTCGTAAAATCTTGGAGGACTCCCACTTTTGAAGATTATTCATGTCAGCCAATCTGGATGAAGTTTGCTCAGTCATTGCCAAATCTAGAGCAACCATCACTTTAGATTCCACACTTGAAGACTGATCCATGTGACCTTACCATAAAATAGAATTTGTTTATTGGGCAATATCCCATCATATCTGCCATACCTTGCATTAGTGTCTAGTTTTTCGTTTTTCCACACTTGAAGACTGATCCATGTGACCCTACCATAAAATAGAATTTGTTTATTGGGCAATATCCCATCATATCTGCCATAGCTTGCATTAGTGTCTAGTTTTTCGTTTCTCGAGACAAGATGAGACACGATGAGTAGAAGCTTCATCTCTTTTCTCTATTTGCAAGAGACAGGGGAGCATTATTCTTCCTTGGATTTAAATGAAAATAACATGTGAGGTACCTCCATGTTGTAACCCTTACATAACTTCTTGGTGTTCTTGCAATAATACCCATATGTGATATTTTAGTTTTTCCTTCTGGATGAACATTGTTGTTGGCATGACATGTTCTACGATTGGACTGAATACCAATGGGGTTTCTAAGTGTGGTTATTTTATCAGGAAGAATGATAAAGAAGGCTGCCGTCAGCCCAAACCAAAAATAAAAAATTTGTTAGAACAATACTTACAATGTCTTGACTCGACATACTTGGATTTTAAGCATAAAATTAATGAATCAGATCTTGGACATCACAAAGTATATGCATTTAAAATATACTGGAAAAAGGTTCCACGCCATAAATGTTTACCCTAGAAAAGGCCACATCCCATAGGGTGTCATGGTCAGATAACTTTCAGTGTCATTTAGCTAAGATTTGCAGTTAAATGGTCTTGAAGATTGAGCAAATTGAGTTCACATTATAAAATTTAAGGAAATAATGCCCTGCTCTATTTTGCAGATACCGAGAAAGGAAAAAACATTCAACAAATACTTTAAGCCATAAATCCATCATTCAAAAACTAGGAAATAAACCCGTTTTAGCAGCTAGTAGTGCTCAGAATCATCAGACTCTACAACCAAAAATCACACCAAATATGTTTCCAAATGGATGGAAAAATGGGTTATAGAATTTGAGTGCCTAAATGATGGACATGAATAGCAATAACACATTTCAAGACATGAGAAGAAGATGTCATTAAAAAGGAAAGGAGAATATCATCATTTGTAGCCTAGTACCAGTACCGCCATTTTCTCTTTGCAGCATTGCTAGTCAGGATGCAAAAGAACAAGTAAAACATCCTTTCTTTCAGAACAAATTCTTATCAGTTCAGAAGTGATAATTGCAGATAAACATTTTGAAAATCAATATGGGAGAAAGATACAAACAGCCCGCGATGAGAGCAGTGAAGGCGAAACAAGATGGCACAAGACTGGTAAAACCAGACCAGTGCTGGTTAATGGCAAGCAGAAAGGGTGCAAGAAAATCTTAGTACTGTACACTAACTTTGGGAAGCACAAGAAACCCGAGAAAACAAATTGGGTGATGCATCAATATCATTTGGGTTCACAGGAAGAAGAGAAGGAAGGGGAGCTGGTGGTTTCCAAGATCTTCTATCAGACACAGCCGAGGCAATGCAATTGGGAAAAGGTTACAGATGGCGGGGATACGCACATGGTTAGTGTCACAGAAGCAACTCAAGTTTCAGAGAGATGCACAGCTGTAGAAACTGTTAGTTCCACTGCCAGGCATATTTATAATCACTTGGAACAACAAACGAAAATCACCCACTGTTCCTATGATTTATCTCTAGGCCAATCCAGATTAGAAAATAGTGATCGGGTGAGCATTACTGAATAACTTAACCCTGAAAACCAGAAACAGCACCTAAGGAGACTGGTTTTTGGTAGAAAAGCATTCCAAAATCTTAAATAATGATACCACCTCCATGATTTGCGTGAGAATAATGCAGAAATAGATCTAGTTATGAGTGGTTGAACTGAATTAGTTGTAGGTGGTTGAACAGAATTAGTTATGAGTGGTTAGGTGTTATTCCTATATAAGTGTGATGTAATTGAACAAATAGATTAATAAAAGTTTGTGAGTTTTCTGTTTTGATTTGGTATCAGAGCTCAGCGTTTGAGCTGGGGTGAGAGCGCAGGTGAGGAAGGCCGAGTGGTGTCTGCGTGAGGCAAGATCTGCGCTGTTGTGCGTATGTGCTGCCAAGACCCCAGTCAAGAACTCGGGTAGCAGTTGCTGTAGTGTGTATCAAGAACCGTTCGCGTGCTGCCAGCTTATGTGCCTGTTTATTTGGGATCGTTTGAATCCTTATGTGCCTGTTTACATTTCTGAATACGTTTCATTAAATGAGTTGAATAGCCAGCGATTTTGTTTCTGAGTTGCTTAGTTGGAATGCGGCCAATCTCATCCACCGTCTTCTTGTTTGTTTGAAAGTCCACTGTCAGACGTGAGCCCTTTGAACCTCGTACAAGAGCTCTGGAATCTTCATGATTGGCTTCGGTTGGAGTACTGTGGCCCTCTTACGGTACTTCTCTTACGGTACTTCTCTGTGGAATCTTGTTTGTATTCCACTTTGTCGGAATAGAGGTATTTTCTTTATTTCTCTCAGCTCGAGTACCAAGGGTCAGCCCTGCGTGAAAGGCGACCTCCCCTGCGTCCGTTTTTTTTGTTCTTCGCTGCGTGTTAAAACAATAAAGACTTGCTGCGTGATTGCGTGAGGATAAGGACCTCCTCCCTGAGACCTGCGGTGTTAAAACTGAGACCTGCGGTGTTAAAACAGAAAAAGAAAGGCACAGAGCCTGCGAATTGCTGTGAAGAGGCTGTCCGCTGCCGCCATTGTGAAGAGAGAACCGTTGTGCCGTTGTGCGTTGCTGTGGTTTCATTAACGAAACTTCCAATAGATACCATCTGTGATTCTTTGCAGAAACTGTTGTGTTCTTTGCAGAAACTGTTGTGCCGTGGTCATATTCTTTTTCAGTCGGCCCGGTTTTCTTTGTTTTGTTGCAAAAATCGTGTAAGTGGGTCTTGTTCAAGAGAGTGCTGTTAGTGAGCACCGTTTGTGACAGGTGATAAAGCTAACTGATATGTCTATTATTTTAGACAATGATCTTTTTAATGATCATTTTCTCATGAACCCATTTGGGATTAGCAGTGTTTTTGAGTCCATTGACAAAGAGTTTCATGTTGTTGAAGATCATGTCTCTGAAGAAATCACTCATGTTGTTGAGGATCACACTGTTGAAGAAATCACTGAGATTAAAACTTGCCCGGTTGTTAGAAGTTTTATTGGATCTACTTTCAAAGATGACTGCATTTTGGTGACTCCTTCGTTGGTTCCCCATGGAAAGTGGGGAGAACATGAATTAAATTACCTCGTTCGAGATCTTGCATTGCCTCTCAATCCAAAAGAGGTTGTTGACGTTAAGTATGTAAGCAAGGAGCAAAAGAATTTCATAAGGAAACCCAAAAAGGTGAAGACGAAACTGCACCCGCAATGGAAAAGGAACAAGCATGGACCTTTTAATAAGAAGGCAAAAATGAAATGTTTTGTTGTAAGCCTAGCTGAGACTTAGACCAGCAGGCAAGTTAAAGTTTAAGTCGTCATGATTAAGAATATAGTTTCTTATATATCGTGTTATAGTATATATAGTTGGAATTAAGGGGGAGTGGTAGGAAGGTATTAATTCCAACTACCCTCTGTTAATGCAGTAGTTAGATCAATCTAGAGAAAGTTAGATCAATCTAGAGAATACAGCAGATGTTCAAAGTACAAGTTCTAGAAGTCAGTTAGGTATTGTAGAAAATCCATTTCTCCATTAAGGGAGGATGTGAGAATAATGCAGAAATAGATTTAGTTATGAGTGGTTGAACTGAATTAGTTGTAGGTGGTTGAACAGAATTAGTTATGAGTGGTTAGGTGTTATTCCTATATAAGTGTGATGTAATTGAACAAATAGATTAATAAAAGTTTGTGAGTTTTCTGTTTTGATTATTTGATCTTCATTCGGGTAAAAGATTGGAATGGAGATTCCTTTATGGGAAAAATCCTTTTTGTAACTGAGAAAAGCCTTGAGATTTGCTTAAAATTTGGGGATTTTTTTCAGCCAAACCAGGTTTCTGGGCCTTCTGGTACATTGCAAAACATTTAAGATTTGATGTCTTCTGACTCAAATCAAGATTTTATTTGTTTACTCAAATTTTAACCATTTTTTAACCCAATTAGATATGTGTTTACAGTGATCACTCAGATGACGATGGGCTAGCTTTGAAGCGGCACGTAAGAACTTATATTACAAAGTAATTCATAATATTATTATTTTGGGCGAAATGCTGCAAAGGCGGTCATAATATTATTAATTTGGTCAATACATTCGTAAGGAATCTTTAAGAAAATGTCAATGTATGAAATCATAATATTATTAATTTGGTCCATATTTATTTATTTATTTTTAATTTGGTCAATATTATTAATTTTTTTTAATAAATTTTATTTAAGTTTCGCTAAAAAAAATTATGTTTAAGTTATATATATATATAATTATAATTGATTTAAAATAAAATTTAAATAATAAAAAATATATAATTAAATTAAAAAAAATTAATTATAAATATATAAATAGTATGTAATGAGTTTATTATTTAAGAAACTTAATAAACATTTTTATGTTTAAGTTAGTTATATATATATATATATATATATATATATATATATATATATAATTATAATTTATTTAAAATAAAATTTAAATAATAAAAAATATATAATTAAATTAAAAAAATTAATTATAAATATATAAATCGTATGTAATGAGTTTATTATTTAAGAAACTTAATAAACATTTTTATATTGGTATTGTTATATGATATTATTACTAATATAAATTAAAGCTAATTAATTTTAACATTATGATATATGCATCACTGATTTGCATTATGATATATGTATAATTGATTTACATTTTAATATTTTATATTATTAATAATTTTATTTATAAAAATGAAATGGGATTTCTAATTGATTTATTAGTAAGTATTATTTTTAAATATGCATCACTGATTTGGATTATGATTTGATTTACATGTATAATTGATTGATACTTTAATATTTTATATTATTAATAATATTATTAATAATTTTTCATTATAAAAATGAAATGAGATTTTTAATTGATTTATTAGTAAGTATTATTTTTACAATTGTGTTATTAATGATATTAGTAATTTTTAATTGTAAAATGTATATAATTTTTTTGTATTTTTTTCTATCTCAAAAAATATTTTTATTTCGAAAATATATAAGTATATTTTTTAGGCATTTTGTTCTATTCAAAGTGACGAAAAAGCTTATAACCAAAGCTATAATGTAGAATGACCTTAAATAACAATAGCATCCCATAATTGTCTCTCCCTCCTATGGAACAATTGTCCTTCATCAAAATCCCTATCGAATTAATTTGTTTATATAATATCAATGAGTAATGCATCATTTGATAGAATATCAACATTAATGTTTCATCAAAATCTCTATCGAATTAACTTTTTTATATAATATTAATGATTGTTTGTATAATATCAATGAGTAATGCATCATTGGATAGAATATCAACATTAATGTTTCGTTCATGGAAAATGTGCTTGAATGTAATGCTTTGAAATTGTAATGACATTGTCTTCAATTGTTGTGTTATATGAAGTATGCTTTGAAATTGTAATGAGATTGTCTTCAATTGTTGTGTTATATGAAGTAGACCCAAGTTAAACAATTCATGAAAGAGTGGTTCGTTTAATTGTTAACTTGGAGTCCTCATAAAATTACAAAAATAAGTTAATAGCACATTTTCAATTGTTGTGTTATATGAAGTAGACCCAAGTTAAACAATTCATGAAAGAGTGGTCTGTTTAATTGTTAACTTGGAGTCCTCATAAACTTACAAAAATAAGTTAATAACGCATTTTAAAAAGCACATAATGATTGAATTCAATCTCATAGTGAAAGTTCAAGAAATGCAAAACAAAATCCAATTCCTCTAACTAGTCACTTCAAAAAAGCTCCTAGACATCAGTTTATTTATAGGAATGTCTTCTACTAATAAGGTCTTGGACTTATAATAAGAAATAGGAATGTCTTCCACTAATAAGGTCTTGGACTTATAATAAGAAATAACGGTCAACATTATGATATATTGAATGTGGGCTAGAGAGCATCTTCAAAGATTCTAAAATTGTGTTTATCCCTCAATTTTTTCAGAGAACTAGAATAACTAAGACGCAATATTTTAGTGATTCTTTAGTGAAGTAAATTTAAAAATAGTTAATAAAGAAATTCTCATCTATAAGTGATCCTCTTAGACCTAAATAAACATTCTAAAAAATAAATATTTAATTCACCAATCTTCTTGCATAGATTACAAATGATAGGCTCAATTTAATTTTTCCATAAGATAGACTCAAGTTAATTTTTCCAAAAATTTATTTGATGTTGAAACTCATTCTTTCATAATTATCTTAAAAAAAACATAGTCTTTAATAACTTATTAATTTTTCTAAACTAAACGGTTTTTTAGAATCAAAGATTACTTGAACCATTGATCCAGCTTACTGATCCCAAGTAGATTAAACGACACGGCAATCTAATCCCCGAAGTGTATACGTGCCTTGACCAATTCAGCAGTAAATTTTGACGATTTGTCAAAATTGCTCATTTCATCTATATTTTCTAATATCAATAGGTGCAATATTTTTTTTTTAAATTTAAAAGATTATTAAAGAGTTTGGATTTCAAATATAATTGGGTTATATATTTTGATGCTAGTTGTTTTTAGTGTAATTTTTTTGAAGTTTTTAATGTCTAATAATTTGAAAGAAATTTTGATTGGTGTTATTTAAATTAGTTTTTTTTATGGTATATATAGATTTAGCATAATGAAAAAATTTAGGACATTTTTATTGTAAGAAGATTACTTATCAAATTTGTGATTTCAATAAATTTTTATAATTAAATCAAAAATACTCATTAAAAACAATTAGATTTTTTTAATTTATTTAAAGGGATTGTTAAAAAGTCTGATCTCTTGGTGAAAATTGAAGCAGACAGCTCATTTTGAAATGGTCAGTATATTACTGAAAACATTAATGCAATTGACGGATAAACTGCCGTGGAAGACGGTTTCATTTATATATGGAAAGAAAAAAAAAAAAAAAAAATATCCGCATCGAAGCCTTTCCCATTTCTGGTAACATAGAACACCTGTTCAGTTGAAAGTTCAGGCTTTTTCAATTCATCTCATTTGCGCCACAGTCGTGCTCGACAGGGAATCATAGTCAGAGAACCCTCAAAGCACCCGTTGCACTCTTAGTTTTTGTCGATGCAATAGTTGACTTGCATCGCAATAAAAGTATCTGAGTCAGTTAAACTTTGTAATCACAATAATAATATTAGTACTGGTTATATTAAATGGTGAGTAGATGTAAATAGGCATAAATTTTAGAAAAAAAATCATAAAAATAAATATTTTTGGTTGAATGGAGGCTTATGTGATCTATAACAATTATAAGAAGAAATTTCGGCGTAAATCAGATTCAGAAAATCATTGCGGACGCGTTTCGAACCAACCAACCACTGTGTGGTTCATCGTTAGGACCAGTTGAAAAATCAGATCTATCTTTGCCAATTAAATACTTTGAGCAGAGCTTCCAACGGCTAACTAGGACAATGCCTAAATTTGAATAGGGACCAAGGTCAAACAAATCAGTTATAAATTACAAGTAAACAAGGTACCTCTATATATAATAATAATAATAAATAATTTATAATTTTAATAGTTATATACTAATATTTATATTTTCTATTTATTATTATTATGATTATTATTATAATAATAATAATAATAATAATAATAAATATTAAATAATTAAATAAATAATTTATAATTTTAATAATTATATACTTATATTTATATTTTTTATTTATCTTATTTAACATTTATTATTATTAATTTTTTATATAGGTCTTTTGTTTACTTGTAATTTATCACTCATTTGTTTGACCCTGGTCTCTAATCAAATTTAGACGTTGTCCTAGTTAGCCGTTGGAAGCTCTGCTCAAAGTATTTAATTGGCAAAGATAGATCTGATTTTTCAACTGGTCCTACGATGAACCACACTGGTTGGTTCGAAACGAGTCGATTCTCTGAATCTAATTTACGCAGAAATTTCTTCTTATAATAAATACTTTTATTTTTATTTTATTTATTTAATTATTTATATTTGGTTAAAAGTTTTTTTTTTTTTTTCAATTTAGGGAACCAGGTTAATGGTGCAAGACCATATGGAAGAGTGAAAACCTGGCTTCTTAAGGACAATAGGCAGGTACTTATTTTATTTTATTAATTGTTTTTGTTTGGCTAAAAGCTCTTTTTTCTAGACTTTAGGGAGACAGGTTAATGGTCCAAGACCATATGGAGGAGTGAAAACCTGCCCTTAAGGGACCACCAGCAGGTCCTTATTTTATTTTTATTAATTGTGTTTGCTTGGCTAAAAGCTCTTCTTCCTCGACCCTAAAGACCACCAGCAGGACCTTATTTTATTTTATTAATTGTTTTTACTTGCTTAAAAGCGCTTCTTCCTCTACCCTAAGGAAACAGGTTAATGGTCCAAGACCATATGGAAGAATGAAAACCTGCCCCTTAAGGACCACCAGTAGGCCATTCCTGATAGACTAGTTTTCCTTGAATAAGGATGATGAATTAGCTAGCATTCACAGATATCAATTATCCTGACTGCTGATTTGACAATTAAATTATGATAATTTTTTCACTACATAAAAAATCATACAAATTCATCCCAATAACAGAAAATAATATTATTATAAATGAAATAATATTTATTAAAATTTAAATCCCTGCCATCTAAATCAGTATTTTCTTTCAAATAGATTAATTATTATTTCAACATTCTACTCTTTATTCCAACGCAAAATTTCAACGTCGTGGGAGCCTCGACTTGAACGCCCAAGCAGTAGAGTTGGGTTTACAGGAAAAAATAATGCGCGGAAATCTTCTGGAATTCCGTGACAAAATAGGTATGATAGTTGAACAGGATTAGTATTATAAATTATATATTTGGCAGAGGGCAATTATTCCTCCTGGGACATGATCAATAATTAAATATATTATCATTGCGTGCAGGTGCAGGAAGCTTTATCGCAGAGTCAGTGGTTCCTTCTGACTGATATCGTTTATTGGCAGTCTGCTGCTAATATCAAATTAACGTGTAATCTTCTGATGGGAGAGACCGTTAAACCAGAGCTTCTGACATTATTGGTTGAAATTTGATTTAGAAAGAAAAAAAAGGTGATTTATTCAGTTCTCTTATTTATCTCCTGTATTTTTCTGTAAAGAAAGGCAAGAATAACTTGCATGCTAGGGATTCCAAACCTTTCCCAAACGCAAAGTCAGACAGCAGTGCGCCTAACATAGAATGAAAACACCATTTTAGTATTCTCAGGTAACACTGCACTGAAAACATGACAGTACGGCTTCTTTTTGTTGTTTTCGATATTAAACTTTTGTACTTTTTGGAGCTAGAGATACAAGTCTGGTAGTTTCAGAACTTTTCTGGAACCTACTGTTCTCTATTCTGATTGAAGTAACCAGAATAAAGTTTTATTTTTTTGAAAGGTTAGTATAGTTTTAAATTCATCAGGGGTAAGCTATGTTTATTTTGTTTAAGAAATAAAGTTTCTGGAACCTACTGTTCTCTATTCTGATTAAAGTAACCAGAATAAAGTTTTTTTTGAAAGGTTAGTATAGTTTTAAATTCATCAGGGGTAAGCTATGTTTATTTTGTTTAAGAAATAAAGTTTAATATAAGTTTAAATTTGAAAGACCTAAGTTAGGTTAAGAGTTAGATTATGTAGTTGTTTTTAATGTGAGTGTTTGGAAGTTTTTCTGGTGGATTTTTTTGGTCTAATTTCTCTAAAATCAAGATTTCAGGGTGCTGAATCCATATATACACTAAAAAAACTAGTTTAAATAACACAAGTCAAGATTTCACCACAAATTTAAACGCTAGATTCTGACACGGGAAACTCCAAAAAGTCACTAAAGACAACTTCTTAAATTACTATATAAAAGGAGTCACTTATTCTACAAAGTGGTGTCATATTAAAGTGGTGTCATATTAAATTAACATCTATTTTCTTTGACTTTAAAATTAATTATTATTATTATTATTATTTTCTTTCACGTGTGGTTCATGGATACCCATGGTTGCTTGGTAGCCGCTACGTCCACGGTAAGAACTGGGTATCAACCCGAAGGGGATCACACCTGGGTAGATCGACCCGAATGGGATCACACCCCTCGGCCTATATTTAGAGCTGAGCCCAAGAGATTTCGGGAATTGACCCTATGACCACCCGATTGGTGAGGCACTGATTTTGACCGATTGAGCTAACTCTTGAGGCTATGATTATTATTATTATTATTTAAATGGAAATTATTTTTTTATATTAATTTGGAGTTGTTTTAAAGCCAAAACATTTTACATTTGCAATTAGATTTTCATTTATTAAGCTCAAAGATGTCCAAAAAACCATTGTAATTCTTAATGCACTTCCTACATACAAAAATTCTAAACTGATATCTTCTATATATACCCTCTAGAAAACTCCAAAAATTAAAACATATTTGCAGTGCATAATTTATATATGGATAATTCTACATTGACCTCTCCAATTGCCATGTTGATTTCAAGATTTCCCATGTTTGCTTGACTAGATTGACTTGGATCTAGATCTTGGGGCCTTTCCCATGTTTGCTTGACTAGATTGACTTGGATCTAGATCTTGGGGCACATCCGCCAACACTTTTGCGTTTCCTACCTGTTCTGAATCTATTGATTGGCTCACCTTGATTGGTATTCCTCCTTTCTCTCATGAATTGCTCTCCTCTGAGGCTTTTCCTCCCACAAATTTTAACTTAGCAAGTCGGAGATCCAACAAATCAGTGCAACTGAAGCCTCTCAAGTTTTCTCTGGAGCATATTAATCTTTTGGATCAACATGTTTAGTTGGGCATTTACCTCCAATCCTACAATGTGTCGATGTCGAGCATGAATAGAAATCATTGAATTACTAGCCATTGATGTATGCCATTAACCAATGCGAGGCAACTCACCATTGATGTCAATGAGTGCCAAGGTACCCGAGTACATCTTGCGAAGTGCGAATGGATGTGTTGAGGTCGAGCCACTTGCAAGATCTGAAGATCAAGGGACATTGATGTATCCCCTTTTTTATTCAAAAGAGACAAAACATGTTCTGTTGTAGCCATGAGATAATCCATATGGCTACTAAATTCCTCTTTCTCCATCGTCGATGACATTCCCATGGTTACAACCTCCCAATTAACTGTTCCCTCCGCCCTACGATTGAACAACCAAATTCCCATTGCAGTCAAGAAGTTGATACACCATCATGCCTTACATCCAGACCAAAGTTCCATAGTCAAGCCATTTATTTTCTCTTCAACTTCAGTGTGTTCACCTGTGACGTACCTCCATTTGACCAAACACTCAATTTCGAAGTTGATTTCACTACAAAGCTCGCTGATCTCCATTAAGTCTATTTACCTAAAACATGAATAAAATTCCTCAATTATGAGGATATCAAAACATACCTCCTCACATTTATTAACAATATGATCTTTCTTACATTTGTCCAAATCCCAACAAGAGAATAGAGCCAACATTTGGGAAGGCAATTATATTGATGTTTCTCAAAGCATGGGAGTGGGATGACGCTAGGACATTGGGCCACCTACCCCATCAATCCTCCTTTACGAACATTTAATTCAAATAAATCTCTAGATCTTTGATTATTGATTACTAGGATCATGGTATAGGAGAATAAGAACCAATAATTTCATCCTTAATCAATATTCCTTGTTCTAATATTGCTCTGTTATTTGACAATGCATCCTCCTTTGAGTTTAGATGCCTTTTGATATGATAAAATTAAATTCTCAAAATTTCCCAATTGTATGTTTACTCTTTGTAACATAGCGGGGTTAACTTCATTAACATTCTCTTAGAGCTTGAAAACCTATTGAATGATTATCATAGAATGCACAAATACCATTAGTTGTCGGATATTCATTGAGATAACTAACTCCAATCCTTGCCACAATGCTAAAAATTCAGCTTGATTGTTAGAAGCATTCACCAACCCCCATGAATATTGTAACTCCATTTCTTCATCGACATGATAGATAACCCCTCTTGCCCAAGCCTCCCTTGGATTACCTTTTGATGCTCCATAAAAAAAGAGAGATAATTTCCCTTTATTGATCCTCCAATATCGGAATTCTTTAGGATCCATTGTTATACAAAAGGGTTTCTTAATTGATGGTTTGCAATTGAAGTTGCTAGCCTGATGTGGTTGTTTACCAATTTTGATCCATTCTGTTCACTCAGCATCAATTTTTCTAATTCTCCCAGGTCATATCCATGGGATGTTATAGATTCAAAGAGTAAATTCATCACTTTGATGGCCGCAGTGGTTTCATTTGGAAATATTCCTTCAAAAATTGCTTTGTTATGCTCTGGCTAGACTACACAACAAAAGAAATTGCGAGGAGCCATCCAACAATGCATGGAGACAAAATTGGAATTTCCATGCCACAATGCTAAAAATTCAGCTTGATTGTTATAAGCATTCACCAACCCCCATGAATATTGTAACTCCATTTCTTCATCGACATGATAGATAACCCCTCTTGCCCAAGCCTCCCTTGGATTAC
This sequence comes from Pinus tabuliformis, assembly GCA_031772625.1. Classification (NCBI taxonomy): domain Eukaryota; kingdom Viridiplantae; phylum Streptophyta; class Pinopsida; order Pinales; family Pinaceae; genus Pinus; species Pinus tabuliformis. The sequence continues at coordinate 1,289,109,451 of CM062820.1, read as the reverse complement.
CTTTTGATGCTCCATCAAAAAAGAGAGATAATTTCCCTTTATTGATCCTCCAATATCGAAATTCTTTAGGATCCATTGTTATACAAAAGGGTTTCTTAATTGATGGTTTACAATTGAAGTTGCTAGCCTGATGTGGTTGTTTACCAATTTTGATCCATTCTTTTCACTCAGCATCAATTCGTCCAATTCTCCCAAGTCATATCCATGGGATGTTATAGATTCAAAGAGTAAATTCATCACTTTGATGGCCACAATGGTTTCATTTGGAAATATTCCTTCAAAAATTGCTTTGTTATGCTCTGGCCAGACTACACAACAAAAGAAATTGCGAGGAGCCATCCAACAATGCATGGAGACAAAATTGGAATTTCCATGCCATGGGAATTTATCTTTCCAAATGACGAACATGTTGGATCATTTGTTTGAGATATTTTCTATATCCATGATATTTCCTAATGATTTTTTCCATACCTATAGTGTAAATTTGCATGCTCAAAACATATGAAGGATGTCTTCTTCTATCGTCTCACATAGGGCACACCTAGATGACCCTAGTATGTTTCCTTTTCTAAGGTTCTCCACCATTAAGATATTCTCATGGACTAACTCCCAACAAAATGTATTGATTTTTGGTAGGCCATCCTTGTGCCATATTATGCCCCATATCTTATCTAGGGGAGGGTGAAGCAAATTTTGAACCAACAATTCATATCCCACATTGGCTGTGTAAAATCATTTCTTGTTTCCTATCCATGTTCTCCGATCTGATCTAGAGACTTCAACTAGAGAATATCCTTTTAATGAATTAACTAGTGAAATCCAATGGGATTGGAAATTCACAGGAAGATCTTGGTAATGTCACCCATTCCAATATCCATTAACATCCTGTTGCGAGATACCAACTAGTATATTATATCCATTGAACTTCATACAATTCATGATGATTTGGAATTGATCCAAGCCAATTAATAAGGTATTACAAACTCATGTGCATGGATGTGTCCATGTTATTTTATGCAACGGATCGATAAGATTGGGAAATACACAGACACTGAAGCAGTTAAAGAAAACAAAATAGGCAAACATATAGACACAACAAGTTTAATAAGGAGTTCACCCAATACTCCTGGGCTACATCTCCAGGTCCAGCCTTCAGTGGTGGCCTCTCTATTATGTTTTCAAAGCAGATTTTTTTTACAACAGTGAGCTCAATTTGAGTCTCACTCAACAAACATAAATTAGCAAGACCCTACCTAGATCCCCAAAGTCTTTGGAGTATACAGACTCTCCTTACTGAATCACGACCTCTATTGGTCACAATGGTATGAGTCCAATCTGAGACTCAATACATGACAAGCATATACAGAGGAGTTCGCTTGAACCTCTCAAGCCCTTTCTGGAGTACACAGACTCTCTGACTCTCTCTGTCTCTGTCTCGATGCTGCCTTTGCTTCTGCAGGTCAGCTTGACTTCTTCTCTCTCTATTCTCTACTCTTAGTTTTCTTAACTTGCTTCCCTCTCTCTGTCAGTTCGTGGCTTTAAAGCCAGTCTGCTTTCTGACTATTCGTTTCCGCTTCCTGGCTTTTTGGTTCCCCTGCCTCTGTCTGTTCGAATTCCCCTGTCCTGCGTCATCAGTCATTGTATAACGCTTCACAGGGAGGTGGCCACCTATTCCATAATGAATGAGTGTCAGTTCTCTTGGACATGGTTGTTTATTCTGTTTCTCCAAGAATTCCTGTGAAACACAACCTTCTGCCAACCCATCGTCCATATCGGACTTCAAATCCTATACAACTCTGTCTGTTTACCTTGTCAGGTCTGGTCATCCATCGGAACGCATATCCACCGTTGACCTGGAGCCTCCAAATCCTACGGTCATCGTCCATATCAGGCAGATAAGTAACTTGACGGTTACCATCCGATGTGAGCGGTTTTCTCTCTCTTCTGCTGGACGCGTGGCACCCATTGTGTGGCATCGGGCAAGATTTAGTTGAAACCACTTACTGCTCGAAGCCCTTCTGATATTTTGCCGGTTTTTGTGGGACCCCGCTTCTGATGGAATCAGAACGATATCCATTACACTTTATGGTTTTTTGGGTTCGGGGGCTTATGACCCTTCCTTCTTTGAGGGGTTTGTCCCGCGATATGCGATTAATCGCATATTAGAAAGTACCCCCGTTTATCGAACTGGCCTCTGGTTTTTCTAATTTGTGATAGCACCCGTTACCATGGGCTGACGGTCTGCGTGCTTGACCGAGGGTCCTCGTTGCTCCACGTCGATCACAAATTGCAACTGCTATGAGGATATCTCATATAGCTTGATATTTATAAGACTTTGAAACTTTGGCATGAATTTTACAGAGTTCATGAAAACTTAGAGAGTGTTCTAGGATCCAATTTGGATCACGACCTTCCCACTGAAAAAGATTTTGGACCAACAAAATTTGGTTTTTAAGCATCAATCAAGTGAGGGTAAAAATTCATCGCTTGCCCAATTTCTATCCATTTTGCACTGCTTGGTTTTGAACCTTTGAGTCCAATCCTGAGGTACTCAACATCCCCTCTGCATGTAGTTCTCACCTTCCTGTCCAGAATTGTATCTTCTTGAAATTCATTGAAATATTCAGGTAACAGATCATTAATAGAAGGCAATTGACTCTGCTCTTCGGGATCTTCAATCAATGAAGGTTCAAATAGTCTCAATCTTTCTACATTAACTACCGAATAGATGTGCATGTAAGCTGGCAAATCAAGGCGAAAAGCATTCTCACCAATTTTCTCAAGTATCTTGAAAGGTCCATACCTTATTGGCTTCAACTTCTTACCTTCACCTTGCATTCTGTCTTTGCTGATATACAGCCAGACTTGATCACCAACTTGGAAACTATGCTCAATCCGATGCTTATCATGCCTTGCCTTGTACTTGGCTTGGCTCTTTTCTAGTTGTTCCTGTACTGCCTGGTGAATCTCTTGGATTTGTTCAATGAACTTGGTTTCCTTGTCCACATCACTGTGTCCATCAACTGCTATGTCTTTACCAAAGACAAAATCCAAGGGAGACCTTGGTGTGAAACCAAAACAGGTCTCAAAAGGAGATCTTTGTGTAGAAGAATGTTTAGCACAGTTGTAAGCATGTTGCACATAACACAAATGTTCATCCAAAAGCTTGGGATGCTTGTTGCAATAGCCTTTGAGCAACTGGATCACTGTCCTATTGACCACTTTTGTTTGGCCATCTGTTTGTGGATGAAAGGCTGCACTCTTCTTGAGTCTGGTGTCCATCAATTCCCAAAGACTCGACCAAAAATTCCCAACAAATCGGGAATCTCGATCAGATACAATGGAAGTGGGTAATCTAAAATGAACCCATACATACTGAAAGAACAACTTTGTTGTTTGTTTAGCTGTAATCTGTTTGTTACAAGGTATTAAAATACACATTTTGCTGAACCTATCCACAATAACATATAAATAGTCATGACCTATTCTAGATTTAGGCAGTCCCCCAACAAAGTCCATGGAAATACTTTCCCAAGGATGAGAAGGAACTAGTCATGGAGTTTACAAGCCTACTTTTCTATTTCTGGGCTTGCTTTTAGCACACATAGTACACCCTCTTACATATCTAGAAACCGTCTCATTCATTTTTGGCCAATAACAAAATCTTTGCAGTTGTGCAACTGTTTTACTTACACCAAAGTGACACGATATTAGAGAAGTGTGTGCTTCTCGAATTATCTTTACCCTTTCAGTTTGTGGAATGCATAACTTTCCAAAATGATACAAGAGTTGGTCCTTAACATGATTATCCAATTCTTCTACTTGTTTGCCATGACTTAAAGTTGCATATACATCTTTAAAATCCATATCTTGAGCATACTGTTCAATGTAGCCTTCATGCAATAAAGAATTATGTTTAAGTATAGTAGATGCATTTATGATTGGTCTGGACAACATTTCTGCAACTTTATTGTGTATTCCCTTTTTATATCTGATGACAAGATGAAACTGTTGTTGAAAACCCATCCACCTATAGTGTCTTGATTGCTGCAACTTAGTTTAGGAGTGTAAATATTGAAGTGGTTGATGATGAGTATGTATAACTGTCCCTTTGCTCATTAAATAATGTTTCCACTTTTTCACACTCTGTACTAATGCATACAATTCCTTATCATATGTGGGATAATTAACTACCGCAGAATTAAATGTCTTAGAATGATAACATATGGGTTTACCATGTTGCATCAACACTGCTCCCATGACATAGTCACTGGCATCCGTTTCAATCTCAAAGGGTCTTTGAAGATCGGGCAGTGCTAGTATTGGTGCTGTACTAATCTTTTCTTTTAAGGTGTCAAAGGCTTTTTGCTGTTTTCCTCCCCACTGAAACACCTTGTTCAATCCTGTTAAAGCATGTAAGGGAGCTGCAATCAAGGAAAAGTTAGCAATAAACTTTCTCCAATACTGTGCTACTCCTAGGACGCTTCTAAAATCTATAGTATATTTGGGTTTAGGCCAGTTTACAGTGACTGCAACCTTAGAGGGATCTATTTTCAATTCACCACCCCCTACAATATGACCCAAATAATTCAAAGATGTTTTGCCAAATTCACATTTCGATAGCTTAACATAGAGATTTTATCTTTTCAAAACATCTAGAGTCTGCTTGACATGCTTCAAATGTTCTTCCCATGTTTTACTAAATATAAGAATGTCATCTAAATATACAATGAAAAAATCATCAATAAAATGCCTGAGTACATCATTCATTACTCTCATGAAAGTAGGAGGAGCATTAGTTAAGCCAAAAGGCATAACTAACCACTCATACAATCCCTGCTTTGTTTTAAAAGCAGTTTTCCATGCATCTTGCTCTGCAACTCTAACTTGATGGTAGCCACTATGCAAGTCCAACTTGGAAAAGTAAACAGCTTCTTTCAGCTGATCTAGTATATCATCTATGCGAGGAAGGGGATGATGATTTTTGATCATTATCTTATTCAGTGCTCGGTAATCAATGCACATTCTCCATGAGCCATCTTTCTTTCTCACCAAGACAATTGGAGACCCACATGGTGATGTGCTAGGTCTTATGAACCCTTTCTCGAGCAACTCCTGTACCTGCTTCTTGATTTCTTCATTCTCTAAAGCAAACAACCTATATATTCCGATGTAAGGTAATGGAGCATCTTTCTACAAATTAATATCATGTACTATTTCGTTTTGGGGTGGCAGACTTTTAGGTTCTTGAAATAGTATATCATATTTTGAAACAACTTTTTCTAAATCAGCTTGTTGTTTAGCATTACAACCCTCAAATATATTGGTTTTATCAGGTTTCTTTTCCTTTACAACCATTAGTAAAAATTGTTTGCATGAATTTAAAATTCTTTTCATCTGCCTTGAGTTTATGAGAGTATAATTATTCTTGAGTTTATGAGCTCTTACAATATATTCGATTCCATCTTTAATGAGTTGATACTTGTTTTCAGCTCTATAGAAAATGGCTTTCCTATCATACAAGTAAGGACTTCCTAAAACAATTCCACATATATCCAAAGGAACTATATCTAACTCAACCTCATCTATAAATGGTGACAGAAAAGAAAACCTAAGTTTACATTGTCTAGTCACTTGTAGCTTTTCTTTGTCACATAACCATCTTAATGGATATGGCTTCTTGTGAGGTGTGGTTAGTAATCCCAGCTTCTTTACAATTGCTTCAGAAATTAAATTTACTTGTGAGCCACTATTAAACAAAGTATCAATCTTGATGCTTGGAAATAACTCGAATATGAAAAAGCTCATGTCTTTTCCTCCCATTTTCTTCATTATCAGTAGATTGTGCAGAATTACTAGTAGATGCTTCAAAATTTTTACCTTTTATACCTGTGTTGCGATTGTTGTTTCATCCCCTGAGTCTGACCCCAAATCTTTTTGAATAGCTACAATAGTCTTCTTCTTTTTTCCATCGAACTTCTTGGGTCTCGGCTCTAGATGCAGAATCCAGCAGTGTTCATCATCATGCCCATCCTTCTTGCAGTGAGTGCATGAAGGTTTTGTCTTTTGTACAACATTTGTCTTCCTCTCTTTCCATTTCTGCTTTCTCTTTTCCTTGTTCTTACTTGCAGTGGTTTTGATGATCCCCCAACTTCCGGGTTCACATTCTTTCCTCTAGCCTCTAGATGTGTAGCCTGAATAGATACCTCATATATGCTAGTGGGATTAAACATGATAATGATGTGCTTTAAATAGCTGTGTAGACCACCTATATACTTTAGCAAAGTTTCAGGTGAGTCTAAAAAAATTCCTAGAATCAAAGCTCTTTTTCTAAATTCTTGAGTGTAGCCTTGTACGCTTTGCCCTTTTAATTGGTGAAGAGTTTGCTAGCTCATCATGGCTTGCTACATATAAGCTAGTGGATAGAATTTCTTTTTAATTGCAGAAACAAATTCACTCTAGGCAAAAAGAATTTTACCATGCTTCTTCATGTCAGCTTGTGTCCTGCCTTCCCACCATACCAAGGCAGTGCCTCCAAGGTGTAAGCTGGCCAGCTAAATCTTACTTTTGTCTGAATCAATGCTCTGCACCCTGCAATACACATCCATCTGTCTAATCCAGTTATCCAGCTTCTCTACATTCAACGCTCCATCATATATTGGAAAATCAAATTTAACATCTAATTTAATCAAAGATGTTTTCTTTTTATTTTCAGAGCTATTAGGAGGTGTGGGAAGCTTTTCTTCTTTCCCTTTGCCTTTAGAATGGTCATGGAGGAGAGATTCTTCTGCTCCTTTATCTTGTTTGGAGTTTGATGAATATTCATCTCTACCTTTCTTAAATTCTCTATACATTTCTTCTACAAGAATGCCCACAAAACACGACCTTTTGCTAATGCATCGTCCATATCAGACTTCAAATCCTATACAACTCTGTCTGTTTACCTCATTAGGTCCGATCATCCATTGGAACACATCTCCGCCGTTGACCTGGAGCCTCCAAATCCTACGGTCATCATCCACATCGGGCAGTTAAGTAACATGAAGGTTACCTATTTGATGTGAGCAGTTTTCTCTCTCTTCCACCGAATGCGTGGCACCCATTGTGTGGCATCGGGCGGGACTCAGTTGAAACTGCTTATCACTTGAAGCCCTTCCGATATTCTGCCAGTTTTTGTGGGACCCTGCTTCTGACGGAATCGGAACGATATCCATTACACTGTATGATTTTTCGGGTCCGGGGGCTTACGCCCCTTCCTTCTTAAAGGGGTTTTCCCTGCGATATGGGATTAGCGACTTGTCGCTAATCGCATATTAGAAATTGCCCCCATTTCTCGAATTGGCCTCTAGTTTTGCTAATTTGTGATAGCGCGCGTTACCATGGGCCAACGGTTTGCGCGCTTGACCGAGGGTCCTCGTTGTTTCGCGCTAACCACAAATTGCAACTGTTACGAGGATATCTCTAATAGCTTGATCTTTATAAGACTTTGAAACTTTGGCATGAATTTTATAGAGTTCATGAAAACTTAGAGAGTGTTCTAGGATCCTATTTGGATCACATGAGCTCCTTAACTCCCTCATTCTTAGCTGTCAATAATGCAGATGGAAGTTAATCTTCCTAGATCTTGATGCATACCATATTTCCATATTTCCACCCTAGTTGGTATAGTATGATAAGCGCCACCCTTTTGCACAATTTCAAGGATTTTCAGCCTTTCTCTAGCCATGTTTCTTTCTTAGTTCTAACAATCTTATTTTTATGAAAATATTTTCGAACAAAGGCTTGCTTCTACCACTCTTTCGAGTATGAAAGAAGGTGCCACACAATTTTCGCTCCCAAGGCAAGATTCAGTAACAAGGGAGTTTTGATCTCTAATCCACCACAAAATTTGGAAAGTTGAACTGTGCTCCAATTCACTAAATGAAACATGTTCTCATTTATTTACCTCCTTGCTAGAAAAACTTTCAGATAAGGCTACTGATTTGATGTATTACCCCTTTTAGAGTGAGCAGAACTGATCCCATGCAAACATGAAGAGATGAAAATACAATCTTAATCAAAACAACCTTTCCCATAACATTCAACCATTGCACCCTTAAGATTGAATTATTTTTTCAGTTTTTGCAGAAACTCTTCCCATTCTTTGGCATTTAAGTAACTAAGAGATATTGGAAAACCTAGATATTTAAAAAATCTCTAGTCATTTGCAGCTGGAAATTCTAATATATTTGAGATCTCATCTAACATTGCAATTGAACAATTCCATCCATAAATTTGTTGGGTGTGGGTTATATTCTTTCCATGACTAGCCCCACGCACGGGGGGGGAGGGGGGTCACAGGGGAGGTGATAGCTCTTCTTGTTCGTTGCGCTGGGTGCAGCAGGGGGGGAGGCAGCCCCCCTACCGACGGCTTTGAGGGGGGCGGTAGTCCCCCTCTACGGGGTTTGGGGTAGCACCCCAGGTATTTTTTTTTTGGACTCTATATTAGGTGGGTGGACCTACCTATGGTTTTGTGCATGGTTTTTTCACATGGTTTTGGGCATGACGGTTTTCTACCCATGGTATTTTGTAGATCTGGTCAAGGGATCTACGGTTATGCTCTAATCTAGGGTTAATGGATTGGGGTTTATGGATGCTTCGGCATGTATATATGTGTATTGTAACATTGAAAGGAATATAATGAAGAATCAATTTGGTAGTCCTGGTTTTGGGATCCAAGGGAAAATCTCTATGTATATATGTTTTATGTTTTATTTTCTTGCCATTGTTTATTTTATGTGTTTAGAATTCGTATGTAGGTAATGTTTGTACAAGGTTAAAACCTACATTTGGTATCAAAGCTATTTTGGCTTCAAGGGGATGCCTTTGCTATTGAGGAGTTTTTCTTGGGCTTGTGGTAGACCCTGTTCAGTGGGAGATTTGCGGGATGGATTCTTGTGGTGAAAGAAGATGGCAAGCAGTGGAAAGATAGAGATCAATAAATTTAATGGTTAGAGTTTTGAGTTGTGGAAACTCAAAATGGAGGATTTGTTGGTGGATAAAGATCAATGGATCGCAATAGATCCGGGTACTAAACCAATGACAATATCAGCTGAAAATTGGGCGAAGTTGGATCGGAAGGAAAAGGGAACAATATGGTTGTGTATCTTATATTCAATATTGTTGAATGTATCAGGGGAGGCTTCAACGAAGGCTTTGTGGGACAAGTTAGGGACTTTGTACCAATCTAAGTCTTTAGTGAATAAATTATTCCTATGGAAAAATATGTATAACCTAAGGATGAAGGATGGAGACTCGATGATAGAGAATCTGAACGCCTTTAATACTATGGTAAGCCAGTTGTTATTTGTTGATATGAAAATTTCAAATGAATATCAGTGCATCAGTTGTTGTGTTCTCTACCAGATTCATGGGATAGTCTGGTTGTTACAATAGGTAGCAATGCATCTGCTTTGTAGTTTGATGAAATAATCTCATCGTTGCTCTCGGAGGAGATGAGATGGAAAAATACGGAGGGCTAGAATGGTGATGCCTTGTATGTACAAGGATGGTCCCAGAATAGAAACAAAATAAATCCTCAAGTGGGAGATCTAAATCTAGAACGAGATCTAAATCTCTAGGAAAACCTGTAAAGGTGTGATGGAAATGTATAAAGGAAGGGCACTTCAAAAAGGACTATAGATCTAAATCTCCTAAGAAAGGAAATGGATCTAATGATGCTCCTTCTGTAGAGGAGAAAACCACCTCAGATGAAGGTGGGGATGTGTACTTGTCTTCGTCTTCAAGTACACATGTAGATCATGAGGCATGGTTGATTGAATCAGGTGCATCATTTCACTTCACTCCCCAAAGCGAGTGGTTATGTGAGTATGATAAATATGATGGAAATGATGTCTTCTTAGGGGATGATAGGAAAGCTAGAATTGTTGGTTACAGAAAAGTCAAGTTGAAGTTGTAAGGTGGAAATATTAGAACACTTTTGTGTGTTCTGTGTATTCCTACATTGGCTAGAAATCTGATCTATGTAAGCAAGCTAGATGATGCTAGTGTAAAAATAGTGTTTAGGAATGATACTTGCAATATGGTTCGGGGAGCACTGGTATTGATGCAAGGAGTTTGGATTGGAACCATGTGCAAGCTTCAGGGTAGCATTGTTATTGATGAGTGCAACAGTTCTGTGGTTCCTGAAAGTGGAGCATAAAATCTAGTGGTCTCTAGAGAAAATACCATGCTATGGCATCAAAGGCTTGGAAATATTGTAGAGAAGGGCCTTCCCATACTTCATGGTAATGGTATGATAGAAGGTATATCTAATTTCTCTTTGGATTTTGAGTTCTGTGAAAATTGTGTATATGGGCAGTAGAATCGTGTGAGTTTCCCCTTTGGTGTTAACAGGGCAAAACAAATATTAGAGCTTATGCACAATGATGTGTTTGGATCTGTGTCAGTTCCATCACTGGGTAAGTCTATGTACTATGTATCATTTATAGATGACTTCTCAAGGAATACATGTATATATTTCCTCAGCAAGAAATATGATGTCTTTTATAGGCTTAAAGAATTTAAGGCTTTGGTGGAAAACTAGATAGAGAAGAAGATAAAGGTGCTGAGGAGAGATAACGGTGGAGATTTTTGTAAGAAGTAATTTGAAGAGTTCTGTAAGAAGTGTGGTATATCACGGCAGAAGACTACTCCATACACACATCAGAAAAACGAAGTTGCAGAAAGAATGAACAGAACGTTGATGGAAAAGGCAAGAAGCATGCTCAGTGGTGTCAGGTTAGGACAAGAATTTTGGACAGAGCCAGTGGAGATTGCATGTTACCTGGTCAACATATCACCTTCATCAATGTTGGAGGATAAGACTCCACAAGAGGTATGGACTGGTAAGAAACCATCTCTTTCACATCTGAGGGTATTTGGATGTGATGCATATGTACATATTCCAAAGGAGAAAAGAACCAAGTTGGATAGTAAATTTGAAAGGTGCATCTTTATTGGATATAAGGATGGTTTAAAAGGTTATAAACTTTGGAACCCAGAAACAAGGAAGGTTGTGTACAACCACAATGTGGTGTTTAGAGAGGTGAAAAATGTTATTAAACATGAAGTCCTACCAAAGGAACCTGAGAAGATAGAGTTTGAGCTAAAGGATGAGGAATATGACTCTACATATAAGAGGAATTAGAAGATGAAGAGCCACAAACTCTAGCTATGAGAAGATTAGTTCGAGAAAGAAGACAACCAAAAATGTATAGTTCAACTAATTTCTGTTCAAAATTTTCTTTATCTACTGTAACTAATGATGATGCCAGAATTGTCAGGGAAGCAGTAGATTCAGAGGGTCAAAAACTTTGGAAAGAGGCCACGGTTGATGAAATGGCATCTTTGCGCAGAAATGAGGCTTGGGATCTGCTGGAGTTGCTGGTTGGAAGGAAACCCATTGGAAGAAAATGAGTGTTTAAGAAGAAGATGAATGCAGAAGAAAAGGTGGAGAAATACAAAACTCGGATGGTAGCAAAAGGTTATTCCCAGGTGCTTGGAATTGATATTGGTGATATTTTTTTCTCCTGTTGCCAAGGTAGCTTCTATTAGATTAATTTTATTTGTTGTTGCTGCTTTTGATTTTGAGGTAGAACAAATGGATGTGAAGACATCATTTCTTCATGGTGTTCTGGAAGAAGAGATCTACATGAAGCAAACTGAAGGCTTTGCAATGAAGCGTAAGAAAGAACTGGCATGCAGGTTAAAAACGTCTTTTTATGGGTTAAAACAATCACCAAGAGTGTGGTATCAGAAATTTGATACGTATATGCGAGGACTTGGCTTCACCAGAAGAAAATCAGATCAGTGTGTGTATTTTAAATTAATTAGTGACCGTGTTATTTATTTGGTCTTGTATGTGGATGATATGTTGTTTAATAGAAATAACAAAGAAATTATGCACGACCTGAAGACGCAATTGTCCTCTGAATTGGACATGAAAGATCTTAGTGCTGCAAACTATATTTTGGGCATGGAAATTAAATGAGATCAGACAAAGAGGAAGCTCTGGCCAAACCTGAGAAAGTATGTTAAGACAATACTGCAGAGGTTTAATATGCAGGATAGTAAACCAGTGAAGGTTCCTAGTCCTATAGGTTTAAAGTTATCTCCTGAATAGTGTCCCAAGACACAAGAAGAGGAAGATGACATGTCTCGTGTTCCTTATGCAAGTGTAGTCAATAACCTGATGTATGCAATGGTCTATATTAGACCAGACATTTCACATGCAATGGGAGTATTGAGTAGGTTTATGTAAAAACCAAGGAAGGAGCATTGGATAATAGTGAAGTGGGTTTTTAGGTATTTGCGTAGCACTAGTGATTATGGTCTGTGTTACCAAGGAAGGCCATGATTGGATAAAATTTTGGACATCCATGGATTTGTTGATGCATATTGGGTTGGAGATCTGGATCATAGAAGATCTACATCTGGGTATGTATTTAACCTGTTTGGAGGTGCAGTCAATTGGATGAGAAAGAGACAGTCTGTAGTGGCACTTTCAACTACAAAGGTAGAATGCATGGAAACCATTCTTGCAAGAAAGGATGTAGTTTGGTTGCAAGGACTGTGTTCAAATATGGGGTTGGTACAATGAGCTATAAGGATAGACTGTGACAGCCAAAGTGCAATTTTCTTGGCAAAGAACCCTGCTTATCATTCAAAGACAAAGCACATTGATGTTCAGTATCACTTTATAAGGGATATGGTTGAGGACAAAAAGGTGTTGCTGGTAAAGGTGGACACTTTGAAGAATGTTGCAGATGCATTGACGAAGTCTGTGAGCACTGAGAATTTTTCTTGGTGTAGAGAAACAATGGGCATTGTAGGGCTGGACCAATGACTAAGCTCTCTTGTGGCCCCCCATGGAAAGAAAACAACAAGTGGGAGAATGTTGGGTGTGTTTTATATTCTTTCCATGACTAGCCCCATGCACGGGGGGGGGGGAGGGCGATAGCCCTCCCTGTTCGTTGCACTAGGTGCAGCAGGGGGGTTTGAGGGGGGCGGTAGCCCCCCTCTACAGGGTCTAGGGAAGCGCCCCTTGGAAATTTTTTTGGACCCTATATTAGGTGGGTGGACCTACCTATGGTTTTATGCATGGTTTTTGCACATGGTTTTGGGCATGATGGTTTTTTGCCCATGGTATTTTGTAGATCCGGTCAACGGAACTACAATTATGTTCTAATCCAGGGTTAATTGATTTGGGTTTATGGATGCTTCAACATGTATATATATGTATTGTAACATTGAAAGGAATATAATGAAAAATCAATCTAGTAGTCCTGGTTTTGGGATCTAGGGGAAAATCTCTATGTATATATATTTTATGGTTTATGCTCTTGCCATTGTTTATTTTTTGTTTTTAGAATTCGTATGCAGGTAATGTCTGTACGGGGTTAAAACCTACAAAACTTGACTTTTCTTTTTATTGACCACTCCTTCGGACATGCTAAGGTATGAATTCAATATTCTTTTGAAGTGGTTCATAATTATTTTGGAGGCATGTACAATGAGTACGGTGTCATCTGCAAACTGTAAATGATTCAACCCTTTAACATTCCTTGCTATACTTAAACCAACTAGATTTCCTTCCTACCTTTCCTTTTCTAGATTCTTGGTTAAGATTTTAGCTACTATAATATATAACAAAGGGAACATGGGGAAACCATGCTTAAGATCCCTTGAAACAACAAAAAACCAATGGGATGACCATTTACAAGCGACAAAATCCATGGGGACCCAATACAAGATTTTATGCATCCAGTAAATTCATTGCAAAATACCAATTTTTATATCATTGAGTAAAGAAAAGAGTGCCTTACCCAATCATATGCATTTCTCATGTCCATTTCAATGACTATGCTAGATTATCCCACTTGCTTTCTAGAGTGAATGGCCTCCTATACTAATATTATATTATCCAAAATTTGTCTCTGCTACATAAAGACCTCTTAGTTCTTGGAGATGAACTTGGGCAAGAGTTACTTCAATCTTGAAGCTATGATTTAAGTGATAATTTTGTAAAAAAAATTACAAAGAGAAATACGTCTAAATCATAAGAATTTTACAAGATTTGACCCCTTAGGAATAAGGGTGAGAAAGGAGGAGCTTGTGCTTCCCCCAATATTCTCTTTACTTATCGTTGCATTCAACATGTGTAACATATCATTTTTAATCAAGTTCCATAAAGCTATATAGAAACTTATAGAAAATCCATTCAGTCTAGGGGATTTATCTAGATCCACGTCCCAAATAGCTTCCATTACCTCTTCTTCCTCTTTTTCTTTAACAAGGAGATGATTGGCCAATTATGAAACAATAGAGGGAATACAATGAAGAAACTTTTGATTTTTCACCATGTCTACTTCTCTATCCTCTTGATATTGAGATTTGAAATGGAGGAATGATTCTTGCTCAATATCCTAAAATGCAGTCAATCTCGGCCTTCCTTCATAAGCTATCTCCTTTATTCTGTTTCAAACCTCCCGAGCCTTTTGTTTCTTGTGAAAATAGGAAGTTTTTTTATCTCCAACTTGAAGCCACAAGCTCCACGACTTTAATATCCACAATTCTTCTTCCTGCCTACTTGTTGAAAATATTTGCCTCACTAATTCCTTTTCTTTTGTAATATTCCAAGTCTCCACTTGACTACTTTCAATCAGACTCTAGTGAGCTTCTAATTGTTTAAGTAATTCCATCCTTTTTTCCCTAGGGGGCTCATAAGTATCCTTCAACCATCTTCTTAACACCTTCTTTACTACTTTCAATTTGGGTTCCCAAACATAGGAAGGAGATCCATTAATTGGATCCATGCATGTCTTCTTGATTAGCTCCACTTCTCCATCCTTCTTTAACTATGCAAAGTTTAATTGGAATGGAATTGGTCCTAGATCTTCCATGTGTCCATAACCAAGGATATTGGGTGGTGATTGGACTCGCCATGTGATAAGATTGATGAAGTGCAATCCATCCCCTTTATAAGCCAACTACTATGAATAAAAAGATGATCTAGTTGATTAGCAATATGATTATCCCCATTCCTTCAATTCAACCAGGTGTATTTACCTATTTTAGGGAGGATATCCACTAAATCCCATTCAGAGGATAGATCTTCGATTTTCTCTCCTACTGGATCACGAACTAGGTTCCCCCTCTCTTCTCTAAGGACTTGAGAATTGTGTTGAAATCCCCCCTATAATACAATTATTTTGTCGTAATCTCTCTTTAAGAGTGTTGAGTGAATCCATAAATTATGGTTTCTCCCCATACAACATTGATGCATATACATTGATAATGGGTATTTGATCACCCATGTATTTTATTTCTAAAAGTACCATCATCCAAAAATGTTATTTAATGCAATCTATCAAGTTAAAATAGGAACTTGACCAAAACATACCTATTCTACTAAAGGCTCATCTAGAATATTGAGCAACTCCAATTATATCTTGTTAGAAAGTATTAGTTTCATTCGTAACTTCCCTTTCCTTGAGCTTAGTTTCTTAAATGAGGAGAATCCAAGACTACTCCCATTTCAACATATCCTTAACTGATAGGGATTTTATGGGGCTTCCAAAACCCCTGATATTCCAAGATAAGATTTTCATCCTTTTTTATGAGGGTTTTGGTGGATAATTCCTCCTTCTTGTACTAATTCTGGTCCTTTAGATGCCATTGGTTTAATAATCTTTGTGATTTCTAGGTGATTGCCCAACTTTTTATTTTGCTCTACTTCTCATAAGAGAAATTTTGAGGTCTAAAATGGGTCTCAAAACAAAAAAGTACAACCAAAATCAAATTTACAAGAACCAATATGATTCAAGATGTTGATGTCAACCATGGGGGATGATTCACCATTTTTCAAGTAAAAAAGTAGAAAGAGTTAAAAGAAAAAACTATTTTTTCAACTTATCTTCCTACACATTTACTCAAATTTTGAGTGGGAGCACTTGTTGGATGCAGGATTTAAATCCTTGTCCAAGGAGTACCCATGTTTCATACTTTCAATGGACCATGCTACATGAAGACCGAGAAATACATGAATAACATGATTGCAATCATGTTTTTTCATGTATTTCTCATTCTTCGTGTAGCAGGGACCATCAAAAGTATGAAACATGGGTAATCCTTGGATGAGGAATTAAATTATGAATACAATGAGTGCTCTTTCTTGAAATTTGAGTAAAATCGTAGGGAGATAAGTTGAAAATACGAGTTGAAAAATATTTTTTTTTTCTTTTTTCCCTCTAAAATTTGATGCTATAATCTAACCTTATTTTATTATTTCCACTGTTATTTTATAATATTCCTTAGGAGGTCCATTTTAGACCTCAAAATTTCTCTAATGAAATCATGAGCAGTTTTTGAAAGGCCTCCCTTATTTTTCTTATTACTTTATATCTCTTGACTGTTGACCTCATCTACCCAGCTTAGGGTTTGTGTCATGTTATTTCTTATCATCCTCAAAGGATGTCCTTTGAACTTACGAGATAAACATCCTTCTTCAATACCATGTGTGGGAAACAAGCTAGCAATATTGATTTCTAGTGCATTTTGAATCTCAACAAGGGTCAAATCTAAGGTTTACAGTTTTGATTTGTCCTCTTTATTTGACATCTCCTCTACATATTTTTTATCTCCCCTTCCCATTCTTTTAGATTTATGATTTCTTCCCCAGAAGCACCTTTCTTCTTGCTTGTATTTTTTTTCTCCTGGTCATTTTCTATTTAGTTCTGCATGACATTGAATTTATTTGTTGAATTTGATGCACCATTTTTCCCTTGTGCATTTTGGGGTTTAATTGCTACTAATTTTCCCTTATTCCATCCTCTCTTTTGAGTTTTCCATTTCTCCTCTTGTCCAGTAGTCTGGTCTGATCCCTTATTTGCTTGGGCCTTTTTGCAATCTCATGCAAAATGGTGATATTCATGGAATATTAAACATTTGAATGGGATCCACTTATAATCAAGGCTCTCATAATGAATCCATCCTCCCTGAGTCAGATCTATTTATGAAGGCAAACCCTTCTCCAAATCTACATTCACAAAGATATTAGCACATGCAAACTGAGATCCTTTTGGTTCAACCCTATCTAAGTAATTTTCTACTCCATTTCTAATTGATCACATACAATCATTGCTCCAACAAGATAGTGATAATCGAGGGAGTTTAACCCATATAGGGACTACATTTGGAATATATTCATCTAGCTCAAAATCCAAGGACCATCTGTTTAGGTACCTACCACAAAATACAAAGAAATAATGTCCATTTCAGAAGATAACATCTTTATCCTCGTCTTATTTAAATAGGAAAGAAAATATTTTGTTTCTGCACGCACACAGTGTAATGTTTCCTTTCATCATTGGATTCTAGGTCTTATCCAACCATATTCCTATGGATCAGGGGTGTTATGCGGGATTTATAACTGCAGACATAAATATCTCCCCTAGGTTTGGTGGCAAACCAAGAATAACATAATGACAAAGGACCCAATGTTTTCCTTAAAGTAAGTATATGAGGGGAAGAAACCTACTTCGAATCTATCATATGTTTTGCTCCTTCTTTGGCTTGAATGCTCCAATCCTAGAACCTGCACAAAATTAGAACCTGCACAACTAGACAACACAAGCCAATAAACTATGAGATTTATGTAGCATCATCTATCTACTTCATTCAACAGATCAACATGGTATTGAAATACATGAAATAATGACATCACATATAGGAAAACAAAAGAACTCTTTGTATTGATATAAATTGAGTGAGTTACAACCATAAATAGTTGTCGATCTTGTAGAGGAGCTCTTCCAAGTTGTTGAATTGTTCTTCCTTTGTCAGAAACTATGCCTCTAATCACCCTAAATGCATGAAAGGATAACTCTCACAACAACAACATAAGGGTAGAATCACTCACCAAAATCCAACCCCTTACATATGGAAGGCTGTAAATATATAGAGGAGTGAGGTCAATTGGGAGTTCTTATCCTTTTACCAATCTTGGTATTGAGATCCACTCTTGATGGGAGGATGAGATATAAGGATAAGGGATGGAAACTCCAATGTAAGATAGGATAACATTCAAAATTTTTATTTGAGGTAAATGGTTACAACAGATCCTAAAAGCTTTTGGAAATGGAGGCTTTGGGATTCTCTCTCTTTTTCCTAAATTTCTAGAACCAACACAGGTGCAAGGAGAGAAACCTATAGGTGATCAACACATGCCACATTGGAGAAACTTGTAGGTGAACACTGTCCAACAAGAGTCTAGGGTGCGTTGGTCCTAAAACTGGTTCAGATGATGCAATTCATGGCAGAAAATGTGGGGATGAGAGAGTCATGCATAGGGCTTATGAAATGATGATGTAAAGGGGGAATATGATGTGAATGATCCCATTAGGAGGCTTACTGATCAGATAAGACAAAATATCCAATAAAAAATTTCTCCCTAAAGTGAAAAGTTAGAGATGATGACTGATGAATAAAGTTCTTTAACTTGTGACAAGTTGGGATCAAGAACAACTGGTGGGATCGCCTTTTGTCACAACACATTTACATCATGACATTCTTTTATTGAGCGAGGCATAACCATACTGAGTACATAACATGTACAATGATCAAAATACGTGTCCACTGATGACTAATGGTGGACCCATGACTGGATGACTATTAGTATGATCATAGCCATCATACATAGTGATCTTTGTATAATCCTGAAATCGTAGCTTGGATGGCAGAAACTAGATCCAGGCTAATCTATATCGTCCACATGACTAACCAATGTACAAGTCTAATCATGTGAATCAATGTGATGAAGTCGAACACGGTAGACACCATATGATTACCAACCAATGATGTAATCCATTAACAAACATGAGAGAAACCACCGATGATGTTAATGGCTCTCAATGTACTCAAGTACAATCCATATGGTGTGAATAAATGAGTTCATGTCGAACACCACACAAAATCTTTCAATCGAAGGCCAATTATGTAAACCTTTCATCGAGATTGAGGTTACTTGCCATTGATGTATGAAAGCACCAAGGTATTAATGGGTGTTTCTCAGTCAAATTCCTGGATAATGTGTTGATGTCAACAAGAAAAGACCCATCGCAAGAGGGCCTTGATGTATCCCCCATCAACGAATGATGCTAATATGGAACTAGATTAGGAAAGATAAACATGGAATGAAGGCTTAAGAGTATTGTAACAGATATCAACTAAATGACTTCTCTTGAACACATCGGTGACACTGAAATGGAGTTGGAAGCATTGACCCAAAACCAAAATGGATGTTTTGTGAAGGTATGATGAACCAAAAGACAAGAAGATTAGCTAACCCAACAACCATGGAGATGAAGTGGAAGAGTTTCGTGTTTGAGACCTACTCATTGCCATTAACAAATGGAGTACCCTATTTTCCCAATTTCCCCAAACATGCTGGTCAGTTTTTCTTTATTTTTTAACAAGATTGAGCATGATAACATATGCTTGATTTGCAAGTCCATCCTTTGGATGAATCCATCTGAGTATATTTAACAAACCTAGAGAAGGAGTGGTTCGGTCTTTTCATGTTCGACAAGTCCATCGTTGTTTGATGTTTTAACGAGTGTAGCGAAGGTAAAACTCGACATCTTTTTCATGTTTAGAGAGTTTGACAAAGAGGCAAAAAATAAAACTCCAGATGTCCCTTTTTGTAGGTAGTCCCTTAGGTCTGAAAAGGAAGAAAACAATACCCAAGAGAACCTCTTAGACATGTTCGACTAAGGTATTCCTTTTTCTTAGTTAGTATATCTCAGTCTAGAAAAGGGGTAAGCTTATACTGCGTAGACATCTTTTCATTTGCTTTTACGAGTTCGAAAAGAAAAGTGCTCGACAATCTTTTCATGTTTTGGGAATATGAAAAGGGTTGAAAGAGGACTCCAAGGGGTTCCTTTTTCATAGGTTTAGGAGCCTGAAAAAGAGATAAAAGTGTACTTTTTGGTCAAAATTGTAGAAATTCCGTAGAATTTTTCTGCAAATCAGCTAGCTTTGATACCGTAGAAATTTCACCTGTATAACAAAATGATATATGCAATGTCCTAAAGCATAATACTTGTTCTACTTCTACAAAACATTAAGCGGAAGCATAATCAAATTCATGAGCAACATCAAGTAGAAACATGCATAACTGATCAAGAGAATTAATCACACATAACACAAGATATATCCAGGGGAAAGCACTAGCATAAAACCCCAACCATGTATTATCAATCAAGTGGAAATCCTCTTCACAATACAAAACGAATCAGCTCTCAAGCTATCCTGCTCTCTCTGTACTCTAATGCTCTTCAATCAGAAGATAAAAATCATGGGCTACCTAGGCCTCAATATATAGGCCACAAGTCCTCCAATCTCCTATAATAGATCCTTCTCCATGCAAGGAATACTTACTAGAAATATCCAAGCATCTAATAGTACAATGTCCCACATCTGATCTCAACTGGGTCTTTGACAGAACTAATATGCAACAGTTATCCATGAGTGAATTCTCAATTATCTAAAATAATAGTTTTCACATGCATGCAAGCATTAACAAACTATATTTTATTATTTTAACAACTTGTTAAATTAATCTAACTGAACTTGACTAAGTTAAACTAAGTCAATTGATCCTCTCAATATAGAACTCATCCTTAATTCCTCAATCAATGGAGCAAATCAAGGACACATTCCCCAATTAGTGGAGAAATAATTGCATGTTCTCACAAAGACTTCAAGTTTGCTTTTCCTTAACTAATTAACTCATGGAGAATTAATTAATTAATATTCCAAACTACTGGTAAGACCAAAATTAATTTTACTTCCTATAGATAGACTAGGGACTACTATAAATAGGAAGGGACCCAGAAATGCTATTTTTAGAACTTTCTATTTTTAGCAGTTTCACCTCTCACCCAATGTGGCCAATGACCTCACTAGCCAAACTGCTATTTTTAGACATGCTATTTTTAGCAGGCCTATTTTTAGCACATTCTAAATTTAACATTTCTTGTTGCATATTTTTCAACAAAAATCACTTGTGTAAAGCACAACAAAATTTGTTAACAACTGTCGACCTACTCAGAACAACACAAAATTATTAAACATACATATTTCATAGTAAAAATGAATCATCACTAGGTCAAAATATTATATATGAATAAAACAATTAACAATATGACCATATATACTCAAAATTACCATTCATTTTTACGATTTCACATTTACCTCTAACAATGAGTGTTTTGAGTACTTTTTCCCTCAATCTTTTGCAGTTGATTACATCTAATCCAGTGGATGATTTCGAGTACTATCGCTTCTAGGTAGGATCTAAAACCTTTCTATTTCTTTCAGTCGTCCCATTTTGTGATTTCAGGGAAAATTTATGAGCTTTTGAGGGCCCTGGGGTTCCCAATTTTTTCCATAGGACCAACGTAGGCCTAGAGGGTCGAAAAGTGCATTGCACCTAGGTATTCATGTACTATAGACATAGGTTGAACACTCTGGTTTTCTCTTCTAGGGTGCGTTGGACGCAAATCTAAAGCTTGTTTATTAGTTTTCCCTTAAAATTTGACAAGTGTTTTGCATGAAAAGGATCCTAATGAATATCTTGTTGATTTTTTAGGGTTTCATAAAACAAATTGGCTTCCATATGAAGAGAAAGAGAACATGAGGAATAGGATTTAAATGTAGCAAATGATCCTCCTACCATCCAGGCATTAAAGAAATATGGTTTACTAAAATTCTTTTGGCTTCCTAGTATGAGGCAACAAATGGAGTTGTTGAAATACCTTGTCCATTCATGGGATGTTCATGCACAAGTGTTCAGGTTTGGGGAGCATATACTCCAGATAAATATAGAGGATATCTACTTTCTGACAGGACTGTCCATGAGGGGTGCCCCCATATCTCTCCTAGGTGGGAGAAGTGGTAGGGAGACAATGAAAGAATATATCAACAACTATTTTAGACCTTGAGCCCAACCAACAAAGGATGGAAATATCAATATAAAAGATGTGACCCAGTTACCTTTGAGAATGATCCTATTCATTATCACAAGATTGGCAGGTAGCTCCACATTGCATGTGGCAAGCATATCATATATGCAATATGGATTGGAGTGTTTGGAGCCAACACTCTTCAACTAGAGCGAGGGTGTTCTGGTCAATATGAAAGAACAATTGACTAAAGCAAAATAAGAAAAACTAAAGAACTTTGGATACGATGTGATCTTAGTTTCCTTTGCCTTAGAGTAGGTTCCATTACTTCAGCCTCAGCATATCACACTTGAGCCTATCAATATGAGGGTACCATGGATGAGGAGGTAGATAGATTACATGTCCTAACATGAAGGGCTGTCGGCAATCAACTTCTCACCAGCCTTCTTCGGATGGTGCAGACAGTTTATCATGATCAACGACTATCCTTACATAGGCATGGATTTCCGTGATGATCCTGAGCTCATGCTTCCTAAGGGTGAGGAATGTGGTGCTGCAGGTAAGAAATTTCAACATTTTAAGTTTTGAAACTTTAACATTTTTTGTGTTTTTTATGTTTTTGAGACTAAACCATTGACATTTCATGCAAATGTGGGACCATTTTTACCTATTGGTGCTTCATATCTCCATTGTGCAGAGGAATGACAATAGGAGGAGGTAGTAGAACTAGCACGGATTGTTGTAGTGGGACGAGATATGCTATGGGATCCAGATGTAGCATAGGTCCTATCAGAGGTGGAGCTTGACATGGAAGGGTTGACACATGGAATTGATGATACTGCGGTCGACTAATTTCCACTATGACTTCAGCGATAAACCATAGGAGTGCCTACTCATATCTGTTGACTACTATGCAAGATGGCTCATGCAATGTCATTCTATCATGAGCACCTTTGATTTGTCTACTTAGATCTTGCATGTAGTTTTTTATATGGGCGATGTATGCCATAAGTATCTCAGGTATGAATTTTTGTAAAACCAAACTGATATATATATATATATATATATATATATATATATATTCAATTTTTTTTTTGTTTCTATTGTATTTTCAATATGATGTGATGTGAATTGAAAATTAATTACATTCGTTACAAACGTCTATCTAAAACATGACTAGCTAGGGCATCTGTCAATGTGTTTAGATTTCTAGAAATGTCTTCATATTGTATGAAATTGAAATGTATATCTAGAAGGAAAACTCTTAAAACCATGCATAAGATGGTGGGAATTCTAATTGAATAGACACTAACAAGTTGTAGTACTACGAGTTGTGAGTCACGTATGACAATTAAACGATGGATACCATGTTTAATAGCATCAGATAGTAGCTCTACCACTGCGTTATACTCAATGATGTTGCTGGTGGAGCGACTAATACAGATCCCTTGCAGACTCATTAACTCGCCATTTGGAGCAAAGATAGCCCATGTTGCGGAAGATAAGTTCCGAGTGCTACGACTGGCACCATCAGGATAACCGATGAAATTTTTAAGAGATACCGACATCTGAAAACCAAACGTAAAAGGAAATCAAAAAAAACCATGTAAAACTCTGAAAAGACACACTGCAAACACACTCAGCACACCTATAGATAGTGTGTACATAGTGAAAACTACACATGAGATCAAGCATGGTATTTCTTAAGGTACAACCCATTTCTAGGTTGCGCAAATGGAACTTCATCAAAATATACTAACTCATAGACCCCTTTTGCAAGGACTCGATTGACAGTGTATGGACCTAACCACATGGGTTGAAAGTTTCCAAAACCTACTTTATCAGATTCTTGGTCATATAATAGGAAAAGGTATCCTTCCAAGAATACACAAGGCTTGACACTCTTGACATACTACGCTTTGATGCGTCTTTTGTGAGCTTCGTTAGCTATAGCAACATCGCTTTGAGTTTCATCTAAATGATTCCGATGTAAAAGACACTCCTCCTCTACGTAAATGGTAGGAAGAAGATTGATAGCTAGCTTCAATGAAGGAATTTTGCTTTCAATTCATAGGATAACTTCCAGACCATATAACAAATGAAAGGTTGTAAATCCGGTAGCCATCCTGATTGAGGTTTGGTATGCCCACAAAGTAGCGTAAATGAGTAAATTCTAGTCCGATTTGCTGACCCCTATCATGTGTTGAAGAATCATCTTAAGAACTTTGTTGATGGCATCAACCTATACATTAGCCTAACGATAGTAAGTGAAAATTTCATGGGAAAATCCCCACTTAGCAGTTAGTTTGGTCATCATATGATTCTAGAATTTTTTTCCTTGATCCACAACTATTGCTTGTGGAACACCAATTCATGCGATGACGTGGTTGAAAAATAAGTATGTAGTCATTTCTCTAGTGTTGTTAAATTTAGGCATCGCCTTGGCCCACTTATTTAAGTATTCAACATCGATAATAATATAACCATTCCACTCGGTCGAGTGAGAGTTACATGTCACGAAGTCGATACCCCATTTCGTAAAGGGACCAACAATGATAACGAGATCAAATGGAGTGGGTAGAGCATGGGTCTTACGATAATATATGTGGCATGCATGAAATTTTTGGACAAAAAGGATGCAATATCAAAAGATGGTAGGCTAGAAGTAACCAACACCTAAAAGTTTCTTGGGCAGTAGCATAACTAGATAAATTTCCGCCACATGCCCTCGAGTGGCATTCATTTAAGACTTTCTTGGCCTACTCAAGTGTGAGGAACCTTCGTAAGATCGTATTGATACCATGAAGGTAAAGGGTGTCACCAATAATGACATAATTTCAGGCTTGGTAGCAAATATGTCATTACTCAAAGCGAGAGGTATTAGATCAGAAAGTTTGGGTCTGGAGATAAATCAAGAAATCTCCATACCATGGGTCAGATGACGAGATCAGAAACAACGACTTGTCAGTAATAGATTTTTCAGATGTCGATTCTGAATCAGGGGAAGGGATATCACACATTAGTTTCACGAAAAATAGGGATTTCTTCGACTTCAATTTGATGAACTCCAGGTCAAATTCATGTAAGATGGGAATCCATTTTTAGTTGTTTCCCACAACAATTGACGTGTGTTAGGTCCCTATAATACTAGTGTATTATTATTTTCATTGTAGCCCCTTATTATTATTGTTTTGCCCATGTTTCCCCATATTTTTATTATTGTGCCCCATAGAATCCCACTATTGTTATTGTCGTGCCCTTACATTATTATTGTTATGTCAGCTCTGATTATATTGTGACCCCTTAGACTCCTATATATAGAAAGGAGTTTTTTCATTTGAATCATCCAAGAGTTGTTCATTTGTGTAATGTACAGGAGGTTTCCCCCTCAAAGAGGCTGACTTTTAAGTGGTTGACCTATTTTTTCTTCTATTTTGTGAGCTGGTTGCATAACATTTGGTATCAGAGATTTGAATTCTAGGGTTTTGCTGCTCCAAACAAGTCATCATGGAATTTTAGCTATAACGTATTTTATACAAAGGTTTAGAAGCTGAAATTAAAACCCATTTGAGACGAAATCTTGATGAACCTTGGGTCCGAATTTCAGATCTTGTTTCCCTATAATTTTAGAAATATGGTCCAAGGAAGTTAGATTTTTTTTAGGCTCCCAAATTACATCCCAAACATGTGACATTGGGAAAATCATCATAACTTTCTCTCTAAGAATTAGATTGAAATGTCATAAGAATTTACAAAAATAGGACGGAATCTAGTTTTTTGTGTGAAGTTTTTAGGTCTGAAGGTCGAAACAATGATACGTGGCACATCATACAAGTTCACTCTATTGAACCAGTCTATAATGAAGTCATCATGGGAGATTTTGCATAACTCTTTATTTAATAATCCAATCTTGATCAGATTTGTGGGGTGTGAAAGAGGACTAAGAGAGATACCACAAGATGCAATTTTAGACCTTGTAGATCTGAAATTACAGAGATAAAACAGATTCAATATCGAGCTCCTACAAAGTAAAACAAGGTGTGTAGTCTTTTTAAGAAATTGCATAAGTTTGGTTTGAAAAATTAGTTTGAAGTGATTCAAAGGGCATAGTGAAACATACTTATTATTAATTGATGCCCTGAAGAAATAAAATGGAAACACCTCGTAAGCAACCTGAAATATCTACCATGACTCATGAAGAAGAGGAAGAAATGCAACATGATATATCAAAATTACGAGACTAAGTGCAACAAATTTCACTCTCACAAAATGTAACAGAAGCTAAGATGGATGGTTTAAATAAAGGCATAATGGATGGCGTGGAAGCTAAGATGGATGGTTTATAAGAAAAATTGAAAGGAAACATTGAAGATTTGAAGAAAGACATGGAATATTTGAAAGGAGGTTTGGCCAAGTTGCTTCAAGAAATAGAGGAAACTCATGATGAGAACAAAAGAAATGTTAATCATGATTTCATAGAATCTAACATTGGATTGAAGACTCACCATGTTCCAAATATCGATATGAGGAAGTCTAATGGAAAGGATACTATAACATGGATACTGCAGATGGAGCAATATTTCTATCTCCATAATGTGCAAAACACAGAAAAGGTATGCATTGCAACTTTATATTTAGAACCCAATAAGTTTTTATGGTATTGATGGATTTTCTCTCATAAATAGATTGTCACTTGGTCAATTTTTATGGAGGAAATGATAGAACATTATGAGGATACAAAAATAAACACCTTCTTTAGCCAATTGATAAATCTCAATCAAAAGGTTTCAATGGTGGAGCACATTGAGGAGTTCCAAAATTGAATATAAGGGTAAAAGATATTCAAGAGGAGCATAGGATTTATGTGTTCATAGGGACTTTAAAGGATAACATCCAACATGAGGTTTGCCTTTGGGAACCTGATTTATTGGAGAAGGCATTCAGGTTGGCAAGAAAAATTCAAAGAAAAATTATGGCAACAAGGAAGCCTACCACTCACAACAATAAATACGGAAGTGTTTCTGCCCCTCGCCTTCCACAACCTACAAGGTTGACACCACAACAATTGGAAGAAAAAAGAGAAAAAGGGCTTTGTTACAGTTGTGATATAAAATATACTAAAGGTCATAAGTGATGAGAAGAAATTATTTTACATAGATTGCGAAGAGGAGGAAGAAAAGGAACAAGAAACGTCAAACGAAGAGGATATACACTAGGAACCAACCCTAGAGAAAGAAGAAATGAATCTGACAATATCTTGTAATGCATTGGTAGGAATTACCACTCCTCAAACCCTCAATATAGAAGGACATATCAAAGAGGAAAAGGTAATATTGTTGATTTATTCGGGTAGTACCCATAATTTTATTCATTATAAGATAGCCAAGGAATTGAATTTATTCCTATATCCATCACCAGAGTGTCAAGTGATGGTTGCAAATGGAGGAACCATAAATTGCTCTAGAAAGTGCCATAATATCAAGCTATCCATGGGATAATATGTATTGAATAGTTGAATTCTTTCCATTCCAATGGGTGTTGTCGATGTTGTACTAGGAGTCCAATGGTTACAATCTTTAGGTACAATAGCTTGTAATTTTGAAGAATTTTTCTTGAATTTTTTTTTCGGAAGGAAATGAAGTTGAATTAGGGAGTAGCGCAAGGAAACAAGGAAAGATAATCATCTCTAACAGCATGACAAAACTTCTAAAGAAATAACAACAGGGCGTAATTGCACAATTATGTTCACTAGAGGTTGCTACATCGAAATCATCTATTTCTTCAGATCTCCAAAATGTTTTGGCCAATAATTCCAAGGTATTTGAGACTCCCAAAGGCCTACCACCTATTTGTGTTCATGATCATGCTATTCATTTGATTCCAGGAAGTGTTCCTCCAAACATTAGGCCTTACAGATATCCATATGCCCAAAAGAGTGAAATTAAACATATGGTTGCAGAAATGCTAGAGGTTGGTATAATTCAACCTAGTCAAAGTTCTTTCTCTTCTCTAATAGTATTGGTGTACAAGAAGGATGGATCACGGTGCATGTGTCTGGATTATAGGGAGCTCAAAAAGCTGATTATTAAAGATAAATTTCCCATTCCTATCATTGATGAATTATTTGATGAATTAGATGGAGAAATTTACTTGACCAAGTTAGATATTTGTTAAAGATATCATCAAATTAGAATGAAGACCAAAGACATTCTGAAAACAACATTTAGTACTCATGAGGGTGATTATGAATTTTTGGTCATGCCTTTTGGCCTTACCAATGCACTTTCTACATTTCAAGGTTTGATGAATTCCATTTTCAAACCCTTCCTTAGAAAATTTGTGTTAGTATTTTTTTTATGATATACTAATCTATAGTATGTCTTGGAAGGATCATGTTCAACATGTTGATAGGGTACTCAAACTATTGGAGGAGAAAAAATTATATGAAAAAGCCTCCAAATGTTTCTTTGGAGTACAAGAGGTGGAATATCTTGGTCATAATGTATCTCATGAAGTTGTTAAGGTAGACCCTAGCAAAATTAAAGCCATTAAGTAATGGAAAATACCCACATCCATAAAGCATATGCAAGGATTTCTCGGGTTGACAGGGTATTATCGCAAGTTTGTTAAGAATTATGGGAGAATATCAGTACCTCTAACAACATTAATGAAGAAAGATGTGTTTTCTTGGACTCTAGAAGCAATGAAGGCCTTTGAACATCCTAAAGAGGCAATGTGCCAAGAATCATCTTAGCTACGCCAGAGTTCATAAAAACCTTTATTGTGGAATATGATGCCTCAGGAAATGGAATTGGTGTTGTTTTAATACAAGAAGGAAGACCCATTTATTTTGAAAGTCATCCAATCAAACGAAAGTATTTACACAAAGCTATTTATGAGAAAGAAATGTTTGCAATACTACATGCACTTAAGAAATGGAAACCTTACCTAATGAGAAGACACTTCAAGGTAAAAACATATCATGATAGTCTTAAATAATTTTTAGAAAAAAGATTATCTTTAGAAGAGAAGCAAAAATGGGTGACAAAGATTTTAAGTTATGACTTTGAAATCATCTACAAGAAAGGGAAGAAAAATGTTGTTGCATATGCACTCTCAAGAAAGGATGAGGATATGGAAGCATTTTTTTGTGCTATTTCTATTATCCAACCAAATTGGATAAACAAATCAAGGGATGAATGGAAGAATGATGAAGAAGTGTGGGTACTCATTCAAAAGTTGCAACAAGATCCCAGTACATCTAATACATTTAGCTGGAAAAATGATTTGTTATGGTACAAAGATTGCTTATACCTCTGTAGGAATTCCCAACTCAAACAAAATATTCTTTTGGAATCCTTTAGGAGGGCACTCGGGATTTTTAAAAACTTACCACAGGGTTAAGAGAGATTTTTTTGGGATGGCCAAGTAAATTTGATATTCAAAAGTTTGTGGCAGAATGTTTGGTTTGCCAACAAAATAAAGTTGAGACAATTAAGAACCGAGGTCTATTACAACCTTTATCCATTCCAAGTCAACGATGAGAGGAGGTTTCAATGGATTTTATCATAGGTTTACCCAAGTCCGAAGGAAAGAGTGTGATCATGGTGGTAGTTGATAGAATTACCAAGTATGCACACTTTTGTGCATTATCTTATCCACTTAATGCCAGTACAATTGCTACTGCTTTTATGGAAACAATTCAAAAGCTATATAGAAACCCATATATTATTGTAATCGACAGAAATACCATTTTCATTGGAAATGTTTGGACATAATTATTTTCTGTTTGGGTACTCAGTTAGCTCATAGCTCATGTTATCATCCCTAATCTGATAGGAAAACTGAGATAGTGAACAAATGTTTGGAAGGATATCTTCGTTGCTTTGTATCTGATAAACATACACAATGGCTTAAGTGGTTGCCTCTAGCTAAATGGTGGTATAACACTTCCTTCCATACTGCAACAAAAATGACCCCATTTATGGCACTTTATAGATATCATCCATCGTCTGTTACATCATGTTTAAGAGAAAATTCTAAGGTTCAAGTAGTGGAATATCACATCGAGCATCAACAACAAGTTCTCCAACTCTTAAAGGATAACCTCACTTTGGCACAGAGTATAATGAAATAACAGGCAGATCAACATTACAGTGAAAGAAGTTTTGATGTAGGTGACTGGGTATTTCTATGACTACAACCATACAAACAAATGTTCGTCAAGAAAGCTAAGAAGGATAATAAATTATGACTAATGTATTATGGTCCATACAAAGTGTTACAAAAGATTGGTACTATGACATACAAATTGGACCTTCTTGCATCTTCTCGAGTGCACCCAGTTTTCCATGTGTCATGCTTAAAGAATGTTATAGGTGGCAAGCTCCCTGTTCAAACAATATTTCCAGAACTTGAAGAGGAAGGAAAAATCAAATTAGAACCTGAAGCAATCATAGAAACAAGAAATTGACAGCTACGAAATCGATCAATTTCAGAGTATCTCATCAAGTGGAAGAACTTACCTGCTGAAGATTTGACATGGGAGGATGAGAATTTTATGCAGAAGCATCCAAAACTACTCAAGCATTGAGGAAAACACTTTTTTGAAGGAGAGGGGCATGTTTGGTCCCTATAATACTAGTGTATTATTATTGTCATTGTAGCCCCTTATTACTATTGTTGTGCCCATGTTGTCCCCATATTGTTATTATTATGCCCCATAGAAGCCCACTATTGTTATTGTTGTGCCCTTACATTATTATTGTTATGCCGACTCTAATTATATTGTGACCCCTTAGACTCCTATATATAGAAAGGAGGTTTTGTCATTTGAATGATCCAAGTATTCATTTGTGTAATGTAAAGGAGGTTTCCCCCTTGAAGAGGATGATTTTGAAGTCGTTGACCTATCTTTTCTTCTATTTTGTGAACTAGTTTCATAACAACGTGACAAAATGTATGTTACAGGGTTGCAATCCAAAACGACCATATTTGTTTGAAGCAAGATGTAATGGAAAAATATTTGGAAAACTTGAACGACCACCAAAGCCAACTTTTCTACATGGGAATATTGAATTTCAATATCGTTAAGATTCTGAATCAGATAGTAAATAGGATGTTCAGTCCCTAAATCATATTATTAGATCAATACAATTGCTATAGTAGAAATGACAGCAACAAGATACAGGAAGTAATTTTGCTGATAGTCAGGGGGTATAGAAGAGATGCCCAAACCAGTACATCTTTTAGGGAATCAAACACTTTCTGAGATACACCATCCCAATGTAAGGGAACCCCTTTTTTAGAAAGTGAGTGAATCATTTAGTCAATTTAGCATAATTAGGGACGAATCTTCATAGGAATTTAGCTTTCCCTTGAAGTCGTTGAAGCTGAACTAGTGAAGAAGTTGCAGGAAAATTGACAATTTCATTTACTTTCAATGGATTGATACAAATTCCTTGTTTCTATATAATGAAGCCTAGAATTCGACCAAAACTAACACAAAATACACATTTGTGTGGGTTAAGTCAAATATTATAATGTCTATAACGAAGAAAAATAACCTGAAGATTCATCGGGCGATCAGTTTGATGTTTCGACTGAGCATGGAGGTCATCCAAATATGGTTGAGTGATGTGTTTGATATCATGAAAATTACAATCCATTGCACATTGAAACGTGGCCCCAAAATTCTTTAAACCTAATTGGAGTTTCCTATAGGTGAAAGTACCCCAGGGACAAATAAAATAAGTTTTAGGTTGGTCCATCGGGAGAATGTTGATTTGATTATAGCCCGAAAATCCATCCATAAATGAATAAATTTTGTAGCCAACGTAGTCATCAACAATACGGTCAGTAATAGGGGTGGAGTAATTGTCCTTCGAACATGCATGATTCATATCTTGATAATTGATGCACACTCAAATGGTGCCCTATTTCGTCATGACATGAACTACATTTGACACCCAATCAGTTGAACGAACATGGTATATGAAACCAGCTCAAGGAAGCGTTTCAACTTCAACCTTAATACCAACAGCCTTCTTGGGATGGATCAGATGGAGGCGCTACCAGACTAGTTTGGTGTCAAGATACGTCTTAATTTCATGTACAACTATATTTGGGTCAATACCTGGCATCTCCTTTCTTAATTTCATGTACAACTATATTTGGGTCAATACCTGGCATCTCCTTGTAGGTACAGGAAAAGGCATCTCAGAACTCATGAAAAAGGGCTTGGTAATTCTTGATCTTGATGGAGGACAAGATGCTCCAATGTGTAGATTTTCTACAACACTTGGCTTGATGGAAATGTCAACAAGTATCATCTCTTCAATATTCGAAAAGTTCTTTTCCTAATAGACCTCATGAATAGACACAAAATTCGTAAAAAGATCGATAGAATTGGGCGAGTATACATCACTGAGACTATCCTCAATGGAATCAAGTAAGGAGGAATGACGGTGATGTTCATCCCATGATGCATCATCTGACATCATGATTTCTATGATGCTTTCATTCATAGGGAATATAAGTGAGAAAGGATTAGAAGATGTACCATAGTCTAGCGATCTGTCTACCCAATTAAGAAAATCAGAAGAGGAAATATCACAAGCCGAATAAATGGCTTTGTAATCTATCTCAATAGGGATTAGTGACATTCGATCGCCAAAATTTTGGATGTCAGTTTCATCTGGTACAATCATTGGATCAACCAGGATAGCTGGTGGGCCCCAGTATTGTAGCAATAATGATACAACTCCTGGAACTCCCTTCTTTAATTTTATCAACCCGGTAGTTCGTAACAAACTTGGAAGCGACGGTGCTGTATGCACAAGTACTAGTTCTTGCCGCAGCTGTCACTTGGTCAGCTGGCACAAGTCCGCTAGGGGCTTAAGCCAACCTCTATGAGCTCTTAGAAGAAGCTTTTTAACTGATGGATGAAAGCTAACTCAAAGGAAGCTAATCTACTTGCGGAAAGAAACTGAAAGCCAAAAAGAAATGCAAACCCTAGCAAGCCCTAATTCTACCAGCTAGTCCTACTGACGTAAAGGAGAGCATGCAAACTACTGAAAGAGATGCCATTACTTCTATGAAGGTAAAATACATGTGTCTAGACTATCTCTATCTGAGGAAAACATCTTTTTGTGTTTTTGTTCAAGTTGTTGGAATTATCATGCAGGTGCTTCTAACTGGCTTTTTACTATGCAAGGGTAGATCAAGGGGAGAAATGCTTGGGAAAGGTTGGGAAGGTTCAGAGAGGGTCTAAGGGGTCCCTAACACCCTTCCAGAGGGTTTCACAAAGTTTGGCTGCCAAGAAACCGCGTTTATGAGCTTCTACAGGAAGTCTGCAGGGGTTCTACAAGATGTTCTGGGATTTCTACAGGATGTTCTGTAATTTTTCTACATGATGTTTAGTAATGGAATTTTGGAGCATGGATGGAGGGAAAAAGGTGGAGGAATGAGTATGGAGGTGAAATAGGGGTGTAGGGGAGTTCAAGACTTGGAGGATGGAGTTGAGGATAAGGTGTAGATGGTTGGACTTGTTCCAAGAAGGCTGGAATAATGCTGCACAAAAGGTAGGGTTATGAGGGCAATGTGGCAACGTGAGGCAAGAAACCAAGTTAGGAGATGGAGAAGATGGGTTTGAGGGAGTTTGGGCAGATAGAAAAGTGGTATAGGTTCTTTGCAATTTGTGTTTCCAACTGAACCAACAAAGACATGCAAGAAAACAAAGATCTAGCTATGCTACCCTAATATGATCTGGCTAACAGTAACGAGAATGGACAGCAGCTTTATTTGCAAGGAAACCATGTATATTAACTATGAAATGAAGAATTCAAAGATCTGAACATGTAACAAACCTTTGCAAATGAAAACAACACACTAAGGATTGCATGGTAAAGCAAACTAGTGTTTTTGTTTGGGACAACACGGTTATTCCAACTCCAGCCCCTGATCCAATAAGGAAGAGGTGAAACCAAAAGTGTTTGCTGACCCTTTTTTGGAGCCTTTTTCTTGTTATTATCCTACCAATCTATTCTAAATATGAGAAGCTACTTCAACCATCAAAAGAAATCTAAATAACAAATCAAGATTTAAATATAAATAGCAGATTTTATTCTAAGAATGCAGCAAAAACACATAAAGATAAACAAAGGAGGTACTGGGCGCTTGAGATGGGCCCAAACCCAAGAACTACAGCCTCCTAAGAGAGATTTAGAGCTGGTGCAAAGCTAGATTCATCTTTATTGAGCAAGAAAAGAAGAGTTACATCAAAACTTTGCACAAGGGAAACTTGAAAATGTGCTGAAAGCAAAGCTAATCTACTGCCTAAAAATCGAACTACAGACTAGCTAACTTCTGCCTACAAAATGACTAACCATTGGCTAACCAAAATGAGGCCCTAAGCCTTCTTATTTATACAAATTGAGGACCCCAACAGTCCTCCTAAACTTTAGGGACTCGGCTGCCCAAAACTTGTAGTTAACAGTAGTCCTACTTGACTTGCTTGGCTGCCCTTGTGTTAATTGATTTGGTGGCCCTTGAACTCCGAGCTGATGGTGGAGAATTCGAGGTAAGGGCCCATAAATGAAGGGGACACCTTCCTACAAATCCTCTCCCTTGTTCTCCCATGAATTTGGCTGCCAAGTGCTCATTAAAACCTTCAATTTTGTCTCCAAATTGACCAAAAAGGCTACACAAAGCACCCATTAGACTTGTTGGCATAATGACTAACCCAATTCACTCTATTAGCATAAATATAATAAAAAACATGCAATAAACTAATGAGAATGGTGGATTAAGTCGAATTAGGAGGTTGAATGAGCCCAAATAATTATCCATTTTGGGGCTCATCATCACCCCCCTACTGAAAGTGTTGCTCATCCTCTGAGCAACCAATTTATCTCCTCATCTTTGATGGCCTTGGTGGCCTCCCTGTCATGCCAAGCTTTTGAAGTGATGCCCTCTTCTTTGTCATGAAACCATGCTTTTCTCTTTGCTTCTTCCCACTGCCTGTGCTTCTTTTCCTAGAGAATTCTCAACTTCCTGTAGAACTGTCTCAACATCCTGTAGAACTGTTTTTAAGTCCATTATCTGAATTCTCTCTCTTCCAGTGAAGGTTTTTGGCTTCCTCATTCATAGGTGATGGACATCCTTGAAGGAGGCTCCTCCTTTTGTTTAGCTTTTGTGTCCTCAATGACAATTTGCTTCTTTGACTGTGGTTTGGGGTCTGCCAGTTCTTATCTGCATGCCCTTTCTCGCCTTAAAATATAGTGGAAGCTCCCTCTTTCACTTCTCCTTCAGCTTGGGAGAGGTACTTAGGGCGGCCAGCACAGCTGCTGCCTCCCTAGCTAGGATTTCGGCCGATTTCTCCTTCTGCTTCCCTTTTTCAGGACTTCCTGTAGAAAGTCCTGTAGTTGATTTCTGTCTTCCTGTAGAAATTGTTTCAACTGTTTTGGTCTGCTTGGCTGGGGGTTCCTTCTCCTTGACCTGTGCTGTGGTTGCCTTGGGTGTGTCCCTACTTGTTTGTACTTTTTCAGTCCTCTCTACCCTGATTTGCAACTGTTTCTCCCTTGGCATTTGTGCCTTTATTCCACCCACAGCTTTGGCCTTGGTAGCTTGGCCTTTGTCTTGTTTCTCTTCTTGCTTTTCCTGTGGTGGCCTGTCCTGGGTCTTCTTACCCTTAATTTCCTTACCCTTAGTTAGCTTCTCTGCCTCAATATGCTCCTTTTCCTCACTACTGGATGAAGTGTAAGTTCACATGACAACCATGGATAATGCTGAATCATGAATCCCCCTGGCATGGTAAGAGTGCTCCCTTTTTCTTATTCTTTTTTCAGAAACAGAAATGTTGTTTATAGTTTCCCCCTGGACTCAAGGAAGAATTCCTTAGCTGTTTGATATCAATGAACAACAATCCCCTCGTTTCAAGACTTTTGCTGCCCAAATACTCGACTGTCAGAAGGGAATTAGGCTCCCACAGACAAAGTGTAGAGCTTAATTTTCATCCCCAGCATGCATACAACCACATAAATTTCACATTCTTCATGCACATGTTAGTCCTCACAGTGCTTTAACTTTTGTACAGGAGAAATTTGTTAATAGGAACCGTGGAGGGGAATGTGATGCAGAACCAACTGAAAAATTTCGTGTATCACACAGGAAAACTACCATTCTTGACCCACAGGCAGATTTGTTTCATACTTTCTTATTCAAAAATAGTTTTAATTCGCCACCTTTCAGATGTATCATGCATGGAAGAGTGTTTTTTCAAGCCTACCACTTTCGGGACTCCCAATTTGTCGAAGAAAAATCCAAGCTTTTTTGCTCTGGAAGGCTCTACTGTACTTTCCTGTAGAACGTCTTCCTGTAGAAACGCCTGTAGAGTGCCCCTGCACCTCTGAGCGAGCCTGATACGTGGGATACTTTCGAAAATAGGTAGAAACCAGTGGAGGATGACTAGTTCATCATTTTGTGGAAGCGGAGGATGCATACTTCAGTCAAGTGCAAATGGACAGCAGGTGGTGTGAGTTTCAGCCGAGCATTTTACATTGCAGCGTGATTCTTGGTGAGGGAGTGAAGTGGCCAGGTGTACGTGGCCACATGCAGACTGCAGTTCTATTTATTAACTGTATGTTTTCTTCTTGATCAGTTGCACTAGAGTTCAAACGGCTAACACTCCCTGTTTTTTTTTTTTTTTTTTTTTTTTTTTTTTTAATTTCACGTGAGTTGTCTAACACATACGTTGCATGATTCCTGGCTGATTGATAGAGAATTGGACAAGGAACTATCAGCTTAATCTTGCTATATTCATGGCTCAATTCCACCATTCCATTCATTCATGCAGTTTTTAAATTAGATTTGTGCAATAGAAGAACGAGTTTCAGTCACGTACCTGAAGTCAAATGGCTGCTGTGAGGTGCTGTGGCTAGTCATTGCTGCATGCACTAGTTTCTTTGGTTGCATGAGGGCTTGGCTGATGATTTTTGGTTGTTTTCCTTGTGCAAGTGTCCTCTGACCAGATCTAAGCTACAGGCATTTGTTTCCACGTTCAAATCTGCACCTTCAAGCTGCTGTTGCTGAATTTTCACCGGACCAGAACTTGTTTTCGCCATTGCTCCCAAATGGTAACTGGATCAATCTGAAACTTGCTGAGCATGTTCCTATCATCATGATGCACCTCCCATAGCAAAATAATGATCAATGGATGCACAAATTTCGAGAAAAATGGAAAATGGCTGAAGATTTCAGAGATCAATTTCTCGGAAACCGTGCATCGGAATCAGCTGAAACTGCTTGGGTAGGTTACTATCACCCATATGCATCTACCCATGAAACAGGTTTTGAAACGGATGCACGGATATGGAGAAAATGAAAAAATGGCTGACGGTGATGGAGGCGGATTTCTTGGAAACCATGCATCAGAATGGGCTGAAACTGCTCGGGCATGTTGCCATCATCCCTATACAATTCCCAGTAAAACGGTTTTTCAAATGGATGCATGTTTTCAAGTTAGGGCAAAAACAAATTCTGTTCTATGTATTTTTGCTTCAAGGCCTTCTGCAGTTTTGTTGCATGGTAAGAAAAATGAACTTGGGCTATGATGCAGGTATGGAGATGATGGAGGAGGAGTTTTAAGATTGCAAGAGGAATTCTGAACCCTTGGGGAAGCTATCATGTTTGCCAAACTACTTTTTTGTCAATCCATTTTTAACTTCTTGTAGTTTCTACAGGAACTTCCTGTAGACAACACAGTTTCGAGGAAAGAAGCACAATGACATAGAAAAAATGATGGAAAAGGGTGAGGGATGGAAACATGGATGCTTGCAGGCCTCATGGACAGATTCTCGGCCTTCAGGTCCTCTTCAGAGATCAATTTTGGCTCGTTTGTAGGCTTCCTGTAGAAGACACAAAACTTCCTGTAGAAGACACAGAACTTGCTATAGAAGGCACAGAACTTCCTTTGTCTTTGTTTTGAGTGATCCTCCTGACCTGCAATGTCCTTCTGCAACCTGAAATTATTCAATGGAAATTAGATTTATTTTTCTTTTTCTTTTTCTCTTTTTTTTTTTTTTTTGGAAAAACAACTAGGGCGCCTCATGGAGGTTTTCACCCTAATTTCCTGCCCTGGGCGCCTCCAAGGGAGGTTTTCACCCAAAGATATTATTCTCTTTTTCTTTTCTTTTAATTGACCGCCTCATGGAGGTTCTCAATCAATGAGCCAATCTAAGGTGCCTCCGAGGAGGTTTTCACCTTAGATTTTCCCTCTTATTTCCATTTTTTTTCATTTTTTTTTCATTTTTTTTTTCTACCCTACCCTACTTGAAAACAAAATTATTTTCAAGTATAAGAATACTTCCAATGGAGCCATGTGCACATCGAGATTAGACACAAGATGATGTGAAGGCTCGAAATGCATGCTTTGATAGGTATCCAGATTTCAGAGACAAAATGATCTGACTTTGAAGGGATCAAACAGAACTGAGGAAGAGAGTACTGCTGCAACTTAGTGACTGTCTGGAACCATGTATGAATATAGCTTTGATATCCTTGGTCCTTTTGCTGATCTGGATCATTCTTCATGTCACCTTCTATCGTGACCTTCTCATCTTCCTCTTTTTTCTGATCTTTCTCTTGAGTACATGGAGGATTTGATGGTAACCATGAGGGAACTCTCTCAATCTCCGATTCTGATCTCTTCTCTTCATCAAGTGCAGTCCATGGTTCTTTGATCTCCTCTTTTGAATCTTCTTTTGCCGGATGTGGTCCTTCAATGCTTTCAAGATAATCTCTTTTTTGCAATACTCTTCCTGAGCTATGGTGAAGATCATTGAGCTTAAGAGGAGTCATTTGGACATGTTGTGTCTCAACGTTGCAATTGTGTTGAGCTACTCCAATGGACAGGTTTGGAAATGGTGGTATGGGTAGCTGAGTGGGGGCATAGATTTGAGATGGATGTGGATGGAG
The DNA here is from genome assembly GCA_031772625.1 of Pinus tabuliformis. Taxonomy (NCBI): domain Eukaryota; kingdom Viridiplantae; phylum Streptophyta; class Pinopsida; order Pinales; family Pinaceae; genus Pinus; species Pinus tabuliformis. Next base: position 1,289,070,473 of record CM062820.1, on the reverse strand, counting down.
TTGTGGTTGGGCAGGCATTTGGGGTTGCCTTGGTGGAGCAGGAGGCGATGGTTGTGGACGAGCAGGTGGTGGAGGAAAAGAAGTGAGAGGAGTGTTGTATTGGGGCCTCCACCCCTGATGAGGTGCATTCCACTGAGGCTGTGGCTGAGCATAAGAGTGAAACGAATGAGCGGCTGGTTGGGCATAATATGGATCTATAAAGGAACAAGGAGGAGGTGTGAACCAGGAAGGATGAGCAGGGGGACCCCAAGAAGGCATGAAAGTGGCTTGATAGGGGTCATAATAGGTCTCGGATGTCCCTTGCAGTTCCTGCTGATAAGATCTAGGTTCATGTGGCCTCCTTTGGTTCATATAATAGAGTGGTTCAGTGGCTCCTTTAGCCCTTTGATAGGCAGCTTTGATTCCAGGCAAGGAAGGGCACTGATTCGTAGGATGGTCTCTTTCACAAACAAAACACACTTCTATGGAGTGCAATGGACATTCATTTCTAGGATGCTTTCTAGTGCACCTGGGATAGAAGATGGCCAAAGCCCTCTTGGCTTCCTCTTGCTTCCTTTGGGTCTGCAAGGTATCCAGTTGTATGGCAAGAAACTGCCTCATATCACTCTTGAAATCTTCGATCTGATTTGCAAATTCATTTTTGGATAAGGTACTGCTCCCAACATTTCTGCTTGTAGCCATTCACTCCAGAGGAATGTTTTCTTCTTCTTCTCCCCTAGAGGTTCTTTAAAGATGCCTTGATGTCCACCTAGGGCTTCTTCTTAATCACAACCATCGAAGAAGAGAGAAGGTTGGCTGTGTGAAGCAGTGGGGGGTGTTGTGCAAATATTTTTCTAAATTATCTCTACTCCTACAAGGCATGAAAGGAAATCTTTTTGGTTGTTTTTTATTTTTTCTGCTTGTACCTGCAAAAACTAAAATAGATTGAACTACAACTAACTATCTTGCTGAAATGAAAATGCAGAATTGAAATGAAAGCAGGAAAGGACTAATCTATTTTGCTCAAATGAAATTGCAGGAATGAAATGCTAGGCTACGCTTGCGGAATTGAAATGCTAATCTACGCTTGCAGAAATGAAATTGCGGAATTGAAATGCTAATCTATGAAAGCGAGAAATGCTAATCTACTTTTGCAGAAACGAAATTGCATAATGGAAATGAAATAAACTACTTAGCAGAAGGTTGTAGTAGAAAATAGAAGAATAGCAGCAATCACCAATACTCTGACGCTTCCTTGGCAACGACGCCAAAAAGATGGTGGGCCCCAGTATTGTAGCAATAATGCTACAACTCCTGGAACTCCCTTCTTTAATTTTATCAACCCGATAGTTCGTAACAAACTTGGAAGCGACGGTGCTGTATGGACAAGTACTAGCTCTTGCCGCAGCTGTCACTTGGTCAGCTGGCACAAGTCTGCTAGGGGCTTAAGCCAACCTCTATGAGCTCTTAGAAGAAGCTTTTTAACTGATGGATGAAAGCTAACTCAAAGGAAGCTAATCTACTTGCGGAAAGAAACTGAAAGCCAAAGAGAAACGCAAACCCTAGCAAACCCTAATTCTACCAGCTAGTCCTACTGACGCAAAGGAGAGCATGAAAACTACTGAAAGAGATGCCATTACTTCTATGAAGGTAAAATACATGTGTCTAGACTACCTCTATCTAAAGAAAACACCTTTCTGTATTTTTGTTCAAGTTGTTGGAATTATCATGCAGGTGCTTCTAACTGGCTTTTTACTGTGCAGGGGTAGATCAAGGGGAGAAATGCTTGGGAAAGGTTGGGAAGGTTCAGAGAGGGTCTAAGGGGTCCCTAACACCCTTCCAGAGAGTTTCACAAAGTTTGGCTGCCAAGAAACTGCGTTTATGAGCTTCTACAGGAAGTCTGCAGGGGTTCTACAGGATGTTCTAGGATTTCTACAGGATGTTCTGTAATTTTTCTACAGGATGTTTAGTAATGGAATTTTGGAGCATGGATGGAGGGAAAAAGGTGGAGGAATGAGTATGGAGGTGAAATAGGGGTGTAGGGGAGTTCAAGACTTGGAGGATGGAGTTGAGGAGAAGGTGTAGATGGCTGGACTTGTTCCAAGAAGGCTGGAATAATGCTGCACAAAAGGTAGGGTTATGAGGGCAATGTGGCAACGTGAGGCAAGAAACCAAGTTAGGAGATGGAGAAGATGGGTTTGAGGGAGTCTGGGCAGATAGAGAAGTGGTATAGGTGCTCTGCAATTTTTGTTTCCAACTGAACCAACAAAGACATGCAAGAAAACAAAGATCTAGCTATGCTACCCTAATATGATCTGGCTAACAGTAACAAGAATGGAAAGCAGCTTTATTTGCAAGGAAACCATGTATATTAACTATGAAATGAAGCATTCAAAGATCTGAACATGTAACCAACCTCTGCAAATGAAAACAACACACTAAGGATTGCATGGTAAAGTAAACTAGTGTTTTTGTTTGGGACAGCACGGTTATTCCAACTCCAGCCCCTGATCCAATAAGGAAGAGGTGAAACCAAAAGTGTTTGCTGACCCTTTTTTGGAGCCTTTTTCTTGTTATTATCCTACCAATCTATTCTAAATATGAGAATCTACTTTAACCATCAAAAGAAATCTAAATAACAAATCAAGATTTAAATATAAATAGCAGATTTTATTCCAAGAATGCAGCAAAAACACATAAAGATAAACAAAGGAGGTACTGGGTGCTTGAGATGGGCCCAACCCCAAGAGCTACAGCCTCCTAAGAGAGATTTAGAGTTGGTGCAAAGCTGGATTCATCTTTATTGAGCAAGAAAAGAAGAGTTACATCAAAACTGTCCACAAGGGAAACTTGAAAATGTGCTGAAAGCAAAGCTAATCTATTGCCTAAAAATCGAACTACAGACTAGCTAACTTCTGCCTACAAAATGACTAACAATTGGCTAACCAAAATGAGGCCCTAAGCCTTCTTATTTATATAAATTGAGGACCCCAACAGTCCTCCTAAACTTTAGGGACTCGGCTGCCCAAAACTTGTAGTTAACAGCAGTCCTACTTGACTTGCTTGGCTGCCCTTGTGTTAATTGATTTGGTGGCCCTTGAACTCCGAGATGATGGTGGAGAATTCGAGGTAAGGGCCCATAAATGAAGGGGACACTTTCCTACAAATCCTCTCCCTTGTTCTCCCACGAATTTGGCTGCCAAGTGCTTATTAAAACCTTCAATTTTGTCTCCAAATTGACCAAAAAGGCTACACAAAGCACCCATTAGACTTGTTGGCATAATGACTAACCCAATTCACTCTATTAGCATAAATATAATAAAAAACATGCAATAAACTAATGAGAATGGTGGATTAAGTCGAATTAGGAGGTTGAATGAGCCCAAATAATTATCCATTTTTGGGGCTCATCATAGCAAAAGACAATATCATGTTGATATAGGAGGGAGTGAAAAGGTCCCCATAAGAAAAGAATCCTTCAACAATATAACTCTGACATGTTGATATGAATTTATTGTTTCCCCTACAAGAGGGACACTTCCAGTAATATATGAATCATAGGCAAAAAAGGTGAGTTGGTCTATGGCTACAATCTCTCCTTTATGAGGAAAGGCGATCATCAGAAAGTAATTTGAGATGACCGTAGCCATGGCATAAATCCCCGTACATCCTAATAGAAGATTCTAATCGAGAGGTCCATCAATAAATTCGAATTTTATGGACATATGTTTTCCCCTAATTCAACTTGCAAGGAGTTCAAAATCCCACAAGGTTTATATGTTCTCCCATCAAAGGCCTTCAATGTAGTAGGTCACTGACTCAGTTGAGGAGAACCAATCGCCTTCCAGCAAGACATGGACATAATGTAGGTCGAGGCTCCCTCATCCATGATAGAACGATGAATGTTCTTACCACATATGATGACTTGGATTATAAAATCTAATTGAGATGGAAGTCAAGGGGTATAGTTTTCATGAGAAAAAACAACAAGGTTGGAGTCCGATGGATCCACACATCCTATAGCTGAAAGTAAAGCCCTCTTTGGGTAGGGCAGTTCTACAACACCTCAAGAGTTGACATACATGATGGAGAGTGAGGAAATTATTCAACTACGTTATAATTCTGAGTGACTCTTGCACGAGGGTTGAAAGTTGACTTATGAATAACGTCCTTTGGAGGCTTAATAGGAATAGATGGAGGAGTGGGATATAATGAGGATGGCGTTGAACTGGTAAGTTGATCAGTAGCTTGACTACTTAGTAGATTTGCATTACCATAATCCTTGTTCTGAGTAGCTACCAAAACATCATATCTCATCTTTGAAGAGGAAAGCATCAAAACCGTGTTATAGGAAGACAGGTCCCAAGCAACCATATGAGTCTCTTGATTAGGAAACGGGTTAGTCAACACTGTAGGAGAAGTGGAGGACTTAAGAAATTGATTCACTTCAGCACGATGAGGACAATCATATGTAAAGTGCTCCTTGTTGCAAATCAAGAAAGGATATCGAGGCTTCCATTTCTCATCAGAAGACTGATTTGTTTGTTTATCATGCAGAGAGGGATATTTCTTCTTCTTACCTTTTCCTTTCTTCTTACTTCCAGGTTTCTATTGAATTTCCTTTATCAGATGAAATGATATTCATCTTAGACGTAGAAGCCGCAGGAGGGTGGGATTGGGGGTTTTGAGTAGACGTGGGTGGAGAAATACTAGATGGTGTACTCACCATCTACCTGCTAGTAGAACCAGTAATTCCATTAGCAACATGAGATTATTTACCAGGAATAAGAGGAGGAACAATATTCGAAGGTCTTGGAGAGTTTGTTATCTTATCATAGAGCATGCCATATTGGTTATAAACCAAATCTAAATATTTCACACGAGCAATTACTTGCTCTTTAGTCATGACTCCACCTTTAACCACATCTTCTGTTATGGGTGCTAGTAGAGATTTGGTAAACCATTTCACGAGAAATTGATTGGGAACATAAGTTTTGAGTAACCAACGATGACACCTCCATTCATGAATGTGATCCAAAATGTGAGTGGAATAATATTGTTTGAAGTTGGTTGAAAGTTCCGTTCCAGTTTCATATCTGATAGGTAACTAGAAATGCACGAGTAAGGTTGTGGCTAAGGTGATGAAATCATGGAATGAAGATTAAATGCCTCAATGGCAGGTTCTTTTCATTCAATGATAGGTTCACATCATTGGCCTTCAATCGAATGATTCTGTGAGTGTTCGACATTAGCTGCATTGTTCACATTCATGGATTGTGCTGTTGTACCTTGAGAGCCATTGTCATCATTGGTGGTTTCTCTTGTGCCTATTAACGATTTACATCATTGACCAGTAATCATGTGGTTTCTACCATGTTCAACTCTAACACATTTATTCACATAGTTAGATTCGTACTTTGGATGGATCAAGACAGAGATGAAGACCCTGGGTTTCTTATGATAAATCCAGGATGTGTGGAGTTATTATATATTCATGATTATACACATGATCCTGTCTATTCAGATGGTTGCGTCTATGTCATGGATCGATAAACATGATCCTTTATATTCGGATGGATGCCTCCATGTTGTGGATTCATGTATTATTAGATGCCCACTCAGAGATGTATTATTAAGCATACTTACATCAAAGATGTCAAATATCTTGTATCATGTTTGATTTCTAGGTCTCTTGATGACGTTTCTTCGAGTTCTTGCCTTGACTTGTATATAATTTCAACCATCACTTCCCATTCTGCCTTCATGCTTTAGGGGGAATCTGTTATACAATATTTTGTCACACTCCTCGTCTCATATCTTGAAGTGTCAAAATAACGAAAGCTATTAGTGTATTCACCATGAAACATGTTCAGAAGCATCCCTGAAAAAAAAGAGAAAACTCACCTTGAAAGAATTCTGAAGAAACTTATCAAGAAACCTTGTTTCTAGGATCAACACTTTTTGCATCACTAGGGACCCATGATGGTACATTTTTTCACTATAGAGTCCAAGCACTATCAGTGCGAATTTTATCAGGAAAACCTGTGTTGAACCTCTTCAGGAAGTGTTTCCTAAAGTGAAGGAGAAGCTTCTCTTACTAGAAGCCTCAAGAACAATGAGTTGGTTACAGGTGAATAAGGATTGGAACGAGATCTCCCATTCTTGGTCCTTGATCCTAGTTTCATGGATATTTCCCTTAAGATGTGGAACCTCTCCCTTCTTTTATGGATCCTTAAATCCATCTCCTTCACTATAAATGAGATCCCTACTATCCACAATTGGTTGGCTATTGCTTGGTTGCCTTCCTAGTGCTAAACTATGCCCAAATGTTGCCCATTTTGCTAAGGATAAAGGAGTGCTTGAAGGTTAAGGCTAGGACTTGGAAACTCACCTAAAGGAGGCTTCCAACATTAAGGCTTAAGTGGTTGTAATTCTTCCCTTTACCATCTATTAATAATAAATTATGTGTTTTCTCTCCATAAATGTGTCCATCATTTCTCATTTAGTATAATACTCCTTTATCTGTTATATGGTTTTATATTGGAATGGTTTTTTCTATGTATACGTTTGTTGTCTCCACATGATTTTCCTTTGAGTTATTCATTCCCATCGGCGAAGAGGATATTGAGGTTGGAATCGAGTGTATCAAGGACGACACCAACAGATATTAGCATAGTGGGGTAGGTCATCTATCCTCGTTTGTGTTTTTTGGTATAGACTAGAAAATTTTGCACATATTTATCTTTATTTGTTGATGGATCCTCCCATATGACTAGAGGGATTGTTTGTATTGGAAAAAATGATTTCCTGCACAGCAAAATAGAAGTCCCATATGCAATTCAAACCACCTGAACTTTGTTTGACTTTTTTTGCATCAATCCTAAATCACTCTTGCAACTTAGCAAAATCCTATTTTTTGTGTCGATGATGTGTGGAACATTATGGCCCTCCTTCGACAGATCACTTCTTGCCTACTTCAAGTTATTATCCAAGAAAATGGTCTAGAAACTCCCTTTCAGTACCTTGGAGCTTGGATGCCTCAATGGCAGGTTCTTCACATTCGATGATAGTTTCACAACATTGGCCTTTGATCAGATCATTCTACGAGTGTTTGAATTCAACTTCATTGTTCACACTCATCGATTATGTTGTTGTACCTTGAGATCCATCGTCGTTATTGGTGGTTTCTCTCATACCTGTTAATAGTTTACATCATTGACTGGTAATCAGGTGGTTTTCTACCATGTTTGACTATGACACATCTATTCTCATGGTGGGATTCTTACTTTGGTTTGATCAAGACAAAGATGAAGACCCTAGGTTTCATTTGATAAATCTTGCATGGAGGTAATAGATATTCATGATAGTAGACATGATCCCTTCTATTCAGATGGTTGCGTCCATGGCGTGGATCCATACACATGCTCCCTTCTATTCTGATGGTTGTGTGCATTCCGTGGATTCATGTATTGTTAAATGCCTACTCAGAGATGTATTATTAGGCATACTTCCATAAAATATGTTAGATATCTTGTATCATTCTTGATTTGTAGGTCTCCTGACGACGTTTCTTCGGGTCCTTGCCTTGACTTGTAAAGCATTTCACCCATCACTTCACGTTTTGCCTTCATGCTTTAGGGGGCATCTATTACATGGTATTTTTTCACACTTCCCATCTCATATCCCAAAGCATCAAAATGACAAAAACTGTTAGTCTATTTACCATGAAACATGTTGAGGAGCATCCCTGAATAACAAAAGAAAATTTGCCCAAAAAGAGTTTTGAGCAAACTTGTAAAAAAGACTTGTTTTCAGGATCAACGTGTTTTGCACCACTAGTGACCCATGTTGGTAACTTGTTGCAATATACTAACCTAGTGTTGTCAGGATGGATTTTATAAGGGAAACCCTTGCCAAACCTCTTTAGGCAACTTTTCCTAAAGTTGAGGAGAAGCTTCTCTTACTAAAAGTCTCGAGAACGACGTGTTGGTTACAGGTGAATACATATTAGAGCAAGATCTCCCATTCTTGGTCCTTGGTCCTACTTTCCTGGATCTTTCCCTTGAGTTATGGAACCTCTCCCTCCTTTTATGGATCCTTAACTCCCTCGCCTTCCCTACAAATGAGATCCCTACTATCCACAACTGGTTGGTTATTGCTTGGTTGCCTTCCTAGTGCTAAACTATGGCTAACTGATGCCCATTTTACTAAGGAGAAAGGAGTGTTTGAAGGTTAAGGCTAGGACTTGGAAACTCACCTAAAGGAGGCCTCCAAAATCAAGGCTTAAGTGGTTGTAATGATTCCCTTAACCATCTATAAATAATAAATTGTGTTTTCTTTCCATAAATGTGTCTATCATTTCTCTTTTAGTATAATACTCATTGATCTATTATATAGTTTATATTGGCATGGTTTTTTGTATGTATACGTTTTTTTGTCTCCAACTGATTTTCCTTTCAGGTATTCATTCCCATTGGCGAAGAGGAGATTGAACTTGGAAGTAAGAGAATCAAGGATGGCACCAATAGATTTTAACATCAGAGTGCGGTAGGTCATCTATCCTCGTTTTTGTTTGTTTGTTTGTTTGTTTGTTTTGTTTTGTTTTTTTTTCGTATAAACTAGGAGAGTTTTCACATATTTGACTTTATTTGTTGCTAGATCCTCCCATAGGACTAGAGAGATTGTTTTTGTCTACAGAAAGGATTGCCTACACAATGTCACTCCTAAAGTTTTGCTCCTCTCTTCCTATAAATGGCTTGGAGTGTTTGAGGGTTTCTAAAGTTAGGGATTAGTTGCCAACAACTTCATCTTTTGTTTTCAACTTGATATGGACATGAGCCGATGTAATCTGTATATATGTCAAGTTAGATTAGAGTGTAAGCTAGTGATACTGTGAATAATTTTTGTTGTTGATATTCTAAGAAGCTTGTATCACCACAAACTCTTTGGGGATGGATCTATCATTATATGATATGTACTGAGCATGGAATTTTGTTATTTAATAAAAGAGGGCTAATTCCATATTCATTAATTCGTTTTGTCTATTTCCTATGATGATAATTTTGTTCTTATAGATTAACCTCTTTCCTTAAAAAGGGAAACGAGCAGGTTGGGTAGGGCCCAGCCAAGCCAACTCATTCAGCCTCTATTTATTGTATTGTGTGATAAGTAAATGGTTTGGCTGTTATCTATGTGTGAAGGTTTCTTGTAACAACTATGCATGACTAGTAAACCCTTGTGCAATCTTTCTGAAAAAAGTAATAGAGGTTCAGATCTAAACTCTTGCGTTCATATTTGGGTTTTCTTCTTAAAGTTTAATATTGAAGAAATATTTATGTTTATCGTAAGACATAGTAAGGATTTGGATATGAAATTTTTTGTTTGTTTTCAAAGTCACCTCTTTGGTTGAGGGTTTAAGATCTACTCTATGGTGTGTACAGTACTTTTGAGTGAAGATTTGCAGGGTTGAAAGGAGATTATTTAGATCTTGCTTGGTGATATCTATATATATATATATATATATATATATATATATATATATATATATATATATATATATATATATATATATATATATATATATATATATATATATATATATATATATATTAGATTGTTTATGTGTAGAACACAAGTGAAAACCTTTGTTTTTGATGATTGCTATTATGTGATAGTGTCATTGTGAGAGTGGACTTATTTGTTTCTCCTGAGAAATTTATGATTTAAATGTTACATCGTACTTTTGGTCATGTTGAATTTAGATTATCATCTAACTACTTGGGTTTCTCGAGTACAGGAACATAATATTGTTGTTTGAAGTTATCAATTGAATCTTCCTTGTGAAGTAATGTTGCGCATCTCTAATAAACATAGAACTTCATCTAGAATACAATATTAATCAAACCAGAATAGGGTATAAAGGAAACTATATTTGTGAGGTGATCTCTTTATTTTTTCACGGGAGTTTAATATTTTCTCTGTTATTTGATAAAGTCTTCATTTTATTTTAAGATTTATTCATCTAGTTTATCTTGGTTCAAGAAAGGTTTCTTTCCACATCATTTGAGTTCAGGCTTGTTGCACAATAATTTTTTTAGTATAGGAATAGAGGATTATAGAATGCATGAACGATTTTGTTCTATTTTCATAGTACAGGAACATAGTACATGAACATAGTTGTTTTTCTTTCGTAGTACATGAACTGAGTGTAAGAATAGATTTGTTTTGAAAGGTTTTTCAGTGCAGGAACAAGTTTGTTTCAAAATGATTGAGCTTGCATGGTTTGTAATGAATCTGAACATTTTCTAAAGTATTTGATTGTTATTTTTTGAGTGAGGGTTCAGTCTCTGGAGTGGTGTGGTGTCATTGAGTTAACAGTGCAGGAATAGAATTAAAAGGATTTGTTTATAGTTGTTCTTTTGAACATGAGTGATTTAATTGCAGGGATAAGAGATAGGATTTACAGAGTGAATCCAAAACCCTTGGCATTACTTGTTATACTCCTCGAAGCTTACAAAGCCCTAGTTCAATAATTAAGTGTTGAGGAATTGAATTTCAATTTTTTCACCCAACATTTTGGCGTCAATGTCGGGGAGGCATTGAAAGGAATTCTGGTAAGGTTCTAATTTTTATTTTATGTAGTAGAGGTAAGTCTGCTTTGTTTTAAAAAAAACTGTAGTGTGCTTCTATTTCCTGAAGGAGTTTCTTTTGTATTAACTATGTGCTGTAGGTATATTTTTTGAACTAGCAGTAGTATTTGATTTCAAATTGATTCATTCCAGTAAGAATTCTTTTACAATTATGTTGATTATTTCTGGTTTGATTTCTTTTAAAATGCATGACTAGGAGAGGTAGGGGTCCGAAGCAAAAGAAGGGTAGAGGAAATATTGATAAATAAGAAATATTTTCTCACATTGTGGCTAATGTTGTAGGTCGAAACTATAATAAGACCAAGATCCATTATGCTGGTACTTTTTTCCTGGACTCTGGGGACGGTAATTTAGGAATCTCCCAGCCAATATAAGGGAAGAAGGAGATTGTTTGGACTAAAAAGTTAAATCTGAATAACGGTCATCCTTCACAATCTACAGGAAGTGGTCTATTTGGAGGAGGAAATATGGAAAATAATGAAGAAGTGCATGGTGAAGGGGTCGGTGAGAACCACACAACGGACGAGCAAACCACTTTTTGGTTTCGAATTGTGGACCCACATACATTGGTTCAAATGAAGAATATTCCACCCTCCATTCTTTGACATTTTCACGGTAAAGTGCATGAAGATCCTGATTATTTTCTTTTTTAGTTTGATATTTGTGTAGGAGTTATGATTATTCTATGGGTGCCCATAAGATAAAGACTTTCCCTGTAACTCTCAAGGACTCAACTTTATGCCAATTCATGGGGTTGGGAGGGAATACTATAACTTCTTGGGAGAAAATGAAGAGGGTTTTCTTGAATAAATGTCAGGAATTTTGCAAAACATGACAAATGTAGGATGAGGTTTTTACCATTACACAGGGTGATGATGAGATATTGGAAAACTATTTGGAGATATTCTTATATATTCTTCAAAGGTCAAAGCATAAGTTTGACATGAGCACTAATTTTTTTTTTGTAAGGTTAGGCATTCTTCATTCCAGAAAACATCAAAAATACGTCAAACTAGAGTTCGGGTGGCTGGTCTACCCGAACGAAACCAGATCGCCACCTTTTGGCCTTAAAGCCTGACCAAAATTTAAAAATGTTTAGTTCCTTCTTCCTATCGTAACCATTGTTCTGCTTATTGAAAGCGAGGCTAACTACATTAACATAACACGGTGCCTAGATACAGTTAAGATTCATCACAAAATACAATAGAGAAGACACACACACCACTAATCTTCATCCAACAAATTAACTGGGTCAGGCTTAGAGTCATTAGCGCCCGGCTTCAGGATCTTTTGCTCAATGGCCCATTTGAGATCCAACATCATTTGTTCCATGTCCTTTAGTAGCAGATGGTTTCTGGAAACCTGGACTTGGACAGCCACAAGCTCTTTTAGGAGAATGTTCTTTATGGAGGTCGATTCTTCCGTCAGTTGGCGTTTGAGGAGTTCTTCAGCATGTTTGTGCTCTTCATCTTCATCTTTGCGTACAGCCTGGTTAACCTCCATAGCCTACCGACCACATGCTTCATGATCCAATAGAATTGTAACGTTCTATTGAATAGAGTGTTCCTGCCTCTGGTGGTGCCTGGGTTCGTGATTACTTCCCGGTCCTCACGGGGAATCTCTTAGTTCGCGCTGATTTCCCTCAGCTCGCGCTCCCGTTCATGGATAAGAGAGTAGACCTCGAGAGAAATGCTGGCCATGTAACCATCAATCAGGTGAAGGAGTTTGTCGAGGTCGGGCTTCCTGCCCCTTTTGTTCGGTTGACTACTGGTGCCAGCATCCCTCTTCTTATCAGAACTGGTCTTTCTTGGAGCCATCTTTCCACTGGTCTGGGGCTTGGGAATAGAGGAAACTTTCCAACCTGTCACAGCATAAAACCAAAGGTCAGTGTGAGAGAGATGGAGCGCAATCGGGGACTGTTCCATTGTAATGGCAAACTCAGCATGAATGGATGCCCGGGACCTTGGTGCAGTTCCATTATGGGCACATCAGTTGAAGGCCCAACACCATTTCACAGGAACTCGGAGAACCCATCGACTAGCAAGGCGGGGAAACCTGACAGCCTTGGCCAGCAGAAGGGAGAAGCAGAAGAGGAGCCAACCACAGAAGTAGGCTAGAGAGAAGAAAAGACCAGGGGTGCGAGGACCCTCCAGAAGTGTGACGAAGCCCGGCGAATCCCCCCCACACAGCCTGACTCTCAGATGAGGACGCAGAACTAGCATAAAACAAAACGTTCCCCTCATGGGGTTAGGAAAGGAGAAACCAAAAAGAGCCTGTGGGGCCCTTATTGTCGCAGCAGCAGGGAGTCTGCACGCAAGGCCAGAGCATATCCAGCCAGACCAAGAGAACAGAGAAACAAGCATGCATGTCTGAAGGACGAGGACTGTAGGAAACATACCACCTTTTCTTGCCGAGGCCGAGGAGGAGGGCTGGTCGCAGAGGTGAGCAGGCATCTTTCCATTCTTTTTCATCATTCTTACCAATCTGAATGAGCCTGCCATCTGTTTCCTCGGGCTTATTAACTCGTTGCCGTGTCGAATGGGCCGCCACTTGGCTGGTTGAATTTCCGGCCTCCGCTTGGCCATTTATTTTTCCGTCACGCATTCCGGCTTCCCCATCTCGGGAAGTGGCATGGCTTGTCCTTTCCACTTTATGCTTCATTATTCCACCCTCCATCCGGCTGCTCTTGCCGTAGCCTTTCTTTACTCCTGGTGCCACCTTTCATCCTTCCCCTATCCATTGTCCCAAATTCCAGAGCTGGATCTAGATCATTCCTTAATGATGTCCCAGCTCGCACGTCCCCTCCATTTGTTCGGCCATTCTTGCCATGCCCCGTCACCTGCCCAACATGTGATTGCCTTTCACCTCTGCCTTTTCCCATGGATGAGCTGTGTGATCCCTGCTGTTGGAGATTATGTCCGCCTCCACTGCATGCCCCCTGATCCTAACCGTTCATCTCTTTCATGCCATTCCCACCTTTATCAACTTTTAGCAGTTGCTGAAGTTGGGCTTTCTCCTCCTGGTTCAGATGAGGTAGACCCACGATGTTGATTTCTTTGTCCCAGTTCTTACATCCCCAATTCGCAAGCCAATCTGCCGGCTTATTACCTGCGTGCCTGGTGTGAGTCGGGAGGAGGTAGTCTATTTTGGGGAGGAGCTTCCCAATTTTGCCAACCAGCCAAGCAGTTCTCCAGCTTTTGCTAATCCTTTCCACTAGTTTTTGCTGCTGGAGCTTCCTAACCATGTCAATTACTAGCTTCGAGTCCCCCTTGATTTGGAGACGTTTGAAGTTGACCCTTAGAGCTATTTCCAGGCCCCGTTTCAGGGCGTGCAACTCGGCTTCATTATTCAAAGCTTCCCCACAGTCCATCACGAAAGTTCTTAGAGTGTTACCCTCTGCGTCTCTAAAGACTCCTCCAATGTCGGCCTCGCCTAGGTTGTGCTTTGCAGCGGCGTCGAAGTTTAATTTTATGAATCCTTGTGGGGGGTGTCTGTACTGGTTGCTTTCGGCCACTGCTTTGGCCAGCTCTTTTCGAGAATCCCCGCGGGTGACCATACTCTGTCTGCCCTCTATTTTATTTAGGATTGTTTCTTCCATAGTCGGGACCTGCCAATCTTCATCCTTCCTTATTTCCGATAGGATTGTTTCCTAAATGTTTCTGATGAATTGCACCCAGATTGCTACGGGGGTTCGGGTTTCTAATTTGAAGATGGCCCCATTCTGAGCTTTCCAGATATTTCAGAGGAGTAATCCGGTGGAAAGGAGAGAGGCGTGGTTAACCACTGGGTTCAGGTAAGGCTTTTTCGGCCAATTGACAATTGTGCTTATGATGTTTTGTTGGTTTCTGTGTTGGCGCTCAAAAAAATTGCGGTGGTTTTCCCACAGGGAGGAGTTGACGGAGCATCGGTTCATCAAGTGTTCCATGGTTTCCTCTTGGGAGCAGCAGAGGGTGCAGTGGGATGGGCCTTGGCTTCCCTTCCGCAGAATCTGGTCGCAGGTGAGCGCTCTACCGTGTAGAATGGTCCAAATGAAAAAAGAGATTTTAGGCCAGTGCTTAATTTCCCAAATATTTTTCCATTGATTTGTTTCTGGTTGATGATTTTGGTTGTTATGAAGGTGGTAGGCTTCTGCTATTGTGAAGTTTCCTTGAATGCATTTGCCCCATCTGAGAATGTTAGACCCTGTTTTCTTTTGCTATTTTCCGAGAAGCAATCTCTGTATAGTAGTCTTGTCATATGTCGATTTCTGGTGCTCCTTCCCAGTCCTCTTTAAATTTCCAATTTCGCCAGTATCCAGCCTCGTCAGGCTTCCAGAAGTTGCCGACGATTGAAGCCCCAGCCTGGGATGAAAAGGCAAGGATGACATGGAGGTTGTCTTTTTGTATGAGACAGTCTCATTGCTGCCAGGATTCCTCCCAGAATGTGGCTTTGTCCCCTGCCCGAACTTCCCAGAAACTGTGCTCCCTTATCAGGTCCTTGTTGCCTCTCGCCAGGTTCCAGATTGCAGAGCCTCTGGTCTCTTTCGTGCTTCTAATCTTTTCTTTGATTTCCCCTGCCGCGTCGTATTTTCTTTCCTAAAGCACCTTCCATAGGTCAGGGCCACCCTGAAGCCACCTCCACTAGAGCTTCGTACCCATAACTTGGTTGAGGGCGAAGGGATTGCGGAAACCTAGACCGCCATCTTTAGGGAGTTGGCAAAGCCACTCCCAAGAGATAAGGGCCCCCTTTCTTGTTTTTCTGGTCCCCTGCCAGAGGAAGTTTTTGAACAGGGAGACCAGCTTTTGGCTTGTAGTATTTGGAATTGCTTGGCACGAGAGCTGGTAATTTGGGATGGCCTGTAGAATAGCTTTCAATAAGGTTACTCAACTTGGGGAATTCAATGAACGGTGGGTCTAGTTCTCCGTTTTATTTCGGATTTTCTTTATTAGTAGATTCCAGCTGGCCGACCGGAATTGGTGCTCATGTAACATGATACCCAGGTATTTGGATGGGAAGGATCCCCTGTTGAAGCCTAGAGTACGAGCCAGGAATCTTTGGACTGCCAAGGAGGTGTTAAAGAAAAACACTTCCGATTTATCTTTATTGATCTCCATCCTGGAGGCTTTGCTGAATTGAGATAGGGATTTGATAATTCTTTGGACCTCCTTTAGAGTGGCTTGACCGTAAAGCATCACATCATCTACAAATTGTTGGTGGGAGACCGGAATGTCTTCTCCGCAGATTCGGAGGCCTTTTATCTATTCCTTGGAAGCTTGAGCCTTAACCAATCTACCTAGGCCTTCTGCGGCTAGGATGAAGAGGAAGGGAGACAGGGGGTCTCCCTGCCTTAGCCCACGGGAGGGAGTGAAAGCTTCAGAGGGGGAGACGTTTAGGAGAATTGACATGACAGGAGAGCTAACCATAGACAGGATCCATTTTATCCATCTTTGATCAAATCCATAGGCTTTTAGGATACCTGCCAGATAGTTCCAGCTGAGCCGATCAAACGCCTTGTCCAGGTCTAGTTTGATTAGCATGACGGGGGCACGAGAGCTTTTCAGGGAATGAATCACTTCCTAGGCGACTATTATGCCATTTGTGATATGCCTTCCTTTGACGAAGCCAGTTTGCTCTGGGGCAATGAGATCCGGCAGGATCGGCTTGAGCCTGTTGACCATGATAGTTGCAAGGATTTTGTAGACAACGTTACATAGGGAGATGGGCCTGAAACCCTGCGGTTCATTTGAGCATCCAGACTTTGGTATTAATGCCAGGAAGGTGGCGTTCAAACCTTGGTGCATGCGCTTGGAGCACCTGGATTCCTCCACAAGATCAAGCAGATCATTTCCCATGAAGCTCCAAGTCGCCTGATAAAATTCGATGGTGAAGCCATCGGGCCCCGGGGCCTTATTTTTAGCCATTTTGTTTATTGTTTCCTCCAGTTCATCCTTGGTGATAACTCGGAGAAGGGCCAGGTTTTGATCTTTAGATACTTTCTTGGGAATATGGTGGCTGATTTTGTCTATGTCCTCGGCTCTATTGATATTTGGTTCGGAGAGAATACCTTTGAAGTGCTCCACCAAGAGATGTTCTATTTCATCCTGCTGAGTCACTCTGTTTCCTTCCTTGTCTTTCAAGGAGAAGATTTTGTTGTGTTGGCGATGGTTTATCATGGCTTTGTGGAAGAATTTGGAGTTTTTGTCTCCTTCTTTGAGCCATTGGATTCGGGATTTCTGCTTCCACAGGATTTCCTCCTGTTTTCTCCTTTCCTCTAATTGGGTAATTATTCTCCCTTCCTCCTCTGCCAGATCCTGACTTCGACCTTCCAAGATGATTTGTTGCTGGATTCTTTCCATTCGGGATTGGAGTTTGCCCTGCTCCTGTTGGATATTGCCAAATTCTTCCTTATTCCACTTTTTGATTTTGATTTTAATTTCTTTGAGCCTTAGCTGAAATGAGTGCATTTTGTTGCAGCCCTCCTTTCCACTTTTGTTGTCCTACCACCAGCCTCTTACTTTGTCTAGGAAGTCAGGGGCTCTGAGCCAAAAGGACTTGAACCTGAAGCGTCTCTTTTTGTTCTGATTATTTAAGGCTATTTCCAACTTTATTGGCCAGTGGTCCGACCCTATTGAAGGTAGGATAGAGGCTTCATAGAAGATATCCAGCCTTATTATGTGCTTTGAGATGAGGAATCTTTCCAGTCTTGAAGCAATCTGTTTGGACCCGCCTCTTCTATTATTCCATGTGAATTTCCCATTTATGGTTGGGATGTCAACCACTCTTAATTCTGTCTGCACTTCTATGAATCTTTCCATTTCTGGGTCTTCCCTGCTTATTCCACCTTTTCTCTCTTCTCGAGAAACGATTAAGTTGAAGTCTCCTGCCAGGATCCATCTCTGCTCTTGGTGCAAACTTCGAAGCTTAGTCAGCTGATTGAGGAACAGGTCTCTCTCTGCTTGGGAGTGGGGACCATATACAGCCGAGATTACCACCCATTCACTTTGTCCTATTAGTCTGAATCTCCCAGTGAGGATTCTTGGCATTCCTATCCACTAGTCGGCGAGGACTTCAGCTGGGTTCCAGAGAATAGCTATCCCTCCTGCACTTCCTTTGGGATCTATAGTGACATGTTCGTATCTCGGTTTTATTTTATTGAGGATTTCATCCATTTTTTGGCCTGGGATTTTGGTTTCTTGGAGAAGCATAATCTGAGGTTTGTGTTTTTTGAGTCGTGCTTCCAGATGTCTCTATTTTCCTTTGATATTTAAGCCTCTGATATTCCACGATGTCAAAATCATTGGTTAACTTGGGAGAGGGTTTGGAACACCGCTGATAGTGGGACTACTTTTCCAGTATTGACTAACATTTCTCCCATGAGTTGTATGGAGTCCTTAATGTTTCTTCTTCCTCTTTTTTTCCCCCCTTTATTTTGTCCATTCTGATCTGGTCTACTTTCCTTTTGAGTCTCTTGGTTTTCTTTTGCTGAGGCTTTGCCTTTCTCTAGTTTGGTTTTGTATTATTGGAAGGCTTCAGTATACAGCTTCTTTTGTTCTTCGGGAATAAACCTCTCATCCAGATTCTTCAATTCATGCAGCAAGTTTTCCAACACTTCCTCTTCTTAGCTTAGGTCCTCCCTACTAGACTCTTGGTCTGTCTCCATCCGATCAGTTTGTTCATCTGTTTTCTTATCCTGTTCTGGTGTCTCACTCGAGGCTTTTCTTTTAGCTGGGTTCCTTTCGCTGTTTTCACTGCAGTCTGAGCCTTTATCCTCCTGATTTTCCATGAGATGATCTTCCTCATCCTCCTCTACCTGCAGCATAATGAAACTGTTTGGTTTCGCTACGTCGGGTTGTTTGCCTTTCCTATCTTTCTGGGGGGGTTCCTTGTTGGCTTTCTTTTTGTTTCTCACCTCTTGGAATTCCTCCTGGTCCGACTCTCTCTTCTTCTTTTTTGGGGCCCTCTGTTTTCTTCTTCCTCCCTGGTTATTGGACATTCCTTTGCTAGATGGCCGTGGGTATGGCACCTACGACACCTAAACGGGATGTGTTCATAGTCTATGTTCTGCTACCAAATTTCTTCATGGTATTCAAGCTCTATAGTGTCAGGAATGGGGTTTGCTAGGTTCATGTAGACACAGATCCTGGCATACGAGGTGTATCTACCTTTCTTTGTAGTTTCTGCTATTTTCACGAAGCTTCCTATTGAGTTGCCTATTCCTTCCAGGATATCCGGGTCCCAGAAGTCTATGGGGAGCCCAAATAAGCGGACCCAGACAGGAGCAGCCAGAAAGGTTTCTTTGTCAGGGTTATAGCAATCTTCCCATAAGCGCATGAACATACTAGAATTATTATAAAAATACGAGCCATTATCAAATACCTTTCCTCTATCTTTCAGGTTAAAGAAGATTATCGTAAAGAAGCCTTTCGCTCCCAGCTTGAGCTCAATGTGGCCTTGAGGCTCCCATTTCTGCTATATCCACTTGGTAAGGTCTCTTTCCAACGGCCAGACTCTGACAAACTTGCAGATAAGGGCATGGTCCCTCATGTAAATTCGGTACTTTTCCAGCTTATTCACTGGGATCACATATCTGGGTTTCTCTGTTGTACATGGCAGGCACTTTCCTCTGCGTCCTGTTTGCCAGGCCGCTCCTAGCACCAGGCCCGTGTTCTTCTGTTCCTCTGACTCTTGGCTACTCTGTCCATCTCCTGCCGCCGTGTCTCGGTACGAGGGGATCTCTCCCCTCCTGACATTCTCTGTCATGCCTTTGTTGCTTTGGACGCTATTAGTTGTTGCTGGACTGTTCTGTGTCAGTTTTCCACACTTCCTTCATGACTTCCTTAGGTTTTTTACCGCCTTCCCACCATGAGGGTTTGAGTTGCAGAGCGCCCAAGAGCGTATTCAAATTCTTTTGACAAGAGCACTATTAGAACCTTATTTCTATGAGGTATTTATGATGATTCTAGAAATAATTAGATTTTTCTAGCACAAGGAGACATTTCTCAAAACATTTTTGATCAAATTTGTGACCTGTGTAGGAAATTCTCATGAAACCAATCCGGATTCGGTAAGGGATTAGGAGCAATTCTAGAAACAACATATTTGGATATACAGATGCTATGATCATTGGTTTGGAAAATAAAATGGATAATATGAAATCTAAAATTATGAAGACTATTAGTAAACAAATATATTCTTTAAAATTTTAGTAGAATCTAGTAAAAGAATAGGAAACATTATCCATTTATTGTCCAAAATGTCGAAAAAAACATTTTTTCCATGAGTGTCATGCAGATGTTATGTTAGGTCTATATACTACTAGTGTAGCTCGTTATTGTTATTGTTGTTCCCATGTAGTCCCCATATTTTTATTATTGTGCCCCATAGAAGCCCACTATTGTTTATGTTGTGCCCTTACATTATTATTGTTATGTAGGATGTAATTATATTGTGACCCCTCACACTCCTATATATAGAAAGGAGGTATTTTCATTTGTATCATTCAAGAATTGTTCATTTATGTGATGTAAAGGAGGTTTCCCCCTCAAAGAGGCTAATTTTGAAGTGGTTGATCTATCTATTTTTGGATCTGGTTACATAACATTTGGTATGAGAACTTTCGATTCTAGGGTTTCACTGCTTCAAATGGGCCATAATGCATTTTCGCTATAAAATTTTTTCTACAAAGCTTTAGAATCTAAAATTCCTACAACATGGAGATAAAATATTGATGGGCTTCGTGTATGAATTTCAGATCTTGTCTCGCTATAATTTCGGAGATATGATCTGAGGACGTTAGAGTCTTTGCAGGCTCAATAATTCCATCTCAAACATGTGACATAGGGAAAATCGTCATAAATTTCTCTCTGAGCATCGAACTTGAATTTCATAATAAGTGACAAAAATATGATGAACTGTATTGTTTTGGATATCATTTTCAGGGCCGAAGGTGGAAACAATGACACATGGAACTTCGTACAAGTTTTCTCTACTAAACCAGTCTATAATTAGGTTATAGTGGGAGATTGGCCATAATGATTTATTGAAGAATCCAATCTTGGTTTGACTTATTGGGTTGGAAAGAAGACTTAGAGGGATACTACAAGATGAAATTTCAGATCTTGGAGATTAAAAATTAAAAATATAAAATAGCTGCAATATCTAGCTCCTAAAAAGCAAGAAAAAGGTGTGCATTTTTTAAATTTTGCATAACTTTTGTTTGAAAAATCAGTTTGAAGTGATTCAAATGGCATAGTGAAACATAGATATCATTGTTTGATTTTAAAATTCTTGAAAACAATGACATGGACACACCTAGTAAGAAACCATAAATCTCTTCTATGACATATGAAGAAGAGGAAGAAATGCAACATGATATATCAAAATTACAAGACCAAGTGCAACAAATTTCTCTCTCGCAAAGAGTAACCAAAAATGAAATGGAAGCTAAGATGGATGGTTTGAAGAATGGTTTAAAATCAAACATGGAAGGTTTGAAGGATGGATTAAAAACATACATGGAAGGTTTGAAGGATGATTTAAAACAAGACATGGAAGGTTTGAAATAAGGTTTGACAAAATTGCTACAAGAAATGCTTCCTAATGGAGAAAAGATATTAGATGAAACTCATAAAGAGAAAAAATAAATTTTAATCATGATTTCATAGACTCTATTGTTGGATTAAAGACCCACCATATTCCAAATATCCATATGAGGAATTTTGATGGAAAGGATCCGGTAACATGGATACCACAGATGGAGCACTATTTTGATCTCCATAATGTGCAACACACACAAAAGGTACACATTGCAACTTTATATTTAGAACCTAATAAATTTGTATGGTATCGATGGATTTGTTCTTGTAAACCAATTGTCACTTGGTTAATTTTTATGAAGGAAATGATAACACATTATGAGGATATAACAAAGAGTAACACCTTCTTTAGCCAATTGATAAATCTCAATTAAAAGGGTTCAATGGAGGAGCACATTCAAGACTTCCAAAAATTGAATATAAGGGTAAATGATATTCCAGAGGAAAATACGATTGATTCCTTCATAGGGACTTTAAAGGATAACATCAAACATGAGGTTCGCCTTAGGGAACCTGATTCATTGGAGAAGGCATTCAGGGTGGAAAGAAAAGTTGAAAGCAAAATTATGGCGACAAGGAAGTCTATCACTCACAACTATAAAGATGGAAGTGTTGTTGCTCCTAGCCTTCCAAAAACTACAAGGTTTAAAACAAAAAAAATGGAAGAAAAGTGAGAAAGAAGGATTTGCCACCGTTGTGATAGAAAATACGCTAAAGGTCATAAGTGTGCTGAGAATAAATTATTTTACATAGATTGTGAAGAGGAGGAAGAAAATGAACAAGAAATTTCAAAAGAAGAGGATATACACCAGGAAAGTACTCGAGAGAAAGAAGAAATGAATCTGACCATATCTTGTAATGCATTGGCATGAATTATCACTCCTCAAACTCTCAAGATAGAAGGACATATCAAGAAGAAAAAGTTAATAGCATTGATTGATTCACATAGTACCCATAATTTTATGCATTGTAAGATAGCCAAGGAATTGATTTTCTTCCTATATCCAGCACTAGAGTGTCAAGCGATGGCTGTAAATGGAGGAACTATAAATTTCTCTCGAAAGTGTCATAATATCAAGCTAACCATAGGGGAATATTTATTGAACATTCCAATGATTTCCATTCCAATGGGTGGTGCTGATGTTGTACTAGGAGTCTAACAGTTACAATCTTTGGTAACGATAGCTTTTGATTTTCAAGAATTTTTCTTCAATATTTTTTGGGAAGGAAAGGAACTTGAATTAAGGGGTATTTAAGGGAAACCAAGAAAGATAATCAGCTCTAATGGCATGAAAAAACTTCTAAATAAAGAACAACAGGGCACAATTGCACAATTATGTTCACTAGAGATTCAAACATCGAAATCATCTATTTCTCCAGATATCCAAAAAGTCTTGGACAAACATTCCAAGGTATTTGAGACTCCCAAAGGCCTCTCACCTATTCGTGATCATGATCATGCTATTCATTTCATTCCAGGAAGTGTTCCTCCAAACATCAGGCCTTATGGATATTTGTATGCCCAAAAGAGTGAAATTGAAAGTATGGTTGCATAAATGTTAGAGGCCGTATAATTCAACCTAGTCAAAGTTATTTCTCTTCTCTAGTAGTATTGGTGCATAAGAAGGATGGATCATTGCACATGTGTACGGATTATAGGGAGCTCAACAAGCTCACTATTAAAGATAAATTTCCCGTTCTTGTCATTGATGAATTGTTGGATGAATTACATGGAGAAATTTACTTCACCAAGTTGGATCTTCGTTCAGGATATCATCAAATTAGAAAGAAGACTGAAGACATTATGAAAACAACATTTAGAACTCATGAGGGTCATTATGAATTTTCGTTCATGCCTTTTGGCCTTACCAATGCACCTTCTACATTTCAAGGTTTGATGAATTCCATTTTCAAACCCTTCCTTAGAAAATTTGTGTTAGTATTTTTTGATGATATACTAATCTACAACAACATTGGAAGGATCATGTTCAACATATTGATAGGGTTTGCAAATTATTGGAGGAGAAACAATTATTGTTATAGGTCTATTTGGGCACTTCACTCCCGACTTTTAGATTAGTACAATCAGGGCTCATCAAACCATAATTCAGTTGTTACATTCCCTGGACAAGTCATCTCATTGAATGCTTCCATCCATGAAAGTTTCCTAGCCTGAGACCTTGCTGAAAATCCTCCTTAGGACACCAGCACAGCCTTGGTTAGGGGTAACTGCACTGTAGAGAAGGTAGGTCCATTCAGGCCTACACTGCAGTGCACTTAGACGCTCTTTGACCTGTGCTGGGTGAGATTGAGTGAAATTTGCATAGGTTTGTGGGAATATTCCTTGATTATAGATCATTCTAGAAGGATCCCATCCCTTATCTCATCATATGAGCTCAAATTTGGATAGGATAAGGATCAATTAACCTCTTATCCTCTCATCCCTTTCTCCATGGAAACTAATTCCAAGTTTGGAAGGCCATTCAATACCACCATTTATGACAAAACCACCTCCATTTCCCTATAAAGGGGGCTAGAGTCTGAATATTGTAAGGAAATACTGTTGGTTTTATATTTGAGTTCATGTCAAGTAATGTTATGCTGCTAGATTGGTGTGACGAGGGTAGGAATGAAACTGGAGGAGTGACATGGGATTGAACCGCATTGGGTGAAACTCTTCCTTCTACATTAATAAAGCTCTTTATTCATTTTCTCATATTCATGTTCATATCAATGATGATTATGTGTTTCAATGTCTTCGATTCCATTCATTTATGGTAAATAGATCATGTATGTTTTGATTGTTGTTGTTTTTGTTTCTGTTGACACAGGTACCAATTGAGCGTATGCAATTCAAGTGGGAGTGGCGGGAGCAATTCAAAGGGGATCAAAGAAGAAAAAGACTACAAGTAAGTTCCTTCATCTGATCTCTCTACTATAGGAAAAGGTTAAACTACATTCCTTCTATTCTTCTAAGTGTAGCTACCCACTTAGGGAAAATATGTTTATCCGTAGATGCAAATTCCATCTATCAATTATATGGAAAAACCTTGAAATTTTTCTTTGGAGTATAGGAAGTGGAATATCTCGGTCATATTATATCTCATGAGGGTGTTATGGTAGAACCTAACAAAATTAAATCCATTAAGGAATGGAAAATACGCACAACCATAAAGCATCTTCGAGTATTTCTAGAGTTGACAGGGTATTATCGCAAGTTTGTTAATAATTATGGGAGAATAGTAGCACCTCTTAAAAAATTACCAAATAAAGATGCATTTTCTTGGACTCTAGAAGCAACTAAGGCCTTTGAACACCTTAAAGAGGTAATGTGCCAAGCACTAGTCTTAACTACGCCAGACTTCACAAAAACCTTGATTATGGAATGTGATGCCTCAGGATATGGAATTAGTGTTATTTTAATGCAAGAAGGAAGACCTTATTGGTTTTGAAAGTTGTCCAATCAAAGGAAAGTATTTACACAAACCTATTTATGAGAAGGAAATTTTGGAAAATACTACATGCACTAAAGAAATTGCGACCTTATCTAATGGGAAGATACTTCAAGGTAAAAACAAATCATGATAGTCTTAATACTTTTTGGAACAAATATTATCTTTAGAAGAGTAGAAAAAATGGGTCACAAAGATGTTGGGTTATGACTTTGAAATCATCTGCAAAAAAGGGAAGCAAAATCTTATTGCAAATATACCCTAAAAAAAGGATGAGGATATGGAAGGATTTCTTTGTGCCATTTCTATTATCCAACCAAATTGGATAACTGAAGCAAGGTATGAATGGAAGAATGATGAAGAAGTGTAGACGCTCATTCAAAAGTTACATCAAGATCCCAATATGTCTAATACATTTAGATGGAAAAATGATTCATTATGGTACAAAAATAATTTATATCTTTGTAAGAATTCCCAACTTAAACAAAAGATTCTTTTGGAATTGTATACCTCTACCTTAGGAGGGCACTCAAGATTTTTTAAAACTTACCACAGGGTCAAGAAGGAATTTTTTTCAAAGGGCCTTAAATATGATATTCAAAAGTTTGTGGTGGAATGTTAGGTTTTCCATCAAAATAAAGTTGAGACAATTAAGACCCTGGGTCTGTTACAACCTTTAGCCATTCCAAGTCAAGGTTGTTAGGAGGTTTCAATGGATTTTATCACAGGTTTACCCGAGTCCAAAGGAAAGAGTTTCAATATGGTGGTATTGGATAGAATTACAAAGTATGCACCTTTTTGTGCATTATCTGATCCATTTAAAGCGAGTACATTGCTACTGCATTTATGGAAAAAGTTCAAAATATACATGGTGTTATTGGGAAATCTAGTGTCCACTCGGAGCTGCTAGTCCCACTAAGACTGGTAGCTATCTTAGAAACAAACAAACTAAAACTACTTTAGCTTTCCTTTATGAGAAGTAGATAAGAAGGGAACAAAGGACACCAACCTCAATCTTGCGCTTGGTTCCTTGCTTGGTTCCTCTCCCTTCTGACAAATCCTTGCCGTTATTCCTTTGTCTACCCAGCTTCAAAGAGCACCTTTGGAATCAAAGCAACATAATACTATTGAATAACAGAGGTCTACAATCATAAAAAATATAGGACCATATATATATTGACCACACAAATGCATATATCATCAAACATACAAGAATGTGGAGGAAAACTTGAATAGCTTTATTAATATCGAGAATAGCAAAGAGGATTACAACCAACTGTTCTGACCCAGCGTCATCCTCCCAGCATGAAAGCCCTTCTTTCACCTCATGAAAATCTTAGATCACCCAACACTATGATATTCCACCAAGAAACCAATAGCACTTCCTTACAAGATACAAAATTCTATCCTTTGGATCTCTAGGATGAGGGATCCATATATAGATGATTGCAGGGGGGTGAGTCAGCTTCTGGGATTTTGATTAATGTCCTCTCTCTGATAGTTCTTGATTCCACTTGGAGATTGATGATCTCTTACTCATCCCTAGGTGAATTTAGAGAGGCAAGTGTCACAGGAGAAGTTCTTGGAAGATTCCATGACGATCCACCTTGCAAACTGTCTCTGCCATTTGTCTACTCTCACCCATCGTACCCTACAAAAGGGCTTTCCAGTATGCATCGCACCATTTTCAATGGGTAGGTGAGATGCATTGCACCCTCTGCACTAGGCAGTCTGTATGGTCCAGCTTTGACCAGTTCTGAGCAGTTTTCTATGGAGAACTTCTGGGAGATGATGTAATTCGCTGACCTTGTTCCTTTAGGGTGTGAAACAACACTTTTATGGACTTAATAGCCCTTGGTTTATGGACATGTATGATTGGGGTTGCAGTGCCCAAAAATTTCTATGGCAGTTGCCCCATAAAGCATGAGGTCGTTAACCTTTTGATGTCGGGTGAAATGATTTATCTTGAGGATCCAAAGTTTTTTCGATATGGAAGGCGACCTATAATAAGATAAAATACAATACATTATCTTCATAATATTTTTCATGATCTAGCTGAGGCGGGCATTCCCATGCTCAACTTTATAAACTCATTTTCATGTACATAAGACAGACAATTGTCTGTGTGGTAGACTAATGATTCTGATAGAGTCATCATCCTTTGATTCGGATGATCATCTGTGCAGCAACAATGTACATTTGATGTCTTTATTTTCTTGAATATATCATAGCCCGGATGGATGAAACTAGATTTGGGGTCTTCAAACTCGTCCAATATTCACTCGGAGTACAAGTCGATCCATGTGAAAGATGTTTTGGAGTCGAACATGGAAAGACATCACCTGATTACCAACCAATGATGTAAGCTATTAACAAGCATGAGAGGAATCACCGATAATGATGATGACCCTCAAGGTACTACAGTACAATTCGCATGGTGTGAAAAAGGGACTTGGCATCGAACACCACGCAAAATATTTCGGTCGAAGGCCATTGATGTAAACCTGTCACCAGAAGTGAGAAACTTGCCATTGAGGCATGCAAGCTTCAAAGTACTGAAAGGGTTGTTCCTAAGTCGACTTCTTGGATAATGAGCTGATGTCGACAAGAAGCGACCCATCGTAGGAGGGCCTTAATGAATCCCACATCTACGACATGGAACATAGTAAATTATTTTGGAGGTGAAAACGATCTGATGATACAGGGTTCAGGGTGGCGGTCATGAAAGAATGGAGCGTGAATGTATTGCAGTGGATGAGACACAGGCGAATTCTCTGAGCAAATTCTCTTGAACATACCAGTGACACTGACATGGATTGGTAGCATTGACCGCAAATATGGATGGTGCGATGGACCAATGGTGATATGATTGGTGAATGGAATAACCCAACCTGACTCAGACGTGGAGTGAAAGTGTCATGTTCAAGAGCGACTTGCTACCAATAAAGTTTCTTCAAGTTTTCTTCCCAATTTTTCCCCAGTCATCGCTGACCCGTACCTCTTTATTTTTGTCAAGCTTGAGGAGGATAACATATGCTTGTTCTATAATTTTCCCTTTGGGCAAACCCGTCGCTATGTTTTAACGAGCCTAGCGACAGTGAAACTCGTTCTTGTCCGTATGGACAAGTTTGTCACTATTTGGTTTTAACGAATTTAATGACAAAGATAACTCGGTCCTTTTCAATTTTGGGAGTCTGAAAGGGACGTAAAGGAGACTCAAATAATCATTTTTCATCATATAATCACTTAAGTCCGAAAAAGTTTAAAATAATATGAAAAGGATGAATTTTCAGTAATTTTAATGAGACGAACAAAATAAGCGCTCGATCTTTTTGTGTAATAATCCCTCAGGTCCAAAAATATTAAAATCTAGAGGAGGGATAGCACTTCCGGTCGCTTTAACGAGCTGGAGAGGTCAATTGCTTGGCAATCTTTTCATATTTTACGAGTCAGATGAAAAGGGCTTAAAGGAGACTCTTCTTTTGAGGAATGAATGATAATTTCAGGTAGCAACTAATTCCAGGCAAGGTTTGGAATTTTCCAATCATGACAGTGTCACAAGGATGGCTAACAGGATCACTCTTTGCAGCTGTTCCTCAAAAAGAGGTAAACAATCAAATGGAGGTGAATGACCGGCTAAAACAGAGTGGAGGTGATGATGAGAACACGACCAGGGCTCAAAAGCTAATGATAATGCATTCACAATGGTTATTTACTAGGGATTGGTTCATTTTTTAATGAGATTAAACTCTGGGGGAAAAATTTGCTCATTTCTAAAGTTTAATTTTTAACGATCTTGAACTTATCATAAAAAATACTCGTGATAATGGTCATCGATTATTTGATTTCATCGCTAACCACTTTGTTCTTTCAAAGGTTGTACTGTCTGTTCAATTGCTTCATCAAACCGATTAGAAATGAATAATATATGCTTGAAAAATGAGTTTAAACACTAATATTTTACTCGAATTACGTGAAAAGTAATTTAAAAGTGGTTTTTTACCCCTCAAATACCATTTCATTTGAACTTTGGTTTGTTGGAGCTCTGGAGGTGCTTTTCCCCCTTGATTTTCACCATCTGATTTTGGGAGATTCTGTGGACGATTCTTGGCACCGTTTGGACCAGGTTGGAGCTAAACCTGAGCTCTTCAGTTGCATTCCTTCCTTTTTGAATTTTGAGCATGTTTCCCTACTTTTCTGAGCCCCTAGGGTTTGAAAATTCACCCTGTCTCCATCGCACCCTTTCTATATTGAAAGGTGCGATGCATACTGGCTTGGCCATTGGCCAGTCAGTATGCATCTCACCCAGTACACTGCTGGGGTGCGATGGGCGCAAGAAGGGAAACTTTTGCACTGTTTTCTCATGGAATGTTTTCCTGTTTATTGCCAAACCAGGACCCTGACTCTTTTC
This sequence comes from Pinus tabuliformis, assembly GCA_031772625.1. NCBI lineage: Eukaryota > Viridiplantae > Streptophyta > Pinopsida > Pinales > Pinaceae > Pinus > Pinus tabuliformis. The sequence goes on along the minus strand of CM062820.1, from coordinate 1,289,041,408 downwards.
TTGCTTGTTTTGCAGAGATTCATCAAAGAAAAATGGTTGTTACATGGTGAGAACATGAGCATGAAGAAGAGGACATGGTTACTTTACATGATCCAGTCATGGTAACTGCACTACGGAACTGTGGCCTGTTCAAGTCTTTCCGCATCTCTAGCATGAGGCAACAAATCAACTTGTTGCAATATCTTCTCGATGCATGGAATCCTACCGACCAGGTGTTTCAGATCAGAGGCAAATCCATCCCCTTGACTGTCGTGGACATCTATTTTTTGACCAGTTTATCGAGGCGTGGTGCCCCTCTTTCATTATCAGGTTCCGCCCATGGGGCGAATTCGTGAGAGATTATATTCGCCAGTATTGCAGAGAGGGATCTCAGCCGAGTAGGGACGGCAAGATCAACGTCTGAGATGTCACTGACCGGTCCTTGTGGACCATTCTGTTCACATTTACTAGACTAGATGGTAGTGCAGCTCTTCATGTGGCTAACAGGTCCTATATGCAGTACGCCTTGGAATGCCTTGAACCAAAGGTGTTCAACTGGTGTGATGCAGTACACCCTATGATGAAAGAATAACTGACCAAGGTAAAAAGTGGAAAATCCAAGAACTTTGGCTATGGTTCTATTTTGATTGCTTTTGCCTTGGAAAGGATCCCACTGATGCAGCTGTAGTATATTTTATTTGGCTTACCTCCACTGACTGAGCCACGGATGCAGAGATGGGTCGACCTTATGGCTCGACATGCTGGTCAGTCCCTGGTTTCCTTTACTGATACCTTTTTCTAGTGGTTCAACAGTCAGGAGATGGTTTTTTCCGAGTATCCATATACTGGTAGGGATTTCCAGGGTGACCCGGATTTGGTGTTGTCGGCTGGTGAGCATTGGGGTGCTATCGATAAATTCTCTGACCATATCTCTGTTTATCGTTTCTTTTTATAATGTTGTGATTTCTTCTATCAGGACTAGTCAAAACTCATGTGCTCATGCAGATATTTGACCAGTTCGTCCAGCAGTACGTCCAAGAGCACTAGCTACCGTTCCAGCATGAGAGGCTGTGGGGAGGGCTATCCTTTGCGACCTTGATGTGGCCGAGACTCTTTCAAATTTGCAGGATCAGGTTGAGGGTCTCACTCTTGGTATCCTAGACGTGAGGACCGATGAGCTTCCTTTGAGGTTGCAGCGACATACTACTGGCGTGCCGAGTCGATGGACTAGGCTTTTACGCATGATTGCACAGGCGGTGACTTGTTATCACCAACATCATTAGACTAGGGTGCCCCCTATGATTTTGATTTTTGGGTCATTTGACCAATTTTGTCTTGGTTACAGAAAAATATGTATAAACCATAAACAATTATATATATATTTTTGATTTTTGGAACTTTATTTTGGTTGAGTTACGTGATCTTGATGCAAATATTGATGAAATGTTTCTTTTATAAATGTTGCAAATGTCTATCTAACACATAATTTGCCAATGAGTCTGTTAATGTGTTTAAGTTTCTGGAAATATGCTGATATTGAATAGAATCAAACTGCCTTTCCAAAATCTTGACCCTTAGGAACATGCGATAGATAGCTGGATTTCGTACGGAGTAGATACCAGTGAGTTGTAGGATGACGAGTTGTGAGTCTAGCCTGATGATGAGTCGGCGTATGCCACGTGTAATGGCATCAGAGAGGATCTCTATCAACGTGTTGTATTCAGCAATATTGTTCGTTGATCGACCAATACATACCCCTCTGAAACTCACTAACTCGCTGCTTGGATCGAAGATGGCCCAGGCCGCAGAAGATAGGTTCTGCGAACTACGACTCGCTCCGTCGACATATCCAACAAATGATTCCAATAGGCTCGACATCTGCAACAAATGTAAAAGTGGATCACTTAACCAAAACAATTACCCTTAGCGAAAAAAAATGTAATAAAAGCATAGGGGTTACTATCTTGAGTCAAGCATAGTAACACTTAAGGTACAACCCATTACGGGGTTGTGCCAGTGGAATCCCATCATAATCCACTAACTCGTAGGCTCCTTTTGCTAACATGCGCTTAATAATATAGGGGCCCATCCATAAAGACTTGAATTTTCCTGCTCCCAATTTATCGGACTCTTGGTCGTAAAGTAAGACCAGGTCACCTTCTGAGAAGACACGGGGTTTGAAATTCTTGTTGAACTGCACCTTGACTCGTTTCTTATGGGCTTCATTAGCCAAAGCGACATCATGACGGGTTTCATCCAATTGGATTAGTTCCAAGAAACGAGCCTCCTCTTTTGAAGTTCCGGGGAGAAGGTCAACCGCGAGTTTGAGGGATGAGATTTCACAATGAACCGGTAAGATTACTTCTAGGCCATACACCAGTTGAAAGGGTGTAAACCCAGTTGCATTCCTCACTGATGTCCAGTATGCCCACAAGGCTGAGTACAGGATTAGGTGCCAACTCCTTTTATGGACTCCAATCATCCTTTGCAGCATCCGCTTCAGGACCTTGTTGATTTCCTCAACTTGTCCGTTGGCCTGTGGGTAATATGGAGTACCGCTGTCGTGGGAAAGCCCTAATTTGGCATTCAATTCAACCATCATGTGATTATGAAAATGCGATCCATGATCTGTGACTATGGCCTATGGAACGCCGAATCTGGAGACTACATGATTGAAAAAGAAGAGGGCAGTCATTTTGTCGCTATTGTTTAATGTAGGCATCGCCCCGACCCATTTGGTAAAATAGTCTACTGCGACTATGATATACCCATTCCCCCTGGCCGAGGTGGGGTTACATGTCATGAAATATATGCCCCATTTGGCAAATGGCCCAACAACAACTACTGGTTGCAGAGGTGCGGGTGGTATTCTGGTTTTTCGATCAAAGATTTGACATGCATGGCAACTTCTGACTACGGTTATGCAATCTTTGAACATTGTTGGCCAGAAGTATCCTGCTCATAAAATCTTTCGCACCGTAGCATAACCAAATTGATGCCCCCAACACACACCTGAATGGCAATCATTCAGGACTTTTTCGGCCTCCTCGTAGGTGAGGCACCTCCTTAGAACTGTATCAACACCATGACGGTAAAGTGTATCACCGACGATCATGTGGTCTTTTGCTTGGTATCAAACACGTCGTTGTTCCGAGCGGGAGGTATTAGACCTATATTTTTGGGTTTGGAGATATATTATTATGTCTCCATACCATTGATTGCTTGAAGATATCAGAAACAAAGATTCGTCCATGATTGCTTCTTCCAATGTTGCATCGTTGGACAACGATGGGAGATCGCATAGTAACTCCGTGAAAACCAGGGATTTCTTTGATTTTGATTTTATAAATTCCAGATCAAACTCTTGTAGAATTGCTATCCATTTTGAATATTTCCCCCCCAGCAACTGTCGCGACAATATATAAGTCATGGGGTTGCAATCTGACAAAATGGTAGTTTTTCGAAAGAGGATATAGTGTCGAAATCTCTGTATCGCTTGAACAGCTGCGAGAGCTAGCTTTTCAATGTAGGAATACTTTCTTTCTGTATCATTTAAGTTTCTACTCAAATAATATATAGGATGTTCAATTCCATTGTCTTCTTGAACTAAAACCATTGCGATGGTCATATCTGCTGCAGCCAGATATAGGTTAAAGTCTTTTTGATAATCAGGAGCGTACATTAATGATGATTTTATTAGAGATTGCTTTAAATCATCAAAGGAAGCTTGCGTGACCTGATCCCAGATGAAGGGTACTTCTTTTTTCAATAGACGAGTATAACCCGTAGCAAGTTCGGCGTAATTTGGAATGAACCTCCTCAGAAGGTTTGATTTCCCTTGGAGTTTCTAAATCTGAAGCAAATTTGAAGGTGGAGGCAAATCAATGATTGCCTGAACCTTGCATGGGTTGAGACAAATCCCGTCCTTTGAGATCACAAAGCCAAGTAAACGACCAAAACTGACACAGAACATACATTTGTGTGGATTGAGTCGTATCTTGTAGTGTCGGCAGCATAGAAATATCGCTCTCAAATGCTGCGGATGATCGATCCGCTTTCGTGAATGGGCCGGAAGATCGTCGATATATGGTTGAATGATGTTTTTGATGTCATGGAAGGCATAATTCATTTCCCTCTGAAATGTTGCCCCTGCGTTCTTTAAACCAAAGGGTAGCTTTCGATATGCAAATGTGCCCCACAGACAAATAAATGTAGTCTTTGACTGGTCCTATGGGTGGATATTTATTTGATTATACCCAAAAAATCCATCCATAAATGAAAAGATTTCACATCCAGCGCATTCATCAATTATTTGGTCAATGAAGGGTGTAGGGTAGTTGTCTTTCGGACAAGCTTGATTTACATCCCTATAATCGACGCACACTCTAATCGTTCCTTGTTTTTTCATTACAGGAATAATATTCGATACCCAATCAGTTAGAGGAACCGGGTAAATAAAACCAGCATGGAGAAGTTTTTCAACTTCTACCTTGATGGCAGCGGCTTTCTTGGGGTGCACCTGCCGTAGCTGTTGTTGTACCGGTTTGACATCTGGATACATCTTAATTTCGTGTTCAACTATGCTCGAGTCAATGCCTGGAATTTCATCATATGACCAAGAAAAGACATCTTTGAACTCGTGAAAAAGAGCGTGATATATTTTGAGTTCTGAAGGAGAACAAGATTTGCCGACAGGAATATTCTCTACAACATTTGTTTTGGTCGAGATATTTATGGTGATAGTCTCTTCAATATTGGACAAGTTTCACTCGGAATCCTCCGTGCTTACAGTATTTGATAGAAAGTCAAAAACTGAAGGATGATGAAGGTCATTAGGAGTATCTTCCTTGTAATCCGGAAGATGGGAACGATGGTGGTAATCTTCCCATGGTGCCCCGTCAATTATCATTGACTGAACAATTCCTTCGTCTGTAGCATGTATTTGCGACCAAGGATCTGAAGGGGTACCATATTCCTTAGACCTATCTATCCAAACACTTGATGAGCATTGATTTGGGTTTGCCTCCCATGTCGAAAACATTGATTGCTACAATATTTCTATTGGGTTTGGAGGCAATACCTGCAGATGATCCATGTTAATATCGTTTTCTGAGATCTTTTGAATATAAGATATCATATTGTAGGTTCCTACCATTGCCACTTCTGCCAGATTGATTGGAGGCGGTAGGGCAAAAGTGCCCATTAATATAGGGTCTTTTAGTAGGCCTACTCCGATATTTTGAAGCAAATGAGGGCTTCCGTGGATCATCAGAATGCTTCCCATAACTTGTGAACCGTTGGGGAGAAATGTTTGTTGGTTGACGATTGTAATTCCTCCTTGAGAGGGAAATGAAATCTTCCTCAAGTAGGTCGACACAACGGTGGCCATAGTATATATCCAGGGCCTTCCCAGTAGGAGGTTGTAATCAAGTTTTCCGTCAATTACTTCAACATCTATTTCTACTGTTTTTCCCCCTAGTTTGACTTGCAAGTTACTTAAAATCTAGTATGGGGTGTATGTTCATCCATCAAATGCTTTTAATGTCATCGAAGATCGCGACAAGGGTGGAGATCCTAAATTTTTCCAGCAACTCATCGACATAATACATGTAAATGCCCCCTCATCAATAATTGTTCAATGAATAGTTTTGTTGAGGGCTTTCATTTGAATCAGGAAAGCTAGTTGAGCTGGTAACTGACGGTCATATCCTTTGTGATTAAAGGACACAAGATTGGAATCCGTTGGGTCAATCCCACCTATAGCCGATAATAAAGGCTGCTTTTGGGAGGGGCAATTTTGCAGTACCTCAAGTGTCGACATAGCGGATGGCGATTGGGCTAGATCCTCCATTATATTATAATGTTGTGCTACTCTGGCACGAGGATTAAATGTTGATTTGTGTACTACTCCCTTTGGCGGCTTTATCGTTAGTTCAGGAAAGATGGGTGGCACAACTTCGGTTGAAGTTGTTGTCGAACTACTAGGTTGATCATTAGCCTTGTTTTCCGACAGCTGTGGATTCCCATAATCTTTATTCCTTGTCGATATCAAAGCATCGTTTTGCTGTTTCAAAACCGACAACATTAGCACTTGGGAAGGGGAAGCATTGTCACTAGCAACCAGATTTGTTCCTGGATTCAGAAACGGATCAGTCAATACCGCCAAGGTTTTTGAATTCTTGAAGAATTTTCTAAGATCAGCTTTATATGTGTTAGAGTCGGTCTGGTCAGCCCTTCGTCAGAGATCAAAACTCTTTGTGCATTTCAATTTTAGGTGTCCCGCTCCATTCACTTAGCTGCATTTCGCTAGGGGCATGCCATGATCTGACGGAGAAAGTCATACTAATAATTTCCCTTCATGTCTGGCTCCTGCTGGCTCAGGTCTTTTGTCAACAATCACCAAAGTCCTTGACAGTCCTTTACAGGACAAAGTCATTTTCTATGTTTCGGTCTAGGAATTCATCAATTTGGTCTTTGAAACATGTCCAGTAAAGCCATGCAGGCCAGAGGGAGGCCCTTACACAGCTATGGTTCAGAGAGCTTCATCGTCACATGGATAGACTTCGACTCTTCTTCAAAACTCTGTTTTGAAGAAAAGTCAAACAAGGTCATTTATGACAAAATTTTCCAAAAAAATTCCAGTTGATTTTTTCAGATACAGTCATGGCTTCCGTGGCCAAATACCTTGTCATACAGTCCTTGCAAAGATGTGCTGAAAATTTCATCGTTTGAGCCAAAATGTCAAAGAGAAAGTGAAAATCAGTTTGTTTTAAAGTTAGTGAAAAAGTGCAAAACAAAACATTAGAAAAATGGGTTTTCAAGGAAGAAAAAAATAAACCCATCTCTTCCAAGGCTATAAATACATGTTTTGACCCAAATCAAAGGCATTGTGCTATTACAAGACTTGGAGAAGACATTGCAAAGGTGTGAGTGTGAGATTGGAGTGTTTGCGTGAGTGGGAGCAGGTTTTCGAGGGCGAGGCGCACATACCCAGGAGCGCGGCGCATTCACCAGGCGCAGCACACATGCAGCTAGCCCACAGTTGAAGGTTTACACAAGGGCAACACATACCCAGCATGTGGCGCACTGGGATTTGCGTGCGATGCACACAGACCAGGGGCCGGAAATCATTGCCAAAGCACTCCAAACTTTGGTGAAGGCTATCAAATTGAGAGGTAAGTCTTACAACCTCACCTGTTCATCAAATTTTATCAAGGATATGGTGTTTGTGGAGATGTTTGAATGTCACCAAATGGCATAAGGTCAACCATAAGAAAATCACCAAGAAAACGATGGCTGGGGTTGTCAAAATGTGTTGATAGTGCCAAGGTTTCACTCCCCTCACCTTTTTCCCCTCACCTATCATTTTTTGTTTCCCATCTCCCCTTGATAATTTTTCCTAAAACCCCACCCTAAATCACTACCAAACCCTCTCCCTATTCCTCCACTATTTTGTTAACTCAAAATCACTATAAGACCAGCTTATTGTGCAAGCAAGGCTGTGAAAGAAATGTGCATGGTCGAAGGGTTGAGGAGTCAAATGATTAGGAGCAATTTAGGGTGATTTCAGGGCGCGCGGCGCACACACCAAGGACCGTGGCACACTCATTGGGCGCGGCGCACACAGAGCTCATCCACTATGTAAATCTGCCACTGGCGCGGCGCACTGGGCATTGCACGCGGCGCATAGAGATATAAAGCCCAGAAAACAATTAATTTGCCTAAAAATTTTTGAATGCTCATCAAATTTGGTAGGTAGGCAACCTACCTCCACTCTTGCATTGAACCTGAAAGGAGTAGCATGGTTTTAGGAGTATAAATCAAATGCAAAATTTTTTATAAAGCAAACGAAAGAAGACACAAAGAAATCATGATCCTAGGGTTTATGCTACAATGACAGTGCTGCCAAGGTGTTTCAAAGCCTACCCCATCAACACTATACCCAAACTACTCCCAAATCCCTGACAAATCTCTCCATTTAACCCCTATTCCCATTTCATCATTCCCCTCCTAATACTCCCTGTTTTATTATCCCCTTGGTGGCAGATTTTTAGAGCAACTACCAGCTTCATTGGAATTCAAGGGCAGCATAAAACTCAGGGTACAAACAACAGTAATGGCATCTGAAGTTTCATCAGAATATGAGGAGGAGACCCATAGTGACACAGCTTCGGGAGAAAGGGCCCAAAGGAGACATCACCGGAGTGGCAGACATCTTAGAGATGAGCCAAACACCCTCACCGAGTTGCAGGCATGCCCTCTTGCTATGTCTTGTTTCCAGCACTTAGCATGTTTTGAATTTTGTTAGAGGGTGGAAAATGCTAGAGTTCATCATGAGTTGGCCCGTCTTTTTGCACTTCACCTACATGGGGGACAGTCTATCTTGGCTGGGGTCACTTTCACATTGACACCCGAAACCATATCAGTGGCAACAGGCATACCAAACATTGGAGAGCAGTGGCACAAGAAGAAGAAGGTAGAGAGGCATCATTATGAGCCTTACATCAAAGAAAGCTATTTGAGCCACCTCACGAGAGTTTTTCCATTCATATTTCTAAAAGATGAGTATGCCCCGCTCATGAAATTGATCATGAAATACTTCAGTTGCGAGGGGAGGTTTTCTCGCCTTTATGCATACCACATCAGGTTGCTCATGCACTTTACCAGGGTGCGGATGATGAACCTCCCATTTTTCATCTGCGGGAACATAGAGAGAATGAGAAATTTCATGTAGCACAAGACCCCTCGACAACAGCTCAACAGTGTGTATCACTTTGCCCTTATCTGGATTTTGGTGGACCATCAGTTGGGATTGCAGGGTATTGCTTGGGAGGACATCATTTCCTGTGACTTCTTCGGCGCTCCACAGGTGGTTTCAGAGGTAGAGCATGAGATAGGGGGCCCATCTCATTAGTATGAGCGACATGAGACTGCTACTATGCCAGTATACATCACCTATCAGAAAGGTAGTAGACCCTTATTTGCAGCAGCAAAGCGAGTGTTATCTCCACCCGGGGTGGAAGCGGCCTCGCTTCTGACATCAGCATCACAGGAGTAGGGTAAGGGTAAGGAGCCAGTGCAGGAGGAAGGGCCATCAGGTGAGCGAGAGACCAAGTTTTTTCTCTTCCAGGATGATGAGACAGATGCAGAACCAACAATTAAGGAGCTTACTGAGTCCTTGTCCATTGACTTGGAGAGGGCCAAGTGGAACATGAAATACCTAGAGCAGAGAAACAAATAGCTTGAGGACCAACAGACGATCATGGAGCTGCAAAATATTCGTGAGCATCGCCAAGATGCTCAAAGAAGAAGGGTTGCGCTCACATCTTTGGAGCAGGCAATCAATGAGGATCGGGAGGCCAACCTTGAGAAGGTCAACATGCATTTGGAGAGGTTGCTAGACAAATCTAACCAGGACCTTGCTCTATTGAGACATATTGCTTTCCGTTACAGGGTGCGAAACTTGAGTGCACAGGCCCGGATAAGGAACTTGAAGGCAAAATTGAGGAAAGCAACAGGAAGGGAAAAGAGGGAAAAAGAGCAAGATCGGCTTCGAATCTTGGCTGAGGCTTCCTTCGCCCATCATAGCACCCCATAGAGATCCTCTAGCCCAAATTTCAAAAAATGTGGGGAAATTTTGGTCATTTTGTAATTTTTTGGGTAAAAAATAGGGATTTTCTCCCTCTGCGCCGTGCCACTGGCGCGACGCTAAAATTATAGGGCTCCAAATGAGGAATGGCTTGCAGATTTGGATTCAGCATGGAAAATTATGACTACTGGTGTCCGAGCAAGATATTTGGGCAAACTCTAGGTCTCCTAAAGGTCAAAAAACACCCAAAAATGGCCTCTCTGCCACTTTTTTGACACACAGAAAGCAGTCTTGGGAGAATGGAGATTTGGAGGGGAAAATGAGCACCAAATTTGAAAATTCTAGTTGTGTTAGGAAGTAGACAGGATAGGATTTCCAAAAAGCCCACTTGGGTACATTTTAGACACCTGAAAGTGCCCCAAAAAAGGTACCAAAGTAGCACAATGCACAGAAAAAATGGCGGGGCACACAGAGGAAAAAGTTGCCATTTTGCTTCCGTTTCGCGAAATTTCGGTTCGCGACTTCTCCAAGTGGGCCCGCTCATCTACACTTCGGTTTTTTGGCACCAAAGGCAGCATTTAAAGAGTTTTTTCTCCAAATTGGCTTCTATCAAAGTGGCAAAGGAAAGCAAACGGTCACCCCAAGCCAAATGTCATGTTTGCAGCGCTGCACCTGTAGCTGATGGTTGGCTCTCCATCTCCATTTTGTAATGATTCAAGTAACTCCCCAACCCTTGGGCATTCTATCTCTTCCTCACACATTCTATATATTGTATGCAAGTTATTTGCAAAGTGTTGGTTGGCTTGTAACTTCTGGGAGACTGTGGGAAAGAAACTTTGTTTCTTCACTGTGTATTTTTGACAGAGAATTAATGAAAGGCAGCGGCTCTGTTTCATGAGATTCTTGTGGTTGTGAGTGTAACAAATGTGTCTCTTATGTTTTCATATGTATTTCATTATGTTTCATAATTCAATTCATGTTCATTTCCAGTGAAATTTTCTGAGTGAGATTAGGTAGAATTCAATTTCATTGCTCTTCCTGTGGGAAAATTTCATGTTCAGTGTTATTCTTTTGTTGAAAAGGATTCAATTCACTATGCCCTTTTCACTTTCTTCAGCAATCTATTCATGCCGCGGTACCTCAAACTAAATTGTTACATTTCCCACCTACCTTGCCTCACAGAATAATCTGTGCCTTTGTATTAGATTCTCTGTTCTTTGCTGAGTGCCAGTCCCATAACATCCCAGAAGCTTGGTCATTCATAAAATTGTTTCCAGAATCCCTATTCACTTACTAGCCTAAGGTAAATATTGCATTGTAAGTCATCTCAGATTGTTTTCGATCATCTATTCACTGAACGTGACTCGGAGAGAGCCCTCTCCTGCTTTGGTAGGGCTAGCTATCAGACTGAGCGTGGTTTGTGGTTACCCTAATTTTTGCCTTCCTTCAGCCTAAGGCAGATTTTAGGTGCTAACATAGTGGCGACCATACTGGGGAACAAGTTGAAATCAAATCCCGTTGTTACATAATAATTCTAAGCTTCCGGATGATGAGCTTAGGATTGGATAGGCGGAGTAAGTTGGTTGTGTCCTGTGATTTTTCTCAATAGCACGCTGGCTTCGAGACGATATACCAGAGCCAATCCAGACCCGGATCCTCCTCATATTTACGAAAACACCAATTTGATCCCAAGACTCCTTCGTCAAGAAAGCACCATAACTCCCGTGTTCAAATCCCATTCATGTCCCGACATTTTTGAGTATCTTGAAGAGCTTGAGTTTGACGAACAGTTTAAGATATAATTGTTTGAGTCTAAATCCGAAAGGGCTATTGATTATACTGTCCCCAATCCGAAATTTCTTGTAGACCTCGAAATAGAAAGAGCTAATAGATTAATTGATAATTACATTGCAACACAGCCCCAAACTCCAATTGCAAGCCCCTTGCAAATTGTGCACACTCCTTCAACACCTCCAAGGCCAAATCCACCGAGAATGATGGCTGCCCGTTTTGCACCCCTTGTTCTACCTCAAGTTCTAGATGATATGCCAACAGATTATCAAAGTAAAATCCCGTTTTTTGATGGCACTCCTAACAACATTACTGCTCAGCAACATTTAGACAAAATGGCAGACTTCTATGAACTTCATGAGATTGATGCAGAGAACGTGGCAATGAGGCTCTTTGTACAGACATTTGCAGGTGATGTGAGGAAATGGTTCAGAGGTTTGCCGACAACAAGTATCACTACCTTGGATGAACTACAAACACAATTTTTGAAGCGGTGGGAAGTGAAAAAGAATCCCCTTCAAATTCTGGCCGAATATGAACAAATCAAACGGAACGTTGGTGAGTCGGTCCAAGACTATTTTGTTAGATTTAATGTAGTCTATAACGAAATTACAGATCATCTAAAGCCACCTGTGGGACTAGCAATGATGAAGTTTCCAGATGGTTTTGATGCTGACATGGCATACCAATTAAGAGAGAGAGAACCGGCCACAATGGAAGACATGCAGAAAATTGCGGTCAGCATTGAAGCAAATCTGCTGTCCAAAAGAGCTAGAGCGAAAGCAGAAAAGAAAACCACTGTGAAAGAAGAATCTTCTTCAATGGATCAACTTCTCAAAAAGGTAGAGCAGATGCTTGAAAGGGTAAAACTTGACAAGCCAGAGCCACAAGTTAGGAATCCTAACTTTTGTGGCCAGCAGCAGCCACAATATAGAATAAGACAAAGAGATCAGCGAACTCAAGAGCAGACAGCACAACAGCCGGTACAAACACCTTTGCAGCAGAATTTTGTGCATGGATCGGAGTCAGATGAGGACGGGAATGTAATAGGTGAAGAAAACCACCTCTTTACTCCAGATGAGCTGCCTACTTACATTACCGAAGAGGAAGAATGTGCAGTGAATTCAGCCACACACCAAGACACTAATTTTATTCTAGCTACCGACACCGTGTTGGAAGAAGAATCAGAAGAATATCAAAGGGGGTATATGAATGCTCTGTCTGCACAACAACGGCGATATTGACTTAGAAACAGAGATGTGCCGGTCAAACCAATTTAGAAAAAGAAGGAGGTTGACACAACAAAAAATGATTCATCAGCTACACAAAGAAAAGGAAAGGAGGTGGTTGGTCCGGAGAGCAGCAAATCAAAATCAGTAGAACAATCACAGCAACCAGCCACATCAAAAGAAAAGGAAAGGAAAGAGATCCCAGTCAAAGAGGTAGAAAATACTCCCACTTTTAGCCTAGAGAACGAGATTTCTAAGCTAATGGTATCCATCCCCTTGACTGAAATAATGAAGAACAGCAGTTATAGAGGACAGATTTCTAAAATGTTGAATTTGGACCCAATGTTCGACATGGTAAATGTAGAAGATGATAAGCCTGAAATGATTTTTGGACCAGCATCGAATGGTAAGTCTCTTGATAGTGATGTGCCACCCTTCTATATCAGTTTACGATTGCATGATTTTGTGTTACACAACGCCATGTTCGATTCTGGAGCTTCTCACAATATCATGCCTAAGGCTATCATGGATAAGCTTGGTCTGGACATCACCCGACAATATCATGATCTCTATTCATTCGATTCCAGTAGAGTAAGACGTATAGGACTCATCAAAGACTTAGTTGTGAGTTTGGATCAGCTTCCTATGAAAAATGTATTGATGGATGTGGTGGTGGCAGATATTCCTCCAAGGTTTGGCATGCTTCTTTCCAAGTCTTGGGTAGCGAAATTGAAAGGGACACTACAACTGGATTTCTCCTATACAACAATCCCGGTGTTTGGACAAATGAGGAAGTTATATCGGGAACAAAAAATGAAATATATGATCACAAGCAAGGAGAAACCTATAAATCATCCTATTAACTATGTATATACAGATTTAGAGTCTTTTGTTCTGTTTTCAGATAGTTTAAATGAGATAGATAGTCAGATAGTAGAAGCAGATGACATTCCGGAAATAACAGAAAATTTCAGAGAAATTTTGAAGAAAGAAAGACAAGAAAAGTAGGAAAATTTTGGGCAATCAGCTGAAAGTAATGGACAGCAAGCAGACAAGGCACGACAAATAGATTTGCAGCACTTACAAGAGGAAGAGGAAGGCTCGTGGACCATGGATTTCGATGGAGAAGTAGGAAATGATGGCGTTGGAATTGGAATTTGGGTACGCAGTCCTTTCTCCACCCCAAACAAAGTGCCTAGCAGCGTGAGGGTTTTCTCTTACAGGCTGGCCTTTGAGTGTTCAAACAACGAAGCTGAGTATGAAGCTCTGATTATTGGCCTGAAGATTCTTAGAAAGCTGAATGTAAAAAGGATTTCGGTATATGGCGACTCTGAGTTGGTAATAAAACAGGTCAGAGGTGAGTATCAAGCAAAACATCCTAGGATGCGGGCCTATCGTAATGCAGTTTTAGACATCTTGAAGTTATTTTCAGAATACACCTTGACATGTGTACCTCGTATACAAAATAGTATTGTTGATGCTCTTTCCAAGGCAGCGAGCAGCTTGAAGATCCCCATGAACTCCAACAATAAATTTGAAATCCATTTCAAGCATCGTCAAACCATTCCAGATAATCAACGATATTGGCAAGTGTTTCAAGATGATGAGGAGATTAAGGATTTTCTACTAAACAAAGGCAAGTTCAAAGAAACCTCAATTGATGTAGTAAACGATGAGGGCAAAGGGAATGGTACAGATGAAGTGCAGATCAATGAAATGGACGTATTGCAGCTGAAGAATAACATCATTCCTAAAGGCTTGATACCTCTAGAGGAACTTTTTGATTAGGATGATGTAGCCCGCAAGCCAACATTGCAACCAACAGAGAAGGGTGTAGAAGAAGTCAACATCGGTACAGCTGCCAATCCAAAGTTGGTAAAATTGTCCAAAGCATTACCGCCAAAGATCAAGGACAAATACATTAGTTTGATGGCTTCATTTGTAGATGTGTTTGCTTGGGACTATTCTGATTTAAAGACCTATGATACAAATATTATTCAGCACACAATACCCATCAAGCCCAATCAAAAACCATTTAGACAGAAGCTGAGAAGGATAAATCCAAAGTTGCTGCCATCTATCGAAAAGGAGGTAAACAGGTTGTACAAGTCAGGTATCATTATGCTCATCAGATTTTCAAATTGGATATCTAACTTAGTGCCTGTACGTAAGAAGAGCGGTGAGATCTGCCTATGCATTGATTTCAAAAATCTAAATAAAGTCTCATTGAAGGAAAACTATCCACTACCCAAGATGGACCATATACTTCAGCGAGTAGTGGGGGCATCTCGTATGTCACTGCTTGAAGGTTATTCCAGATATAACCAAATTTCTGTCCATGAAGATGATAGAGACAAGACAACATTCACCACTCCATGGGGAACCTTTCACTACGCCAAAATGCCCTTCGGTTTAAAGAATGTAGGTGCCACATTTCAGCGGGCAATGGACTTGGCTTTTGCAAATGAGAAGGATGTGTTTTTGGTGGTGTACTTGGATAATTTGACGGTATTTTCCAAATCTGATGAAGAGCACATTCATCACCTAAAAATTGTCTTTCAAAAGTGCAGGAAATATGGTCTATCACTAAATCCTAAGAAGATCTTGTTCACTATGGAGGAAGGAAAATTACTTGGGCACATCATTTCAAAGGATGGCATTCGTATAGACCCAGCACGTGTGCAAGCAATTCAGCAAATCAATCTGCCTAGGAACAAAAAAGAGATACAATCATTCAATGGTAAGATGAATTTTCTGCGTCGCTTTGTGCCTAATCTTGCAGAACACTTAACAGAAATGACCAACATGCTTAAGAAGGACAGCCAGGTGAAATGGACAGAGGAGGCTGTAAAATATTTCAACTTGGTCAAATTGGCCCTTTCTTCAGCTCCAGTTCTAGTCAGTGCGGACTACACTCAGGATTTCATATTGTTTTCATTTGCTTCTGAGCACACTATGGCAGCGGTATTATTACAGAAGAGAGATGATCATGAAAGACCCATTGCATTATTCAACAGGGCTATAAGGGATGCAGCTTTAAAGTACAACATCATTGAGAAGCAATCCCTGGCATTGGTGAAGGCATTGAAGGATTTCCGGGTATATATCCTACATTCTCACATTCTGGCCTATGTTCCTAATACTGTTGTAAAAGATGTTTTAGTGCAGACCGATCCGGAAGGGAGAAGAGGCAAATGGATTGCAGCCTTGTTGGAATATGATGTGGAAATAAAGCCCACAAAGCTGGTCAAAGGACAGGGGTTGGCAAAGCTAATGGTCGAATCAAACTTGCATGCCTTGGACATAAATCTGATCGCTGCCATGTCCGATGAGAATGAGGAAGGAATGTCAATTCAGGTATCCAAAATGTTTGCTTTGTCCCCATGGTATTCAGATATAATATATGTGTTGAAGAATCTGTCACCACCGCCCGACATGACTAGAAACAAAGCGAGAACACTCAAATTGAAGGCTGGCAAGTTTTGTATTTTGAATTCTGCACTGTATTCGGAAGATCCCGGTGGCATTTTGTTAAATTGTTTGGTGGAAGAGGAGGCAAAGAAAGTCATGGAGGATTTACACGGAGGAGAGTGTGGTGGTCATCGTTTTTGGAAGTCAACAGTGAACAAAATTTTGAGAGCAGGGTACTACTGGCTTACTTTGTTTGTTAATGTGTATAAGATGGTAAAGCACTGTCATAAATGTTAGATTTTTGAAGGGAAACAGAAATTACAGCCTTTGCCATTTAAGCCTATTGAGGTGAGCTCTCCCTTCCAGTAGTGGGGGTTGGATTTCATTGGGGAAATTCATCCTTCCTCTTCCGGACAGCATAGATGGATCCTTATAGCGACGAACTATTTCACAAAATGGATTGAGGCAGTCCCTACCAGACAAGCCACAGACATGGTAATCATTTCATTTCTCGAAAATAACATCTTGTCTCGCTTTGGTTGTCCAAACAAATTAATCACTGATAATGCAGCAACTTTCAAATCGAAAAGGATGGTAGAATTTTGTCATAAATATCACATAATTTTGGGTCATTCAACTGCCTATCATCCGCAAGGCAATGGATTGGCAGAATCTTTGAATAAATCCTTGGTCAACATCATCAAGAAGCTGCTAGAAATAAATAAAAAGAGCTGGAATAAGAGGTTGGTCCATGCGCTTTGGGCAGATCGGATCAGTCAGAAAAAATCTATTGGTATGTCACTGTTTGAGCTTGTTTATGGAGTTGAAACAGTATTCCCCACCTCTCTTGCTGCCCCGGTGGTCAGACTTCTTCAGGAGGTCGGCAGTGAAGAAGATCCCATGCAGAGAAGGCCGAATCAAATGATCCACTTGCAACAAACAAGAGAAGAAGTTTTCAAGAACACATCCAAATTGCAGGAGAAAATAAAGAAAATCTATGACAGAAAAGCAAAAGCAGATAAATTTCAGTTGGATGATGTGGTGCGTAAGTGGGATGCAAGGAATGAAGAGAAAGGCAAGCACGGAAAGTTCGAAAATCTTTGGAGAGGTCCTTTCAATATTGCAGCATATAGGGGTCAGAATGCCTCTCTCCTGAAGGAAATGAACGGGGAACATTGTCCTGGAGGGCCGATCAATGGTCAGCTGCTCAAGCGGTATCACTGCTGATCTATTAATGCTACTTCCACTGTCATTTTAAATACCATTTTTATTTCAGTTTGGTTTCAGTCTGTAAAGTTAGTTTTTGAGTTATTTCAATGTCAAGTTTGAGTCAATTTCTTGGCCATTTCAATTTCATAAATAAGTCAGAGTCCTGTGTTGTTTATCAAAATGATGACTCCATAGCCCAATGGACAAAGGCACTGTCTAGCTCCTCCAGAGATTTGCTGTTCTTGGAACCTCCAAGGAGCTACCATCCCCCATTGGAGCCAATGTTAGAGTCGGTCTGGTCAGCGCTCCGTCAGAGATCAAAACTCTTTGTGCATTTCAATTTTAGGTGTCCCGCTCCATGCACTCAGCCGCATTTCACTAGGGGCATGCCATGATCTGACGGAGAAAGTCATGCTAATGATTTCCCTTCATGTCTGGCTCCTGCTGGCTCAGGTCTTTTGTCAACAGTCACCAAAGTCCATGACAGTCGAGGTCTGTTCCTTTACAGGACAAAGCCATTTTCTATGTTTGGGTCTAGGAATTCATCAATTTGGTCTTTGAAACATGTCCAGTAAAGCCATGCAGGCCAGAGGGAGGCCCTTACACAGCTATGGTTCAGAGATCTTCATCGTCACGTGGATAGACTTCGACTCTTCTTCAAAACTCTGTTTTGAAGAAAAGTCAAACAAGGTAATTTATGACAAAATTTTCCAAAAAATCGCTAGTTGACATTTTCACATATAGTCATGGTTTCCATGTCCAGTCCCTGCAAAGATATGCCGAAAATTTCATCATTTGAGCCAAAATGTCAAAGAGAAAGTGAAAATCAGTGTGTTTTAAAGTCAGTGAAAAAGTGCAAAACACAACATTAGAAAAATGGGTTTTCAAGGAAGCAAAAATTAAACCCATCTCTTCCAAGGCTATAAACACATGTTTTGACCCAAATCAAAGGCATTGTGCTATTACAAGACTTGGAGAAGACATTGCAAAGGTGTGAGTGTGAGATTGGAGCGTTTGAGTGAGTGGGAGCAAGTTTTCGAGGGTGTGACGCATTCACCAAGCGTGGCACACACGCAACCAACCCACAGTTGAAGGTTTACATAGGCGCAGCACATACCCAGCACGTGGCACATTGGGATTTGCACACGACGCACATAGACCAGGGGCCAGAAATCGTTGCCAAAGCACTCCAAACTTTGGTGAAGGCTATCAAATCGAGAGGTAAGCCTTACGACCTCACCTGTTCATCAAATTTTATCAAGGATATGGTGTTTGTGGAGATGTTTGAATGTCACCAAAAAGCATAAGGTCAACCATAAGAAAATCACCGAGAAAACGATGGCTGGGGTTGTCAAAATGTGTTGATAGTGCCAAGGTTTCACTCCACTCACCTTTTTCCCCTCACCTTTTTCCCCTCACCTATCATTTTTTTTCCCATCTCCCCTTGATCATTTTTCCTAAAACCCCACCTTAAATCACTACCAAACCCTCTCCCTATTCCTCCACTATTTGGTTAACTCAAAATCACTATAAGACCAGCTTATTGTGCAAGCAAGGCTGTGAAAGAAATGTGCATGGTTGAAGGGTTGACAAGTCAAATGATTAGGAGAAATTTAGGGTGATTTCAGGGTGCGCGGCGCACACACCGAGGAGCATGGCGCACTCATTGGGCACGGTGCACATAGAGCCTGTCCACTGTGTAAATCTGCCACTCGAAACCATATCAGTGGCAATAGGCATACCAAACATTGGAGAGAAGTGGCACAAGAAGAAGAAGGTAGAGAGGCATCATTATGAGCCTTACATCAAAGAAAGCTATTTGAGCCACCTCACGAGAGTTTTTCCATTCAGATTTCTGAAAGATGAGTATGCCTCGCTCATGAAATTGATCATGAAATACTTCAGTTGCGAGGGGAGGTTTTCTCGCCTTTATGCATACCACATCAGGTTGCTCATGCACTTTACCAGGGTGTGGATGATGAACCTCCCATTTTTCATCTGTGGGAACATAGAGAGAATGAGAAATTTCATGTAGCACAAGACCCCTCGACAGCAGCTCAATAGTGTGTATCACTTTGCCCTTATCTGGATTTTAGTGGACCATCAGTTGGGATTGCAGGGTATTGCTTGGGAGGACTTCATCTCCCGTGACTTCTTTAGTGCTCCACAAGTGGTTTTAGAGGCAGAGCATGAGATAGGGGGCCCATCTCATCAATATGAGCGACATGAGACTACCGCTATGCCAGTATACATCACCTCTCAGAAAGGCAGTAGACCCTTATTTGCAGTAGCAAAGCGAGTGTTATCTCCACCCGGGGTTGAAAGGGCCTCGCTTCTGACATCAGCATCACAGGAGCAGGGTAAGGGTAAGGAGCCAGTGCAGGAGGAAGGGCCATCAGGTGAGCGAGAGACCAAGTTTGTTCTCCTCCAGGATGATGAGACAGATGCAGAACCAAAAAATGAGGAGCTTACAGAGATCATCCAGGAGCAGTAGTTAGTGATTGAGTCCTTATCCCTTGACTTGGAGAGGGCCAAGTGGAACATGAAGTACCTGGAGTAGAGAAACAAACAGCTTGAGGACCAATAGACGATCATGGAGCTGCAAAATATGTTGGCATTATGATTCTGTTTTGGCTCTATGGTGCAAGTGTTGTACTTGATGGCAACTCACTCAAGTGGAAAAGCTCTTTTCAAGCTCTTTAAATGATGGAAAATAAGAGGTTCGCAGGTGCATCGTTCAAAAGGTGCGGACCCACAGGTTTGCTGTCCAGGGAGTGCGGACATACCCGCAGGTTCACCGTTCATAAGGTGCGGTCCCCCAATTCAATCACTCCAATGCAAAGAAGCGCACTCACGTCGGGTATCCTATGTTTGGCCCTTGGTATTTAGCCCATCTTTTACGATCCTATAGTTTTGGCCCGTGGTATAGGATCTAATTTATTGAACCCTGGTTTGGATCCCTTGTATTGGTTTTTGATGGTTTTGTCCCATGGTATGGATAAGGGTTTTGACTATGAAAAGGGGAAGGAGATCACTTGGCTGGTCACTCGTGTGAAATTGAATATCTTAAGATTTGAAATTTTTGGGTTTTTGGGTTTTACAAAGCTAAGATCTAAATCCAGGAGAAGTCTTAAGGCGAATCTATTGATAAGTCGTGAACTCTTGGGCGCATGATCAGATATGTGGATTTGACTGACTGTGACACATTGGAGGACTGTTAATTTGGCCCTAATCAGAGGTTCGCAGGCGATCCACGGCATAGGTGCGGGGGTACGCAGTGCAGGAGAAGATGCAGTGCGGGGGTACGCAGCGCATCAGAAGGCGCAGTGCGAGGTACGTAGTGCACAAGAAAGCAAAGTGCAGAGATACGCAGAGGCACAGAAGGAACAGTGCGGAGGTACGTGGTCTGACACATAGTGCAGTGTGTATCGATGTTGAGGTACGCAGTTCAGCAGAAAGGGAAGTTGCGGTGGTACACAGAGTGGCAGTAGGATACAATGCGGATCTGCACAGTTCAGGCACAGAAAGGCTACGGATACCTGCATGTTTATATTGGTGAAGTTGCGGACCTGTCTTGAAACATTTATTGGCTGTCTTTTATCTATTGTTGCAGAGTTCTAGGTTAGATTTCTGGTATTACTTTTCTGTTTACAGCATTCTGAGTAGTTGGGTGATTCATTGGTTGTATAAGGAGATTGGGTGATTTGCATGTACTTGATGATTATTTGATCTTCTTGGATCTAGTCTGAAAATTAATGAAACGTGGTCCTTAAAGAAGTAAAAGAGCAAAGGGGGTTGTAGCTCCCTTCTAGGAGAGACTGGAAAACGAGAGAGAGTTGTAGCTCTCTACAGGTTGTAGCCTGCGTACTGGTAAAGGACTGCACCAATACAAAATCCTTGTAAAAGAAGTTTCTAAATTGAAAGAAGATAGAGACATATTGCAGTAGGTGGTTTTCACCCACATTGGGTTTCCACCTTATATCTGGTGTTCTTTGGTGTGCTTATCTATTTTTCTGGTTCTTGTTCATTATTATATGGTACTGACATACAAATTAATGATCAATATCTGAAGAATAAATTAAAGTATAAATCTGGAAGGCAAATTGAAAAGAATTTGATAATACTGATTCACCCCCCCTCTCAGTATTATTTCCAACAATTGGTATCAGAGCAGGTTCTTGAGAAGAAGCTTGAATGCTTGAAGAAAGATCTTACATCATGAGCAACTACGAGAGGGAAGCATCAATCAGGCCACCGATTTTTGATGGGACAAACTTCATTTATTGGAAGGTAAGAGTTACTGCCTATCTTCAATCTCTTGGTACAAAAGTATGGGATATCATAGATACAGGGTATACTTTTCCTTCAGTAACTCCTACAGATCCGGCTGAGAAGAAGAAATATGAAACAAATGCAAAGGCAGTCAATACTCTATTAGGATGCCTATCTCAATCAGAATTTGTCAAGGTAATGTAGTTTAAATCTGCAAAAGAGATATGGGACAAGATTGTTCTGAGCTATGAAGGAGATGATTAGGTAAAAAGAGAAAAACTTCAAACCCTTAGGATTCAGTATGAAAATCTCAGGATGTATAATGATGAAAGTGTGGCTAACTATTTTCTTCGTGTAGATGAGATTGTTAATTGTATGAAAAATTTGGGTGAAGAAATAAAAGAGGCTGTTGTGGTTGAAAAAGTTCTAAGATCTTTGTCCCCTAGGTTTGAATCTAAAGTTTCTGCTATAGAAGAAAAAGAGAATCTACAAAGCCTTAAAATGTCACAGCTGCACGGAATTCTAACTGCTTATGAAATGAGGAAAGGAGGTCCATCAGACAGGAGAGAAGCTACCTTCAAGGCTTCAGGCAAAGGCGAGTATTACGAGTCAGGACACGTGTCAGAAGAAGAAGAAGAATCAAATTTTGTCAGAAATCTTCAACGTGGTACTGGACGGTTTCGAGGTAAGTTACCTTTCAAATGCTTTTCTTGTGGGAGAGTCGGTCACTATGCTGCCAAATGTCCTCACAAGGAAAAGATTGACAAAGGAAAGGAACCTGTTAGATGGAACAAGAAATAGAATGCAACTAAGAAAAGTTACTACACTCATGAAGAGAGTGATGGCCTATCAAATAGTGACGAAGATGAATGAGGTAATGATTATAAACTTTTAATGGCCTTTGAAGATGATGATTACATGGATGCTATAGATGTGGATGACTTTTATGAAGAGATTTCTAGACTCAAGACATGTTTAGAAGAAAAGAATGTGATCATTGATACTCTGCAATTTCAACTTGATGAAAAATAAAAATCTCTTGAGAAGTTAGAATGTGAAATTGTTGGCCTTAGAAAAGAAATTGAGAAAACAAAGGTTCTTAATCTTAAGTTTGTTAAAGGATCTGAAACTCTGGATGAGATTATCAATGTACAGCGTTCTCCACTAATCAAGACAGGTCTAGGTTATAATGGAGAAACATCTCAAGCATCCACCTCAAAGAGTTATCTTGATGCAGCAAGGAGGAATGAGCAAAAGCCCAATGGATATCATTAGGTAAAGCAGGGAAGAATTACAAATAGAGACTACCAGGTAAACCAGGGGCAATCCATCTTAAGGGTGAACAAAAGCTACAACCAACCACAAGTAAAAACTTCTCAATTTTCTTCAAGAATGGATGACAATAGAAATTACAATCATTTGGCTGGTAGATTTGATAATCGCAGAAGTTTCTTCAATGGCCAATGTTTCTCTTGCCATAACTTTGGTCACAAAGCAGCTCAATGTGTTGCCTATAAGACAATCATGACTAGAGAAGCTCAAAAACAAAGAAGTATGACCGAGATTATGAAAAGGACCTATAACAATTTTTCGGCGCTTGAAAATGAAATTGAATTTTCTATTTGTAATAACTTTGGTCATGAAGATTCTGAATGCAGGAGCAGATTTCGGCAAACAAAGGAACAAGCCTCAAGCACCCGAACATGGAGAATAAAGGAACCACAACCAGAAAGATGTGGGATAGCTTTTTATGCAGAAGGACATGAAAATCTATGGTACATCGACAGCGGATGTTCGAAGCATATGATAGGTGATAAAGAAAAACTTGAATCATATACTGCTTTAGAAAAGGGTAAGAAGGTTTCTTTTGGAAATGATACCCCTGCAGCCATAAAAGGAAAAGGCACTGCTCACTTGAAAGAAAAGGTCAAAGTTGGAAATGTTTTGTATGTTGATGGCTTGAAGCATAATCTACTGAGTGTCAGTTAGATGTGTGATCAAGGAACTGAGGTAATATTTCGATCAAATGGATGTAGCGTTCGTGATCTTGATACAGGAAAAAATGTGATCAAAGGCAGAAGAACTCCAAATAATCTATACATATTTGAAGAAGGACAACAACAATGCTATTTGAGCAAAGATGATGAACATTGGTTATGGCACCAGAGGTTGGGGCATCTAAGCTTTTCACAAATAAGGAAAGCATGCAAGTACCAGGCAGTTCGTGGTCTTCCAGTTATCAAAATTCCAGACAACACCATATGCAAATCATGTCAGTTTGATAAGAAAACCAGAACTAACTTCCCTAAGAAGGAAGGATCAGCCAGCAGGCCTCTTGAACTAGTCCATACAGATGTATGTGGTCCATTTAGGACAAGGTCACCTCGAGGAGAAGAATACTTTATATTATTTATTGACGACTTCTCCAGGATGGTTTGGTTGGGACTTATGAAACACAAGGACGAAGCATTCGAAAAATTAAAATCTTTCAAAGTCTTGGCTGAAAACGAATCAGATCACAAAATTAAGTGCCTCAGGTCCGACAGAGGTGGGGAGTTTACCTCAAATGAATTTTTTGATTTCTGTGAAGAACATGGAATAATAATGGAATTCTCTACAGCTAGGACTCCTCAGCAAAATGGAGTGGTGGAAAGGATAAATAGAACGGTCCAACAAATGGATCATGCTATGCTTAATGAATCTGGGACTCCCACAACCTTCTGGGGTGAAGCTGCATTTGCTGCGGTTGTTATTCTCAACAAAACAAATGTCCGAGTGAACAACACTCAAACTCCTCATGAGCTCTGGTATGGTGAGACTCCTTCGGTAAAGCATTTCAAAATTTTTGGGAGCAAATGCTACATCAAGAACACTGATGAACAGCTTGGCAAACTTGAACCTAGAGCAGCTGAAGGCATTCTCCTTGGTTATTCTCCCCACAGCAAAGCATATAAGTGTTACAATAAAAGACTTGGAAGAATTGTTGATAACATTGATGTAGTGGTTGATGAAAAAGGATACATCCCTAGGCAAGTAAATCATGAAAATATCGAAGAGGATGAAGACTACTCTCCAAATCAGACAAATGATGAAGAAGAACCTCAAGAGGCACCTGAGGAGCAAATAAGGATAGAAGAGAAGACTCCATCCAGGTACGTTCAAAAGAATCATCCAGAATCTCAGATTTTGGGGCAGAAAGAAGTAGGTGTACAAACAAGAAGAACAATTGCAGAAGCCTCAAGCTATTTGGCATTGCTCTCCTCCACTGAACCACAAAATGTAAGAGAGGCATGCAAAGATGAATTCTGGGTCAAGGCGATGGATGAAGAACTTGAGCAGATCGAAAAGAACAACACTTGGGAGTTGGTTCCCAGACCAAAAGATAAGAATGTCATAGGGACAAAATGGATCTTCAAAAATAAGTTGAATGAAAATGGAGAAGTAATTAGAAACAAGGCCAGACTTGTGTGTAAAGGGTATGCTCAACAAGAAGGAATAGACTTCGAAGAAACTTTTGCTCCCGTTGCTAGACTTGAGGCCATATGAATGTTCCTTGCTCTCTCAAGCTTTCAGAAGTTCAATGTTTTTCAAATGGACGTGAAATCAACCTTTCTGAATGGAGACTTAGAAGAAGAAGTGTACATTGAGCAACCAGATGGTTTCATCCTTGGGAATGATCCAAATCTTGTATGCAGACTAAAGAAGGCTCTCTATGGTCTTAAACGGGCTCCAAGGGCTTGGTACTACCATTTGGACAAATATCTTGATCAACAAGGTTTTTCAAAGGGGTCAGCAGATAGTAATATTTATATAAAAATTGAAAATGACAAATTACTAATACTTGTTGTGTATGTAGATGATATTATCTTTGGCAGCAATGAAGAAGCTATGAGTCAAAGCTTTGCCTTGGTAATGCAGAAGGAATTCGAAATGTCTTTGCTTGGAGAACTAACATATTTTCTTGGATTGCAAATCCAACAAAATGAAGGCGGGATCTTCTTGTCTCAAACCAAGTATCTCAAGCAGATTTTGAAGAAATATGGCATGGAAGATGCAAAACTAGTATGTACCCCCATGGTCATAGGATGTAGCCTCAGTGAAAATGATGAATTAGCAGCAGTGCATCAACCAACCTATAGATCTATAATTGGAAGTCTACTTTATTTGACAGGTACCCGACCAGACATCATGCATGCAGTGGGAATAGTTGGAAGATTTCAGGCAAATCCAAAGGAAACTCATCTTCAGGCAGTGAAGAGAATTTTCAAGTACCTTCAAGGAACTCAAAACTATGGCTTATGGTATCCTAGAGATACAGATCTCACACTTCATGCTTATACAGATGCAGATTGGGCTGGAAGCGTGGATGACAGGAAGAGCACAAGTGGTGGTGCATTCTTTATGGGTTCCAGATTAGTATCTTGGTTCAGCAAGAAACAGAGTTCGATTGCTTTATCTACAGCTGAAGCGGAATATGTGGCTGCTTCATCTTGTTGCACTCAACTCCTTTGGATGATGCAGACCTTGCAGGATTTTGAGATCACTTGTACTCCACCTATCTCCATCCTATGTGATAATACAAGTGCAATCAGCATTTCAAAGAACCCAGTCATGCATTCAAAGACCAAGCACATACCGATCAAGTATCACTTTCTCAGGGAACAAGTGCTTGAACAAAAGGTCAAGTTGGAGTATGTTCCTTCTAAGGAACAAGTTGCTGATATACTCACCAAACCATTGCCCAGGGAGACCTTTGAATACCTCAGACAAAAGCTGGGGGTTGTTGATGCATCATCCTGTTGTTGAATCTCATCTGTTTTAGAGATTGTTGGTTGTACGCGAGGCTCATATGGGGTATACGCATACATTTGCTGGTTTATGGATTGGTGGAATATCGTATAGAACTGGTTCAGGGGGAGCACATATAATGCATTGTTGGCATTATGGTAGCATAGAAGGCGAACATGGATGTTGATCTGAATATTGCTGCAATATGTCTCTTTCATTCATGGTGTATGGTGGATTATGATTTGCAGATATGGTTTACAGTCAAGGGGAGCATGATCAACAAAACAAAGACTTAAGCATGGTCTCAGGGGGAGCATAACCCTTTGCCCTTGATGTCAAAGGGGGAGAATGACGATGGGGATCTTGAGGTTGCCATCAAGTGCAAAGGGGGAGATTGTTGGCATTATGATTCTGTTTTGGCTCTATGGTACAGGTGTTGTACTTGATGGCAACTCACTCAACTGGCAAAACTCTTTTCAGGCTCTTAAAATGATGGAAAATAAGAGGTTCGCAGGTGCATCGTTCAAAAGGTGCGGACTCGCAGGTTCGTCATCCAGGGAGTGCAGACATACCCGCAGGTTCACCGTTCATAAGGTGCTGTCCCCTAGTTCACTCACTCCAATGCAGAGAAGCGCACTCACGTGGGGTATCCTATGTTTGGCCCTTGGTATGTAGCCCGTCTTTTACGATCCTATAGTTTTGGCCAGTGGTATAGGATCTAATTTATTGAACCCTGGTTTGGATCCCTTGTATTGGTTTTTGATGGTTTTGTCCCATGGTATGGATAAGGGTTTTGACTATAAAAAGGGGAAGGAGATCACTTGGCTGGTCACTCGTGTGAAATTGAATATCTTAAGATCTGAAATTTTTGGGTTTTTGGTTTTACAAAGCTAAGATCTAAATTAAGGAGAAAACTTAAGGCGAATCTATTGATAAGTCATGAACTCTTGGGCGCATGATCAGATCTGTGGATCTAACTGACTGTGACACATTGGAGGATTGTTAATTTGGCCCTAATCAGAGGTTCGCAGGCGATCCACGGCGTAGGTGCGGGGGTACGCAGTGCAGGAGAAGACGCAGTGCGGGGGTACACAGTGCATAAGAAGGCGCAGTGAGAGGTACGCAGTGCAGAAGAAAGAAAAGTGTGGAGATACGCAGAGGCACAGAAGGAACAGTGCAGAGGTACGCAGTCTGACACACAGTGCAGTGTGTATCGATGTTGAGGTACGCAGTTCAGCAGAAAGGGAAGTTGCGGTGGTACGCAGAGCGACAGTAGGATATCGTGCAGATCTGCACAGTTCAGGCACAGAAAGGCTGCGGATACTTGCAGGTTTATATTGGTGAAGTTGCAGACCTGTCTTGAAACATTTATTGGCTATATTTTATCTATTGTTGCAGAGTTCTGGGTTTAGATTTCTGGTATTACTTTTCTGTTTACAGCATTCTGAGTAGTTGGGTGATTCATTGGTTGTATAAGGAGATTGGGTGATTTGCATGTACTTGATGATTATTTGATCTTCTTGGATCCAGTCTAAAAATTAATGAAACGTGGTCCTTAAAGAAGTAAAAGAGCAAAGGGGGTTGTAGCTCCCTTCCAGGAGAGACTGGAAAACGAGAGAGAGTTGTAGCTCTCTGCAGGTTGTAGCCTGCGTACTGGTAAAGGACTGCACTAGTACAAAATCCTTGTAAAAGAAGTTTCTAAATTGAAAGAAGATAGAGACATATTATAGCAGGTGGTTTTCACCCACATTGGGTTTCCACCTTATATCTGGTGTTCTTTGGTGTGCTTATTTATTTTTTTGGTTCTTGTTCATTATTATATGGTACTGACATACAAATTAATGATCAATATCTAAAGAATAAATTAAAGTATAAATATGGAAGGCATATTGAAAAGAATTTGATAATACTGATTCACCCCCCCTCTCAGTATTATTTCCAACAAAATATTCGTGAGCATCGCCAAGCTGCTCAAAGAAGAAGGGTTGCGTTCACATCTTTGGAGCAGGCAATAAATGAGGATCGGGAGGCCAACCTTGAGAGGGTCAACATGCATTTGGAGAGGTTGCTGGACAAAGCCAACCAAGACCTTGCTCTATTGAGACATATGGCTTTCCGTTACAGGGTGCGAAACATGAGTGCACAGGCCCGGATAAGGAACTTGAAGGCAAAATTGAGGAAAGCAACAAGAAGGGCAAAGAGGGAAAAAGAGAAAGATCGGCTTCGAATCTTGGCTGAGGCTTCCTTGGCCCATCATAGCACCCCATAGAGATCCTCCAGCCCAAATTTCAAAAAATTTGGGGAAATTTTGGTCACTTGGTAATTTTTTGGGTAAAAAACAGGGATTTTCTCCCTGTGCGCCGTGCCACTGGCATGACGCTAAAATTCTAGGGCTCCAAATGAGGAATGGCTTGCATATTTGGATTCATCATGGAAAATTGAGACTACCGGTGTCTGGGCAAGAGATTTGGGCAAAATATAGGTCTCCTAAAGGTCAAAAAAGACCCAAAAATGGCCTCTCTGGCACTTTTTTGACACACAGAAAGCAGTCTTGGGAGAATGGAGATTTGGAGGGGAAAATGAGGACCAAATTTGAAAATTCTAGTTGGGTTAGGAAGTAGACAGGACAGGCTTTCCAGCAAGCCCACTTGGGTACATTTTGGAAACCTGAAAGTGCCCCAAAACAGGTTCCAAAGTAGCGCGACACAGAAAAAATGGCGCGGCGCACAAAGGAAAAAATTGCCAATTTGCTTCCGTTTCGCGAAATTTCGGTTCGCGACTTTTCCAAGTGGGCCTGGTCATCTACACTTCGGTTTTTTGGCACCAAAGGTGGCATTTAAAGAGTTTTTTCTATAGATTGGCTTCTATCCAAGTGGCGAAGGAAGGCAAACGGTCACCCCAAGCCAAATGTCATGTTTGCAACGTTGCACCTGTAGCTGATGGTTGGCTCTCCATCTCCATTTTGTAATGATTCGAGTAACTCCCCAACCCTTGGGTGTTCTATCTCTTCCTCACACATTATATATATTGTATGCAAGTTATTTGTAAAGGGTTGGTTGGCTTGTAACTTCTAGGAGACTGTGGGAAAGAAACTTTGTTTCTTCACTATGTATTTTTGATAGAGAATTAATGAAAGGTAGCAGCTTTGTTTCATGAGATTCTTGTGGTTGTGAGTGTAACAAATGTGTCTCTTATGTTTTCATATGTATTTCGTTATGTTTCATAATTCAATTCATGTTCATTTCCAGTGAAATTTTCTGAGTGAGATTAGGTAGAATTCACTTTCATTGCTCTGCCTGTGGGAAAATTTCATGTTCAATGTTATTCTTTTGTTGAAAAGGATTCATGTCACTATGCCCTTTTCACTTTCTTCAGAAATCTATTCATGCCACGGTACCTCAAACTAAATTGTTACATTTCCTGCCTACCTTGCCTCATGGAATAATCTGTGCCTTTGTATTAGATTCTCTGTTCTTTGCTGAGCGCCGGTCCCATAACATCCCAGAAGCTCGGTCATTCATAAAATTGTTTCCAGAATCCCTATTCACTTACTAGCCTAAGGTAAATATTGCATTGTAAGTCATCTCAGACCGTTTTCGATCATCTATTCACTGAGCGTGACTCGGAGAGAGCCCTCTCTTGCTCTGGTAGGGCTAGCTACCAGACTAAGCGTGGTTTGTGGTTACCCTAATTTTTGCCTTCCTTCAGCCTAAGGTAGATTTTAGGTACTAACAATATGGACACTCTCTTGACCAATGATCCTCATCACATATAAGGCATGGAGGATTTGGTTTCCTATCTCTAGAAGGGTTTGCAGAAGATTTTTCAGGGGACAACTCCTCCTGTTTCTTCTTCTTCCCTTTCTTTTTCTTCTTGCCTCCTGGTTGTTGGTTTCTTTGCCTTTGTAAGTCAATACAACATTTACTTCCGAGGCGAGAAGTTCTTCATTTTCCTTTCGACCTAAAACCGTATGGGCCTTTTTCGACTTAGGGTTTACAGTTTTCGTGCTAGTCATTCCTATCACGCCGTCTTTAGCATGAGTGTCTTTGTTTGATTTAGGAGAGGGAGGAACGGAAAATTTCAGTCTAGGAGCATCAGGGATTTTATCGTAGAGTGTGCCAGACTGAGTATAGATCAAATCTAAATATTGCACATGAGCAATGACTTGCTCTTCAGTGACGACTCCTCCCTTTGCCACATCTTCTGTAATAGAAGGTAACAATGACTTAATAAACCATTCAGCCAACAGTTGATTAGGAACATATGTTTTTACCATTCTACGATGACGTCGCCACTCATGAATATGATCGGATATGTGAGTGGCTGTCATTTGCTTGAAATTGGTAAGAAGCTCTGTTCCCGTTTTGTACCTTATGGGTAACTGAAAATGGGTTAAAACGGTTGTGGCTAGGGTACTGAAATTATCAAACGAAGCTCTAGGCAATTCGACATACCATTTTGCTGTCGGAGCAGTTAACGTTCATTGAAAAAGGCGAAGCCTAATCGAATCATCGTTTAGAGTGTTAGATGAACACCACAGATGAAAGGTCATCACATGATTCGACGGGTCTTCACCCGGATTTCCATTAAATTTAGGAATATCTGGTGAAGTTTATGAGGAATCACTGGCCACCAAGGGGCGTAAGCAATTGGATCGTTTGTTAGCTGATTTAGATCTAGTAACTCTAAAGTTGCCATGAAGGGCAACTGTGTATTCAGGTTTGGTGAAGCATACCGAGGATAAGATGGGATTGCCTGAGCAGTGGGTCTTTTCATACCAGCATAGTGCATTTGATACTGATAACTTTGGTAAGGTTGATGGGAATAACCATTATGAAATGGTTGATGTTGACCATTTTGAATATACGACTGCCCATTACTTGCAAAGATTTGGTGCTCAGATCCTTGGTAAACTTGTTGGAATTGCAGTTGTTGATATTGCACCAGCCGTGGTTGTGAGACCATGTGCTGTTGTCCAATACTGGTTGTTTGACCAAGATGAGGGGTAATGGTACCCGTTTGAGCCTGGGTCACTCCAGTTAAGGAGCCACTAATCGATGATTGTGGTGGTGTCATAGAGAAAAGGGGCTGTTGGATTGCGACCTGAGAGACTTAAGGTTGGCATACAACAGGTAACACTTGTACTTGCGACACCGTCACAATAGCCAGTGTAGTGGGGATATTTGACATAGGCAGAATTTGTTGCATTGAGTATACAACTCTTGGTTATTGAGGTAGTATTGGCGTCCAACCACTGGATGTAATTCTAGCATAACCTAAATTCTGTTACAAACTCTTGTATGCTTGACCTCCTGGAGGAGACAATGAAAGGGAATATTGCCCCCCATACGGCGGTAATCCAATGCTTAAGGAATGATTTGCCTTTGAGGACCGGACTACCCAAATTGACACTGCGAATGATCAATTTACTGAGACTCAACATAAGAGATTCCAGATATTATTCCAGACAAACAAACGGGAATAGACCATACTGTCGAAACAGCCCCTGGATGGATTCCATCCAGTGATTGAGAGCTAGTTGCGACAGACGGTACGCCAGCAAACATTGTTGGAGTGGTAGCAGGAAGTTCTGCCGCTGCTGTGTCAGATGACACAGTCCTAGATGTCGATGGTTGTTCAGACATATCTTGTCTATCCAAAATATTTCCCAGTGATTCTACAGGAACTTCCGATAATGGTAGATTAATTTCTGACAAAGAAGGATATAGGGTGATCCCAACTCCAAAATGCGATGGAGTACTAGATGGAGGATCCTCCACAATCTCTTCTATGGCAATCAAACCAGGTGGAAGAGGTAGACCGTCAGGTCCATAAAATATTTCTAGTGCTGAAGAAGGTATAGATTCTGCAGCGACAGATGTTTGGGGAACAACACCTTCTGAATCAGCTATAGATGGGGCCAGTTTAGGTATAGATGTGTTTACCCTCACACTAGGATCAGTTCTACTGTCCTCTAGTGGCTGCGGAACTTCGTAAAGGCAGGGGTACCAGAAATTTTTGGGGTAACCGGATTCTCCGAGGGTGTCAGAACACCTGTTCCAACCAGACCAGGGGACTTTGAGCCGGTTAAACGAGTTCGCTTTGTTTGGAGTAGTTTTGATTCTGGAGACAAAGACAGTTGAATCGTAAGTCTCCACGAACAACGGGGTTTCAATTGACTTTCTTCCACGATTGTGGATTACTCGATCAACTAAAAATAAAGGGGAAAATGTTTCTAAATTAAATGAATTTTAGATGCTTTGACACAACTTGTTTTTTCAATTTTTAAGAGTCAAGAAAAAACAAAAGATGGCTATAGTCGCCTTCGATTTTTAATGAGCCTGAAGTGACAAGTGCTCAAATGGACCTTTTCCTTTAAGGAGTTTGAAAAGGAACGAAAGGGACTACTCTGGAAATCTAGAAAGGGGGATTACCAAACCAATCGCAAAACTGCAAAATACTTTTTATGGTATGGCAGTCAATCTTCTCGAATGATGTGTTCAGTGCATTGCGATCGATAGGGCGGCAGACACAGCTTCCTATGGATAAAGGATATAGCCTATTGTGGTCTCCCATTATATACTCGACGGTACGTGGGAGCACAAGTCCGTACTGGCACTTGTCATTTCAAAGAGGAGGAATCATCCAACCAATAGTGAAAGCGATAGTTACCAGGCTTTACGACGCCGGAATACGTCTCTAGCCTAGACTTCTAGATGTTGTGCGTTAGGTTCCAAAGCATTTTTAGGTTCATTAAATTTATTTTACAGTTGATCTTTCTTAAGAAATTTTCCTTTCAGGTTCACCGCGTGATGTAGATATACAATTCCTAAAATGCAATCTAAGATGATAAACAATCGTTTAATCTTCTTTTTGCAATTAAAATCCTAGCTACTAAAGAAAGAGAGATGATATTCTTTCAACATAGAGCAGAGAGCACACACTAGATGCAATGTCCTAAATCAAACCAACAAGCAGTCTAAATGCACATGCATGTAATTTTTTTCAGCTTTCTTAATGTGTGAATGACAGGAAGAATGCTAAGTACAAATCTAAATTATCTTTTCAAAGCGACAGTACTAACAAATTTCTCTTCAAAAACAAAATTAAGATAATGACGACACTTTGCTATTTTGAAATGAAAACTTCTTTTGACACTTGAAAAACTACTAATTCAAATCAAATACAAGAGTAACTGTATAATCGACCATTAAGAACAATAGAATTCTTTTCTTTGACTAAAAACAACACTTGGAACACTTTCAAATCAAAAGACGACAGTTTGATTATGCTACTTCTTTGTAAAAGAGAACTGTAAATGGCGCACAATACATAAAAACATTCACAATTCTTCGTACTATGGAGATGGAATCATGCAAAGGAAGGGAGTTTCTTTAGTGGTATATTGGTCACAGTCAACAAAACTCCTGAATAAAGTTGAAGAGAGTGAACACATAAACCAAAATCTGAGGGCATAATAGATCTTGTCTGATCAGCGCACCTGCAACAAAGGGAAAGTGTGATGCAGCGGACCTACTACACGCGGGAGGTGCGATGCACCCAGATTCCGAAGAGGAGAAAGTGCGATGGTCCAAGGCGGAGACTTCAACTTGGTTCCGGGTCACAATTTGCAGCTTAGTTCAGGGATTTAGGCCGAGCTAATGATGTTTAGTAAATATAAATCACAGGGGCTGATCTAATGAGGTTACTAGAGCCACCACTAGGGAAATTAGAAGGTTTGCAAATCGATTGTTCAGTTTATAAACAAAATCCGGAGATATACTAAAGCAGCATTGATCTACTTTGCACTTGCATAGCAAATGCAGTTCGAAGGCTAGCTGGCTTGACTTTAGGCTCCATTTGTAAGTTTATAAAACAAACAAATATAGACAAGCAAACAATCTATTCGCTCCCTAGTATGGTCGCCATTTTTTTATCGGGAAATCTAGTGTCCACTCGGAGTTGCTAGTCCCACTAAGACTGGTAGCTATCTTAGAAACAAACAAACTAAAACTACTTTCGCTTTCCTTTATGAGAAGTAGATAAGAGGGGAACAAAGGACACCAACCTCAATCTTGCGCTTGGTTCCTTACTTTGTTCCTCTCCCTTCTGACAGATCCTTTCCGCTTTTCCTTTGTCTACCCAGCTTCAAAGAGCACCTGTGGAATCAAAGAAGCATAATACTATCAAAGAATAGAGATCTAAAATCATAAACAATATAGGACCAGATATATATTGACCACACAAATGCATATATCATCAAACATACAAGAATGTGGAGGAAAAATTGAATAGCTTTATTAATATCAAGAATAGCAAAGAGGATTACAACCAATTGTTCTGACCCACCGTCATCCTCCCAGCATGAAAGCCCTTCTTTCACCTCATGAAAAGCTTAGATCACCCAACACTATGATATTCCACCAAGAAACCAACAACACTTCCTTACAAGATACAAAATTCGAGCCTTTGGATCTCTAGGATGAGGGATCCATATATAGATGATTGCAGGGGGGTGAGTTAGCTTCTGGGATTTTGATTATTGTCCTCTCTCTGATATTTCTTGATTCCACTTAGAGATTGATGATCTCTTACTCATCCCTGGGCGAATTCAGAGAGGCAAGTGTCACAGGAGAAGTTTCTGGAAGATTCCATGACGATCCACCTTGCAAACTGTCTCTGCCATTTGTCTACTCTCGCCCATCGCACCCTACAAAAGGGCTTTCCAGTATGCATCGCACCCTTTTCACTGGGTAGGTGAGATGCATCGCACCCTCTGCACTGGGCAGTCTGTATGGTCTAGCTTTGACCAGTTCTGAGCAGTTTTCTGTGGAGAACTTCTGGGAGATGATGTAATAAGCTGACCTTGTTCCTTTAGGGTGTGAAACAACACTTTTAGGGACCTAAGATCCCTTGGTTTATGGACATGTATGATTGGGGTTACAATGCCCAAAAATGTCTATAACACATGGAAACCCAAAGATTATTGTAAGCGACAAAAATCACATTTTCATTGGAAATTTATGGATGAAATTATTTTCTTGTCTGGGTACTCAATTATCTCATAGCTCATATTATCATACTCAATATGATGGGAAAACTAAGATGGTGAGAAATTGTTTGGAAGGATATTTTCATTGCTTTGTATCCGATAAACAAACACAATGGGTCAAGTGGTTACCTCTGGCTAAATGGTGGTATAACACTTCCTTCTATGCTGCAACAAAAAATACCCCATTTTTGGAACTTTATGGATATCATCCACCATCCATCACATCATCTTTAAGAAAAAATTCTAAGGTTCAAGTAGTGGAAGATCACATCGAGCATCAACAACAAGTTCTCCAACTCTTGAAGGATAACCTCAGTTTGGCACAGAATCGAATGAAACGACAGGCATATCAACATCTCAACGAAAGAATTTTTGATGTAGGTGTCTGGGTATTTTTACGGCTACAACCATACAAACAAATTTCCCTCAAGCAATCTAAGAAGGATAATAAATTATCACCAAAGTACTATGGTCCTTACAAGGTGTTGTAAAAGATTGGTAATATGGCATATAAATTGGAGCTTCTTGCATCTTCCCGAGTGCACCTAGTTTTCCATGTTTCATGCTTAAAGAAGGTTATAGGTGACAAGATACTAGTTCAAAAAATATTTCCAGAAGTTGATGAGGAAGGAAACTAATATTGGAACCTGAAGAAGTCATGAAAGAAAGAACCTGACAGATATGGAATCAATCAATTTAAGAGTATCTTATCAAGTGGAAGAACTTACTTGCTGAAGATTCCACATGGGAGGATGAGAATTTTATACATAAGC
Organism: Pinus tabuliformis; assembly: GCA_031772625.1. Lineage (NCBI taxonomy): Eukaryota > Viridiplantae > Streptophyta > Pinopsida > Pinales > Pinaceae > Pinus > Pinus tabuliformis. The sequence goes on along the minus strand of CM062820.1, from coordinate 1,289,005,315 downwards.
ATCTAGAACTACTAAAGCATTGAGGACACACTTTTTTGAAGGAGAAGGGCATGTTAGGTCCCTATACTACTAGTGTAGCCCCTTATTGTTAATATTGTGCCCATGTAGTCCCCATAGAAGCCCACTAACATTATTGTTGTACCCTTACATTATTATTGTTATGTAGCCTCTGATTATATTGGGACCCCTTATACTCCTATATATAGAAAGGAGGCCTTGTCATTTCTATCATTCAAGAATTGTTCATTTATGTGATGTAAAGGAGGTTTCCCCCTCAAAGAGGCTAATTTTGAAGTCGTTGATCTATCTCTTTTTTTATTTTCTTACATAACATGTTAAAAGTGCTAATAGTTGTGTAATATGTGTAGGGAAGCATCCTGTAGAAGAATGCCTATCCATACTAGGATTCAAATCAACATTTGAGCGAGCGCATTTGGTACCTGATCCATTACATGCTATGGGGGCATGAAATTCATGGCCACGGGTAAGTACAAGTATGATTTCTAAACCTGCACCATATTTTCCTCATTATAATACACCAAAATATTCCTATCAAAACATGAATTATCCTCAGTCTTGGTAGATGTGTATCATTCTTAGTATGGGCAGTCTCCTACTTCCCCTTGAAAAAAAGGATGGAGGGGAAAACCACTCTCATTATTCCTATCCCATTCCTACACATTCATATCCCACATCATATGCACCTTATCCCATGACACGACCTACAATACCAGCTGCATTACCTCAACAAACGCAACCCATGCCACCACCACTACCATTTCCACCACCATTCTAACCACCTCAATTGCTAGTAGAGCCATGTTGAGATTTTCTGTTTAATTAATTTTGGAAAAAATCTCATGTATGTGACAACAATAGGATTAGTTGCTATATTAGCTCCAATATTTTTTGAGGAGGAGTTAATTCATCCTATATTTGTTGTGAGGGAATTTATGATTCAGTTTTATACTCCATCTATAAGAAATGTAATCCCGTAGAGGATTGTGTGAGTGTAGGGAAAATAGGGTGAGCTGAGAGTATGTGTGAAGAATTAGAATTGTTGTAATCTCCTGTTGAATAATAAGATTATCGATGCCTCTGTTCTGGTGGACGTAGCCCAGATTGGTTGGGTGAACCACGTTAAAATCTTTGTGTTATGGTTTGTGATTTTTGTATGTGCTGTGTATATATGTTTATTTTTATTTCCACTGCGCATTGTTTAGTCTAACAATTGGTATCAAAGTGGTGCAGCAGAAGCATGGAGGGCCCATAACCTACAGGTCTCTGGCTGTGGAGCTGGTGTGTGTGACAAAGCTATTGAAGGTGGAGTTTTGGCGATTGGCACGGTTTCGGCAGAGACAGTCGTGCCAATTTTTGACAATGATCGGGTTGGCATGTTTTATTTTGGAACAGACATGCCAGTGGCGCAGATCCGAGTTTGATACTCGCGCCAAAGCGCCAGTATCCCGATTGGCGCGGATCGACGGGTTTAAGCGCGTCAATTTTTTGTTGTTCTGGCGTGGATCGTCTGCTATTAAGGAAGTGCCAACGTGCCAAGCGAGGATCACTTTCGTAAAACTACATTTTGTTATTTGTTTTTTTTTGTAATTTGCAGTTTGTACAGCAGAGGGATCATATGATAAGGTAAAGGCAGCACAGTAGAAGGCAAAGGCATTTTTTTGTTAGATATTAACTTTATTTATTAAGTTGGAATTGGAGATTCAGTTTGTTACAACATGGAAAAAACTCAAAGTGCTCTTTTTGAGATCGAGAAGTTCAATGGAAAAAATAACTTCGAAATTTGGAAAGTGAAGATGCATGATCTACTTGTGCAACAAGGCGTGGTGAAGGCGCTGTTGGGAAAATCCAAACAGCCTTACACCATGACAGATGATGAATGGAATGAATTGGATGGAAGAGATCTGAGTGGCATTCGACTGTGTTTGGCGGATGATGTTTTGTTTAACATCGTGTGAAAGAAAACTGTTGCTGGTTTGTGGACAAAGCTTGAGAAGCTGTACAAGACAAAATCCTTAACCAATAGGATTCTTCTGAAGCGACAATTGTACAGTCTGCGCATGAAGGAAGGTACAGCTATTACTGGTCATTTGAATGTCTTTAATACTCTCCTGGTGCAATTAGAAAGTATAGAAGTAAAATTTAAATCAGAGGATAAAGCTATAACTTTATTATGCTCGTTGCCCAAGTCATGGGATCATTTTGTTACTTCTATAAGACTAAGTATATCAGAAACCCTTGAATTTGACGATGTTTTTGGAGCTTTGTTGTCCAAAGAGACAAGGAAGAGGTCAAATTCCGAAACCTCTACATCATAAGCAATGATGGCTAGAGGTCGTTCTAGAGAAAGACACTCCGGTAAGCACAGCGACTCGTGTTCAAAATCGAAAGGGAAGAAGAGTAAGGTAAAGTGCTGGTTTTGTGGAAAAACGGGACATTTGAAGAAGGACTGTTGGAAGAAACAACAAGCATCCAGAGAAGGCTCTTCAACAGAGAAGAAAGAAGCAAACATGACAAATACAGGTTCGGCATCCAAGACAGGTATGAGTGATGAAGTGTTATCAGTTGATTTGTCTAGTCATGAACAACATTGGCTGTTACATTCTGGTGCATCAAATAACATGTGTATTCATAGGGAATGGTTTAAAACTTATAAACCAATCAATGATGGAGTAGTTTACATGGGAAATGATGTCACATGTAACATTGTGGGAATTGGAACTATTCAGCTTAACATGTTTGATGGGACAAATAAAATTTTAACTGATGTAAGACATGTACCTGAACTAAGGAAAAACCTCATTTCATTAGGAGTACTAGACACTAATGGATATAAAACCTTTATTCAAGGTGGAGTAATGAAAGTTTATAAAGGAATTTTACTAGTAATGAAAGCAAAGAAGGTTGGAAATCTTTTTCAGTCAGAAGGAAGAATAGAGTCAGATCATGTTTCTACAGTGTCTGAAAATGACAGTAATTCTATTCATTTATGGCATCAAAGGTTGGGCCATATGTGCGAAAGAGGATTAAAGATTTTATCTAATCGTAAGTTACTTCCTAATCTAAAGTCTGTGAAGTTAGATTTCTACAAACATTGTCTGTTTGGGAAACAAAGCAAGCAGAAGTTTCAAACTGGAAAACATACTAGTAAGGGAATCCTTGATTATATCCATTATGATGTTTGGGGTCCGTCTCCTACAACCTCATATGGAGGTTTGTCATATTTTGTATCTTTTATTGATGATTTCTCTAGAAAAGTGTGGGTCTACATGTTAAAGAAGAAGTCTGATGTGTTTACAGTTTTCAAACAGTTTAGAGAATTAGTTGAAAACATCACTGGAAGAACTATTAAATGTCTAAGAACTGACAATGGTTGTGAGTTTACTTCAAAGGAATTTGATAATTATTGCAAGGAAGCTGGGATCGAAAGACATAAAACCACTGTGTATACTCCGTAGCAAAATGGAGTTGTTGAACGCATGAACAGGAATCTTTTAGAGAGAGCAAGAAGTATACTGAGTAACACCAATTTGCAGAAGGAATTGTGGATAGGAGCGGTTGCTACAGCTTGCTATTTGATAAATCGATCACCATCAACTGCAATAGGATGCAAAATTCCTCAAGAGGTATGGAAAGGTCATCCTTGTGATTATTCTAAATTGAATGTTTTTGGGTGTGATGCATATGCTCTAGTTCCAAAACATCAGCATTCTAAATTAGATCCTAAATCAAAAAGATATATCTTTGTTGGATATGGTGATGGGACTAAGGGATACAAATTGTGGGATCCTACTACTCACAAGATCATCATTAACAGAGATGTTAAATTTAATGAATCCTCACTTGAAAGTTCAGATGTAGATTATAAAATGAAACAGGATAATGTATCTAAACTTCAACACATTCAGTTTGATACCAGTTCAAATACTGATGATGATTAAGATGAACATGTTTCAGATGCTAGTCATGAACAAGTTTCAGATGTAGATCATGAACAAGTTTCAGATGTAGATCATGAACATGTTTCAGATGCAGATCATGAAGAAGTTCCTACAGATAATAATCAACAAATTGTGGAAGTACCAGAAACATCTTTAAGGAGGTCCATGAGAATTAAACGTCCTCCTAGAAGGTATGATGATTATGTTACTTCAGTTGCTTTAACCGCTAACGATGATGAACCTTTGTGCTATCAGGAAGTTGTAGAAGGTTCTAAAAGTGAAAAGTGGAAAGAAGCTATGAAGGATGAGATGATGGCATTAGACAAGAATGACACATGGGATCTAGTAGAACTTCCTAAAGACAGAAAAACTGTGGGATGTAAATGGGTGTACAAATTGAAAAGGGGTGTTGATGGTTCAAAGGACAGGTACAAAGCAAGGCTGGTCGCGAAAGGTTTTTCTTAGAAAGAAGGCATTGATTTTCATGAGATATTTTCACCAGTTGTAAAAATTGTTTCAATTCGAATTGTATTAGCATTAGTTGCCTTACTTGATTTAGAATTACAACAACTAGATGTTAAATTGCATTTTTACATGGAGATTTAGATGAGGATATTTACATGGAACAACCGGAAGGGTTCGTTCAAGATCGCAACAAGAAATTTGTCTGTAGGCTCAAGAAATCATTGTGTGGTCTGAAGCAATCGCCTCGACAATGGTACAAGAAATTTGATTCTTTCATGTTGAGTCAAAATTATATAAGAAGTGAATATGATCATTGTGTTTACTTTAAGAAATTAAGTAATGGCATGTTCATTATCTTAGTGTTATATGTTGACGATATGTTTTTAGCAAGCAATAGCATAACAAAGATCAACAGGTTAAAGGCTTAGATGGCTAGGACATTTGATATGAAAGATCTAGGAGTAACAAGACAAATTTTGGGCATGCAGATTTTCAGAGACAGGAGCAATGGTAAGCTATGGCTATCACAACAGAAGTATATTGAGAAAATACTCTTGAGGTTTGGTATGAACAATGTGAAGCCCATTTCAGTCCCTTTAGCTTCACATTTTAAGCTTTCTTCAAGTTTATGTCCTAATAAAAATGAAGAAAAGGAATATATGTCTCGAATTCTATATGCTAATGTAGTAGGTTGCTTAATGTATGCGATGGTTTGTACTCGACTAGATATTTCACATGCAGTTGGGGATGTCAGCAGGTATATGGCAAATCCAGGAAAAGAACACTGGTCAATAGTGAAATGGGTGCTTCGGTATTTGAGAGGCACAAGTGATTATTGTATCACTTATAACAGAAGTAGTGAATTTGTTTGCGGATATGTTGATTCCGATTTTGCAGGTGATTTGGATAAGAGAAGGTCAACTTCAAGGTATGTATTTACTCTTGCAGGTGGAGCTATTAGCTGGATGTCAAAGCTACAGAATATTGTTGCTTTATCCACTACTGAAGCAGAATACATAGCTGCTTCGCATGCTTGCAAAGAAGCGGTTTGGTTGAAAGGTTTGATTGGTGAGTTTGGTAGGTTACAGGACAACATCAAGTTATTTTGTGATAGTCAAAGTGCAATTCATTTGGCTAAGAATCTGGCCTATCATAGTAAATCTAAGCATATACCTATCAAGTACCATTTTGTAAGACAGGTTATTACTGAAAGGGGTGTTTCCCTTGAAAAAGTGCATACGAAGGAAAACTGTGCAGACATGTTCACGAAACTAGTTTTGTTAGAGAAGCTACATTGGTGTCTGGCTTCTCTTGGCTTGTAGAAAAGATAAAAATAATAAATGAACAGGGTATCAAGCTAATTGTTGTCAAGGTGGAGATTGTTGAGATTTTCTGTTTAATTAATTTTGGAAAAAATCTCATGTATGTGACAACAATAGGATTAGTTGCTATATTAGCTCCAGTATTTTTTGAGGAGGAGTTAATGCATCCTATATTTGTTGTGAGGGAATTTATGATTCAGTTTTATACTCCAGCTATAAGAAATGTAATCCCGTAGAGGATTGTGTGAGTGTAGAGAAAATAGGGTGAGCTGAGAGTATGTGTGAAGAATTAGAATTGTTGTAATCTCCTGTTGAATAATAAGATTGCTGATGCCTCTGTTCTGGTGGACGTAGCCCAAATTTGTTGGGTGAACCACGTTAAAATCTTTGTGTTATGGTTTGTGATTTTTGTATGTGCTGTGTATATATGTTTATTTTTATTTCCTCTGCGCATTGTTTAGTCTAACAAGCCAGTGCCCAACCCAAGTAATAAAGCGATACAAATGATTGATTCTATTGGACCGCTCCATTTACTTATTTATCATTTCATGCCAGTTGGGGTCAATGACTTCCAACTAAGATCAGGAAGGGTAATAAACTTGGAAAAACAAAAACAAAAACAACCTGTAGAAATCATTGAGGAGAAAGATGAGAAGGAAAGTCCTATTTTTTCAAACAATGATACCACTGTTCAACCTATTCCCATACACTCAGAATCCTTACCTTCTTCATTGAACCAATCTCTCTTTCTACAGAGGTTGGTTGTGGAGAAAGTTGACACCACCCCTAAGTATGACCTAGCTTTCGAGTTGAGGAATCTTTGTATAAAGGTACCTCTATTGCGAGCTATCATTAGGGGAATTTTGAGGTCTAGGATGGGCCTCCTTAGAAAAATGTACAACCAAAATAAAATTTATAAGAACCTATATATTTAAGACGATGATGTCAACCATGAGGGATGATTCACCATTTTTGGAGTAAAAAAGTAAAAAGATTAAAATAATAAAACTACTATTTCAACTCAGATTTTCAACTTATATCCCTAAGGTTTTACTCAAATTTCAAGCGAGAGTACTCGTTGGATGCAAGATTTAATTCCTCATCCAAGGAATACCCATTTTGCATACTTTCGATGGACCCTGCCACACAAAAATGAGAAATATATGAAAAAACATGATTGCAATCACATTTTTCATGTAGCAAGGTCCATCTGAAGTATGAAACATGGGTACTCCTTGAATGAAGAATCAAAATTATGCATCCAACGAGTGTTTCTTCTCGAAATTTGAGTAAAACCATAAGGAGATAAGTTGAAAATACGAGTTGAAAAATAGTTTTTTCTTCTTTCCCTCTAAACTTTGATGATGCAATCTAATTTTATTTTATTATTTCTACTATTATCTTATAATTTCCTTAGGAGGCCCATTTTAGACATCAAAATTCCACTAATGAAAAGAGATTCATATATGTACTAAGATTGTTTGGGAAATCTATCTTAAAATGCCAGGGAGGAAGATATTGGAACCTCACACTATCCAATTTGTAGGGAAAGCGACCGAGTTGATGACAGGACATGCTAAAGTTGAGAAATATATTGATCTTGAAAGCCCAATTGTCTATGTTCAGATAGGTGATATCCTTGTTCCCATTGTGTTAATAGATCCTTGAGTGGCTATTAATGTTATGAATAGGAAAACCATGGAACAACTTTGGTTGATCCACATTCGTCTTACCCCTGTTGTGCTTTAACTTGCTGATAGATCTAAAATCAAGCTAGAGGGTGTGTTAGGTGATGCGGTTGTCTCGATTGATTCATAGGAGTACCTTTCATATTTCATTGTGTTACAATCAAAGATTCCTATTGGGGGGCACCCTTTGATTTTGGTATGACCATGGATTGCCACAACAGATGCCTATATAGGGTGTCATTCCAGTTGCATGTATATCTCCCATGGGGATGCTAGGAAAAATGTCACCTTGTACCCACCTACCAGATCTATTCGGGAGCTTCATGATACCTTGTGGTTGGATTATGATAGTATTGATGAGGAGCCTCAGTCTCTTTCTATGATTCATCAATATACTGAGCTGACTAAGGAGGGTGAGATCTAAGTTTTTCTGGATAACCCAGACACCATGCAAGATTTTGAATCACTTTATCAAATTTTTAGTCCAATTTTCTAGGAAAAATGTGATCCCCAAGCCTCATCCTGATCATTACACATTTTAGTAGGTACCACAAGTTTTCGAAATCTTGACGCTACTCTTTTTTAGGTCAGTCCAGGCAAATATTTACACATCAGTTTATACCTAGACCCATCCCAACATGAGTATCTTGTGAGCTCGTTGCGAGACCATCTTGATGCCTTTGCATGGAGTTATGAGGACATGAAAGACATCCCTCTTGAAACCTGCACTCATAATACCTATATTTAGGAGGGTACCTGACCTGTCCGATAACCCCAAAGTCAAATGAACCCTGCACTAAGAAACGTTGTTAAAGAAGAACTTCAAAAGCTCTTAGATGTTGGTCTTATCTATCCTATATCCGATAGTTAGTGGGTCTCTCCACTAGTAGTAGTCCCAAAAAAGGATGGGAGATTGCACATTTGTATTGATTATAAAGAATTAAATAAAGCCTCTCTCAAGGATTACTTGCCCTTTCCCTTCATCAATGAGGTGCTAGATACCCTTGCAGGTAAAAAGTACTTCTCATTTTTAGATGGCTTCAATGGGTATAACTAAATACAAATCTCACTTGAGGATAAGGACAATACTACATTCACTTGTCCATGGGGGAGATTCACTTAATGAGTGCTTCCCTTTTGACTTTGTAATGCTCCCACTACTTTTCAAAGGTATGTCTTGGCTATTTTTACTGACCTCGAGTGTGTAGAGGTTTATATGGATGACTTTTCAGTATTTGGTGGTTATTTTTGGGAAGCCCTTCAAAATTTAAAGAAAGTACTCAATAGGTGTCAATAGGATCACCTTGCTTTGAGTGACAAGAACTGTAGATTGATGTGCAAAGTAGGGGTGGTTCTTGGACATATTATTTATGATAAGGGTATCCGGGTAGATTTGACCAAAGTAGATGTTATTATACACCTTCCTGCACCAAAAACACAAAGGGAAGTGAGAGGATTCCTGGGACATGTGGGTTACTATAGAAGATTCATTGAGAAATTTTCTAGGATAATTGCACATGTTTTTCGATTATTAGCTAAGGATAGTGATTTCTCTTTGACCAAATCTTAGCAATGAGATTTTGCAAATATGAAGGAAAAACTAGTACATGCACCGGTCTTGAGGGGACCTAATTGGTCCCTTCTATTTCATATCTCCTCTGACGCCTCAGATACTGGCATTCATGCAACATTGAGATAGGAATACAATCAACAATCCTATGCTATTTACTTCATTAGTAGAATTTGTCATTTGCCAAACTTAACTATACAGTAACAAAGAAAAAGTTTCTAGCTGTGGTTTTTGCTATATTACAAGTTATGAAGCGTTTATACATATAGATCACTCTGCCATAAAATACTTGATGAATAAAACCTTAACTAGTGGTAGCATAACTAGGTGGTTGCTTTTACTAGAGGAATTCAATGTTACTATAATTGATAGGTCAGGAAAATCAAATGTAGTAGCTGATTATCTTTCCAGATTGAATAATCCTGGTTAAGTATTTCATGTAGATGATTCATTCCTTGATGAGCATATTTTTTTTGTTTCGACAAACTGTCATTGGTTTGCTGACATAGATAACTATGTTTTCACAGGAAAAAAAACTACCACATCTATCCGCTAGAGAAAGGTGGAGGATTATTAAAAAAGGTGCTTCATACTTCTGGATCCAAGGAGAACTCTTCTATACTAGACTTGACCTTATTATCTATAGATGTGTAAGAGAAGAGGAAGTGTTTGATATCTTGAGAGCTGCCCATGATGAGCCTTGTGGGGGCCATTTTTTTGAAAAGAGAACAACATATAAAATTCTCCATGCTGGCTACTTTTGGCCTTCCTTGTTCAAGGATGCCAAATAATAGGTTAAGCATTGTTACTGACAATGGACCTCAATTTGTTTATAATTTGGTAAAAGGAATTATAGATCAATACAAGATTCGACACAGGAAGTCTACACCATACCACCCGCAGGAAAATGGCCAAGTAGAATCTACAAATAAGATGATAAAGTCCATCCTTACAAAAACAATAAATCTTCTTAAAAGGGATCGGGAAAATAGATTACCAGAGACATTATGGGCTTATAGAACTACTTGGAAGAATAACACAAGTCATATATCTTATGAGCTGGTGTATAAAAAACAAGTATTATTGCCAATCGAATTCCAAATTAAAACCCTTAGAACTGCAGTCTAGTTGGGATTCGATCTCTCAGAAACACAACAACAACACCTTTTGTAGCTAAAAGAATTTGATGAAATGAAAAGGGATGTTGTTCAAAAAACTACCTTGATGCAACGACAATGCAATAAATGGCATGACAGGTTAATTAAGAAAAATCAGCTCCAGCTAGGTAATTGGGTTCTCCTCTATCATTAAAAGTTTAAAATTTTTAATGGGAATATTTATACATGCTAGTTAGGGCCTTACCAAGTGGTTAAATCTTTTGATAATGGAGCAGTGGAGATAAAAACCATTTATAGATAGGGAGTTGTTTTCTTGGTGAATGGGCACAAGCTTAATACATATTTTTAGCCCATCAATAAGGAAGATTTCATACATCAAGTACAACAAAAGTAATATTTGAAGATGGTAGGAGGGAGAGAATACCAACCTACTGTGAGTATCTCTTGATTTAATATTTTCCTAAAATAAAAATAATAAAATAATAAAAAATAAGAAATTAATGAAAAAAATAAAAAATAAAAAATAGCACATGGTTGTGAAAATAAGCTCGCTGGCGCATTTATGTGGGGATCTGCTTGAAAACCAAATTATTGGCAGGCAAGTTCTTTTTTAATAAAATGGGATGTCACTTGAATTGGAATGCATGTCTAGCCTGTTTTGAGAAGAAGCAGGTTTCTACGAAATTTCTCATGGGAGCAATAAAAAACAACCAACAAAAACTAAGCCCTTATAAAAGTTTAGAGCAAGCAACAAGTAAAATTTTATACAAGTGACACAAAAAGTCTTGTTGCAATTAATTGATTCACATAGGTCACAACATTATTTGATGGAGGCATTAACCATCCCAGGTGAATGCTCAGTCTTTCTTCTTTTCCCTTTTCTGAAATTTCCCCTCTAAAATCGTCTTAGTTCCTTAATATATTAAATGCCCCTCCTATTCTTCTACAAAAATTTCCTATCCCCATTTCTATTTCTTCCCTCTTATACCACTAATTTTTTTTGCCTTGTCCCATTTTCCTATATCCCTCTATGGATCAATTCACCTTATTCTAAGTGTCCCTAATGATTTTCCTTCCCTTTATTTATAATATCCCTATCCCGATTCTTTTCCTCCCTCATAATTTTCAGGTGAAATCTTGTCTATCCAGGACTGAAAGCATGATGGCACCTGAACCTAGTGATAAAAAAAATCTCCTCAAAATCCGCAATTCATTTACATACAATCCAACCTAAATTTTCTAGAGGCAACTTGATTGGTTATTTTAGTACAAGAACCCTTTATTTTTTCATCATGGTATAGGATTTTTTTTTTTGTTCAGTGCAGGAATCCTCTTGTTATAGTGTGGGAATCTCAGTCAAAATAGTGGAAGAATCCCTCCTGTTACAATGTGAGAAATTTTTTGTCATAGAGTTTTTATGTCAGTACAAGGATTCATTATGAATTTATTTCGAGCTTCTTGTCTTTATGGGTCAATTATTTTTAAAAAAGTATGGTAGCGATATGTAAGAATCATGGCTTTGTTATAAAATAAGTAGCCATATTCTTATTTGTACTAGTGACCATTATTGTTACGTCTAAAGGGAAATGAATGTTTAAGTGCAGGAATTAACATTAGATCTAGGCGGCCTTTGTCATAATAAGAAACAACCATCCCCATAGAAAGTCATTATGAGGGATAAATGCATGTATGGAGGTCATTTCATTCAAATTCCTCATCATTACATTCAAATTCACACCACCATTAATAGACTTTTCCTCCCACCATGTGTAGGCTGGCCAGTTTTTACCATCTAATCCCTCGAAAGTGTAGTTGGTCTAATTGCCGCTCCTAATTATCATTGCTTTTCCTGTTTTAGAAATCTTATCGAATCTATTAACCAAATTCCATACTTCAAGGAAGGTGACTACTTTGTTGGGTGAAGTGGAGTTTAAACATGATGGTGTTAGCGCAGGAATTGGGATATGAACTGACATGTATTCTGAATGAGTGTTTGGTACAGGAATTGTGTGATGATTAAAAAAAATCATTCATGCATCCTCCAAATTTAGAATTACGTCCTTGAATAAGTTTGAAGTTTTGAACAGTTGAAGGACAGGAGGTTGCAGCAATACTACATACTGAACGTCGACCAAATCCTAACTATGTGATTAATTCGAAAGACTTTCTTCTACATTATTGATCACAAAAGTCTTAGATCTAACAATACTACATACACTATGGCACCAATGTGGATGGAACTAGGCTTTGTCAAAGAGATGGAGGTGACAGTGGAATATGAAATGATTCTGCCTATTTTATAGGAAGTAGACTTTCTTCCCTTCTTGTATAAGTTTAATGACTAAGATTTAGCCATTACCCAGTATTTTTCACACAATTTCGATGGGAATATAGTTACTATAGGCTTGTTCAAGTTTGAAGTGACAAAGAAATTCATTTCACAAGCCACGGAGCTTCCCGCTACTAGGGAGAAATGGTTTAATAAAGGTGAAGTAGCAAAAGGTGCATGGTGTAAGTTCTTGGCAAAAGCTGATTGCATAGTTGCTTGGAAGAAAGGAGTGTTGAGGAGTGAGATGGTTGAGAAATAGTGATGTCTACTGTATATTTTACAAAAATTACTTACTTGTGAAGGAAGATACTTCCTGGCATACCTGTACCATATTTGACTCCTTACGCGCTTTTATTCTAGTAAGTTGATTAAATTCCCACACTTTCTATTAAAAATCTTGGATAAGATATCTGTAAGTGTGCAGAAATCCTAGAAGAATAAAGTAGGTTCTAAACTGTGTCATTATGGGTTGATAAATATTTTGGTTAGCGAGGAATTGAAAAACAGGGGATCTACTTGGGAAGCATTTTTGGAATTCTATCAAAGTGAAGGTGTTGTGAAGGTTGTTAGCATAAAAAGTCAGCAAGGAGGGAAGCGTAAGAAAACTATAAAACCTAAGGGTATCCAACTGATCCGAATTGGATCCATGAAGATTATCACAGCACTATGACTGTATCAAATTAGGACAAAACTTTGAATTCAAGAGCACAGAGCGATTAGGAAGACCACTGAACAGTGGCAGTTGGTAGCCAGCGAGGAACGACGAGGACCTCGGTCAAAGCGCGCTGGCCGAGGCCCATGGAGACTGTGCAGGAGGCCAAATTGGCACTTGGGAAGCTCGAATTGGGAAAAGGAGGCCATTTCTATTACTGCTTAGTGCTAATCGCGCATCGTTGGGAAAACCCCTCGAGAAGGAAAGCCCTGAAGCGCTCGGTCACATGGAAGCCGGGAAAACCATGGCGAAAGTGCTAAAGGCTAAAGGTAAGACCCACGCTCCCAAAACCGGTGGTATATTGGGGGCACCCTTAGGAGGTAAGTAGATTTGGAGAAAAACGAGTGATTCCACACAGCGCCTGACGCGTGGTAGGTGGAGGAGAGAGAAAACCACCGCTCATCGCGTGCTAACGGTCGAGCAAGTAAACTGTGCGAAATGAGCGATTGTCATAGGATCTGGGGGCTCTAGATCTAACGGCTGAGAATGCGCCCGATGAAATAACTGGATTTGATAGGGGATTAAGCCGTGATCTATAAGGATTTGAGGTCCAATTTGACCACTGAGATGGCGGATGACTCATTCCGCAATGTAATTGAAAAACTGAATCAACGAGGAAGAGCTGGCGCAGTTCGTAGGAGGACAGGTGGCCACTCCCTGTGAGCCATTGATGATGACGCCAAGACAGGGAATTCCAAGTGAACAGCAGTAGGTGATCTGACGGAGGTGGAAGGGGAAATGAGCTGTCATGAGATCGATTGGCTTTAAAGCCATGAATAGAGAATAGAAAAGATAGGGGGACACCGAGAGGAAGAACCAGAGAAAAGAAGATGAAGACAGAGAAAAGAAGAGACAATGAAGCAAAGAGTAGACAAGATAGAGATCTGAGTGGACCTACAACATAAGGATGCATCGAGCAATCCCTGAGAGGATTTGTCGGAAATTGAGCACCACATTGGGCTCCTCCCATTAAAGATGAGAGAGGTCAAGTTCTGGTAAGGAAAAGAGTTTGTGTACTCTAGTGGCTTAGGGGATCCAAGAACCACCCTACCAAACATTGTTCTGTTTTAGGAGACTCAATTTGAGCTCCTCATTGTAATTCTCTACTTTAAAGACACAGTAAAAGAAGGCCACCACTGAGAGCTGGATCGGATACGTAGCCCTAGAGGATAGGGTGAACTCCTTATTAATTGTTGTGTTCTTGTATTTGCTTACTGTGTTTCTCTTGCTATTTTCCATTCTCCAATGTCTATGTATTCTGTAATATGATTGATCCGTTTCCTAAAATAACATAGACACACACTAGCACATGAGTCTCTAATACCTTCATTCATTAATTAATTAACTGAGGTCACTCAAGGGTGATTATCATATCAAGTGGTATCAGAGCTCTAGGCTGTAAGGTTAGACAAGCTTGTGTTGGTTTAGCTATTGAATGCTCACTAGATCAAAACTCAAATTAAGAGAAGGAGAGTTGGTCAAAACTAATCCTGAAATTGGGAGAGTCTATCCTCGGAAGACAATGTCAGAGGAAGGTCTATGGGGCCAGACCCTTAATTCATAGAAATTTTCCTAGCCATAAAGTCCATGGTAGAAGAAATGTATAGGGCCTTTAGAAAACATAAGGATGAAGATTCACCGGGCTCTAAACAAGACAAAGGAGAAGATGAGTCTCACTTCCATGACCACTCCAAAGGAAAAGGGAAAGAGAAAACGTTTCTCACACCTCCTAACAGCGCTAAAAACAAAAAGAAAGCATCTTTGATCAAGCTAGATGTTAAATTTGATCTACCTATATATGATGGAGAGTTAAATGTAGAAAAGTTGGACAATTGGATTAGGAAAATTGATGTGTATTGCAGAGTATAGAACATTGACTCAGACAAGAGCAAGATTCAGCTGGCAAGCATATGCCTAGGAGTCATTGCCTTGGTTTGGTGGGAAGGTAGGACCCAAGCTGATATGAAAAGACATGGTAAGACTATCTCTGTCTGGAGTGAATTAGTTTCTGCAATCAAAAAATAGTTCTATCCATTGGCCTATATGCAACAAGCCATGATGAGTTGGCAGACTCTTCGATAGTTGAAAGGGAAAAGTGTGCAAGGGTACACTCAAGAATTTAGAAAGAGAGCATTGATTCTAGGAATCTCATTAGACTCACCTGAAACTCTTTTGAAGTACATTGGTGGTCTACACAGCTACATGAGGCATACCATCCTCATGTTTAATCCCACTAGTATAGATGAGGTATCTATACAAGCTACTCATATAGAAGCTAGAGGAAATAATGGAAATCCAAAAGTTGGGGGACCATCCCAATCCACTGCAAGCAAGAGAAAGGAGAAAAGAAAGCAGAAGTGGAAAGCAAGGAAGGCTAACACTACACAGAAAAGCAAAGCTTCATGCACTCACTGTAAAAAGGATGGGCATGATGATGAGCATTGTTGGATTCTGCATCCAGAGCTGAGACCTAAGAAGTTCGAGGGCAAGAAGAAGAAGACTGTTGCAGCTATTCAGAAATATTTGGGGTCAAACTCGGGAGATGAAACAACCATTGCAGCCACAGGTATAAAAGGTAAGAATTCTGAAGCATCTACTAGTAATTTTGCACAATCTAGTACTGATGAAGAAAATGAGAGAAAAAGACATGAGCTTTTCCATATTCGAGTTATTTCCAAACATCAAAAGATTGATACTTTGTTTGATAGTGGCTCACAAGTAAATTTAATTTCTGAAGCAATTGTAAAGAAATTGGGATTAGCAACTACACCTCACAAGAAACCATACCCATTAGGATGGTTGAATGATAAAACACAACTACAAGTGATTAGACAGTGCAAACTCAAGTTTTCTTTTGGGTCAACATTTGTAGATGAGGTTGAGTTAGACATAATTCCTTTGGATATATGTGGAATTGTTTTAGGAAGCCCTTACTTGTATGATAGGAAAGCTATATTCTATAGAGATGAGAACAAGTATCTACTTGTCAAAGATGGAATCGAATACTTTGTAAGAGATCATAAGCTCAAGAATAATTATGCTCTCATAAACTCTAGGCAGATGAAAAGAATGATAAATTCATGCAAACAATTCTTACTGATGGTTGTAAAGGAAAAGAAACCTGATAAAACCAATGTATTTGAGGGCTGTAATGCTAAATAGAAAGCTGATTTAGAAAAGGTTGTTTCAGAGTATGATATCTTGTTTCAAGAACCTAAAGGTCTACCACCCAAAAAGGAAATAGTACATGATGTTATTTTGCAGCAAGATGCTCCATTACCTAACATTGGAATGTATAGGTTTTCTGCTTTAGAGAACGCTGAAATCAAGAAGCAGGTGCTGGAGTTGCTCGAGAAGGGGTTCATTAGACCTCGCACATCGCCATGTGGGTCACCAATCGTTTTGGTGAGAAAGAAGGATGGCTCGTGGAGAATGTGCATTGATTACCAAGCACTCAATAAGATAACAATAAAAAATTGTTATCCCCTTCCTCACATAGATGATCTTTTAGATCAATTGAAAGAAGCTGTTTATTTCACCAAGCTAGACTTGCACAGTGGATACCATCAGAGGTCAGAGTTATAGAACAAGATGCATGGAAGAATACTTTCAAAACAAAGCAAGGATTGTATGAGTCGCTAGTTATGCCTTTTGGCTTAACTAATGCTCCTGCTACTTTCATGAGATTAATGAATGATGTACTCAAACCTTTTCTTGATGATTTTGTTATTGTGTATCTGGATGACATTCTGATTTTTAGTAAAACATGGGAAGAACACTTAAAGCATGTTAAGCAGACATTAGATGTTTTGAAATGAGAAAAAATTCATGTTAAACTTTGAAAATGTGAATTTGGCAAAACATCTTTGAATTATTTGGGTCATATAGTAGGGGGTGGTGAATTGAAGATAGATCCCTCTAAGGTGGCAGTCATTGTAAACTAGTCTAAACCCAAGTATGCTACAAAAGTGAGAAGCTTCTTAGGGGCAGCACAATATTGGATGAAGTTTCTAACTTTTCCTCAATTGCAGCTCCCTTACATGCTTTAACAGGATTGAACAAGGTGTTTTAGTGGGGACGCAAACATCAGAAATCCTTGAAACCTTGAAAGAAAAGATTAGTACAACACCTGTGCTAGCACTGCCTAATCTTCAAAGGCCATTTGAGATCAAAACAAATGCCAGTGACTATGCCATGGGAGTAGTGTTGACACAGCACGGTAAATCCATATGTTATCATTCTGAGACTTTTAATCCTGCAGTAGTTAACTATCCTACATATGATAAAGAATTGTATGCATTAGTTCAGAGTGTGAAAAAGTGGAAACATTACTTAATGGGCAAAGAGACGGTGATACATACTGATGATCAACCACTTCAATGTCTACACTCCCAAACTAAGTTGCAGCAATCAAGACACTATAGATGGATGGGTTTTATACAATAGTTTCATTTAGTCATCAGATATAAAAAAGGCATACATAATAAAGTTGCAGACATGTTATCTAGACCTATTATAAATGCATCTACTATACTTAAGCATAATTTTGTGCTACATGAAAGCTACATTGAACAATATGCTCAAGATATAGATTTTAAAGATGTATATGCAACTTTAAGTCAAGGCAAACGAGTAGAAGAATTGGATTATCATGTAAAGGATCGACTCTTATACCATTATGGAAAGTTATGCATTCCACAAACTGAGAGAGTAAAGATAATTAGGGAAGCACACACTTCTTTGATATTAGGTCACTTTGGGGTAAGTAAAACAGTTGCACAGCTGCAAAGATTTTGTTATTGGCCAAAAATGAATGAGACAGTTTCTAGATATGTAATAGCGTGTACTATGTGTGCTAAAGGCAAGCACAGCAATAGAAAACTAGGCTTGTACACTCCATTACCAGTTCCTTCTCACCCTTGGGAAAGCGTTTCCATGGATTTTGTTGGAGGACTGCCTAAATCTATGAAAGGTCATGATTATCTATATGTTGTTGTGGATAGGTTCAGCAAAATGTGTATTTTAATACCTTGTAACAAACTAATTACAGCTAAACAAACTACAAAACTGTTCTTTGAACATGTATGGGTTCATTTTGGATTACCCACTTCCATTATATCTGATTGAGACACCTGATTTGTCAGGAAGTTTTGGTCAAGTTTGTGGGAACTGATGGACACCAAATTGAAGAAAGGAACAATTTTTCATCCACAAACTAATGGCCAGACAGTAGTTAACAGGACAGTGATCCAATTACTCAGAGGATATTGCAGCAAACATCCTAGGCTTTGGGATGAATATTTGTGTTTTGTGCAGCATGCTTACAACAGAGCAAAACATTCTTCTACACAGAGATCTCCTTTTGAGACCTATTTTGGTTTCACACCAAGGTCTCCTTTTGATTTTGTCTTTGGTAAAGATACCATAGTTGATGGACACAGTGATGTGGACAGGGCAACTAGGTTCATTGAAAAAATCCAAGAGATCCACCAGGCAGTATAGGAATAGTTGGAAAAGAGCCAAACCAAATACAAGGCAAGTCATGATAAGTATTGGATGGAGCATAGTTTCCAAGTTGGTGACCAATTCTGGCTATATATCAGCAAGGATAGGATGCAAGGTGAAGGTAAAAAGCTAAAGCCTATCAAGTATGGATCTTTCAAAATAATTGAGAAGATTGGTGAGAATGCTTTTTGCCTTGATCTACCAGCTTACATGCACATCTACTCAATCGTAAATGCAGATTGCTTGAGATTGTTTGAACCCTCACTAATTGAGGATCCCGAAGAGCAGAGTCAATTGCCTTCTATTGATGACCTGCTACTTGAATACATTAATGAATTGCAGGAAGACATAGTTCTAGACAGGAAGGTGAGGACAACGCGCAGAGGAGATGTTGAGTACCTCAGAGTAGGGCTCAAGGGTTCTAAGCTGAGTAGTGCAAAGTAGAAAGGGATTGAACAAGTGAGACAATTGTACCCTCACTTAGTTGATGCTTGAAAACCAACTTTTGGTGGTCCAAAAGCTTTTTCAGTGGGAAGGTCGTGATCCAAATTGGATCCATGAAGATTATCATAGCACCATGACTGTATCAAATCAGGACAAAACTTCGAATTCAAGAACATAGAGCGATCAGGAAGACCTTTGAACAGTGGTAGTTGGTAGCTAGTGAGGAACGACGAGGACCTCGGTCAAAGCGCGCTGACCGAGGCCCATGGAGACTACGTAGGAGGCCAAACTGACACTTGGGAAGCCTGGATCGGGAAAAGGATACCATTTCTGATGTGCGATTAGTGCTAATCGCACATCACTTGGCAAAACCCATCAAGAAGGAAAGCCCCGAAGTGCTCGATTGCATGGAAGCCGGGAAAGCCGTGGGGAAAGTGCTAAAGGCTAAAGGCGGGACCAGCACTCCCAAAATCGGCGGTATATCGGGGGCACCCTTGGGCAGTAAGTGAATTTGGAGAAAAATGAGTGATTCCACTCAGCGCCCAATGCATGGTAGGCGGAGGAGAGAGAAAATTGCCGCTCATCGCACGCTAACAGTTGAGCAAGTCAACTGCGCGAAATGAGCAAATGTCATAGGATCTGGGGGCTCCAGATCTAATGGATGAGAACACGCCCGATGAAAGAACTGGATTTGACAGGGGATTCAACTACGATCTATAAGGATTTGAGGTTCGATTTGATCGTTGAGATGGCGGATGACTCATTCCATGATGTAACCGAAAAACTGAACTGACGAGGAAGAACTGGCGCAGTTCGTAGGAGGAAAAGTGGCCACTCCCTGTGAACCATTGATAATGATGCCGAGATGTAGGGAATTCCAAGTGAGCAACAGCAGGTGATCTGACGGAGGCAGAAGGGGAAGAGAGCAGTCATGAGATCTATTGGTTTTAAATCCATGAATAGAGAACAAAAAGACAGGGGGACACTGAGAGGAAGAACCAGAGAGAAGAAGACGAAGACAGAGAAAAGAAGACGAAGACAGAGAAAAGAAGAGACAGTGAAGCAAAGAGCAGAAAAGACAGAGAGCCGAGCTGACCTACAGCATAAGGCAGCATCGAGCAATCCCTGAGAGGATCTGTCGGGAATTGAGCACCACATTGGGCTCCTCCCATTAAAGACCAGAGAGGTCAAGTTCTGGTAAGGAAAAGAGTCTGTGTACTCTAGTGGCTTAGGGGATCCAAGAACCACCCTACCAAACATTGTTCTGTTTTAGGAGACTCAAGTTGACCTCCTCATTGTAATCTCTGCTTTAAAGACACAATAAAAGAAGGCCACCACTGAGAGGTAGATCAGAGATGTAGCCCTGGAGGATAGGGTGAACTCCTTATTAACTGTTGTGTTCTTGTATTTTCTTACTATGTTTCTATTGCTGTTTTCCATTCTTGAGTGTTTGTGTATTCTGCAATTTGATCGATCCGTTGCCTAAAATAACATATACACACACCAACACATGAGTCTATAATACCTTCATTCATTAATTAATTAACTGAGGTCACTCAAGGGTGATTATCAGATCACCAACATCATAAAGGAAAAAAAGTAAGGAGGTAAACATGATAAACAACCTAGGACTACTTGGCCTCAGAAAATAGAGCAACAGGAAAGGAAAGGCCAAAAGGTAAAGAAGAGTGTGAAAATCAAGATTGTGGTGCCAGAACCACCCCAAAGAATAACACGAGGGTTTTATTCTAGCAGGAAGACATTGAAACCTGCGACTCCATCTGAGGTCAAGGTCATTGAGGACTCTGAGTCATCTAGGAGAGATTGTGTTTCTCCTGAAGAACCTCCATTGGATATCCCCATGGAAAATATATATGTGTAAGATAATCTCTCTCTCTTGGAAGGAGTAGTAGTAATGGAAACCCCTGTCACGAGTCAAGAGAACAAGGAGAAGGCGGATGAAAATGATGTTCCTTTGGCATATTTGATGAATAAGGCCAAAAGATGGAAGGTGACCCATGAGCAAGAGGTGGAACAAGAAGGAGTTCAGGAGAATAATAAAGAATAAGAGCATGAGTATGATGTTCCTCTTGCATCCATGGTGGAAAAAATGAATATACAGGAAGAACAAAAGGAAAAGGGGGAATTGAAGGACTCTTCTCCTGGGAAGAAGGTAAATAAAACTCAAAAGTTGAAACAACAGATTCATGAGCTTGAGGTCTTGAATAGGTGTGTGGAAACTTAGAATGTAGCATTAAATACTAGGAATGGAGATTTGTCAGTAGTGGTGGCTGAATTGAAGAAGCTGGTCAGAAGGTGGCGATTCCATGTGGCACATCTAAGAACTTGTGTTAAGAATTTTGAGAGACATATGAGGAAGGCTCAAGTGAAGAAGGTTAAAGAAGAGGGTTCATGAATCAATATCCAGATCCATAAATGATAAGTAAGGGTTTTCCAATATATTTTTTTTTGCAGAGATTAGTGGTTGTGTGAAGACACAAAGCAATGAGGTTGGGGGAATGTTGGTTGTCATAATTGTCTTACATTTTACCTAAATTACCCTAACTTAGCCTCTATTTCACAACTCAAATAAGACCTCAATGCAAGTATTTTTGGTTTCTTTTAAAGATTCTTGGGGTAAATGGAGAATGTATGCTTATCTTAATTAAAGGTCAAATAGGTCGATCTTTTTCTATCTAACTTACCATTTACATTACCTTATTACTTTTGCAATACATGTTCACTAATTCAAAATCAAAGTGGTTATGGTACAGGAAGATCTCGAGATTCCTACACTTATTTCGATTCCCACACCAGATCTAGAAAGCCATTGATTTGAGAAGTCTGACTAGGAGTCAGTCTCAACTTTCAAAGAGAAAGGCACGCATTCGCTCCTGAATTTTTGTTCCTATCTTCCTATAAAAGGCTAGGAGCATTTGAGGGTTTCTAAAGTTAGGGATTAGTTGAAAAAAACTTCATATTTTTTTATCAGATTGATACGTCCATGAGCAAATGTAATTTATATATATGTCAAGCTAGATTAGACTATAAGCTAGCAATACTCTGAACAATTTTTGGTGTTGATATTCTAAGAAGCTTGTATCTCCACAACCTCTCTGGGACTGTATCTAGCATTATATGATATGTATTGAGCAAAGACTTTTGTTATTTAATAAAATAGGTCTAATTCCAGGTTCATTCATCTGTTTCGTCTATTTATTGTGATGATAAATGTTTTCTTGTAGATTAACTTATTTCCTTAAAAAAGGAAACGAGTTGGTTGGCTAGGGCCCAACCAACCCAACTTGTTCTCCCTCTATTTATTTTATTGTGTGATAAGTAAATGGTGTGGCTATTATCTGTGTGTGAGGGTTTCTTGTAACAGGTGAGTATGACTAGATAAACCCTTGTGCATTCCTTTTGAAAAAAGTAATAGAGGCTTAGATATGAACTCTTGCGTTCATATTTGGTTTTTCTTCTTAAAGTTTAATATTGCAGAAATATTTATGTTTATTGTAAGATGCAGTAAGAATTTGGATCTGGAAAGTTCCTTTTTATTTTCAAAGTCACATCTTCAGTTGAGAGTTTGAGATCTACTCTATGGTGCGTATAGTTATTTTGAGTGAATATTTGCAGGGTTGAAAGGAGATTATTCATTAGATCTTGCTTGGTGACTGATATATATATTTTAGACTGTTTATGTGTAGAACACAAGTGAAAACCTCCGTTCTAGTGAATGTTATTATGTGATAGTGTCATTGTGAGAGTGGACTTGTTTATTTCTTCTGAGAAATTTATGATTTCAATGTTACATCATACTTTTGGTCCTGTTGAATTCAGATTATCATTTGCCTACTTGGGTTTCTCAGGTACATGAACTGAGTATTTTTGTTTGAAGTTATTAGTTGAATATTCCTTCTGAATTAATGTTTTTCATCTCTAATAAATGCAGAATTTCATCTCGAATACAATATTAATCATACCATAACAAGGTATAAATGAAACTATATTTATGAGGCGATCTCTTTATTTTTGCACAAAAGTTTAATATTTTCTCTGTTATTTGATAAATTCTTCATCTTATCTTCAGATTTATTTGTCGATTTTATCTTGATTCAAGCAAGGTTTCTTTCTGCATCAATTGATTCTAGGCTTGTTGCAAAATATTATTTTTAGTATAGGAACAAAGGATTGTTGAGTGTAGGAACAAAGGTTTTCTATTTTCCTAGTAGAGGAACATAGTACGGGATCAAATTTGTTTTGTCTTTTCTAGTAAAATAACTGAGTGTAGGAATAGATTTGTTTTGAAAAGTTTTTCAGTGCAAGAACAAGTTAGTTTCAAAATGATTGAGCTTGCATGGATTGGAATGAATCCTCAATTTGTTTTCTTTTGAAACATATCCTTAGTTTGTTTTCTTTTGAAACATTTTCCAAAGTCTTTGATTGTTATTTTTTGAGTAAGTGTCTAGTCTCTAGAGTGGTATGTTGTCATTGTATTAACAGTGCAAGAATATAATTAAAAGAATTTCTTTAAAGTTGTTCTTTTGAACTTGAGTGATTTAATTGCAGGGATAAGAGATAGAATTTACAGAGTGAACCCAAAACCCATAGCATTACTTATGCTATGCCTCGAAGCTTATGAAGTCGTGGTTCAATAATTAAGTGTTGAGGAGTTGAATTTCAATTCTATCACCCAACACTAACTTTAAAAGGGACTTCATCTTGTATGTTTCAACATCCACCTATTCAGTTGTTAGGGTCTTCATACAAGAAGATGGAACTGGAAATGAGCACATAATCTATTATGTTAGTAAGAACCTTAGTATACCCCCTGTGTCCTACTCCCATAAAGAGAAGTTGGCCTTGGCTATTGTGTTCTCTATTCAAAACTTAGTCATTATATCCTTATGCATATGACCAAGGTTGTGACTAATTCCAATCCCATGGAAATCCTGTTAAGTCAAAAGATCATAAATGGAAAGTATGCCCATTGGATCATTATCCTCCAAGAATTTGATTTGGAATTTGTCATGCCCAAGACTAAGAAAGGACTGGCCCTTGCTGAATTCATATCTGAATTTCCTATTGGTGCATGAGATCCATCGATAAATGATGACCTTATAGATGACAACTTTTTCATTATAACCATTGATGATCCCTAGTATGGCAACATCCTCACTTATTTCTGAACCTAGAAATTCAACCCCCATCTTACTCGTGATCATCTATGATACATTCAAAATCAATCCCCTCGCTACCTCTTCATTGGTGATGACCTTTATCGTCATGGTACGTTGTCCTTCATCATTGTCTCACCCATACTGAAGTTGAGAAAGTGCTCAATGCCTGTCATAGTGGCACTTATGGGGGACATCTCTCTGAAATGGCCACTGCCTATAAAATCATGCATGTCAGATAATTTTGGACTTCTCTCTTTAGTGATTGCATTGAGATAGTTAAACATTGTCCCAATTTCCCATTACACGCCCCGAAGGTGCAAGCTCCACCTACTCCCCTCCATCCTATCATCGTAACTAGTCCTTTTTGTAAATGGGCCATTAAATTTATGGAGTGTGGAACCCCATCTGCTAATAACCATAAGTATATTATCATGGTAATCGACTATTTTACCAAATGGGAAGAACTCATGCCCACATTCAATAACACCACAACTACTACAACCTTGTTTCTCTTTAACCATTTCATCGCTCTATTTGGGGATCCAAAACAATTGGTTTCTAGCCATGGATGATACTTTGAAGATGAGATCTAGCATGGGCTATCCTCACTGTTGGGTTTTGAACACCAATATTCATCGCCTTATTACCCTCAAGGAAATGGACATGTTGAAGCTGTCAATAAAATCCTTAAAACTATGCTTCAGTGGATGGTGAATAAACACAAGACAAAATGACATCTAATTATCTTCCCTATGTTGTGGGCTTATAGAAATTCTATCAAAACCACCACCGGGTTCACATCTTTCCACCTTGTTTAAGGACAAGAAGCAGTATTACCAATTGAGTGTGAAATCCCCTCCCTCCACCTTGTTTTCGAACTCTTCCCAGACACCAAACCTTTAGAAAAAATACTCATCATGCTTCCATGCACCAATGAAGACCGCCATGTTGCATTTAAAACCATTGAAGCCGGTAAAAATCCCACCAAAGTCCAGTATGATTATAAAATACATCGTTGTATCTTTCATGAAGGTGATTTTATTCTTATATATGACCAAGCTCATGATGTCCTCGGGCATGGGAAGTTCAACGCTTTGGGAAATGGGACATACCTTTTAGAGGGTCTAGAGGGCGATATTCTCCCCAACCCTTGCAATGCACTCTACCTGAAGAAATTCTACCTAAAAAATTTCCCAGTGAAATGCATGTTGCTTGTTCTTTTTTGCATATAGGTAGCTCACATCTCCCATCATTTCATTTGTTTTCTTCTTGTGCCTTTCAAATGGATCCATCATCCACACGATATATCAGTTATGCCGATGGTGTGAGTCACTTCTCCGGTAATCTATCCTCGGTAGCTTTTGCTACTTTATCCCCTTAGCATTTGTTAGCCCAGTCTAATAACATCTCCATATGATATGCCACCAATAATTAGGCTAAATATGATGCGGTGATATGTTTGTTAGCATATTCCCTTGATCATTGCATCCTTTACCTTCACGTTTTTCTTGATTCCATGCTACTCATCATGCAATTGAATGACATTTATCATGTGCATAATCATTTCCTATTTAAAAAATATCTACAACTTAAGGTTTTGGCATGTGAATTTGAATCCATTTTATTCAATCATGCTCTTAGAGAGCAAAATAACTATGTAGATACCATTGCAAAGAATATTGTATATTGGCATGTATCACATGCATATACAAGAAGACATCCATAAAATAAACAAATGGTGAACCACATCGTCAAAAATATGCATAACCATATTATGTTTCATAATATCCATCATATAGTGTTTGGAGTCCACTACTCTAAATACAACTGGTGTTCCCATAACATGCTACATACAAAAATGGGTGCACCTATGCCCCTATGCCTAATCACTTTCCTCTAGTGGGTCTCATGCCAATAAGGTTTATCCCCTAGCTCATAAGTCTCTGAATTCTTGACTAGCCATTGTTGCACGCCTCAGGATAGCCTGCCACTCAGAGAGAAGACTTGTACATGCCTCTGTGTACTGATCTTCCAGCTCGTGCCACCAATGCTCTGTCACAACGATCAACACCGAGTCAAACCTATAACAGATATGCTCCAATAATGCATCACTATCTGGCCTTGCTTTGATGTCGATCCCCTCTTATCTGTAGCCCCAGGTGTTGTAGCTTGTCCCACATATCTTGTCAATTTCGTCAGTGCTATATATGCATGCCAAAAGTTTGAAAATAAGTAACACATACATATATTTTCTAAACTATACATGAAAGAAAAATATAACAACTATCACTTACCATCTAGTCCCCATGCTCACCATTGTGGAAGTGGTAGATCAAGATCCCCCTAAAATTTCATACCACTATATGGATACTTGTCTATGTAGAGTGGAATTTGATCCCAATGAGAAAAAAACTCAGGTCAGAACACATGTCTGAATCCTCCCCCTCTAGCCCTTCTTAGTATCTGCCCCTAGTGGTGCATCCTGAGATCCTGTGGGTCACCATAAAAAATCGGTCGGATGATGGGGATCTTCTCAAAGAAGAATGAACAAAAAATTGTCCCAAATGAATAGTTATCCCTAGTTGCTACCTGCATAAACCCAAATGACATATCAAGCTCATCAACAACATTTGGACCTAGCCATAATAGTTCTCTCCCTGTACAATCTCTACTAGCACCAACTACCCTTTAGTGACATAGTGGAAGGCATGGCTACCCAAGATTCACACCATTGCTACAATTGTAGCCCATGTCTCTAGTCTCTCCAAATATTGTATTTGGATACTTGTTTCCTTTACCTAAGTACCTAGTACATAGTGACGATCCATAAAATCTCCAATATGACTCCCACGAGGTAGCACTGTATGGATCTCTCCCACCACTCCCAAGGGTGGAAAACTTGTCAAAAAGTATATGTCCTAAATAGTGATCTTGATCCTAAGTCCCTCCTAATCTAGGTCCTAATGGCTCAAAATTTGAGATAAAAGTGGCTCACCCACCCTCATTGATGGGTTGTCCAAGAACTTGAGTAGCTCATACCATGCTAGAGGCCCTTTGACAACCTGATTCCCTTGAATCTTAGTGGGAAGATCATCAAAGTCTCATTCTCGCGATACCAAATTTAACTCTGTCATACCTATAAAATACGATCAGGTTTTGCTAGTTCAGATTCATTACATAAATTTTCAAACCTTAGCTTTAAATTCATGGAAACCCATAGCATTGTTCTTCCCCTAGGTCTTGGGCGCAATTTTTTCCTCCAAAAATTGCAGTAGGTGCACTTTTCATCCTCTTTTTTGTGCACCAGAGTGTAGAAAAAGGCCCAACCATTGCACTGCGACTGTGAGGAAGGGCAAGAGTTTCCCTTAGCCTAATGAAGCCCTAATGTAAAAAAATCTAATCCACTGAAAATGATGAGTAAGTTTAGGCCACCTACCTAAAAGTTGCAAATCCAAATTCCAATGGTCGGTTTGTCCGCTACAAGATCACCATGATTTAGGGCCTCCTCCTCCTCCTCTCCAAATTATTAAACAAATTAATATGCGAATGAATTGAATTTGGGGACAATAAGCCTTTTTATAGGAAAAACCCTAGTTTTTCGATTGACCATTATGAGCAAACCGTAGCTCAGTTTGACAAACTATCATCACCATTGGAAATCTCTCACCGAGCAATATAATGGGTCTCTCTTTGCTTTTTGTAATTTGAAACTTCATCAGAAAGCCATTCTTTCCATGACGTCTCATTTTGCCACTTATCAAAATCAAATCTCTTCATATGAGTCACTTGTACTCTGGCACCACTTCGCCTTTCCACTTGTTGAATTAGGTTTCGAGTTTCATCGTGAGTAACCATTATTTACTCCTATTTTTATGGTACCCTTTGGGTCTTTCCCATGTGGAAACATCATGGAGCTACCCTTGCTCAGAGCATCAGAGATGAGTCACCCTTATATCCGTGGAGTTTCTTAAGAGTCCCATTAAGTCTTGTTATAATACATCATCCATATTTGCATTACATTCATCCCATTTTGTTCACATTCATCCTCCAGCTATTCTGACCTATCTTTAAAAAGCCTCCATATGAGTAATTGACCACCCCCTCTGTAATTGAGTTAGTCGCTGCGAGGTCAACCATGCATATTATTCTCTGACAAGGGAAGTTGTCAGTCCAACACTCATCTTATTCCTCCATCATCATTCCCGGTGTCAATCTATTAGTCACATTTCTATGATCGTCACACCTTTATTGAGGAATCCTCATTGCCTCAACTTTGGCGAGCCGTCTTCGGTCGACTTTAGCACATTTATTTCACGAGAGTAGTTTATAGGGTGGTGTACCTTGGTTTTAGCCTTCATCATTATCTGGAACCTCAGATCAAGGAAATGGAATCATTATTTCCATTTGAATTGGTTTTTTCTTATGTGCTCGACTTCAACTCATTATTGCATGATCAAGAATTGTGCACTTGATTGTCCAATGATCTAGTAGATTGTACCATCATTTCCCTGGGTGTGTGTGAGATGTTCCAAACCTCATGAGGGTGTGGCCCTATAGGTAGCCCCCCATATGCTTAGATGACAACAAGTCATGATCTAGCCTCAGATGCAGTTCCATAGATTTGACTAGTTCGATTTTCGCCTTTTGTAGAGCCCACAACATGCATGTCTCCTTTAGATAGTCCATTTAGATATTTAGAGCCCTTTCCTGTTCAAAAATGCTTATTTGGTTATGATATCCCCCCTCCTCTTAGTTTTTGGGGGGCATTATGTCTCATGTACTCAGATTAGCAGATGTTATTATATCCACTCTTGACCTCTGTTTTTCAGGCACATTATGTATATGAGACTCATTATATCATTGTATCACTTTTTGGCCTATTGATGCCAACATCTCATGTATCATGTACTTTTTTTTTTAGACCCACATTGTTGGGCACATCATTATTATTTGTACTCAGTTATGTTGGCGGGTATGGGTATGCCTCCGTAGCCTCATTTGGGATTATGTACTTACCATTAGAAGGAAACTTCTATCAAATAAGGTCTCACCCCATCCATTCTCAGTCCTTCCTTGCCTTGCTTCAACTCTCTCTCTCTCTCTGTCTCTCTTTCTCTCTCCCACTTCGGTGTCTCGTGAAAGTGCAATCTACAACATATTTCTGTCGTATGGTTTGCTCCTGACACTCTTACGTTGGGGGAATTTTTTTTATTATCCAAGGTGGATCAAAATACACCATGTAGGATTAATTTTACCATGGTAAAACCCACTTTCACTATAATACATAATTTAGTAAACCATTTTTCTAAATTATTATCATTAAAATAAAAAAACCCCATGAAAATAATTAAATAAATCATTATTTAGTTAAAATTCTCCAGAAATAATTATTAAATCATTATTTGATAACCATTTCTTGTCACTTTTGACTTAATCACCTTGGAATACTTAAATAAACCATTATTTATTTATTATTCCTCATTTATTCCCTATTTTCTTTTTGAGATAATTGTTAAATTGTTATTTAATGATTATTTCAAATTCATATTTGTCTAATTCCTCACAAAGTGATTAATAAATCATTTTTACTTGTTAATTACTTTAACCACTTTCTTAATAAAAATATTTTACCATTTTGAATATCTTTTCCCTCTCAAAAAATTATAGTAAAATATCTACAAAGGCTAGATTATGATTTAGCCAATAATATTTTATTATTTTCTAATTCTCAATCTATTCCAATATATTGTTATAAATAGAGGGGTTTCTCTCCATTCTTCACCATGACTATTTTTATCGTCCCCATTATCATCCCATAACATTTGAGCTCCCACTTGAGTTCAAACATCTTTTTTTCCCCATTGCATATCACATATTGAGAGAGAGAAGCATGTTGTTGAAGCACAAGGTCAAGAAGGACCCATCCCATAGAGGGGGATCTATAGACCCAAGTTTATAAGTTCTCCTCACTAGGTGTATCATTTTGATTAATAAAATTGCTTATTCATATTATCCATTGGGTTGCTACACTTTTATTTCTATTGTTATATGTTTCTATTTGTATATTATCTTTTGCTTCAGGGTTTTTCTAACATTTTGTTGCATATTTGAAGCATAGACATGACCATATTTTGTTGTTAGGGTTATAAGTCACCTATAACTTTAGTAAGGGATTTTCACTCACTTGCATAAAATATTTACACTCACAATATTCATTCTAATTAATGAAATGCTTAATAATATCAAGTGAAATCAAATTGAGTTAACCCTTTAGACCTTTATAGCTAACAATCTCATCCGTTATTTTGGCTTTGTTCAAAATAAGGGAGGAGAGCATACAATTTTTACTCCTAAAATTATATGATTGTGCTCATAACGAGATGTTTGTTTGTTACAGGCTCTTCAAGATTGGCTTAAGCTTCCTTGTGATGTAAAATTTAACCCTACAGATCAAGAGTTGATAGAACATCTACAAGGAATTGTCAACTTTGATAATTTTGCCCCTCATCCTTTGATTGATGACTTCATTCCTACAATTGGAGTGGAAGACGAGATCTGCTATTCACATGCAGAAAAAAATTTCCAGGTGTGTATTATTCTCAAAAGAAAAATTCAGGGTGTGTATTATTCTTAAAGATAGTTATCTAATTTGTTATAATGTTGCATCATAGATTGATCCACAATGTACATCTTTATAGTAGACATTTAGAGTTACAAACTAGGTTTTTTGATGATCATTCTGGTTGAAAAAAATGCACACTATGCATCAATCTCCAATGTAACATTTTGACAAACCCAATTACATAAACCTTCAAACAACAATTATCTTGGTTTTTTTTGGCCAAATCTTAATTTTCGTTATTTAAAATGGGGTTTTGACTATATAGATTCAACACCATGAAAAAACTCTCGAGAACTAGGATTGTGGAGTGTTTACAACTCAAACTTGTGTTTCCAAGAAATCCCTACAGGATTCTAGACAAATTAAACCAAAAATATACCTAAAAAACTCCAAAAAGTAGAACAAATAGACTACGTTTTTGTTGTTAATCTAATAAGCATAATCAATTCCTTTAATAAGCATGTTGATTGATAATCTTATGCATTTAGTTATCTACAACTACATTATTCCCTATTATTCTTTGTTAAACTACCAATTATTCTTCTCGATCAATTATTTTGCATTGTTATTCCATGTTATTCCTACTTAAACTGTGAGTTTATCTTTTCATTATAGGAATATCTTGTGATGGTTTGATAAGGCATTTTTTCCATTGATCTTCAAAAGCATACACAACAAGCACCAAAAAAGAGAGAAAGGTACAGGCAGCCCGTGCTAAGAGAAGCGAAGGAAAAACGAGATGGCACATGCGTGGTAAAATGAGACCAGTGTTGGTTAATGGCAATCAGAAGCATTGTAAGAAAATCTTAGTACTGTACACAAACTTTGGGAAGCACAAGAATCCCGAGAAAATAAATTGGTTGATGCATCAATATCATTTGGGTTCATAGGAAGAAGAGAAGGAAGGGAAGACCATGGTATCCAAGATCTTCTATCAAACACAGTGAAGGCAATGCAATTGGGAAGAGGTTATAGATGTCAGGGATGCTCGTAGGGCTAGTGTCACTGAAGCAACTCAAGTTTCAGAGAGATGAATAGTTGGAGAAACTGTTAGTTCCACTGCGAGGCATATTTATAGTGCCTATAATCACTTAGAACAACCAACAAAAATCACCCATAGTTCCTACGATTTATCTCTAGCCCAATCCAGATTAGAAAGTAGTGTTAAAGTAAGCATTTCTAAATAACTTAACCCTAAAAACCATAAACAACACTCAAGGAGGTTGTGGTAGAAAGCAATTCCAAAATCTTAAATAATAATATCATCTCCCTTATTTGATCTTCATGTGAGTAAAGATTGGAATGGGTATTCCTTTATGGGGAAAAGTTTACTTTGAGATTTGCTTAAATCTTGGGGCTTTTTTTCAACCAAGAGATTATGGGAGTGACCACTAAGATGGTTTAGCTGGTAAAAACCTATACTAAAAAGTAACTCATGATATTATTAATCTAGTCGAAATGTTACAAAAGTGAGTCATAATGCTATTTATGACGTCAAAATATTCTCTAAAGAATCTTTATGAAAAAGTCAATCTGTGAAAAGTGATGTATTCAAATTGTTATGGTTTTAATATTTTTTTAAATTAGATTTTTAAAGAGTTTTATTTAAATTTATTGAAAATGGTATATTTAAGTTATTTATATAAATTAAGTGTATTTTAAAGTTCTAAATTTATTTATTTAAAAATATATTTTGGAAAATACAAAAATATATAATTAAATTTAAAAAAAAATATAAAATAATTATTCTGCATGTTAAGTAAAGGTATCTAATTAGTTGAGAATTCAAGAAAGTTAACGGGAAACTTTTTTTCATATATGATATTGTTATTAATATAAATTAATATTAACTAATTTTAGTTTAGGATATACTATGAATTAATACTAACTAATTTTAATAATATTATATATGTTTAATTCATTAATATTTTTGGTATTATTAGTCATTTTATAATATGAAAATGAAAAGAAATAGGATTTCAAAATTATCAATTGATTTATTGTTCATAATTATTTTGACCATTGCAAATATTATATTAAGAAAATGGTATCTAATCAATTTATCTTTCCACAAACTCAATAAAACAATTATTTTATTGATATTATTATATGATAATGTTATCAATATCAACTAATGCTAACTAATTTTAGTGTTATGCAATATGCATCATTGGTTAACATTTTGATATTATTAATGAATTTACGTTATAAAAATAAAATTGGTTTTTAAAATTATGAACTCATTTATTATCAATAGTTAGTGTAGTAATTGGAAATGTGATATTATTAATATGATGATATGATTTTTATCAAACTTTTTTCTTACTTTTCATAATATGGATCATAGAAGCCTAAATTAAATGATATTAGTTATTTTCTTAATTGGTGTAATTGTCAAATGTATATAATTTTTTAGTTTTGTTATTATTTTCATGGAAAAAATATTTGATTTAAAAATAAATATAAATATATATTTTTAGGCATTTTGTGCTACTAAAAGTGTAAAAAGGACTCATAACCAAAAATATAAGGTAGGATGAACATAAATGACAGTAGCACTCTGTAATGATCACCAATCTAAAAAACACTAGAACCAACCGAAAGTGATACATAAAATGAACATATCTGAGACAGGAAAAATTAATAGCAATGATGCAGGTCCTTAAAAAAAAGCAGCAAATTAACCAACACATGTCAATCACCACTATTAGTAAAGACACATATAACCAACACATGTCAATCACCACTATTAGTAAAGACACATATACAACCAGCATATGGCAATCATCAGTATTAGTAAAGATACATATATAACCAACGCATGTCAATCACCACTATCAGTAAAGACACATATTCAACCAACACATGTTAATCACCACTATTAGTAAAAACACATATACCTCTCATAATTATCTCTCCTTTATGTGGAGCAATTGTCCCTCATCAAAATCCTGCATAATTAACTTGATTAAATTAATGAGAAATACATTATTGGATAAAATATCAACATTAATGCTTAGTTAATGGAAAATGTGCTTGAAGCTAATACACTGAAATTGGGATGATATTGTTTTCAATTCTTGTGTTATGAAGCAAATCCAAGTTAAGAACCTAGTGATCAACAATGGTCTATTTAATAGTTAAAATAGAGTCCTCAAAAACCTAAAATTATAGCTTATGTCCATCAAGATGCATTAAATTAAACTTCTTTATTGATATCATGACCCAAAATTTTCTTGAGATACAGTGAGAGTAGAATGCAAAAGAAAACCCAACTCACATAAGTAGTCCCTACTAGAAAGCCCTAAGACATCACTTTATTTATAGAAATCTCCTTGTGCCAAATTTCCCAGGTAAGACATAGTGTTGCAAAAGAAAACCCAATTCACATAACTAGTCCCTACTAGAAAGACCCAAGACATCACTTTATTTACAGAAATCTCCTTGTGCCAAATTTCCCATGTGACTATAATAGGTAAGACATAGTGTTTTTAGGATCCCTTAGTGAAGAAGCTTGAAACGAATTGATCAGGTGATCATGTCCTAAGTGGAAAATATGCTCAAATTTTCAATTGCTCAGAATTGGTTAAAACCAGAATGACAGGATAGATCTCGTCTTCCTGATTCCGACACCATGAATGGTTTGAAAAACTGACACCGTACGGAGGAGTTATCACATTTTAAAAATGCCTAGTAAACTGCAATTTTTGAATTTTGGAAAAAATTAAAAAAAAGAATATTCTTTGGAATATTCCCTAGAATATTCTCCAAAATATTCCCTAGAATATTGGCCAAAATATTCCTCAGAATATGCTGTTTGGTTGACCAATTTGGAGTTGACACGTGGCCTACCCAGAGGCCGCCATGTGGCCCCAAGACTGCAATTTATTATAGTGCAAATTTTTTTTGTGACTCTGCAAGATTCGATCGTGGATCTCCATGCTACCAACCCACAAGCCTGACCGGCCCGCCTACACAGTGGTTCTTAACAACATATGTTCACATTGCATATTTAAATTTTAAACAAGTTTCATTTGGGCAAAGAAAGGGGCAAACCCCTAAGGGCTAGCCCCCTATCCATAAGACCCTAGCGTGGAACCAAAGGAATAGACTTAGCAGATAAACCTCAACCCTGATGGTTAAGGGTTCAGTTCATGTAGTCACATGCACCATTACCGCTGGCAGTGACATCAGCTAGTGGTCAATTTGGCAGAGACTGCCATTTTAGGTGTAGTTGCCAAAATTAGCGGGGTTAACTATAGTTAACCCACATTTAGTGGAGTTGTTTTGGGTCAAACTGGAGAAAAACTTCTGGAGGTTATAACTTTGACTAGGGAGATCCTTTTGGAGTGATTTTTTTTTTTGATTTTGGGTATTCTAAGCATTCCAAAGCCAATGGTATAGGTTCAAGAGCCAACGGAGCTCATATTTAGGTGTTTTTTCAGCAAAGAAGCTTGGAGAGCCATCAGGGCCTAGGGAGTGTTGGAGTTGTATTAGACTATGGTTAAGTTCTATTGGAGGTGAAACAAAAGTCATTCTTGACTATTTTCTGTGTTCTGAACTCATTTTCATGGCTTATTTTTCCTGTTTAGGATTTCTTATCACTGTATAACCAATTTGAGCATCTAATAAGAGAAAGGACATGCCCATTTGGGGGCCTTGGACCCGGCAGATGTAGCCCAGAAGGGGTGAATTTCCTTATCAGCTGTTGTGTTATATTATTGGATTTTATCTTGCTGTGTTTTTCAGATTTGATATGCTAAACAGTAAAATGAAATAACACTCCTTCACACATAAGACTCAGAAATTTACCAAAAACACTTTGTTTCAATTACAAGACATGAATAACAGTTTGCACATATAATTTAATGGAAATGAATACCTTGAACAAAAAATACAAGTAGTTTCATTTTCAGATCAGTTGGTATCGAAGCTCAAGTTTTGAGTATTATTTTTGTGCAAAGATATTTTTGATTGTTTTGCAAGTTTTAATGCTTACCAGGCTTAAACTTCAAAGAGGGAAAGGACAATTGGTTAGAGCACAAGATAATCCTCAACCAAGGAGGGCCAGGGTGCCATTATCTCCACCTTCTAATTCACCCTCAATAGCCTTAGAAGAAGCTTCAAGTATGTCTGAAAGGGAAGGAGAAGTTCCTAAAGACATGGATCCAAGAGAAGAAGAATGGGTATTCAGAAAAGCTTTTTTGGACATGACTGAGATGGTAAGAATATTATACCAAGAAAGGAATCATAGGTTGGTTGGAGAAGGGTCTAAACATTAGAAAGAAGGCGAGGTATCTTCAGGAGGAAAGAAAGGTGATGATAATTCAAATACAGGACCTGGAGGAAATGGTGATCCACCATCTCCATTGTCATCCTCTTCCTCTACATCGTCATCCTCTACCTTGGTAAATCAACCTCATAAGCCTAAATCTTATGGAAAAAGTCCATTTTTAAAGCTAGATGTTAAATTTCAATTACCCACGTTTAACAGTGAAGTCAATGCAAAGAAACTTGACAACTGGATAAGACAGTTGGAAGTTTATTCAAGGATATAGAACTTATAGGATGACGACACCAAGATTCAGTTAGCCTCATTAAGGATGGAAGGAGAAAAATTGGTATGGTGGGAAGCCAAGACCAAGGATGAAATTCGAAAACATGGTAAGCTTACTTTATCATGGGCTGAATTTATTTTCATAATTAAGAAGCAAATTTATCCTCTTGCTCATTTAGAAAAGGCTATAATGAATTGGCAAAGTTTTAGACAACCTAAAGGACAAAGTGTTCAAGAATACACTCAAGATTTTAGTAGAAGAGCACTGTTGTTAGGAGTAGACTTACAAAGTCAAGATACTTTGCTGAAATATATAGGTGGTTTACATAGTTACCTTGTACATACTGTCCTTATGTTCAATCCTACTAGTCTAGACGAAGTTTGTGTACAAGCTACACATTTAGAGACTAGAGGAAAAACACTTTTGAGGGAAATGAGGATAGTGATTTTAAAGTCAAAGGAAGAAAAAGGATTGCAAACTCTAGAAAGGAAAAGGGAAATTCTTTTGCAAGAACTATTCAAAAACAAGCCACAATAAAGACCATTGTTGGAAGCTTCATCCGGAGCTGAAACCAGAGAAATATAAAACCAAAGACAAAACCAAAGAAAAGGGAAAAATTGTAGCAATTGTTGAACAGGACTTAGGGTTTGAATCAGGCAATGAGACAAAAAGTATCACCATGGTATTAAATAACATAAAGGGGAAATAGGTTGTACAAGAAACAAGTCCCAGTTCTACCACATTAAACTGTCATAAAGAAACTCAAAATGAGAAGAGGGGGATAGAGCTATTTCATATGAGGATAATCTCAAACCACACAAAGATAGACAAACTTTTTGATAGTGAGTCTCAAGCTAATATCATCTCAGAAGACTTGGTCAAACAGCTTAAACTTGAGACAATTCCACATCCAAAGCCTTATCCACTTGGGTGAATATGCAAGGATGAAAACTTACAAGTTTCAAAGAAGTGCATCTTGCGCTTCGCCATAATAGCTCATTATGTTGATTGGGTTGAACTGGATGTAGTACCGCTTGACATTACAGGTGTTGTGTTGGGTAGTCCATATTTATTTGACAGAAAGGCAATCTTCCATTGCCATGAGAATAAGTATCACTTGTTCAAGGATGGAAAAGAGTACATTGTGAGAGCACATAAGAAGAAGCTAGAATCTTCTTTAGTCCATGTAGGGCAATTGAAAAGGCTAGTTAATGCAAGTCAAAATCTGACTTTGTTGATGGTTAAACAACAAGATTTTGTACAATTTCCTTTTCATATTATTGCTAATATAAATGATGATATGTTTCAGTTTGATAACAGTTCATCTTTGAAAGAAGATGACAAAAGGTTGCACAAGATACCTTTGGTGTCGATTGGTGCAGAGAACGAAGTGTCGGTGCAAAGCAGTGCAAGATTCCATGAGAAGGAAAGGCATGCAAGAAAAGAGGGCACACAGTTCAGCATGGGTCAATGTTGGTTTCAGAATGGCAGATTGGTATGGCGAGAAAACTTGGTCGGGATTCGGCACAAGTACAGGGCTCATTCAACAAAAATTCGCCATGTGAACAGTTGGCAAGGTGAACTTTATTTTAAGTCTTCTTTGAAGTTTGACCATTGTAGAAACAATATGCTTTCTACAAAATATAGTTGTTGTTCTGCAAATTTCAAGAATTTGCATCATGACTCAGTCAATTTTAGCAATGGTCGGTCAGTGAATTCAAGGGAAAATTTATCTTTTTATGAGAAGCTCAATTTGATGAAGTCGGGAAGATTTCAGTTATTCAAGGTTGGAAGAGTGGAGAATCAGTCTCCTCATCTTCATCTTTGGTAATCAGAGAGCTTTTGAGGTCCAAAAGCTTCACATTTGGGAGGTGTGATCAGGTGATCATGTCCTAAGTGGAAAAAATGCTCAAATTTTGAATTGCTCAGAATTGGTTGAAACTAGAACGACTGGATAGATCTCGTCTTCCTGATTCTGGTGCCGTGAACAGTTCAAAAAACTGACACTGTATGGAGGAGTTATCACATTTTAAAAATGCCCAGTAAAATGCGATTTTTTAATTTTGGAAAAATAAAAAAAAAGAATATTCTAAGGAATATTCCTTGGAATATTCTCCAAAATATTCCCTGGAATATTCCCCAAAATATGCTCTTTGGTTGACCAATCAGTTTATTATGGTGCAAAATTCTTCTGTGACTCCGCAGGATTCGATCGCGGGTCTCTGCGCTACTAGCCCATAGGCCCAACTCGCTCGCCTACGCAGTGGTTCTTAACAACATATGTTCACATAACATATTTAAATTTTAAACAGGTTTCATTTGGGCATAGAAAGGGGCCAGCCTCCTATCCATAAGAGCCTGGCGTGGAACCAAAGGACTAGACTCGGTAGATAAACCTCAACCTCGATGGTTAAGGGTTCAGTTCATGTGGTCACATGCGCCATTACCGCTGGTAATTACGATCGTTTGGTGGTTAGTTTGGCAGAGTCTACCATTTTAGGTGTGGTTGCCAAAATTAGCGGGGTTAATTGCAGTTAACCCACATTTAGTGGAGTTTTTTAGGTCAAACTGTAGAAAAAATTCTGGAGGTCATAACTTTGACTAGGGAGATCCTTTTGGAGCGATTTTTATTTTTATTTTGGATATTCTGAGCATTCCAAAGCCAATGGTACAGGTTCCAGAGCTAACAAAGCTCATCTTCAGGTGTTTTTTCAGCAAAAAAGCCTGGAGAGCCATCAAGGCCTAGGGAGTGTTGGAGCTGTATTGGGGTATGGTTAACTATTGGAGGTGAAACAAAAGTCATTCTTGACTGTTTTCTGTGTTCTGAACTCATTTTCACAACTTATTTTGCCTGTTTAGGCTTTCTTATCATTGTATAACCAATTTGATCATCTAATAAGAGCAAGGACATGCCCATTTGGGGGCCTTGGACCCAAAAAATGTAGCCCAGAAGGGTTGAACTGCCTTATCAGCTGTTGTGTTATATTATGTGATTTTATCTTGCTGTATTTTTTAGATTTGATATGCTAAACAGTAAAATGAAATTATACTCCTTCACACATAAGACTCAGAAATTTACCAAAGACACTTTGTTTCAATTGCAAGACATGAATAATAGTTTGCACATATAATTTAAAAAAATGAATACCTTGAACAACAAATACAAGTAGTTTCATTTTCAGATCACGAATTAATGAAAGAATTCCAATCCACACACGATCATCCTAAACTTGTAATCTCAAACCAAACTTGTCTAATAAATAATCATTCATTCTAAAACATTCTAGACTATTCAACAAATATAAAACTCTATTTTTTTTTTCTAAAACATATCTATATACAAACCCATTCTTTCTTATCTAAATACAACAAAATACATATTTTTTAATAGCAACTTAAAATTATTTTTAATTAATTAAAAAATATGACTTTTTTAATAACCCTAATTTTCCAAAACCTTTTTAACCATTCTATAGTGAATTATTATTTGGAATCAAATAATTTTTTTAACCATTCTATAGTGAATTGTTATTTGGAATCAAAGATTACTTAAACATGTAATGAACCCCAACCCACCAAACTAATCCTAATTCTCAGATAAGTGTATAGGTGCGTTAACCAATTTAGCAATAAATAATTGTCCTTACTAATAGAATCTGATTTCCCAAAGCTTCAATCTATTTGTTTTAAATTTTAGAAGTTTTTAAACATATTTTTCATTTTTTTCAGAGATTTATTAGAATCACCCATTTAAGTTATAAAATCTTTACCATCGGAATCTCCCAAAAAAAAATTTCAAAGTTTTAAATTCTAGTAAAAAAACTCCAAAATAACAAGGCCTTTTCCAAATCCACACTATGCAATAATTGTCCACCCTAGATTGATATTTAATAATTATAAAATTTTTAAAAAATTAAAAGGACTCTTAAACAGTTTGGATTACGAATATAAATATAAGTGAGTTGCAATTTTTTTTAAAAGTTTGAAAGGATTGTTAAAGGATTGAAACTTGGAAACGGACAAGTCATTTTGAAATAGTCGGTATAACGAAAACATCAAATGCAATTGACGGATAACTGCCGTGGAAGAAGGTTTCATTCTTTAAAAAAAGTGTAAAAATGAAAATCCCAACGTAGCCTAGTTAAATGTTAAGGCCTTTCCATTTAGTCTCATTTACATCACAGTCGTGCTCGGCGGGGAATCGATAGTCAGAGAGCCCTGAAAGCACCCGTTGCACTCCTAGTTTATGGAATAGTTGACTTGCATTGGAATAAGGTGTCTAAATTAGTTAAATTTGGTAATCATGATAATTCCAGTTATACGAAGTGAATGGTTAGTAAATATAAATAAGTATAAAAATAATAATATTATAATATATTTGTTATTTTTAAAATTATAAAAAAATATAAAAATTAATTGATTGTTTAAAGATTTTTATTTTAACTTAAGGTAAATGAAGAGTTGGTCATTATTTCAGGAGGATCCACGGTGGAATGAGTTAAAATCCATATTAAGGCAAGATAATGATGAAGCGATCGCGCATGACAGGACTGATTAGCTGCCTTCTCATAATGAATAGGAGGGGAAAAGACAGGATCATTAATGATTGCACCGGGTGTATGAAGGAGCGAGGCGTTCAAATTAAAATTAGGAAGGGTGAGTATACTCGGCCCTTGGGAGAAATGATCATCCCAAGAAGGAATGGGGGTCAGGTACCGAGGTGGTGGGGCGGAGGCGTCAGAAGGACAGGGATCGTATCACATCATGATCCAAGACCTGAGACGTGTAATAATGAGAAAGCTGGGCAGCAACAATGTAGCAAGGAGGAAAGGTGGCCGAGCAGGGGTATATTGATGCATGCTTGTAGATAGAGCAGGGTTATATTGCTGCATGCCTGTAGATGGAGAAGGGTTATATTGCTGCATGCCTGTAGATGAACGGCGACAAGGATAAATTTGAGAGTGTACAGTAGCCAAGTGAGGGGGGGAGTTTCGGATTTTCTGTTTGAGTACAGTCCGACGGACTTGGGAGTGTATAATAGAAGTTTTACGAAATTGCTGATAAACATTATGGCAGTGAACCCAGACAGAGGTGAAGGTAGGCGAACGCGTAGCCAGGGGTTGAGTATGGATGCGAAAGGGAAAAAGGTGGCTGAGGAACTGTTGCATCGGATTTACCTGGACATACCGGAGGATTCGGAAGAGAAAGAATTCGATATACGTGATTATCTCGCAGAGGAGGAACAACGACCGACCTCGGGAGGAAAGGTTGGTAAATGGAAGCAGAGCACCGCTCCATTGGGAGCCAGGGGAGATACGGAGGAGGATTCGGAAGTCGAGGAAGAGGACGAGGGTAGCAGGCGTGGAAAGATTCGAGGTCGGAGGGGACGAGGTAACCTGAGGGGCAGAGGGAGGCCTGCAGCAAGTGGAGGGAACCGAGCTAGCAGAGCTGCGTATGAGGAAGGTTCAGTCAGTGGGGTCAGAGGCAGGAAGAGAGGAAAAAAGGATATGAGGAAGAAATTGCAGGAGGCAGAGGAAGCTTATA
The DNA here is from genome assembly GCA_031772625.1 of Pinus tabuliformis. Taxonomy (NCBI): domain Eukaryota; kingdom Viridiplantae; phylum Streptophyta; class Pinopsida; order Pinales; family Pinaceae; genus Pinus; species Pinus tabuliformis. The sequence goes on along the minus strand of CM062820.1, from coordinate 1,288,963,299 downwards.
TCAATGAAACCAATCCTAACATTCAGAGAATTATAGACCACTTAGAAGAAGAAGCAATGCAGGAACTCTCTGAGCCTGAAATGGAAGATTGGGAGAGTTTTCTCCCTGACCCGGGACACACAAGAGGGAGAATGTCCTTATACAAGCAATCACTACATGTCTATTGGGGTATGAAGAGATTACTAGCCAAGGCCATGGAACAAGTGGCCATAGAAATGGTGGAGCTGGCTCAAGGAATGCCCACCCTTAAAAGAGAGCTGAAGAATATCCAAGTGACTCTTCTCATGCAGGATAGGAAGATGGACAAGCTGGTACAGTTGTTTAAAGCAAGTGGAATAGAGGTTACGGCAGAAAATGAGGCCAAACCTGATGCAATGAAGCAGTAGAATATGCAGTTGCTGATAGGAGGTTTTTCTATGCTTCTTTTTGTATTTTTGATATATTAGATGGTCTTGTTTCTAGTTACGAAAAGTCTGTTTATAGTAAGAATAGAGGGGTTTTTAGCATGGTTAGATAGACTGAACATCTACTTTTTTTGGATGGCTATTAAATACTTTCGATGGCCACCCGGTTTCCCTTCTGGGCGGGTGGCGACCTGTCTGTGTATGTAATCTTTCTTTTTAGTAATAGAATCTTGCCTCAGTTCACAAAAAAAAAAAGAGTTGGATTTTTTTTTTAATTGAGGATTTAAATTGATTTTCAAGGAAATATGCTTAATATATACTTAGTCTAAATGTTTATTAAAATATGTTAAAGAGTTAAGTTTGTTAGGTTGCATTGACTTTTAATAAATCTAAAGAATTATTCTTATTTCAATTTAAGGTGGATGAGGATTTGTTGATTTTTTTTTTTTTTTTTATATTAAAGGTCTAGATTGATTCTCAAGGAAATATGCGCAACATATGCTTCGTGTTAATGTTTATCAAGGACTCTAGTGTATTAAAGAGTTGAGTTTATTAGGTAGCACTTACTTTTAATAAATGTGAAGAATTAGATTCACTATTCCAATGGATTTGAGATTATTCCAATTCTAATAAGTTCCTCCTTCCTCATTATTATTTATAACATTCATTTATATATAATCAGATTTTATTTAGCAAAATGGTACATTCTTTTAATAAATTAAAAAAAATAGATTGTGCCACGTGGCTCCCCACCAATTTTTAGGGATTTGAGATTATTCTAATTTTAATAAGTTTCTCCATGATAAGTTCCGCGTTTATAATCTTTTTTTCTTTTTTAAGTTAAAGGTGACCCATAATTTTTTTTTATACATGTTAATCAGGTAAATGTGTGCATTAGTAAGACATTCTTCATGTTGTAATAATTTTTTTGGTTATATTTATGAAGCCTTCGCCTATATCAACCACATTAAAAATATTGTACTAGTTTATCCTATTTTATATTCATCTCATTTCTTTATGAAAAATTATAAATGATATTTTATAAAAAAATAATTTTGAAAAAAATGGAGTCTTTTATGGAGGCGGAGGAATTGCTGCGCCAAAAATGGCCAGAATTTGGGCCAAAAAAGTTCAAACAATCTTGTAGAGACAGTGTCTAAATTATGTTTTTGATGGTGGAAATAAATTCAATGCCATCAAAAAAAATGTAAGGCACTTAAAATTTTGAAATTTAACAACTATCACTTGAATTTACAAAAATCCTTGCCAGATTTTCTTAAAATATGACTAGAATTTCCATAACTTTCAGGGCAAAAAATAACCTCGTTAAAATACTTTTAAAAAAATAAATACGTTCCGCTCTTAATTCCAAACAAAATTTCAACGTTATGGGAGCAGACCCGACCAAGCAGCAGAATTGGTTTTACATTTTTACGAAAAAACCAATGCGGAAATCTTCTTGACTACGGCTTCCGTGAACAGGATTACTATTATAAATTATATATTCGTCGGAGGGCAATTATTCCTCGTGGGACATGATCAATAATTAAATATATTATCATTGGCGTACAGGTGCAGGAAACTTTATAGCACACTCGGTGGTTCCTTCTGACTGTTATCGTTTTATTCGCAGATCGCTGATAATATTAAATTAATTTGTAATCTTCTGATGGGAGTGACTGTATTAAATCAGAGCTTCTGACATTACTCGTTGAAATTGGATTTCGAAAGAAAAAGAGTGATTTCTTCGGTTCTCTTATTTATCTCCTGTATTTTTCTATAAAGAAAGGCAAGAATAACTTGCATGCTAGGGATTCCAACCTTTCCCAAACTCAAAGTCAGACAGCAGTGCGCTTAACCTAGAATGAAAACACCACTTTAGAATTCTCAGGTAACACTGCATTTTGATGACAAATTGGCTTCTTTTTGTTGCTTTCGATATTAAATTTTTGTGGACCTTGATACAAGTTTGGTAGTTTCTGAAATTTTCTCATTCAAATGCGAACGAGCTGTTGTTCTCAATTATGATTGAACGAAGAAATTAGAGGAGCAAACATAGTGAACTGGTTACACACAAAATTATTTTTCTATTTCACCATAAAATTTATAATTACGTGACATATATAATGTTTATGAAATTCAACAGATTCTAACAACTAGATTGTTGGTTTGTTGAAAATAGATTCCAAACAAGGACATTGTTTGTCTGTTGAAAAAATATCTCAAGTAACTAACCAAATCTACTTGTATGCATTATTTCTAACTCTTTCCCTTAATATTTATATTCAACTCTTTTCTTTAATGCTTACATTCATGATTAATATCACCCTAGATCCAACTTAACCCTAGATCTATCAAGCGCCAAGAGAGATCCAATATCCAGGTACAAACCTCTTTTTGAGTGCAAAACTTGAGGAAATGTTTGCACCTCTAGAGATTTGATCTCCATGTATTCTTGATAGATCCAAGTTAACATGGATCTATGCTGGTTATATCGTACTATATAATGTTTATATTTGTATCCATGTGTCTCTTTCTTATTCCCTCTCTCTATCTCACCCCCCAAACATACACACTCTCTCTCTCCCTCCCTCTTCTTCTGTGCCTCTCTCTCTCTCTCGCCCTCCTCTCCCTATCTCTCTCTCCTCCTATTCTCTCTCTTCTCTCCCTCACTCTCTCTTCATCCCTCCCTTGTCACTCCCCCTATCTCTCCACCTCTATCTCTATATGTCTTTATTCTTTCCTCCCTCTCTTTCTCCTTCCAACTTTCTCTTTCTCTCCATGACTCTTTCTCTCTCTCAGTGTCCCCCCGTGACTCTTTCTCTTTCTCTCCACCCTCCAGTTTTGTCAATATCGCCCTCCTTCTCTCTTCCCTTCACTTTGCTTCTTTCTCTCCACCCTCTAGTTTTGTCAATATCCCCCTCCTCTCTTCCCTTCACTTTGCTTGTTGTCACTGCTTGGATCCTTACTTAAAATGGATCTATATTGATTCTTACTAATACTAGTTATATTATATAAATTTCACAGCTTTAAAGATAAAAGTATTCTCATTTTTAATTTTATTTAAACCTTAACTTAATTTCTATGGAAATATTTTTAGAAGCCTTGATAATGATGATGATGATGATGATGATGATAGTGGTTAACGTCCACTGAGACCAAATTGGTCTATCAGACCTATAACTTTCTTTGTTTTTAATTGTCTGGCTCTTCGTCTTTCTTGGTGAGATTAGTGTTGTAGCTTTCTTTTTTTTCTCTACGATCTTCTAACTTCCTTTATCTTGCATCTCCTTCATCTCTTCTGGTTCTTGGGACATTGGTGTCTTAGCTTCGCGATCTGCTGTGTTCATCCTTTTGAAGATAGTTGGAGAAGAAGTTTGGTTTAGGAGATTTGCTTTGCTATAAATTGAAGATTTATTTTGTGCGGTATTCGAATCCTCATAACTGTTGATGCTTGAGGGGCTGTCGAGTTCACCTTTTTGTTGTTGGGAGAGGCTTTCTCCCTGCTTGTCTTGAGAGTTGTTTCTTTCTTGCCCGATTTCTTGTGATTTAGAGTTTTCTCTAGAGTATTCTTCTTTGATGATAGTGTATTATTCTTTTTGTGCTCCTTCCCACCATGTAGATTTGTGGTGGTTTTTTCTAGACGAATTTTTTTGGAGGCTTTCGGGCAATTTTTTGCTAGATGGCCTATCTCAAAGCAGGATCGACATCTGAAGAGGACACTTTCATAATCGAGTTTTTGGTTCCACACATAGTCTTTACTTGTTAGGTTTATTTTAGCTGGGAATCCGGTGCTGAAGTCCATTTCCACCCAGATGCGTGTATAGGTGGTTCTGGCATATTCCTTTGTTTCTGGGCACTTGCAGTAAAATTTCCCAATTGCATTTCCAATGGCTTTTAGTGAGGAGAGATTCCAGAGATGCAAGGGTAGGCTTGGCAATCTCACCCAAACTGGTGCTGAGGTTATGACTGCTATTGAGGGATCGAATGATGGGTTCCATGGCTTCATAAATAGGCTTGGCTTTTCCCAAAACCAAGGGCTGAAATTTAGAATATATTGTTTTCTTTCAGTATTTTCAAAATCTACTATAGAGAAACCCCTAGCACAGGGGTAGATATTAATTTCATCAGAAATGATAAGGCTTCCATACCTCCGAGATCCAATTGTGGAGAGCTATCAGCCGCGGCCAAAAACCATTGAACCAACAGATTAGGGCACTTTTGGAAAACTTCAAAACCTCATCGAGTGAGGCCTGGACCACCTAGACAGTGGGAGCTGGGGTTTCACTGACGATATGGGTAGGAGCTTGCCCTCCAGAAACGGACGAAACTGAGCCAACGATTATTTTCGCGAAGCTGTGAGCCATATTTGACTTGCCTGTAGAACCCATCCGCAGAGAAATAAAGCAGAAGATTCAATCTAGATCTAGCCACAGAAGATTGAACACGTGGTTCATCTATGAAATTGGTTGTTGCCTTTGATAACCCCATAGCGTGAGACAATGGGGAGTGCCGAAACACAGCATGGGAGCCATGACCCAGCCACAGAGAAATAAGGCAAAAATTAGATCTAGATCTAGCCATAGAAGATTAGATCTAGATCTAGATCTAGCCACAGAAGATTAGATCTAGAACCCAGCCGCAGAATCTTAGTAAAAATTTTAATCTACGAGAAACCCTAATAGGAAAAATCTTGCTTTTAGTACCGAGAATCAAATCCTGCTCCAGATAAAAAACAAATCACCGACTTTCACTTCAAACAAAAATAAAATATCACTCGATCCCGGGCTACCCACACAAGACAATGATGAACCACTCGATCCAGAGATGCCCACGTAAAATACCAATAAATCAAAAACAAGATCTCTACATTCAAACTGTCACTGGCCAAAACCCTACTTCGACCCTAAATAGGTAATAAAAAAACCTTAAACTAGTTTAGATATTACCGATCTTGGCAGTATTGTAATCTCGAAGTCCGCGTAGCTTTGAAAAGTTCCAAATGTAGCCCTTCACTAAAAGGAGAGTGAATCCCAAATTCCACGTTTAATCTTAAAATGACATATTTCAGACTAGATTCCGATCTCCACTAAATCATGCCGAAACCTGATTGTTGATAAGGTTGAAGAGAACAAGCTAGCCTGCTCTAAAAATTCAAAGGTGCAAAAAAACCAGATTGTTCATCTGGAACAAAGGTGCGGTAAAACAACCACCGTCCAAAAAATTCACAAAGCAGAAAAGAGGGTTTAGATATATGTCAAAACTAATTATAACCTTTTCCCTTTTTGCTTAAATTAAAAAAGTGTTATAAAATTAAGATTAAATAAAATATTTTTATTGTGAAATAAGTTATGGTTTTTGCACACGTCATATCAATAAAATATTTTTATTGTGAAATAAGTTATGGTTTTGCACACATCGTATTAATATGACATGGTATTAGAAAAATAGATGGTTTAGATATATGTCAAAACTAATTATAACTTTTTCCCATTTTCTTAAATTAAAAAAATGTTATAAAATTAAAATAAAATAAAATATTTTTGTTGTGAAATAAGTGATGGTTTTTGCACATTTCATATTAATAAAATATTTTTATTGTGAAATAAGTTATGGTTTTGCACACATTGTATTAATATGCCATGGTATTAGCACATGGTATTGTAACAAAATCGATTTACAAGTTAATAATATCCATGGTAAAGTGGGGGTGAATATCTATGGTTAAGAATCTTGTCATATTGTTATAAAATATTGTGATTGTGAAATAAGTTATCATTTTTTGGCATGTGGTATTGATAAACCATGATATTAGCCCACGCTATTGTAACAAATTCTATTCACAAGTTCATAATATCAATGGTAAAGTGGGGGTAAATATACATGATTAAGAATCTTGTTATATTGTTATAAGATATTTTGATTGTGAAATAACTTATGTTTTTTGGGCATTTGATATTGATAAGCCATGGTATTGGTCCATGGTATTGTAACAAATCCTGATTTTTATAAGTTAATAATATCCACGATAAAGTGGGGGTGAATATCTATGGTTAAGAATCATGTCTTATTGTTATAAAATATTTTGGTTGTGAAATAAGTTATGGTTTTTGGGCATGCGGTATTGATAAGCCATGGTATAGTGTAACAAGGCCTATCCACAAGTTAATAAAAAAGTCTAAATATAACAAACTAAATTTTATTATTTTTATTACATTACCTTACATTATTAATTCACCCAACATTTAATTGAATTTTATTATTTCTATTACTTTACTTTATATTATTAATTGACCCAACATTTAAATGTTTGAATTCATCGCCCATCACTTTTTTTTTTCTTTTTAAATTAATCCAACCTTTAGAATTGGTTTTTTATAATTAAACCAACATTTAGAATTGTTTACGTACTTACACCTACACATCTACTCTCTGGGTTGACTTTTAATTTTAGTTTTTTTAATTACGTTGACATTTAGAATTATTTACATACTTACATTACACTACACATCTACTCTATACTTGGTTGTAGAGTGCTTCTTGGAGCAATTACAAAGAATCGCAAATTACATTTCACATATAAGTCACATTTGTCTGATATGGTCTCAATGGAACTTCTACCCAATCTGAAATATCACAGAACGTGCTCTTTTTCCTGCACAATCTTCAAGCTTCCCAATTGACTCATTTAAGATGCAAATGTCTTTGACCATCATTGAGGAACTTGTAAATCAACAATATTGACATACTTGGCTCATCAGGGCTTCCACGATAAAATATGTAAGTAATGAACCACTCTATAGACCTACCACTGTTTGTTGGACATTTCAATTTTAGTTATCCATTAAAACTTGACCCGTCTAACACACAAGGATTTCATATTATCTAGCCATTGTTCAGGGGTTTTCGGGCGCCAAGAACAACTAACCATAACAATATGTAAACACAATCAAAATAGTGACATGTTCAAGGGTTTCTGACGCCAAGAATCACTATTTTGGATTCTGTTACATTGGTCAATAATTGGTTTTGCACTTTTTACCAAACAAAAAATATACAAAACTTCCCTGTCATTTGTTAGAGTCACAAATTCTAACAAAACTTCATATTGAGGTCACGAATCTCAATATTATTATGTATTTCAAACTCCAAGACACTTCATTTTGTCAATGCAACTTCAAGAATTGATTCCAATCAACATGGGAGAAGTAAACATGATAGTCAACTTGTTTACAAAATTTCAAATCTCCCTCATACTTTGAATTAGAAAGTACCAATTTATGGAATAATAATTCTCACTTTTTCTCTCACTATATATGTCTCATGTTAAAATGTTTTACTCAACACACATATTGAAATATTTGATGTATAACCCTTATTAAACTTTTCTTTATTATTTTTATTTTTAAAATCTTATATATCAACTCCATCTTAAAATTGAAATAAATTACACATCTCCTTAGTAGTCGGAAGTGAGATATATAAGAATATTTTTAACTTAAATTACTTTGTTTTTCTTTTATATGGACATTGAAATATTTAGTTTATGATTGACAATAATTCTTTTGATTATATATATATCTATATATATATATATATATATATATATATATATATAGAGAGAGAGAGAGAGAGAGACTAAATGTAAAATGAATTAAACATCATGTAATATCAATAATATTATTTTCCATCAATTCCATATTAAATAGTGAAGAAAATCAATAATATTATTTTCCGTCAATTCCATATTAAATAGTGAAGAAAGTACATATCTCCCTTATTCTAAAAAGTAAATTACTTTTTCTACTTTCAATTAATTACAAAGTTAATGTGAAATTAAGGTGGAAATTAAAGTTTTTTATTTATGGTCCACATCAATTTTTTGGTTATTTATACTTTTAATTTGTTAATATAAGTATTGCTTTATTATTTTTAAATATAATGTTACGAAAACATCTCTCCCTTATTGAACTACACACAGTATTATGACTAGCAATTGCACCAAATGTTGCAATGGAAATGCCATAAGGTATAAATTCGAGAAGAATTGTGACATATAAAGAAGCAACTGATTGATTTGAAAAAGGTCTATGTCCAAGTAGGTGCCAAGAGAATCTAGACTCACTGAAACCAAGAACATCCATCAAATGATCCAATTCCATGAAGAGAAAGGGCTCTATGAAGATGTATCCCCTCAAGTTGTTCTAATGCTCCAAGAAACCAACTAAAAATCTCCATCAATGTGATAAAAATGAGTGTGAAAATCCATACAATATGAGGTGTAACACACATAATCTCCTAACCTATAGCCTTGTCCTTGAGAATCAAGCTACTCAAGATAACAACCTTCAACAAAGTTGTAGAACACCTCCATTGGTTGAACTTAACAATGACTTCCACCCAACTTCAAGCTACAACATGATAAGAAGAAAGAAGAACATGGTGATTCAGAAATGAGGGCATGCCCATTAAATAAGAACATGGGTAATCACCATCTGCAGTTAGGTTTCTTCACGTTTAATATTGTATAATACTGTTATAGAAATTTTTGGGCACTGCAACCCCAATCATACATGTCCATAAACCAAGGGCTCCGAAGTCCCTAAAAGTGTTGCTTCACATCCTAAAGGAACAAGGTCAGCTGATTTCATCATCTCCCAGAAGTTCTCCACAAAAAACTGCTCAAGACTGGTCAAAGCTGGACCATACAGATTGCCCAGTGTAGAGGGTGCGATGCATCTCACTTGCCCAGTGTAAAGGGTGCGATGCATACTGGAAAGCCCTTTTGTAGGGTGCGATGGGTGAGAGTAGACAAATGGTAGAGACAGTTTGCAAGGTGGATCGTCATGGAATCTTCCAGAAACTTCTCCTGTGACACTTGCCTCTCTGAATTCGCCTAGGGATGAGTAAGAGATCATCAATCTCCAAGTGGAATCAAGGACTATCAAAGAGAGGACACTAATCAAAATCCCAGAAGCTAACTCACCCCCCTGCAATCATCTATATATGGATCCCTCATCCCAGAGATCCAGAGGCTGGAAATTTGTATCTTGTAAGGAAGTGCTTTTGGTTTCTTGGTGGAACATCATAGTGTTGGGTGATCTAATCTTTTCATGAGGTGAAGAAGGGCTTTCATGCTGAGAGGATGATGTTGGGTCAGAACAATTGGTTGTAATCCTCTTTGCTATTCTTGATATTAATAAATATATTCAAGTTTTCCTCCACATTCTTGTATGTTTGATGATATATGCATTTGTGTGGTCAATATATGTCTGGTCCTATGTTGTTTAGGATTGTAGATCTCTATTCTTCGATATTATTATGCTGCTTTGATTCCACAGGTGCTCTTTGAAGCTGGGTAGATGAAGGAAAAGCGGCAAGGATTTGTCAGAAGGGAGAGGAACCAAGCGCAAGACTGAGGTTGGTGTCCTTTGTTCCCCTCTTATCTACTTATCATAAAGGAAAGTGAAAGTAGTTTTAGTTTGTTTGTTTCTAAGATAGCTACTAGTCTTAGTGGTACTAGTAGCTCTGAGTGGACACTAGATTTCCCGATAACAAAATGGTGACTCCATTGGGGAGCGAATAGGTTGTTTGCTTGTCTATATTTGTTTGTTTCATAAACTTACAAATGGAGCCTGAAGTCAAGCCAACTAGCCTTCGAACTGCATTTGCTATGCAAGTGCAAAGTAGATCAATGCTGCTTCAGTCTATCTCTGGGTTGTGTTTATAAACTGAACAATCGGTTTGCAAACCTTCTAATTACCCTAGTGGTGGCTATAATAACATCATTAGATGAACCCCTGTGATTTATATTTACTGACTATCATTAGCTCGGCCTAAATCCCTGAACTAAGTTGCAAACTGTGACCCGAAACCAAGTTGAAGTCTCGTCCCTGGACCATCGCACTCTCTCCTCTTGGGAATCTGGATGCATCACACCTCCCACGTGCAGTAGGTGCACTGCATCGCACTTTCCCTGTGTTGCAGGTGCGCTGATCAGACAAGACCTCTTCTGCTCTTAGATTTTGGTTTCTGTGTTCACTCTCTTCAGCTTTATTCAGGAGTTTTGCTGTTTGTGGTCAGTATACCACTGTAGAAACTCCCTTCCTTTACATGATTCCGCCTCCATAGTACAAAGAATTGTGAATGCTTTTATGTATTGTGCACCATTTATAGTTCTCTTTTACAAAAAAGTAGCATAATCAAACTGTTGTCTTTTGATTTGAAAGTGTCGCAAGTGTCATTTTCAGTCAAAGAAAAGAATTCTATTGTTGTTGATGGTCGATTATACAGTTACTTTTGTATTTGATTTGAATTAGTAGTTTTTCAAGTGTCGAAAGCAGTTTTCAATTCAAAATCGCAAAGTGTCGTCATTATCTTCCTTTCGTTTTTGAAGAGAAATTTGTTAGTACTGTCGCTTTGAAAAGATAATTCAGATTTGTACTTAGCATTCTTCTTGTCATTCACACATTAAGAAAGCTGAAAACAAATACATGCATGTACATTTGCATTTAGACTGCTTGTTGGTTTGATTTAGAACAGTGCATCTAGTGTGTGCTCTCTGCTTTATGTTGAAAGAATATCATCTCTCTTTCTTTAGTAGCTAGGATTTTCATTGCAAAAAGAAGATTAAATGATTATTTATCATCTTAGATTGCATTTTAGGAATTGTATATCTACATCACGCGGTGAAGCTGAAAGGAAAATTTCTTAAGAAAGATCAACTGTAAAATAAATTTAACGAACATAAAAATGCTTTGGAACCTAACACACAACATCTAGAAGTCTAGGCTAGAGACGTATTCCGGCGTCGTAAAGCGTGGTAATTGTCGCTTTCATTGTTGGTTGGGTGATTCCTCCTCTTTGAGACGAAAAGTGCCAGTATGGACTTGTGCTCCCACGTACCATCGAGTATATATTGGGAGACCACAATAGGCTATATCCTCTATCCATAGGAAGCCATGTCTGTCGCCTTATTGATCGCAATGCACTGAACACAACATTCGAGAAGATTGACTGCCGTACAGTAAAAAGTATTCTGCAGTTTTGCGATTGGTTTGGTAATCCCTCTGTCTATATTTCCAGAGTAGTCTATTTCGTTCCTTTTCAAACTCCTTAAAGGAAAAGGTCCATCTGAGCACTTGTCACTTCAGGCTCATTAAAAATCAAAGGCGACTAGAGTCATCTTTTGTTTTTTCTCGACTCTTAAAAATTGAAAAAACAAGTTGTGTCAAAGCGTCTAAAATTTATTTTAATCGGAATAATATCACCATTCCCGCGTTGGTCTTAGGTTGAGAAAAATGGAGTCCACCAACCAAGGATTTCCCCTTGGAGGAAATCTTAGTCCTTTCTCCTCTTGGGGAGATGTTGGTGCACGTCATATTGCCACATTGTCACTTCAAGGATTGACGATTGGCTTGCTAATATGGCTCTTCTCAACCTCTGTCGTTTAGAACATCGTGATTCCTGAACAATCAAGTCAGTAACTGGATGATACTAAAGTTACCCCCCAACCTTCTACTTCATCCGATTCTCCCTCTCCTCCTTCCTCTTCGCTTGATGAAGCTGGTAAAGCCAAAAATCAAGTAACTAAGAAGGAGAAGAAGGGGAAGGAGAAGAAAGAGAAGAAGAAGAAGGAGCCAAAGGAAAAAAGGGGTAACCGGGCATCGTCTAGTGAAAATCCACACACTGCACCATCCAAGCCTAAATCTCCATGTGTCATTTGCAAAGGAGACCACTATCATTGAGATTGTCCTTACATCCCTCAGATCTTAAGGGACTAGTCTCCTCGTTTGCACAATCTGGTGTCATCAACCTCTGAAGATCATGTTGAAAGTACACCATCAACTAGTGAAAGCGAAACATTTGGACAGAAAAGGAAATGTAAATTTCCTTGTAAACTGTGTGAAGGCGATCACGTCGTCCACCATTGTCCCTTCCTAGACGAAGCTAAAAGAGTCTTGGATAACCGTCCTGCTTCACCACTACAGTTTCCTCCTGGATACAAGAAACTCTTGCCGAGTCCATCGCTAGTTGAAAATCCGACCGACATGCCATTGTGGTTAGTCGAAGCATCTGTCATTGAATATAAACCTACTGAATCCATACCAAACGAAATTCAAAAGGTTAAGGCGGCAGTCGACCCGGTCTTGTCTTCGGAAGGTCCATCTTCAGATGATACAATCACCGAAGAGAATGAGAACGACACCGTTCAAATTCTTTTCATAAACACAAACTCCGATGAACATGGGGGCAATCTACCCATTCCTTTACTGTAGGAAGGAAGTTCGTTAGAGTCATATCCGGTCGTCTATTCAGTCCCACCTCCAAGCAACCTAGTCGTTTCCTTCGATTGGAATCTACTAGGCAGACCCCATTTGCTGGCTAATGTAACATTCCGAATCATTGTACAAGCTTACAAAATGATCATGGTCGGTACCATCATTGATGATGGGGCTTCTGTGAGTATCCTTTCCTCGATTGCTTGGGAAGCGCTTGGTTCACCATCGCTTCTGCCTAAGATGAGAAATCTAACAGGCTTTGATAAAGGAACTAGTCGACCGTTAGGGATCCTTCGCAATGTGCCCATAACTTTGAGAAGGAAAACCATTTATATGAATGTAATGGTAGTCCAAGGACCTCTAGATTATAATCTATTCCTTGGGCGTGACTATATTTATAGCATGGGGGCCATTGTCTCCTCACTCTTTAGAGTAATGTGTTTTCCGCAAGAACGCCGAGTGGTCCAGCTCGTATACCAGCTTTCATTCCCCGACTCACACATAGCTAATTGTCAAATTCCATCCCTAAATGGTCTTTTCATTCAAGGAATGTCTCATCAATCTCCAGTTCGTCCACCTGAAGAGCGCGAGTGATTCGAGAGGACATGACTGAAACCCATGGGGCATGCACCCTGGTCTATTTCAGCAAGAAAGCCTTGGGTATAGGGTAGGTTTCTGCGGAGGATATATGACTAGTCTGACACACTTTTCCATTTAGGAAAATGGGATTAGACTGGAATAAGATTCCCTCGTCAAAGTTATGTGAGTGGAGGCGACCGCGCCACTCACCTTTATCTATTTCGGTAGACATCGCCAAGGAAGTGTTTTGTCTGCAACGCAGATGGAGCAATCTTGCAAATGCGAGAGTTCTCATATGGTAACCTGGAAACTCTACCTCCCTATGCTTGGGGGCATGCAAGACTTTTTGCCTGAAAGTAAAGAGCGACCATTTATTTTCTTAGTTTGTAGTTTCTCAACCCTTTAAACTCGTAGGATTGGTCGTTCCTAACTTACATAATGAAAGGATCCAGAGCAAAGTTTTGAATGGTGCAAGCTCCCTAAAAATTGAACCTATCGATGAGACATCCTTATTATACGACTGGCGTGAGCAGTTTTTATGCGAAGTTCAAGCTTGTTAAAAATTAAACCTTAGCGATGAGAAAACGTTCCCCCAGAGTTTAAGCTCATTAAAAAATGAACTAATCCCCGGTAAATAACGATTGTGAATGCATTATCATCAACTTTTGAGCCCTGGTCGTGTTCTTACCATCACCTCCACTCTGTTTTAGCTGATCATTCACCTTCATTTGATTTTTTACCCCTTTTGAGGAACAACTACGAAGAGTGATCTTGTTAGCCATCCTTGTGACACTACCATGATTGGAAAATTCCAAACCTTACTTGGAATCAGCTGCTACCTGAATTTATCACTCGTTCCTCAAAAAACGAGTCTCCTTTAAGATCTTTTCATCTGACTCATAAAATATGAAAAGATTGCTAAGAAATTGGCCTCTCCAGCTCGTTAAAGCTACCGGGAGTGCTATCCCTCCTCTAGATTTTAATCTTTTTGGACTTGAGGGATTATTACACAAAAAGATCGAGCGCTTGTTTTGTTTGGATCATTAAAATTACCGAAAATTCATCCCTTTTGTATTATTTTATACTTTTTTGGACTTGAGGGATTATATGATAAAAAAGGATTATTGGAGTTTCCTTTACATCCCTTTCAGACTCTCTAAAATTTGAAAGGACCGAGTTATCTTTGTCGTTAAACTCGTTAAAACCAAATAGCAACAAACTTGTCCATATAGACGAGAACGAGTTTCACTGTCGCTAAACTCATTAAAACATAGCGACGGGTTTGCCTGAAGGGAAAATTATAGAACAAGCAGATGTTATCCTCCTCAATATTGACAAAAATAAAGAGGTAATGGTCAACAATGATTGGGGAAAAATTGGGAAGAAAACTTGAAGAAACTTTATTAGTAGCAAGTCGCTCTTGAACATGGCACTTTCACTCCACATCCGAGTCAGGTTGGGTTATTTCGTTCACCGGTCATATCACCATTGGTCCATCGCACCATCCATATTTGGGGTTAACGCTATGAATCCATGTCAGTGTCACCGGTATGTTCAAGAGAAGTCACTTAGAGAATTCACCTATGCCTCATCTGCTGCAATATATTCACGCTCCATTCTTTCATGACCGCCACTCTAAACCCTGTATCATTAGATCGTTTTCGCCTCCAAAATCATTTACTCCGTTTCATGTCGTAGATGTGGGATTCATTAAGGCCCTCCTACGACGGGTCGATTCTTGTCGACATCAGCTCATTATCCAAGAAGTCGACTTAGGAACAACCCTTTCAGTACTTTGAAGCTTGCATGCCTCAATGGCAAGTTTCTCACTTCCGATGACAGGTTTACATGAATGGCCTTTGACCGAAGGATTTTGCGTGGTGTTCGACACCAAGTCCCTTTTCACACCACGCGAATTGTACTGTAGTACCTTGAGGGTCATCATCATTATCGGTGATTCCTCTCGTGCTTGTTAACATCTTACATCATTGACTGGTAATCAGGCGATGTCTTTCCATGTTCGACTCCACAACATCTTTCACATGGATCGACTTGTACTCCGAATGAAGATTGGATGAGTTTGAAGACCTCGGATCTAGTTTCATCCATCTGGGCTGTGATATATTCAGGAAAATAAAGACATCAAATGTACATCATTACTGTACAGATGATAATCCGAATCAAAGGATGATGGTTCTATCAGAATCATTAGTTTGCCACATAGACAATTGTTTGTCTTATGTACATGAAAATGAATTTATAAATCTGAGCATGGGAATGCCCGCCTCAGCTAGATCATGAAAAATATTATGAAGATAATGTATTGTATTGTATCTTATTACAGGTCGCCTTCCAGCTCGAAAAAACTTTGGATCCTCATGATAAAGCATTTCACCCGACATCAAAAGACTAACGACCTCATGCTTTAGGGAGCAACTGTTATAGAAATTTTTGGGAACTACAACCCCAATCATACATGTCCATAAACCAAGGGCTCCTAAGTCCCTAAAAGTGTTTCTTCACACCTTAAAGGAACAAGGTCAGCTGATTACATCATCTCCCAAAAGTTCTTCACAGAAAATTGCTCAGAACTGATCAAAGCTAGACCATACAGATTGCCCAGTGTAGAGGGTGCGATGCATCTCACTTGCCCAGTGTAAAGGGTATGATGCATATTGGAAAGCCCTTTTGTAGCATGTGATGGGCGAGAGTAGACAAATGGTAGAGACAGTTTCAAGGTGGATCGTCATGGAATCTTACAGAAACTTCTCCTATGACACTTGCCTCTCTGAATTTGCCCAGGGATGAGTAAGAGATCATCAATCTCCAAGTGGAATCAAGGACTATCAGAGAGAGGACACTAATCAAAATCCCAGAAGCTGACTCACCCCCTGCAATCATCTATATATGGATCCCTCATCCCAGAGATCCAAAGGCTGGAATTTTGTATCTTGTAAGGAAGTGTTGTTGGTTTCTTGGTGGAATATCATAGTGTTGGGTGATCTAAGCTTTTCATGAGGTGAAGAAGGGCTTTCATGCTAAGAGGATGATGCTGGGTCAGAACAATTGGTTGTAATCCTCTTTGCTATTCTTGATATTAATAAAGCTATTCAAGTTTTCCTCCACATTCTTGTATGTTTAATGATATATGCATTTGTGTGGTCAATATATATCTGGTCCTATATTGTTTATGATTGTAGATATCTGTTCTTCGATAGTATTATGCTGCTTTGATTCCACAGGTGCTCTTTGAAGCTGGGTAGATGAAGGAAAAGCGACAAGGATCTGTCAGAAGGGAGAGGAACCAAGCAAGGAACCAAGCGCAAGACTGAGGTTGGTGTCCTTTGTTCCCCTCTTATCTACTTCTCATAAAGGAAAGTGAAAGTAGTTTTAGTTTGTTTGCTTCTAAGATAGCTACCAGTCTTAGTGGGACTAGCAGCTCCGAGTGGACACTAGATTTCCGGATAATAGATACCTCTTCCATAACTTTTCCAAGGAAATTCTAGCGAGCCAGATTCACCAAAAATAAGCGTCATTATTAAATTTACTCAAAAAATGAATCTGAGATGATTCCGGTTGCTTCCATGGACCTAGAGTTTAGATCAATCTCCAATTTGTATACTGGGAATAATTCCACAACTCTGCTAATACTCACAACATTCAAAACCAGGTACATTTGTTAACCAGAGGAGCTTTGTACTAACAATAATGTAAACAAAAATAGATGCTTCAATGGCAAATGAACCTCCCAAATAGTAGGAACTTATAGATCTCATAAATAACATGCTTTAGAAGTTTGTCTAATGAATTTAGACTTACTATGGCCTCTAGACCACAAGGAAAATGCCAACTCCAAAAATATTGTGAGCTCATTGTATTTGACAAATATTAATAGCTTTACATTAAACAAATCAAATTTTTTATGCATAGCTTCTCTTGAAATATTCTACACACAACCTTAAATAACTATGCCCAAAATACCGTCTAGGTTAGTGTCATCTGATCACAGTACAAAATTCATAGAATATTTGGTGGGCATGGGTAATTTCAACCTGTAGTCCAAGAGGCTTATGCTGCTGTAGGTGGTAGACTGCTTGTGACTTGGTATCCAGAGGAGTTTGCTGACAATGTTAACATGACCAACATGACCATGAGGGCAGATCCTACCATAAGTTACCTTGCCAGGACTTATAGATTCTATACAGGACAAATTTCCTTCACCTTCAAAGATGGAATGAGCTACGCAAGCTTCAAATCACCGTAGTCCATGCACCCTAACTCATCTCTATTCCTCTGGATGGAAAATACAAATGTTCTCCCACAAAATGTGAATCTTATGAGCCTATCAGTGTGACTAACAATAAATGTGAGAACATGTCCCTACAAGTTGATGTTGATGTAATAACGTTGGTAACAAAGATGACATACATGTATTATTTCTCTTCTCTACAGCCCATCCCCCAAAGAAGCAACTGATTGATTTCAAAAAGGTTTATGTCCAAGCAAGTGCCCGAAGAAGCCAAAGTCACTGAAACTAGGAACATCCATCAAATGATCCAATGCCATGAAGAGAAAGGGATCTATGAAGATGTATCCTCTCAAGTTGTTCCAATGCTCCAAGAAACCTGCTAAAAATCTCAATCAGTGTGAAAATCCATACAATATGAGGTGTAACACACATAATCTCCAGCCTATAGCCTTATAAGTGTGAAATAAGGACAGTTCTAACTTTATGGAATATTATAGGGATTAAGACAATTGATTCTAGTCCTATTGCATAATGTAGTGATCATCTAGATTGGTGCAGGAGTTGTTTAAGGAAGATGTCAAAATTGAGGTAGGATGGGTATCCTTTAGAACTTGAACAAGAACCCAATGGCTATCAGAATCTAAGATTTATGATGGAACTATTGAAATTGCTAAGATGCTAGTCTACCAAGGCCTTACTTACTTACAAATAATAAGCACAAATCTATTATTTCAAAAACCCTAAATTGCAATACACAGTGGTTTCCTACTTTTAAGAGAATTTTTTTTGCTCCTCTAGATGATCACCCCTAACAATGAGTTGAATTGGTCCTTATATAGGTAAATTAGCCCTTTTTTACATTAAAACAACAAAGAATTTTGAAACAAATTGTATTAGGAAAGTTTCCTCTTACTTTGTCCTTTAGTGAATTGTCTTTTATCTTCCATGCTGCCTTTGCTGATGTATTTTATATTGTCTATTGTCTCTTTGAGATCCTTGCTCTATTGCAGTAGGTTGTCGAGGTCTTGGTTTTATTTGAAATTGTTGCTGAAGCTATGCTTGCTATTGTAACCATTCTGGTGCAAGTTGTGACTACTGAGAAGGCTGAGCAGGTTGGGCAGGTTGCTGAGAGACAGCTTGAGAAGATGTTGATGCTTGAGGCTACTGCATCAATTGAGCCAGGTGGACCATTATTCTGCCTTGGAGTTAAAGACAAACAACCTGTGAGGGACTTCCATGTTGTTGCCCTTCAATAACTTCTTGGTGTTCTTGCAATAATAGCCATCCATGAGATTTTAGTTTTTCCTTTTCGATGAACATTGTCATTGGCATGACGTGTTATGCGATTGGAACAGATACCAAAGGAAGAATGATAAAGAAGACTGCCACCAGCCTAGACCAAAAATAAAAAATTTGCTAGAAAAATACTTAAAATGTCTGGACTTGCACATGGTTGGTTTTTAAGCATAAAATTAATGAATTAGATCTTGGACACCACAAAGTATATGCATTTAAACTATATTGGAAAAAGGGCCCACACCATAAATGTTGACCCTAAAAAAGGCCACATCCCACAGGGTGTCATGGTTAGATAAGTTTCAGTGTCATTTAGCTAAGAATTGCAATTAAATGGTCTTGAAGGAGTAGATTGAGTTCACAATATAAAATTTAAAGAAATAATTCCCTGCTCTATTTTGCAGATACAGGTAAAAGAAAAACATTAAACAAATACTTTAAGCAATAAATCCATTATTCAAAAAATATGAAATAAAATAATTTTAGTAGCTAGGAGTGCTCAGAATCATCAGACCCTACAACAAAAAATCACACCAAAGATGTTTCCAAATGGATAGAACAATGGGTTATAGAATTGGAGTGCCTAAATGATGGACATGGAATAACAATAGAACATTTCAATACATGAGAAGAAGATTCTATTAAAAAGGAAAGGAGAATATCATCAATTGCATCCTAGTACCAGTGCCGTGATGTTCTCTTTGCAACCTTGCTAGTCAGGATGTAGAAGAACAAGTAAAACATCCTTGCTTTTAGAACAAATTCTTACCAGTTCAGAAGTGATAATTGCAGATAGACATTTTGAAAAACAATATGGGAGAAAATGATTTGTGAATATTGTGACTCAAGTAAATTTTGAGTATCAACAACATACAATAAGGATATATTTAACATATGACGAAACCAGACAAAACATACTTGTATCACACACCCCATAAGCTAAAAAAAACTTGACACTTAAAAAACCAATACACACTAGAAAGTCATTATAAAAATTCTCACACTTGGAAGGAAACTGAACCTTTTAATGCAAGATAGATTATTTGTACCAGGTCCAATAGACCAATTAGAATGAGATGATGTTAAATATTCAATTCCAATGAAGTTCATGCTACTATGATTTGCAACATACAGGTTTGACTCTGAGTTTGAGATGGTCAAGCTCAGGGCTTCAACTTAGTGGACACCCATGTTCTTATTGTGCCTTGGGAGGTCTGCATGTGCTGCTCAAATATTTTGGTCACAACTGTACTAGTGACCTAGGAAACTCTTTAAATCACTGCGGTTCTAAGGGCGCTTAATAATAAAATTCCATTAATTCTTCTTTGCATGCACTGAATGACAAATAAACCCTACCCAACGAAAATAAAAAATAGTCCTTAGACTTATCAATACACAAGGATCTATATGGCTAAGAGACAAATCATAACCTGATAGAGAACTAAAGGAAATAAGAATTGGATGGGAAGCAATGATCAAATATCCATACCCAGGGCAATGTAGGTTCATAATAATCATTGCAGTTAAGTTTAATCCTGAATTATCTTCAAAACTTTGCATAGTATACAACTATTCTACTCTAGAAACATGCCAGACAATCTCTCTCCAGAATTCAAACATTTTGTAGGCAAATTCAACCTGAAAGTGCCAAATGCATATTCATAGAAAAATCCAAAATTTATCTCATCAAATTACCTTTGTATCAAAATTTGATGATGAAACTAAAGAAAAATTGGGCATGAAAATCCTCATCGAACCAATGTCGCCACCTCCCATAGCATCCATTATGTCTACCCTCAAGTTCAGTGTCTCAAGCCCAAGTGGAGAAATTGTCTTCACCTTGAGAGATGGAATGAGCTACATAAGCTTCAACATCATTATAGTCCATGCACCCAAACTCATCTTTGTTCATCTGGATGGAAAATACAAATGCTCTCCCAGAAAACCAGAAACCTGTGAGACTGTTAGCATGACTAACACTAAATGTGAGAACATGTCCCTGCAAGTTGATGTTGATGTAATAATGTTAGTAATAGAGATGTGAGGCATGTATTGTTTCTCTTCTCTACAGCCCATGCCCCAAAGAAGCAACTGATTGATTTCAAAAAGTTATATGTCCAAGCAGGTGCTAGGAGAAGCCAGGCTCAATGAAACCAACAACATCCATCAAATGATCCAATGCCATGTAGAGAAAGGGCTCTATGAAGATGTATCCCATTAGGTTGTTCCAATGCTCCATTAAACAATCTAAAAATTTGCATCAATGTGATAAACATCAGTGTGAAAATCCATACAATATGAGGTGTAACACACATAATGTCCACCATATAGCCTTGTTAATAGTAACTATGAAATAAAGATAGTTATGAGTTTATCGAATATTACAGGCATTAAGACAATTGATTCTAGCCCTAGTTTGAAGTATGGAGCGAAAAAAACTAGCCCCTGTAAACAAAACATCCAATTTTGTTATTATGGTTGCAGCATGTTTTTCTCAGATTTGGTCCAAGTCTCTGTATTATTGATATCTCTTGCCCCCACATTTGACTCTATTTATTTTCTGATTAGGCTGCACATTTAGTTTGTTTGCTCGCCTGACCTAGATCTTAAGGTTATTGATACTGGCTTGTTCTATTTTGTCCTATTTTTACATGTTTTATGGCCATCTCTATACATTTTTTCCTTCAATATTGATTGTTTTTGTGTGGTCCACTCGAGAAAGATTAGTTTGCAATGTTCTATTGTATTCCATAACATTAGGACCATATAAAGAGAACTTTGTTAGTACGTTTCTATGCATCTGACATATTGTCCCGCCTTCAACATGAAATGGTCAGATTAGTTTGTACTATTCTATTGTGTTCCATAACTTTAGGACCATATAAATAGAACTCCATTAGTACATTTCTATGCATCTGACATATTGTCCTGCCTTCAACATGAAATGGTTTCTTAGAATCTATTTGGATTTGTTTTTGCACCATAGGGAGATAAGAGAGGGGGTTCCCTACTTGGAGAAAACTCTCTCCAAGAATATGTTTTTCTTGTTGATAAACAAAAAAAAATCTATTGCTCCATGTTGATCATGTCATAATTTCTCTTTCACAGTCCCCACTCAACTTTCCCAATCTTTTATGGCTCAAGTTTGGGTTTGTATTCATATAATTGAGTGAGATTATACACACGTTCAACTCTAATTTAATATGTCGTGGCACTCTTACCATTTTATAAATTTAGTGGACTTAATGGTTAATAATACATGTTTCTTCTTGAAAGGTCATAGGCTCAAATCTAGAGTGGGGTATAATATGTACATTTTCATAGACTTTAGTAGTCAAATCACTGTGAAGAGACAGTCCCCTTATTCGATAAACAAAAGAGTCTCATACACCAATTTGGTATCTAGCATATCTATGACCTTAAAATTAAACCATTATTACTATAGTATTGCCTTCATCCAAATTGTTTCACATACTATTTTACATAATAACATTGTAATACATTAGTATTACAAATTTCTTTGTTATTGAAAAAAAGAAAACTGTCACTACAGTGATAGTGATGAGACTCCTTTGTTTCTTTTGCATAAGATCTAATATTCTTTCTTCATTTTATCATAGCTTTAAGAATTACTCTTCCCCAATTGTGTTTCCACTTTCCTAGCCCCTCCACAATCCCCGTTTGCAAACTCAAAGGTTGGGTTGTGGATCATTGGACCACACTGATAACACTAATTAAGAGTTATATTTTGTGAATGTACTTGACAACTTTGGTTCATTCAACATTTTTACATAATATTTAAGTCTTAAGAAGAAGAGAAGGATGCAGGTCGTTAAAGTTTCAACAACGAAATGAAACAACTTCCCATATTGTTGTATTAATTTCACAGAGAAATTTCACTTCGAAAACATTAAATTTCCAAAAACTTCGAAACGAATGCCCATAGTGTTCCTCACAAAAACATTAAACAAAACCTAAATATATGACAAAATAATATCTTTAGTTTAATCCCAAAGGACCTACCCTATTTATTAAATGAAGCTAAAATTAGAAAGGGTATTTTTTGCTGTACATGTTCCAACAGTACAAAGCTGAAAATTTAATTTGAATAACACAACTGTTACACTAACAAATTCTATTCAGTAAAACAGTGACATTTAACATCCTAGATACTAGGCATAATTGTAAAAACTCTCTTGGAAGTAAATGCATGAGATGTGACCTAGGATCACATAAGTACACCAATCTCAAACAAAATGTGTGTTGTAATTACAGGCCATTACGAATTCATATTTGTTATCCTATGAGAAGAGTGATTCTCAGACAAAAACAATTAAAATGATAAACAAATACAATATCTAATTCAAATGAGCAATTTTTTTTTACAAGCGAGAATCATATTACAATGAAAATAAGTGCATGAAATGAAGCACTATCATGGGAAGTAAGAAATTACAAAAGAAACTAGGAAAAAAATTCAGAATAAAGAACTTTGAGTCTCTGGATTTAAGGTCACAAATGATCAATTGATTTTCTCGTGGGACTGCCCCTGCTTTGATTTGACTTGAACAAAATTTCTGAGACACAGGGAATACAAAAGCTCCGTTGTTGTGTTCTGTTGTGTTGTGATCATAGCTTCATCATAAAATCTTGGAGGACTCCCACTTTTGAAGATTTTTCATGTCAGCCAATCTGGATGAAGTTTTCTCAGTCATTGCCAAATCTAGAGCAACCATCACTTTAGATTCCACACTTGAAGACTGATCCATGTGACCCTACCATAAAATAGAATTTGTTTATTGAGCAATATCCCATCATATCTACCATACCTTGCATTAGTGTCTAGTTTTTCGTTTCTCGAGACAAGATGAGTAGAAGCTTCATCTCTTTTCTCTATCTGCAAGAGACAAGGGAGCATTATTCTTCCTTGGATTTAAATGAAAATAATATGTGAGGTACTTCCATGTTGTCACCCTTCCATAACTTCTCGGTGTTCTTGCCATAAATCCATCACTCAAAAACTAGGAAATAAACTTGTTTTAGTAGCTAGTAGTGCTCAGAATCATTAGACCCTACAACCAAAAATCACACCAAATATGTTTCCAAATGGATGGAAAAATGGGTTATAGAATTTGAGTGCCTAAATGATGGAAATGAATAGCAATAACACATTTCAAGACATGAGAAGAAGATGTCATTAAGAAGGAAAGGAGAATATCATCAATGCAGACTAGTACCAGTGCCGCCATTTTCTCTTTGCAGCCTTTCTGGTCAGGATGTAAAAGAACAAGTAAAACATCCTTTCTTTCAGAACAAATTCTTATCAGTTCAGAAGTGATAATTTCAGATAAACATTTGAAAATCAATATGGGAGAAAATGATTTGTGAATATTGTGACTCAAGTAAATTTTGAGTATCAGAAACATACAATAAGGAGATATTTAACATATGATGAAACCAAAAAAAACATACTCGTATCACACACCCCATAAGCTACAAAAAACTTGACACTTAAAAAACCAATACACACTAGAAAGTCATTATAACAATTCTCACACTTGAAAGGAAATTGAACCTTTTAATAAAAGATAGATTATTTTTGCTAGGTCCAATAAACCAATTAGAATGAGATGATGTTAAATATTCAATTCCAATGAAGTTCATGCTACAATGATTTGCAACATACAAGTTTGACTATGGTCAAGCTTAGGGCTTCAACTTAGTGGACACCCATGTTCTTATTGTGCCTTGGGAGGTCTACATGTGCTACTAAAATTTTTCGGTCACAATAGTACTAGTGACCTAGGAAACTCTTTAAATCACCATGGCTCTAAATGGGCTTAACTATAAAATGTCATTAATTCTTCTCTACATGCTCTAAATGGCAGATAAACCCTACCCAACGAAAATCAAAATAGCCCTTAGACTTATCAATACACAAGGATCTATATGGATAAGATCCAAATCATAACTTTATAGAAAGCTAAAGGAAATAAGAGGTGGATCGGAAGTAATGATCAAATATCCATACCCAAGGAAATGTAGGTTCGTAATAATCATTGTAGTTAAGTTTAATCCTGAATTTTTTTCAAAACTTTGAACAGTATACAACTATTCTACTCTAGAAACATGTCAGTCAATCTCTCTCCAGAATTCAAACATTTTGTAGGCAAATTCAATATGAAAGTGCCAAATGCATATTCATAGAAAAATCCAAAATTGATCTCATCAAATTACCTCTGTATCAAAATCCGATGAAGAAACCAAAGAAAAACTGGGAGTGGACATCCTCATCAAACCAATGTCTCCACCTCTCATGGCATCCATTATGTGTACCCTCAAGTTCAGTGTCTCAAGCCCAAGTGGCCACCCTGCTTGGCCTGCTCCATCCTGCAAAAAAGTACCACATGAAAGACTCATTCACTCACCCAGGAACACAAAACTTCATCAAATGAATTTGTGGAGAAAAAGAAACATAAACTACAAACTGCAGATCCCCATAAAGAATTTGAATATTTTGCAAAGTAATTGATACTATAAGAAGTCTCCACCTGGTGATCCATGGAGGAGTAGAAATTAAGATGATTAAATTCAAATATGTATCTATAATTTCCTTGGAAACTTACGTGTACATCAACATCATTCAATTAAAGATCAAATTTGTGAAGGATCATGACAGTAGTGAAAGAAATGTCTAAATGAATTCTGATTCATGAACAAGAATTACACGTTGGTCAATACATACCCGATTCATTATTAGTTTAAAGAAAAAATCCATAGTGAAGAAATTGGTGAAACAACAAAGACATAGAATAGAAGAACATTATCGGATGAGGCCACAAAGGAGCATTGCTGAGACAATAGGTGAGCAAGGTTTCCACTCTTGTAAGCCAAGGGAGAGGCTGAGGATTGATATCCCCACTCCAAATGCTAGGCGATGGATCCTCCTCTACTTCATAAGGTCCCACATAAAATAATTTCAAAGCATGGGTAGTAGAAGAGACTAAGTCAACACCCCTGTAATAAAGCCATTCTCATGATCTCACGAAGGCCATCTTCTCAAACTGGTTGGAGAAACCCATAATTCCTAGCTCGGAGGAACTTGTAGAAGCACTACCAGTGCCTGGATTTAGATGAAGGCGGTTTAAGAAAATTTCGTTAGATAATTGTAACTGAATAATACCAATTTTAAATTTGACGGAAAAGACCATTTCTATCATCAAACACTTAAATCAAAGTTACACAAAGGGATAGGTGGCATTGGAGAGGAGTTTTTCTTATAGAGAAATGCCTTACAGCGTAATTATTATTATGAATTATTTATATACTTTATTTTTTAGAAATGATCTTTATTAGTATGAGTTGAGATGGAAAAGAGCATAAATTCATAACATTTTAAATATTTAGTTATTTTTTTAAAATTATTTTTACCAACCAAAATTAAATGTTAATATATTTTCCTATACATATTTTTAAATAAAATAATACCATATTTTCTTTAAATGTTATAATACTAATTTTAAAAGTTTTTAATATTCCTTAATACTTTCCATGTAGGTATATTTCACATTTAATTTACACTTTTTGTTTATTATAATGATTTATAAAGTGTCATGCATATTTTATTGAAAAATTCTTTATAACAAACTATTTCTTACTATGCAATATTTTACTTTTAAATTTCATATTTAATATAATGAATTTAATACACAATATACTAAACGAAATAAAACTAAGTAGGCAACCCACAATAAACACAAGTTGTATCTTAATGAAACTGAATATAGGAAAAACCTTCTAAAAGGTGAAGGAAATGACTTATTATTTTCTTCTTAATTATGAAATTCAAATAAAAAGATAAAACACTCGCAACAAAATTACCATGGACCTTGTGGGCTATATGACTTCCTATACGACCTTCTAAATTTTATGTTCTTATTGATTATGTCAATCTCAATGATATTACCTATTATGGAATGATATTTATTAAAATAAGAATTAAACCCCTATTCTAGTGAGCAAATATTTAATATTCCATGATATATGTGTTGTGTGTGGAGCATGATTGTTCAGAGGTCTTTGTTTCAGCCGGATGTATACCTGAGGAAGTTTGTACACCCCTCCACGCGGGGTAGACTTGTCCCCCCCGGCTGGGGGGTCCGGGGGCTCGGGGGCAGCGCCCCTGAAGCTAAAAACAAATGTAAAATTGCCTTGTAAAAGTATAGTAATTTCTAGTCAATCTGGGCTGTTCATTAGGCAGATGATCTGATGGTAGAACTTATGTTTAGTTTAGGGTTTTTTGCCCTAGAAGGCAACCCCTCTCTTTGTATGAGGGTATTGTATTTGAGGCTGTGAAATAGATGTGTATTCTGTGAGCGAGAAACAGAGAGGTGAGACTGTGAGAGAAAACAGAGGATATTACAGCGGATTTGCTATAGGTTGTGTCTCTTCATTTTGCTGGATAATAGAAAGGAAGGACTGGCTGTTCGGGGTGGATGTAGCCCAAATTGGGTGAACCACGTATATCTGTGTCTCTCTTGTTTTGTGCGTTTTCTGTGTTTATATTTCTGCAATATTTTATGTGTTCCATTGTTGCGTAATATATAATTTTCTAACAACTAGTATCAGAGCCGAAGGTCTATTTGGCTGATAAACTCGAAGGAAAGAAGGGTTCCTGGTTCGAGTGGGAGCAATGGCAGAAGATGGTAAGTTTAGGGTTGAGAAATTTAACGGCCAAAACTTCTCGCTGTGGAAGATGTAGATGGAAGATTATATGTATCAGAAAGGTCTATACCTAGCATTGGGTGGAAAAACAAAGATGCCGACGGGTATGAAAGACGAAGAATGGAACCTTCTTGATAGAAAGGCACTCGGAACAATACGGTTGTGCCTTGTTGCGTTAGTCACCTTCAAAATTTCGAAGGAAACCATGACAGAGGGTTTGATGCAGACGTTGTCAAAACTATATGAAAAACCCTCGGCCTCAAACAAGGTATTTCTTATGAAACGGTTATTTAATATGAATATGTCAGAAGGTGGATCTGTTGCAAACCATTTGAATGATTTTAATACAGTTACAAGTCAGTTAAGTTCTGTAGGGGTAAACTTTGATGATGAAGTTAGAGCTCTGTTATTCTTGTGCTCATTACCAGAAAGTTGGAATGGTTTGGTAATGGCCATTAGTAACTCCGTTTCTGGATCTAGTACTTTAAAGTTTGATGATGTTGTCGGTGCTATCCTTAGCGAGGAAATGCGAAGGAAAAGCTCTGGTGAGACATCAGGAAATGCTTTGAGTGCAGAGTCTAGAGGAAGAAAAATGGAAAGAGGAATGAGCTCAGGATATCGCAGTAAATCAAGGAAAGGCAGATCCAAGTCCAGATCGGGGATAGTGTGCTGGAAATGTGGAAAGAAAGGACACCTAAGGAAAGACTGTAGATCTCGGAAGGGAAAAGAAGGAGATGCACAACAAGAAAACAATCATGAAGAAAATGTGACAGGTGAGGTGTTACAAGATGTTTTGATTCTTTCTTTCGAAAATATTACTGATTTTTGGGTGGTAGATTCAGGGGCTTCATTCCATGCCACACCTAATAAGAAATAATTTAATGACTATGTTCAAGGAGATTTTGGACAAGTTCGTCTCGGTGATGATAAACCCTGTAAAATCGTTGGAATGGGTAAGGTTCTTGTAAAACAGCAGAATGGAAACCAATGGCTATTAAAGGAGGTAAGGCATGTTCTAGATCTAAAGAAAAATCTGATTTCAACAGGGCAGTTAGGAGGTGAAGGTTGTGTGACAACTTTCATAGATAAAGCTTGGAAGGTCACCAAAGGAGCCTTGGTAATAGCAAAAGGCGAAAAGGTTGGTACATTGTATTTATGCAATGGTATTTCTAACTCTGTTAATGCTTTAACTTCCAAAGGAGCAGATGCAGCATTATGGCATCATAGGCTCGGACACATAAGTGAAAAGGGGATGAAGATTCTTCACTTGAGGAATTTGTTGCCAGGTTTGAAGAATGTTGATTTGGACTTCTGTGAGAATTGCATTTATGGAAAACAGAAGAGAGTCAGATTTCTCAGAGTTGGGAAAGAAAAGAAGAATGAAAAATTAGAGCTTGTGCATACAGATGTATGGGGACCTGCTCAGGTATCATCTCTCGGTGGCTCTCATTATTATGTTACTTTTATTGATGATGCAACTAGAAAAACTTGGATTTATTGTATTAAGAATAAAGCTAATGTATTTGATACTTTCAAGAAATGGAAAGCTTTGGTTGAGATTGAGACAAGAAAGAAATTGAAGTGTCTTAGATCAGAAAATGGAGGTGAATATTGTAGTAAAGAGTTTGATAGGTACCGTTCATAACATGGAATTTGCAGAGAGAAGACAGTTCCAAGAAAACCACAAGAAAATGGTGTGTCAGAAAAGATGAACAGAACAATCATGGGGTGTGCAAGGTGCATGAGATTGCATGCAGGATTGCCTTTACAGTTTTGGGCAGATGCTATAGATACTACTGTTTATCTAATAAATAGAGGGCCTTCAAGTTCCTTGGATGGTGGTGTTCCATAGGAAGCATGGACAGGTAAAAAGGTAAACTACTCTTTTTTAAAGCCTTTTGGTTGTGAGGCCTTTGTCCATATTGATAAAGAAAATAGAACAAAGCTTGAGGCAAAGTCAAAGAAATGTACCTTTATTGGATATGGTGTTAAGGATTTTGGTTATCGCTTATATGATTACGAAAATCACAAAATCATTAGGAGCAGAGATGTAATATTCAATCAAAAGGTCTTGTATAAGAATTAGTTGTAGGAAAAGAAACAGGAAAAAGAAAACAAGGAATACGCAGTTCTTGATGAAATCACTAAAAAAGTAAAGGTGCCTGAAAATAATAATAATCAACAACCACAACAACAACAACCACCACAACAACAACAGGCACCCCAAACACCTGAAAGTGGTGTTAGAAAATCTACCAGGATAAGTAGACCCCCTGAACGATACTCTCCTTCATTATATTATTTATTGTTGACTGATTCCGGTGAACCCGAATGTTATGAAGAAGCAATGCAGGTTGAAAGCAGGAAGAAGTGGGAGGTAGCCATGGAAGAAGAGATGGACTCCTTAATGCATAACCAGACTTGGGACTTAGTCAGGTTTCCTGTAGGAAAAACAACATTGAAGAATAAATGGGTTTCCAGGCTGAAGGAAGAAGATGGAGGAAAACAGAGGTATAAAGCTAGACTTGTGGTGAAGGGGTTTGCACAGAAGAAAGGTATTGATTTTGATGAAATATTTTCTCCTGTTGTTAAAATGACTTCAATCAGAAATAAATTAAGTCTTGTAGCAGCTGAAGATTTGCATCTTGAGCAGTTAGATGTAAAGACAGCCTTTCTCCATGGGGATTTGGAGGAAGAGATATATATGCAGCAGCCACAAGGATATGAGGTGAAAGGGAAGGAGAAACTAGTGTGCAGGTTGAAGAAGAGCTTGTATGGCTTAAAACAGGCTCCAAGGCAATGGTATCTAAAATTTGACAAGTTTATGTCTGAACAAGGTTATACTAGATGTCACTCTGATCATTGTGTTTATCTGAAAAAGAAAAATGATGGCAGCTATATTATATTATTATTGTATGTGGATGACATGCTTGTTGCAGGATCTAACATGCAGGAAATAAATGTACTCAAAAGAAAATTGGCAAATTCTTTTGCAATGAAGGATTTGGGAGCTGTAAAACAAATCCTTGGTATGAAAATCACTAGAGACAAGAAAAATCGCAAATTAACATTGTCTCAGAATGAGTACATACAAAAGGTGTTGAAAAGATTTAACATGCACAATGCAAAACCAGTTAGTACACCTTTTGCTAGCCATTTCAAACTTAGCAAGGAAATGTGCCCAAAGACCCAAGAAGACATGGATTATATGTCTAAAGTTCCATATGCATCAGCAGTTGGAAGCTTAATGTATGAAATGGTCTGCAAAAGGCCTGATATTGCACATGCAGTGGGAGTTGTAAGCAGGTACATGAACAATCCAGGAAAGGAACATTGGATGGTAGTGAAATGGATTCTCAGATATTTGAAAGGTACCACAAATCAAGCATTATGCTTTGGTGGTTCAAACATCTCCCTACAAGGATATGTTGATGCAGATATGGCAGGTGACAGAGATAACAAGAGGAGCACTACAGGATATGTATTTACTGTTGGAGGAACAGCTGTCAGTTGGGTTTCAAAAATCCAAAGTGTTGTTGCACTTTCAACAATAGAAGCAGAGTATGTTGCTACTACAGAGGCTAGTAAAGAAATGATTTGGTTACAAAGGTTTATGGGTGAATTGGGTAAGGAGCATGATATGGGCTCATTATACAGTGATAGCCAAAGTGCCATTCATCTTGCAAAGAACTCAGCATTTCATTCCATGACTAAACACATACAGCTCAAGTACCATTTCATATGATCAGTGTTGGAAGATGGAGAGTTGAAGCTGGAAAAGATACACACTAGCCAGAATCCTGCAGATATGCTAACAAAAGTTGTAACCAGGGAGAAACTGAGAATATGCTCAGTTTCAATTGGTCTTCAAGGATGACGATGAAGATGAGAAACAGCCAGGTCCAAAGAGGAGTCATTGTCCAGCAAATGAAGCAGCGGTGGAGTTTCTACAATCATTTTCCAAGTGGGAGATTGTTGTGTGTGGAGCATGATTGTTCAGAGGTCTTTGTTTCATCGGATGTATACCCCAGGAAGTTTGTACACCCCTCCACATGGGGGGGACTTGTCCCCCCGGCTGGGGGGTCCGGGGGCCAGCGGTCCCCCGGCAGGGGCTCGGGGGCAGCGCCCCCAAAGCTAAAAACAAATGTAAAATTGCCTTGTAAAAGTATAGTAATTTCTAGTCAATCTGGGCCGTTCATTAGGTAGATGATCTAACGGTAGAACTTATGTTTAGTTTAGGGTTTTTTGCCCTAGAAGGCAACCCCTCTCTTTGTATGAGGGTATTGTATTTGAGGCTGTGAAATAGATGTGTATTCTGTGAGCGAGAAATAGAGAGGTGAGACTATGAGAGAAAACAGAGGATATTACAGCGGATTTACTGTAGGTTGTGTCTCTTCATTTTGCTGGATAATAGAAAGGAAGGACTGGCTGTTCGGGGTGGACATAGCCCAAACTGGGTGAACCACGTATATCTATGTCTCTCTTGTTTTGTGCGTTTTCTGTGTTTATATTTCTGCAATATTTTATGTGTTCCATTTCTCCGTAATATATAATTTTCTAACAAGATGTTAGATGTCTAAGGTTAGGGTTAGGGTGTTTTCTTGCTTCAACCCTTGATTAGGGTTATGGTTTTAGACCCTACAGAATCTTCTTTAAAGTCCACATGTAACTAGTTCCACATGCTTCAGTAATGGAAGTCAACATGGAATCCACTCTGTATCACTATGGTTAACATTATAGTTCAACTTGTAGGAGGCAACTTTCTCATGCCATTTATAATTGAGTTGATATTTATGTCATTGGTAATACTTGATATATATAATATTTTCAAGATAGTTTGAAATTTGTTCACAAAGTTTTGGCCCTGAAAATGACCATTCAAAGGCTCAACTAGGATCCGAAAGTTTTTCAAATCGAAATGACCATGGTATCTACCCATAAAATTATTGGGATGGGGCCACTATATTGTTTTTTATCCATATTGAAGCCTTTAGAGTGGAAAAAGTGGAGGAATAAGCTCACATCACCATTTTTATCAATGGGACCTAGTTTGACAAATTGAGGCATGAAATATTTCGAGAGCAATTTGAGGCACCAAATGATGAATTTTGAGGGGTATAAATTTTGTATTTTAGTGTAACACCTTCTTTCATTATTCTACACACAAAATTTCTAAGGTGCAAGAATTACCTCAATCAGAGTTTGTAAGAAAAAGTTATGCCACTCAGAAGTTGACCTTCCTATTTTGACCACTAAAATTTGAAAGGATACCACGCCCATATTGTAACTCTAGTTAAGAGGTGAAGGAGTCAAGCCTAACCACTAGTATGTCACCAAGATGCATTTTAATTAGACCACCAAGGGGAAAAGGGGTTACATTCTATTTGAGTGCATTTTGTTCGATAGATGAGAAGAGTAGCCAAGAGTAGATAGGGAGAGAGAAAATTGAGAGGATTTTTGTGTTGTAGCAGTCAATAGGAAATGAGTGCCATTTATTTGTACTTTCATCCATTTTACATTTAGAGAAAGAGAGTAGAGTGGCCTCACCTTCCTGCTGGGTTTTCTCCCAAAAGGATTTTATAGGTTATCTCTTGTGTTAATTTTTGGTCTGTGATTTTTATTTCACTATTCTCTGTTTTCTATATAGTTATAATTTTCATGCATACATAGTAGGCAATGATTAATAAATCCATAAATCCAAGGAGAGATAAATCCCTATAGTGTAAATTTCATATTTTATAACCTATTTTAGTAGATCTATTGTGAAGAATTGTCTAGTGGAATATCCTCAGCAATTTATGGATCGTATTGGTATAAGAGTAAGTTTATTTGGGTATATTTTTGGGATACATGGGGATCTAGATAGGTTAAGACCAAAGTCACAAAAATGTAGTCATGGTTGATGAAACTGTGAAAAACCCTCATGATCCCATAGAGGATAGGTTTGCAATCTAGAAGCACAATTCACAGATATAAATTGTAATGTGAGCCTTCTCATGGTGTCCTTGACCAATAAGCTTGTGTAATCATAATATATGGAGGTTCTAATGCAAAGGTTAGATTGAAGGAGAAATTATTAAATCAAGAAAAACTAAAGAGGGAATATAAAAAAGAATTTGAGAAGGATCAACCCAGTTTGAGTGTCTTGAACCATTCATATTCCTAGTTCAAAATGGAATAAAAGGTCAACATCAAGTTGTATCAAGGTGAGATTGATGCTTTATATATAAATCATTGGTACAAAATTAGAGATTTATTTTAGTGTTCATCATATAGAAGAAGAAAAAAATATCTTGCTAGCTCATATGAAATTAGATGGCCATGTCCTTACCTTGTGGGAAAGCCACACAAAGACCTTGATGTTGGACAGAGGTACTCTAGTGACTAAGTGGGAGCATTTTAAAACCCTTATAAATTCACAATTTTACCCAATCGGGTTTGTATAAGATCAGTGGATCTGGTGGTATTACTTTAGTGAAAAGTAGGGGTAGCACGTATAGCAGTACACCACATAGTTTAGAAAGATGGCGATAATGTTGAGTATATCCCTAAAGAACCTAGAAGTGCTCTTCAAGTCTTTGGGGGGTTTACCAAACCGTATGTAGAAGGAAGTGATGATTTTCAAACCTAGGTTGGTGGACAAGTCTTCTATACAGGTATAGTACCTAGAGAACAAAGGGCAAAAGAAAGGACACTGTAGTCGGTTGATGTAGGAGTAGGAAGGGATAAAGAAGTGGAAAGGGGGAAATAATAAAAAGCTAACAACCACAACACATCAATGCAAAAATCCTAGCAATATTTATAGAAACTATAATATTGATGTTC
This sequence comes from Pinus tabuliformis, assembly GCA_031772625.1. Lineage (NCBI taxonomy): Eukaryota > Viridiplantae > Streptophyta > Pinopsida > Pinales > Pinaceae > Pinus > Pinus tabuliformis. The sequence goes on along the minus strand of CM062820.1, from coordinate 1,288,928,941 downwards.
ATAGAAAGGAGAAGTCGTGGAAGTTTCACCCAAATCTCAACTTGAAGAAAACAAATATTAAGGAGAAGCATCTCATGGTGATTAATTCAAGCAACCAGGTTAAAGGAAACTCATACATGGATGAAAATATCGTCTATACATCAATTCAAAAGGAGGTGAAACTCAGTAGTGTTCAACATTAAGAATAGAGTGGAAATACTAGACTCTTCCATATAATGATACAAGTCAAGATGAAAAATATTGATGCTAGGGTTAGCTCAAGATCACAAGTGAATCCCATAGCAGTAAAGCTAGAAAACAAATTGGGACTGGAGGTTTGTAATCATGTAAACGCATATCCATTGGGATGGGTAAACAAGGATGGATAAATAGAGGTAACCAAACAATGTAAAATAAGATTTGTTATTAGTGTTGATTTTACTAATGATAGAACTAGATGTAGTTCTTCTTGATTTATATGTAGTGGTTTTTGGAAGTCCTTATATTTACATATAGGATGCAATATTCGTGCAGAAATCCAACCAATACAACCTCGTCAAGGATGGAAAATCCTTGACCATAAACACACACAAGTTGAAGTCCAACATTTTGTTGGAAAGTACCAATCAAGTCAAGAAATTGATTAGTTTTAGAAGGTAACATGTTTTAATTTTTTTGAGAGAAAATTAGTCGGTAGAAGAGTTAGTGAGAGTAAATTCATTCTTGGAGGGGTGTATTAAGAGATAGAGACATCAACTAGAAGAGTTTTTATAGACATATAGGGAAATTTTCAAGGAGCCTAAAGGACTACCACCTCAAGGGAAAGTTGAGCATGAGATCCAAATTTTCTTGGACTTTGCATTGCTAAGAATTTTGTTGTATATGAAGTTCATTATAGAAGAAAGTGAGGTGAAGAAAAAAATGAAACAATAATTGAAGCAAGTTGTCATTTGACCAAGTGAATTGTGTTGAAAATGCAACCAGAAAACCCTGATTTAATTTTCCCTTGAATTAAATTAGGAGAAAAATTGTAATTCCACATCACAAGACAACTTGTAAGAATTAATTAAGTTAGTTTCACTTAGTTTACTCAGTTAATTTGAGCTGAGGGTCTAACTTGAGTCATGTAGAATGGATCCTACTTTTTAGGAGCCCTGGTTGAGTTTATTTTGAGTTGTAATTAATTAATTCAGTTTAATTGAGTTAAAGTGAGCTGAACTAGTTCCAACTATTGGATGAACTAGTAGGAGGTCTAGCAGTTGGGTTCAAATTCAATGTTCAACTAGTTAACTAATAATTCATCCATAAATAAATCATGCATGTGTGATATATGAGTTACGCAGTTGAGATTGGAGTTCAAGGGAAGTGTACTATCGTTGTATAATCATCCAAATTGTACATGTGGTGCATGCAGTTAGAGGAAGGCCTATGATGGATTGCACAATTATGGATGAGGAATTTCCGTAATTAATAGGGGCTAATTCCCAAGGAAGCAACACAAGGAAATAGGGACTTGGGCAAACAGAAAATTGGTTAAGTATTGGCCAAGACTTGTCTAGGAAGTAGTGAGCCAGACAGAGATAGTGCACATGTTGCTTGGGTTTGAGAAAAGCATTTTAATCTTCTCATATTTTTTATGACTAATGAAATATATGGATAGAAGAGGTTTTTAGTTGTGGCTCTCCCCATGAAATCATTGTGTAATGTGTTGATTGAATTCTTTCTCTTGTATGCTTCGTGATTTCATGATCGATAATTGTTTCTGCAGTTGGTAGAGTAGATTCAACTCTATTATTTTAGTAAATTACAATTAGAAGTTTGAATCTATAAGGAATTTCTACATAGTATCAAAGCAACAATCATAATAGAAGAGAAGATTTCAAGTTTGTCTTTTAAGGTAAAGCAAATTTGCAGGATCATTCTTTAGAACCAGTAGGATGTCATTCTAAGGATTGAGACTTGAGTATTCCCTTGAGGGTAGCTCAAATTAGATTGCTTGGAAGGAAAAGATGGAGGCAGTGTTGGAAGATAACAGGTTGAAGGAATTCATAGACAATGATATTCCTAAGCCTCCAACAACTAATGCTCAAGATCAGGCAAAGTGGAAGAAATGTGTGGAAAAGGTGAGTAGGATCATACTAGAAGGAGTTTGAGATCACATTGTCTCGAATATCTACGAGAAGGATATCCCATATGCAATGTGACAAGCCTTGAAAGAATTATTTTAGAACTACAGTGATCATAGGAAGCTAGCATTGAAGGAAATGCTTTGGAAGATCAAGACAGAGAAGGGTGATAGAATACCACAGTACCTGAGCAAGTTCACCCAATGTTCGGATGAACTTGGAAGTGTTGGTATTACAGTTGTTGAGGATGATTTGGTAATCCTAGAAATTCTAGGCCTTCCCAAGAATTGGCACAACTACTAGGATTTGGTAAATGGGAGGGAGAAGCTACCACATTTGGAGTGATTGTGTTTTGACTTGGTGTAAGAAAAGATAAGGTGGAACACCAGAGATGTAACCTCATTCAAGCATGAGGAAGAGGAGAAATGTGCCTTGGATGGAAAGGAAAAGAAAGGGAAAGGGAAGAAATCCCAATCCGAAGGATATTTTGGTTAGGTAGGAAAGAAGAATGACTTGTCGAACATTAATTGTTTTCACTGTCATGAGCTAGGACACTATGCCACAAAGTGTTTACATAATAAGGTCTGCAAGAATCCCTTAGGAGGAGTGGCAGGTGAAGCTATAGCTTCACAATTCGTGTTGGGTTTCACCCTCATTGTATGCATAGTGCCATTAGTGATGGGTAGTGTGTGGTATCTCGATAATGGAGCCTCATTCCATATGACGGGCAACAAAGAACTTTTCAGTGACTTGGAGGAGAAGGACCTCCAGATGCACATCGAGATGGGTGATGATGGAAGGTATAACACAACGAGTATTGATATAGTTACTTTTTAGAGGGAGTCTGGTTCTCCTCTATCATTAAAATATATCATGTATGTTCCGGGTCCGAAGAAGAATATAGTTTTAGTTGCTATGCTGGAAGACCATGGCTACAATGTGGTAATTATCAAAGGAAAGGACTTCCTTAGACATATCACCATGGGACAAGTGAAACAAATTTGGATTCAGGTGAAGAACCTCTACAAATTGGATGTAGAAGACTGTGTTGCTTTGAGCATGAAAGAAGAGAATGTGTAGAGTTGAGACATCGGTGAATTATGGTATATGAGACTTGGCTATTTGCACCATGGATATTTGAAGATCATGCAATAGATTTCTACAAGACTTCCCAAGGGTGCACTACAACAGAAAGATACATGAAAAGGGTGTACATTGGCGAAGTACACCAAAGCCACCTTTCATGATAAGGAAAGTAGAGAAAAAATTATCCTTGAAATAGTTCACTTAGATGTGTGTGGACCATTCTCGATAGCCTCCATGGACAAGCACATGTATTATGTGATATTTGTAGATGTTTTCTCATGTAAGTGTTGTATATTCTTCACACAGAAGAAAGACCAAACATTCTTAAAATTTTGTGAATTTAAAGCACTTGTTGAGAAAGAAACAAGAAGGAAAGTGAAGGATCTCATGAGCAATAATGATGGAGAATATGTGTTGAATGAGTTCAAGAACTTCTATGCATCAAAAGGCATTCAACAGGATGTAGAAATTCTCACTATAGATCACTTGATAATGCAATAGACTAAAGCAAAATACTTGATCTACTTCTACAAGCAAACTTGTGGAAGCTTAATCGATTTTGAGCAAGATCAAATAGAACACATATAATAGATGAAGAAGAAACAATCACACATGAAACGCAGAAGAATAATCTAGGGAAACACTCAGCTAAAAACCTTGCTATCTGTATTATCATACAAGTGGAAATATCTCAGGATTACACAAAGCTTTAGCTCACAAGCTATCCAGCTCTCAGTACAATCCCTCATTGTTGCTCATAGACAGAATAGACAACACGTGTGCCTTCTTTCAGTCCTCCAAGCCTCCTATTTTCTTGCGCAGTTTCTCCTGGGTCCTCTAGCTGCAACATGTGTGATTCTCACCTCACACACAACACTGACCTCTGAAATAATTGTGCAATCCCAAAGGATATAATTCCTTCTTCATGGATGAGTTTCCTATATAGGAAAATTCCTCCAACTGATAGTACACCATCCCTTCCTTTAATCTCAACTGGGTATTTCTCTAAACTAACATGCATGAGTTATTTATGAGAGAATATTCAGTTATTTGGAGAACACTAGTTGCATGCATGCATGCATTAACTGGTTGAACTCACAATTAGTTCCTCCAACTGTTTGGAACTAATTTAACTAGACTTAACTCAGTTAACTGAGATAAATAATTATAACTCAAATACAACTCATCCTTATCTCCTTAATTAAGGGATAACTTCCTCAATTAGAGGGATAACTATTGCATGTCTTCACAAAGAATTCATGTTTGATTTTCACCAACTAATTAATTCAAGATGCATTAATTAATTATTTTTCAAATAGCTGGTGAGACTAAATCCGAATTTTATTTCTCAATTTTGACTCAAGGACAAATCAAAATTGGAATATATCTCGAAATGATATTCATAGCAATGCTACATTTAGAATTTCTATTTTTTGCTATTTCCGATAGAGTTGGAGTATATCCTGAAATGCTATTTATAGAAATGCTATTTTTAGTATTTCTTGTTGCTATTTTCAACACAGGAGTTAATAGCACCCGATAAACCACAAAAAAATGGGGTTGCTAAAAGGAAGAACAAAAGTATTGTGAGAGTTGCATGAGTGATGTTGCATGATCAGGGTCTATTGTTGCACTTCTGGGATGAAGCATGCAACATAGCGATATATGTGTAGAACAAGAGTCATCATCAGATTCTCAGGATGAGTACACTAGAAGAAGCTTTCTTCAAGTAAGAAACTAGATGTGGCACAATTCAGGATCTTTGGTTCATCAGTTTACCGTCATGTTTCCAGGGATGCAAGGAAAAAGTTCGAACCGACAGCAGAGTTGGGCATATTTTTGGGGTACACTGATACACCTTATAACTATCGGGTGTACCTTCCATCTCATAGGATGACAATTGTTCGTAGAGATGTGAATTTCAATGAAGAGAAGGCCATGAGATGTTCCCTTGAGAGGGAGCTTTAGTTGCATGCAGATGAGGAGATTTTGGCTCCAAAGGAAGAACCATAGGATGTTGTGGAGCAGCCACAAGTAGAGGAATAGTGAGTATAAGCACCCACTCATGCAGAGACATCCAAATATGGAAGGATGTGCACGAGGGAAGATGACAGATTATTGTATGATGTTAGAGAGAATGTGGGAGAACCTATATAATAGCACAGGTAGAGGAGGTCTCCAGATCGGTATATTGGGTACATGGCTCTGATGAGTGAGCTAGTTGAGACAAAAAACAATCCTCATTCAAGATTCAAACCAGTGCAGAAGCAAGTATGGGTTTATTCCATGGTAGAGGAATATGATTACATAGTCTAAAACAGTGTTTGGGAAGTTGTACCAAGACTATAGAACATGTCTTGGTAGGTTCAAGGTGGATCTACAAGCTGAAGCAAGAAAGAGATGGGAGTGTTGAGAAACACAAGGAAAAATTTGTGGCTAGGGGGTTCTCTCAGGTCGAGGGAATTGATTATGAGGACACCTTTGCTCTAGTAGCAAGATACTCTTCAATTAGATCTATTCTAACACTTTTAGCACAAATGGGATGGAAGATACATTATATGGATGTGAAGCCAACCTTCCTCAATAGAGTGATTGAGGAAGAGGTGTCCATAGAGAAATTGGAAGGATTTGAGACCTTCGACAAAGATTCACATGTCTGCAGACTCAAGCGAGTGTTGTATGGATTGAAACAAACACTCTATGCTTGGTACACCAGGATCGACTACTATTTCACTAAGTTGGGATTCACCAAAAGTGAAGCAGATGCAAACCTTTACCATATTGTGATTAAAGGTAAATAATTTATTATAGTATTATGTTGATGATTTTATTCTAAGAGGTGATGAGAGGTTGGTCAAATCTTGTAAAGAGGATCTTGTAAGAGAATTTGAGATGAAGGACCCGGGGCTCATGCATTATTTCCTTGGTATGGAAGTATGGAAAGGAAATGAGAAATTTTTTGTCTCTCAGGGAAAGTATGCCAATGAGATACTGAAGAAGTTCCACATGGAAAGCAACAAACCCATGGAAACTCCTCTAGCAGTGAATTAGAGGAAGGAATATGCTACTTGAGGTGAAGTGGTCGAGGCTACCATTTACATGAAGCTTATGGGTTTGCTTATGTATTTGGTGAACACATGACCAAACATTTGTTATGCAGTTAACAATCTTAGTAAAGCAATGGTTAAGTCAACCAAAATCTATTTGAAGGCAGCTAAACATGTGTTGAGATACCTCAGAGGCACCACTTAGCTTGGTATTTGGTACAGATGGGTAGAGGGAGTGAAGATGCAAGGATTCACAGATGTATATTGGATAGGGATTCCATTAGACATGAAGAGAACATAAGGGGGAATCTTCAGTATTGGGTCAACAAAAGTTTCTTGGAACAATAGAAGCATATATCAGTTTCACTTAGTTTAGAAGAAGCAAAGTACATGGCTTCTAGTCAAGCATCCTGTGAGGCTATATGGATGAGGAAGGTCCTTGTTGGGTTATTTGGCCAGTAGATGGATCCTACAGTGATTTACTATGACAATCAGTGTTGTATCAAATTCTCTAAGAATTTAGCTTTTCATGATTGATCCAAGCATATCAACATCCAGTGTCACCACCTCGGAGATTTTGTGTAGAGGCAGATCATGTTGCTAGAGTACATTCCTACAAAGGAAAAACATGTAAATATCTTAACTAAGGCACTGTAAAGAGGAAAATTCGAGTTCCATAGAAGCAGGATTGGGGTATATTATAATCCCTTTCTTGTTGAGAGGGAGTGTTGAAAATGCAACAAGAAAATCCTGATTTAATTTTCCCTTTAATTAAATTAGTAGAAAAATTGTAATTTGACATCACAAGATAACTTTTAAAAGTTAACTAAGTTAATTTCACTCAGTTGACTCTGTTGAACTAGTAGGAGGTCTAGCAGTGGGGTGCAATTTCATTGTTTAGCTAGTTAACTGATAATTCTTCCATAAATAACTCATGGATGTGTGATCTATGAGTTACTCAGTTGAATTTGGAGTTCAAGGGAAGTGTACTATCAATTGTATAAGCATCCAAATTGTATAGGTGGTGCATGTAGTTAGAGGAAGGCCTATGATGGATTGCGTGGTTATGGATGAGGAATTTCCCTAATTAATAGGGGCTAATTCCCATGGAAACAATGCAAGGAAATAGGGACTTGGATAAGAAAAAAATTGGTTAAGTATTGGCCAAGGCTTGTCTAGGAAGTAGTGAGATAGATAGAGATAGTGTAGAGGTTGCTCAGGCTTGAGAAATGCATTGTAATCTTCCCATATTTTTTTCTGACTAATGCAATATACAAATAGTAGGGGTTTTTAGTTGTGGATTTCCCCAGGAAATCATTGTGTAATGTGTTGCTTGAATTATTTCTCTTGTATGCTTCGCGATTTCATGATCGTTAATTATTTCCGCAGTTAGTAGAGTAGATGCAAGTCTATTGTTTTAGTAAATTACAATTATGAATTTGAATCTACAAGGAATTTTTCCACCTTGCCACGTGGGTCACCCATGATTATCATGCCAAAGGATAAGGCTTGGTGGATTTGTATTGATTAGAGGGTGTTAAAAAAAATTACACTCAAGAACAAGTACCCCTTACCCAAGATAATTTATATGTTAGATGATTTGTAGCAAGCCAATAATTCACCAAACTAGATTTAATGTTAGAATATCACCCAGTTTGGGCTAGAGAGGAAGATGCCTAGAAGACCTCCTTCAAAACCAAGAAATATTTGTACTAAGTGGTTAGTTACGTTATTTGACCTATGAAATGCACCAACTACATTTATGAGGTTAGTAAGTGATATGTTGTGTCATTTTATACATTCAATTATTATTTTCTATTTGGAAGATATATTGGTAACAATGCTACTTGGGAGGAGCAAATATCATAGTTTTCACATATGCTAGAGACATTAAAGAAGCACAAGTAACTAGAAAATCTCAAGTTGTGTGAGTTTGCATAGTAGTCTTTGGTGTACCTAGGGTATGTGATAGGTGGAGGAGAGATAGAGATAGATCCCACCAATATGGAGGCCATCATGAAGTGGACAATTCCTACTGTTGATTTTGAGGTTATTAGTTTCATTGGGGAAACTCAGTACTCGAGGATATTCATAGCCTAGTTTTCAACAATAGAAGCAACACTCCATGCCATAACAATAAGTGGAAAGAGTTTCTAGTGGATAAATAATAAACATAGGGCCTTTGAGGAGTTAAAGAATAAGATCACTCAAACAAAGGTTCTAGAATCACCAAACTTGTAGAATCCCTTCAAGGTGGACACAAATGTGAGAGGGTATGATATGGAAGTGGTCTTGATGTAGGGAGAAAGGCCTGTATGCTACCATTCTGAAGCATTTCATAGGGCAGTTCTCAACTACCCTACTTACAACAAATAGCTCTATGCCCTAGAGAAAGTTGTAAATAAGTGGAAATATTATTTGATGGGAAAGGAAGTAATAATCCACGCATATCACCAACCGCTATAGTACATGCAGGCCTAGAGTAAGATACAATAGACCAGGTATTACAAGTTGATGGGGTTTATACAAAAAATCCATTTAGTGATTAATTACTAGAAGGGAAGCACAAGCAAGTTGGTTGAAATGTTTTAAAGACCACTCACATTATAAAAATAATAGATTTTGGAACTCTTATGTGTTAAAAATAGAAACAAGAAATTCCAACCTAATTTGTCCTTGAATTAAATTGTGAATTAAATCAAAATTATATTCTCATAGCAACTTGCAATAGTTAACTAAGTTAATTTGATTTAGTTGTTGTAGGAAATTCAAGTTGGAAGTCTATCTAGAGTTATGTAGAGTGATCCCTAAATTTTAGGGGCATAGGTTTAGTTATTTTGATTTGTAATTAAGTAACTCAATCTACCTGAGTTATGGTCAGTTAAACTACTTCTACATTTTGGAGGAACTAGTAGGAGGTATAGTAGTGGGGACAGGAACCAGTGCATCCTCAGTGCCACACCAGTTAACTGAAGATTCACTCATAAATAACTCATGAATGTCAGTTCAGAGGAAGACCCAGTTGAGATTAGAGTTCAGGGACATTGTACTATGAGTTGTATAATTTTTTGAGTTGTACAGATGGTGCATGCAATCCTTTAAGGGTCTATGGATGGATTGTGAAATTATGGAGAGTGGATTTCCCAATTAAATATTGGCTAATTCTATCAGGAATTGTGCACGGAAGTAGGGGTTGGCAGGCAATAGAATTGGCTAAGAGTTGGCTTGAGCTAGCTTGTGAGGCAGAGAGATAGATTATACTAGTGCAAGAATTGTTCAGGTCGAACAAGCATTGTATTTTCTCCTCAGGTCTTATGGTTACTACCATATAGATAGTAAGGGTTTTTAACAGTTTCTTTCCCAGAGAAATATTGTGCTATGTGCGATTGGTATTCTTCCTTTTCTTCTTATTGTTTTCATCGATAAATTTTGGTTTCCGCTGAAGAGTAGAGTATATTCTTGTGTTTTGTTTTAACATTCACATAATTTATTGAATCTACAAGTAAAAATATACATGGTATCAAAGATGAAGAGAACAAAGAAGAGGAAAATTCGAGTTTGTTGTGCAGGTGAAATCAAATTTGCAGGTTGATACTTCTGAGTCAGAAATGTCATTCTACGACTTGAGACTTGAGTATACCTTATAGGGAAGCTCAAATTACATAGCTTGGAAGGACAGGATGGAGACAGTGCTGGAAGACAATGGCCTCAAGGAATTCATAGATCATGACATTCCTAAGCATCCAACATCTGATGTTAAAGATCTGTCTAAATGGAGAAAGTGTGTGGCAAAAGTGAGAAGGATTATTCTGGAAGGAGTTCGAGATCACATTGTCTTGAGTATCCACGGTAGGGACACTCCATATGTAATGTGGAAGACATTGATGGACATGGTTCAAAATAGAAGTGACCATAGGAAGTTGGAACTAAAGGAAAAACTTAGAAAGATCAAGATGGAGAAGGGTGACTCAATTCCGAAGTACTTGAACAAGTTCACCCATTGTCAGGATGAGCTTAGAAGTGTCTGGATTAATATTTTCGAAGACGATATGGTGAGACTAGCTCTTCTAGCACTTCCCAAGAGTTGCCATAGTTACCAGGACTCAATTAATGGGAGGGAGAAGCTATCAGATTGGGAGCGGCTGTGGTTGGATTTGGTACAGGAAGAGATTCGATGAAACACTAGAGATGAATCCTCATCAAAGGTTGATGATGAGGAGAATTGTGCCTTAGCAGGTAAGGCAAAGAAAGGGAAGGGGAATTCATCCCATTCCAAATCAGATTCTTGGCAGGGCAGCAAGAAGATAGACATGTCTAAATTTAAGTTCTTTCACTGTCACGAGCTGGGACATGTTGCCATAAGGTGTCTACTCAAGAAGGCTAGTAAGAAGCCCTTAGGAGGAGTGGAAGGTGAGTCTCTTGCCTCACAATTCGAATTGGAATTTACCCTCATCTCTTGTATGGTGTCATCGATTATGGCTAGTGTGTGGTACCTAGACAATGGAGCTTCTTTCCACATGACTGGTAACAAAGAGCTGTTTAGTAACTTGGAGGAGAAGGACCTTCGGATGCATATCAAGATGTAATTAGGGGCATTTTAAGGTATAAAATAGGCCTCCTAAGGAAATTATAAAGTAATAGTGGAAATAATAAAATAAGATTAGATTACATTATCAAATTTTAGAGGGAAAAAAGAAAAAATTATTTTTTCAACTCATATTTTCAACTTATCTCCCTATGGGCTTACTCCAATTTCAAGAGGAAACACTTGTTGGATGTGGAATTTGATTCCTCATCCAAGGAGTACCCATGTTGCATACTTTTGATGTACCCTACAACATGAAAAATGAGAAATACATGAAAAACGTGACTGGAATCATGTGTTTCCATGTATTTCTCATTTTTCTTGTAGCAGGGTCCATCAAAAGTATGCAATATGGGTACTCCTTAGATGAGGAATTGAATTCTACATCCAACGAGTACTCCCACTCGAAATTTGAGTAAAACCTTAGGGAGGTAAGTTGAAAAGACGAGTTGAAAAAGTAGTTTTATTATTTTATTATTTTTAATATTTTTACTTTTTTACTCCAAAACTGGTAAATCATCTCTCATGGTTGACAACATCATCTTGAATCCTATTGGTTCTTATAAAGTTTATTTTGGTTGTACATTTTTCTTAGGAGGCCCATTTTAGACCTCGAAATTCCCCTAATGGTGATGATGGGAGGTATAGCTCTACCGAGCTTGGTATAGTTACCGTTCAGAGGGAGTCAAGTTCTCCCCTCACTTTGCAAGATGTTATGTGTGTTCCTAGTTTGAAGAAGAACTTGGTGTATGTTTCCATGTTGGAGGATAGAGGCTATGATGGGATATTTAGTAAGGGAAAGGTGTTCCTCCATCACATAGCCACAAGACAGGTGAAGAGGATAGGGGTTCGAGTGAAGAATCTATACAAGTTGAAGGTAGAATATTGTGCTGCCTTGAGCATGGAAGAAGAGAAAGTGCATAGCCTAGATATCGGTGAATTATGGCATAGTAGGTTGGGTCACTTGCACCATGGCGCTTTGAAGATCATGCAACAAATTTCTATTAGCCTTCCCAAGGGTACACTAGAGTAGGTTGACACATGCAAAGGGTGTACATTGGGAAAGTACACCAAAGATTCCTTTCATGACAAAGACAGTTGAGTAATGGAGATCCTTGATCGAGTTCAATCATATGCGTGTGGACCATTCTCGACAACATCCATGACCGAGCATATGTATTATGCTATATTTTTTTATGAATTTTCTTGTAAGTGTTGGATCCTCTTCATGCAGAAGAAAGATCAGACTTTTACAAAGTTTTGTGAATTTAAAGCACTAGTCAAGAAAGATGCTGATAAAAAGGTTAAAGCTCTCAGGAGTGATAATGGTGGAGAGTATGTGATGAATGAGTTAAAAAAATTCTTTGCATTAGAAGGCATTTAATAGGAATTGATAGCACCTCGTAACCCACAACAAATTGGGGTGGTTGAGAGGAAGAGTAGAAGCATTGTGGGACTGGCACGAGGGATGTTGCATGATCAGGGCCTACCATTACACTTGTGGGTTGAAGCATGTAACACAAATGTTTATTTGGAGAACATAAGTCCTCATCAAATTCTTGGGATGAGTACACTGAAAGAGGCTTTTTTAGGGAAGAAACTAGATGTGGGACACTTCAGGATTTTTGGTTCATCAGTCTACTACCATATAACCAAATATGCATGGAAAAATCTTGAGTGAACAGTAGAGTTGGGGATATTTGTGGGGTATACTGATACATCTCACAACTATCAGGTGTACCTGTCAGGCGGATGAATCGTTCTTGCAGACAAGACCGATCTCCCTAGTATCTAATGATATCTAGCGACAAGCAAACCAAACAAATTCTATCTTTCTCTAAATATGTGATTTATAAATAAAGGTTACTAGGTGTTTTAGGCCTACCTTGGGTCCAGTGCTAGTTTGTTGAAGCCACGCTCCGTTGATCCAAATGAGCTCCCTTTTAAAGAATCTGCAAACACAAACAAGCACACATATTAAATAGCACCTGCATAGCCAATATAATAATCCATATTTATCATGATGATCAAGGAATTCATGAAATAAACCATAGAAGACAATTTATTGAGAAAAATGAATCTGATTGTATTAACTTTAATCAAAGAAGAACTTTACAACCTTGGTGCCTTGATGCTATAGAAGCTCCTCCCAGGGTCCAGCAAGAATCTCCTCTACTTTGACAAGTTTCACTCTCTTCCCAATAAAGCCAAAAGGTATGTAATTTCTCCTCTCAAGCTTAACTAGGAAGTCTCAATTCCAATAGCATTTACCCTAAAAAAATTTCAACTTTCAACCTCTCTAGCAACCAGCCCAATGCCTCCATTTATAGTGCAGAGGAGGGAAGTTACTAGGTCCACCTTCAAAGGGATAGAGCCCTCCTTCAAAGGGATAAGCTCCTCTCATCAAGGGGTTAGCTTCTTTAGTTATGGGATGCATGAACCACCTAGGAGCAAACCAACCACATCAAGATTCCTTCTAGAAGTGTCCATAATTAACCCAAAGTGAGTTTTTAAGAATAAACTTGCGCCTTTTTGACTTTTACAGGGGTCCGCACCCATTCCTTTAGAGACAGAGCGGGCAGGTCTGTAGGTAACATGACCAAGGGGTGCGGGACCGTAGGTAGTGGTAAGAGAAAGTGCGGAACCATAGTTTTATTGATTTTCAAGGACTTTCTCTCATTTTTAAAGCTTGACATGAAGAGCTGAGGTTTGAGACTTGCAAAGGAGGATAGTATGAGTGGTGATAGACTCACAATGACTGCAAAAAGTCATGGTGACAATATTTTGTGTAACAAATTGCCCCCTAAAGTGAGAAGTCTGTAGTAGATGAGGATTTCATTTATCATCTAAGAAGAGTGAAGTACTTTATCATTTTGAGGATCATCTTGTGGAGAGCTTGGTTGGAACCTGTAAAAACATTCAATATAAAATATATATATGAGATCATATCATCGCTGAGGTACGCATTCCCATACTCAGCTAAAAAATGACCAGAAAACTAACTAAACTTCTATGATATAGGAATGATCTTGTAATATATCACAAGTATAGACACATGTAGACACAGCATGGATGCAGCCATCTATTTATGAATAGTCCACTATATAATGAATACAAAATTCCTCGTAGCCTGGATGGTGGAAACTAGATCCAGGGTCTTGATTTCTACTTCCCGAAATAGTACGATTCTATCCATGTGAATGAATGTGTTGAAGTCGAACATGGTAGAAACCACTTGATTACCAGTCAATGATGTAAATTGTTAACAAGTGTGAGAGAAACCACCATTAATGTCAATGGCTCTCAAAGTACTCAGTACAATCCATGAAATGCGAATAGATGTGTTGATGTTGAACATGTCACAGAATCCTTTGATCGAAGGTCATTGATGCAACCTATCGTCGAAGGCAAGAAAACTGCCATTGAGACATGCAGATCCCAAGGTACTGACGATTTCTAGATCATCTTTCTAGATAATGAGTTAAAATCGTATGCTGGTCCTGGCTAAAAAACCACTCGGTAAACCATCTATGCCTTTTATGCCGGCTTAAATACTGCTAGCTTAGATACTGATAAGCAGGGTGCTTACTCGTATGCTTTCGGTAACTAGCCAAGCCAAGCCAAGGTTCGGATAGAAAGCAATCTGTCGTAGGCAAGCCCACAACACGAAATCATAGATAAAGTTTGAAGAAATATAGTTGCAAGGACTGACTCAGGGATGGTCAAGATGGATGACAGATATTTTGCAGATGAATGGTTTATTTGCACATACCTCTTGAACACATAACAACACAGCAGATGGTTTGGTGACAATTGACCCAAAGTTAATACCCAGAAACCGGCTGAAGACTTTCAATATGGTTTGATCAATTGTTAGGCAAAGGATTTCCCAACCCAAGTGAATAAAAAGTGTCATGTTCAAGAGTGATTAAATGTTTTTCTGAGACACAAAGTATGACAAATAGGTTCATTTTTCTATCTTTTCCCCCACCATTTCTAGCAAGTACCTCTTTATTTTTGACAAGCTTGAGGAGGATAACATTTGCTTGATTATAAGCTCATCCTTAGGATGAGTCCAACTTAGTTTAAATTCGAACCCTAAGAAAGAGTGGTCCGTTCCTGTTTGTAATTGAACAGGTCCTTTATTGTTAAATTTTAATGAGTCCAGTATAGGAGAAACTCGACGTTTTTCAATTTTAGGGAGTCTGAAAAAACTTAAGAAAACTCCATGGTTGTCCTTTTTCGTAAATTTGTGTCTCCTAAGCCCGAAAAAGTATAAAATAATACTTGAGAGAACCGCTTGACCATTACGATCAAGGAGTACTTTTCATAATTAGTGCCTCTGATCCGAAAAAAGTAAAAAAGTGATCAATGACATGTCGTTTTATAACCAATATTGAATTTGAAACGACAAAAATCCGGCAATCTTTTCATGTTTTTACGGTCAGAAAAGGGCTGTAAGTGGACCGTCTTTTTAATTCCGTTTTAATGAGCTTAAAAAGAAAAACTCGACAATCTTTTCATATTTTAGGAGTCAGAAAAGAGTTTAATGGTGACTCTAATGTTTTTTGTTAAAAATGATCAATTTTGCCTGAAAAATCCGTTATCCTGCACAAAAACTCAAACATTACTCATACCTGTTTAAAATAAATAAAAATGCTTCAAAAGTTACCTCTTTAAAGTGAAAAATAAACAAATTAAAAATTCATTTATTCAAAAAAGCATATAAAAAGGGCTTTTGTAAATTCATTTTTACCGTTTGACTTCAGAGTGAGAAAAAAGAGCTTTTGGTAAGAAACTTCCTGTGAAGATTGCGGAAAATCCGTCCATTGGAATCGAACACCGTCACCTCCAGGTAATCCACATCATCTTACTCTTGTATTTCATCCATTTGAAATTTGTTTTTAGGGTTTTATTTTGATTTTTAGGAAATATTTAGGTTAAAATACCGTGCGCAGGGGTCCGCAGGAGCAGTATAGGAAACCTGCAGACCCCGACTTTTTCGCAGAAGGAAAAAAGTTAGGGACCCGCACCTGTTGTCAAAGAAGAGTGCCAACCTATGCACTATCTCTAACCTAGAGAGTGTGGTCCCCGCGGCATAGGTTTTCAAACTTAAATTTTTCAAATTCTGCCCAAAAAATTTGATTTAAAATATTATAATCCGCCTTTTTATTGAATGTAGGATATACATCATGCTTGACTGGAGGGAACGGGAGCACGAGAATGTGGACCTCGCCGCGATTAATCATCAACCTTTGATTGATGCATTGAAGGCATGCAGTTTATTCAAATTCTGTGCCATACCTAGCATGAGGGCCTAGGTGGACTTTTTGCAGTGGCTAGTAGACAGGTGGAATGTACAAGACCAGTGTTTCTTTATTGGTGGCCACCAGCTCGAAATGGAGTTGGAAGACATTTACTTTTTGATTGGTTTGCCTAAGAGAGGTGAATAATTGACTCTATTTGGGGCTAGGCCAGGTGGCTAGTCTGTCGATAGCCTCCGGCTAAAGTTTTGTAATGACCAAACCAAGGACAAAGGGATCGATATCAAAACCGTCTCCTGTCATGAACTCAAAGTGATTGCATTTATTGTCACCAGGCTCTGCGGAAGTGAAACACTACATATGGCCACTGGATCCCAAATGCGGATGGCAGTGGACTGCTTTCAAGGCACCATCTTCAACTGGTGTGAAGCTATGTTGGCTAATGTAAAAGGCCAACTGACTAGAGCAAAAAACAGACAACTGAAAAACTTTGGATATGGTTTCTTAATTGTGATCTTTGGTCTAGAGAGGGTCCCAATGTTGGTCCCACAGCATCTTTCCGTTGGAGCTGGACTTCCCCGAGAGCCCAAACTGATGCGTTGGGTTGCAGTTATGGCCCGTCATCTTGAGGAGGGTTTAGAAGTTGTTTGATTTCCTCCTGAGTATTTTCATTGGTTGGAGAACCAAGTTTTTGCTATTCAGGATTTTCCTTATGCTGGGATGGATTATCGTGGTGACCCAGACATGGCTCTTCCACCAGGAGAGCAATGGGATGACTCAGGTAAAATCATTTGCAACATTTTCTAAATTAATATTTTTTTTTGTTTTTAAAATCGTCCCAAAATTGATAGTAAAAAGTTTCAAATGCAGATGTAGGTCCACGACGACCAACCACTCTCCGGCCCTATGAGAGGAAACAGCCAGCCTCTTAAGTAGCAGCACCAACCCCATGGAACGAATCTACAGAGACCTTGGTCGAATTGGAAAACCATCTAGAGCGTTTGACAACAGACATTCCAGAGACTAGCATAGATGACATTCCTTTTAGGCTACAACGCTATGTGATTTGGGTCCCAGGACCTTTCAGGAGGTTCCTTTGTAGGGTGGCTTGTATAGTGGTTTCTTATCGTGATCATTAGAGTGATAGGATGATCGCCTATTGTAGACTCATATGATATTTTTGCTTTTTGTACTATCATTTTTGCCGATCATAAGGTGTCTTTCAACCTATGATCAAAGATGATGTATATTTGACACACTTCTATGCTATGCTATATCACTATTTCTGGTTATCTTGTAAAACATGTTATGGAATGTTTTTAAATTTACTTGTTTGATTACTGCAAATGTCTGCTTAACATTCAAGAAGCAATTGCATCTGCTAATGTATTTAAATATCTTGGAATATGCTGATATTCAATATAGTCAAATTCACGTTCCAAGAGACGAACTCTCAAAAATAATCTCAATAAGACTGGATTTCTAATGGCATACACTCTATTAAGTTGCAATACAACGAGTTTAGAATCTAACCTCACATTCAAACTCTGAATCCCAAATGAGATGGATTCAGATAATAACTCTGAAATGTTGTTCGTTGTTTGACTGAGGCTTACCCCATGCATAGATACCAACTCATCAGAGGGCGAATAGATAACCCAAGCCGCGGAAGAAATGTTCCGTGTATTATGACAAGCACCATCAGCAAAACCAATGTATGTTTGGAGAGACATCGACATCTGCAATATCAAGAGTAAAATCAAGATAAGCAGGTATAATGACAAAAACACTCTCTAAACTAAGCACACTTTTTAATCTAAAACACACCAGCTAGAAAGAAAACTAACCTAACTAAAATCTGCACACCTAGATTTAAGCATAATATCTCTTCAGATAGAGACCATTTCTGGGCTTACCTAAAGAGACCTCGTCAAAGTCTACCAATTCATAGGCCCCTTTTGCCAGCTTTCGCTTAACAACATAAGGACCATGCCACATGGGTACGAATTTTCCAGCGCCTAATTTATCATTTGCTTAATCGTATAGTAAGACTAGGTCTCCTTCCGAAAAATTACGAGGTGTAACATTTCGATCATACTGAGCTTTAATACGTTTGGAATGAGTTTCGATTGCTAGTGCAGCATCACATAGATTCTCATCTAGCTGAGCCAAGTGCAACAAATGTTTTTCCTCTTTAGAAGTGGCTGGAAGTAACTCTATGGCCATTTGCAATGACGAGATTTCACATTCAATGGGTAACACAGCTTCCAAACCGTAAACTAGTTGGAAAGGAGTGAAACCAGTTGATGTTTTTACTGAGATTTGATATGCCCAAAGCGCTGAAAATAGCATGTTATGCCAATTCGACCTATGAATCCAATGATTCGTCAGATCATGATGACTAGAATTTTGTTGATGGCTTCAATCAGACCATTAGCCTGTGGATAATATGGAGTTGATATGTCGTGATGCAGGCCAAGTTGGTCTGTTAGTTCAGTCATCATAATATTTTGAAGATTACGCCCATGATCAGTGATAATCACTTGTGGAACACCGAACCTAGAAATTATATGATTGAAAATAAAAATCGCAGCAGTTTTGTCGTCTGCTGAAAATGTAGGCATCGCGTCAGCCCACTTGGTAAAATAATCTACCGCAAAGATGATATATGCATGCCCCCCGGCTGAGTGAGGGTTACATGTAATAAAATCGATACCCCATTTCGCAAAAGGACCGACGACAATCATAGGGTGGAGAGGAGTAGGTGGATCGCGCATCTTTCGATAAAAAATTTGGCAGTTGTGGCATTTTCGGACCGAGTCAATACAATCTTTAAACAAAGATGGCCAGAAATAGCCAACGCGCAATATCTTTTGGGCTGTGGCAAACCCAGACATATGACCGCCACACGCTCTAGAGTGACAGTCATTTAGAACCCTTTCAGCTTCTTCATGAGTTAAACAATGTCGGAAAACAGAGTTCGCCCCACAACGATAAAGTGTATCTCCAACAATTTTGAATTGTTGGGATTGGAATCGTATTTTCCGATGCTGAGTTCTTGAAATTTCAAGCCGAAAGGATTGGGTTTGGAGATAAACTATGATATCTCCATACCATGGATCAAGAGTGTTGATTAGAAAGAAGGATTCGTCCACAATGGGCTCTTCTGCCACAGTTTCGGTATCAGCACGCGGGAAGTCACACATTAACTCCACAAAAATTAAAGATTTCTTTGACTTAGATTTTTCAAATTCCAAGTCAAATTCCTGCAGGATCACAATCCATTTGGAATACTTTCCCCCTAGCAATTGTTTGGTCAAAATATAGATCATAGGGTTGCAACCGGAAATTACAATAGTTTTGCGTAGTAAAATGTAATGACGAAAACGTTGGACAGCTTGAACAGCTGCTAGGGCCAATTTCTCCACATGTGAATATTTTAGCTCAGTTGGATTTAAGGTTCGACTAAGGTAATATATCACATGTTCACTACCAAATTCATCTTCCTGAACTAGCACCATTCCAATGGTGGAATGATAGGCGACGAGATATAAGAAGTAGTCTTGGTTGTAGTTGGGAGGATGCAATAGCGATGCATGGGTCAACGCATGTTTTAGTGCATCAAAAGATTTGTCAGCTATCTCATCCCAAAAGAATGGAGTATTCTGTTTCAACAACCGAGTAAAACCCTTTGTTATCTCGACATAGTTAGGAATGAATCGACGTAAAAAGTTTGCTTTCCCTTGCAAACTTTGGAGTTGGCGAAGACTCGAAGGAGGAGGCAATTTGACAATAGCTTCAACCTTCGAGGGATCGACACGAATTCCGGCTTTCGAAACAACAAATCCCAGTAACCGACCCATTTCTATACAGAAAACACACTTTTGTGGATTCAACCTAATTCAATAATCCCTACACCTCATAAAGATTGCTCGTAAATGAATGAGATGATCAGCTCGATGTAGTGAATGAGCAGGTAAATCATCGAGATAGGATTGCACAATGTGCTTGATGTCATGAAACGCGTAAGACATGGCTCTTTGAAAAGTTGCACCGGTGTTCTTAAGCCGAAAAGGTAATTTGCAATAAGAAAATGTCCCCCATGGACAAATGAAAGCCGTTTTTGGTTGATCAGCAAGTAGAATATTTATTTAATTATAACCAGAAAAGCCATCCATAAAGCAGAATATTTCACTGCCGGCACAATCATCAATGATTTGATCGATATAGGGAGTTGGATAATTGTCTTTTGGACAGCCTCGATTAATATCCCTATAACCGATACATATTCTTATTGTTCCTTGCTTTTTGTTAACATGAACAATATTCGATACCCAATCCATTAAGGGAATTAGATGAATGAAACCTGCTTTAAGTAATTTTTCAACTTCTGCTTTAATAGCAGCAGCTTTTCGCGGGTGGATTTGATGCAAACGTTGCCAGACGGGTTTAGCATCCGGGTAAGTTTTGATTTCATGAACAACAATTGCTGGGTCAATTCCTGGCATTTCCTCATATGACCAGGCAAAAACGTCGCGGAATTATTGAAATAGGGCCTTATATGTTTGAATTTCATCTTCCATACAAGAGGCACCTATATGAATGTTTTCAACAATTCCAGGCTTAACCGAAATGTCAATACGAATAGTTAGAGAACTATTTCCCAAATTTAACTCAGAATCGTGATTTTTCAATGGATTCTGAGGTTCCTTGACATAATCAGTTGTAAAAATAGATGAAAAATCATTTTCAAAGTGATCAATCTCAGGTAAAAATGAAGATCTATGATGAAGATCTTCCCATGGTAAATCATCAATAGACAAGATTTCACGAATTTTCTCATCAGTGTGAACAAGTTCGGAAAAAGTTGTTGAATCTGAGTTTGATGTTGAAAGTGATTCTTCATGGACTACATTCATTAAGTCAATTTCGGTTGAAGAAGGGTCGGAAAATGACTGTACGGCCTGATACGCAATTTCATATGGACTCAAAGGCATATCATTACCAAATGAATCTATCTCAGATTCGGAAGGTATGATCCAAGGATCATCATAAACAATAGTGTCTGATGAAATCATATGAATGGTTGCAGTAGAAGGCGATACGTTGGGAGGAGGAAAGGAAAAAGTTCCTAGTAAACCAGAATCTTTAACTAGTCCTACTCCAACATCCTTATAAGGGATAGTTGTTTTGCCGACATGCTGGATACTTTCAGAAGAGGCTGGGTCGAATGAAAAGTAAGTTAGCTGGTATATAGTTATGATCTTTCCATTATGAGGAAACTTTATAAGCCGAAAGACCGATGAAACAACAACAGTCATAGCGTAAGACCAACTACGACCCAAGAGAAGGTTGTAATCTAGAGGGGCATCAACCACCTCCACATCTAGATTAATAGTTTTTCCTTCAACCCCTATAGGTAAATCCTGTAGAATGCCAAAAGGATGGAACCCACAGCCATCAAAAGCCTTTAGAATCGTCGAGGATTGATTAAGTGTAGGAAAACCAAGCAATCTCCAACACTGTATCGACATAATACACGTTGAGGCTCCCTCATCAATCACAGTCCTATAGCAAGGTCTGTTTTTTACTAACACTGGAATCTGGAAAGCCATTTGATGAGGTAAGCGAGGTGTACTATTTTCTAGATCAAAAATTATAAGGTTCGAGTCTTGAATATCAACATCTCCTATAGCCGACAATAGCAATTTACGCTGTGCTAGACATGATTGCAGCACCTCCAAAACCGACATTGCTAAAGGTGAAATAACCAAATCTTCAACAATGTTATAGTTCTGAGCAGCTCTCGCATGTGGATTGAAAGCTAACTTTTGAAGTATACCCTTGGCGGGCGGTTTGATTACTAAGTATGGGTTAGTTTTCTCGATCTGTAGCGTATCAGAACCAGGATTTGAAGTTGATGGGTTCGAATTAGAAGATTCTGCTTCCTTACCACCAACAGGACTTTTACTTCCATAATCTTGTGATTGTGTTGCAATCCTAACATGGGACATCATCATTATGGGTTCTTCTGAGGCATTTGAGGAAGAACCTATCATCTTCCTGTATTGACTAGGAAAAGGATCCTTCAAAACAGTAGGCATTTGAGAACCTTTGACGATTTTCGCAACCTCAATGCGATGAGGGCAGTCTCTTGTAAAATGCTCTTCATCACAAATGAGACAAGGATAACGAGGTTTGCGTTTCTCATCAGTAGATTCCGTTTTTTCTGGTTTCTCTTTTGAATTTTTATCTGTTTTATTTTTCTTCTTCCCTTCCTTTTTACCACCGGATTTTGATTTGGCTGTAGATGACTCTACAACATGAATATCGGCAGAAATTTTCGCGGAAGAATCTCCTGTCGGGGAATCTAGTAAAGTTATGATAGGAGAAGAATTTTTGGAAGATTTCTTCTTACTTTTGGTATTAACAGTACCAATCACACCATCATCGGCATGAGACACTGAAGGAGCTGCAGTTATTTGATTTTGTTTAGGAAGATCGAGGATTTTCTCATGTAACGTACCCGACTGCGTATAAACAAGGTCAAGCTACTGAGCTTGAGCAATTACTTGCTCTTCAGTAACGACTCCTGCCTTAGCTACATCCTCAGTGATTTTTGGTAGTAATGATTTAACAAACCATTCTTCTAAGATCTGATCTGGAATAAAAACTTTCACTAAACGCCATCGATGTCTCCATTCATGAATGTGATCTGAAATGTAAGTAGACGTTGACTGTTTTAATGAAGTTAATAATTCCGTGTCATTGTCATATCTGACAGGCAACTGAAGATGAGTTTAAAATGAAGCAGCTAGCTGACTAAAGTTATAAAAAGTTGCTCGTGGTAACTCAATGTACCACTTGGCCGCAAGACCAATTAGAGTGCATTGAAAAAGCCGTAAACGAATTGAATCATCTGAAATGGAGTTAGATGCACACCAGAGGTGATAAGTCATCACATGGTTCGATGGATCATCTCCTGATTTTCCTTCAAACTTAGGAATATCACTGGGCAACTTATTCAGCATTGACGGACAAAACAAAAGATAATTAATCGGATCATTCATAAGGCACGACAAATTAGACAAGTCCAAAGTTTCAATAAATGGTAACTGATGATTAGGGTCACGAAAGCCCTAGGTTATAAGACCAGCCCCAGGAGGAGGATATCCAGGATAACTACGAATTGGAATTGCATTTGGGATATTATATCCTCCCAGAAAACTAGGATTAACCGGACCATACTGGGGTTGTTGAGGTTGCTGATAAGTATATCCAAGGTATGGTTGATACTGATAGACTAGGTTCTGCACAGTAGGACCGAATTGGTACTGTCCCTGGTACGGTTGATAAGTAAATTGAGGTTGACTTGTGATAACTGTACTTGGACCAGGTTGTCCTACAGGAATTTGAACCGAAGTCTGAATTATGGGTCCAGACTGAGGTAAAGATGCTTGAGGAATTGATGTAGGAATAGTAGAAACCGGAGCTGTCGATACTCCAAGAGTAGGTGGGGTAGATGGAACATATGTTGCATCAGTTACAACAGTCATTTGAGGCGGAGTTTAAGGTGAACTATACCCAGGCTGAGAAACTACAGAAGGCGTAGAAGTTTGAATAGTAGGCTGGACAGGTTGCTGGGTTGAACTAGAAACCAAGGGTTGTCCAGATTGAGATGACAACTGCACATTCGGTTGCAAGATCTATTGAGTTTGAGATGGATCCCACACTAAGTTCATTCTAGGGTATGGACCCATAGAAGGTTGAGCATATTGAGGACCATAATCAGGTTGAGGGTAGGGTTGATAATTCAAAGGTACATGTCCAATTGCTTGGACAAATGATTGGCCTAAAGGTGGTTGGAAACCTTAGGTTGGGTACTGACCTTGAGGTTGATAACCTTGAAGCACGTACTGATATTGGGGTTGACCTTGAGGCATATATTGATACTAGGGTTGACCTTGAGGTACATACTGAGTCTGGGGTTGACCTTAAGGAATGTAGTGTCCCGTAGGTATGTACTGTCCTTGAGGTTGCCCCCCAGGCGGTAATTAGGTACCTTGAGGTTTCCCCCCAGGCGATAATTGAGGTCGTTGAGGCTGCCCCCCAGGCGGTAACTGGCCACCTTGAGGTTGCAGAGATGCTCCTGAAAAAGTACCAATAAGTGACTGATACCCAGAGGGAATAGAAGGACCGCCATATAAAAATGTTTTTGGAGATTGAGAAAAAATGGATGACTATCTCGACATATTCAAAGGAGGAGAATAACCCCTAGGTGTTGGATGAAAAGGAATGCGAGGTGGTCAAAAACTTAGTCCCAGGTTTTCCAAAAAATTGGTCAATGAAAGATACCAAGCGTCCCTCCTAAGTGGACTGTAAAAGATCGATTTGCACTCCCTAAGTTCTATAGCTGGTTGATTTTCAGGGATAGGTATACCTTCTTCTGGAGTAACAAGTTCTTCAATAGCAATAAGTCCAGAAGGAAGATTTTGGGTAATGACTCTTTCTACCCTGGATGAACCAGGACCACTGGAAGTTGGAGAGCCAAATCCTGATGTTGGAGTAGCAGCAGGCTGAGTTTCAGGTTCAGATATTTCAGGTTCCTTGGCTAATTCACTAGTAGAAGAAAAACTACCAGTAACTTCGGAAAAAGAAACAGGTTCAATAATATACTCTAGTGCTTGCACTTGATAATCAGGATGTACAACTAAAGAAGACTCTCCTTCTTCGCGTGACCCAACTCTACTATCACTAGGAGTTACAAGGGCTCGTAGCCCTTCAAGCTGGCTTAGTGAAAACTCAGGAGGTTGGCCCCAAAGTCTACGGGACTGCCTCGGTAATTCAGCCACGATTAAAAATTTTAATTACTTCACACGCAAACAAAGAAAAATCTCAATGAAAACCACCTAAAGTCTCTAAAGAACCAAACAATTTTGAATCACACACCTAAAGAATCTAGGAGGTCAAACCACACACAAACAATAACTTTCCGTATCGAAAACACTAGTTGGTGATGAAATCCAACGTCGTAGAATTCAATACAGAAATGGCGGTTGGAACAGTTACCCCGACAACCTACTTAATGAATAGACTGGCACAAGTTTCTCCACTAAACCGTCTCGAGTGAAGAGAACCCCCCAGAAAATCCAAGTGAGTCTAGTCGACGTCTGCTCCAGGTACAGTGGGATCTTCCCTCCACCGTCACCTTAGGAAAGAATCCTATAGATTATGGTCACTATGGTTACCAACGGAAACAAATATACCTGGGGTAACTGTCTGTGATCCAATACACACGCAAGGGTAGAGTAGCAAGCTCAATCCCCTTGAAGGCTCCTTGACATAATCCAAGGTTTACCAACAAGTGACCCCAGGCTCCTCGACAATGGTTAATCCGAGGTTTACTATTTTTAATACGTGTATAACTTGTATCGTTCCCAATGAGGAAGGATTGATTACCCCACTGGTTTAGACATGATCTCGTGCTTGACTCCTTTAAGAGGAGCTTCCCAGAGCATAGATGTAACAATTGGAATTTATCTCCTACCGCAAGATACAGCTACTTGTTTGTTTTACTATCTTGTAGAGTTAATTACTCCCTACTCCAAGATACTAGCCTAAGCTATATTGGTGATAAAGAGCCCTAGAAATAAAAAGATTACTAGATAGATTTTACTTTAAGTGTTATTTTTATTGGTTTTTTCTTAATTCAAAAGGTGCGGAGATGAAACTTTATGGTGTGAAGACTCAAGTCCAAAACACTAAAAATGCACTTAAGATGATAAACAATCCTTTTTCTTCAATGAATTTCTAGCTAAAGAAAGAGTTGAGAATGCAAATGCTTGTAAAAACAAATATTTCCTTAACAATCAAATAAAAAGAAAAACTTTTTGTCTTTTCCAATAAACTCAAAAACGAGACAACTAATTATGCTCACGAAAATTTCCCTTTCTTTTCAAACACTCAAATACTACAAAAACAAACTTTTTCAAAAGAGATTTTTTTTATTATAAAACACTCAAAACTATTGGAAAATCTAATCTTGAGATCTATAAATTCTAAAAAACTAATCGAAGTAAAAGCTTACAAAATTTCTTTTCAAGGATGTTTTACTTAGTTATGAGCAAACTAAGGACTAATTTGTCTAGAATCACAAATTAATAAAAAAACAACCAGCTTTTGTTTTCTCTTTTAAAAATGAAATCCAAAACTTTCAAAACAAGTTCTTTCGAAGCTTCGCAAAGAGAAAAACAAGATGTATTCCTCAACAAAGGTAGATTTTCCAAATCGGTCAGACTCATAAGAAGACCAGCAAAAGCGAAGGTGATCTGAGGTTTCTAAGGCTTCTAAGCTTTGAGTTACTACAAAGACCAAACAAAAATCAAGCTAGGCACACAAAGCTTCTAGAAATTTCACCTCAAACCTAAATGCCAATGGAATTAACCTATGAAAAGTTTTTGACAAGACACGTGCAGATCTGGGTAGAGGCTAAAACACATAAAAAAATCCTAAGTTGATTGAATGAGAAAATTTTAAGTTTTTCAAAATTTTGACAGGGTTCGCAGGCCCCCAGTATACCTAGGTGCGGTACTGCTCTGTGTGTAAAGCAAAAGTGCGGAGATGTCCGCACTGTGTTACAAATAGAGGGTGCGGTCCTCTTCCAAAAGTGTGAAAAACAAAAAATAATTCAAAATCTATAAAACCTACCCAATCCCACACAGCAAGCAAAAACCAGAAACAGAGAAATAGTTTCTCAAGTCAAAGTAAAAGCAAAGGCAAAAACCAAAAATTCAAGTCCCCAGCGGAGTTGCCATTTTGTCGGGCAGATGAATTGTTCTTGCGGACAAGACCGATCTCCCTAGTATCTAATGATATCTAGCGACAAGCAAACCAAACAAATTCTATCTTTCTCTAACTATGTGATTTATAAATAAAGGTTACTAAGTGTTTTAGGCCTACCTCGTGTCCAGTGCTAGTTTGTGGAAGCCACGCTCTGTTGATCCAAATGAGCTCCCTTTTAAAGAATCTGCAAACACAAACAAGTACACATATTAAATAACACCTGCATAGCCAATATAATAATCCATATTTATCATGATGATCAAGGAATTCATGAAATAAACCATAGAAGACAATTTATTGAGAAAAACGAATCTGATTGTATTAACTTTAATCAAAGAAGAACTTTACAACCTTGGTGCCTTGATGCTGTACAAGCTCCTCCCAGGGTCCAGCAAGAATCTCCTCTACTTTGACAAGTTTCACTCTCTTCCCAATGAAGCCAAAAGTTATGTAATCTCTCCTCTCAAGCTTAACTAGGAAGTCTCAATTCCAACAGCATTTACCCTAAAAAATGTTCAGCTTTCAACCTCTCTAGCAACCAGCCCAATGCCTCAATTTATAGTGAAGAGGAGGGAAGTTACTAGGTCCACCTTGAAAGGGATAGAGCCCTCCTTCAAAGGGATAAGCTCCTCTCATCAAGGGGTTAGCTCCTTTAGTTATGGGATGCATGAACCACCTAGGAGCGAACCAACCACGTCAAGATTCCTTCTAGAAGCGTCTAGAATTAACCCAAAGTGAGTTTTTAAGAATAAACTTGCATCTTTTTGACTTTTACAGGGGTCCGCACCCATTCCTTTAGAGACAGAGCAGGCAGGTCCGCAGGTAACATGACCAAGGGGTGCGAGACCGCAAGTAATGGTAAGAGAAAGTGTGGAACCAGAGTTTTATTGATTTTCAAGGACTTTCTCTCATTTTTAAAGCCTAAAATGGAGAGTTGAGGTTTGAGACTTGCAAAGGAGGATAGCATGAGTGGTGATAGACTCACACTGACTGCAGAAAGTCATGGTGACAATATTTTGTGTAACAGTACCTACGAACCAATAGGTTGATAGTGGTTCACAAAGATGTAAAATTTGATGAAGAGATGTAAGATGTTCCCTTGAGAGGGAGATTCAACTACATGTGGTTGAGGAGATTTTAGCTCCTAAGGAGGAACCTCAGGTTGATGTGGAGCATCCACATGCAAAGGATTATGGAGTGAAGCACCCACTCATGTAGAGTCTAATAGAGATGGGAGAAAGTGCACTAGAGAGGATGACAGGTTACTGAATGATCCTAGAGAGAATGTGCGAGCACCCACATCATAGCATAGGAAGAGGAGGTCACCAGAGAGATACACTGACTACATGGATTTGATGAGTAGATGTGTAGAGACTAAGCCATCCTCTTTTGAGGAAGCAGTGCAACAACTAGTTTGGGTTGATGCCATGGTTGAGGACTATAACTCCATTGTCAGGAACAATGTTTGGGATGTGGTACCGAGACAGATAGAAAAGTCAGTGGTGAGTTCCAGATGACTTTAGAATGCAAAGCAAGCAACAGATGGTATCATGGAGAAACATAAGACCAGGTTTGTGGCCAAAGATTTTTCTTAAGTGGAATGGATTAATTATGATGAGAATTTTTCTCCTGAAGCAAGGTACTCATCAATTAGATCCATTCTAGCACTATTAGCACATTTGGGATGGAAAATACATCAGATGGATGTAATGACAACATTCCTCAATGACATGATTGAGGAAGAGGTGTATATTGAGTAGCATGAAGGATTTGAGACCTTCAAGAGAGAATCACATGTGTTCTGACTCAAGTGAGCACTGTATGGACTGAAGAAAGCACCCCATGTTTGGTACACTAGGATCGACAGTTACTTCACCAGGTTGGGCTTGACCAAAAGTAAAGAAAATGCAAACCTTTACCATATTGTGGTTGAAGGTAAATTGTTGATTATTGTTTTATATGTCAACGATTTGATTCTGAAAGATGATGATAAGCTTATCAAGTGTTGCAAAGAGGTTCTTGCAAGAGAATTCAAAATGAAGGACTTGGGGCTCATGCACTACTTTTTAGGTATGGAAGTATGGCAAGGTGATTAGAAACTTTTTTTCTCTAAGGGAAAATTTTCCAACGTAATACTCAAAATATTCCACATGGAGAGCAGTAAACCCATGGAGACTCTAGCAGGTAACTGGAGGAAGGCGGATGCTATTTATAGTGAAGTAGTGGAGGCTACTATTTACAGGCAGCTTATGGGTTCACTCATGTATTTCGTGAACACATGACCGGACATGTGTTATGTAGTTAACCAGCTTAGTCAAGCGATGGTTAAGCTGACCAAGCTGTATTAGAAGGCAACCAAACATGTGTTGAGATACCTCAGAGGCACTACTTGGTATGGTTTATGGTACATAAGGAGATAGGGAGTGAAGCTTCAATGCTTCACCATTGCCGATTGGACAGGGAGTCCATCCAACAGGAATATCACATTAGGTGCGATCTTCATTATTGGGTCAGTAGTTATTTGATGGTACACTAGGAAACATAGATCAATTGCACTGAGTTTAGTAGAAGCAAAGTACATGGTTGCTAGTCAAGCAGCTTGTGAGGCTATCTGGATGAAGAAGATTCTTGTTGGTTTGTTTGGTGTGAAGATTGATCCAAATATGATTTACTATGACAATCAGAGTTGTATCATATTCTATGAAAATCCATTTTTTCATGATCGGTCTAGGCATATTGATATCGATTATCATCATCTTCGATACTGTGTGCAGAGGAGAATTATGTTTTTGGAGTACATTCCCATAGAGGAGCAAGATGCAGATATTTTGACAAAGGCATTGTCAAGATGTAAATTTGAGTTTCACAGAGGCGGGATCGAGGTAGCAGATAATCCCTTTCTTAAGGAATTTAGACTTCTGTGATCCATAACATTGTTTAGATAATCTTCGGCAAAATCACATAATCAATCTTTTGTCGACGCGTTTCGAACCAACCAGTGTGGTTCATCGTCAGGACAAGTTGAAGAACCAATCTGGCTAAGTTGAATAAATAGAGAGTGCAGAGACTCCAACGGCTATATTGCCAACTGCTAAATTTGACCTAAGGATCCTAGTCAAACCCCTAACAATACTATAAATAGCTACAACAGGTAAACTTGTTAATTTATATCTAAAATTAGAATTGATTTGATATTTTTAGTATATAATATAATATCATATTAACTATAATGGTCATATGTCTATAATTATTATTATTTAAATATTATGTCATTCTTAAATTTAGTTATATTAGGTAATTTATTCTTTAAGATATACTATTCTACATTATATAATGGTCCAATCTAATAAAATAAGTTTATTAATAAATCTATATTTACTAAAATTCTTAATTCAATATTAAAAAACAAACAAATAAAATCCCTATTACCATTCTTAGACTAATATATATGAACATTATTAATTATAAAAATTTAGTTATATATTTCAATTTAATACATATTAAATAATATACACAAAAACTATATTGAATTTATATTATATAAAACAAATAAATTAATTAATTTTATATAAATTAATTATATTATTATAATATAACAAATATATTAAATCTGCCATATATTTATATTTAATATATATTAAACAGATTAATATACAAATAAATTAATATTGAATTTATATTCTATGTAACAAAAATATATTAAATTAATATAAAATATATTAAACTTATATTATATATAACAAATAAATTTTAATCTATATTAAATAGATTAATATACAAATAAATTTATATTATATATACCAAATAAATTAATATTGAATTTATATTCTATATTACAAAATTATATTAAATTAATATAAAATAAATTTATATTATTATAATTTAACAATATATTAACTTTATATAAAATATAATAAACTTATATATAACAAATAAATTTAAATTCAACTTAATGATTTATATTCACTCTACATTCAAAGGACAAACCTGCCAAAAGAGAAATTAAAGGAGGAGGAAGACAGAAACCCTAAGACCTAACCCAAAGAGGAATGAGGAGGCTAGGAAGACAGGGCTGGGACCCAGGAACGGCTAATCTTCCAACCATCATCCCTATTAAGATTGTTCGGCCTTTTCTCAATCTCCAGGGCCTCTCTAAATTTGCGATGGTGAAACTGCGGAATTTTGGCAATGACTTGAGCATCCTCTATGCATATATGATGCATAGTCTTCCCCGCATGCTCAGCCAGGGCCGAGGACTTGGTCCTACCATGTCTTAAGTCAGCCGAATGCTCGCTGATCCGCTGATTGATAAACCGACCAGTTTCACCAATATAAGGGGTCCCACAGGAACAGGGAATGACATAGACACCCTTCATGCTCTTAGGGTCAACCAGGTCTTTTACAGACCTGAGGGAGCCACAGATAGTATTGAGAGGTCTAAAAGTTGCGGATACATCATACTTCCTTAGAATCCTCGCAATCCTGTCTGTGGTCCCTTGGATGTAAGGAAGGTTCACACCCAGGACATGATCTTTAGGAACCCTTCGGGTTGAAGGCTCCTTCTTGGCCTTGAGGAAGGCTTTTTGACCGAGGTGTCTATTGTAACCATTCTTCTCAAAAACTTCTAGGAAGTGAGCCTTCTCCGTTTCTTGTTGAGAGGAAGTGTTAAAAATAGAAACATGAAATTCCAATTTAATTTGCTCTTGAATTAAATTGTGAATTAAATCAAAATTTTATTCTCATAGCAACTTGTAATAGTTAACTAAGTTAATTTGACTTAGTTGGCTTAGGAAATTCGAGTTGGAAGTCTATCTAGAGTCATGTAGAGTGATCCCTAAATTTTAGTGGCCAAGGTTGAGTTCTTTTGAGTTGTAACTAACTAACTCAGTCTAATTGAGTTATGTTTAGTTAAAGTAGTTCTAACTATTGGAGGAACTAGTAGGGGTTCTAGTAGTGTGGATGAAGACCAGTGTGTCCTCAGTGCCATAGTAGTTAACTGAAGATTCACTCATAAATAGCTCATGCATGTGAGTTCAGAGGAATACCCAGTTGAGACTAGAGTTTAGGGACAATGTACCATCAGTTATATAATTTTATGAGTTGTACAGATGGTGCATGCAATCAGTTGAGGACCCATGGATGGATTGCGCAATTATGGAAAGTGGTTTTCCCTGTTAAATATGGGCTAATTCTCTTAGGAATTAGCAGGGGCTTGGCAGGCAGCAGAATTGGCTAAGTGTTGGCTTGAGATGGCTTGTGAGGCCGAGAGATAGATTGCACTAGTGAAGGAATTGTTTGGGTTGAGCAAGCATTGTATTTTCTTCTCAGATATCTCGTTAATGAAATATAGATAGTTAGGGTTTTTAGCAGTTTCTTTCCCTAGAGAAATATTTATTTATGTGTGGTTGATATTCTTCCTTTTCTGCTTATTGTTTTCATCGATCAATTTTGGTTTCCACTGAAGAGTAGAGTATATTCTTTCCTTGTGTTTTATCATATCACATAAGTTGTTGAATCTACAAGTAACAATCTACATTATGCACATGGAGAAATTCACCCATGATACATATAGAGAGACATATTTATAGGATGAGGACTTCATGGAAGTGTTTTAGTAGTTGCGAATCTAGAGTCGCATGCATGATGGTGACAATATTGTTGACTACCATGTCTAGAATGGGTTAATCTACAACTTGGATAATTAAGTTATATTTTTCTGAAGGTGAGTGAGTGTAGATGCTTAGGTAGGCTCAACTCTAAGGTTGTATGGAACTTTGGTGTAGGGAATGTAATGTCCAACTTATAGAGGTATATGTATTGGCTCAAGATGCAAGAGAAAGTAGCTAGGTTTGTAAGAGAATGCAACTTTAAATTGTTGTACTAGTTGTTGAGAAATCCAGGGCATCAATAGTTAGGTTATTTCTCTTCCATTAGTAACTGCCTATGAGTGAATTTTATAACATTAGATTAGGATCTACTTTAATTTGTTATTAGTGTTCTTATTCATCAAACAAATACCAATGCATGAACATAAATAGACAAGAGACACATAATGTAAGCTATCTTCCAGGGCCAAAACCTGTCACTCTTTGAGAGGAAAACCCACACAGATTATTCTTATGGAGATTATAATTGATGAATACCAGGACCAAGACCCTTGACCTATGTCCCACTCCAAGACCAAGACATAAGTTCTCTTAATAGTCAACCTTCTTCTTAACTCCTCTTCTGCTTTGACCTTCTTAGCATCGAGATATTTGTCACCACTGAGATCACCTTTACATTGAGACCTCCTCACTATCATATTATTAAGACCTTACTTTGATATGGCACCAAGATAGAGGGAACATCACTGTGGTATCACCAAAATTCTGTCTACCTTTTCTGCTCCAATCTATACTGTAATCTCTGCTATTACACTCAGATTCTGGGTACCCTTATCCAAGATCATTTTCTGAATTTATATCAAACTTGTTACTACACTTGTGATCTGAATTACATAGGGTAAATCGAGTTCCTTGAAACCACCGAACTATAGTATCCTCACCGAACTATGATTCCTTGTTAGGGATATGAATCTTCCTCTTTGAAAGAATCATATGAATTTGAAAGCTGATTCCAAATTCTTCACTGCCACTGTTCACCCGAAATCATAGAGATATGTTCAAACTTCCTCACTGTGGAAATGTGAATACCCTACATGCCAATTTATAGTGATTGTCCCATATAAATAAGTCGACTTGTGAAATTGAATAGGTGTGTCTCGATTTAGGTGAGCCGACTTGAAGAGGAGTAGCAAGTGCTTGTCTTGGAGGGCTATTTGAAAATCCTATAGCCTTGTATACATTTGTAACATGCCCAAGAAGGGATATCCATACATGACATTGACGCCTTTGACTTTTATGACAAATCCTAAATCCTCACAATAGGAGCCATCTAAAAATAAATTCTCTTGCTCATGAAACCCATGAAGAAAGCATACAATCATTTTATTTTTCTTCTTTACATCAATTACATAAAAATCACAATTACACATGTCATTATGAAGACCGAACCTAGTTACTTTTTTCAAGATTCCCTCTTAACTAGGGAGGTATTCATAATGGTACTTCGTCATTCTCAATCTGAATAATTTCTCATAAGAAGAATCAGATTGGTAACCCATCTATACAACATCACATAAACTAGCATTGTCACATAGAAAGGCCTTGACTAACAAATCTATCTCTCCAAAATATATGATCTCAATGTTTTCAAGACCAATGATTTATAGACACCCTAATCATTGTCTCTCCTAGAAAACACCCCACTCGGGTTCTCAAGGCATGCTCCACTCAGACTATTCTTATCTTGGATACCTAGTCCTCAAAGAATATCAGTCCTATACGACTATTCTTATCTCGGATGTCCTATCTCATCCTTAAAGAGCATCAGATGCTAGATGATT
This sequence comes from Pinus tabuliformis, assembly GCA_031772625.1. Lineage (NCBI taxonomy): Eukaryota > Viridiplantae > Streptophyta > Pinopsida > Pinales > Pinaceae > Pinus > Pinus tabuliformis. The sequence goes on along the minus strand of CM062820.1, from coordinate 1,288,894,565 downwards.
ACCCAATCCTCCATTATGTCTTCCCAAGTGAATACCAGAATGATGTGTCTATCTCTCCCTCTCATTTAGGGAGGACATATCTATTCCAATAAAGGAATTTAATCACTCCTACAGAAGGAATGTACCTAAGCTCCCTCTTGGCTTAGGAATTTCGAAGTTTCTTCCAAGTAATAGAATTGTTTCTAGACTCCCTCTTAATGATGGACCTACAATAGATCCTACGGTGGGGATGATGGGAAAATAAACTGCTTGAAGAAATCCTTCCTTCAATGTCATGAATTTCTTCTTTGACACAAAGTATTCATCTCTTGGGACTTCTTCATAGGTCACATACCATCCATCGCTTTCATCCATGACTCAGTCATTTCACCACTCCTTTCATCAAAAAGCGATCTACCAATCTGCATCCGGCCTTGATTCATGTCATGCTACCTTCTTCATACCATATTTTCTGGAAGGATCTAACATCCTTCTATATGGTCCTCTTGGAATACATCCACAATTCTTCCCTTGGAAGACCTATATAGATCCATTCAGATATTTGTTCAAAAATAAGAAATGAACACTTAAATTGAAATTACTTTTGTGATGGTCTTTCATCATGACATCTTCTAGTTTGAATCATAATCCTACATACATGTTGACATATCTTCCAAAGATATCCATTGTCAAGGGTCTCCATACTTTTCGGACTTCCATCAGAGTCTTCATATCTTTCCACGAGATTTCATAGTCAAATCTTCTAGTCCTCGGATGTTGATTTCCTTTTTTTCATGGTTGCATAATACAATATATCTTCCTTCCTTTCTTCAAATATTTCATTCCTAGGAACTTCCAATTAGAGTTCCTTTAATTACTATCAACTAAGTCTTTTTGATATGAGGACATATTATGTTGATTTCGTCTAGTGTGACCTATGCCTTCCTACATCCTTTCAGAGGAGGAGATCCTTTTCTTTGATCATGCTTCTCATGATGGAGAAGTAATCCATGTTATCTCCAACCATACGACATGAATTTATAGTATTGAATACAAGCATACATACCTCATTTATCTTTAAGTCATCTAGGCTTCTTTCAGTAGCTTCCTTGATTGAAAAGAGCTTCAACCCCTTGATCTGGTTCATCTCTTCTGTCATCATACCATCATCCCATGAATTCCACAAGTTGGAGTTCCTGATGAAACACTTTCTTCCTCTCTAGATTGGTGAACCTTCCAATGAATATTCCATTTATGATTTTTCATATCTCCATCCAGTAGATGTTACCTTTTAATGTATGATGAGCCTTGTCCTAGATGACTTCTTCCTTTCCTTAAGTTTCTAGTGAGGTTCCTAAGAGATATATCCTTCATATATTTTGTTCCAGTTGTTCTTCATGTTTCCCTATGGTGATGTCAGAATCTCTTTCTTCTAATGCTTTTCATTTTTCTTCTTCCTCCACTTCTTCCATGAAATGGACTTATTCTCTATCTGCCTTCTTAATTCCTTGCTTGAGCTTAGGACAATATTTCCTTAAATGCTCATATCATTGAATATTAGCTATGTTCTTCTTTTATTTCGACAAATGTCTGAATAATTTTTCCCTCAACCTATCTTCTTCTATCTTGCATAGAAACCACAAGTTGTTGAATGGGATAGCCTTCTTATCCTTACAAAATTTGTTACCTTGTTCATCAGTTAGTGTATTTAGAACAATGAGGATTATATCCTTGTTCGATATCATCTCTCCCAAATCTTGTAGTTGAGATCTTATGAACATATCCCTTCATCCTTTGATACCTTCAATTTGTGTAGATCATATCTAAGTGATATAACCTTTCTTATTGCATCTTCAGAGAGTAGTTCTACCAGCTTTATCATATATCTCTTTTCATGTCTTCAATCCTACTATATGGGGGAATGAGGGGAACTTTGACTGATTTCATAAGAATCCCTTGATCCCTCTGATCCCTTTCCATGTATTCATATGGTGCTTGACCTCTAGATGGTTTGGAGACTTTTCCATTGATATGAACAATGACTTCACTTTCTTCAAGGACTATTTCTAACCTCCTTTTCCATGCAAGGAAGTTCGATGACTAGATTATAGAAAAGTCATTTTAAGTCGTTGAAAAATGAAGTCATTTTATAATATTTAGATTATAGAATAAATATACTTACTTGTTAAGGGAATATGAAATCTTCAACTTTATTTCTTTGTTAATCATGTTCGATGAAGATGACTTGATGCTTCTAGAATGATCCTGTTTAAGAATAAGAAGGTCCTTACTTCAATGAGGGGGAGAATGCCTCCTTTTGGATGATTTCCCTTTTTATGACAACACATTTCGATCTAGCCTTTTATGGATGCACAACCTTCAAGATACTTCAACTTCAAGTTGATTGAGACTGGATCCTAGGAGTGCATCTTCGGGTTTCGATATTCTCCAAGATTATGTGATATTTAAAGCAATTCTCTTGGATGTCTATATTTTGGGCTATCTTGATTTTTAGATATATTCAACTTGATGAGGGTCTTTGTGATCTTTTGATGATGACTAGAAGATCCAACACTTTTTTTGGTGTAGACTTCTTCTTTGATCTAGGGTTTGATACGTTGATGTAGATCTCCACTTAAATTTGTTATCATTTAATTTTATTTGATTCATCTCTTGAAAACTGATCCTTGAGTGTCTCTTTCATTAGATGCCCTTCGTTGACTTAGTTACTTTAGCTCTGATACGATCTTGATAAATCTAAGGCATCGATAGTTAGGTGATTTCTCTTCCATTAGTAACTGCTTATGAGTACTTTCTGCAACTTTAGATTAGGATCTACTTTAATTTAGTTATTAGTGTTCTTCTTCATCAAATAACTACCAATGCATGAACATAAATAGATAAGAGACATAGAATGTAGGCTATCTTCCAGGGCCAAAACCTCTCACTCTTTGAGAGGAAAACCCGCACAGATTATTCTTATGGAGATTCTAAGTGATGAATACCAGGACCAAGACTCTTGACCTATGTGCGACTTCAAGACCAAGACAAAAGTTCTCTTGACAGTAAACCTTCTTCTTAACTCCTCTTCATTTTTTACCTTCTTAACATCAAGACATTTGTCATGATATGTAATGTAAACTTGAAGGTGATGGTAAAATTACAAGTAAAATTTTATGTATTGTAGGCAATGGATCACTTTGAAAAAATAATAAAATTATGGTGTTTAAAATTAGTTAAAAACATAAAACATAAACAATATACCATATCAAAAACACATAACAATAAGAATGATAAACGAGTTCGCCCCTTTCTTGGGCTACATCTCCTGGTCCAGCTCCCAATGTTGTGACTCTTTCATTAAGTGATCAAATTTGTGATTACATAGATATACAATGCTTAGAATTTGAATATTATGTCTCCAATGGTTTTAGAATTGTCAAAAAACCCTAGCTAGGCTCTTATTGGGCCCAATTTGGCCAAAAACTGAAAAAGTTATGCTCTCCTAAGGTTTCTTCTACTAACTGAACCACAAATTGCACTAGACTTCTAACTACTCTATGATATCCACCTTACTAGGGCGCTGGAGAAATTCATGTCGAAAATGGTGCAAAATGTCTCTTTTTTAATTTGTCCAGTAAGGCCTTGGGCGGAAAACTAGGGCCACATGGGGCCATGTGCCTGGGGGCTAGGGCTAACAACCCTCCCCCATTGGCATAGCCCCTGGCACCTTAGCGTTGGTTCCATTTGTGGCATATAATCAGGGTTGTTCAAAAATTTATGTGTTATTTTTAACAACCTTTGCCAAGCTCTCCACCACTGGGTCTATGGTGGCGTAATGTGACCCAGGGCTGGTCCCCATCTCCCTGCCATTTCCTGTTGGCTCTTAATTGTTGTTTGGTTGTGGTCCTATGGTTTTTTTACCATTGGTGCTGGAACCTTGGGCCGAGGCTAAGTCTGTGCCCCTATCTCCCCCACCTATGGTCCTTTAAGTGTGGGCTGACTAAGAGCCAATACTTAAACCCGACCCTATTCCCCAAATGTTTAATGGTTAAACTTTAATTGGAATCATGCCACAAATATAGTTAAGTGACACCGGTGGGTTGGTGGTAAGGCGCCTTGCTACCAGACCAAAGGTTTTGCGTTTTAATCCATCTAGTTGCATTTCAGCCTTTCCAAAATTTTAATGGACCCCGATGTGCCATGTGGTAGCCCATGATTGGGCCTTATGGCATCCCCCCGTTGGTCCAACTCAAAACTCAATCACCAATAAAAATCAACCAAATTTGAACCAATCAAACTTGGACACTTGTCAACCTGTCATTGGACCAATGTAAATAGTCAATCTGCTTAGTTACTTGCCTAGTCATCGTACAAACTTTCTAGTCAGCAGCCCTGCAACCAATCTACAATTTGTTTTACCTATTTGGGAAAACGATCAGAACATGATATCATGAGCATATGATATTGGTTTTGAGTGATTCAAGTTGCATTAGATTTAATTTGTCAAGATATACGAATTGATATAGGTTTCAAGATATTTTAAATACTTTGAATTTTGTGCACTTTACTAGTCCCTTGGATCACTCCTCCCCACTAGAAACTTTTGGACCTCCAAAAGACTACTTTTATTCAACAAGAATATGAGAGTACCATTCCATCACCCTTCCAATCTCAATCCATTTGGATTTGCTTGGATTTGAGCCTTTGAGTCCCACACCAAGGCATTCCACATTCCCTCGTTTTGAATTTCTTATTCTTCTAGAAAGGATGGTGTCTTGCTGTAATTATTCAAGAAATTCTGGAGAGAAATCTTCTATTGAAGGAATCTGAACATGCTCTCCTTGATCATCAATCAAAGGAGGCTCATATAATCTCAAATTCTCAACATTAACAACTGCATACATTTTCATATATGGAGGCTAATCCAACTAGAAAGAATTATTACGAATCTTTTCTAGAATCATAAAAGGTCCATAACTTATTGGTTCAGTTTCTTACCTTCTCCCTTAAGCCTCTCATTGATAATGAAAAGCCAAACTTCATCTCCAACTTGAAAACTGTGGTCAACATCATGCTTATCATGCCCTATCTTGTACTTGGCTTGGCTCTTTTCCAACTATTCTTGAACCATTTGATGCACCAATTGGACTTGTTCAATGAATCACTTGGCCTTATCAATTGCACTATGACCATTAATAGAAACATCTTTCCCAAAGATAAAATATAAAGGAAATTTTGGTAAGTAACCACAGCATGCCTCAAATGGAGATGTTTGAGTTGATGAATGCTTTGCCTAGTTATAAACATGTTGAATGTATTTTAAGTGTTCATCCCAAATCTTAGGATGTTTGCTACAATAACCACGAAGAAGATGTACTACTGTTATGTTTACCACTTTTGTCTGACCATCAATTTGTGGATGGAATGTTGTGCTCTTTTTCAACTTGGTGTCCATGAGTCCACGTAATCTTGACCAAAAGTTTTCGAAAAATTGAGAATCTCAATAAGAAATAATGGATTTGGACAACCAAAAATGTACCCATACATTTTGAAAGAACATTTGTGCTATTTTTTCAGCTATAACCTGCTTCTTACAAGGCATCAAAATACACATCTTGCTGAAATGATCAACCACAACATAAAGATAATCATGAATTTTTTAGACATAGGCAGTCCTCCTACAAAGTCCATAGAAACAATTTCCCAAGGATGGGAAGGAACTGGAAGTGGAGTATACAATCCTAATTTTCTATTGATAGGCTTAATTGTAGCACATAAATAACATCCTCCTATATATTGAGACACACTTTCATTCATTCTAGGCCCATAACAATACCTTTGTAATTGTGCCGCCGTCTTGCCTACACCAAAATGGCAAACAATAAGAGAAGTATGCACTTCCCTTATGATGTTGACTCTTTCACCCTGTGGAATGAATAGCTTTCCAAGATGATACAAAAGTTTATCATGTACAGTGTAATCCAACTCCTCTACTTGGTTTCCTTCACATGAAGTCACATATACATCTTTAAAGTCATCATCTAAAGCATATTGTTGAACATAGCTCTCATGCATGATAGAATTATGCTTAAGAATAGCTGAAGCACTAAAAATTGGTCTAGAAAGCATGTTAGTAACCTTGTTATAGATACCTTTCTTATACCTTATCACCAAGTGGAATTGCTAGAAGAAACCCATCCATTTGATATGCCTTGCTTGTTGTAGCTTGGTTTGTGATTCCAAGTATTGCAATGATTGATGATCAGTGTGAAAGATAGTTTCATTTCCCATCAAATAGTGCTTCCATTTTTTCACGCTTGCCACCAATTCATACAATTCCTTCTCATATGTAGGATAGTTAACTATTCCGCCATTAAAAGTTTCAGAATGGTGAGATATGGGGTTACCATGTTGCATCAAGACTACTCGCATGGCATAGTCACTTGCATATGCTTTGACCTCAATTGGTTGTCTTAAATCAGGAAGTGCAAGAGCTGGAGTTGTGCTGATTCTTTCCTTCAATGCATCGAAGACTTTCTGTTGCTTTCCTCTCCACTGAAAAACTTGCTTCACACTTCTCAAGGCATGTAATGGAATTTCAATTGAAGAAAAGTTAGAAATGAACTTTATCCAATATTGGGTTGCTCCCAAAATTCTTTTAACCTCAGTTACAATATTGGGCTTAGGCCAATCTACAATTACTTTGACCGTTGAGGGATCTATCTTCAATTCACCCCTCCAAAAATATGTCCCAAATACACTAATGAGGTCTTTCCAAATTCACATTTAGACATCTTTAAGAACACATTTTTATTTCTTGAAGACATGTAAGACTTGCCTAACATGCCTGACATGTTCTTCATGGGTTTTACTAAAAATCAATATGTCATCTAAGTAGACAATTAAAAAATCATTAAGAAAAGACCTTAAAACATCATTCATAGCTCTCATGATTGTTGCAAGAGAATTACAAAGCACAAAAGGCATAACCAACCATTCAAACAAGCCTTGCCTTGTTTTGAAGGCTATCTTCCATGTCTCCTTCAACAATCCTAATCTGATGATAGCCACTTCTCAAGTCCAACTTAGTGAAATGCACAACATCTTTCAATTGATTAAGTAAAACATCAATTTGAGGAAGAGGGTAACAATTCTTTATCGTAATCTTGTGCAAGGCTCTGAAATCCACACACATGTGCCATGTACCATATTTATTTGGTACTAAAACAATTGGTGACCCACATGTTGGTGTTCTTGGTATGATGACCCCTTTATCAAGCTACTCTTGGATTTGTTTCTTGATTTCTGCATTCTCCATAACTGACATCCTATACATTCCAATGTTTGGAAGAGGACAATCTTGTTGCAATTGGATCTCATGTTGGATTCCTCTTTTAGGGGGAAATCCTTTGGGTTATTGAAACATCTCATAATAGGTGTTAACAACCTCATACAAATCAAATTTTAATCTTGCATCACATCCTTTGAAGGCTTCATTTTCAACATTCTCTTTTGGTTTGATCATTAAGAGTACATATTTCTTACTAGCATTAACAATCCTCTTCATTTGTCTAGCATTCACAAGTGATAAATTCAACTTCTTTATATGTGCTCTAACAATGTACTCAACCCCATCTTTAAACAAGTGATATTTGTTCTCATGGCGATGAAATATGGCTCTCCTATCATATAGATATGGGCTTCCCAAAACAATACCACAAATGTCAAGTGGAATAACATCAAGCTCTACCTCATCTATAAAGTTTGCAGTGATGGAAAATCTCAATTTACATCTTTTTGTCACATGCAATTTTGCATTGTCACATATCCAACCTAAAGGATAAGGTTTAGGATGAGGAGTGGTTTCCAAATTCAATTTCTTAACAATGTCTTCTAAAATAAGGTTTGGTTGTGATCCATTATCAAACAATGTATCTATGTTGGTATGTTTTGAAATGAATCTAATGTGGAAAATCTCTATTCTTTCTTTTTCATGTTGAGTTTCATTGAGGCTACTTGGAGAAATAGTACTTGAAAATAGAGCCCTTACCTTTAAATCCCATGGTTGTGATCTTTGTTTCATCCCCATAATTGAATCCTAAATCATGTTACGTAGTTGCAACATTCTTTTGTTCCCCTTTGTTGTTAAAATTTTGGGTCTCATTTCAGGATGAATTTTCCAACAATGGTCTTCATCATGGCCTTCTTTTTAATAGTGTTTACATGTTATTTTTTTTCCCTCCTTCTTGACTGAAGCATTCTTCTTCCTTTTTCCTTTAAATTTCCCCTTTCCTTTGTCTCCGTCTTGAATGGTTTTTTGCTACCCTCTTGAGGAGCATTATTCCCTCTTTCTTCTAAATGAGTTTCCTGTGCAGAAACTTCATCTAGTTTTGTAGGGTTAAACATGAGAATTTTATGTCCTAAATAACTATGCAATCCTCCAATGCATTTCAATAGAGTGTCTTGAGAGGATAAATCTATACCCAAAATCAAAGCTCTTTTCCTAAATTCTCGAGTATATATTTGCACATTTTGACCCTTAACTTTCCTAAAGTTTTGCCAAATTCATGATATCTTTTTGCATGTATGCTAATGGATAAAATTTCCTTCTTATTGCAACAACACAATTGTTCCAAGAGGATAAAACCTTACCATGTTTCTTCATGTCCTCTTGAGTTTTGGCCTCCCACCAAATAAGTGTTGCACCTTCCAACCTCAGAGAAGCAAGCTAAATTTTGTTCTCATCATCCTTGATTCTTTGTATATCGTAATACACTTCAATATGAGGAATCCGATTATCTTATTTCTCAGAATTTACCTCTCCATTGTAAATAGGCATTTAAAAATTAATGTCAAGCTTTAGAAAAGGAGTTTTACCATGTCCCTTCAGAGAATTTGGAGGTGTTTGTGAAAGGGTAGAAGAATTAGAATATGAGGATGAAGATGAGTATGAGGATGGATGTGAAGGTGGTGGCTTGTCACCATTTCCTCCATTCCCTTTTGGAGGTTTGTCTCATTTTTCTTGATCTCCCTCTAGAGGTTTTGAGCTCTCTCCTTGGAAACTTGAATTCCTCTCCTCATAAAGAAATTTTAACATTTCAGAAATATCAAAGAAGGATTTTCTAAAGGTTCTTTCATCCTCAGACATCCTTTCAGGACCTTCCTCACATGCCATGACTATTGAAGCTTGAGGTGTATGTGTTCTCCTTGAAACAATGTGACACCTTGGCTCCACAAGTTGTCCTTCTCCTCTTCTAAGTTTCAACCTTGTAAGCATCAAAAAACACTTGCAAACAAAATGAAACCTTCATAATAACCTTGAGCTCTGATACCAAAATGATTTGTAATGTAAAATTAAAGGTGATGGTAAAATTGCAAGTAAAATTTTATGTATTGTAGACAATGGATCACTTTTCAAAACACATAAAATTATGGTTTTTAAAATTAGTTAACATCATAAAACAAAGACAATATACTATATCTAAAGCACGTAACAACAAAAATGATAAAGGAGTTTACCCCTCACTTGGGCTACATCTCTTGATCCAACTTCAAATGTTGGGCCTCTTTCATTAGATGCTCCAATTTCTTCTTACATGGATTTGAAATGCTCAGAATGTAAATATTATGTCTCCCATGGCTTCATAACTGTCAAAAACCCCTAGTTGTGCTCTTGTTGGGCTCAATTTGGCAAAAGACTGAAGAAGTTATGCTCCCCCAAAGTTTCTTCTTCAGACTGAGCCATGAACTACATTAGACTGCTAACTGGTCTATGATTTCCACATTTCAAGGGCGTGCGAAGCGAAAATTTCACCTGGCATTGGAAAAATTCGTGCTGAAAATAGCGCAAAATATCGCTTGTTTAACTTTCCTAGTAAGGCCTTGGGTGGAAAATTAGGGCTGCATGGGGCCATGCACCCAGGGGATGGGGCTAACCGCCCACCCTTGTCGGCATAGCCCCTGGCACCCTGGCGTTGGTTCCATGTGTGGAATATAACCGAGGCCATTCCAAAATTTACACGCCCATTGTAACAGCCTCCATTGAGCCATATGCCACTAGTTATATGGTGGCGTAATGTGACCCAGGTTTGGTCCCCATCTGCGTGCCCTTTCCTATTGGCTCCACACTGCTGTTGGTTATGGTCCTGCAGTTATTTTATTGTGGGTGCCAGAACCTAGGGTCGGGGCTACGCATGCACCCCTAACTCCCCCACCTGTGGCCCTGTGGGCATGGGGTTATCACGAACCAGGGCTTAGCCTCGACCCTGTTACCCAATGTTTAATGGTTAAACTTTAAATGGAATCATGCCACCAATATAGTTAAGTGACGCCAGTGGATTGGTGGTAAGGTTCCTTACTCCCAAACCAGAGTTTTTATGTCTGAATCTGACCAGTTGCAGTTCAACCTTCCCAAAATTTAGGTGGACCCCGGGGTGCCACATGACAGCCCATGATTGGGCTACATGACATCCCCCCAATTGATCTAACTCAAAACTCAACCACCAATAAAATTTAACCAAATTCGAGCCAATCACACTTGGGCACTTGTCAACATGTCATTGGACCAATGTGTATAGTCAACCCGCTAAGTCACTTGCCCGGTCATCATGTAGATTGCCCAGTCCTTCAATCAATCTGTAAAGTTTTTTACCTATTTGGGAAGACAATCAGAACATTATATTGGGAGAATACGATATTAGTTTTGATCAATTCAACTTGTGTGGGATTCAGGTCATTGGAATATATGCAATGGTGCAAGTTTCGAGCAACTTTGAAAACTTTTTATTTTGAGCACTTTACTAATCCCTTGGATCATGTCACCACTAAGATCTTATCAATGTCTTGACCCCATGATATCATTTACAGTGAGGTCTCCTCCCTGCCATATTACCACAAACTTACTTTGATATAGCACCAAGATAAGGAGGGGATGTCACTGTGGTATCATTGAAATTCTGTCTACCTTTTCTGCTCCAATCTGTACCATAATATATGCTATTACACTGAAATTCTTGGTATCCTTATCTGAGCTTCTTTCCTAAATTGATATCGAAATTTTTACTGCATTTGGGATATGAATTAAAGAGGGTAAATCGGGCTCCTTGACTCCACCGAACTATAGTATCCTCACTGAATTGTGATTCCTTGTTAGGGCACTAAAACTTCCTCTTTGAAAAAGTCATCTGAATCTCAGAGGTGATTTGAACTTCTTCGCTGCAACTTTTCACCCAAAATCATAGAGATATGTCCAAACTTACTCACTGTGGAAATGCTAACACCCTACATTCCTATTTATAGTGGTTGTGCCATAAAAATAAGCTGACCAGTGAAATTGAATAGGTGTGTCTCCATTTAGGTGAGCCGACATGAATTCTTCTCTTTTTCTTGAGGCCAACTTGAAGAGGAGTAACAAGTGCTTGTCTTGGAGGGCTATTTTAAAATCCTATAGACTTGTATACATTTGTAACATGCTCAAGAAGGGCTCTCCATACATGACATTGATTCTTTTGAATTTTATGACAAATCCTAAAGGCTCACAAAAGGAGCCATCTAAAAATAAAATCTCTTTCTCATGAAACCCATGAAGCAATCATACAATCATTTTATTTTTCTTCTTTACATCAATTATGTAAAAATCAAAATTACACATGTCATTATGATGACTGAACCTAGTTACAATGTTCAATGCTAGTAAGCCTAGTAACATGATGCATGTTATATATCATCCCTTACTAGTATCCACTCATCCTTGTGAAAGAATTTCCATGGAACTTTTGAGAGCTTCACCAATAACCAGGAAGGGACATGACTACCTGTTCATGGTAGTTAAAAAGTTCAACAAGATGTGTGTGCGAATGCCCTATAAAAATACCATTAGTTGGAAAGAAGTAGCAAACTTGTTATTTGGAAATGTCTGGGTGCACTTTGAGATACCAGCGACCATCATTTCAGATAGGGACACATTATTTCTCAAATACTTTTGGACTACACTATGAGAGAATACAGACACAAAGTTAAATAGGTCTATATCATTCTATCCATAGATAAATGAGTAGATAGGAGAACAAGAATTTGGTGCAACTTTTATGGGGTTAAAATCAGAAGCATCCAAAGACTCGGGAAGAAAATATGGTATATATACATCACTCTTATAATAAAAAATTCCACACTTCTGTTGGTAATTCCCCATTTGAAACGTGTTTTTGATATCTCCTACCTTCACCTTTAAATATTACATATGGGAAGGAAGGAGGAGCGAGGGAGGATCCTATAGGGGATTATTTAAGGGTCAATTTTTTTTGGGAGAAAATTAGATAAATCCATCTATACATATAGGAGACATTACTGAAGTCACAGGAAAAATATAAGGCTATGCATGATCAACAAAAAAGAGAGAAGTCCTTCAAGGTGGGAGACAAAGTATGGTTATAGTTGAGCAAGGAGAGGCTACAATGTCCTGGTAAGAAAATCAAGGCTTTATAATATGATCTGTTTGATATATTGGAAAAGGTGGGAGATAATGCATATAACTCAGTCCACCCCCATAAATGTGCATTTACTTAGCGGTGAATGTAAAGAATATGAAACCATATGAGCCTTTCATGCTAGATTAGAAAGTGGAATAGGTGCTACCTTCTATAGAGGATTTGACAGCAAAAGCTCAAGAATAGTTAACGGTGGATACAATTTTGTATAAGAGATCCTAGACTACAATATGTAGGAAACATAACCTTTGGTTTATTGGTTGAAGGGATAACTTATGGGAAACGCTAAATGGTACACTCGAGAAAAGGTGGAGAAAAAATTTCATTACTTCATTCAACATAAGCTTTTGGGAACCAAAAACCTCCAAAAATGGCTATGTGTGATTCAAATTGGATCATTATATTCTTTTTTCATCCATCTTGAACCTTTTGGAGAGGAAAAAGTGGAGGAATCAACTCACAGGACCATTTTTACTAGTGGGACATAGTTTGGTAAATTGGGGCCAGAAACCTTCTTAGAGCAATTTGAGGCATACATTTTTTGGGTAAACATTTTCCTTTGAAGTGCTTCACCTTATTATGATATTCTACACATAGATACCTTTCCAAATGTATAATAATTTCCTTAATCAGAAATTGATACAAATGTTATTCCCCTCAAAAGTTGACCTTCCTATTTTTGACCACCACAATTCGGGAGGATGCCACATAAGCCCCCATTACTCATGCAGAAGAGGCTAACCAAGTAATCATGATGAATAATACTAGAAAATTTCATATTGTAACTCTAGTTAAGGGTTGAAAAAGTCAAACATAACCACTATTAGGCTGTTGAGCTATGTTATAACTTGACCAATAGGAGGAAAGGGGTTCAATTCTATTCGAGTGCATTTCATTCCATAGAAGAGTAGAGTAGCCAAAAGTGGATAGGGGGGGAGAAAAAAGGGATGATTTTTGAATTATAACTATCCATGGGCCATAGGGCTCACTTCTTTGTGCTTGCATCCATTTTCCATTCAAAGAAAGAGAGCAAAGAAGCCTCACTTTTTAACAAAGGGTTTCCTAGATTAAATCTTACTTTAATTTGTGGTTTGTGAGTTATATTTTGTTGTTCTTGACATTATAGATAATTATAATTCACATGCATACATAACAAATAGTAATTAGCAGATCCAAAAATATAAGGAGAAATAAACACTCATAATGTAACTTTAAATTTTATAATGTAAATTTGTATATATTCTAACCCTTTTGTACATAAATCACATTCCTTTTGTATATATTTGGATTTCCCTTGCTATTCTTGTGCAAATATGAAAGAGGAAGAGTTTTTGGCTTGAGGATTTGTCTCAAAATTTTGTTTTGAAATATATTTTAATATATATGTTGTGATAAATTATCTAGTGGAATATCCACGATAATTTACAGATAATTTATGGATCATTAAATGGAACCTATAAGCTCATAGCTCTAATTTTTCAACCTAGAAAATACCACAAGAGAAGACAAATCATAGAAGGATATATTTTGAATCATATCTCCCCATTTAAGGAGGCTTTTTAGTCCCTTGTAGTTTTTGTTGAAAAGAGTGAGGACAAAATTCCTCTACATTCTCCTTGGAGTACCATTTGGCCTTGCATAGAAGTTGTCCTTTCAATATAACTTGCTAGAATGTTGAAAATATTTTTACTCTACAAGAAAAAAATGTCCCTAGCGAAGGGGTTATATCATAGATAGGAAGATGACTAACATGCATAAAATACTCCTTCCCTTTCCTTCAAACCAAATCATTAAAGTTAGAAGTAGATTGACCAAAGATGAAATTCATGGATTCTATTTAGTATGTCCTTTCTCTATTTGCAAAAGGATAGATCACAACAATCATCTATTACCAACCTAATGTGATATCTTTATACAATGAAACAACCAAACAATCAATCAAAAATATTTTAGCATTTCAACAATTTAATTCAAAGAATCCAACAAGTCATTAAACTTCATAAATATGGACTTTGATTTAACCATAAATTGAGTGAAAATATGCACATCCAATTAGGGGAAGGAAATAAGAGATATATATTGATTCATTATAATAAGTACAAGTAACGCTTGTACGTTGGTTTATGAAGCGTCACCTTCTTCACCTAAGCCTGTAGTCCTTCAACTCTAGCAATGTACTAGATCGCTTTTAATATTTGAAAACCACCAATCCTTATGGAAGAAATAAATCTAAAATATTCTCTAAAACCCAAGGATGGACTATATAATTGGACCAAGGGATTCCCAACAAGATGATGATGTAAAAAAGAACAACTAGAGGGGCAGATTAATTATGTTTAGATCAAATTTTATTCAATACAAAGGAAAATTTTCATTCTTTTTATGTGTAGGTGTTGGTTCTAACTATTACCCACCTCATAGACCTCCTTCTATATTATGGAAAATAAGTTAATATAGTTTAGGAGTGAGAATGAGACTATATAAGGGCTTGGCATCCATTAACTCCACTCCAGATGATGCATTTTGTGTTTTTCTTTATATTTTTGGGTCATTTTATATGAGATCAAGTATTTATGGAGGAAAAACAATGGGCAATTGCTAATTAGACTAGGAGATTAGTGGTCATGTATGAAATGTTATAGAAATTGATATGCAAAATATAAAACAACATAATGATGAACCAAGATTGGCCTTTCTAACCAAAAGGTGGTTAAATACAATATAATCAATGCCCTTAATGTATGATTTTAAAGGAGTAATTGATGGTAAAAATGCATCATAATAGCTTTAAGAAGGAATTGACACATGAGCAAGAGTGAAGTCCTATGCACCATATTGGGTATGTGTTAAATTATTTGCGCAACTAGCCCCATACATTATTAATTGTGTTGAGCATAATGGGGGGTCACATGGGAGGTCATAGCTCATGTACAAAGGCTTGAATGGGCCCATTGAGTGAAAAGCATCAATATTTCTTTATCGATAGGTTTTCCTTTAGAGGTTTTTATTAGGTGGTTCTTCTCGATATGGTTTTCACTTTTTTGTGGTTTCATGGCACATAGTTTTGAGGTATATGGTAATGTAATTATGATTAAGGGAAATGCAACTATATTCTAATTTAGGGTTAATGGACTGGGTTTTATATTGTATTGCAAAATTGTAAAGACATTATATATTGAAAAATATTTTAGTTTCTTTGTAGTTTGGGTTTCTAGGGTAAAATATCTATGTTAATTGTGTGTGGGTATGCCATTTTTATTTTTATGATGGATATGTTCATAGTTATTAACTCTAAGGGTTTAAAACCTACATTTGGTACCATAGAAATTTGGATTCAAGAGAATGCTTTTGTGGCTAAGGGTTTTAGCTCAATCTTATGGAAAACCATGTTACAGTTGGAGATTTGTGGTATCGACTCTTGGGTGAAAGGAAATGGTGAGAAGTTCAAAGATAAATATTAAGAAATTAAATGGGTGGTGTTTTGAGCTATGGAATTAAAAACATAAGATATTTTGGTTGAGGAATATCAATGGATCTCTATGGATCGTGGTACCACACTTAGGGGATGTTGTTAGAAGACTCAACCAATTTGGATTGGAAAGGAAAGATCACAATATGGTTGTGTATCTCAAGTTCATTATTACAGAATGTTTTAGATGAAGCTACAATGAAGGAATTGTGAAACAAGTTACAAGATTTATATTAGTTTGTATTGAGTGAAAAAATTATTCCTACAAATGTTGTATAACTTGTGGATAAAGGATGGAGACTTGGGGATAAAAAATTATGAATTTCTTCAATATTGGGGCATGTTAGCTATTATTTGTTAATATCAATATTTCAGATGAAGATAAGATTATAAGCTGCTTGTGTTCTTTATCAAACTCATGGGATATTGTGCTTTGTTTCATAGGTAGTAATTCAATTACTTCAATCTTTAATGAAATGGTCTCATCCTAGTTATCAGAGGACATGTGACAAAGAAAAGCATGGAAAGTAAAAATGAAAATTCCTTATTTATATGAGGATGCTCTCAAGAGAGAAATAAAAATGATTCATCAAGTGGGAAATCTAAATCTAGAAGAAGATCTAAACATCTGGGATAATCTGTAAAGGTATACTAAATATGTGGAAAATGAGGGCATTAAAGGAAACATTAAAAATACAAAAGTGTTGAGAAAGGGAAGGTATTTTATGATGTTCTTTCTACAGAGGCAAAAATATCCTCAAAACGAAGGAGGGGATGTGTATAGATTCATCAAACAAACATGTAGATCATGAGGTGTGGTTGGTTAATTTTGGTGAATCTTTTCATATGACTCCTCATAGGGAGTGGTTTTGTGAGTATGAAATATATGATGGTTTTGATGTTTTCTTAGGAGATGAGTCAACAACCAGAACCATAAGATGAGGAAAAGTCAAGTTGAAGCTCATGAATTGAAGGATTAGAACACTCCTTGGTGTACTGCACAACCCAAGATTTCCCAAACATTTGATATTTTTAAGTAAAATGAGTGATGCATATGTGAAAAACATGTTTGAAAAAGAAACCTATAGGATGGTTTGAGGAGAAATGGTATTGATGAGGGAAGTTTGGATTGGAACTCTTTATAAGCTACTAGAATTCTCTATTAGTGATAGGTCCAACAATTCCAGTCTTCTTGAGAGTGAAGTTGAAGAGGGAAGAAATCCTAGTGTCTTTTGATGGTGTATTGCACATTCGAAGATTGACCAAAAGTTTGATTTTTGTAAGAAAAATGAGTGATACAGATGTGAAAAAATGTTTGAAAAGGAAACCTATAGGATGGTTTGAAGAGAAATGGTATTGATGAGGTAAGAATCGATTGGAACTCTTTATAAGCCTACGATGCTCTATTACTGACAAGTGCAACAATTCCATTGTTCTTGAGAGTGGAGCTGAAGAAGGAAAAAACCATATAGTATCTTGAGGAAAGACTATGTTGTGGCGTAAAAATCAGGACATATTAGAGAGAAGGGACTTCTAGTACTACACAATAAAAGTATGGTTGAAGGAATATCTAATTTATTTCTATAATTTGATTTTTGTGAACATTGTTTATGTGGGAAACGTTATCAAGCAAGATTCTCCTTTGGTGCTATGATAATAGAGGGTATATTGCAATTGGTGCACGATAATTTTTTTGGACCTATATCAGTTCCATCACTAGGTTAATATTTGTAGCATGTCTCATTTATAGATGACCTCTTGAGTAATATATAGATTTAATTCCTTAGGAAAAAATATAAACTCTTTTATATATTTAAAGAGTTTAAGGATCTTATGGAAAATCAGATAGAGAATAAAATTAAGATGTTGATGATAGACAATGGTGGGGAATTTTAAGGGAATGAGTTTGAGGAATTTTGTAAGTAATGGAATATAGCAAGGAAAATGATTACACCATGCACACCTCAATAGAATGGGGTTGTAGAAAGGATGAATGTTAAATTGATGGAAAACTGAGGAACGTGCTAAGCAGTGCAGGTTACAATAGGAAATTTGGGCAAAGGTAGTGGGTATTGCATGTTACCTGAATATATCACCCTCCTTAGTGTTGGATGAAAAGACTCTATATGAGGTATGGTTTGGTAAGAAACCCTCTTAAAAAAATGTTTCTATTTAGCTTTGATGCTTATTTACACATTATAAAGGAGAATAGGGGTAAGTTCGATAATAAAGTTGAAAATCATATCTTTAGTGGAGATAAAGAAGGTCTAAAGGTTATGTTACGCAGTAAATTATCACTGTCTCCTTGTCAGTCTCCCTACTGTGCCATGAAATAAAATGCACCATGCTCATGCTCTCTAAACTGGCCAAATGACCCACTTTGCCAAAGCTTATTTCATCAGCGCGACTGTTATTAAAATAACCGCGCTGACTGGCGGCTGATAATGCAACTGATGCGCTGCCAGTGCGGAAGCACACGGGTTTTCCGCGCTGGTCGAATTTCATGAGCCAGCGCATCCTATGATTGTACTAAGTCGCGCTGACAAAGCCTGTTCCGTTATTGAGATGCGCTGTCAGTGCTCCAGTTCAGTGTTACAACCGCGCTGATCTAGTTTGGGCGAATTTTTTCTAACAGCCAGCCTTCCAGATGACTCCAGACCTAGTTGTTAGCCTTGTGAGTATCGCCCTCCCTTCTATGGCATGTCTGTTCGTCATTTAGAACCACCTTCCTTGGAGATAAGCTTATCCTCCCACCATCCATGGAGACTCCTTCTCCTATTTAAACCTCCACCATTGCCATGAGCAGCTAGTTTGGATAGTGTGGAATTCATAGTGCTTAGAGTGCTGCTGCAAATAGGTAGTTGGTGTGGCAAGTGTGGATTTGCTAGAGGAAGCTTAAGGAAGGTTGTGAGTATTGCTTGCGTGAGAGAGAGCTTTTGTTTTGGGAGAATCTACCTCCAAGGGTGAATGCTTAAGAGACTTGTTGGCTGGACCCTCTAGAGAAGGACTCAGCGTCAGAACTTTGGTTGTACCTTTCTCTGTTATTGATTAATAATAGATGACTACTGTTATGGTTCCATTCTCATTTGTCTTCGTAATGGTTAATGTGAATTACATCCTTTCTGACTGATGTCTAATTACTTTTATTAGATTTCATGCTTGTGTTTGTCTTTCTCTTCGTGTGTCCAGGTATCTATTCACGGAGATCGTGGAGGATCGTGACCGGCCAGATCGAAGGAGCGAGAGCGGCATCTCTTCATCAAACAATAGCGTTGGAATCCAAGTAGGTGTTCATTGCCTCTTTTTTATTTGCAATTAGGAACTTGCATAGTAGCATTGATTGATTGTTGCTAGACCCATTCTGGGCTAGTAGGGATCGCCTCTATCCATAGAGGGGATTTACCTCTCCAACAATTTGGCGACTCCGCTAGGGATCCTGGCTTTTATCTCTTTTTGTTCATTCTTGTTTTTTGAGTTTGATTGTTGCTCTCTTTTCAAAATTGGGGGTTAGTTCTCTGCTCTTAGACTTCCTGGTTCAGTCTGGGAGGTGTATAAATTGTTTTAAGAGTTCTGGCCTTGGTTTGGGAGTTTTTGGCTTGATTTCTGCCTCTTTTTTAGCCTCAGCGCGGTTTATATCAAAACAGTCGCGCTGACAGCGCATAGCTGTCTTTTTGACCCCGTTGTCATCGCGCTTGTGCGTAAAACAGTCGCGACGGTTCTGAAATCGAACCAGCGCGCTTAAGTCGTGTCCTTCCGCGCTAACAGCACCTTGTTGCTACGCGTGACTTCTGGTCAGCGCATTGTTGCTGCAGGCTACCCGCACTGATCCTGTAGAATTGATTTTGTTTCAATTTTGCCTCCTGAGCCTGTTGGTTTGACTATCTCCTGCTCTTTCTACTTGGTTTATGACTTGATATTTATTGTTTGAATTGTGAAGCACTTGCTTGCGAAGTCTTGTCGAACGGATCTTGTTTTTGTGTCCCGTGACCTAGTGCCATCATCCCGTTTTCACTGGATTGACCTTGTTTTATCACTCGTTCACAAAAATTCGTTGCTACTTGCCTTTGCTATTGCGAAAACCTTCCTCTTTTTGCTCTCTTTGCTTGGTTGTTGCGGTGATTGTCATTGAACCAGTCCTCGGATTGTTTCACTACCCAGACACAGATCACAACTGCTTGGGTTCAATCGGCTCTTTCCACGCTTGTTGTGCTTTTCATTGAGTGATTTTGTTTTTCTTTACTCGGTGTTGCTGTCTCTCAAAATTCATCTTAAGTGCACAGTGCCATTGAAAAGGAAATCAAACTAATATCTTTTGCATTCAATAGTTAATGAAAAGAAGAGCATCTCATTGATTTGTGTTCTCAAAAGAAAAGTCTCGTTTCTTTGCCATTAGCTGCATTAGATTGCTTGATTGTTTGAGTTCGTTTTGTTTGATTGAAAACTCTTAACCCTCTCGTAGTTAGAATTCATCGAACGAAATGGTATTCTTTGGCATGTAGTTTGCATCTAGGTAATTGTGAGAGATCACACGATAAGGCCTGAAACTGAAACTTAATTCAAGATCAACCATAAAATAAACTGAATAAACCTAAAAATGCATTGGAACTTAACGCAAACATCTAGAGGTCTAGGTTAGAGACGTGTTCCGGCGTCTTTAAACATAGTCACTATTATTTCACATTACGGTTGGGTGATTCCTCCTTCTGTGACTCGATAGTGGTCTAACACGGACTGTGCTCCCACGTACCATCGCGTATATAGGGAGACCCCACTAGGCTTTTATCCTTGATCCATAGGAAACCGAGTCTACCACCCTGCGAACCGTAACGCACCGAACACAGCATTCGGGAAGATTGACTGCAGTACGGAAAGTCCTTGGTTTTCATACAATTGCCAAGGTGTATAAGCAGTTTTACGGATTGCTTGGTAAATCCTTTGCCTAGAGTCTCCAGAGCAGTCACTTTTGATCCTTTTCGGACTCCCTAAATGAAAAGGTGCCAGTGAGCGTCTTGTCACTTCGTGCTCATTAAACATTCGAAGGAGACTAGAGTCATCTTTTCGTCCTTTTCTCGACTCTTGAAACATGAAAAGGTCAAGTTTGGTTCCTGTGTCTTAAAAATTTATTCGGCCACGATAACATTACCTGGTTAGATTTTGTGTGCGTTAGTTTGAGTAGGGTCTTTATCGTTAGTTTCCTTTAGGGTTTTGTGTGGGGTTTGTCATCCTCGCTGACCCGTCAACTCCCGGTCCAAGTGATCAAGGTTCTCCATCTTTTGTTGCTCCTGAGGTACCAGTTGTAAGCGATACTCTTCCTGTTATCCCGAGTATCCAGCCTATCAATGTACATGCCCCGAGCGACGAGGATTACGAAGAAGATTGGAACCCTATCTGGGAGCCTGACGAGGATGATATTCCTGTTACCCCTCCCAGTATGTCATCTCCGATGTCCACTTCCCACATGGACGAGACATCTCCCAGCGCAGGTGAGACGCCCGTGGTGTCAAATGTTGAATCTCCCATTCCAGCTACCTCTCCCCTCCCTCCACGGTATCAGTCAATGAGGGATAGAATAGCTGCCAGAATGCCTTCTACGACTATATGGGACCCTAGTCTCATTGCCACCACGTAACCTTTTCTTTCACAACCCACTAATACACCTGTTACTTCGGTTCCCACCAATCCAACCGTTTGTGTAGCATACTCAACTCCGGTCATTAGTGCCGTGACAGCGTCTTCATCTACGAACCCTGGTGCTGGTCCTTCTCACAGTCAAGTGAGTAATGGCCAGCCGAAACTTTCATCTGGAGTCATCGATCCTGCACAGAGTGCTCAACCCTCTTCTGGTCCTGTTCCAGGAGGGGGGCCCTATGATGCCCAGGGGCAACCCATTGTGGACCCGAATTACCAAGGTCCCCTCTTTTATTATGATTCTACTGGTCAGTACCTCCAGTTCGCTCAGTCTGCGCCTCTTCAACATTTCGTTGAAGTCTCGGTACCGTTATCCATTACTTGGGACGCCAGTACTCATTCTTTTCATGGGGGCCAGGCAATCCCTCGGCAGCCTCAAGGACCGCCAAATCAAGGCCAGCCACCTTATGTGCAAACCCCTCAGGGGCAACCAGTTTATGGCCCGCCTTACCCAGGACAATCTGGGGGCCCGCAAGGACAACCCTATCCGGGACAACCTTCGGCCGTTGGTGGTCCGTCATTTTCCTATCAGAGTCAACCTTCTGGTTACCCAGGGCAACCTGGTACCCAGCAAGGTTACCCGGTTGGGCAACCAGGGCAGCCTTACATCCAACAAGGCCAACTTGGTCTCCAGCAGGGTTATCCCACTGGACAAGCTGGGCAAAATTATAATCCTCAAGGTCAACCAGCAGTCCAACAGGGGTATCCTCTTGGGCAGGGGGGGCAACCCTACGTTCAGCAAGACCAACCCATCGCTCAATCCATGCATCCTCCTGGGCAAGGGGGGCAACCCTATGTACAGCAGGGCCAACCCACTGCTCAGCTTGTGCACCCTTCTGGGCAAATGGGCCAGCCTTCTATACAGCAAGGCCAATCCACTGCTTAGCTAGTGCACCCTTCTGGGCAGATGGGCCAACCTTCTATGCAGCAAGGCCAACCCATTGTCCGCCCTAATCTTCCATCTGGACAGGCTGGCCAACCTCAAGGTCAACCAGCCATCCAGCCAGCTCAGACATCTGTTCCGCAAGGGCAACCCTTGGTGGTTCACGGACAACCTGGCACCCAGCAAGTACGTCCTTTTGGGCAAGCAGGTCCATCCCAAACCCATCCAGGTCAACCCTCCGGCCAGATGATCCAAGCCCAACCGGTTCAAGGACATTATTCTGGCCCCAAACTCAAATGGGTTATCAAATGCAAGGCGGGCCACGGCCCCAACCTTCTTACCAAACGCAGCCTCCTTATCAGGCTCAGTATGGGGCTCAGCAAATGTATGGCTACCAGCAACCCCGGGGGCAAACTCAGTTTACCCCTTATCAAAATTATCAACAGATGCAGGTTACTCCTTACCAAAATTATCAGTATGTTGCACCTGCAGGACAAGTTGCTAATACATGGGGTGCTGGGGGGCAGAACTAGGGACAACTGTCAGCATATGGCCAGAATCCGTATGGACAGAACTGCTATGGGCAAGGTCCCTATGCACCAGGTCCTTTTGGGCTGGGTCCATCTGGACAGAGTCCGTGGGGGCAACCACCATCTGGTTGGAACCCTAATACTGCCTCGAATCCGCAGCCACAAATGTCCTTTAACCCTCAGTTGCCTTTCTTAGCGACGTTAGAACTTCCGGATGTGTCCAAGTTGACGAACGATCCCATTTTGCATAATCCGTATTGGCCACCAGTTCCAACTAATATACCCGGTGATTGTCCAAAATTTGATGGCAAAGCTGGTGAAGATCCTCAAGCCCATGTCATGACCTATCACCTCTGGTGTTCATCGAACTCATGGCTTGATGACTCTATCCGACTCCGCCTCTTTCAAAGAACTCTCACTGGTTCAGCCGCTAAGTGGTATATTGAGCTGAATCGCGGCATGTTTCAAGATTTCAACTCGCTGGCTATGGCGTTCTTAACTCATTTTCAGTTACCCATTCGGTACGAGACAGGAACAAATCTCCTCACGTCTCTCAAACAGGACACGGCTACGCATATATCTGATCATATACATGAATGGAGAAGGCGTCGCCGCTTGATCAAATTCTGGATTCCTGATCAACTCCTGACTGATTGGTTCACAACTTCCTTTGTCCCTGCAATTGCACGAGACATAGCCATGGGAGCTTGTGTAACTGAAGAGCAAGCGATCGCGCGAGCTCAGTACCTAGACTTAGTATACTCTCAGTCGGGTACTCTATATGATTATTTGCCAGACGCCCCGAGACCTGGACAGTCCAAGGCTCCGCCGAAACCATCTGTCGATGGAGTCATTGGCTCTGTTAACTCGTCATCGAAGAAATCGGCCGCGAACCCTGGGAAGCAAAAACAGAACGCTTCTAATGGAAATGCTTCTCAGGGCCAATCTAATTCTGGGAGTACCTCCGAGGTAAACGCCGTTCAGTCCACCGCGACGGATAAATCCTCAAAAGGGAAAAAGAGAGGGAAAGCTAAAGATAAATCTGGACAGCCCAAGCAGGATCCCCCTAAGCCTCCCTCCGAGGAGGGAGCTAAACGAAAACCTAAGTATCCTTGTCTCATCTGTGATGAGGATCACTACACTAAGGACTGCCCAAGGCGGTCCGAAGTTAGTCGACTTTTGAAAGGTGCTCCTGGGCCTCATGCTGTGCTCAAAGAGCCTTTCCCTTCCCAGCAGACTCAAATGGTGGCAGACCCGTCTCAACCCTCTTCCTCGTTCGGTTCTCAAGTGTTCATGGCTGGAACGATTCCCATCCATGTTTCAACTCGAGCAAACGATTATCCATCTCATGCCGGGAAAGAGCCGGAGGTTCCCTCCAGCGCTCCTCCGTCCAGTTCTGGTCCCCTTCACATCGAACGACCCAGCACTGAGATGATCCCCCGACCCCCTCCAAAAGGTGTACTCAGGAAGTCATCTTATAACCCTAATGCTCGTGCTGCCCAGCATTATAGCATTGTTGAGGACTTAGCTCAGGCTCCCTCTGCTATGTCCGCATTAGAAGTCCTCCAGAGCTGCCCCTCCCAGAGGAAGTCCTTGCTATCAGCTATTGGTGGCATCGACCCAGTAGATTCATAATTGATTTCTTTTGATCTCGAAGGTTTTACACAGCGACTACCTCACCAAGTTGCTTTCCTTATACAGGTCATCATCAATAGCAAAACGATTCACCGTACAGTTATTGATGAAGGTGCCTCAACCTGCATCATGTCTGTTGCTTGCTGGAAGGCTATTGGTTCTCCTACTTTGAGTCAGTCTCCTACGACCTTAGAAGCCTTCGATGGAAGAGAATCTCGTCCCTATGGTATCCTCCAACGCTTGCCCATTTCTTTAGAAGGGAAGACCGTAGAGGTGGAGGTCGAAGTTGTTGATGCTAATCTCACCTACAACCTCCTCCTCGGACGTAGCTAGACATACGCCATGCAAGCCGTGGCTTCCTCCCTGTTCCATGTCATTCGTTTCCCTCACCAAGGGAAGATTGTCACGGTGGGCCAGCTCTCCTTTTTTGCTTCTTCTTCTGAGGGTAATGTGACGTTTGTGGAACATACCTCCAAGTCATTAGAGAGTGTGGGTGCCGGACTTTTCAAAGATCCCGCTTTAATGGGAGTCTTTCCCCTCCCACCTCCGAATCTCGCCCCTATCAACATGATCTCAGTACGTTCTGATCCATGGGTTCTTCCTCCCGTGAATCAGGAAGACTCTTGGGGTGATATGATGCCGTTGAGTCTTGCCGAGCTCAACTACGTCGAGATTGTCGCTGCATCGGCTCCCCCTGCTGAACCTGCTTTCCCAAGCAGTGTTCCCGATTCATATGATCATTTCCCTTGGCTAGGAGATGAGGCTACTTCAGATCCATTGAAGGAAATATTTCCTTCCGACAAAGCCATCATAGAGACTATGTCTCTCGAAGAGCTCCCTTGGTCAGATCACCACCATCGCTCTTCGTTTCTCCCTCCCCATCCAGAAATGACCGCATGTCTCGAGCGGTTTGCTTCGTGTGTCCCATCTCCGCCCCTCCAAACACCCATTCAGCTTTATCAAGTGTCTTCAGAGGGAAATATGGGAAATATCACGCAAACCCAACCGATCGACATCTCTGTCAAACCAGGGATCATTGAGCACATTCACATTGGAGTCACTTGCACTCCAGAGGAAGTTCAACTCTACACTGCTCTATTTCGCGAATTTCGTGATGTCTTCGCATGGTCCTATGAGGAAATGCCCGGCATCGACCCTAGTATAGTGGTGCACGAAATACCTACATATCCAGGTGCTAAGCCTGTTCGACAACGCTTACTCCCTGTGCACCCTCGAAAGGCTGCAGCCATCAAGGCCGAAGTCAAAAAGCTTCTTAAAGCTGGTTTCATTTACCCCATTCCCCTTACGGATTGGGTGTCTAATATAGTCCCTGTGAATAAAAAGCAGGGCACTATCCGGGTCTGTGTTGACTACCGTGATATTAATCGTGCCTGTCTGAAAGACAACTTCCCTACACCCTTTATCGATCAGCTTATTGATGAGTGCGCAGGAAGTGAAATTTACTCGTTTATGGACGGCTTCTTTGGCTATAACCAGATCAACATTGCACCCATAGACCAGCATAAAACAACTTTTATTTGTCCTTGGGGCACCTTCGCCTATAAGAAGCTTCCTTTCGGTCTAAAGAATGCCGGCGCTACATTTCAACGTGCAATGTCTTATGCCTTTCATGATATTCGTCACATTGTACAACCTTATCTGGATGATCTCCCAGCTCATTCAGCTAAGCGTCAGGACCATCCCTCTCATCTTCGCGAAATTTTTCTCCGCTGTCGACACTACCGTATTCGACTCAATCCTCACAAGTGTGTCTTCTGCGTAGAATCAGGCCGACTGCTCGGGTTCATCATCTCCCGAGAAGGCATCCGTCTGGATCCCCTCAAAGTCGAGGCCATCCTGAATCTTCCTCCCCCTGCCTCTTTGCAGCAATTGCAGAGCTTGCAGGGCAAAGCTAATTTCCTCAGACGATTCATTCCGAATTATGCCGAGGTGGCTAAGGGTTTTACACGGCTATTAAAGTGAGACACACCCTTTCGTTGGGATGCCATCGCCCAGGAGTCTTTTGAGCAACTCAAGGACCTCCTTGTCTCGGCTCCACTCTTAAGACCTCCAAACTACCACCGTGATTATACTCTCTATCTAGCTGCCACTGACACCACCATCGGCATGGTTCTGGTGCAGGATGATGATGATGGCAATGAGCACGTTATCTATTACCTTAGTCATAATCTCTTGGATACGGAAACTCGCTACGCTTATGTCGAGAGGTTGGCATTGGCAGCTGTCTGCGCCGTCCAACGATTCCGGCACTATATCCTGTTGCGCACTACGACCGTGATTTCCGACTGCAACCCCATGACCTACATCTTGTCGCGTCAGCTGCTGGGGGGAAAGTACTCGAAATGGATCGTAATCCTACAAGAGTTTGACTTGGAATTTACTGCGGCCAAGTCTAAGAAGTCTCTGGTCTTTGCTGAACTGCTTTGTTCCTTGCCATCTCCTTCTGCACCATCTCGTTCGGAGGAGCATATCCCGGATGAAACATTGTTTCTCATCAGCATCCTCGATCCATGGTATGGGGACATTATAGTATATTTGCAGACGCCTTCCTTCCGTCCCAATGTATCGAAAGATGCTCAACGGCGGATTCGTCACCAATCTCAACCGTATCGCATTCTTGGCGATACCCTGTACCGCCTCGGCGTTGACTCTGTTCTCCGCCGATGTTTGACTCTCGAGGAGGCTGAGCGGGTGTTGAATGACTGCCACTCTGGTGCTTGTGGCGGCCACATGTCCGGATATGCTACTGCCCAGAAAATTCTCCGTGCTGGTTACTTCTGGCCTTCTATCTTCAAAGATTGCATCCTTGTCGTTCGTGCATGCCATGAATGCCAGGTTTACCACCGGAAAATGCGTGCACCTCCTGCACCACTGCACCCTATTGTTACCATAGGTCCATTTTCCAAATGGGGCATCGATTATACGTCCTGTAACCCTCATTCGGCCGGGGGGCATGGGTATATCATTGTTGCCGTCGATTATTTCACCAAATGGGCCGAAGCGATGCCTACATTGAACGAAGACGGTTACACAGCGGCGCAGTTTTTGTTTAATCATGTCATTACTCGGTTCGGAGTCCCCCAGGCTATCGTCACAGATCACGGAAAACATTTCCGTAATCACATGATGACGGAACTAACGACTCAGCTAGGCTTGCGTCAAGATAGCTCGACGCCGTATTACCCTCAATCCAACGGCCAAGTTGAAGCTGTGAACAAAGTTTTGATCACAATGCTCCAACGTACCATGAATATGCACAAGTCTAACTGGCATCTGATGCTGTTCCCCGCCTTGTGGGCCTATCGGACCTCTGTGAAGGACGCCACCGGTTTCACTCCTTTTCAGCTTGTTTACGGACTGGAGGCCACCCTTCCTGTTGAGTGTGAGATTCCTTCGTTAAAGTTAGCTGTCGAGTTGCTTTCCAACACCACTCTGGTGGAAGAACGGCTTCTTTATTTAGAACGGCTAGACGAGACTCGTCGCTTAGCCTCTCTAGCTATTGAAGCGCAGAAGAAGAGAGTTAAGGCTCACTTCGACCATAATATTCAACCTCGTTCCTTCGTTGAGGTAGATCTAGTACTACTCTATGATCAAGCTAAGGATAAGCTGGGGGCAGGTAAACTCGAATCCATGTGGCTAGGCCCCTATATCGTGAAGAGAGTTCTACAAAAGGGGGCATATGAGCTGATCGACTACGAAGGAAATCCTCTCGACAAGCCCCGCAACGGGCTCTATCTGAAAAAATACTATGCATGATTTCGTGCACCTAGTTTGTACATACGTGTGTTTTTAGCAAGTGTGTTATGTGTGCATGATTTCTTGTTTTGCTTTGGTGTGAAGGCGTGTTTGCCTCTTATTGTGTTTTCTGCTTCTTGTGCAGATGTCTAGTGCACCTTATGTTGGCTTCGCTGACGACGCCTGCCGTAGCACTTGCAATTTGTCTTCTGCGGCGTGGGCGATCTATGATCCTCACGACGAGTTGCTAGATCTTCAAGGCGTGTGCTTGGGTCGTACCACCAATAATGTTGCCGAATACAGTGCTGTAATTGAATTACTAGCCGAAGCAGTTGATCTCGGCATTCGTACATTGGTGGTGAACCTGGACTCTCAACTTGTCGTCCATCAACTCAACGGGCGATATTCCGTCAAAGACCAACGCATTCTAAGGTTGTATTTACGTGTAAGATTGTTAGAAAGGAATTTTGATTACATCACATATCAACACATTCCGAGACGATTAAACACGTTAACTGATGCATTGGCGAACCATGTGTTAGATAGACATTTGCGTAATAGATAAGCATCATACATCAAGACATAGAAAACATAATAAGACCGTAGAATAAGCATGTGTAAATAATTTATTTTCCGAGCATAGTTTGCATGTCTGCTTTTAAGCTTGCATAAAAAATGAAAATATGTGGATCGCATGTTGTGCAACTGATACAATTAGATCACATTTGTATTAGACATTTGCATAGCATATAAAACATCATCATATGTAAAAGATCCATCCAAAATCGGTATATATATATATATCGTGTGGCGCACTAAGGCGCTCAAAAATAAGTGTATATGTCTGAAGTAAAACCAGTGTCCTCAGTACATCTGAGTCATATGTCTCTCAAAAAAACATCAGTGGAAATAAAACCTAGATGACTACTGAGCTGGGTTATGCTCTCTATAGCATACAGCTGCCCGTGCCACCCGCCTCAAAAGGTGGTGCATCCTGGGTTCCACCCCCACTGTGTGGATCTGAGAAGCTATGGGGACCTCCTCGACCCCCTGGTAATCTGGCACCCCCACCAGTAAACCCTCAAGGTTGTGAGCTATAGTCTCCATCGTGTCAACTCCTGGAGGAGCCAGGGCCAGGACTCCAATGCCTTGCCCCTCTCTCCATGCCTCTGGGGCTAGACCAATGGGTCTCATGGGTCCCACATCTGCACACCACGACATTTATCAAGACATGTACATGAAAAATCAAAAACATTAAAAAATATTGAAAAGAGATCAAGTGTCATACCTCCATCATCCCAATGTTCTCTCGTGAGCAGTGGCATGTTGGGATCGCCGCGGAAGTCCATACCGGCATATGGCCAGTCCTCTACGAAAATGACCTGCCGATCCAGCCACTCTCGAAAATACACTCCCCAAGCCACTGGGCGGCCGCCACCTCCGCGCGGCATGACATAGCCCCATCGACTGGCCCTCGTCTCCCGGGGACCTCTGGGTGGATCCACGACCATGTTCTGTAGCTGTAGGGCCAGCACCCGCTCCAGCATGAGCGGAAGTAAGAGCGACCCATAAGCAAACTACTTCGACTCTCCACGTCGACAGTTGCTCCGTTGCCTCTTCATGCTGGTCGTCACTGCTGCCGCCCAGTTAAAAATGGTGGGCTGTAAGCACTCAAGAGCCAGTAGTAGATGGGTCTTTGAGGACTCATGGTTGGCCAAAGAGCCCGTTGCCCGTGTCACCATGAAGAGTATGGTGCGAAGAACGATGTCGTCCACCGTCGGAATACCAACCTTCCCACTCCGTGTTTTAACAGCCCGTGGGCATACTCGGGCCATGAGCTGGTCAAGGGTCTCACCGCTGGGCCGTTGCCCCTCCAGGATGGGCATCTGGCCCCGGCGTGATAATCCAGTCAGAAAATAGATATCCGTGGAGTCAAACTCAATGTCCCGGCCACGGATCATGAATTTTCCGTCAACTGGGTTCCAAGCTCTGATTAAGAGCTCGAGAAGATCAGGTTGCGCCCTCAGGCACGGGGTGAGGAAGAATTTTAAGAACCCGCATGCCCGCATTGCATTTCGGCATTCCGCAATGGCATAAGCGGCTATATCCTCATCATCGTGAGCTCTCTCTTGCCAAACGAAGGCCATTATGTCCTGCAAGACCATGAAAAAACATTAGAGCGCTAACCGTTGGAGTTTGTACGTTCATTTTCTTAAAAACAAAATTTTACGACATCAGCGTGGCTGCTTTTAAAACAGTCGCGCTGATCATGGCGCCCCGTTGTTTTTTCCTTGGGTCAGCGCGAAAGAACACGTGTTTTCCGCGCTGACCCGAAAGGTGGTGTGTGTAAATTTAAATCGATCAGCGCGGACCCGAGCGGGAAATCCACGCTGACCGAGAGCGCATCAACGCTCAAAGAATTTGCCCAAACGGCCAAATCCCACCGTGGAATTGCTCTAAAAAAGACTCAAATTAAAGCGCAAGGAGAGGAGAACCTACCTGGAACAAGCTGCCAGATGAATGGTGTCCGCACGAGCTGGAAATCGCTCCATCAATCTTGCAGCTCCACAACGTTCTTCACAACTCAAAATGGTAACAATGGTAAAAAATGACTTTTACCCCCCTATTTATGGTAAAAAATTCATAATTAGCTATAGTTTCTTATCAATGTGGGTTTTTGTCATATTTTTACCATGGATTTAGCACTAATGTCGCTATGCTATGCTTTTATGCATGTTTTACTATGTTTTTAAATATATCGAACAGGTTTACGTGGGTGGTGTTCTTGTGCAGGTTCTACTAACCGGCGTGGTCATAATGATTCTATGTACACTTGGTCCCAAAAAAAAAATGTCGTCTTTAAGCTCTTTTCCGACATAAACTAAGAAAAGATGGCCGAGCTTCCTTTCGGCTCCTTAAAAGGAACGAGAGGCGGTCATTTTTAAAGCTCTTTTTTCGACCGTTTAACTTAAAAAGATTGCCGGGTGTTTGTCGTTTCGCACTCGTTATTGGCTCTAAAACGACGTGCTTCCGACCGCTTTTTTACTTTTTTGGGTCGAAGTCACTATTCACGAAAAGTACTCCTCGATCATACTGGTCGGGTGATTCTTTCAGGCATCGTTTTATACTTTTTCGGGCTCGAGAGACACAACTGCACGAAAAAGGACCCCCCTGGAGTTTCCTTTTCTGTTGTTTTTTCAGACTCTCTAAACAAGAAAAGACGCCGAGTTCTTCCTTTGTCAGGCTCGTTAAAACTAAATGACATCGGATATCGTCGCAATGACGCTTTCCAAGCATATGCTATCCCCGTCAAGCTTGTCATCCAAAAATAACCGGGGTACCTGCCAGAAATGGTGGGGAAAATGGAGCTGTAATAATGGTCGTGTCGGCAGTATGTCGCTCTTGAACATGGCACTCATCTACATTCGTGTCTGGGTGGGGATTTCTCATCTTGTTTTACACTTGGCTCCGTGGGTTTGGGTTATCCTATTTGACCTCTCATCTGCTCATTGCCTTGTCACCATGACCTCTGCTCATTTGATGTCAAATACTGCCAAATCCGCTGTTGTGCCGCCGATATGTTCAAGAGAAGTTGGCCTCTGCAAGCTTACCACCTCTCTCTGATGTCTCACACAAAATATTTTATCCTTTTATGTCTCGTGTCGATGATGTGGGAAACATTATGGCCCACCTTCGATCAAGGTTACTTCCTGTCGACTTCAGCTCATTATCTAGAAAAGTGACCTAGAGACTCCCTTCAGGTGCCTTAGAGCCTGCATGCCTCAATGGCAGGTTCTTCGCGTTCGACGTGAGGTTTTCATCATTGGCCTCTGATCGGATGATTTTGCGAGTGTTCGACACCAGCTCATTGATTCACACGCCGCGGATTGTACCTATAAGTACCTTGAGGACCACTGTCATTATTGGTGGTACCTCTCGCGTCTGTTAACAGTTTTCATCATTGGCTGGTAATCAGACGATGTTCATGCATGTTCGACTTCAGCTCATGTATTCACATGCTTGGACTTGTACTTTGTTCGGGTTGGGATGGAGCGCAAGACCCTGGTTTTTGTCTGTTGTGAACCAGGCTGCGATTTTGTGGATTGTCATTACATGACTCATTGATGGATGGCTGCGCCCATACCTGAGTCTTTAGGATGGCTGCGACCATACCTTCTTATCATCATGGTCTCTTCAGCTGGGTGGCTGCGTCCATACCACAGACCTTCTTTATATGTCTTTTGGATGGTTGTGCCCATGCCTAGACTACATGTAATCGAGATATCAGTTGTACGTACATGCAGGTCCTTCCTGGTGGTGTTCCAGTTCAGCAGTTTTGTAAAGCATTTCACCCCTCCCACTCTCTCGGGCTTCATGCTTTAGGGGGCATCTGTTACGCAGTAAATTGTCACTGTCTCCTTGTCAGTCTCCCTACTATGCCATGAAATCAAATGCACCATGCTCATGCTCTCTAAACTGGCCAAATGACCCACTTTGCCAAAGCTTATTTCATCAGCGTGACTGTTATTAAAAGAACCGCGCTGACTGGCGGCTGATAATGCAACTGATGCGCTGCCAGCGCGGAAGCACACGGGTTTTCCGCGCTGGTCGAATTTCATGAGCCAGCGCATCCTATGATTGTACTAAGTCGCGCTGACACAGCCTGCTCCGTTATTGAGATGCGCTGTCAGCGCTCCAGTTCAGTGTTACACCCGCGCTGATCCAGTTTGGGCGAATTTGTTCTAACAGCCAGCCTTCCAGATGACTCCAGACCTGGTTGTTAGCCTTGTGAGTATCGCCCTCCCTTCTATGGCATGTCTGTTCGTCATTTAGAACCACCTTCCTTGGAGAGAAGCTTATCCTCCCACCATCCATGGAGACTCCTTCTCCTATTTAAACCTCCACCATTGCCATGAGCAGCTAGTTTGGATAGTGTGGAATTCATAGTGCTTAGAGTGCTGCTGCAAATAGGTAGTTGGTGTGACAAGTGTGGATTTGCTAGAGGAAGCTTAAGGAAGGTTGTGAGTATTGCTTGCGTGAGAGAGAGCTTTTGTTTTGGGAGAATCTACCTCCAAGGGTGAATGCTTAAGAGACTTGCTGGCTGGACCCTCTAGAGAAGGACTCAGCGTCAAAACTTTGGTTGTACCTTTCTCTGTTATTGATTAATAATAGATGACTACTGTTATGGTTCCATTCTCATTTGTCTTCATAATGGTTAATGTGAATTACATCCTTTCTGACTGATGTATAATTGCTTTTATTAGATTTCACGCTTGTGTTTGTCTTTCTCTTCGTGTGTGCAGGTATCTACTCACGGAGATCGTGGAGGATCGTGATCGGCCAGATCGAAGGAGCGAGAGCGGCATCTCTTCATCAAACAATAGCGTTGGAATCCAAGTAGGTGTTCATTGCCTCATTTTTATTTGCAATTAGGAACTTGCACAGTAGCATTGATTGATTGTTGCTAGACCCATTCTGGGCTAGTAGGGATCGCCTCTATCCGTAGAGGGGATTTACCTCTCCAACAGGTTATAAATTTGGAACCTAGAAATTAAGAAGATTATGCACTTTCAAGATATGACATTTAGAGAAATCAAAGATATTTACAAATAAGAAATCCTACATCCTTATAAATAATTAAAATTTCCACATTGGTGTTTTGCTTTGGCCATGGACTAGTGACAATTTGGAGGGTGGATTGCAACTTGGGTTTTCCAAAGTTAGACTTGCATGCTCCAACCTCATGCTTAACATAACTTAACTTAAAAAACATACCCATTCTTTCTTACTTAACTTAAAATACATACTCTATAATTTAATAATTACTTATTTTTCACAAACCTTTTTTCTTAAAATTAACTTGTTAATTTTCCTAAACCTTTTCAACCACTCTAAACTGACCTGTTATTTGGAATCAAAAGTTACAGGAACAAATAACCCAATTTGACTGTACACTGAAACCAAATAGATTAAAGAACCGAACCAGGTAATCCTCATCCTCAGATAAATAATCTCACTTAATCGATATTTTCTAATATCGATAGTTGCAAAATAAATAAAAAATTATTAAAAAGGTTATTAAGAGTTTTGACTTCGAATATAAATGTGTTAGCAAATTTTTTTTATTTAAAAGAATTGTTAAAAAGTCTGGATCTCTCAGTGAAACTTGAAGCAGACAGCTCATTTTGAAATAGTAAATATACCGAAAAAATTCAAGTGCAATTGACAGATAAACTGCCGTTGAAGAAGGTTTCATTTAAATAATAAAATCCCAACGTAGCCTTTCGTATTTCTTGTAACATACAACGCCGCTTCAGTTGAAAGTTGAGGCTTTTCAATTCATCTCATTTACGTAACAGGCAGGGAATAAATAGTCACAGAGTCCTGAAAGCAGCCGTTAGTTTTGGCCATGGAATGGTTGACTTGCATTGCAATCGAAGTATTAAGTTAGTTAAATTTTGTAATTACAATAATAATATTAGTATTAGTTGGTAAATGTAAATAAATATTAATTAATAATAAATATTGATTAAGACATTATCAAAATTACAAAAACATTATAAAACATAATAAAAAAAATTATTTTATTAATTGTTTTTGTTTGGTTTAGTTTTTTTTTTTATGAATTTAAAGAAATAGGTCAATAGTCCATAGAGTAGTAGAGGAGTGAAAGCCTACTCTCTCAAAGACCACCAACAAGTCATTTTAGGCGGCTTAATTTTATTTCAATAAGGGTGATGAGTTAGTCTGCATTCAAAAATAACACCCCAAAATAGTTATTGTCACTGCTAGTTTGACAACTCAGTTATAATTAATTTTCTCACTACATAAAAAGGAAATCATAAAAATTCATCTCACTTTATTATGAAAAATAATCTTAGTATTAAAATAAAATAATATTCATTAAAATTTAAACCTAACCATCTAAATTAAATTTATTTAAAAAATAAATATATTATTATTTCAACACTGCTCTTAAGTCCAATGCAAAATTTCAACTATATGGCGGCCTCGACTTGAACGATGAAGCAGTAGAGTTGGGTTTACTCTGGGAAGAAAAATATAATGCTGAAATATTTTTGAATACAGTTTTTTTTTTTTTTTTAATATATGACAAATGAGGTATGTTAATTGAATAAGAGTAGGATTATGTAGTTTAAAAAGTTTATAAATTAATTTGGAAAATAATAGAAATTTTAACAAAATTATAATAAAATTAGATTAAAATTATTAAATTTTATGATTTTAAATATTAAGAATTTTTGATATTACTAAATCTATTTTCACTATCAAAAAATTATTAAATATTTTAATATTTTTATTTTTTTATTTTTTTACCAAATTCTAACCTGGAAAAAAAAAATACCATAGCATCACTAGACAACGCCTTATAAATTATATATTTGGCAAAGGCAAATTATTCCTCGTGGGACATGATCAATCATTAAATATGTTATCATGGCCGCGTACAGGTGCAGGAAGCTTATCCCACAGTCAGTGGTTCCTTCCGACTGTTATCGTTTTATTCGCAGAATAGTATTAAATTAATTTGTAATCTTCTGATAGGAGTGACTGTATCAAACCAGAGCTTCCGACATTATTGGTTGAATTTTGATTTATTCAGTTACCTTATTTGTTTCGTGTATTTTTCTATAAAGAAAAGGATAACTTACATGATAGGAATTCGTACCTTTCCCACACTCTTAATTCGGACAGCGGTGGGCCAAACATAGAAAAGGCATTATGAAATTTGTTAACATAGTTTTGACATAAAAGATACCATCGAAAGGCTCAATTAGGATTTGAGAATTTTTCAAATCTAGAACACCAAAGTGGGATATACCAATAAAATGGCCTCTATAGGCTCATAACTCTGTAAAAAAAATATAATTTAAGGATCTATCTTAAATCATATTTTCTTATTTGGAAAGGCTTTTTGGTCCTTAATATATTTTAGTGAAGGAGGTGAGGAAACAATTCCTCTACATTCTCCTTAGAGTGCCATTTGGCCTTGCTTAGAAGTTCTCTTTTCAATATAAGTTGCTATAATGTTGAGAAAATTTTTACTCTATAAGGACCAAAGGTCCCTAGTGAAGGGATTCAATCTTCGTAGAAAGGAAATTGACTAACATGAATAAAATACTCTTTCCCTATCCTTTAAATCAAATAAATACATTTAGAAGTAGATTGACTGAGGAGAAAATTAATCAATTCTATTTAGTATGTTCTTTCTCCTTTTGCAGGGGATATATCACAACAATCTTCTAGTACCAAAATAATGTGACTTCTTTATACAATAAAACACCCAAATCTTCATTTAAAATAAATTTAGCATTTTAATAAATTAATGAAAAGGACTCAACAAATCATTAACTTGCATAATTATGAACACTAATTCAACCATAAATTTTGTAAAAGTCTGTTTTTCTACGCTCCATGTATGTATGTAAATGCCACTATGTAAACTTATGTGAAATTGTGTAAAAATTTATTTGATTTGAGGAATTGAGGAGGGGACATTGATTCAAAGTTTTGAAGGAGGAAGGGCTTATGAAGGGCCTTGACATAACCACACACAACACAATAAACCCGCAACAATCACCCTGACTTGAGTATTTTCCTTTTTCATAGAAAAACACCCGTAATATTATTCGTAATGATTGAAGGAACAAAATTACATTTTTCATATCATAAAAAAATTCGAGAAATGGGCCTCTCAACAATGATCAAATTAAAAAAACTATTAAAAAAAATTACATCAAGGAAAAATCACAATTAAGTGTAAAATAAATCACTTAACTTCTCTTTTTTTCCTTTCTTTTTTTGCACTTTATGCCATCCATCAATGTTTGGTTCAACAAAAACCATTTCCAACCCACTTCTTGATGTCTTTGTTGAGGTTTCCTTGTCTGAATCTAAACTCTTATATAGATGTTCTCTTTTGGTGCCCCCAACCCATAAGATGCCTAGATCTAAACTAAATAAGTATCCTTCTGAATAAGAGTTTTAATTTCGATATGAGTTGTAACTTCCCTTTTTGTTTGGTTGTCATGTTGAGCCTAAGCATCCACTTCTACTTGGACTAGTTGACTCTCCATGATTTGTTCTTCTTCTTCTTCTTATAGGTGTGGATCTAGAAATTGCCATTGTTTTGGCCTTTCGGCTTTCCTTTTCTTCTTTTTTGGATTATTTTTCTCTCGTGGGAATGTGTTATGCAAGTGTCCTATTTGGAAGTATGTTCCACATCTGAAAATCATTTTCTTGTAATCTAAAACTTTGGTGCATTGGAAGTTTTTTTGTTTCATAGAATCATATGAATATTGTGAGGTAGATATCTACTAAGGTTTATCTCTACATAAATTATGGAAAAAGTAAATAGGCCTTTCTCTATTATTTCTAGATCCATTTTATTGAATTTTCCAAGATTGTTTCCAATATCCTCTAGGACCTTTTGGTGCCAAAAAGGAAGAGGGATATTTGGAAGTCTCACCCATATCAGAATTGTAGGGACAAACATAGTTGTAGCATAAAATGTTGGGAACCATGGCATAATGAAGAGCCTAGCACTAGCCTAAAACCACGACCCTTCATTTAGGACAAACTCAAGGCCTTTCTGTGTATGAAATTGAACAATGGAGAAGCCTTTGGAACATAAATAGATATCGTGGTTTGGAATCCAAGAAGAAAAAAGGCACTGGAATAATGCTTTAGTTTTGGGCCAAAAAACATTAAACTTATAAATAATATCCTTGGATTGGATGGGAGAAAAGAGAGAGTTTACCTATGAAATATTTACTTCCAAGGTTGGTACCTTTTCCATTTTCTCTACAATGTAGGATCTTGGGATGTTTTGGATCTGAGATCCTAGAACTTTTTGGGGTTGTTCAAAATGAAGGGAATCCTTTATTTTTTATTCATCCTTGTAGGAAAGTAGTCCATTTTGTGTCCTAAATCTTAGAGCTCCTCCATGTAGCTTCAAGTTCAAAACTATGGTTAAGTTCCATATGATGCAATAATCTTTATTGTATAAAGATTCATGGAGCAAATTTCCATCATAATCATACTTTAAAGGGTTACATGGATGCCCCATTTATTCTCTATAATCTATTTTAGAATCTTTATAGAGTGTTAGTTTTTTTATCGAGAAAAAGGGACGATTTACCATGACACTCTTTATGAAAATCTAGAAAAAATTGGTTTCCACTATGCCTATGATTCATTCTACTAAGAAAAGATGGACCATTTGACAATTATTGGTGGGAATAAATCCCTTTTGTGAATAGATAGGTGAGCCACCACTAGCCTTGACACCCCCAAGGCTGAGCATGAAGGGGACTCTGGAACATAGCAAAAGGGACAAACAAATTACAACCCTATTAGGCTTACTCTCCACATCTTCGTCAAGGAAAACCAAAAGGAAACCATTGAATAAATTTTGTCTCCCATAAAATATATTTGCAACATGTCATTTCTTGCAAAACAAACGCATTCTTGATAAGAGACAACACTGCAAAGTCATTCCCTATCGGTTGAGACTAGTAATGAGCAGTTGGAGATAACAAACCTATCCACCATGTCTAACAACTTGAAAGTCCCTTTGGCTATGGCCAAGAAAATACTAGACACTACAACACCAAACCATTGTGCTTCCACACATTGTAAACCATGCTGCTAACTTGCAGTGATGGACGGGAAAATAATGAAGTAGGAAACCCTAGCTATCAACACAAAGTCCATTTTCCTTCATGGATGCCAATTCAATATATCATTCAACCACCCTAACTCGAGTAACCTATGTTGATAACTAATAAATCTCTCGAGTGGGCATGTATAGAAAAAGGACAATGCCCATCATCCCTGAGGGTTGAGGGAGGCTACATTGGGATGAGGAGAAGAAGGTCAACATGCAAGAGAACTGGGGGATCGAGTGTTTGGTTTAGGATCACAAGAAGAGTAGAGGAAATATGGTTGGAAAGAATAAACATATAACAACATGGATGGATGAAAGGATGACACACAAAAGATAGAGGATAATTTTTGGAGAAGAATGACTGAGACTGGACTCTGTGTGTCTAAGCCTATATGGCTAGTGGGAGGCTCAATGGGGAAGTGAACCACTTAGTTTTTGGTCAATAAGCTAATAAATATTGAAGTTATTAATTGGAAATTTCTGAAACTATATAGTGCTTGTTCAATGGCCTAATAACTCCCTTGGGTGCATGTTCGAAGGATGATAAACCACTAGGTAGGTAAGCTAAGCCACTTTGTTGTTTGTTGAAATGGATGATAAACCACTATTTTATTTCTTGGAAAGCTGTTAAGCCACTTAGTTCTTTCTAAGTAAGATTATAAGCCAGCTGAACAATAGGCTACAGACTCCTGTAGTGATTTCCTTGAATATCTAGCTAACAAACTACCTATACGGTGGATTCAATCTCCTATAATTATGTAAGACCATAGATGAACCTTGGGTGAAGTCCTATGATGTTTTTTGGAAGAAAAGGGGTCAAGGGTCGTTGTGGTGCTTACTTCTTGAGAACAATTGATAAACCACCCGAATAGTGAATCCTCACCATGAAGGTTTTGTAAAGCCTTAGTGTGAGATTTTTTAAGCCTATACCCCCCTCACCCCTTAGACTCTGGACGTGGCTTGGGGATGGTTAGCTATAAGGGAGGCCATAATGTAGCTTACCTATGGTTGGGTAGAGAGTCGAATTCCATCCTTCAATTTTTAGCCATTTTAGCTCATTCAAATAAGTCTAAAAATTGTGAGTATTGAGCTTTAGGCTATGATGGCCTTATTCTAATGATCAATGTTGCTATGGTCATGTCTATTCATATATGGGTGAGGAATGTTGCTATTAAACCTGCTATTGGATATATTGAATGTTAAGTTCCACTAGATTGTAGCACCATGGAGCTACTACTATGTCTATGAATTATTAGTTAAGTGTATGATGGTAGCTGAGTGTTTGTATGGTTGTAATGGTAGGCTTATAAACCATGAAATTATATGGAGGCTATAAGTTTTTGAAAAATTTACTTAGTAGTTGTTTTCTTGAAGGAAAAATCTAAATGATTCACTCATAAACCACCATAGTGAGACAATGCATATCAAACCCCTGAGAATGGACCATTAGGCTCATTTCACTAATGGAGGCCAAGGTTTAGGCCTCGATCATCTCATGTAGAAAGTTGGGTGTTTGGGCGAATATCCCAAGTCTTAAGATATTTACCAAATTATAACTATGTTCGAATGTGCACCTGACATGCACTAGATGTGTGCGCCAAATGTGTTTATGATAGGCATTGAAAGTGCTCTAAATGTGTGCCTGATGTGCACTAGATGTGAACCAAGTGTACTCTCCGGTGGAGGCTGGATGAGAAATGGACTAGATGGTTTTCACCACACGTCACTTATCACCTGATGCCCTTTTTAGTTTAGAGCACTCCAATGGTAAATGACTAGGTAGTAGTAAATAGACTTGACCCAATGGGCCCTTTTTGCTAACTTATCAGGGAACGTGCGGACCACATGTGAATGTCTACCACTTACTAATAATAGCCTCATTGTTATTCACATAAAAAATGTCATTTGTAGGATGATGAGAGGCGAGATCGACCCAAAATTATCATAACGAGGAATGCCTACAAAACACAAGGAGAAGGCCTTGTGGGTCTTGCATCCGAGACAACGTGGTAGTGATCACGAGGAAGGTTTGCTATGTAAGAGAACATAGTGTCGAGGATTTGCATTAGGATGTTGTGGTAGTACCATGTGGACAACATGGGGTTGCCACATGGGTGCAATGTGGTAGCCCAATTGGTGAGCCCCAGTATTGCAGCAATAATGTTGCAACTCCTGGAACTCCCTTCTTTAATTTTATTAACCCGGTAGCTCGTAACAAACTTGGAAGCGACGGTGCTGTATGCACTAGTACTAGCTCTTGCCGCAGTTGTCACTTGGTCAGTTGGCACAAGTCCGTTATGGGCTTAATCCAACTTCTATGAGCTCTTAGAAGAATCTTTTTAACTGATGGATGAAAGCTAACTCAAAGGAAGCTAATCTACTTGCGAAAAGAAACTGAAAGCCAAAAAGTAACGCAAACCCTAGCAAACCCTAATTCTACCAGTTAGTCCTACTGATGCAAATATGAGAATGCAAACTAATAAAAGAGATGTCGTTACTTCTATGAAGGTAAAATACATGTGTCTAGACTACCTCTACCTGAAGAAAACATCTTTTTGTATTTTTGAATCAGTTATTAGAATTATCATGCATGTGCTTTTAACTAGCTTTTTACTGTGCAGAGGTGGATCAAGGAGGAGAAATGCTTGGAAAAGGTTGGGAAAATACAGAGAGGGCCTAAGGGGTCCCTAGCACCCTTCCAGAGAGTTTCATAGAGTTTGGCTATCAAGAAACCTCATTCGTGAGCTTCTACAGGAAGTCTGCAGGGGTTCTACAGGATGTTCTGGGATTTCTACAGGATGTTCTGTAATTTTTCTACAGGATGTTTAGAAATGGAATTTTGGAGCATGGATGGAGGGAAAAAGGTGGAGGAATGAGTATGGAGGTGAAATAGGGGTGTAGGGGAGTTCAAGACTTGGAGGATGGAGTTGAGGAGAAGGTGTAGATGGCTGGACTTGTTCTAAGAAGACTGGACTAATGCTGCAAAAAAGGTAGGGTTATGAGGGCAATATGGCAACGTGAGGCAAGAAACCAAGTTAGGAGATGGAGAAGATGGGTTTGAGGGAGTCTGGGTAGATAGAGAAGTGGTACAAGTGCTCTGCAATTTGTGTTTCCAACTGAACCAACAAAAACATCCAAGAAAACAAAGATC
The DNA here is from genome assembly GCA_031772625.1 of Pinus tabuliformis. NCBI lineage: Eukaryota > Viridiplantae > Streptophyta > Pinopsida > Pinales > Pinaceae > Pinus > Pinus tabuliformis. The sequence goes on along the minus strand of CM062820.1, from coordinate 1,288,852,296 downwards.
TGGTTATGCTACCCTAATATGATCTGGCTAACAGTAACGAGAATGGAAAGCAACTTTATTTGCAAGGAAACCATGTATATTAACTATGAAATGAAGCATTCAAAGATCTGAACATGTAACCAACCTCTGCAAATGAAAACAACACACTAAGGATTGCATGGTAAAGCAAACTAGTGTTTTTGTTTGGGACAACACAGTTACTTCAACTCCAGCCCCTGATCCAATAAGGAAGAGGTGAAACCAAAAGTGTTTGCTAACCCCTTTTTGGAGCCTTTTTCCTGTTATTATCCTACCAATCTATTCTAAACATGAAAAGCTACTTTAACCATCAAAAGCAATCTAAATAACAAAGCAAGATTCAAATCTAAATAGCAGATTCTATTCAAAGAATGCAGCAAAAACACATAAAGATAAAAAAAGGAGGTACTGGGCACTTGAGATGGGCCCAACCCCAAGAACTACAGCCTCCTAAGAGAGATTTAGAGCTGGTGCAAAGCTGGATTCATCTTTATTGATCAAAAGAAATGTTACATTCCAAAAACTGTCCACAAGGAGAACTTGAAAATGTGTTGAAAGCAAAGTTAATCTACTGCCTAAAAATCGAACTACAAAATGACTATAAAGTGACTAACTACTGGCTAACCAAAAAATGACTAACTAAAATGAGGCCCTAAGCCCTCTTATTTATACAAATTGAGGGCCCCAACAGTCCTCCTAAACTTTAGGGACTCGGCTGCCCAAAACTTGCAGTTAATAGCAGTCCTACTTGACTTGCTTGGCTGCCCTTGTGTTAATTGATTGGTGGCGCTTGAACTCCGAGCTGATGGTGGAGAATTCGAGGTAAGGGCCCATAAATGAAGGGGACACCTTCCTACAAATCCTCTCCCTTGTTGTCCCACGAATTTGGCTGCCAAGTGCTCATTTAAACCTTTGATTTTGTCTCCAAATTGACCAAAAAGGCTACACAAAGCACACATTAGACTTGTTGGCATAATGACTAACCCAATTCACTCTATTAGCATAAATATAATGAAAAACATGCAATAAACTAATGAGAATGGTGGATTAAGTCGAATTAGGAGGTTGAATGAGCCCAAATAATTATCCATTTTTGGGGCTTGTTATCACTTAGAACTAAAAATTTGATGCATATAATTGTCTGTCCTAGTCCGATGACCAAGGTCTGTGTTAAGTTGATTTCATTTTATTTTTCCTCACTTAGGATTTGGAGTTTTAAAAGTTTTTAACTCAAACCATACTCGACTCCCATTGGTTCTCCTCCACCCATCATTGTTCCATAGTCATATCTTGTCTTATCCAAGTCACCGTGTCTTTTAGTGATTTCGCAGCATAATCCCATTTGCCAGTTTCGCAACGCAATTATGGTTAAGCAATTTCGCAGCGCGTCATGATTAGGCCGTTTCGCAGCGCATCATTAGAATTTAAAACTAATAGCGCTGCAAAATCATGGATTCGTGCATTTCGCAGCGAATCTTTCCCAAAATGTCAAGTCCGTTAAGTGAGTCATCAGTTGTGTCCACTCATGTCAGTTTATGTACCTCTCGTATCACGTTTGAACGCTCATTTGCCACTACCCCACCACTAGACCTGTTGATATGCACAGAAATATCATTCCCAAGAGATTTTACCGTGCATAGACCTTAATGATAGTCGTAAGTGCTGCATGAGTGACAAATCTGCCTGATTATGTATTGAAGCGTTTTAAATGAAAGAATTTGAATTTCAAGCGAGGCTGAATTAAAAAGGAGCTGAATCACCATTCCAACCGGAGCTGTTAGACTTTGTGTGTGAAGATCTCGAAGAAAAAATGGAGAAAAAAGAGCACAGATCCGGTAAATGCCAGAGGACTGAACCTGAGGGCCTGGACATAACATTGAGGGATGAAGGTGTGAAGAAAGCGTTCAAAGATGTCGGGTGCTGGAACTTTTGTAAAAAGCTACAAGGAGGACATGCGCAGGTAACTAAAGAATTTGCGCTAAACTTCACTGGTTTAAATTCAAAGGTAGCCATGTTAGAAGTACAGGTTTCTCCAGAAGCAATATCTGTTGTGACACAGATCCCAAGAGGATGAGAAGAATGGTTTAAAAATTTTAAGTTTGACATGAATCCTTGTAAGGAGTTTTTAAAGGAGGCATATGTAAACGAAGATTTAACAAAAGCAGTGCCCAGGAATTATGTTAGGGAACATTATGCTCTTCTTCTCACCTGCATACAGAAATATTTGACCTATGAAGGAAGGTACAATAAGGTTTATTCTTACCATTTCAAACTGCTTTTGCATTTCACGGGGAAGGTCTCCATAGACATTCCTTTTTATTTGTTTCGCAGTTTGAGTAAGATGTGTGATAAGGTGCAGCTGAGGAAAGAGGACTGTGAAACCTCTTTGTTTCATCATGGTTTGATCAAGTTGCTCGTTTTAGATGGCCTCCAAAAGATAGGCAGAGACTGGAATTAGTTTATTTTCATGGCTGGATTCCAAAGCAAGACTGGCCTTACTCCACAACCAGCCCGAGAATTCACAATAGCTGAGCTCCAAAAAGAAGCAAGAGCTAAAAAGCAAACCAAGTCACAGCTAAGAAAACCAGTGAAGCCACTAATCATTCAAGATCAACCTCAGCAATCAACAAAGGAAAAAACTCATGATAAGAAGACTATACCTGAAACAAGCAGATCTGAAGCAGTCTCAAGGGTAAGGACAAGAAGCCAGATGAAAAAGGAAAAAGGTAAAGCCATAGCAGTTGAAGAGAGCCCAGTGTCTAAGGCAAGTTTGAATGTTTTATTACAGGCCATTGAATTCGAGCAGTCTGAACCAGTCCATATTGATTTGACACAGTCACCGCAAGAAGGTACCAAGAAGTCTAAGGCCTCAAAAAGGCTTAAATTCGATGAGCCAAGTGAAGAATTTATTTTTAAACCCAGAAGACCTATTACAAGGAAGCAATTAAAGGAAGCGCTGCCAAGAACAGAGGAAACCGGGAAAGTTAGGCAAAAAGATACAAGCATAACAGTCATCACATCTCAAGGAGATAATATAGCAGCCATAAACAGCCAATTAGAAGCAGCGAAATATGAGATTGCCAAATTGAAGAAAGCCGCTAGAGAACATGCAGTCGTGTATGCAAATTATCGTAAAGCTCTGTGGAAAGGGAGTGAAACCCTAGAAAACCAGTTGAATTCAGTAGTTGATGGCCATGCACAATTTCACACATGGACAGTACCAGCAATCAGAGAGGCCAGGTACATTAGAAGGATAAATATGCAACTAAGAGCTGGGAATAAAGCTATGAAGAAGAAAATTGAAGACCTGAAGGCACAGCTAGGCCAGTTACCTGCTAAATAAATTTTCTTTTCAAGAAAGGTTTTGCTCCAAATTTTGTCAAATTTGCTTAGTCTTATTATTCAAAGAAATGTACATCCCTGTTATACATATGAAAAGTTGAAGGGAGTTTTTGGCAATCAAATGTTTGGGTGATAAAGATCTCGGGTCAAAGGCAATCTGTTTCAAATAATTCAGCAGTTTCGTAGCGCGCTACGAAACTGCTGTAGGTGATGATTTTAACACAGACAGGCAGTTTTGTATTATGAGCGGGAATTTTGAAAGGGAAACGCCAAAAGGGTATGCAAGACATCAGCTGGAGCAACAATAGTCAATCAGATCAAGACAGGTGGATGCTTTAAAAAGGTGGAATATTACGACCCAATTTTAAATTTCTGTTGTAAAGTCCCTTTATCACCGTTCAAGAGGTATCAAACGATTTGCATACAAGGAAATTTTGCCTGCACACATGTCCATCGATGCAGCTTACAACACATCAGAAACGTGGCAGTGTTCCATATTTTGGGTTATTAAAGGCTAGAAAACATGCTTCTGTACATTCGAGCATTTTGAGGAAAACTGGAGTCGAGAAGCAAGGGAAATCTCCTAATACTTCTGAGCAGTTAAAAGATTCAGCGTGCAAGGTCAATATGGAGCATTAAACATCCAACTCAGCCAAATCGAAAGAGGACCAGGTGTCAAAGAACAAGGAGAAGCCATTTTGCATGGAAAATGGAGTTAGAGTCATAGTTAATTTAGAACTCTTAAAAAACTCCAGTCATCACTTTATTGTATTTATTAGTTAGTTAAATAGCTGATAGGTGTCATTAGAGGTAGTTATCGAATTCCCCTCATGCTGGAGGAGGAAGCTCGAATTAGTTAGAATAAAGACTCTATATATAGCTGAAACAACAATGTAATGAGGGTTGGAAATTTTATAACAGAGTACTGTTTTGGCTTATGTAAAGACAGAGTTTCAGTAATATAATTTGGCTGCTTTTCTTCTCAGGATTCATGAAGGATTTCCATGTTCAGAATGTGTGATTTTATTCTTTCCTTAATGTCTTTTACAGTTGCATAGATGTGTAATCACTCAGAATTCACTGATTGTGCTCTGATTTCCTGTATGCATTTATGATCTGTGGTTTTATATGAGTTGTGTTCTGAACATCCAAATGCTAAATGCCCTGACTTCTATGTAAAGGCAATATCATTGTTTACTGAGGTGTGGTTGACTCCATAGGCCCAATGGAAACTTGTTTAATGTTTGTCCAGCCTCCATATTTGTCACTGTTATTTCACAAGAGTTAGCCATCTTATTCTTAATCAAAATCAATAACCCTTTGAGAGAGCCCTCTCAGGCTAAGGAGGCTAAGCCTTAGTCAAAAGATTGGTTTGAAACAGTTACTTGAAGTCTTCCTGGTTTGCAGCCTTCCAGGGCTTGATTTTGAGATAACAGGGCTCATCATCACCCCCCTACTGAAAGTGTTGCTCCTCCTCTGAGCAACCAATTTATCTCCTCATCTTTGATGGCCCTGGTGGCCTCCTTGTCATGCCAACCTTCTGAAGTGATGCCCTCTTCTCTGTCATGAAACCATGCTTTTCTCTTTGCTTCTTCCCACTGCCTGTGCTTCTTTTCCTAGAGAATTCTCAACTTCCTGTAGAACTGTCTCAGCTTCCTGTAGAACTGTTTTTAAGTCCAGAAGCTCCCTCTTTCACTTCTCCTTTAGCTTGGGAGAGGTACTTAGGGCGGCCAGCATAGCTGCTGCCTCCCTAGCTAGGATTTCGGCTGATTTCTCCTTCTGCTTCCCTTTTTCGGGACTTCCTGTAGAAAGTCCTGTAGATGATTTCTGTCTTCCTGTAGAAATTGTTTCAACTGTTTTGGTCTGCTTGGCTGGGGGTTCCTTCTCCTTGACCTGTACTGTGGTTGCCTTGGGTGTGTCCCTACTTGTTTGTACTTTTTCAATCCTCTCTTCCCTGATTTGCAACCGTTTCTCCCTTGGCATTTGTGCCTTTATTCCACCCACAGCTTTGGCCTTGGTAGCTTGGCCTTTGTCTTGTTTCTCTTCTTGCTTTTCCTGTGGTGGCCTGTCCTGGGTCTTCTTACCCTTAATTTCCTTACCCATAGTTAGCTTCTCTGCCTCAATATCTTGCTTCCTCACGCTCTGTTTTGGCTTGTGCACTGATCAGAAAGGGCTTGCTGTTTTATGGTTTCCTTCTTCGAACTTGAAGACAACATCCCTCAGGTGTTTATGTTTTAACTTTGGACCAGTTCCCTGGTTTTAAGAAACTCGACTGTCCGTGTACAGAATGAAGGCTTTGGTTTCCTTAGACAGAGTGTAGAGCTCAATTTCCACCCCCCAGCATACATATAACCATGTAAAATTCACATTTTTTCACACAGGTTAGCCCTGACAGTGATTTATCTTTTCTACAAGAGAAAAAATGTTTTAACAGGAACTATGGAGGAGAATATTGATGCAGAACCAACGAAGAAATTTCATGCAACCACAAGTAAACTGCTATTTTGACCCACAGGAAGACTTGTCTCTAACCCTCCAATTCAAAACAGCTCAATTCACCACCTTTTTGGAGTATATCATACATGGAAGAGTGTCCTCGATCCTACCTTTCTCGGGACTCCAAATTTGTCAAAGAAAAATCCATTTTCTCTGCTTTTGAAAGCTGTGTCGTACTTCCTGGAGAACTTCTTCCTATAGAATGCTGATAAGCAAGAGGGTTTTTAAAAGAAAATGGCCAAGAAAGCTTGGTTTTCTGCTATGTAGCTTGTTGCAGCTGCAAGGACAGTGATAAACTAGAAACAATAGCTGTGAGAGTTCGATTGGCTGTTTATGAAGATTTTCGTTGCTGGAGGGTGAGCTGGCCAACTACACGTTGGCCCCATGTAAACTATTAGTCCCCACTGCAGTGTTTAACTGTTTGTTCTTTACCTGTAATCTCATCCATCAATCACGCTGAAGTTTAACTGGTCATCACTACCTGTTTTCCGATTTCCTCTTGAGATGGTTGAGCGCACGTGTCTCATTCACCCACCGAACGCTATTGAACTGGATGACGGTGGTCAGTTAGCTGGCCACCGATTTTTTTTTAATCCCAACCATCTCATTGCTCATGCAGTTTCCAAATTACATTCATGCAATCAGAGGGATGAGTTTCAGTCACGTACCTGGAAGTCGAATGGCTGCTGTGGCCTGTCATGTGCTTCATGCACTGGTTTTTGTGGTTGCATGTGGCTTGGTTGCTGATTTCTGGCTATTTTTTCCTTGTGCAGGTACCCTCTGGCCGGATTCATGCTGTAGGAGTTGGCTTCACGTTCAGATCTACACCCTCAAGCTGCTGATGTCAAATTTTTCACAGGACCAAAACTTGTTTTCGCCATTACTCCCGAACAACAGATCAGATCGATCTGAAACTTGTTGATCATGTTCCTATCATCATGATGCACCTCCCATAGAAAAATTGAGATCAATGGATGCACATATTTCGAGAAAAATGGAAAATGGCTGAATATTTCAGAGATCAATTTCTCAGAAACCGTGCATCGGAATCAACTGAAACTACTTGGGTAGGTTACTATCACCCATATGCATCTCCCCATGAAACAGGTTTTGAAATGGATGCACGGATATGGAGAAAATGAAAAAATGGCTGACGGTGATGGAGGCGGATATCTTGGAAACCATGCATCAGAATGGGCTGAAATTGCTCGGGCATGTTGCCATCATCCCTATACAATTCCGTGTAAAACGGTTTTTCAAATGGATGCATGGTTTTCAAGTTAGGGCAAAAACAAATTCTGTTCTATGTATTTTTTTCTTCAAAGCATTCTGCAAGTTTTTGCATGGTGAAAAAGAATGAGCTTGGGTTGTGATGCAGGCGTGGAGATGATGGAGGAGGAGTTTGAAAATTGCAGGAGGACTTCTAAACCCTTGAGGAAGCTGCCAAACTACTTTTTCAATCCATTTTTAACTTCTTGTAATTTCTACAGGAACTCCCTGTAGAAAACACAGTTTTCATAAAAGAAGCCCAATGAGGTGAAAAAAATGATGGAAAAGGGTGAGGAATGGAAACATGGATGCTTGTAGGCATAACTAAAAAATTCCAAGCTTTATATTCCCTTCCAAAATTAAATCTGGTGCACCTGAAGGTTCTACAGGATGTTTCCTGTAGAAATACAGAACTTCCTGTAGAAGGCACAGAACTGCCTCTGTCTTTGTTTTGAGCGAGCATCCTGACCTGCAATGTCATTGCTGCAACCTAAAATTATTCAATGGAAATTAGCTTTATTCTTCTTTTTCTTTCTCTCTTTTTTTTTTTGGAAAAACAACTAGGGCGCCTCATGGAGGTTTTCACCCTAATTGCCTGCCCTGGGCGCCTCCAAGGGAGGTTTTCACCCAGAGATCTTATTCTCTTTTCTCTTTTTTCCCAACCCATTGACCGCCTCATGGAGGTTTTCAATCAATGAGCCAATCTAAGGCGCCTCCGAGGAGGTTTTCACCTTAGATTTTTATTTTCTTCTTATTTTTATTTTTTTTCTCTTTTTATCTTTTTTTTTCTACCCTACCCTACTTGAAAAACAAAATTCTTTTCAAGTATAAGAATACTTCCAATGGAGCCATGTGCACATCAAGATTAGAGATAAAATGATGTGGAGGCTTGAAATGCATGATTTGACAGCTATCTGGATCTCAGAGACCAAATGATTTGATTTTGAAGGGATCAAACATAGATGACAAAGAGAGTACTGCTGCAACTTAGTGACTGTCTGGAACCATGTCTCAATATAGCTTTGATATCCTTGGTCCTTTTGCTGATCTGGATCATTCTTCATGTCACCTTCTATCATGACCTTCTCATCTTCCTATTTTTGCTGATCTTTCTCTTGAGTACATGGATGATTTGATGGTAACCATGAGGGAACTCTCTTGATCTTTGATTCTGATCTCTTCTCTTCATCAAGTGCAGCCCATGGTTCTTTGATCTCCTCTTTTGAATCTTCTTTTGCCGGATGTGGTCCTTCAATGCTTTCAAGATAATCTCTTTTTTGCAATGCTTTTCCTGAGCTATGGTGAAGATCATTAAGCTCAAGAGGAGTCATTTGGACATGTTGTGCCTCAACTTTGCAATTAGGTTGAGCTATTCCAATGTATGGGTTTGGAAATGGTGGTATGGGTAGTTGAATGGGGGCGTAGATTTGAGATGGATGTGGATGGGGTTGTGGTTGGGAAGGCATTTGGGGTTGCCTTGGTGGAGCAGGAGGCGATGGTTGTGGACGAGCAGGTGGTGGAGGAAAAGAAGTGGGAGGAGTGTTGTATTGGGGCCTCCACCCCTGATGAGGTGCATTCCACTGAGGCTATGGCTGAGCATAAGAGTGAAACGAATGAGCAGCTGGTTGGGCATAATATGGATCTATGAAGGAACAAGGAGGAGGTGTGAACCAGGAAGGATGAGCAGGGGGACCCCAAGAAGGCATGAAAGTGGCTTGATAGGGGTCATAATAGGTCTCGAATGTCCCTTGCAGTTCCTGCTGGTAAGATCTAGGTCCATGCGGCCTCCTTTGGTTCATATAATAGAGTGATTCAATGGCTCCTTTGGCTCTCTGATATGCAGCTTTGATTCTAGGTAAGGAAGGGCACTAATCTGTAGGATGGTATTCTTCACAGACAAAACACACTTCTATGGAGTACAATGGACATTCATTCCTAGGATGCTTTCTAGTGCACCTAGGACAAAAAATGGCTAAAGCCCTCTTGGCTTCTTCTTGCTTCTTTTGGATCCGCAAGATATCCAGTTGCATGGCAAGAAACTGCCTCATATAACTCTTGAAATCTTCGATCTGATTTGCAAATTCATTTTTGGATAAGGTACTGCTCCCAACATTTCTGCTTGTAGCCATTCGCTCCAGAGGAATGTTTTCTTCTTCTTCTCCCCTAGAGGTTCTTTAAAGATGCCTTGATGTCCACCTAGGGCTTCTTCTTAATCATAGCCATCGAAGAAGAGAGAAGGTTGGTTGTGTGAAGTAGTGGGGGGTGTTGTGAAAATATTTTTCTAACTTATCTCTACTCCTACAAGACAAGAAAGGAACTCTTTTTGGTTGATTTTTGCTTTTTTTCTGCTTGTACCTGCAAAAACTAAAATAGATTGAACTGCAACTAACTATCTTGCTGAAATGAAAATGCGGAATTGAAATGAAAGTAGGAAAGGACTAATCTCTTTTGCTCAAATGAAATTGTAGGAATGAAATGCTAGGCTACGCTTGCGGAATTGAAATGCTAATCTACGCTTGTAGAAATGAAATTGCGGAATTGAAATGCTAATCTATGAAAGCGAGAAATGCTAATCTACTTTTGGAGAAACGAAATTGCATAATGGAAATGAAATAAACTACTTAGCAGAAGGTTGTAGTAGAAAATAGAAGAATAGCAGCAATCACCAATACTTTGACGCTTCCCCGGCAACGGCGCCAAAAAGATGGTGAGCCCCAGTATTGCAGCAATAATGTTGCAACTCCTAGAACTCCCTTCTTTAATTTTATCAACCTGGTAGTTCGTAACAAACTTGGAGGCGACGGTGCTGTATGCACAAGCACTAGCTCTTGCCGCAGCTGTCACTTGGTCAGCTGGCACAAGTCCGCTATGGACTTAAGCCAACTTCTATGAGCTCTTAGAAGAAGCTTTTTAACTGATGGGTGAAAGCTAACTGAAAGGAAGCTAATCTACTTGCGGAAAGAAACTGAAAGCCAAAAAGTAACGCAAACCCTAATTCTACTAGCTAGTCCTACTGATGCAAAGATGAGAATGCAAACTACTAAAAGAGATGACGTTACTTCTATGAAGGTAAAATACATGTGTCTAGACTACCTCTACCTGAAGAAAACATCTTTTTGTATTTTTGAATCAGTTATTAGAATTATCATGCATGTGCTTTTAACTAGCTTTTTACTGTGCAGAGGTGGATCAAGGAGGAGAAATGCTTGGAAGAGGTTGGGAAGGTAAAGAGAGGGCCTAAGGGGTCCCTAGCATCCTTCCAGAGAGTTTCACAGAGTTTGGCTATAAAGAAACCTCATTCGTGAGCTTCTACAGGAAGTCTGTAGGGGTTCTACAGGATGTTCTGGGATTTCTACAGGATGTTTTGTAATTTTTCTACAGGATGTTTAGAAATGGAATTTTGGAGCATCGATGGAGGGAAAAAGGTGGAGGAATGAGTATGGAGGTGAAATAGGGGTGTAGGGGAGTTCAAGACTTGGAGGATGGAGTTGAGGAGAAGGTGTAGATGGCTAGACTTGTTCTAAGAAGACTGGACTAATGCTGCAAAAAAGGTAGGGTTATGAGGGCAATATGGCAATGTGAGGCAAGAAACCAAGTTAGGAGATGGAGAAGATGGGTTTGAGGGAGTCTGGGCAGATAGAGAAGTGGTACAGGTGCTCTGCAATTTGTGTTTCCAACTGAACCAACAAAGACATGCAAGAAAACAAAGATCTAGTTATGCTACCCTAATATGATCTGGCTAACAGTAACGAGAATGGACAATAGCTTTATTTGCAAGGAAACCATGTATATTAACTATGAAATGAAGCATTCAATGATTTGAACATGTAACCAACCTCTGCAAATGAAAACAACACACTAAGGATTGCATAGTAAAGCAAACTAGTGTTTTTGTTTGGGACAGCATGGTTACTTCAACTCTAGCCCCTGATCCAATAAGGAAGAGGTGAAACCAAAAGTGTTTGTTGACCCTTTTTTGGAGCCTTCTTCCTGTTATTATCCTACCAATCTATTCTAAACATGAAAATCTACTTTCACCATCAAAAGCAATCTAAATAACAAAGCAAGATTCAAATCTAAATAGCAGATTTTATTCTAAGAATGCAGCAAAAACACATAAAGATAAAAAAAGGAGGTACTAGGCACTTGAGATGGGCCCAAACCCAAGAGCTATAGCTTCCTAAGAGAGATTTAGAGCTGGTGCAAAGCTGGATTCATCTTTATTGATCAAAAGAAATGTTACATTCCAAAAACTGTCCACAAGGAGAACTTGAAAATGTGCTGAAAGCAAAGCTAATCTACTGCCTAAAAATCGAACTAAAAATGACTACAAAATGACTATAAAGTGACTAAATACTGGCTAACCAAAAAATGACTAACTGAAATGAGGCCCTAAGCCCTCTTATTTATACAAATTGAGGGCCCCAACAGTCCTCCTAAACTTTAGGGACTCGGCTGCCCAAAACTCGCAGTTAATAGCAGTCCTACTTGACTTGCTTGGCTGCCCTTGTGTTAATTGATTTGGTGGCCCTTGAACTCTGAGCTGATGGTCGAGAATTCGAGGTAAGGGCCCATAAATGAAGGGGACACCTTCCTACAAATCCTCTCCCTTGTTCTCCCACGAATTTGGCTGCCAAGTGCTCATTTAAACCTTTGATTTTGTCTCCAAACTTACCAAAAAGGCTACACAAAGCACACATTAGACTTGTTGGCATAATGACTAACCCAATTCACTCTATTAGCATAAATATAATAAAAAACATGCAATAAACTAATGAGAATGGTGGATTAAGTCGAATTAGGAGGTTGAATAAGCCCAAATAATTATCCATTTTTGGGGCTCATCACCAATGCCGATGTGGCACATCCTGATCGGTCAAACTTCAGAAGAGCATAACTTTAAATTGAGGAATTGGATTGAGCTAAATTTTATATTGCCAGAAAGCTCTTGATGAACTAAATGCAATGGTGGCACTAGTTTCTAGTTTTAACACAATAGAAGAAGGTGAATTTTGTGACCCCATCTTCATAATAGACTATTGAGGTTGGTTCAAATAATAAGTAACACCTATTACAACTCGAGATTGAACAAAGGGGTAGGAGGGCATGTTATAAAGTGGTATGAGAGCCTAGGTTTGTTAATTTTTTCAACTACCTTTAAATTCCACCTTGGATGGCTCAGATGACTGAGATGATGATTGCATTAAATTCCTCTTTTCAAGATGACTAAAATCGAGCTAAATATCACCCAATTTGGATAAGAGGAAGTTGATTTTTGAATTATTTTATTCACTCATGTATAATGGAATGGGTTGGCCCTAAGAACATGTGAAATTGGTGAGGTCGGCCTCAACCCCAAGTGGACCCTCATGGAAGCCTATAAATAGAAGTTACCTCAAGCTCATTTCCACACATTCATCAAGCCATCTTCTACTGTTCACTTCTATCTTGGTTCGTACAGGTCTGACGGATGAAGTTCACACAAGGGTCCGAAATCACACAGGAGAAGCTCACAGAGATCTAGGGTTTCTAGTCCTTAGACATATGAACGTAAATGAGTTTTTTTGTCCTCGGACGCATGCACGCAGTAACAAAGAGAGAGTCCAAAAAGTCTTAGATGATCGCATATAGGCATGAAGGAAGTGTTTAGGGTCTCAGAGGTAAATAAGACATTATTAGTCCCCAGACTCTCACACAGAGCAGTCAAGGGAGTGTCTAGGCACTCTCAGATGCATGCACAATAACGAGAAGAGAGCATCTGGGAGTTTGGAGCAGATCTGGGTGAGTTTGACTCTGGATGCATGCATACAACCTTCCTAAGCATGTCCTGGTAGATACAGATGCCCTCACATAGTGGCTGAGGGAGCATCCAAGGAGTTTCAGATGCTCGCAGTCAGTCTCACTGGGAGTGTCTTGGATTTTGATCTAGGGTTTGGCAATTTATTTCAGTTTGCTTCAGTGATATGATGGATTAAGGGTTTCTCTCTGTCGTTCTGTAGATTTGCAATTTGTTTCTGTAAACCTCTGCTGTAAATTTATGTATTGCACTCATTGTACTCTCTTTTGAATTTTTTTTTATGACGATCTAATAAAGAAGAAGATTTGAAAGGGATTTTCCCCTTGTGGGGTTTTTCCTTGGTCTTGGCCAATCTATTGTCTCTTATGGTTGTGCTGTTGTCTTCTTTGTCATTGCATACATTGTTCTATCTTTAGTTACAATTCATGATTGGTTACATTGCTAATAATTTGATGCATTGTTAATGAAGAAGTAAATTGGGCTAAAGTAATTGATACAACATAGAAAAACCAGAAAAATTAACATGGTATCTGAGCTAAGGTGAAGGACAAGCCCAAAAGAAGACAAGAATTGAAGCCCTCATTATTAGAAATAATATTGCATAGTCCAGGTCAAGATGTCTTCCTCTACCTTCAAGGAGCATGAAAAGTTGGGTGATGCATCAAACTTTGTTGCATGGAAAGTCAAGTTGGAGATCATAGATGACAACAATGATGTGCTGGAATATATTCAATGAAGGATGCATGAGCCTCTAGAAAATGCTTCCGCTTCCCTCAAAAACAGGTACAAGAAAGGTGAGTCCAAAGCAAAGCAAATTAAAGTTGATGGTTTACAAGATCATTTACTTGCATATGTTGGGAATTTAAGAAATGCTAAAGACATGTATGATAATATTATAGCCAACATGTATGAAATCAACAATTTGTTTGAGATCGTCACCTTGAAATATCAACTCAAGGAAACCAAGATGAACAAAGGAAAAGCTTTTAAATCCTACATTATGAGGATTTCCCGCCTTAGAGATCAATTGCAGAGAGATGGAGAAAATGTGTCTGACAGAGAACTTGTAGTTGTCACTCTTAGAGGTATCCTTCCTATTTGGGAAACCTTCATTACTACAATAAGCAACAAAAATGTCCTTTTGTCATTTGATGAAATTGTTGGGAAGCTCACTCAAGAAGAATCAAGGATGATAGCTAGAGGAAGGATTCAAAAGCATGAAGAGGGAGAGCCCATTGCATATATCACTCATGACAAAAGGAAGAAGGGAAAAGGAGGTCCATCAAGGAAGCCTCTTTCTCATAATGCAAAAGGAAGGAATGACATATCATTATCTCATATTGAATGTTATAATTGCCATAAGAAAGGTCATTATGTTCGAGACTAGCCCGAGAAAAGAAAAAGGCCATGTTGCAACACCAGAAGCAACAACAATAATAATAGAAGAAAACACAGTCAAAGGAATAATCACTATAGAAGATATGAAAGAAGAAGAAGAGATTCCTCAAGCAACCAAGAAGAAGACCATCCTCCTCAAAAGAAGTCAAGAGCTCCTAGGTATGAAAGTAATGTTGTAAATAAATCTTGATACATTGTTATTTCTGCCCTTACTAGTTCTTCTCCACCAGATTCATGGGATAGGTGGTTGGTTGATAGTAGGGTCACTCATCATTTCTCTGGATACAAGGAAGTCCTCTCTAATATGGTAGAGAGGGAGACTAAGCTTACAATCATTCTTGAATGCAACTCCACTCATCCCGTAAAAGGCTTTGGGTTCGTCAAATTTTAGTTGAATTATGTGGAATTAATTCTGTTGCATGATGTTATGTATGTACGAGGATTAATGAAGAATTTGGTATCTATATCTGCAATGGAAGATAAAGTGATGAGGGTTGCCCTCATCAAAGGAAAAGTTTTGACTTGGTCTACTGATTCACCTATGAGAAATTCATTCACATTAGGATCAAGATTTGAACGACTCTATAGAGTGACTGGAAGACCACTTCTAGCATCGGTTCATAATACCAATAATCTGAGTGAGGTGTGGCACCGCAGACTGACTCATAAATGTTTCACTCCTTACTCTATCACGAATGGCTCTTAACTATGGGTTAACTTCTCAATTTCTTATCTGCGGCTTTCTAATTGCTCGATGACAGAGAAGTTTTTTGATCACTTAATGACAGAGAACCTTGATGACAAACATGTTTCTTGATCACTGGATGTAAAACATGCTTCTTACCTACTCAACTTCTTACTCTATGGGTGGACAAAGTTTAAAAAAAATTAACCTCATGACCCTCAGAACTTAGCGCTCTAATACCACTTGTTGGTATTTTGATCCCATTAACATTTAATTAAGAAAGAAATGTATAAAAAATAGAAATTGAATCACGTAAACTAACACAAAAATTTACATGGTAAAACCTTCACATTATGTAAAAAAACCTCTATGGGGCAAGGGATTGGAATTGTTATTGCTCCAAAGTAAAAAATACTCTCCAAGTTATATCGAGCCTCTCGGTCAATCATCATTTTAATACAAAGACTTGGTTACATAGCTCCCTATAGTTCCACAATAAGGTGAACCGAAAAACTAAATTCACTCAGAAAATTACATCATTAATTGTTACCACTCTTTAACAATTTATGTGGTTGCACTCATTTCAGCTGGTTGTTTTTCCTCCATAGAAAACATATCAAGAAAATCAGAGGGATGCTTTTGAGTATTGGTGGATGACGTTGCTGTAAATTATTTGAAAATCAAATCCAAGAGATGCTTTTGCCTATTGGTGGATGGTATTCTTGTAAACTCTTTGAAAATTCAAGAATGCTTTTGGGTATTAATGGTGGATGGTATTCTTATAACCTCTTTTCCGCCAATGTTTTTGCTTCATAAAAATCCTATTCAAAAAAATTCAAAGAATGTGGATGGGATTGTGCAGAATCTTGATAAATTTGATGCTCTAATTTATTAATTCTAATTAATGAAATGCTGAATAATATTGAATAATATTGAGCTAACTCTTTAAACCACCATAGCTAACAATCTCAGCTGCTATTTGAGCTCTGTTGAAAATAATGGAGGGGAGCACAAAATATTAGCCCATAAAATTATATGATTACATGCTCAGAACGAGATGCTTGTTTGTTACCGGCTCTCTTTTGGAGGAAAATTTGACCCTACAGATCAGGAGCTGATAGAACATTTACAAGGAAAGGTTGGCGTTGATAATTCCGCCCCTCATCATTTGATTGACGAGTTTATTCCTAGACAGCCGGCGATGAGAGCAGCGAAGGGAAACAAGATGGCACAAGACTCTTAAAACAAGACAAGTGCTGGTTAATGGCAAGCAGAAGGGCTGCAAATACTTTTTTTTTTTATTTTTTATTTTTAAGTACAGTACACTAATTTTTTTGGGGAAGCACAAGAAACCCGAGAAAAGCAACTCTAACACTGCAAACTTCAGTCATAACATTATTAATCTGGTCAAAATATTATCTACATAATTTAAAGAAAAGGTGAATCTATGAAAGGTGCTGTATTCTAAACGTTATCTGGTTTCAATAATATTTTTTTAATATATATTGATAATTTTAAATTTATTTATTTTAAAATATATTTAAAATAATAATAAATTATATAATAAATAAAAATAAAAATAATAAAAATAATTAATCTACGGGTCAATTAAATGATATTTAATTAATTTATCATTCGAGAGATTTAATATGCAATATTTTTATCCATATGAATTGATATTTAACCAATTTTAACATTATGATAGATGTATGACTGGTTAACATTTTAATATTGTGTATTATTTTATGTTATGAAAATGAAATATTGTTTTTTGACAAATTAGAAATTTATTTAGTATAAAATTTTATTTTTATAATTGTAAATGTTATATTATTGATATCATATTTTTTTTGGCTTAACCTACAAGGATTTGAATATTTAATCTCATGTTTTATATCATATATTTTTTCTAAATTGTTTGTGTTCTCCAAAGATAAGATTAGATTTGGGAAATTATGTCCTAAGGGTATCTAAGCCATCAAAATTACCCAAGGATAGGCCACACCAACCCTTAACATGGCTAGATTTTTGCCCACAGAGTTTCAAATAGGTGACCTTCACATCACTAAATGACTTTAACAATGCACCCCATCACTGTCTATTCTATGCGCTGTGAGATTTTATATCCTACTTGATAGCACAAAGATACATTTTTTTTTTTTTTTACTTGGTTTAATTGTAACATGTATATAATTTTTAATTTTTGATATTTTTAGGCATTTTGTGCTATCCAAAAGTAATAAAAAGGTTCATAACCAAAGCTATAAGGTAGGATACCCTAAATAGCAATGGCATAGGTATGTGACCACTATCTAAACTACACTCAAACCAACTAAAAATGATACATAAAATGTGCATATTCAAGGCTAAAAAAATAAATAATAGTATCATGTCCTTTAAAGAAAAGGAGAATATTAATTATTACATGTTAGTGAGACAAATAATTCTTAGAATTCTCTCTCCCTTTTATGGAGAAATTCTCCCTCGTCAAAATCTTATGAAATTAACATGTTTACACCAGTGAAAAATGCATCATTGGATAGAATATCAACGTTATTGTTTAGTTCATGAAAAATGTGTTAAAACTTGACACTCTAAAATTCTAATGAGATTGTGTTCCATTGTTGCATTATATGAAATAGGCCCACCTTAATCACCTCATGAGCAATGATCCATTTAATTATTAACTTATGGAAATAAATCAATGACACATTTTAAAAAAACACATAATGCATTGAATTCAACCTCAATATTAAAACAATGGCTTAAATTTGCTTTCCTAGAGTTGTATTGAAAGTCCAAGAAATACAAAACAAAACCCAACTGTCATGATTAGTCCCTTCAGAAAAGCCCGAATATATCACTTTATTCAAAAAGTTCATGGACTTATATTAAGATATAGGTGCTCAAACATTGTAATACTTTGAAGGTAGGCTAAAGAGAATCTTTAAAGACACTAACATTGTGCATGTGCCAAATTGGCTAAGTAATTAAAATAAATAAGACACAATGTTTCTAGTGATCTCTTAATGAAGTAATAATGAAAACAATTAATAATTTGTTTTTTATCCATAAGTGATTCTCTTAAATCTATACTTCAATCTAAAGCCAAATTTATGTGGTAAATGGATATTCTAAAAATAAATAAACATTTCATTAGCTATTCTTCTTACATAAGCCAGAAATAATGGGCTCAGTTTTTTTTCCCTAAATCCTAATCCTATTTCATGTTAAAGCTCATTCTCTCATATTTAACTTAAAAATATACTCATTCTTTTGTACATAACTTCAAAAACATACTCTTTAATTCAATAATTCCTTAATTTTCCAAAAACTTTTTTTTCTTAAAATTAGCTTTTTACTTTTCCTAAACTTTTTCAACCACTCTCCACTGACCTGTTATTTGGAATCAAAAGATACATGAACAAGTAACCCAATTTGACTGTATACTGAACCCAAGTAGATTAAAGAACCTCATCCTCAGATAAGTGTATATGTGCCTTGACCATTTCAGCAGCAGTTAATTCATCTCATTTACGTAACAGTCGTGCTCGGCATGGAGTCGATAGTCATAGAGCCCTGAAAGCACCCGTTGCACTACTAGTTTGGCGATGGACTCGTTGAGTTGCATTGCAATAAAAGTATCCAAGTTAGTTGAACTTTGTAATCACAATAATAATATTATGGCTGGTTGGTAAACACATTAATAATATTATGGCTATAGGAAATAGTTGTTATAGTTGTTAAATATAAATAGGCATTGATTCATAATAGATATTAATTAAAATATTATTAAATTAAAAAAAAAAATCATAACGTAAATAAGCATTAATTTATAATAGACATGGATTAAAACATTATTAAAATTAGGAAAAAAATATAAAAATTAATTAATTTTAATTTATTATACCTATGGCAGGCATGGTACTAGTTATTCAGTTTTTCTTGGACAATGGATTTGTTTGACTTTGACCAAAAATTTATGCCCCTTATCCATAGTTTAACATTGGGAATTCAATTTTTGTTATTTTTTTATTACTATTATCTAAATTTATTTATTTGTAAGATTATTGATTGAGATCTTATTATGGACTTTTTAGTAACTTCTATTTCTCTTAGTTACTATTTTTTTTTTGTTTTTATACATATTTTCAATTTAAAATGACTTATTATATATATATGTTTATATATGTTTATATATATATATATATATATATATATTAGCTACTCATATTTTTAAATTTTGTGTGATGCCATTTAACAATACAACATTTTATTAATCATTTTATTTGCTTAAATGATATTTAAGCTAGGAGGCAGGTACTAGCTACTATGTAGCCTTTATTTTATTTTATTAGTGGCTTTTGTTTCTTAAAAATTTGTCTTTATTTAATTTAAGGAAACATGTTATTGGTCCAAGACCATATGGAAGAGTGAAAGTTTGTCTCCCTAAAGACTACCAGCAAGCAATTCCGAATGGCTTGATTTTCCTTAAATAACTGTAATGAGTCAGTTTGCATTCACGCATAGCAACAAAAAATAATTATCCTCACTATTACAATTATGATTGAATTTCTCATACATTAAAAAAATCTTTATTATTATAAAATAAAATAATATTTATTAAAATTTAAATAACTACCTATCTCAATTAAATTTATTTAAAAAATGGATATATTATTATTTCAACCTTATGCTCTTAATTCCAATGCAAAATTACTCAGTTATGGAGCCTCGACTTGAACGACCAAGCAGTAGAGTTGGGCTTACTCATTGAAGAAAAAAATTATGCGGAAAAATTATACGGCTTCCGTGACAAAAGAGGTATGCTAGTTGAACATGGTTAGTATTATTAGTTTTATTTAAAAAGTTTATAAATTAGTTTGGAAACTAATAGAAATATTATGATAAAATTTTTGATAGAACTTTTTGAAAATGTAAATTATAAAGGTTAAATTTTAAAATTTAGAATATCTAAAAGTTTTGATATTGTTAAATTTATTTTCATTAAAATTTAAACATTCTAATATTCTGATTTTTAATTTTTTTTTTTTAACCAAAATCCAGAAAAAAAATAAAAGCTATCAGACGAATTTGTGACACAGCTAGACCACGCCTTTGTAAATTATATATTGTTCAGAGGGCAATTATTCTTCGTGGGACATGATCAATAATTAAATATATTATTCAGTCCTCTTATTTGTCTCCTGTATTTTTCTATAAAGAAAGAAAATAGAAAGAAAAGGATAACTTGCATGCTAGGAATTCCTACCTGCCTCAAACTCTTAATTCGGTCAGCAGTGCGCCAAACATAGAAAAAAACACCACTGGAAGCATTCTTAGTTAACACTGCACTGAAAGTATGACAATTTGACCTCTTTTTGTTGCTTTCGACATTAAACTTTTGTACCTTTTGGACCTGAAGATACGAGCTTGGTAGTTTTGGTTTTGAAATGTTATTTATTTTTGTGAATTGACACAAGACATTACATATGTTTATAGTATCTTAAATAAAATTTTCAATTTCATTTTATCTTCTGTTGTAGCTTTTAGAGGCAACTCCTGTGTTGAGGAGAGGTCAGTGCCTGAGACATCTTAGTCTCTCTTGAAGATAATTCATTGCTACTTAAAAGACAAATGAAAATGATTTTAAATCTCGTTCAATACTTTTTCTCAGAGGTAGATATAGTATATGTAGTAACAAGACATCATTCCCCAAAATAAATGTTTCAAGTTTGGTGGCCGACGCACAGAGAATGCAACTTTAATTTGTTGTTGCAGTAAATATGGAAACAAGAAATATAAGGGAGGAACCTACTGCAAAGGGTTGGATAAACACATAATTCTATGCAACAAATCCCGACAGAATTATGAAAGAATAAGGAAATGGAATGTGGAAATTATGGAACGCATTTTAAGGTTTTCAGCTCAATATTTCATGGGTACATTATGTTACAATATAACATAGTAAATTTGTAATCTCTCATGTATTGTCTGCTACAATATAACATAGTAAATCCATGATTTATAAGTGAATCCAGCAACTACTACTTACACAATTTTTAAGGAAGAGTCACACATATGAAATGACATACAAAGGAAGAACACATACTATATATTCCAAATTCTTGAAATCACCAAAACCTCTTTATTAATCTTCTAGAAAGAAAACAGATTGCAGGCCTAAATAGACAAAAATTGCCAAATAAACAATAACAACCTCAAGAATAAGAAATTAGAACAAAATTTCAAACCTCCTAATGGGACCAACCCTGATCACTTACGGCACATCATTAATTGGGTGATTGCAAGGATGATTTTATTGTTGATTGGTTTTATGGCGCGGTACTAGTGATTTAATGGTGTGAGGACAATTGTCCTATCCTCGGGTCTTGTTTCTCCCGCCTCTTCACTATACCGAAGAAACCCTAACCGTGACCATTTTGTTGTTGCTCCAATGCTCTACTGCTCTGTCGAGGTGAGGTCTTGGCTTTTGGTCACAGGTTGCTACTCCACGAGGGTTTCACTTGTCCAGCTTTGGGGATGGTTCTCTGTGAGGGTTTCTGCTTGTGCACTCTGGTGATGTTCCCTGTTCTGAGAATGGTTTTGAAGTTTCGAGTCTGGGACCCCTGATCTCAGTGTTTGTTCTCTGTTTGTTCGGCTCTGGTTATGATTTTGGGTCCTGTACTTGTGGGTCTTTGCTGTATGCTGGTTTCGATTATGCTGTTGATTTCAAAGTGTTCGCTTCACTGTTTGACTATAAGCTTGGCATTTTGTTGCAGGTCATGGTCATAGGGTGGCTTGACTCTTAGCTTTTATCTAGCATTCAAACAGAGGTAAGCTCTCCCTCCATGTCTTAAGCTTCTGCTTCGTTTTCTACTGTTACTAATTATTCTTACTCTTTGTGAGCAGTGGGCACTCTGCGACTGTGACCTTGGTCCGCGACTTCCTTCCTCCGTTAGCAAGGCTCGGCTCCTCTGGTAAGTGAGCTCTCTTTAAATCCTTGGCACTATCTTCAATTTCTTTTCATGGCTCTGTTACTTGGATTTTGGTGGCCTTGTTTGGTGGCCATGACAGGTGAATCGTTGGGCTTACCGATTACTGGTCTCGTGCTCTGACACCTATGCTCGTGTATCGGGTAGGGTCATGCCTTGTTATTTCTCTGTCTGTCTGTTTTGAAGCATTTGCTGCTAGTAGTCTTCTATTGTCAAGGGTTGTGGCTTCAGCCTCACTGTTTCATGGTTTTGTGTATTTATGCCTCCGGGCTATTAACTTATGAAACTGTATTTATGTCCGTTCTATGGTGAATTCGTAGCTGTATTTGGCACTGTTATGGTGGACCTCTATTTCGTAGCTTGTGTGTGTTTTTATAATTGTATGTTGGACTGTGAATTTTTTATATCTATATATACACAAAGATTTTTGAAAAGTAAATGGTTAATGGAAATGTTATGAGTTCTGTTGGTACCTGTAGATATTTGTTGTATTCGACTCTTCTGCAAACCCTCTCTGTTGTTCTATGGAACTCGACCATGTTTTCTTCTTGCCTCTGTGATAATGCTTGCTCTCTATCACTGTTAGGAAATGGGTAGATGAAATTGATTAAATAAATTTAAGCTACAAATATATAGACTCAGATTTTCTTGCTTTAAAATGATTGCATGCTTCTTTATTTATTCAAATACTATGATGGATGATCACAGTGGCTTTTTCCTTTTTCTCTTAAAGATTAATGCACAGTTATTTAAACTGTCAGTAGTTACATTTTAGTTATTCATTGATAACTATTCATCCTTGTCTATATTCTAAAGTTAATTCGAAACAAAAGTATAAAAGGAATGGTAAATAAAAATAAACAGTGAGCTGAGACAACCTTAAACTTAACATAAGGTCCTAAACGCTGTTAACTGGAAATTTAAATGGAATAAAAAAAAACTAATTGAAACTCATTTTGTCAGTAAACATAAATACTCCACCCATGATCTCCTTGAGCTAGATGCTCCTGCATCACCTTCTCTGAAAATAGAGTTCAAAACTCTTGAACACAAACTTCAAAATATTTGAGAGCAAAATTTGGGACTCTTTTTAGTGATTTTCCTCCCTCTTTTCATAAGGAGAACCAGAGAAAAACAACTTACAAAACATATTAAAATGTTACAGTTGTTTGATCAAATTAGTTGTCTAAGCATGCAGATGTCCTAATGATTACAAAACAGATATGATTCTCTTATTGAAAATGCAAAAAATTACAAAATAACAAAACATGAGAAACGTGAGGTGTCGTGATGGACAAAACAAAATATATCCATGTCAATTCCTCTGATTTCCTTAGGCAGAGTCAAGCTCCAATGTTTGGATCAGTGGTGGGCTAATGATCTATCCATACTTCTATTATGATTTTCCCCCACAATTTTCGGCTAGTTTGCCTATAGCTTTCTCCCTTTAACAACTTGAAACTTCCCCTCTTGGAATTGGCTATGATCAAACCTCGTGGCATTAAGGCACCTTGTGACCTAGTTGTTGACCTATCCATCCCTTTGTTTCCTCTCTGGTATGCTATCAGAGCCCAGTACATATCTTAACACTTCCATGGTGCAATTTCAAAGCTGAGGCGCATCGTAACTTTAATTAAAATGTCGTTATGAAAATCCAAAGTTCCAATGCCTAGAGCCCTCTCGTGCTTCTCTCCTTATCGCAATTATTCCATATCACCAGGTGTCGAGATTGGTGGCTTGGGAACTTGGGAGCTTAAGCCTTCGAGCTCTCGCCACGGGCCTATCTCCATTTATATTTGTTCTTCTGCCCTTGGTTCCTTTAATTCTCCCACAATAGGGTGCCACCAACACATTAAAGCTCCTTATTATCGTAACCTTTTTAAAATAAAATTAGAATAGAGTTCTGATATCTCTTTGCTTAGATATTCCTTCCTAGTACTTAGGTGCTCTGCCCACCCTAAGCCCTTGATTCCTTTTAGTTCTCATGACCCAGTGCTACTTAACATTGGAGCCCCTCCATCAGAACTTCTTCAAGTTGGAAATTAAACCAAAGTTATAATGTCTCCCTCTTCCAATGGGCTCTATAGTACTTGGGTGCTCAACCTTGGTCCACACCCTTGGTTCTTTGGGCCCTCGAAACCAAACACCAACAACACATCAGAAACCCTATCATCGAGATATTTTCAAAAAAGCAATTTCAAAAAGGGGTCCGAGATTTCCGACCTCCCCTATTCAACATAGCACCTGGGTGCTTCACCTTTTCTATGCCCGTGGTCCCCTAATCCCTCATGACCAAGTGATAACAATATCAGAGCCCCTCCATCGGATCAGAATTTTTATAAAGCAATTGAAATAGGGGATTACAAAATCTATTTCCTTTGAATTGTTGACCTCCGAATTGATGTCACATTGACGTCATCATCTCCACGTGGAGCCTCCTTGGTGGTGACACGTGTCACCCAAGTTTTCCCATCAGGCCCTCAAAATTTCTGAAATAAGCTGTCACATGTCCCCCGTATGACCACATCACGCTGACATCATTTTCCTCATCAAATCATAGGAGACAATTATCTACTTCCATGTGTCCTGTCTCGAGGAGAGAGAAAGGGTCCTTGGGGTCCTTGAATTTAAAACGATTTCCTTTGTTTTTCCCCTTCACAACAATGTTGATGCTTTTAAAGAATTATATTTTTAAAGGGTTACGAGGTCTCGATGTCCCGAAATGACTGAGCCTCTGAGATTCAAGTTCTGATGTTCCCTATGCTTTGATGTCCAGCCTTCTGGTATTGGGCCCTGGTGTATCTTCCTTATTGTTCTTCCTATATCATGTTCCGATGTGATCGACTCCCAAATTTCGACACACATTTTCATTTCGGCCTTTGATATTTTGAAACTTTCTTTTTCGGCTCTCATTTGAATTCCAACTCCTGAAATTTCAAGTTTCCCACCTGATATCAGTCCCTGATATGCGATCCTTTTCCGAAATGGTCATTCGATATGCTGGATTTCCCTTTTTATTTCCCTTTGAACGACCAAGACTACACCTCTTCCTTGTTGTATCATGGATAGAAAATAGGACCATTCGACATAAATATAAGAAAGTATTATAGATACAACATCGACTCCAATTGGGGACAATGTATGGCAATAAATGCATTGAGAACTGCCAAATTTGTTTCTTATATCTATTGTGAATGGAGTCATTTTATTCAAGTACATAAAAAGAAAAAAGAAAAACATTAAGAACTTAAAGAATTATTGTTATGTACAATGGCTCATCGATATATACAATGGATGAAAATGGACACCTTTAATGCTAGAAATAAAGCTTGAGAAACTTCCCATTGACAGGTTGTTCAAGCACCTCACCATCCAAATTTTCCAGCAAGAAGGTGTTGATTCCCTTTGCTTCAGGTATCTTCAAAGGTCCAACCAATAAGGGATCGAACTTCCCATGTTTTCCTTTGTCCTCTCTTTTGGCATCCCATCTATGTACCAAATCTCCTAACTACAGGGATCTATCCCTTGCTTTTCTGTCAAAGAGATATTTCATTCCTTCCTGATAATTCATCAAATTATGATTTACATGTTCCCTTCTTTCATGAAGTTCTACTAGATGATTAATCCTCCAAGTTAGAGAATTTTTCTCCTCCTCAACATCATGTATAATTTAAGCTACTGGCATTGCTATTTATATAGGGAAAATTACAATTTTCCCATACACTAATTCAAAAGGAGATTTGCCAATGGACCTCTTGGTGGTAACCCTATTATCCTATAGGGAAACTTAAGCTGTGAATCCCAGTTCTTATGATTTTCTTCTATTGTCTTCTTTAGAATCCTTACTAAGGTTTTAATAGAGGATTCATCCAATCCATTTCCTTGTGGGAATAGGTAGTGGAATGCCCTACTATAATGTTTTACCTTTTGAAAAATTTAATAAATTTGGTTGGCTTAAACACCTAAGCATTGTCAGTGACAATTTTCTTTTAGAAACCAAACTTGGTGAAGATGTTTTCCTCCATAAAATTGATGAGTACTGCATCAGTTACATTTATAGTTGGGGTAGCTTCCACCCACTTAGTGAAATAATTAGTGGTTGTGGGTATCCATTTTTGTTGGCCACTGGCAGGTGGATGTATTTCTACAATGAAGTCTAATCCCCATTCCGTGAAAGGTTCTTCTACAAAAACTAGGATTAGAGGAAGGGGAGCCAACCTCTATTTTTCCACAAACATTTGACACTTGTCATAGGCCCAGATATAGAGATGCACTTCACCAAAGAACTTAGGTCAATAAAATCCTGATTTGAGAATTTGGTGGGTTGTAGCTCTCCAACTATAATGTCCTCCATAGAAACAAATATGGAACTCATCAATTACTCTATGGATCTCTTATTTAACTAGATGTAAGACCAAATCCTCATTGGGTATTTCCAATACAGTTGGCCATTTGAGATCACAAATTTCTAGGCTTGTAGCCTCAAAGTCCTATATTTAACTTGATGAAAATTGGCTGGGAAATTCAGAAAAGTAAATAATGGACTATATGTTTATACCAATGGGAGACAAGGCATTACATCTGGATTTTCTACGTTGAGCCATCAATTTTTCGTAGTTCCTCTACTTTTCCACTTCCTCTATCCTTCCCTACCAACAAGTTTATACTCAAGGCTTGGCAGTTTCTTTAGAAAAGATTTTAGCTAACCCCTACCCTTTGATCAATTTGGTAGGCTTGATATCCATGTCATATTCATGTATCTTGGAAATCTACTTACATGTTTTTCCTTCACTTCCCCCCACACAAGGATATATTTCACAACAATTGTAGGAACATAAGATGTTATATTTGATTGCAGGACATAAATTCTGAAATATTTCAGTGCTTTGACTAAGGCGTAGGCTTGCTTCTCCAAAATATTATATTTTAGCTTAGCATCTTGTAGCACCTGGCTGAAAAATTAAATTGGTTGCTTGTTTCCTTCATCATTTTTTTGCAACAAGACAATAACCACCATGCGAGGGGAAGTAAAAGAAGAGATGAAAAATGGTTTTTGATACTCTGGGTTGACTAGTACTGGGGCCTCTGAAAAATCCTTTTTGATTCTAGAGAATGATTCCCGAGCTTCTATTGTCCACTTTACCTCGTTGTTCTTCATTAGCACCTTTGTTATTTCTTTGACTATTTCAGTATAATTGGGCATGAGCCTTCTTAAAAAGTTGATTCTGCCCAAGAAGACTTTGATTTATTTCTTATTTCTTGGTAATGGAATGTTATTGATGGCTTCCACCCTTTTGGGGTCAATCTTTACTCCCTATTTTGCCACAATGTGGTCTGATAACCTTCCTTCAATTAAATCAAACAATTATTTCTTAGGATTTAAGGATAGACCATACCTTCTACATTTTTCGAATGTAAGTTGAAAATGCTTGAGGTGCTCTTTATCCTGCTCTCCAACAAATGATATATCAATAACTCCGTAAAAAGTGGCTTCGGTGTTTATGAGGTCAAAGGGAATTCTTGCATACACAAATGTTCACCAATGTGTATTGAAAGTGGTTTGCTTCTGATCTTATTGGTACAGAGTAACTTGGTTGTATCCAGAGAAGCCATCCATCATGGACATTTGAGCAAGCCCTCCCACCTTCTATAGAATGTAGCCCATCTTAGGCAAAGGGTAATTATCTTTTAGCGAGGCCTTGTTTAGATTCTTGAAGTCAACACATAACCTTATTTATCCATTCTTCTTCCTAACAAGGAACCAAATTTGCTACCTGTGGTGAAGTAAAATTATAAGTGCGGACACGAATGAATTCCTCTAGCCTGATAATGGGTCTAGCCACAACAGATACATTATATGGAATATTTCCTTAGGTTAGAATCAATCAAGAGGGCCTACATCTTGGTCCTCTTATCCCACTTGATGATGTTCTTGCTTGCTCACCCCAACAATCTCTCACTTCCTTCTTCAACCTCCCGAAACAAGTAAACAACAACAGACAACAAACATGATAATAAACAAATTGCAATTCAACCTAATTAACAAGTCAAGAAACATTAATCCATGAGTACGCAATATTACAAAACATGTAGGAAATCAATCGATAGTTGCATATATTAATATCAAAGAGAGATTACAACCATTCGTCTTGACATTGCAGTCCTCCTCTGGCAAGACCAGGTTCCCACACACTTTTGCTAGCATTCCAAGATGGTCTCAATCAACAATAGTTTTAAGGCTCTTCCCTGTAGGGTTCACTCCAAACCAAATCACACTTCTCCCTCACACAACTAGGTAGCTACAACTAGTAATAGCTTGATTGTCTGCTGCAAACCAAAATATCATCAACACTCAACCAAAAACTATGACTGCAACTAGGATTGAATGGGAAGAAGGGAGGTTCATATAGGAAATATGGATGGGAGATGGATCCTCTTCTCATGGGAGGACTTATCCCTTGAGGTAGTTCCATCATTATAGGGGAAAGAAGCCCAAACTGTCATCCTCGATCCCATCTAGCCAAAACTTCTGTTGCGAAGCTTCTAGAGTTGGAAGCTTCGGCTCTAATTTAAAAAAAATTCGATAACACGACCAGTGAGACTGAAACACAGCTCAGTCACTCTGGTTGGCATGAGGAGTAGTGCTAATCTCTGCACATCGGTGCAGGGGAGAGAAAGGCCATTAGCAGTAGTCTTTTAAACTGGGCAAAACAAAAGTTTCGGGGGAAATGGTGCAAAAGGGAATTTATCTGTTCATGAAGAGGGACACAATGGGAGTTTCTTTATGAAGGAAAAGCATGCGGGGTTCACTGTAGAGGTCCTCTAAGATCAAGGAATGGGGAGAATAGGGATAGTGACAAAATTCTGTGTAACAGATGCCCCTTAAAGCGTGAAGGCCGAACTAGAGTGAGGGATGAAATGCTTTATAAATTAGTGTGGGGAACCGGTCTGCCGTGGGAAAACCTGCAAGAAAGTACATATACATATACATAGACTGAGACCTCTGTCAAATGATACATGAATAGTGGCATGGATGTAGCCATCTAGAGAATGATCATGTAAATGGATCCAGGTATGGGCGCAACCATCCGTCAAACAGGATCATAGTGAAACCAAGGTATAGTCACAACCATCCAATAATGAGAAGGATCACATATGGTAACTCATGTTCTGGTTGCAGCCAGCCATCTGAAAGAGACATGCATATCATCATAACCATGCCACACCACTTCACAACCTGGACTTTTGTGATCTGAGTCTAGGGTCATTCATTCCAACATGACCCAATCAAAGTACAAATCCTAGCATGAAAATATATGTGTTGACATCAAACATGCTAAAAAGTCTCTTGATTACTAGTCAATGATGTGAACTATTAACAAGCGCGAGAGAAACCACCAATAATTACAATGGTCCTCAAGGTACTATTAGAACAATCCACAGAATGTGAATAGAGGAACTGAAGTTGAACATCTGTGAAATCAATCGATCAAAAGCCAATGATGTGAACTTGTTGTCAAGTGCGAAGAACTTGCCATTAGGGCATGCAAGCTCTAAGGTACTGGAAGGGAGTCTCTCGGTCAACTTCCCGGATAATGAGTTGAAGTCGACAGAAAGTGACCGTGTCGAAGGAGGGCCATAATGAATCCCACATCATCGACGCGAGATGAGAGGATGCAAAATGATTTTGGATGATACAAAGAATTAGAGGTAAGTGTAACTGCACGAGGACAACTCTTGAACATATCGGCAGCACAACTTGGAAGTTTGGCAGCTTTTGGATCCATGGGATCGGTGGTCATAATGACATTGTAGAGATCAAATGGAAGGAAAAAATGAATGGCCCAAACCCAAGAAGGTCAACAATGCAAAGGAGGATGTACCAACCCAACACGAAGCAAAGAGTGTCATGTTCAAGAGTGAGTTGCCGACATGACTGATAGATTTCCAATTTTTCCCCCACCATTTCTAGCGAGAACCCAAATTATTTTTTGATCACAAGATTGAAGGGGATAGCATATGCTTGCACTGTAAGTTCATCCTTCTGACGAATCCGACCGAGTAAGTTTAATGAGCCCTAGGGAGGAGAAGCTCATGTTCATCATGGTGATGAATCAGATGTCGTTTAATAGTTTAACAAGTCTGACAAAGGTGTAACTTGGTATCCTTTTCATGTTTAGAGAGTTTGAAATATACACGTAAAAGAAAACTTCACATGGTCCCTTTTCGTACATTTGTGTGTCTCGAGCCCGAAAGGGTAGAAAACAATACTTGAGAGAACCGCTTGACCATTTCAGTCAAGGAGTACATTTTTTGTAAATAGTGCCTCCCAACTTGAGAAAGGGGTAAAATTATACTGGGCGCACGACATTTTGCAGCCATTAATGAGTTTGAAACAATAAGGGCTAGGCTATCTTTTCACTTTTAAAGGGTTGTAAAAGAGTTGAAAGTGGACCCCCCGTTTTTATTCTCTTTAATGAGTTAAAAGGGAAAAAATACTTCGCAATCTTTACATTTTTTATGAGTCAAAAAAGAGCTTAAAGGTGACTTGTCCTAGAGGAATGTGTGGTATAAAGGGTAGCAATTAGTTCCAGAAAGGGTGGAACTGGTCAAAACATGTAATGGTTAAGAGGCTGGCTAATAAAACCACTCATCCCTATGGTCCCTCAGGAAAGGAGGAACAACCAAGTGAAAGCATATGATCAGCCAAAGAGATGGTGACAACGAAATGAAATAACCAAGGCTCATCTAGCATAAATTAGCTGATAAAAAAAACAATCATTAGATGTAAATTGGGCATGGGTTCATTTTCACACAAGCTTGAACCATGGAGAACTTTGCTTGGATTTGGTTTCATGTTTACACAAGCTTGAAATGAAAAACTATGCTTGCTATAAGTTTTCATGCCCCTAGCATAATGACTCAATCGATGTACATGCCCCCCAACCTTCATTTCAATCAACCATGTGGATGGAATGAAGGTTCACTTATGAGATCTTGGAAAGACTTGACTGGATTTTACGAGATCTTAACCAAAGACTCGATTTGGAAAAGGGAGGTGTTTCATTTTTTAACAAGGTTGACACAGTAAAATAACTATCCTCGATCCCTGGTTTCATTTTTTAATGAGCTTGACATAAGACAAAGAACTATGCTTACGACTCCTTGTTTCATTTTTTAACAAGGTTGACACAAGACCAGGAACTATCCTCATGACTCCTTGTTTCATTTTTTAATGAGATTGACACAAGACAAGGAACTATGCTCATCCCTTGTTTCATTTTTGAACAAGGTTGACACAAGACAACGAACCATCCTCATGACTCCTTGTTTTATTTTTTAACGAGGTTGACAAAAAGACCAAAAACTATCCTCACACCCTTTTTTTCATTTTTTATTGAGGTTGACACAGTAAAAGAACTATCCTCATACAATTGTTCATGGATCATCTGAGAACATGGCTCCCAAGAGGTCTTCACTATATGGAAGGACCACGCTCCAGGAGGAATACATGTCATTTGGTACCAAAGACAAATCCAGTTCCAATGCCCCCATTACATAATGTACTATACCATCTATGTGATCATCAATAGACATGGAGACGGAACAGATAACCATATAATTGACCTGTGGTAGGGAAGGTAATTCTTTCAAACAAGAACTGATAGGGGATAATGGTTGCAAAGGAGGCACCTGGTGACCACTGAATGACAGTTGATCAATGGTCACAATTCTCGCTTCATGCGGAAGACAAACCACAAGAAAAAGTGAAGAAATAAGAGCTCCCGTGATATAAACATAGTCGTGTCCAAGGAGAATATTGAAATCTAAGGAACCTTGGACTACCATCACGTCTATATAGATGGTATTTCCTCGCAAAGTAATAGGGAACTTTGGAAGGATCCCTAAAGGTTGACTGGTTCCTCCACTGAAAGCCAATAGATTCTGGGTGACAGGCACAAGTTGTGGGGAACCCAAAGCTTGCCAAGAAGTAGAAGACATGATGCTAACAGATGCACCTTCATCTAATATAGTTCCAGGTACTACCATATTATAGGCTTGTACTGTGATCTGGAAAGGCACATAAGATGGGAGGTGGAAAGCAGTCATTGGACCCCATTCGAAAGAGACGACAAAACTACTTGGTGGGGGTATCATATGATTTTCCCCATGCTCTGCAAGAATAGAAGAAGGACTCTCCTAAACAACCGGGACAAGAGGGTCACTCTTCGATTCATGAGAATCTTAGGAGACGAGAAGAACATGAGCAGTATGATCACCACTCTTTTTTGAAATAGAGTGAGTAATTGGTGGAAAAACTAAGTCGACACTCTTTTCGACCAATGGTTGGTCAGAAACAGACATAAGAGAGTCTCGCTCAGGGAGAGAAGGATGGGAAAGAGATGAATCCAATTCAATCTCTTTACCAACTGAGAGAGGTCAAAAGAAAGCCTCTGATAACCAACAGGAATTTGGGGTTGAGTATCTGCAAGGTTTTCCAAAAGTTTGGAAGCTTTATCCATAAGAGGACAATGGTGAAGAAGATGCTCTCCTTCACATAACCTACAAGGGAATCTAATCTTTCCCTTCTTCTTACCATCGGTAACCGAAGGTGCAACATTGACATGATCTCCAGAGGTTGATGGGGATGGTCAATCTAGGTCTTGAGACCATACGCTAAGACTTTGGGAATGCCAGGACAGTTTCAAAGGAGATGGTCACCCTTACACAACTTGCAAGGGAATCTAACCTTCCATGCAGGATCGGAAGGTTTGTCGACTGGAAGTGCATTTGGAGTAATAGCTACATGGTTTGCCTCTTGCTTATTTCACTTCTTCTTCTTCTTAGCCTCCCAGTTACTAGATTTAAAACTTTCACTAGGCGAAGTAGAAGGGGAAGATGGAGAAACAGGGGAAGAAGGTGAGAGTTCAACCTTCGAATCATTGTGACATGATTCAAATGAAGGAGATGATCGGGCAGGAGTTGGGACACTCAGGACCACTGAGGTCGAAAATAACCAGACAGGTAAACCAATGGTTAACCCAAGGAAGGACAACGTTGCCATATAAGGAGCACCAACATTTCCCAAAGAAGGAAAATGACCAGGATTTCCATCCAAGGGGAACCCTTGACTAGTAGACTCCAGGAATGTTGCCACTGGAATCGACCCTAAAGAATCACTACGGAAGATAACTTTAACTAGGTTTATTTCGTGGGTAGTTAATTTTAAGACATTGAAACAAAACTTTGCCTTTTCATATTTTAAGAGTCGAGAAAACGACGAAAGGTGACTCTAGTCGCTTTCGGAATTAATGAGCTCGAAATGACAAATGCTCGATGATATTTTAAATTTAAAGAGTCAGTAATGATAAAGAATGACTACTCATGATAATCTAGGCAAAATGATTACTAGGTAACTGTGAACTATAGAATACCTCCCAGCAAATGAGAAGTACGGGAAGGAAATCTCATTGAATGTTGTGTTCGGTGTATCACGTTTACAAGATGGCATTCTCGGCTTCCTACAGATAAAGGATTGTAGACCCAGTGGGGTCTCCCTTTATATACACGATGGTACGGGGATCACAAGTCTGTATTAGCGTTGTCTAATGCCAAAGTGAATGATAGCTCCTAGGTTTAAAGACACCGGAACACTTCTCTAGCCTAGACCACTAAATGTGAGTGTTAAGTTTCAATGCTTCCTTAGGTTAATTCGATAAATTTTAATGGTTGATCTGGAATTAGGTCTCAGTTACAAGGCCCTACTGTTGTCCTCTGAAAACTCCTATATGAAACTATATGAGAAAAGAGATATTTGTCTTCGATGAAAGTTGTCACTAATTGAGAGATAGAGAGCACACAACCAATGCAACAATGAAAGAATGAAATATTTCACTTATGCATGTCCTAAATGCACTTAATCTTCCCTTAACAACAAAAGAAGTTTCATTTCATTTTTCATGCCTATGCTGATGCAATTCTAGCTTCTTAATGATGTTACTAATGCAATATTTTCACTTAATTAAACTATAATGATGTTATTCTTTTCATAAAATGCAAAATGAATCTTTCACATAAAGCACTTTAATGAAAATTTCACAGTTCCAAACAAACAAGCATCAATCAAATCCAAATCATGATAAATGAAACTAAAAGCAACTTCTTCCTTGAATTGACAAAACCAAACACATAAAAGCTTCAATCAATAAACCAAGCAATGTAATCTATGCTCGGAATGAGAAAAGAGACACTCAAAATAAGAGAACAAATGAGACTCTTTCACTCATTCAATTGAAAACAAAGCATCCTAGTCACTTCTAGGCAGAAGAAGAGAGTCTAAGAGTCAAGACACATTGGCACTGGAATGGGAGAAACTCTAATTTTTCTTAACTCAGAGACCAAAGCTACTTTTGGGCCAAAAGTAGCACCGATTGGCATGAATGACCAGTACTTCAACTAGCGTTGATGGCTTGTCGGCACAGATTTTTGGCCAAAAATAGCGCCGATTGAGGGATTCAAAGGAAAAAAAGAACTTCAGACAGGGCCAGACTTAGCACATCAGAGGGTGGGCTAAACCAAGAAAGCACACAAACCAGGCTAAATGAAGCTCTCTAGTTAGGGAGAAAATAGTCCAAAAGGCTTACAGGGTCAAAACCACAATAGAAAAACACACTGGCCAAGATTGGGGACAAACCCTATTCTTCACTTACAGGCATCGGTGCGACTGCTTAACTGACAACAAGCGCCAGAGGCTGGTCATCGCAACTGTTTCTCAGCAACTTGTGCTGGTTGGCATGGCTATCACTGGATTATGTGCGCTAATCGAGGGAGTTAAGGAATTTTTTTTTTTTGAAATAGGGACCAGGTCTGCTACTATGAATTTTAAACATAGACTAGTAAGCACGAGAAAATAAACAGAACCAAAGGGAAAACATGAAACTAGAAAAGTTCTCACGAAATCATGAAATTTAAGAAAAACAAAAGGATTAGGAACTCCCCAGTAGAGTCGCCAATTTGTGGTGAAGTAAAATTATAAGTGCGGACACGAACGAATTCCTCTAGCCCAATAATGGGTCTTGCCACAATGGATACATTCTATGGAAGATCTCCTTAGGTTAGAATCCATTAAGAGGGCGTACCTCTTGGTCCTCTTATCCTGCTTGATGATGTCCTTGCTTGCTCGCTCCAACAATCTCTCGCTTCCTTCTTCAAGCTCCTAAAAAAAGTAAGCAACAATAGACAAAAAACATGATAATAGACAAATTGCAATTCAACCTACTTAACAAGTCAAGAAACATTAAGCCATGAATATGTAATATTAAAAAACATGTAGGAAATCTATCGATAGTTGCATATATTAATATCAAAGAGAGATTACAACCATTCGTCTTGACATTGCAGTCCTCTTCTGACAAGACCAAGTTCCAACACACTTCTGCTAACATTCCATGATGGCCTCAATCAACAATAGTTTTAAGGCTCTTCCCTTTAGGCTTCACTCCAAACCAAATCACACTTCTCCCTCACACAACTAGATAGCTACAACTAGTAATAGCTTGCTTGCCTACTCCAAACCAAAATAGCATCAACACTCAACCAAAAACTATGACTACAACTAGGACTGCTTGGGAAGAAGGGAAGTTTATATAGGAAATATGGATGGGAGATGGATCCTCTTCTCATGGGAGAAAGACTTATCCCTTGAGGTAGTTCCATCATTATAGGGGAAAGGAGCCCAAATTGTCATCCTCGACCCCATTCTGCCAAACCATTTAACATATTTCTGTTACAAAGCTTTTAGAGCTGGAAGCTTCGGTTCTAGTTTAAGAAACTTTCCATAATAGGACTAGCGTTAATGAAACATAGCTCAGTCACTCCGTTTGGAATGAGGAGTAGTGCTAATCTTTGCACATCAACGTGGGGGAGACAAAGGCCATTAGCGTTGGTCTTGTAAACTGGGCAAAAACAAAAGTTTCAGGTGAAATGGTGCAAAAGGGAATTTATTTGCTCATGAAGAGGGACACAATGGGAGTTCATTCATGAATGCAAAGCATGCAGGGTTCACTGTAGAGGTCCTCTAGGATCAAGGAGTGGGGAGTACAGGGACAGTGACAAAATACTGTGTAACACTACCCAATCTAAGTACCTTAACAACACAATTATCTTAGTCTGTAATAGTTTCTTCACCTCCTTTTCAATGTATGGGACCAACAAAGGATTAATCTTCCTAAGCTTCTACTTATATCGATTCATTTTGTCTTTTAAGGTAATTTTGCATTGTATGAAACCATAATAAAAAGTATTTAAGTCACCATATGACTAGGCAAACACATCCATGTACTCTTTAAAAAGGTTCAGGTGACCGTTTTTGTATCCCCTAGGAACTCCTTTAACTAATTTGATGATTCTTGGATCTCCTTCAGTGCCAATGTTACAATATTTTACATCTTCTTCAAGCTATTGGAAATAATACTGAGGGGGGGGGGGGGGGGGTGAATCAATATTATTAGATCAATAATTTAATTTCCCAAATAGATTTGTATATGCTACTTTAGCCAAGTGAAGTAGCATGTATCTGCAACTATACTTAAAGCAACGAGCATATATGTAGAGAAATTTTGATTTACCCAATCTATCATGCATTTAACTTTAACTAGTATTTCAGAGATTTATTAGACAATGCAGTAAAAGCAGAAGAAAGCATCACACATAAGAAACACACATGAACACCAAGATATAAGGTGGAACCCAATGTGGGTGAAAACCACCTGCTGTTGTCATCTTTGTCTTCATTTAATAATAAGAAAATCTGATTACAATATTGTACTGGTGTAGACTTCTACCAGTACGCAGGCTTCAGCCTACAGAAGCTTACAACCTTCTCTCATTTTCTAGCTTCTACAGGAAGGGAGATACAACCCCCTAACTCTTGTACTAACTGATATGTTTACTAGTACATAGGTGGCGACCTATAGAAGGCTATGACCTTCTTTAATCCTATAAGGACGATGTTTCATATATTTTCAAACTGGATCCATCAAAAACATCATAACTACAATTCAATCATCAAATACATATGCATCAACCAATTACTGAGACTCAATCATCAATTTCTGAATCAACCACAACCAAATCAATCAATCACTTTGACAATCCATCATTAAATCATAATCAACCTGATCATTTAGAATACTGCACCAGAATACGATAACCAGAAACCAAACCAAAACCTAGAAATCTGCATCAGCAGATAGAAACAACTGAAACATACCTTATAAGGTATACGGTACTTCCATGTGTTGAACCTATGTGTATACGCACTTTTTCCAAATCCAACCAACACATAGATCTACAAATATTAATTCATATTTTTGTAGCTATTCCAGACTTCAATTATACCCAGATCATAATATTTATAGAATAACACATGCGTCAATATTTAGATCTAGAATATAAATGATCAAACCACATAATGATAATTCATTTCAAGCCTTAAGATCATGATCCATCATTATATCTTATCCTTCAACAACCACTAAGGTTCATCCTTAGTTCAAATCAAGAACAACACCATAAGCCAATAACCTGCATACTAGATCTCACACTTCATCAGATATTCGATACTTGCATGACTGGCCTAATGATCTTCTCCTCCTTTTATAGTTTTTGGCCTTTCTCAATACCATGGACCAAAACCACTTAGGACCAATACCTTGGACCAATACCATGGATCAAAATACCATGGACCAAATACCTTGGACCAAAAACTTAGTTTTGCAAGGTATACGCGCTTTTCCTTCTGTGAAAGTGCACATGTACGTATACGCTACTTGTGGTCAGTGAACCTGCATGTATACATAGATTGGTCAAGGTGAACCTACGTATACCTCTTTTTATTCATTCTGTGTAATTTGATCTGTAACTCTTTACTGTTAACCTGCTGTAGTGTGATCTTTCATCTGAGTGAGTTGCCATCAAGGACAACACCTCTATCATAATGCCAACAATCTCCCCCTTTGGACTTGATGGCAACAACAACACCAAGTCACTCTCCCCCTTTGACATCAAGGGAAAAGGGTCATGCTCCCCATTTGACATACATTATGCTGGTCATGCTCCCCTTGAGTACATGTTGAATTCTATGATATGCTGAAATGTACTGATTGAGCTCCCATGATTGAGTCCATGCTCCCCCTGAGCACAAGAAAAGTCTGCAAAAAGATTTTTTAAAAGAATAACATGACTCTATACATACATCACCAATGACCTTCTTATCACCAATGACTCATACATACATCCATCTCCCAACCAAGTGGGGATATACCAAATTTGACTCATCCACCCAACCAAGTGGGAATATACCAATTGTTTATACATGACAAAAACAAGAAATATTACATGTAAAGTGGGGATATAAATTACATCATTTTTCCAAGAGGACCCATTCAAATGTATGAGAAGACATATCACACCCTATACTTTTACATGACTTGAGCAACCAATGGTATAAATATCTGAAGCCATAACTGGACTCAGCAACCATAATGCCAACAATGCTGAATGTATGTGAAGGTTAATGCTCCCCCTGAACCAGTGCTACCTATGTATTTTTAACAGGTCAAAGATCAAGGCATCTTTGTTAATCAGATAAAATTAATGAACGTAGCATATCATCAATATCAGTCAAAGCACCCATATCAGAGCCTGCCCCATTGTTTTTCTTGCCTAAAAAACATATACGCTCCTTGACCCATAGAAACCCACGTGTGTACATGAATTCATTTTAGGAAACACATGTATAATCACCTTTCTTTGAAAATTTTGATTTAACAATAGGATGATGCAGTAACTACTCCCAACTTTTGTCTGAGATATTCAAATGTCTCTCTGGGTAGTGGTTTAGTGATTATATCAGCAACCTATTCTTTGGAGGGAACATATTTCAATTTGACCTTTTGTTCAAGCACTTGTTCACGTAGAAAATGGTATTCAATGGGTATGTGCTTGGTCTTGAAGTGCATGACTGGATTCTTTGAAATATTGATGGCACTTGTATTATCACATAGAATGGAGATGGGTAGAGTGCATGTGATCTGAATGTCTTGCAACGTTTGCATCATCCAAAGTAGTTGTGTGCAGAAAGATTCCGTAGCCACATATTCTGCTTCAACTGTAGATAACACAATTGAACTTTGTTTCTTGTTGAACCAAGACACTAACCTGGAACCCATATAGAATGCACCACCACTAGTGACTTTTCTGCCATCAACACTTCATGCCCAATCTGGATGTGTATATGCACGAAGAGTAAGATCTGTATCTCTACGATACCAAAAACCAAGTTTTTGTGTTCCTTGAAGATATTTGAAAATCCTTTTGACCATTTGAAGGTGTGATTCCTTTGGATTTGCTTGGAATCTTCCAACTATTCCTGCTGCATGCATGATGTTAGGTCAAATACTTGTTAGATAAAGCAGACTACCAATCATGGACATGTAAGTTGGTTGATGTACTACTGCTGATTCATCATTTTAGATGAGACTGCATCTTGTTACCATTGGGGTACATATAGGTTTAGAATCTTCCATGCCGTACTTTTTCAAGATCTGTTTGAGATATTTGGTTTGTGAAAGAAAAATACCATCTTTATTTTGTTGAACTTGTAGACCAAGAAAATAGGTAAGTTCACCAAGCAACAAAATTTCAAATTATTGCTGCATTACTGAAGCAAAATTCTACTCATGGATTCTTCAATGCTACCAAAAAAGATATCATCAACATAAACGACAATTATTAGCAAGTTATCAGTGTCAATCTTTGTATATAGATTGTTATCTGCTAACCGTTTTGAAAAACCCAGTTGGTGTAGATATTTGTCAAGGCGGTAATACCAGGCCCTTGGAGTGTTTTTTAGACCATAGAGAGCCTTTCTGAGTCCTCATACAAGTTTTTCATCATTTCCTAGAATGAATCCTTCTGGTTATTCAATATAGACTTCTTCTTCTAAATCTCCATTAAGGAAAGTAGTTTTTACATCCATTTGGAATACTTTGAATTTCTGAAAGCTAGAAAGAGCAAGAAACATCCTTATGGCTTCAAGTCTAGCAACAGGTGCAAAAGTTTCTTCAAAATCTGTACCTTTTTGTTGAGCATACCCTTTACAAACAAGTTTGACCTTGTTTCTAATAACTTCTCCATTTTCATTCAGCTTGTTTTTGAATATCCATTTAGTTCCTATGATATTTCTATCATGAGGTCTAGGAACTAATTTCCAAGTATTATTCTTTTCAATTTGCTCAAGTCATTCATTCATGGCCTTGACCCAACATTCATCTTTGCATGCTTCATTTACATTTTGAGGTTCGGTGGAGGATAGTAATGCTAGATAGCTTGAGGTTTCTGTAATAGTTCTTCTTGTTTATACACCTACCTCTTTTTCTCGTAAATTTGAGTTTCTGGATGATTTTTCTGAACATACCTGGATTGAGTCTTTTCTTCTACGACCTTCTTTCTTCCTCCAAGGACCACGTTTCATAAATTTTCATACTGGATCCATCAACAACATCATAACTGCAATTCAATCATCAAATACATCTGCATCAACCAATTACTGAGACTCAATCATCACTTTGTGAATCAACGACAACCGAATCAATCAATCACTTTGACAACCCATCATTAAATCACAATCAATATGATAATCCCGAATATTGTCACCAGAATACAGTAACCAAAACCAAAACCAAAACCTAGAACTATGCAACAGCAAACAGAAGCAACTGAAACATACTTTATAAGGTATACAATACTTCCATGTGTCGAACCTACGTGTATACACACTTTTCTCAAAGCCAACTAGTGTATACATCTGCAAATATTAATTCATAATTCTGTAGCTATTTCAGACTTCAATTATACCTAGATCATAATATTTATAGAATAACACATGCATCAGTATTCAGATCTAGACTATACATGATCAAACCACATAATGATAATTCATTTCAAGCCTTAAGATCCTGATCCATCATTAGATCTTATCCCTAATCAACCACTAAGGTTCATCCTTGGTTTAGATCAAGCACATCACCATAAGCCAATAACCTGCATACTAGATCTCACACTTCATCAGATATTCGATACTTGCATGACTTTCTTAATGATATTCTCCTCCTTTTATAGTTTTAGGCCTTTCTCAATACCATGGACCAAAACCACTTAGGACCAATACCTTGGACCAAATACCTAGGGTCAATACCTCGGACCAAATACCTTGGACCAATACCATGGATCAAAATACCATGGACCAAATACCTCGAACCAAGAACTTAGTTTTCAAAGGTATACGTTCTTTTCCTTCTATGAAAG
This sequence comes from Pinus tabuliformis, assembly GCA_031772625.1. Lineage (NCBI taxonomy): Eukaryota > Viridiplantae > Streptophyta > Pinopsida > Pinales > Pinaceae > Pinus > Pinus tabuliformis. Next base: position 1,288,810,928 of record CM062820.1, on the reverse strand, counting down.
TGTGCGTGTATGTATATGCTACTTGTGGTCAGTGAACCTGCATGTATATTGAGATTGGTTAAGCTGAACCTGCGTATACCTATCTTTCTTCATTATGTGTAGTTTGATCTGTAATTCTTTGCTGTTAACCTGCTCTACTGTGATCTTTCATCTGAGTGAATTGCCATCAAGGACAACACCTCTATCATAATGTCAACACAAGCTCTTACTTAGTTGGCTTAGTAGCCACATCACTTGAGTTAAAAATCCTTTCCAATGGAACCAACCCTTTGGGGATGATATTCCCCTTTAGTTGCAATATCTTGTGACCATCGATGGTTTCTACCCAACCAACCTGTTGTTCACATGTCATTTCCTTATACTCCTGGTCAATCACTAGGTTTGAAAGCTATTCAATAACCTCCATGAAGCATTTGATTTTTTCCTCATATTCAAGCACCTATTAATACTTGAGATTGTCTGGTATTGAAGGTTTGTACATGACCTCAACTTTGTATCTGGGCAAGGGGTTTTGAGGAGGCTTGAAGTTAATAGTAGCTACAACTAAGGATTAAACCATATGATTTCTATCTATGGGAAAAAAATGGCTATTAAAGGCTAGGGAAAAATTCTCAATCAAATCCCATGCCTCATTTTGATAACCCTTCAATGTTGGATGGTTAGATTGGAATTGATTTTTGATTCCCTTCACCACCATATTTGAATCTCCAAACACTGCCAAGCACCGAATGTTGAAATTTCTAGGAACTTGCAGCCCTAATAAAAAAGATTCATATTTAGCAACATTATTAGCGGCTTCAAACTCTAGCTTGAAAGAATGAGGAATCAAGCTACCTTCTAGAAACACCAACAACACACCTGCTCCATTTCCCTCCATGTAATAAGAACCATCAAAGTATAACTTTCATACTTTATTACACTCTACTGATTGTTTATTTAGCTGGACAAAACATTCCACCTATGTTTCATCCATGCTTTTATCATTTTCCTCTAAGAACAAACAAGAGAAATCCTTCTCTTTACCATACATTGGATCATTATTTGAACAATCGGCCCTTGCAACTGTCTTTACAAATATCGGTTCTCTATATAATCAACGTTCCTCTCCACCAAACACAAGAATGGTGGAATATGTGATCCAGGTGGATATTGGTGGCCACTCGCCTATTCCACTAGGACCCCACCACTATCTCTTTCAATTTTTCAGTTTCCTTAATTGTAGCAAGTTTACTATTTTTGGTATTTTTTTGGGCCTTGAACTTCCAGAGCCGTTTTGAGGCCCTAAACGACATTTTTTGGGAAAACTAGGGCCAACGGGGACTTGTAATTGGTGTTGGTTTGTCAAAAGTTGTAGTCCTCGGATATGTTAGCACCTTGTAATTTGAAGGTTGTAGGACAAATCACAAGAATATAACGTCAAACTGACTTCGGGATGGGAATCTAGCCCTTCCAATCCTAGAGAGGGCTCTCTTTGTAAAATTTATCTTTGTTGCTTGAAAAGCTTAGACTAGTTATGATTGTACTTGGGTTTTGGGTTTTGATTTGGGTTTTGGAAGACTAGTTGTATTCAATTTAATTAGTATCTATTGGGAAATGGAGTCAAAAGGTAAATTGGATAGTTGCATCAAATTTTCATAGAGTAGGAATATTTACTGGATCTTTCAGAATAATAAGTGGATGATGGAAGAACAATGAAAACCTTCAGTAGAACTAAAGAGAAATTAAGAATTCTTTAGTGTGGCCTTCAGTAGAAAACATACAGATTGCAAAAGTAGCCAGAAGAAGGCACTCAAAAGTAAATCTTATTCATCACATTTATGTTTTGCAATTGGAATTTAGATGATTATAGTGAAGAGATGACAGTGAAACACTTTAACATAAGGAAAACATCACCAGTTCTAAGCCACAAGAATCCTATGAATGGTCTTCTTAGTATTGATGCTCCATTGCTTTAAAAAAAACTTACAATGCTCCAACAAATCACTAATATTTCTGATCTCAAACAATCGACCTCTAATACCTCAAAATTAGAAGTATTTATACAAAATTTACGAACTGTTTACAATAAATGATGTCTCTAATAGATAGGACATTTTTAGACTATAGATGAACTAAAAGCTCTAACTGCTACAGTTTAATAGTTCTGGTGGAATGTGCTGTGAAAATGTTGTTACTATGGAAGTGGGAGTAGGTAGGATGTGGACCCAAATTTATGGTTGTGCTGGCAGCTAAACTAGCAGATGTAGATGTATCTCTCTTTTTCTTAGTAATTCACTCAATTGCTTGCTAATCCTCTGACTTGATAATCTGAGACTTCTCTCACTGATGGTTGATCTTGTGACTGCCATGCTATTTTATCATTCATTAGTGTCACAAAATATTTTGGAAAATATATAATAATATATATATTTGAATAATATCTCCAAAATATTTTAAATGAAATTTATAATTAAATTTCTACAAAACTATGTGTTGTTTCCAATCCGTGGTTTTTCTTTCTCTTTCCATGAATTCACAAAATCATGTGTAGTTTTGTTTCTATTACTCCTTCCTCTGTAAATTCATTTTATGTGCATGTAAATTCCTTTTACCCTTGTAGAATACCTGGATGGTTTTGCAAAACCATGTGTTGATTTGTATGGTTGGAAGAGTATTCTCACTTTACTCTTTTACATTCACCTGCAACATGATTTTACACATCTGAATTGATTTCACCATGCTAAAACCGTTTTACCTTTGAATCTCATTACACAACCTTAGTGTCATATTTCCTGTAGCTATATAATTTTACCTCAAGTATGGTTTCAACTGTAGCTCTAAAATATTACTGCATTCTCATATCTCTGTATTTCACTTGAAATTAATCCACCCTATATTTTCGTAACATTTATAAGATTCAAAACCAAAATAGTTAATGGTTTATCGCACCACTTTAAAGTGGTAGGTGGTATTATTTTAGAGGACACGATATAATGTGGGGTTGCCATGTAGCAAAAAGGCGGGTGCGGAAAACAACTAATCTCGTGGGATGTTAAGTGTTGGATGAGCTGACTGTGGGATATGGAATTTGAACTGTTCATTTATTTTTACGAATCTCAAGGAGATTAAAAATGAAGGGGGTTTAATTCTTAGTGCAGGGTGCGATATGGAATTTGAACCGTTCATTTATTTTTACAATCTCAAGGAAAAAAAAAATGAAGGGGGTTTAATTCTTAGTGCACGGTGGGCCATTGGTTGACTTTGTAGGGGGAAGAGGTAGTATAGGCTTGTGGGGAGAAACTAATATAAAGTCCAAAACTTTATATTAATAGGGTTCTATGAAGTAAGGGGTAGAAAATGGGATTATATATATATATATATATATATCTATATCTATATCTATATCTATATCTATATCTATATCTATATCTATATCTATCTATATCTATATCTATATCTATATCTATATCTATATCTATATCTATATCTATATCTATATCTATATCTATATCTATATCTATATCTATATCTATATATATATATATATATATATATATATATATATATATATATATATATATATATATATATATATATATATATATATATATATACCTTATGGGATTTATCCCACATTCACAAGGGAACATTATTCATGGTGGTTTATGTAAGCCCATAGTTACATTGTGTTTTGACAAAATAAGCCCAAGGCTACCCACTTATGCTTTGTGTTAGGTGTGTTAGGCTTAGGTATTGTGAATGTAGGTTGCATGGAGTTGGAGTTGGAGTTAAGCTTTCAGGCTTATCTTTTATGCACATTTCAATAAAATCCAAGGCTTTAAAACTAGAGGCTTTGCAATATATAACCTTTTTGTCACACAAACCTATTCTTAATGATTTGAAAGCAGGTATTCAGCCTATGTTGGGGTAATATTCAAATGAATTAACAAAGAAAGTGGGTGATAAAGCAGGAAGATGAGTAAAGGATGATGTAAAATGGAGAGGAAGCGGGATGAGTCAGCAAGCCAAAAGCTTCATCATGAGAGTAGCAAATAATATCTGAATCATTAGATTTCCTATAATTATAGGACCCTAATAGGATAGATCATTCTAATGAGGTATTGTGTGCATCAAACAAATTTCGTATGCCAAAGTTACAGCCCTAGGAATTAGATGTACCAATTTACCCAAATGGGGCCCATAGTTTTAGTGCTTCATCTCCTAGGGTTAGGGTTTTCCATTATTTCCCAAAAATAAATAGGCCTTTGAGCCTCATTGTAACATTGTTTAGAAGCATATAGCTACCACATCTCTTCTCAGAGATAAGTTACCATCGCCCGAGCTAGTATTATTTCAATTCTATTTGTAAGCATATCTTAGTATTTGATATTAATGAAATGAAGTGTTATTTCTGCTGCATCTCTGTATTTATGGTTATATATGTAATTTGTTGTGTTCCTGTTTAAGTTTGGATCAGTGGTATTAGAGGATATGATCTTTCTTTGCTTTTCTTTGGATGTCCCCAACAACGTCGAGATATAAGGATTTAGGGTTCACACTGGTCGAACCTTTACAAGACAAGCCTCGCAAATCCTAATGGCCTCCCATGGCAGAAGAGGAGAAAGATGAGGGGGTAGGAGATCCTTTCAAAATCTTGTTCGAATAAGCCCTCGAGCGATAGAGGAACACAATGATAGACAGCATTTCCCAAATCCCTTAGCAGCTACCCAAGGGCAACACATCTCCTTCTGGTAGCTACTGTGGAAGCGCCGCACCTTTTAAGATATAAGTTAACTTTAACATACCCATATTCGAGGGTCAGATAGATATTTGGTACTCAAGTACTGATAGTGCCTACACATGAACATCTAGGATGAGATGGAGTTCCTGGACATCTCCTCGTTCGGCATGACATACTGATACATTGTCAAGATCGCGCATAATTTTAAATAGGAAAATGGATAATTTGATTCTATGAATCCAAAAAAGGGAAAGGCTCCCCCAAACCAGAGAACAAAGGAAAAAACCAAGGTTGGGTGACCCAGGACAAATCGTCAAAGCCAAAAGAAAACAACAACACCACGAAGTCAAAGAAGGACACAGGAAAGTGGTGTGAGTTCCATAAGAGCCCCACTCACAACACAAGTGAGTGTCTGGCCAAGTAGTCATTGGCAGATGAGTTCAAGGCTTCAAAATTAGATGCATGTTTTTACTTTGAGTGAAAAACCAACAAGGGGAATGAAAAATGGAAGAAAATTATTGATGTGGATCTCAGTGCGACTGTTTCCACCACCAATATGCAGAAGAATGAACCTGAAGCACTAGATGAGGCGCAAATCCCAATGGCCTCCGATGGCAGAAGAGAAGAAATATGAGGGGGTACGAGATCCTTTCAAAATCATGTTCAAAGAAGCCCTCGAGTGATAGAGGAATGCAATGATCGACAAAATTTCCCAAATCCTTTAGCGGCTACCCAAGGCTGACACATCTCCTTCCTATAGCTACTGTGGAAGCACCACAACTTTTAATATATAAGTTAACTTTAACATACCCATATTCGAGGGTTAGATAGATGCTAATGCCATAGATAAATGGTTAAATATGCTAGAAGGATATTTTTTTGTTCATGATTTTTCCAGTTGAGAAAAGATTACTCTTACACTTATCAAACTCATCCCCCATGTAAAGGACTGGCGGTAAACCTACTGTGAGAAGGAGGACAAAAGTAAACCCTCACTATTTTTGGCCACACCCACTTGGGATTCTTTCCAGGATGCCATTAAGGAGAAATACTACCCTTCAAGAGCTATGAGGATAAATACATAAAGTGGACCATGCTGTGACAGGGAAGGGACCAATAGGTACCCGAGTTTAACAATGATTTTCATACTCTTCACACGAAGTTGAGTATGAAGTATTCTGAGAAACATTTGGTACTCAAGTACCAATGGTGCCTATATAGGTACATCTTTCCCTACTGAGCTGTATGAATGGATCACGAAGTTAACAGATAGCCAAGGAAGGTGGAAGCTCGATGGCCCTATTATGTGGACCCCAGAGTTGGTGTGCAGATTAGAAGCATCAAAGGATAAGATCGTGTGTGTTGTTGATCACTGGCTTGATTGCATTAAAGGAGGGCTCATTACTGAGTTCGCAGTAGATACTTCAGTTAGTTATAGTGAGGTAGAACGACTCTTTCTCAAAGGACCATGAGGTAAGTATATAAAGTCTCTGAATACTTGGATTACAATTCTATTGTATGAAAATAGGGTCATGCAATTACCTTGATGTTTGGAGCTACGCAAAGTGGAAAAACCTATAGAAATGTAGGAAGTAAGGGACCAAAGAATAGCCCTTTCATTTCACCTCCGCGAGGGGACGAGGAAGAGATCGCGATGGTCTCTCTGTGAAGTGCGATCCATATGATAAGGCAAAGAATTCCACGCATACCATCCCCATCCACACTACCACCAACTTCACCACCATCACCTCCATATTCACCCATACCACCTCCGCCACCACCGCGAGTCAATATGGCAAGCACGATAAAATTACCTGTGTTCAAGGGAGTAGGAAATGAAGATCTGGACCAGTTTTGGTTCGTGATAAGAGCCGTATGGGAAGCGTAGGGGGTTACAGATGATAATATAAAGAAAGCAACGTTGGTCAGCCCCCTGTAGGACTCCGTGCTGACTTGTTATATTAAGCATTCCAATGACAATCTGAATGTGGGAATCACAGAAATCCAAGTAGCGCTAAACAGAGAATTTAGCAGGCCGAAGTCTAAAGCACAATCGATCATTGGGTTCAAAGAAATCACGATGCTACCAAGCGAAACTCTTTGGGAGTTGGATCAGAGGTTGAAGTGTATGATTTGCGAAGCTAATATGAATTTGACCGATGGACAACATCGTAAATGTTTTGTCGCATCGTTAATGCCACAGTTAAGGAGCGTGCTATCGCAGCAGAAGTTAATGACTCAGGAAAAGGCCTTAGAAATCACAATGAGGCTACATGAGACCCCAATTCAGGATCCTAACTTGGGAGTTCAATAGATCCACGCACAATTGAAAAACTTATGCCTTGAGATGCAAATTCTGAAATAGGACAGGACAGCTCGCCTGGAAGCGCGTTAAGAGATATGGTGTGTAAAATGAAAGGTTCAGGGTCATGATGAGGAAAACTTCCCGGTGTTCACAAATTACCTCACGGGAGGAGGACCAATGTCGTTAAGGCCGGAAGCATAAGCAAGACCTAGTGCGACACCTGCTTTGTGGTGTGTGATTTGTTAAATAGGAGGGAAACATGTTACAGACAAGTGCCATTTGTTGTAGAAGTAATCTCAAAATTCACAGCAATTGTTCTGTAACTTTTGTAGGTCAGTAGGACACGATGAGCGCACTTGTAGAAGTGTTACCGAGAAAAGTGTCTATTTAGAACTGCTCTATCCCACTAAGGTGTGACAGCTGCCTTAGAAACAAACAGAGAAAACTACTTTTGTATCTCCTTTATGAACTATAAACAAAGAGGAATAGGAAGAACCAACCCGTGTCTTGCGCTAGTCCTTTGATCCAATCTCTCTCCTCTTTGACAACTTCTAGCTACCTGCTCCCTTACTTGCCCAGCTTCACCAAGTACCTGTAAGATCACAGAAGAAGAAAACTATACAAAGACATGGATTTATATTCATAAACAACTTAGGATCAGATTTAAGTTAACCATACAAATGTAACAAGTATCAATGATACAAAAGCATGGAGAAGAAACTCAAATAGTTTTTATTGATATACAAGAAGATCCAGGAGGAGTTACAACCGATGATTCCTGACCCAGCATCAACCTCCCAGCAAAGAAGCCCATCTTCACCTCCAACAAAGCATAGATCACCCAATTCTCTGATATGTGTCTCAAAACCAACAGTAATTCCTTACAATGTGCAAAATTCCAGCCTCTGGATCTCTGGGATGAGGGATCCATATATAGATGTATGCAAGGATGATGAGTCAGCTTATGATTTGATTAGTGGCTTCTCTCTGTCAGTTCTTGCTTCCACTTGGAGACTGAAGGCCTCTTACTCATCCTTGGTCGAATTCAGTGAGGCAAGTGTCATAGGAGAAGATTCTGGAAGCTTCCATTGTCTCTCCACCTCGCGGAATGACACTGCCATTTGTCATTTCCCGCTCAACACACCCTGGTAGTGCATTTAGGTGCGTTGCAATGCACCTAGCCAGTGGATTTAGGTGCTATGCAATGCACTTAGCTAGTGGAGCAGCTGAAATGATCCTGTTTTGACTTATTCTGAGCAGTTTCTGGTGGAGAACTTCTGGGAGAAGCTGTAATTTGTTGACCTTGTTCCTTTAGGGGTTAGAACAACACTTTTAGGGACTTAGGAGTCCTTGGTTTATGGACATTTCATGCTTAGAGCTGTAAGGCACAAAAATTTCTATAACAGTTGCCCCCTAAAGTATGAGGCCGTTTATCTGGTGAAATGCTTTATTATGAGGATCCGAAGTTCTTTCAATGCTGGGAGGAGACCTGTAATAAGATACAATACAATACATTATCTTCATACTGCTTTCATGATCTGGCTGAGGCGGGCATTCCCATGCTCAGCTTTATAAATTTACTTTCATGTACATAGGACAGACAATCGTCTGATGGTAGACTGATGATTCTGATAGAGCCATCATCCTTGTGGTAGGATGATTATCTATGCTGTAATGTTGTACATTTGAATGTCTTTATTTCCATGAATATATATCACAGCCCGGATGGATGAAACTATATCCGGGGTCTTTAATCTCGTCCGATCTTCACTCGAAGTACAAGTCGATCCATGTGAGAAATGTTCTGAAGTCGAACATGGAAAGACATCGCTTGATTACCAGTCAATGATGTAAACTGTTAACAAGCGCGAGAGGAATCACCGATAATGATAATGATCCTCAAGGTACTGCAGTATAATTCACGTGGTGTGAATAAAGGACTTGGCGTCGAACACCATGCAAAATCTTTCGGTCGAAGGTCATTGATGTAAACCCGTCGCCGGAAGTGAGAAACTTGCCATTGAGGCATGCAAGTTTCAAAGTACTGAATGGGGTGTTCCTAGACCAACTTCTTGGATAATGAGCTGATGTCAACAAGAAGTGATCCGTCATAGGAGGGCCTTAATGAATCCCACATCAATGACACGGAACGGAGCAAATGATTTTGAGGAAGTGAAAACGATCTGATGATATATGGTTCAGGGTGGCGGTCATGAAAGAATGGAGTATAATTTATGGTAGTGGGCGGGACACAGGTGGCCTTTCTGGATGACTTCTCTTGAACATATCGGCGACACTGATGTGATGGATTGGTAGCATTAAACCCAAATGTGGATGGTATGGCGTGACCATGGCGATGTTACCGGTGAATGAAACAACCCAACTCGACTCGGGCATGGAGCGGAAGTGTCATGTTCAAGAGCGACTTGCTACCAATAAAGATTCTTTGAGTTTTCTTCCCAATTTTTCCCTAGTCATTGCTGACCAGTACCTCTTTATTTTTGTCAAGCTTGAGGAGGATAACATATGCTTGTTCTATAATTTTCCCTTTGGGCAAACCCATCGCTATGTTTTAACGAGCCTAGCGATAGTGAAACTTGTTCTCGTCTAAAGACAAGTTTGTCGCTATTAACCTTTTTAACGAGTTTAATGACAAAGATAACTCGGTCCTTTTCATTTTTAGAGAGTCTGAAAAGGTACGTAAAGGTAACTCCAAAATTCCTTTTTCGTCATCTAATCCCTTAAGTCCGAAAAAGTATAAAATAATACAGAAGGGATGAATTTTCGATAGCTTTAACGAGCCGAACAAAACAAGCGCTCGATCTTTTTGTGCAATAATCCCTCAGGTCCAAAAAGATTAAAATCTAGAGGAGGGATAGCACTTCCTGTCCCTTTAACGAGCTGGAAGGCCAAGGACTCGGCAATCTTTTCATATTTTACGAGTCAGTTGAAAAGAGCTTAAAGAAGACTCGTCTTTTGAGGAACGAGTGATATAATGGGTAGCAGCTGATTCCATGTAAGGTTTGGAATTTCCCATTCACGGCAGTGTCACAAGGATGGCTAGTGAAATCACTCTTCGCAGATGTTCCTCAAAATGGGTAAACAATCAAGTGGAGGTGAATGATCGGCCAATGAAAAAGTGGAGGTGACGGTACAAACACGACCAAGGCTTTAATGGCTGAAGTACTACATTCACGGTGGTTATTTACCGGGGAATAGTTCATTTTTTAATGAGCTTAAACGCGGGTGGAAACATTTTCTTGATGCGGGTTTATTTTTTAACGAGCTTGAACCTTGCGGTAACACTGCTCGATGTGGGTTTATTTTTTAACGAGCTTGAACCTTGCAGTAACATTGCCCGTGGCGGGTTTATTTTTTAACGAGCTTGAACCCTGCATAATAATGCAAATCGAGGTGCATGCCCCCTAAGCTTCATTGCATTCAACTCGGTGGTTGGAATGAAGGTTTACCTTTGAGATTTGGAACGGGGATTTGTTTCATTTTTTAATGAGGTTGACATAGTAAAAGATCTATCCTCACGACTCCTTGTTTCATTTTTTAACGAGGTCGACACGAGATAAGAACCATCCTCGAAATCCACCGTATTTACAGTATTTGATAGAAAATCAAAAACTGATGGATGATTAAGGTTGCTGGAATAATCTTCGTGGTAATTCGGAAGATGGGAGCGATGGTGGTAATCTTTCCATGGTGCCTCTCCTATCATCATTGATTGACTGATTCCTTCGTCTGTAGAATGTACATGCGACCAAGGATCTGAAGAGGTGCCATATTCTTTAGACCTATCTATCCAAACACTCGATGAGCGTTGATTTGGGTTTGCCCCCCAGGCCAAGAAAATTGATTGCTACAATATTTCTATTAGGGCGATGATCCATGCTGACAAAATGTTTAGGAATCTTCCGAATCCATTAGATATAGAAGATTTCATATTGCAGGTTTCCACTGTGGCCACTTCCACCAAATTGCTTGGAGGTGGTAGGGAAAAAGTACCCATTAAGGCAGGGTCTTTTAGGAGGCCTACTCCAATATTTTGAAGTGAGTGATTGCTTTCATGGATCATTGGAATGCTTCCCGTAACTTGTGAACTGTTGGGGAGAAATGTTTGTTGGTCGACGATTGTAATTCCTCCTTGGAAGGGAAATGCAATCTTCCTGAAGTAGGTCGACACAACTGCGGCCATGGCATATATCCAGGGCCTTCCCAGTAGGATGTTGTAATCGAGGTTTCCGTCGATTACTTCAACATCAATTTCTACTGTTTTGCCCCCTAGTTCAACTTGCAAGTTACTTAAAATCCCGTATGGGGTGTATGATCGTCCATCAAATGCTTTTAATGTCGTTGACGATCTCGACAAGGGTGGTGAGCCTAAATTTTTCCAGCAACTCATCGACATAATACATGTAGATGCCCCCTCATCAATAATTGTTCGATGAACAGTTTTGTTGAGGACTTTCACTTGAATAAGGAAAGCTAGTTGAGCTGGTAACTGAGGGTCATATCCTTTATGATCAAAGGCCACAAGATTGGAATCCATTGGGCCAATCCCACCTATTGCTGATAATAAAGCTTGCTTTTGGGAGGGGCAATTTTGCGGTACCTCAAGTGTCGACATAGCGGACGGCGATTGAGCCATGTCCTCTATTATATTATAATTCTGTGCTACTTTTGCACGAGGATTAAATGTTGATTTGTGTACTACTCCCTTTGGTGACTTTATCATTGGTTCAGCAATGATGGGTGGCACAACTTCAGTCAAAGTTGTTGTCGAACTACTAGGTTGTTCATTAGCCTTGTTATTCGACAGCTGTGGATTCCCATAATCTTTATTCCTTGTCAAAGCATCATTTTGCTGCTTTGAGATAGACAACATAAGCACTTGGGATCGGGAAGCATTTTGATTAGCAACCAGTTTGGTTCCCAGGTTTGGAAACGGATCAGTCAATACTGCTGAGGTTTTTGAACTCTTAAAGAGTTTCTTAACTTCAGCTTTATGTGGACAATCTCTCGTCCAATGATCCTCATCGCATATATGACACCCCGGAGGGGGTTTCCTTTGCCCAGAAGGGTTTGTAGAAGGTTTTGCAGGAGATGACTCATCCTGCTTATTTTTTCTCCCTTTCTTTTTCTTCTTGTCCCCTGGTTGCTTCAGTTTTTTGCCCTTGTCGGTCGACACGGCATTTACTTCCGAGCCAAGAAGTTCCTCATTTGCATTTTGACTGGAAATCTTACGGGCCTTTTTAGATGTAGCCTTTGTCGATTTCGTGTCATTGTTTGATTTAGGAGGAGGAGGAACTGAGAATTCCGGTCTAGGGGCGTCAGGTATTTTATCGTAGAGCGTGCCGGACTGAGTGTAAATCAAGTCCAAATATTGTGCACGAGCGATAACTTGCTCTTCTGTTATGACTCCCCCCTTTGCCACATCTTCCGTGATGGAAGGCAGTAATGACTTGATAAACCATTCAGCTAAGAGCTGATCGGGGACGTACGTTTTTACCATCCTATGATGATGTCGCCACTCATGTATATGATCAGATATGTGAGTGGCCGTTGTCTGTTTGAAGTTGGTAAGAAGTTCGGTTCCCGTTTCGTACCTTATCAGTAACTGAAAATGGGTTAAAAAGGTTGTGGCTAGGGTACTGAAGTTGTCGAATGAAGCTCTAGGCAATTCGATATACCATTTTGCTGCCGGACCAGTTAACGTCGTTTGAAAAAGGCGAAGCCTAATCGAATCATCGTTTAGGGTGTTTGATGAACACCACAGATGAAATGTCATCACATGATTCGACGGGTCTTCACCCGGATTTCCATTAAATATAGGAATATCTGACGGAAGTTTATGCAGAATCGCTGGCCACCAAGGGGCATAAGTAATTGGATCATTCGTCAGCCGGTTTAGATCTGGTAATTCTAGAGTTGCTACAAAGGGCAACTGTTGATTCAGGTTAGGCGAAGCATACCCAGGATAAGATGGAATCGCCTGAGCAGTGGGTCTTTGCATACCAGCATAATGTATTTGATGCTGGCAACTTTGACAAGGTTGATGGGCATAACCATTATAATATGGTTGTTGATAATCGCTTTGGAAATGCGATTGCCCATTACTTACAAAGACTTGTTGCTCGGGTCCTTGATATGATTGCTGGAATGGGGGTTGTTGAGTTTGAACCAGCCCTGGTTGTTGGACCATTTTCTTTTGACCAATACTGGATGATTGACCAAGATGAGGAGTCACAGTACTTGTCTGAGCCTGAGTTGCTCCATACAAGGAGGCACTAACCTGAGGTTGTGATTGAGTCGTTGAGACAAGAGGCTGTTGTATTGCAACCTGAGAAACTTGGTGTTGACATACAACAGGTAGCGCTTGTACTTGCGATGAAGTCACCATAGCAGGTATAGTGGGAATATTCGACACAGGGTGGACTGGTTGCATTGAATATACAACCCTTGGTTGCTGAGGCAGTATTGGTACCCAACCGTTGGATGTAATTCCAGTTTGACCTGAACTTTGTTGTAAACTCCCATATGGTTGTTGTTCGGGACGGAACAATGAAAAGGCATACTGCCCTCCATTTGGTGGAAATCCAGTACTTAAAGGGTAGATTGGCCCTTGAAGACATATTGGATCAACTTGTTGAGTTTCAACATAAGAAATACTAGATGATAATCCAGATGAAGAAATAGGAACTGACCACGTCGTCGAAACAGTCCCCGATTGGACTCCAGCTTGTTGTTGAAAACTTGCCAAGACAATTGGTATACCATCGAACATCGTTGGAGTAGCGGCAGGAGGCTCTGCCACTGCTGCATCGGATGACACAGTCCTCGATGTTGATGGTTGTTCAAACATATCTAGTCTATCCAAAAGATTTCCTAGCGATTCTACAAGAACTTGTGATGAAGGGAGACTAACTGCGAAGATCAACGAGGGAAAGGTGATGATTATTCCGTTTAAAATAAATTCTAGACGCTTTGACACAACTTGTTTTTCAATTTTTAAGAGTCGAGAAAAAACAAAAGATGACTCTAGTCTCCTTCGATTTTTAATGAGCCTGAAGTGACAAGTGCTCAGATGGACCTTTTCCGTTAAGGAGTCTGAAAAGGAATGAAAGGGACTGCTCTAGAGATCTAGGTAGAGGGAGTACCAAACCAATCGCAAAACTGTAGAATACTTTTTATGGTACGACAGTCAATCTTCCCGAATGCTGTGTTCAGTGCGTTGCGATCGATAGGGTGGCAGACACGGCTTCCTATGGATAAAGGATTTAAGCCTATAGGGGTCTCCCAAAATATACTCGACGGTACGTGGGAGCACAAGTCCTTACTGGCACTTATCATCTCAAAGTGGAGGAATCACCCAACCATCAGTGAGGACAACAGTTACCAGGCTTTACAACGCCGGAATACGGCTCTAGTCTAGACCTCTAAATGTTGTGCGTTAAGTTCCAAAGCGTTGTTAGATTCATTGAATTTATTTTAAGTTGATCTTGCTTATGAAGTTTGCCTTTTGGGTTCACCACGAGATGTAGATGTAATTCCTAAAATGCAATCTAAAGATGATAAACAAACTTTTATCTCTTTTGTGCAATGAAAATCCTAGCTACTAGAGGAAAAGGAAGACACAATCTTTTCACAAAGAGCAAAGAGCACACTGTAAATGCACTTTCTTAAATCAAGCCAAACAGACTGTCTATATGCAAATGCACATGCATGTATTTGTTTTTGACTTTCTTAGTATTGATGCTAAAAAGAAAGTTGATGTACAAATCTGAATTTTCTTTCAAGCGACAAACACAAACAAGCTTCTTTTCGAAATCCAAAGGTAGAGATGATTACGACACTTTATGATTTTGAAATAAATACTCGTTTTGACACTAGAAAGTCACAAATTCAGACCAAAGGCAATAGTAAAAGCATAGTCGACCATCAATAGAGAGCAAACTTTCTCCTATGATCGAAATCGACACTTGCAACAGATCTAAATCAAAGGATGACAGTACGACTATTCTACTTTCGCAATGGAAAACTGTAAATGACTCAACAAACACACAAAAACATCTACAGTTCTTTTGTACAAAGGAGGCAGAATATCAGCAAGGAAAATGGGTTTGAAACAGTCATATACTGATCACAGGCTGCAAAATTCAGAGACAAAACTGAAAGAATGAAGCAAAGAACCTCAGCTGCACAGGGCTAGGCTGATCAGTGCACCTGTTACACAGAGAAACTGCATTGCAGCGCAGGTTGCCCTTTCGGGAAGTGCGTTGAAATGTAGAACCTCTTCACAGTGCCTGCACTGGGGTAGAAACGAGAATTCTATCCGGGTTCTGGGTCACGGTTTGCAGTTTAGTCTTTGGTTTTTGGCTGAGTAAAAGCAATCAGTAATGCACAATCAGGGGTAGATCTAAGGAGGGTCTAAGAGCTATCACAAGGGCAATCATATAGTCTATGAATCAGCTGTTCAAATCATAAACAGATCCAGCGAATGGATTGAAGTAGCAGATGTCTACTTTGCATTTGTTATGGCAAATGCAGTTCGAATGCTACTTATAAGTTTATGACGCAAACAACAAGAGATACACAAACAAACTAATTAGACAATCATCCCTAGTGGAGTCGCCATTTTGTTACCGAGAAAAGTGTCTATTTAGAACTGCTCTATCCCACTAAGGTGTGACAGCTGCCTTAGAAACAAACAGAGAAAACTACTTTTGTATCTCCTTTATGAACTATAAACAAAGAGGAATAGGAAGAACCAACCTGTGTCTTGCGCTAGTCCTTTGATCCAATCTCTCTCCTCTTTGACAGCTTCCAGCTACCTGCTCACTTACTTGCCCAGCTTCACCAAGTACCTGTAAGATCACAAAAGAAGAAAACTATACAAAGACATGGATTTATATTCATAAACAACTTAGGATCAGATTTAAGTTAACCATACAAATGTAACAAGTATCAATGATACAAAAGCATGGAGAAGAAACTCAAATAGTTTTTATTGATATACAAGAAGATCCAGGAGGAGTTACAACCGATGATTCCTGACCTAGCATCAACCTCCCAGCAAAGAAGCCCCTCTTCACCTCCAACAAAGCATAGATCACCCAATTCTCTGATATGTGTCTCAAAACCAACAGCAATTCCTTAGAATGTGCAAAATTCCAACCTCTGGATCTCTAGGATGAGGGATCCATATATAGATGTATGCAAGGAGGATGAGTCAGCTTATGATTTGATTAGTGGCTTCTCTTTGTCAGTTCTTGCTTACACTTGGAGACTGAAGGCCTCTTACTCATCCTTGGTCGAATTCAGTGAGGCAAGTGTCATAGGAGAAGATTCTGGAAGCTTCCATTGTCTCTCCACCTCGTGGAATGACACTGCCATTTGTCATTTCCCGCTCAACGCACCCTGGTAGTGCATTTCAGTGGATTTAGGTGCTATGCAACGCACTTAGCTAATGGAGCAGCTGAAATGATCCTGTTTTGACTTATTCTGAGTAGTTTCTGGTGGAGAACTTCTGGGAGAAGCTGTAATTTGTTGACCTTGTTCCTTTAGGGGTTAGAACAACACTTTTAGGGACTTAGGAGTCCTTGGTTTATGGACATTTCATGCTTAGAGCTGTAAGGCACAAAAATGTCTATAACAAGAAGCTATGAGGTAATGATGGATAAAACTCCCACCTATAGGGTTTAGGCCGAAACGCAACCCATAGACCAGAATGTAGTTCGGTGCGAACTAGATTTTAGGGTCGCAGATGAGGCTGAGGTGGATGAGGACGTGGAAGAGGTCGCAGACAGTTGATATGCTACAATTGTGGAGGGCCAGGAAATTATGCCCGTGATTATATGAACCGAACGCATCCATCATGTCTATATTGTACATTATTTGATCATGAGACGAAAGATTGTCCTATGGTGATAGCTAGGATACACGACAAGGGAGCGCTACCACCTCCCTCGACTTAGAACTAGTAGATTATGAGGTCTGAGCTATGTGAGGAAGATCCAAATGTGAACATTGTGCTCTGAAGTGGAATCATGATGGGAGATGATAAAGGAAAACAACCCAAAGATAGTACTTGGGTTTGCAAGGCTCCGACAAAAGAAGCAAAGTTTGATTTGGAGCATGCTAAGGAAACCTTCATGGAAGCTAAGAAAAGCTTCATCGATGCCTCCACTTCAGGAAGCAAAGATAGACTAGAGCCCGAAATGGACCGATCTATGCTTACGACATTCCTGGAAACATGCATGAAGTTACTATGCGAGAGTAAGGTTGTAAAGGGACAATAGGAACTCATTAACAGATGCGATGGGATCACACCAAGAGAACCGTGCATAGTCTGGAAGATTGGAAATCATACGATGAGGACGAGAAGAGAAATGAGGTTAATCACGTAGATTGGAGAATATGAGATGGACCAAATAATTCTTGACTTACGATCAGCTGTGAACATTGTACTGAAGCAGACATGGGAGTGCATGGGGCAGCCTATGCTGCAATGGTATCCTATTCAGTTGTGAGTGGAAAACGAGTAGAAGATAATACCTATGGGGCAATTGCAGGGAATCACTGTGGATATTGAGGGAGCGAGCGCATTAGCCAAATTTGAAGCAATAGATATTGTTGATGACAACAATCCCTACCCTGCGCTCTTAGGAATTGATTGGGTCACTAACATGAACAGGGTGATTAATCTGAAGAAGTGCAAGATGATTTTTGAAAAGAAATCTTTGCGTGTAGTTATACCTTTGGACCATGCGGAAGGATCACACTATACAGAGCCAATGCGCGACTATGAAAGATAGAACTATTTGGACTGCATCTACAAGATAACTGCGTGAGAGCAAGAAGGGGTAAATCCCACCTCAGATGGATGGATCTCAAGGGATCGCAAAAGCTCCTGAACGTTGCATTCTGATGAGGAGATAGAGCGATAGTAGAACTGGTTACACGAGGTAACCACGTTGAATTGTAATATGATGAAAAGGTCATTGCGTTGCGTATTGACAGAAGTAAGGGATCTGGCTACTTATGATGGGTTAAGTGAGGTAGATAGTTTCCTAGACAAGTTTGAAAGGGAGGTGTCGGAAAAGCAATGTTTCTAGGCCTTAAATTGGGTATTGCACTCTATGCCTGCAAGGTGGTGGGGTACACACAAAACGGGCTTTGAGAACTAGCATGAATGTAGAAGAATGACGCGCATGTGGTTTGGAAAGCCTAAAGTGTGATTGATAGATAAATGTAATGGGTAGGATAAACCACGTGCACATCTAGCTAGGTGGATGTTGACATATGGAAAATAAGCTACGTGGATGCACATGAACTTCACGTTGGGAGATATGGTGAATAAGCATGTGTTGGGGGGGAAATTGCACAAACGACTCCTCAAGTTGGAATGACAGAATGTGGAGAGAATGACTGCACAGAAGATTCTTTCTGCAGGGTTGTGGTGGCCAACCCTTCATCAGGATTCAAAAGCACATTGCAAGGGTTGTGATGTATGTCAAAGAACAGGTAAACCATCGCGAAGTAACAAGATGAATTTGAATCAGCAAATAATGTTGTAGCCCTTTGAAAAGTAGGTGATCGAATTTGTAGGACTTATCAAACCTCAAGGAAAAATAGGCGTGAGATATATTATCACTACAACAGAGTACCTAAATCATTGGGAAGAAGCGCAGCTGATAAAAAACTGCATGGCCACCATGACCGTGAAGTTTCTGTTTGAACACATATTGACACAATTTGGATGTCCAAAGATCTTGATGAGCGACCGTGGTACACATTTTCTGAATGAGACGATCAGCACGCTGATAGAAGAGTTTCAGGTGTATCGTTAGAAAAGCACACTGTATCACCCACAAGCCAACGGAATAGTAGAAGCATTTAAAAAAGTATTCGATACTATGCTGACCAAAGTATGCAATGTGTAGCGAAGTGATTGGGACCTGCACATACCTGCAATATTATGGGCTTATAGGATGACATGCAAGAAACTGACAGAGAAGACACCTTTCCGACTAGTCTATGGAGTGGAAGCTATAATGCCAATGGAATACATCATGCCTAGTCTGTGCATAGCATCACTCAAAGGTATGATTGACCGTGGAGCCCTGGAGGAGAGGCTCGCACAGTTGGAGGAACTTGAGGAAGAACGATTTTTGGCTGGCTTTCACCAACAGGTACAAAAGCAGCATGAAAAGGCCTAACATGATTGACATATTAAGTTACGCACCTTCAAGGTGAACAATTTGGTGTTACTGTATGATAGGAATTTTGATAAATTCCTGGGAAAATTTAGAATGCATTGGCTAAGACCGTATGTTATTAAGGAGGTCACAGACGGAGGCGTGGTGTAGTTGGCAAAGTTAAATGGAGAACCTTTCCCCTGAAAAGTGAATGGCAGTTGTTTGAAGCCATACATGGGTGGCCCAACTATCTAACTAACCGATTTAAACATAGTCTTAGAACTCTAGGCAACTAAAAGGAGGTGCGGGACTATAACCAGGTACAGGCAAGCAGTTCAGATATCGTGGTCTTTGAACAACACGTGCAGGAGGTACAACAAGTAGCTACTCAGTGCATTGCCAATCTTGCAGCAGTTTGTGCAATGTTGGGAGGTCTCCACGCGAAGATATCCGCACCAACAGAGTGAATTGAGGGCGAGTCACGATGTTTGCGTTAGGGGCCTGTTGGGTGTGGGATCCCCCAAGGGAAGTTTTGGGGCTTAAAGCCCAAATTTTGACTAAATCCAATGTAATGACTCCACGTTTTGTGGGCACGGAGTGCGAACTTGTAAATGAGTCATAGGGTTGTTCGCCCTCATTTTTGTATTGTAATGTTAGCTTTAGAGATCTACCCATGGTCTACGGACCATGGGATTGTATAAATAGAGTGAGGTTGTAAGTTGTAAGGAAAGAAGAGTCATAGATGGAGAATTGAGTCCTATCTATGTGTAGAGATGAGTCTTGGGTCATAGAGTATGAGAAGGCTCTGCAACTGAGTGTGCAGAGGCCTAGTAGTTCGCAGCTTAGCGCGTGGACCCCTGCAGCTGAGTGTGCAGGGTAGGTTGAATCTGTAACCGATTGAAGCATTAATAAAGAGACATTTTATACCATTCATGTGTATTTATTTATTGTTTTCTGTATTGAAGATATTGGGTATAAATTCCATTTCTTCTGTTTATATGTTGTGTGAACATATATGATTGTGTTGATTAAGTGAATATAAGTTAAGGTATCTATTTACACGAAGTTAACTAACAGTTTTAAGAAGATAAGTAAGAACCATGGTGTAACGAGGGGAAATAACATAGATTTCTACCTTAGCAGCGTGAAAGCACCTCAGCCCCTGGTTAGGGCTGCATGAAGGCGATTATAACAGATCGCGAACGCCTTGCAGGTCAGGGTAGTGCACGAAGTGACCTACACGAAGCCATTCACAGTTGGACTAAATTTACCCCTCAAACATCTCAAGGGTGCAAAAACCTGGTTCCAGCATCCACCCATAGTACATCGGGTGAGAATTCAGTCCTCCCTCCATGGGTTGTTGCCAAAAGGGCCAGTAGTGTAGGGATTTGTTTGGATAATTAACTTTGAACTTGGGTCAGGCCCCCTCAAGCCAACAAATGGTTCTGTTGCTGGGATCGGAATCTGATTAGAGATATCTGATGTTGTATCATTGGAATCCAACTAAGAAGGAAATTTAAGGTTGGATGGACAGGAGGACTCAAGAGTTCGCAGCGTAGGAAAATAGGACTCCGCGACTAACAAAAGAGGAGTGGTTAGACTGGTACCTGTACATAGATATCCATAAAATATTTTATGCATCTTTCCCTACTAAGCTGTATGAGTGGATCGCAAAGTTAGCAGATAGCCAAGGAAGGTGGAAGCTCGATGGTCCTATTGTGTGGACCCCAGAGTTGGTGCGCAGATTAGAAGCATCGGAGGATAAGATCGCGTGCATTGTTGATCACTGGCTTGATCAGATTATAGGAGGGTTCATTACTGTGTTCATGGAAGATACTTCAGTCACCTATAGCGAGGTAGAGCGACAATTTCTCAAAGCATCACAAGGTAAGTACGTAAAGTCTCTGAATACTTGGATTAAAATGCTATTGTGTGAAAAGAGGGTTATGCAATTACCTTGATGTTCGGAGCTACATGAAGTGGAAAAATCTACAGAAATGAAGGAAGTAAGGGACCAAAGAAAAACCCTTTGATTTCACCTCCATGAGGGGACGAGGAAGAGCTCACAAAGGTCTCTCCACAAAGTGCGATCCATCTGATAAGGCAAAGAATTCCATGCATACCACCCCCACCGACACTGCTACTAGCTTCACCACCATCACCTCCATCTTCACCCATACCACATCCACCACCACCACGAGTCAATACGACAAGCATGATAAAGTTGTCTATGTTCAAGGGAGTAGGAAATGAAGATCTAGACCAGTTTTGGTTCGTGATAAGACTTGTATGGGAAGCACAGGGAGTTATAGATGATAATATAAAGAAAGCACCGCTGGTCAGTGCCTTGTAGGACTGTGTGCTGACTTGGTATGTTAAGCATTATAATGACAATCTGAATGCAGGAATCATGGATATCCAAGCAGAGCTAAATAGAGAATTTAGCAGGCCGAAGTTTGAATTGGGTTGAAAGAAATCATGATGCTACCAGGTGAAACTCCTTGGGAGTCGGATAAGAGGTCAAAGTGTATGATTTGCAAAGCTAATATGAATTTGATGGATGGACAAGACCGCGAATGGTTTGTAGCATAATTAATGCCACATTTAAGGAGTGTGCTATCGCGATAGAAGTTAACGACTCAAGCAAAGGCCTTAGAAAACAGGATGATGCTGCCTTAGAAATCACAATTAGAGGGATATGCTCTTTCTCTACTTTTCTTTGCATGTCCCTAACGAGGTCGAGATATAAGGATTTAGGGTTCAAACTGGTCCAAACTTTACAAGACCAGCCTCGCAAATCCCAATGGCCTCCCATGGCAGAAGATAAGAAACACGAGGGGGTAGGAGATCCTTTCAAAATCTTGTTCGAAGAAGCCCTCGAGTGATAGAGGAACGCAATGATAGACAAAATTTCCCAAACCCTTTAGTTCCTACCCAAGGGCGACACATCTCCTTCCTATAGCTACTATGGAAGCGCCACACCTTTTAAGATATAAGTTAACTTTAAGATCCCTATATTCGAGGGTCAGATAGATGATGACGCCATAGATAAATGGTTAAATATGCTAGAAGGATATTTTTTTGTTCATGATTTTTCCAGTCAAGAAAAGATTACTCTTGCACTTATCAAAAGTTGGCCCCCATGTGAAGGACTGGTGGTAAACCTACTGTGAGAAGAAGGACGAAAGTACACCCTCACTATTTTCGGCCGCACCCACTTGGGATTCTTTCTAGGACACCATCAAGGAGAAATACTACCCTGCAAGAGCTATGAGGATAAATATATAAAGTGGACCATGCTGCGATAGGGAAGGGACCAATAGGTGCCAGAGTTTACCAATGATTTTCATACTCTTCACACGAAGTCGAGTATGAAGTATTCTAAGAAAAATTTGGTACTCAAGTACCGATGGTGCCTACATAGGTACATCTAGGATGAGATGGAGTTCCTAGACATCTCCTCATTTTGCATGACATACTGATATGCTATCAAGATCGAGCAGAAGTTTAAACAGAAAAAGGAAGACTTTGATTCTGTGAATCCAAGAAAGGGAAAGGCTCCCGCAAACCAGAGAACAAAGGAAAAAACCAAGGTGGGGTGACCCAAGACAAATCGTCAAAGATGAAAGAAAATAACAACACCACGAAGTCAAAGAAGGAGACAGGAAAGTGGTTTGAGATCCATAAGAGCCCCACCCACAACACAAGTGAGTGTCAGGCCAAGTAGTCATTGGCGGATGAGTTCAAGGCTTCAGAATCAGATGCATGTTCTGACTCTGAGTCAAAACCCAGCAAGGGGAATGAAAAAGGGAAGCAAATTATTGATGTTGATCTCGACGCGACTGTTTCCACCACCAATATACAAAAGAATGAACCTGAAGCTCCAAAGGAGGGGGAGTGTCTCTTCCACTCAGAGATGTGGGTGAAGGGTTCAAGACTGCAATTCATTGTCGACAGTGTGTTGGGCATGGGATCCCCCAAGGGAAGTTTTGGGGCTTAAAGCCCATATTTTGTCTAAATCTGATGTAAAGACTCCGCGTTTTGTGGGTGCGGAGCGTGAACTTGTAAATGAGTCATAGGGTTGTCCACCCCTCATTTTTGTAATGTAATGTTGACTTTAGAGATCTACCCATGGTTTGCGGACCACTGAATTGTATAAATAGAGAGAGGTTCTAAGTTGTAAAGAAAGAAGAGTCATAGATTGAGAATTGAATCTTATCTAAGTGTAGAGACGATTTGGGTCGTAGAGTAGGATAAGGCTCTGCAGCTAATTGCGCAGAGGCCTAGTAGTCTGTAGTTGAGTGCGTGGACCCCTACAGCTGAGTGCATAGGACAGGTTGAGTCTGTAACCGATTGAAGCATTAGTAAAGAGAGGTTTTATACCATTCCTACATATTTACTTACTATTTTCTATATTGAATGTAATGGGTTTAAATTCCATTTTTGCTATTTATATGCTATGCGAACATATATGATTGTGATGATTAAGTGAATATAAGATAAGGTATCTGTTTACACGAAGTTAAGTAACAGTTATAAGAATATAAGGAAGAACCATGGTGTAACTTAGGGAAATAGCGTAGATCGCTACCTTAGCAGCGCGAAAGCACCCCAGCCCCTGGTTAGGGATGCGCGAAGGCGATTATAATAGATCGTGAAGGCATCGTAGGTTAGGGCAGTGCACGAAGTGACCTGCATGAAGACATTCATGGTTGGACTAAATTGACCCCGCAGACATCTCAAGGGTGTGGAAACCTGGCTCCAGCATCCCCCCATACTGCTTCAGGTGAGACTTCAGTCCGCGCTCCACGGGCTATTGCTGAAAGGGACAGTAGTGTAGGGATTTGTTTGGCTAATTAACTCTGAACCTAGGTCAGGCCCCCACAAACTAACAAATGGTTCTGTTGCTGGGACCAGAATCTGCATAATGATGTATCATGTCATATCATTGGAATCCAACTAAGAAGGAAATTGAAGTTTTGTTGGACAGGAGGATTCACAAGTTCACAGTGTAGGAAAACAGGAATCCATGACTGACAAAAGAAGAGTGGTTAGAATGCTACCTGTACACAGAGATACATGAAATTTTCTTTGCGTCTTTCCCTACTGAGCCATATGAGTGGATCGCGAAGTTAGCAGATAGCCAAGGAAGGTGGAAGCTCGATGGTCCTATTATGTGGACCCCAAAGTTGGTGCATAGATTGGAAGCATCGAAGGATAAGATGCGTGCATTGTTGACCACTTTCTTGATTGGATTATAGGAGGGCTTATTACTTAGTACGCGGTAGATACTTCAGTTAGTTATAGGGAGGCAGAGTGACGCTTTCTCAAAGTACCGTGAGGTAAGTATGTAAAGTATTTGAATACTTGGATTAAAATGCTATTGTGTGAAAATAGGGTTATGCAATTACCTTGATGTTTGGAGCTACACGAAGTGGAAAAACCTATAGAAATGAAGGAAGTAAGAAACCAAAGAATAGCCCTTTGATTTCACCTCTGTGAGGGGACGAGGAAGAGCTCGTGATGGTCTCTCCGTGAAGTGTGATCCATCTGATAAGGCTAAGAATTCTGTGCATACCACCCCCACCCACACCACCACTAGCTTCACCACCATCACCTCCATATTCACCCATACCACCTCCACCACCACCACGAGTTAATATGGTAAGCATGATAAAGTTGCCTATTTTCAAGGGAGTAGGAAACAAAGATCCAGACCAATTTTGGTTTGTGATAAGAGCCGTATGGGAAGCGTAGGGGGTTACAGATGATAATATAAAGAAAGCGACATTGGTTAGCCCCTTGCAGGACCGCACGCTGACCTGTTATATTAAGAATTCTAATGACAATTTGAATGCCGGAATCATGGAAATCCAAGTAGCGCTAAATAGAGAATTTTGCAGGCCAAAGTCTAAAGCACAATGGATCATTGGGTTCAAAGAAATCATGATACTACCATGAAAAAGTCTTTGGGAGTTGGATTAGAGGTTGAAGTTCATGATTCGCGAAGCTAATATGAATTTGACGGATGGACAACATTGCGAATGGTTTATCGCATCATTAATGCCACATTTAAGGAGCGTGCTATCGCAACAGAAGTTAACAACTCAAGATCCTAACTTGGGATTTCAGCAGATCCACGTGCAGTTGAAATACTTATGCCTTGAGATGAGACCCCGATTTAGGATCCTAACTTGGGATTTCAGCAGATCCACGTGCAGTTGAAATACTTATGCCTTGAGATGTAGAGTCTGAAGCAAGACAGGATAGGTCGCCCGGAAGTGCATGAAGACGTATGGTGCGTAAAATGCAAGGGTCAAGGTCATGATGAGGACCACTACCCAGTGTTCACGAATTACCTCATGGGAGGAGGATAGATGTTGTTAAGGCCAGAAGCACAAGCAAGAACTAGCACAACACCTGCTTTGTGGTGCGTGATTTGTCAAATAGAAGGGAAACACGCTACGGACAACTGCCATTTGTTACAGAAGTATACTCAAAATTCGCAGAAATTGTTCTATATCTTTTGTAGGTCAATAGGACACGATGAGCACACTTGTAGAAGCTATGAGTTAATGATGAATAGAACTCCCACATACAGGGTTCAGGCCGAAACGCAACCACTAGACTAGAATGTAGGAGTGGCGCAAACTAGATTTCAAGGGCACAGACAAGGCCGAGGTGGATGAGGACCTGGAAGAGGTCACAAACATTTAATATGCTACAATTACAGAGGGCCAGGACATTATGCCCATGATTGTATGAACCCAATGCATCCATCATGTCTATATTGTACCTTATTTGATCATGAGACAGAAGATTGTCCTACGATGATAGCTAGGATACGCAACAAGGGAGTGCTACCACCTCCCTCAACTCAGAACCTGTAGATGATGAGGTCTGAGCTGCGCAAGGAAGATCCAAATGTGAACATTGTGCTCCGAAGTGGAATTGCGATGGGAGATGATAAAGGAAAACAACTCGAAGATAGTACTTGGGTTCACAAGGCTTCGACGAAAGAAGCAGAGTTTGATTTGGAGCGCGCTAAGGAAACCTTCATGGAAGCTAAGAAGAGCTTCGTGGATGCCTCCACTTTAGGTAGTAAAGATAGAACAGAGCCAGAAATGGACCCATCTATGCTTACGACGTTCCTCAAAACATGCATGAAGCTATTGTGTGACAATAAGGTTGTAAAGGGACTACATGAACTCATTAACAGATGTGATGGGACCGTGCTAGGAGAACCACACATAGACTGGAAGATTTGAAAGCATACAACAAGGACGGGAAGAGAAATGAGGTTAACCATGAAAATTGGAGAATATGAGATGGACCAACTAATTTTGGACTTAGGATCGAATGCGAATGTTCTACCGAAGCAGACATGGGAATGCATCGGGAGGCCTATGCTGCAATGGAACCAGTAGAAGATAATACCTATGGGGTGATTGCATGGAATCACTGTGGATATTGAGGAAGCGAGCACGCTAGATGAATTTGAAGTAATAGAGATTGTTGATGTAACCAATCCCTAACCCACGTTCCTAGGAATTGATTGAGCCACTGAAACAGGGTGATTAATCTAAAGAAGCACAAGATGATTTTTGAAAAAATATATCTCCGTGTAGTTATAGCATTTGACCCTACGGAAGGATCACACTATACAGAGCTAGTGCGTGACTATGAAAGAGATGAAAATTTGGACTACATCTACAAGATAACTGCACAAGAGCAAGATGGGGTAAATCCCACTGCAGACAGATGGATCTCATGGGAGTGCAAAAGCTCCTGTATGTCAGACTTTGATGAGGAGATAAAGCGATGACAAAACCAGTTACATGAGGTAACCATGTTGAACTGTAATATGATGACAAGATCACTGCGCTACGTATTGATAGAAGCAAGGGGTCTACCTACTTATGATGGGTTAAGTGAGGTAGATACTTTCCTAGACAAGTTTGAAAGAGAGGTGCCAGAAAAGAAACGTTTCCAGGCCTTGAATTGGGTACTAGGCGCTACGCTTGCGAGGTGGTGGGGTATGCATAAAGGGAGATTTGAGGACTGGTGCTAATGTAGAAGAATGATTCGCATGTGGTTTGGGAAGCCTAGAGTGTGATTGATAGATAAATGTAATGGGCAGGATAAATCATGCGCACATCAAGCTAGGTGGATGCCGACATATGGAAAACAACCTATGTGGATGCACATGAACTTCGTGTTGCGAGATACGGTCAATATGCATGTGTTGGGGAGGGGAGGGCAACTACGTAAAAAACTCCTCAAGTTGGAACGATAGAATGTGGAGAGAACAACTGCACAGAAGATTCACTGTGTAGGGTTGTGGTGGCCGACCCTTCATCAGGATTCAAAAGCACATTGCAAGGCTTGTGATGTATGTCAAAGAATAGGTAAACTATTGTGGAGGGACAAGATGCCTTTGAATCCACAAATAACATTGTAGCCCTTTGAAAAGTGGGTGATCAACTTCATAGGACCTATAAAACCTCAAGGAAAAATGCGTGCAAGATATGTTATCATTGTGTCAGAGTACCTGATTCGTTGGGTAGAAGCGCAACCAGTAAAAGATTGCATGGCCGCCATAGCCATGAAGTTTATGTTTGAAAATGTATTGACATGATTTGGATGCCTGAAGATATTGATCAGTGAATGCGGTACACATTTTCTAAATGAGACGATCAGCACACTGATAGAAGAGTTTCAGGTGTATCATCAGAAAAGCACACCGTATCACCCACAAGGCAACGGAATAGTAGAAGCATTTAACAAAGTATTGGAGACTGCACTGACCGAAGTATGTAATGTGCTATGAAGTGATTGGGACCTCCGCATACCTGTAGTATTTTGGGCTTATAGGATGACAGGTAAGAAACTAAGAGGGCAGACACCTTTCTTACTGGTCTATGGAGTGGAAGCTATAATGCTGATGGAATACATCTTGCCTAGTTTGCGCATAGCAATGCTCACAGGTATGATGGACCGCGGAGCCCTGGAGGAGAGGCTCGCGTAGTTGGAGGAACTTGAGGAAGAATGATTTTTAGCTGGCTTTCACCAACAAGTACAAAAGCAGTGTGAAAAGGCCTGGCTTGATTGACATATTAAATTACACACCTTCAAGGTGAACAATTTGGTGGTATTGTTTGATAGTAAGTTTGATAAATTCCTGGGAAAATTTAGAATGCATTGGTTGGGACCGTATGTTATTAAGGAGGTCACAGATGGAGGCACGATGCAGTTGGTAAAGTTAAATGGAGAACCTTTCCCAGGAAAAGTGAATGGCAGTTGGTTGAAGCCATACATGGGTGGACCGATTATCTGACTAGCAAAATGAAGCACAATATTAGTGCTCCAGGGAGCTGAAAGGAGGTGCGGGGCTATAACCAGGTACAAGGAAATAGTTCAGATACCGCGGTCTTTACACAACACGTGCAGGAGGTAAAACATGAAGCTGCTCAATGTGTTGCCGATCTTGCAGTAGTTTGGGTAGAGTTGGGAAGTATCCATGTGAAGATCTTTTCACGAATAGAGTAACTTGAGGGCGAGTCACGATGTTTGTGTTGGGGGCTTGTTGGGCACAGGATCCCCCAAGGGAATTTTTGGGGCTTAAAGCCCATATTTTGACTAAATCTAATGTAAAGACTCCACGTTTTGTGGGCGTGGAGCACAAACTTGTAAATTCAGAGTCATTGGGTTGTCTGCCCTCATTTTTGTAATGTAATGTCGGCTTTAGAGATCTACCCATGGTCCGCGGACCATGGGATTGGATAAGTAGACCAAGGTTTTAAGCTGTAAAGAAGGAAGACTCATAGATGGAGAATTGAGTCTTACCTAAGTGTAGAGATGAGTCTTGGGAGGAGAAGGCTCTGCAAATGAGTGTGCAGAGGCCTAGTAGTCCACCGTTGAGTTCGCGGACCCCTGCAGCTACGTGAGCAGGGCAGGTTGAGTTTGTAACCAATTGAAGCGTTAATAAAGAAAAGTTTTATGCCATTCCTACGTATTTATTTACTATTTTTTGTATTGAATGTATTGGGTATAAATTCCATTTATGTTGTTTATATGCCGTGCGAACATATATGATTGTCTTGATTAAGTGAATATAGGGTAAGGTATCTATTTATGCAAAGTTAACTAACAATAAGAAGATAAGTAAGAAACATGGTGTAACTTGGGGAAAGAGTGCATATTGCTGCCCTAGCAATGTGAAAGCACCTCAGCCCTTGGTTAGGGCAGTGCGAAGGTGATTATAACATATCGGGAAGGCCTCGCAGGTCAAGTTAGTGTGCGAAGTGACCTACTTGGATCCATTCACAGTTAGACTATATCGACCCCTCAGACATCTCAAGGGTGCGAAAACATGGTTCCAGCATCCCGCCATATTGCTTCGGGCAAGACCTCAATCCGCGCTCCACGGGTTGTTGCTGAAAGGGCCATTAGTGTAGGGATTTGTTTGGCTAATTAACTCTGAACTTGGGTCAAGCCACCTCAAGCCAACACAGTCGGAGCCAAAAGAACCTCATTTCAGAATTGGTTGTAAAGTGGTTGGACCTATCGACCAAACCACACCCGCAGCCTTACAACATGAGGTGGCTTCACCAAAGACAAGATCTATGAGTCAGCCAATAGTGCCACCTTCCCTACAACATCAAGCCATTCACATATGAGGTATTGTGTTATTTTTCTCCTCTTAACATTTGTGATGTATTATTAAGACAACCATACTTGTGGAGGAGACATGACGGATATGAGTTGAGACCTTGCTCTGTTATTATTTCTTTGGGTAATATGTTATATAAGATATCAGAGGTAGCTCCACCTACCGCCATCTCTTTGATCTTTGCTAAGAAATGTAGTAAGTTCATCTCTCAGGCTAGGAAATTTGTTTTCATTCTTATTCACTCGCAAAATAAGGGGAAGAGTATAGTCACCTCCATGGCCCTTGGGAAGGGTTCCTCTACGCAGTAAAAGTGGGTGGGTATGGTTGTGGAATAATACAGGGACAAATTTTCCTCACCCACAGGGGTACCCTTCCACTATCCAGTCGAGCATTCATTAGATCTGACTCTCGGAGCACCTGTACCCAATGGGTCAATATCTCATCACTCCATTATCAAAAATTCCAAGTATAATAAGTGACATGATCAACATCGAGTGCCACACAAGTTTCAGGTGGGTGACAAATTTTGGTCCCATCTGCAGAAATAACACCATATCGAAGCCCATCAGAAGCTGAGACCCTTCCAATATGGTCCTGTTGATGCCTCAAAAATTGTTGCATCAACATCGGGGAAAACCACCCGGTCCGGACCTTAAAGGCAGCTCCTTTTTCATTTGGTGTGGTGGCTCCGACTGGATATAATGGGACCAGTTTCCCAATGGTTTGTAAATAGGATGGATAAGCGGTTTATTTTCTATTTCTAATAATAATGGATGGATGATTTAATCTAAAAAGTGAAATTATAAACAACTAATCTATCCCATGAAATTTCTACTTTAGTGCTACTTTTGATAATGTTTATCTACAAACAGACATATAGATGACTCTATTGGTAAACAAAGACATTTATTCATATGATAATTACTTTGTTCAAGTAGTTGAACAAAGTAATCATTAAAACATTGTCACACTATTCTTCATATATCATTGACATAACTATGATTGAAAGAATAACACTCCTTAAACATTCAATAGTGATAAGTATAAGGACTGCTGTTAAAATACATACATGTATCCAATGATAGCAAGATTAAATAAATGCCGATTCATATGAAAGAATGGAGAAAAAGCATAGATAATAGTACCATATGTATTTCGAGAGCCCTCCCGATATCAATTGCATTCAAATTCTTTCTTCTAACTTAGAAACACTTCCACAAAAAGCAATAGTGCATATCTCATCAAAGCATTCTTCATTAAAATTCAAAATATAGGCCCAGTCTTTATTAAAAAATATATCAGAAGCACAATAGTGTGACTTCTCGATCCATGTTTTATACAAAAATTTAGGACACTTTCTAATAACATGAAAGGGTCTATAAATACTATCTAAGCTAACTAATTATGAAATAAAAATGCTATTAGGTGGTATAAACAAATCATGAGAATCTCCTTGAAATGGGACTATTTGCAGTTGGTAGAATGATTCACTGTTTCGACCGATCATCCTTTGGCTTGAGCTGGCAGATAGCAAGCATTGGTTGCAATTCTGGAGGGTGACTCAGACAAGAATGCAGTTGGGCTGAATACGTAGCATCATGAATTTCAGGAATCATGTAACTGATTGCATCAGTTAAACATTTGAGTGATGTTTTTTGACTGTATGGTTTAACTAGGGAAAACCAAAAGGTATCCCAAGTTAAACTTTGGATGCCAGCGATTAACCTTTCCTTCTTTTCCAATTCTTGATTGCATGTCTATTCCAATGCTTTGGCTGACGAAAATTTACCTGGAGTGCACTATGAAATCAAATTAGACAGATAAAGAGTATCATTTATTAACTCGATCAAATTACTGGTTGCTGATCTGCATCTTGAAGTTTCCCTTTCTGCCTTCATGAACTATGACTGCCATTCTAGGAAAAGGATCTCCTTCTATGATTCTAGAATTTTAGGCAGATTTGCGATTTGTCCTTCGCTGGTTTCTTGCCAAGAAAGAAAGTTGGTTAAAGTCTCATCGGCCTGTTCCAAATTTTGCCTGGCATCAACTGATTTGTCAATTATTGATTAAGCAATCTCACATAGGGGCTCAACAAGGGAAATATTATGACATAGTAAATTAAGCTGCTTAATCAATGCTTTATTGATCTAGAGAGCCTCAAACCTGAACTCTGCTGGTTGAGGAGGACTTTTGAACTTTTCTATCTATTGTGATAACTGAGCGATTTTCTCATCTTTTGTTTTACTCATTTGTTCATTCATTGTCTTTAGCTTGGCAAATGTTGTGGATAATTCCTTTTGTTTCTGCACTACACTTTGGTCTATCCTTTGTTTCTCCTTGAGCAATTGCTCATTTAGTTGGTTGTTTACTTCCTACTGAGCTGCTAACTACTGTTCTAATTGTTTTACTCTTTTATATTTTTTAGAAACCTATGCCTCCAATGAAACAATGGTCTGATCTTTTTCTTTTAATAAATTGCTAACCTCTGATGCTTTATCCATAGTAGCTGCCGAATAGGCCCCAACATAATGAGAGAGTTTTGTGAGGTCTTTGAAGGGATTGAATTCTTTCTTCCATACCACATTAGCCATCTCTGTCTGTGCAGGTAAAAGGGAAGATTGATCAAGCCTTCTCCTTTTCCTTTGTCTTTTTACTACAACCCTATGTTTAGGATTGTAAAAGATATCTAATGGTGGTATGTCTTCTATCTGCAAAACAATTTCATTCGATGGATCCTTAGGAATTATTTCTACATCTTTGCTGGTGGGTAGGCCGTTGGTTCCTTCAATTGGAACCGTACTTGTTGCTGTCTTGTGACCAATTATTACTTCAGGTGTGCTGAAACCCTGTGAACTCTCAGGATTTCTTATAATGGAATCGAATTGTTGCCATTCTTTAAGGAGATTGGGATCAATCTGAGTATCTATATCCATGTCTTCACTGCACTTTTCCTGTTCTTTCTCTTGTTCTGGCTCTTTTCCTTTCTCAAGATTTTTTTCTATAGCAGGAGGTTTTTGCTGTTCAGGCTCGCTTGACTGGATTGCTAGGGTGGTAGCTAATAAGTCCAGAGGCAGAGTTTGCAACCTCTATTCTTTGAGCCTATTGAACACTTCCAACCCCTCATCTTTATATATGATCTTGGGCAATGTTTTTCCCTGAAGTAACAATTTTGCTGAAGAAAACAGGTCATCAAATTCATCATTTTCATAATCAAACTTTGCAAGTTTAGCTTGTTCAAGAACATTATAGGCAACTTTTCTAGGATCATATTGTCTATTGGGGATGGTTGCAAGATTGAGCATTTTTATTTTTTCTGCCTCCTTTTCTGCGTGTTTGTAATCATGAAGAGTGTAGACGCCGCATCTTAGAGGAAATGTAGGCCATACTTGTTTCTTAGAGTTTCTAAGAGTTTTGGATGTCCCTTCTGTTGTTATTTGGTAGGCCAATTCTCGAGCTAACAACTTATCAGGTACATACAGAGGAAGGACATGGGGTTTTGTAAAGCTATGAAAAAGCCTTATATAGGTGAATTTGTCTTCTCCGAACCAATTTCCTACTACAGTCAAGTCGATCCCTGCTTCCTCGGAAATCCTAGGGGCAGGTTTATGAAAAATAGCATAGTAGATAGGCAACATAAAACCATTATAGATTTTGTACAAATGGTCTTTGGAGTGAGCTTTCCATAACATCTAATGATAAATGTGGATTGGCTTAGGGTCTTCGGGAGTCCATCTCCATCCGGGTATCGGATATTTGGAATTAAAGCAAAGAGTATCCATAATATAAGCACTATAATAAAAAGGGGGAATGGTCTTGGTAGTTTTGCATGTATTTGATCTGAATTCAAGAATTTTTGAGGCTAATTTGTCAGACAAAATGTTTGCCGAATCCATCACATAACTATTGACTGTTGCTTCCATCAGAGGGACCATTTCAATAGTAAACTTGGCAGAGTCATGTATCCCCCACATTCTACACATCATAGCCCCGGAATAACAGTAAGGAGAAGCTACTGAGTCCACGGAGTGCTTACCTGATAATTCATGCTTGTGCTTCTCGGGATTATGTCTCCATTACTTAATCGGGGCCGATTCTGTCTCGTTTTCATTTGGAAATTTTTCAAGGAAGGCTTTCTTGTACTGCTTTTCAAGCTCAGGAAAATGATACATTTTCCTTAGATCATCAGACTGAAACTAGCCAAAAATCCTCCCGTCAATTGTGCAAAACATTCTGTTTGAAATTGGAATTTCCTCTACCATTGATCTCACTACGTCAGTGTATGGAAGAATATTTTCTTATCCTACTATTATGTGCAAATATGTACAAGATAAATCTTTGAGGGATGCTTCCGATTTGTTAGTTGAATCAGCTGTGGCTTCTTCTGATATTTCCTCGGGCTCCTCTACTTCAATTAAATTGTAAATTCTCTCCCAACAAGTATTTCCAAGGCCAAGGCATGTAGTATCTGATATTAACCCTTTTTTCTTGGCCTTGGATCCTTGGCAGACTGCACTGTTGCTGTAGGAGCCGCTCCTACTGCAGATTTCTTCGATCTCTTTTCCATTTGTTTCAAATTTCTTATTTCAGTGGAGTTCTGCACAAGCGATGAGAAAAGCATGATACAAAGAAATGCTGCTATAAAGTAATATGAATGAATTACATTGATCAACAAGTGATAATGGATTATAGTGAAATTGCAGCGGATAAAATCTAAAGGAAAATCTTCCCTTAACTGCTTCATTGATTAGTTGTTTAACCTGTCAATCACGGTAAAGGAGGTTTGAAATGCCCATCATGTCATTTATATGTCAATTGATTCATTCGAATGTGGCTTAGATTTCTTTGACGGATAATCAGAAGTAAACTGCAATTGGTGATCGGTAACGTGAAAGGAAGGGCTTTAATATTTGTCTTAAACATGTTCCGATCACCGAAAGGTGATACAATGCATGCAAGCCTTTTAAATATGTTCTTGAGATATGCACCTTATTAATGCATCACAATCGGGGAATGGATTCGGGCTTTATTGCCGTGCCACTGTGATTTCGCCGATAGCCAATTGCGATATGCCTTATCACATCGGAGGATTCAAGTGCCTTCAATCATGTGTTGACTTGTTATTGCCGATCGCCGATGGCGATACGCTTTATCGCATCAGAGACATCAAGGGGGCTATTTCATTGTGCTTTGTGATTTTCTTTTCCCGATATCCGATTGCGATTACCTTTTCGGATCGGAGTGAATGAATGTGTCTTTATATATGTTTCCCTTGTTATTGTGATATGCGATCTTGCGATCGCTTTATCGCAATAACGAAGAACTTTATAATTTTTTAAAGACCCACTTTATTCCTATTCAAAAGGATTTTAAAGTACTTCATTTACATTAATCCTTTTGATAAGGGTTTTTCTTATGATGGGTTAATACCAATTTATTCACACATCTAAGTTTATTTTAAAAGGGACCCATTTCTTATTATGATTTTGTATAAAAATTTTATGAAATGGGGGGTTTGTTGTACAGCACAACAATTGGCGATTCACTGGGAGAAACAGTTATCTCTGAGAAATTAATTAAAATACTTAAACTTTCTTAATCTGGAAATCTTATCTGATAGAGAAAATCTAATATAACTAGGTAATCATAAATTCTGAATATAATGATAACTATTTTGCTATTTTCTTCTCTTTTCTAAAATTAAATACATTCTAAGTTTTAAATCAGCCTTAATTGGTTGATAATGATAAAACAAAAGACATTTCCAACTTAGCTTTATAATGACTCCTTTGTCATAGGTAGAGCCTCTGCTGCCAGCAAACGTCTATAGTCTCGACAGGGATACCTTTTAACCATTTGACTATTCATTATTCCATCCATTTCAGAGTATAATTAAAAAGAATGAATCCAAAAGATATGTTTCCATATTTTTTGTATTACTTTTTCTTTTTTCCTTAATTTTGTAAGATAAAAATCCATTGTCCTAGTTTGGTGGCCAGCTGTTGACAATGCCATTCACTGGTTGTAATTTAACTGAACAAGCTGGCTCGTGATGAGACCCCTTGTCTTATAATTATAAGCCATTACCCTGTTTTGGTATGCAGTATTGGTAATGTCAGTTGAAATATTCCCCTATGATCATGGTAAGCAGGCTTATAATAATACCTCTTATCTTTTATATCAAATATATTTTAGAATTACACTGTGAGTAATTATAAACTTTGATGGATGGGATGAACAATTTTCTCCTTAAGAGAATATGGATGACAGGGTGAGAGTTGAAGATGCTAAGATTGAATCAGTTTCTGTTTTGTATTGATAACCATTTTCAGGCTTTTTGAAAACATTAAAATGATTTACAGTACTTCTAAGTTTTGAGAAGATTTCACAAAAATAAAATGGGGTTTTCAGAATCTAAATATACCTAATTTCCTAGAAATTTCCTTTTCGTTTAAGGCTTCCATTTCTTAAAAGTAAATATCAGAACTATTTCTTTTGAGTAACTTTTTCAATATAGCAAAGACCAATGGGAGGCTTTTTACAACTTTATTTTCCTAAGATTCTAAACAAAATAAGTTATGCACACAAATTCTGCTAAAAATTGAATATTTACAAAGGGAGAAGGGGTTACCTCCTCAATTGAAGAATTTTTTCAAGATAACGCTGTTAATAGAAAGAGAATCTCTCTTTCCTGATAGATCTTGCAATATGAATGTAGAAGGGCCTATCTTCTCGCTGATTTGGAATGGTCCAAGCCACATTTTCTGGAACTTAGTGTGTTTTCCTTTATCTTCATGGGCTTTGTCCCACTTCAAAACTGGATCACCAACTTGTAAATGTTTTGAGCCAGTTGAAGTTAATTCGAAAGGTGACTTAATAATTTGTTGATCTTTTGCATGTATAATTCGGGCTTTCTCTCTCTCTTCTTTTAATTTCAAAATTTGATCATGTCTAAGATGAATAGAAGATGAGGGGCTTACTTCAATAAAGTGCACTAAAGCTAGTGATGGAAGTACTAAATTTGCTGGTATGACAACTTCCTTTCCATATACTAGATTAAATAGAGAAGTGCCTATGGAGGCTTTCTATGTTATTCGGTCAACCCATAGTGCAAATATTAAAGATTTATGCTAATTTTTATGATTTCGCTCGATAGTTCTCTTAATGTTACTGATAAGATTTTTATTAGTGGATTCTGCTAAACCATTACCCTGAGGGTAGCAGTTCGCTGAATACTTCAATTTAAATCCCCGTTTGATAGAAAAGTCAAAAATATAATTTCCAGAGAACTAAGATGCATTATTAAAAATAAGAGCATTTGGGAGAACAAACCTGGTAATAATGAACTGATCTATGAATTCAATGATTGCCTCAGAGTTTGCTACCTTCAAAGGAATTTCTTCAAGCCACTTAGTGAACTAATCAGTGGCTGTAAGGATGTACCTATGCTGTTTGGATGAATGTGGAGTGATTTCCCCAATGATGTCCAATCCCCATTGTTCAAAAGGTTGTTCAATGTTGACTGGTTGCGAAGGGAAAGCTAGCTTTCTTTGTCTAGTGGTTTGACAACTTTGGAATTTCCTTATGTATTCATGAGTATCTCTGAATAGGGTGGGCCAATAATATCCAGCATGAATGATTTTGTGAGCTGTTGTATCAGCTCCGAAATGTCCTCCTGCTGGTCCATCATATAGCTCCTGCAAGATCTTTTGCACTTCAGGTTTTTCTAGGCATCTTAACAAGATTGAATCATAATTTCGCCTAAATAATACATCATCTATAATTACGAAGTTTTTTGCTTTAAATATTATGGCACATTTGTTTTTATAGGAAAGATTAGAAGGAGCATATCCATTTTTCAAATAGAAAATCAGATCTGCGTATTGAGATTCAAGGTCAGTGATACTTATCTGATTGATTTTTTCAATATCTTTTGTACCTTGAGTTTCCTGAATATTGGATGCTCCTACTAATAACTTGCAAAAACCTTGGCCTTTGAAAATCTTTGCTGATTTGATTTCCAAGTCATATTCTTGTAATGTTGTCACCCAATTTTCTCTCTTTTCTCCTAATTCCCTTTGGACTAGTAATTGTCTTACTAACAAAAAAAGGAGTATAACATTTGTGTGAGATTTTAAGAGAAAGGGTCTGTAGTGTTTAATGGCTTTGTACACAACAAAGGCTTGTTTTTCAACTTCAGAGTAACTAAGTTCAGCACCTTGAAGGTTTGAGCTATAAAATGATATTGGTGCTTCCAAGTTTTGATCATTAATTTGTGTCACCACTACTGCATAAGATGAATCAGATGCAAGGGTGTATAACATGAAATGATTTGAAAAATTAGGAGTGCTTAAAGTAGGGGCATTTATGATTGATTATTTGATAGAATCAAATGCTTCTTTTTCTGCAGGCCCCCATTTAAACACTAATTTTTCTTGATCATGGTTTGTAATGGCAAAACAATCTGGGAAAAATCTGGAACAAATCTTTTTACAAAGCTAATTTGACCTAAAAATAACTGCATCGATTTTTTATTATGAGGGAATGGAATATCAGAAATCTCTTTGATTCTATCTGGATCAATATAAATACCATCCTTTGAAACAATGAATCCCAAGAGCTTTCCTTGATTAAGAGCAAAAAATGACCTTTTTGGATTGAGTGAAATACCATACCTTCTGCAGCATTCAAATATTTGTTTCAAATCATGTAAATGATTTGATCTCTTCTTGAGAAATATAGTAATATCATCTAAATAGACAACTACTGACTTATTGATCAATCCTTTGAATGCCATGTCCATTGCTCTTTGAAATGTAGCTCCAGTGTTAATTAATCCGAAAGGCATTTTTTGGTAGGCATAAGTTCCCTACTTGGTTCTAAAGGTAGTCTTAAGTCTGTCATCAAGATGGACCAAAATTTGGTTATACCCTGAAAAACCATCTAAAAAGGACATTAACTCAGAACCAGCTACTGAATGGAGTGTCTGCTCCATGGTAGGTAAAGGGAAGTTATCCTTTTGGCTTGCTTTGTTAAGATTTCTGAAATAGATACAAATTTTGATATCGCCATTTTTCTTCCATACTAACACCATATTGAACACTTAGTTTGAATGTCTAAGAGGAAAAATTATCTTAGCTTTCAAGAGTTTGTTTAATTCAGGTTTTATTTGACTCTCTAAGTTAAGATGAATCTTCCTTAACTTTTGTTGTATTGGTTTTTGTTTAGAAAGCATTGGAATAGTATGCTGAATGATAGATGTATCGTATGTTTTCAGATCATCATATTGCCAAGCGAAGACATTTTTATATTTACGCAATAATCTAACGAATGTAATTCTTTCTTCTACAGGAAGTCCTAATCCCAAATTGATGTTTTGAGGATTATGTTCAGTACCAAGGTTTATCAATTCAAATCTCAAAGTAGAACTCTAGAGTTTTGAATTAGTAACCTGTTTAAACCTGTCTTTAATGTCATAAATATCTTCAAGCTTGACCACTGGTTTAGGTATTGAGTTTTCTTCTTGCTTTTCCTTCATTTGAAGGTCATGATCACTTTCATCAATAATTTGGTCATCATAGGATTTATCAGAAGTCAAGAAATTTAAAATGTCTTCATCGTGATTGAACACTCGCCAGTTAGTGACATTATCAGGAATTGAAGGTCTAAAAATTAACTCTACTCGCCAATTAGTGACATGATCAGGAATTGATGGTCAAAAAATTAACTCTATTGAAAATCTGTCTGGGCTATAATCTTCAGATGGAAGCAGATTGGAAGCAACATTAGCTAGTAAATCTGTTGCTGCATTCTGGGACCTAGGGATGAGAGAAATATTGAATGCTATAAATTGAGATATAAGATCTTGTACCAAAGATTGATAGTGTTTAAGGTGACTAGAAAGGTAATGAATTGTATTTCTGACTTGTTTTATAACAATTTTTGAATCACCAAACACTTTCAAATATTGAACTTTAAGACCAATTGCTTTGTAGAGTCCTTGAATTAAGGCCTCATATTCAGTTGTATTATTTATGCATTCAAATTCCAACCTACATGATAACATGGTATTTTCTCTCTCAGAACTAACTAAAATACATCGTGCTCCTGCACCTTCACTAGATTTAGACGCATCAAAGTACAATGACAAGAATATAGAATTATCTACAATTTTATTTACAGTTTCCTCAGCAACATTAACACATCTTGATGTATCTGTTTGTGAATTCAATTTGAGATGTGAAATTATTAACTAAGAAAGGGTATGGTTGAGCAGTAAAATTTCCAAAGAATGATTCAAATGAGTAATTCCCCAAAATATTGTTATTGAATGCTATTGGTTGATTTTCTTGTTCGAATTCAGTAACAGTATGGGTCATGCGTTTCTCCCGATCAATCTTGTTCTGATTTTGCTTTCCTTTATAAGGTAGCCACATATGAGAACAATCGGTGGAAATATAACCATAAAGTTTTTCATACTAGTCTCTACTCAAAATCAAGCCATAGAATTCAGGTGTAACAACAATTAAAATATCAATTCTTTGAACCACTCTCGGATTAGCTGATAACCTAATAGTAACTGAGTTGATTTCTCCTAAAACTTGGACCATAGTTCTATCCAACTGTACAATATGAATTTTAGACTTTTGGGGTTCAATGTTCAGTTTAGAACAAACCAAAGTTGGCATTATATTAGAGGAAGCCCCTGATTCAATCAAATAGTTGTGTAGATTTCTATTATAGATCTCGTAGGTTAAGAGGAAAGGAGGAGTATGGGAATTGGATCTATCGCCAATTAAAACAACATCAATAGCTTCTACTCTACCAAGAGCTGGTTTACCTGACTCATTAGCATCTTTGAACAATACAGCATTGGGAAGAGGAGAAGAAGGTACAACATTTAACTCCTTAAGTAGCAGTTTTTGTTGATGTTTGAGTTTACTGAGCTTAAACATAGTGATATTTGCCTTTGTTTTCTTCATGTCTTCAATAATTTTGTAGTCCATAGAATCCATAACTACTAATGTCTTATATGTTGAAGGTGGATTTGAAGTTGATGGCTGATTTTGGGATGGTATTGCTGTAGATTTCTTTGTGGGAACCTTTTCTTTGGTAGTAGTGGTACCTGCATTCCTTTTCTTCTGAGTTATTTGAACAGGTTCAGGAGTACCCTTACTCCTGGTAGTTACAGGGAAAGCTTCCTGTTCATTTTCTGTATCGGAATTAGGAAAAATAAAGTCCCACATCCCATGACATTCTACAGTCTCCTCTTCTTCAGGTTCTTCGGATGACAAGACTGTTTCTTCCTCTTCTTCCTCTTCAGGATCTGAGTCTGCATTGGATATAGTATTTGGGGGCTTTGATTCTGGTTTTTTGAAGTTTCTAAATGGCCTTTTTGTTGAAGTCTCAGCTACCTGTTTTTTGATTTCTACCATTTCATTTGACATAGTCTTGAGAACTTTTTGGAGACCCTCCATATCATATGGGTCTTTAGGGGTTTTCTTCTTTGAATCATCTTTGAAAGAAACTTTTTTGGATTTTCTATCTTCAAGAGCAGCCTTCTTTTCTAAAGCAATAATGCGTTTCTCTACAGCAAGTGCCTCTTTCATGTTTTCAGCTAGAGTTGGTTTAGCAGCTCTATCTACAAAAATAGCTATATTTGAGGGTAGGGATGTTATATACCATTCGCTTCTGATTTGGTGACTCGGTTTAGAGGCAGTCAGAATCTTATTCAAGAGTTTATTAAACCGTGAGTTGAACTCTTTTATAGGTTCTTTAGATTCTATCCTAAGATTTTAGATATCATTGATTAATGTTGCTAGAGATCTATCATCACCATATTTAGTCAAGAACTGTTCTTGAAAAATGTTCCAACTTGTAATAGATCCCGAGGGCAAGGAAAAATACCAAGACCCAGCTGATCCTTGTAAGGTGTAAGGGAAAAGCCTAAAAACCACATCTTCCTCTGTTACTCCTTTTAAGTTAACTACCAACATGAAATTGCTAATATGCTCATTGGCTTGTATTTATGCATTTGTATTAAATTTCGGCAACCATTTTTCAGGATGGGCTGGCAATGGATGTAATGGTGTAGGCATCGTGAATACACCAAGATTATTCCATGCATTCTGAGCCATTGTAGAACTAATACTAGATGATATTACCGATGAAATCCCAGATGTTTGGGAAGGAGATGATATTGAGTTTTGAGTAGGTTGGGATGTTGAAGTTCCTAATCCCTGTTGAACAACAATGTGTAATGGAGGAGTGGATGACTGACTTCGCATTGGAGAAGATGAAATGGAGGATGATGATGAGAAAGTATCACTATCAGATCCTTCAGT
The DNA here is from genome assembly GCA_031772625.1 of Pinus tabuliformis. NCBI lineage: Eukaryota > Viridiplantae > Streptophyta > Pinopsida > Pinales > Pinaceae > Pinus > Pinus tabuliformis. Next base: position 1,288,768,684 of record CM062820.1, on the reverse strand, counting down.
TGTTTTTCTTTCCCTTTTCCTTTTCGGTAAAGGCAACTCAGTAGGTTCAATACCAAGTTTTCCGCTCTGAAGTCTGGTGAGGTGATGAGGTGGAATGAATTGTGAAGTCTCACTGCCTTGAGATACCTCAGATTTCTGTGGTGATATTGAAAAGCCTTGAAGTTTCTAGATAAGAGACTGTACTTCAGGAGACTCAGGAGTTAACCGTTCTGGGGTATGTTGGGGTTGAGCAGTGGTAGTAGTCTCCTTTTTTTCTCGTTTGAAAATTGGAGTTCCAGCATGCGAAGGAGAGGTTGGAGGTGAGGTGCAGGGAGATTTACTCTTAGAATGGGTTGTAGGTTTGGGTTTCCTCACCATTCACAGTTCATGCCCTCCTTCTAGCACCAAAAATATTGATGCCTCAAAAATCACTACATCAACATCAGGGAAAACCACCTGGTCTGGACCTTAAAGGCAGCTCATTTTCTGTTTGGTGTGGTGGCTCCGATTGGATATAATGGGATCAGTTTTCCAATGGTTTGTAAATAGGATGGATAAGTGGTTGATTTTCTATTTCTAATGATAATGGATAGATGATTTAATCTAAAAAGTAAAATTATGAACAACTATTCTATCCCGGGAAATTTATGCTTTAGTGTAACTTTTGATGATCTTTATCTACAAACAGGCATATAGATGACTCTATTGGTAAACAAAGACATTTATTCATGTGATAATTACTTTGTTTGAGTAGTTGAACAAAGTAATCATTAAAACATTGTTACACTATTCTTCATATATCATTAACATAAATATGATTGAAAGAATAACACTCCTTAAACATTCAATAGTGATAAGTATAAGGACTGTTGTTAAAATACATACATATATCCAATGATAACAAGATTATATAAAATCCGATTCATATGAAAGAATGTAGAAAAAGCATAGATAATAGTATCCATATGTAATTTGGATCCCTCCCAATATCAATCGCATTCAAATTCTTTCTTCTAACTTAGAAACACTTCCACAAAAAGCAATAGTGCATATCTCATCAAAGCATTCTTCATTAAAATTCAGAATATAGGCCCAGTCTTTATAAAAAAATATATCATAAGCACAATAGTGTGACTTCTCGATCCAAGTTATATACAAAACTTTAGGACCCTTTCTAAAGACATGAAAGGGTCTATAAATACTATCTAAGCTAACTAATTATGAAATAAAAATGCTATTACGTGGTATAAACAAATCATAAGAATCTCCTTGAAATAGGCATGTTTGCAGTCGGTAGAATGATTCACTATTTCAGCTGATCATCCTTTGGCATGAGCTGGCAGATAGCAAGCATTGGTTGCAATTCTGGAGGGTGACTCAGATGAGAATGTAGATGGGATGAATATGTAGCATCATGAATTTCGGGAATCATGTAACCGATTGCATCGGTTAAACATTTGAGTGTTGTTTTTTGACTGTATGGTTTAACTAGGAAAAACCAAAAGGTATCCCAAGTTAAACTTTGGATGCTGACGATTAATCTTTCCTTCTTTTCCAATTCTTGATTGCATGTCTGTTCCAATGCTTTGGCTGATGGCAATTTACCTGGAGTGCACTGTGAAATCAAATTAGACAGATAAAGAGTATCATTTATTAACTCGATCAAATTACTAGTTGCTGATCTGCATCTTGAAGTTTCCCTTTCTACCTTCATCAATTGCGACTGCCATTCTAGGAAAAGGATCTCCTTGTGTGATTCTAGAATTTTAGGTATATTTGTGGCTTGTCCTTCACTAGTTTCTTGCCAAGAAAGAAAGTTGGTTAAAGTCTCATCGGCCTCTTCCAAATTCTGTCTGGCATCAACTGATTTGTCAATCATTGATGAAGCAATCTCACAGAGGGGCTCAACAAGGGAAATATTATGACATAGTAAATTAAGCTGCTTAATCAATGCTTTATTGATTTGAAGAGCCTCGGCCCTGAACTCTACTGGTTGAGGAATAATTTTGAACTTTTCTATCTCTTGTGATAATTGAGCAATTTGCTCATCTTTTGTTTTACTCATCTATTCATTCATTGTCTTCATCCTGGCCAATGCTGTGGATAATTCCTTTTGTTTCTGCAATGCGCTTTCGTCTATCCTCTTTTTCTCTTTGACTAATTGCTCATTTAGTTGGTTGTTTACTTGCTGCTGAGTTGATAACTGTTGTTCCAATTGATCTACTCTCTGCTGTTTTTCAGATACCTGTGCCTCCAATGAAACAATGGTCTGATCTTTTTCTTTTAATAAATTGCTAACCTCTGATGCTTTATCCATAGTAGCTGCCGAATAGGCCCCAGCATATTGAGAGAGTTTTGTGAGGTCTTCGAAGGGATTGAATTCTTCTTTCCATACCACATTAGCCATCTCTGTCTGTGCAGGTAAAAGGGAAGATTGATCAAGCCTTCTCCTTTTCCTTTGTCTTTTTACTACAGCCCTATGTTTAGGACTGTAAAAGACATCTAATGGTGGTATGTCTTCTATCTACAAAACAATTTCATCTGATGGATCCTTAGGAATTATTTCTACATATTTGCTAGTGGGTAGGCCGTTGGTTCCTTCAATTGGAACCGTACTTGTTGCTATCATGTGACCAATTGTTACTTCAGGTGTGCTGAAACCCTGTGAACTCTTAGGATTGCTTATAATGGAATCGAATTGTTGGCATTCTTTAAGGATCTTGGGATCAATCTAAGTATCTATATCCATGTGTTCACCACCCTTTTCCTATTCTTTCTCTTGTTCTATCTCTTTTCCTTTCTCAGGAATTTGTTCTACAGCAGGAGGTTTTCGCTGTTCAGGCTCACTTGACTGGATTGCTGGGATGGTAACTAATAAGTCTAGAGGCAGAGTTTGCAACATCTATTCTTTGAGCCTATTGAACACTTCTAGCCCCTCATCTTTATATCTGATATTGGGAAATTTTTTTACCTGAAATAACAATTTTGCTAAAGAAAATAGGTCATCAAATTCATCCTTTTCATGATCAAACTTTGCAAGTTTAACTTGTTCAAGAACATTATAGGAAACTTTTCTAAGATCATATTGTCTATTGGGGATGGTTGCAAGATTGAGCATTTGTATTTTTTCTGCCTCCTTTTCTACGTGTTTGTAATCATGAAGAGTGTAGACGTCACATCTTAGAGGAAATGTAGGCCATACTTGTTTCTTAGAGTTTTTAAGTGTTTTGGATGTCCCTTCTGTTGTTATTTGGTAGGCCAATTCTCGAGCTAACAAATTATTGGGTACATACAGAGGAAAGACGTGGGGTTTTGTAAGGCTAGCAAAAAGCCTTATATAGGTGAATTTGTCTTCTCCGAACCAATTTCCTATTACGGTTAAGTCGATCCCTGCTTCCTCGAAAATCCTAGGGGTAGGTTTATCAAAAATAGCATAGTAGATAGGCAACATGAAACCATTATAAATTTTGTACAAATGGTCTTTGTAGTGATCTTTCCATAACATCTAATGATAAATTTGGATTAGCTTAGGGTCTTCCAGAGTCCATCTCCATCCGAGTATCAGATATTCGGAATTAAAGCAAAGAGTATCCATAATATAAGCACTATAATAAAAAGGGGGAATGGTCTTGGTAGTTTTGCGTGTATTTGATCTGAATTCGAGATTTGCTGGGGCTAATTTGTCAGACAAAATGCTTGCCCAATCTATCACATAACTATTTACTGCTGCTTCCATCAAAGGGACCATTTCAATAGTAAACTTGGTAGAGTCATGTATCCCCCACATTCTACACATCATAGCCCCGGCATAACAGTAAGGAGAAGCTAATGAGTCCATGGAGTACTTACCTAATGATTCATGCTTTTTCTTCTTGCGATTATGCCTCCATTGCTTAATCAGGGCCGATTTTGTCTCGTTTTCATTTGCAAATTTTTCAAGGAAGGCTTTCTTCTACCACTTTTTAGACTTAGGCAAATGATACATTTTCCTTAGATCATCGGGCTGAAACGAGCCAAAAATCCTCCAGTCAATTGTGTAAAACGTTCTATTTGAAGCTGGAATTTCCTCTACCACCTATCTCACTACGTTAGTGTATGGAAGAATCTCTTCCCGTGCTGATATTCTGTGCAAATATGAACAAGCAAAATCTTTGAGGGATGCTTCCGATTTGTTAGTTGAGTTAGCTGTGGCTTCTTCTGATATTTCCTTCGGCTCCTCTACTTCAATTAAATTGTAAATGCTCTTCCAACTAGTATTTTTGAGGCCGAGGCATGTAGTATTTGAGATTAACCCTTTTTTGCTTGGCCCTGGATCCTTGGCTGACTGCACTGTTGCTGTAGGAGCCGTTGCTGCTGCGGATTTCTTTGATCTCTTTCCCATTTGTTTCAAATTCCTTATTTCAGTGGAGTTCTGCACAAGAGATGAGAAAAACGTGATATAGAGAAATGTTTCTATAGAGTAATATGAAAGAATTATGACGATCAACAGGTGATAATGGATTATAGTGAAATTGTAGCGGATAAAATCTAAAGGAAAATCTTCGCTTAACTGTTTCATTGATTAGTTGTTTAACCTGTCAATCATGGTAAAGGAGGTTTTAAATGCCCATCACATCGTTTATATGTCAAATGATTCATTCAAATGTGGCTTAGATTTCTTTGACAGATAATCAGAAGTAAACCGCAATCGGTGATCAGTAACATGAAAGGAAAGGCTTTAATATTTGTCTTAAACATGTTCCGATCACCAAAAGGTGATACAATGCATGCAAGAGTTTTAAATATGTTCTCGAGATATGCGCCTTATTAATGTGTCACAATCAGGGAATGGATTCAGGCTATATTGCTATGCCACTGTGATTTTGTCGATAGCTGATTGTGATATGCCTTATGGCATCGGAGGATTCAAGTTCCTTCAATCATGTGTTGACTTGTTATTGCCGATCGCCGATGGCGATACGCTTTATTGCATCAGAGACATCAAGGGAGCTATTTCATTACGCTTTGTGATTTTCTTTTCCCGATATCCGATTGTGATTACCTTTTTGGATTGAAGTGAATGAACATGTCTTTATATATGTTTCCCTTGTTATTGTGATATGCGATCTTGCGATCGCTTTATCGCAATAATGAATAACTTTATAATTTTTTAAAGACCCACTTTATTCCTATTCAAAAGGCTTTTAAAGTACTTCATTTACATTAATCCTTTTGATAAGGGTTTTTCTTATGATGGGTTAATACCAATTTATTCACACATCTAAGTTTATTTTAAAAGGGACCCATTTCTTATTATGATTTTGTATAAAAAATTTATGAAATGGGGGGTTTGTTGTACAGCACAACAGGTCCTTACACCATTATCAAGGAGGTGGGAGATAATTCTTTTGATCTAAGCATTCCCCCATTCCTTGGCCAACACCCAGTGTTCAATGTGGACCACCTTCGACCATACTTCCCACCATTACCGAACACATCAAACATTGCATATAAATTCACCACAACAAAGTAAAGCCCAAACCGCATGAAACATGCCACAACTCATTGGATTATGGACACACAAGTTAAGAACATTCACCAACAGAAGATACAACTATATCGGGTTGTCAAATCTGGCCAACGCCTACACCAAGGCAAGTTGCTCACCAGGGACCAAGTTCAACAGAAGTTTCCCCATCTCATGGAGGCACTCAACGCAATGGTGACCATTTCTTCCTAAGGGGGGAGGATTGATACAGGTGGATGTTGGTGTCCACTTTCCTATTCCACTAGGACCCCACCATTGTCTCTTTTAGTTTTCGAGTTTCCTTAATTGTAGCACAATTTACTATTTTTGGCATTTTTTTGGGTTCTAAACTTTCGGAGTGGTTTTGAGGCCCTAAAAAACGTTTTATGAGAGAACTAGGCCTCGTAATGGTATATGACTTGCGTTTTCTAGTCAAATGTTGTATTTCTTATATATATCTTTCTAACAAGGTGTTGTGTGCATCAAACAAAGATCGTATGCCAAAGTTACGAACCTGGGAAGTTGATCTACCAATTTACCCAAATGAGGCCCATATTTTTAATGCTTCATCTCCTAGGGTTAGGATTTTGGATGTTTATGGTTTTCCATTGTTTCTCAATAATAAATAGGCCTTCGAGCCTCATTGTAACATAGTTCAGAGGCATTTAGCTGCCGCATCCCTTCTTAGAGATAAGCTACCATCACCCGAGCTAGTTTTATTTCCATTATGTTTGTAAGAATATTTTAGTATTTCATATTAATTAAATGAAGTGTTATTTCTATTGCATCTCTATATTTATGGTTATATCTATAATTTGTTGTGTTTCTGTTTAAGTTCGAATCAATATGTCAAATCCAATTTGATAGATCCCCCAATTTTCGATCTCCATGACCTAGACAAAAGCATACCAAACCTTGTAGGGACGTCAACAACTACAAAATCCATTACAACAATTTTTACAGGTATCTAAGACAAATTGACCACCAGGTCTTAAATCATCCCTAGGCATTTTAGTCTCTTAGAATCAAAGGAGTACATGTATTTATATGTTTTTTTATTTTCATCCCCAACTACTCCATGATAGACAAGGGCATCAGATTATGAGAAGCTCATGAGTCGAGCATACAATTATGGAGTAGGAGCTCATGAATTGCCAAGGTAACATAGAAAGGGGAGTGGAAGAGTATTTCTCCTCAACATGATGTCCAAATACAACCATGGGTCTTTCTTCTTGGAGGTTCAAGCTATATTTCATAGGATCTATGGTAGGAAGACACATGAGCTGAGATACTTGATCTTTATAATTAGGTTGTATTAACAATTAAGTTAAGGGAATAGAGATCTTGACCTTCTCCAACTCCTTTCAAAGATTAAAGGCAGATGGGTTCCTATCAGCTATTGCAGCTTCAATAGGTTACTTCTCCTTACTACAGACTGACTTGGTTTTGGGAGCCAATTTCTCTTTTGGGGACTCCAGACTAATGATAAATAAGATCTGAGGACTCCTTCGTGCTTGGTAGGATTAGGTCAAGCAATTTCTTTCCTTTCTCTATTGAATTAGGGGGATTTTAGTGGGGAGGATCTTCGTTTTTCTCTTTCATTCTAGACCATTTCCTAGAAGACTTGAGGTCACATTTCTGTGTAACTAGGCTTACATAAATTCAGAAAAATTCCTTCAATAGTTTTCAATCTCACCATCATCCAGTGGGGAATCCATGTCATCATCTTCTTCCTCATGTGCTTCTATTTCATGTTCCTCATCAGAAAGAGAAAATAACTGGTTTTCTTCAACCTCTATGGTTTCTTCAACATGTTCCTCTATATCATCTTCCAAATACAAAGGTGGCTCAATATGATCTTGTTTCTCCTTTCTCTCCCTTTGCAAGTTTTGCAAGGGTGGTCTTATATATTGAAGGCTAAAATTTCGGTTTGGAGATGGTTGACTCTATGGAGGAGGAATTTTGTTTTCCAACTCTAGTTTTACAAGCTTGTTAGACAAATTTATTATCAACTTATTCATCTCCTCAAGCTTTTGTTCTTGGGTTTCCTTCCCATGGATCGAAGAGTTGGCTTCCTCTTTTCCCCTCCTCCTATCACCATACTTAGTTTTCCCTTTCCATTTCCTAGTGGAGGTGAAATTTGGTTCAACTTCTAAAGCATCTATTTGAATCTGGTCCAAGGTACAAGACTTTCTTTCTCTAAGAGCGAACCTGAATTCAGGTTCAAAATCACTAGGAAAAACCACTTTGGCAGCATCCTATGGAGGTTTAATTTCAACTGGAAGACTATTGTATAATTTGTTAAACCTTTTTATGAATTCTAAAACATCTTCATTATGGTTTTTCTTCATTGCATTGAATTCAGTGAGGATGTATCCATGGTACCTTTTCTCTCCCCATTTATACATAAAATAATTCTCCATCTCCTCCTAGACCATGGTGATTGAAGCATTTGGGAGGGATTTGAACTATTTCCTAGCCTCCCTATCTAGGGACTTCACAGAGTCTTAACACCACATCTAGGTGTTTTACATCTAGATTTTCTGCAAATGAACAAAATGTTTCTATCTATCTTTGAGTTGAGATATCATCTTCTCGAGTGAATCTTGGCAATAGATTAAGATAATCTTGTGGCATACCATTTAGGAGTTGTGGAAAGTTTAGTGGAGCATATTTAGTTAGGAGAAAACAAGGGACAACCATGGTTTGCAAGGGAGGTGGTAGGAGGTTTACGACAGGGCCTTTTTAAGGAGGTGTAAGAGTTGCAGATAATTGAAGCTGAGCTAGAAAATTATTAATGCTTTATTTTGGACTATTTATGGGAATATCATGGAATTCTTCAGGTTCTAGGAAGGTATGAAATGTGAAGGAAGGTGAGTTGAAAGAAGCTTCTTCGATTTTGACTCTTGAGGAAAATGATCCAAGCAATGCACAACCTTCCTCAGGATATTCCAAAACTTTGGAGGAAGACTAAGAGTAATTTATCACAACCTTTTGAGAGCTAGAGGATGATTGATCTAGGATGTTTTTGCTTAGATATGTATCGAAAAGAATTTCATATAAAATTTCAGCTTAACACGTAAATGTGCACATTTGAAAAGAAGAAGAAAACACATAAAAAGGCACAAAATAGAACATCACGGCTTGATAACGGAGTTTGTCCAATTCAGACTATGTCTTCGAGCCTAGATCAACGATGGGGAGGCCTTTATTATTAAATGGCATGAATAAACAGAGTTACAATTATCAATCTATCCCAAAACAGGCTTATACCTCCAAACTTCCTAATGGCTTAGAAATGAATTCCTGAGATGGAGTGGTAAGCAGCGCCAAAGCTTCCCGCAACTGTAGAAGAGCTCTTCCATTGATCGCTTTTTATAAATTTTTCTCAGAAAAAATCCCATGTAAAGTGGGGCTTGTCTAGTTAATAAGAGAGTTTGGTAGAGGAGAAGTATCAATGGGCACAACCATCCCCTAAAATGGTCCCTTATCATTTAAAATTATAACACTTCAAAAATCCCGCATACACTAAGAAATCCACCAAAACCCGTTTACCCGGATTTCAAATATTGTTGAATTGGGCATAGAACCTGTATCGGGTCCACGCTAAAGTCATAGATTGGCATATCACTATGTCCCTATCGTGGTCTTTAGGAATGACCACCCACTGATCACCAGTCGCCGATATCAGCCCCAGTCGATCACGTCGGCACCCCGCACATAAATTGCCCAGCAGTCTGTTGGAGGTTCCACCGATCGGTGTATCGCCGATCTGACTGCTCGATCGCCGATATAACTTATACATATATACATATATATATATATATATATATATATATATATATGACCACCCATTACAATTGCCTCTGATCCGCCAATCCAATCTGATCGGAGATCAGTGATTGGGGTTCCATGGCCCCAATGCTTAAGTCTGCTTTCATGCGACCTCCGATTGTGATTCACCTTTAAGGCTTTAAGATCCATTTCTAAAGGAAATTCTTCTTTTTCTTAAGGATTGAGGAACCCATTCTTTTTGCAATAACTTCATCATCCAGACTCAGATTGAAGTACCTTTTGCACCATTGGAATCAAGAAGACAAGATCTACATTCTGGTCCTAAGTTGACTTCATTCTGATCATTTTTATTTCTGAGTTTCAATGCCATTATATTTGAAGATCCACTTGGATCAATCCTCCCCATTGAGGAGATTTTGGACTACCAGAAGCTTTTCATTAGTCAATTGGCAAGTGACGGTATTGTGCCCTCGCTTTCTCTTTTTCCAACCATCTTGCCTTGCTGGGATTCATTTCCTTGAATCCAACTCGAAGGTACTCTACATCTCCTCACCGTGAAGTCCTAGTTCTTCTGTCGAGGATTATGTCTTCGGGCAACTCATCAAGACATTCAAGTGCAAAATCATCGATGGTAGGAACTGTGCCTACCTCATCAGTGTCCATCATCAAAGGTGGTTCATACAACTTCAGGTTCTCCACATTCACTACTGAGTACCTCTGCATATAAACCGACAAGTCAATATGAAAGGCATTGTCCCCAATATTCTCCAATATGGTGAATGGTCCATACCAGATTGGCCGCAACTTCTTTCCTTCTCCCTTCATCTTGTCTTTGTTGATGTGGAACCACACCTTGTCGCCCACTTGGAATTGATGGTCTACCCAGTGTTTATCGTGTCGAGCCTTGTAATGGGCTTGACTCTTTTCCAACTACTCTTGCACTGCTTGGTGAATCATTTGGATTCACTAAATGAACTGCTGAGCTTTGTATTTATCATTATGTCCACTGGAGCCATCCTCCCTTCCAAAGACCATGTCTAAAGGGTCCTTTGGAAGGTAACCAAAGCATGTCTCAAATGGTGAATGGCATGTCGATGAATGCACTGCTCGGTTATCGGAATGTTGTATATAGGGGAGATGTTCATCCCACAACTTAGGATGCTTCCCACAATAGCCTCGTAATAGGTGTACCACAGTACGATTAACAACCTCTGTCTACTCGTCGATTTGCGGGTGAAATGCCATGCTTCTTTTCAGTTTGGTGTCCATAATCCTCCACAAGCTGGTCCAGAACTCCCCAAGGAAGTGAGAGTCTCGATTTGAAACAATTGATGTGGGTAATCCAAAGTGGACCCAAACATACTAAAAGACAAGAGAAGTAGTCTGCATTGTAGTAATTTGGTTTTTACAAGGCATAAGAATACACATTTTGCTAAACCGGTCAATGATGACATACAAATAGTCGTGACCCTTCCTAGACAAAGGTAGACCTCCTACAAAGTCCATTGACACACTTTCCCATGGACGACTCAGAATAGGGAGTGGTGTGTAGAGCCCAAGTTTTCTATTAGAGGGCTTTGAAACATAACACATCACACAACCCTTTACATAGCGAGTCACAATGTTTTTCATATGAGGCCAAAAGAAAAATATTTGTACATGACTTAAAGTCTTCTCGACACCAAAGTGTCTAGACACAATAGAGGTGTGGGCCTCTCGAATTATGTGAACTCTTTCTCTTGTGGGAATACACAATTTACCAAGGCAATACAACAATTTCCCCTCCAAGTGATAGTTGTCCACCTGTGAACCATGGGTTAGTTTTGCATAAACCTCCATAAAGTCATCATCATTAGCATATTGTTCAACATAACTTTCAAAAGACAACGAAGCATTATGAAAAATAACAGAAGTAGAAATAGGAGGGCAAGATAGCATATTGGCCACTTTATTGCTAGTGCCCTTCTTATACTTTATTACTAGATGAAACTGTTGAAGAAAGCCCATCCACTTGAAATGACGAGTTTGCTACAACTTGGTTTGTGACTGAAGGTATTACAAGGGCTGATAATTTGTATGGATGATGGTCTCCTTGCCGTTCAGGTAGTGTTTCCACTTTTTTACACTCTGCACCAAGGCATAAAGCTCCTTGTAATAGGTGGGATAGTTTATGAAAGCTTGAGAGAACTTCTTAGAATGGTAACAAATTGGCTTCTTTTTCTGCATCAGTACAACTCCCGTGGCATGACCACTGGCATCGGTTTCAATCTCAAATGGCTATTGGAGATTGAGTAAGGCTAAGACTGGCACGATGCTAATTTTATCCTTCAATGTTTCGAAGGACTTCTGTTGTCTTCCTCCCCATTAGAAGACCTATTTCACACTTGTCAATGTGTGCAAAGGTGTTGCAATAATATAGAAACTAGCAATAAATCTCCTCCAATACTGGATTGCACCCAGAAAGCTACGAACCTCAGTTACACTAGTAGGTTCAGGCCAATTTAAAATTTCTTCAACTTTGGTGGGATCAATTTTTAACTAACCATGACCAACAATATGACCTAGGTAACCCAAAGAGGTTTTCCCGAACTCACAATTTGAAAGGTTTACAAAGAGTTTTTCTTTCTTTGGCACATCGAGCACTTTCTTTACATGACCCATATGTTCAAACTAGCTCTTGCTGAAATCTAATATATCATATTAGTATACTAGAAAAAACTCATCAATGAAGGGCTGAAATATATTATTCATAACCCACAATAAGGTGGTTGGAGCATTGCAAAGACCAAATGGCATTACCATCCATTTGAATAGCCCCTTCTTGGTTTTGAAAGCGGTTTTCGATATGTCCCGCTCTACAATTTGGACCTGGTGATAGCCACTGCACAGATCCAATTTTGTGAAATATACAACACTTTTTAATTGATCCAACAAATCATCTATGCGTGGGAGGGGATAGCAATTTTGTACTGATGTTTTTTTCAGTGCACGGTAGTCCACACACATCCTCCAGCTGTCGTCCTTCTTTGGCACTAGAACAATCGGTGACTCGCATGGAGAGGAGCTCGGCCTGATCACGCCTTGGTCCAGCAATTCGTGTACTTGATGCTTGATCTCCTCCATTTCGATTCTTGACATTTTGTACATGCCGATATTTGGCAGAGGGGCGTCATGCAATAGGTGGATTTCTTGTTGGATTTCCATCTTTGGAGGTAGTCCTCGCAGCTCCTGAAATAGTTCATTATAATCAGAAACCAAATCCATCAACTCCTGTTTATTCTTACCATCGTAGCCTTGGAATGCGTCTGCAAATTTAGCCTCCTTTTCCCTAACAACGATAAGCATGCATGCCTTGCTGGAGTTCACCAGCCATTTCATCTGCCCAGTGCTTACGAGGCTGGCGTTAATTTTGTTTTAATGAGCTCGCACTATGTACTCTATCCCATCCTTAGTGATGTGGTATTTATTTTCATGGAAGAAAAAGTCAACTTTTCTATCATACAGGTAGGGGCTTCCCAATACCATGCCACATATGTCCAATGGTGTAACATCCATCTCTACTTCATCTACTAGCTTAGAAGCAATCACAAATTTTACCTTACACTGCTCGGTTACACTCAATTTAGATTTATCATGTATCCATCCCAGTGGGTAAGGCTTTGGGTGCAGTTTTGTTTCCAAGCCTAGCTTCTTTACTAGAGATTCTGCAATCAAAATTGCTTAGGACCCCGTATCAAACAGAGTTTCTACTTTGGTATGGTTTACTACTACTTTGATATGAAAAAATTCAATCCCTTTTCTATCATTTGAAATGGACTCAACTATAGAACAGGTGCTTCTCTGCGATTCAGAATCAATAGGAGGTGTAAAGGTACCTTTTGTTCCCACTGCTGTGACCAATGCTTCATTCCCTGAATCTGATCCAAGGTCTTGCTGTGCCGCTGCCACTGTTTTCTACTTCCCATACTTCTTTCGGCGTTTCTCTAGGTGCTGCTTCCAATAGTGATCATCATCGTGGCCTTATTTCTTGCAATGATTGCAATAAGGCCACTCTCCTTCTTCAGCTGCTGCTATTTTCTTCTCCTTCTCTTTCCATTTCGCTTTGGATTTTCCATTGGGAGGTTTGAACAGTGGCTTTCGGGATTGGTCCTCTCTTTCATTCTTGCCCCTATTTTCAATATGAATTGCTTTCACACTAGCTACATCAATAGTGGTTGGTTCAAACAACAATAATGAATGCCGAATATAACTATGTAGTGAGCCAATATACTTCGTTACAAATTCAGGCATATCTAGTGCAATACCCAAATTCAGTGCTTGCTTCCTAAATTCTTCTGTAAAACTCTGAACATATTGCCCTTTGCCTTGCCTTAAATATTGCCAATTCATCAAAGCTTTTTGTTTGTATCCTAAGGGATAAAACTATTCCTTTAACATAGAAGTAAAAGTAGACCATGAGGAAAAGAGCTTACCCCCATTTTATTGCTCTACAATTTAATCTCCCACCAAATGAGAGCTATGCTACCCAGCTGTAGAGAGGCCAACTAGATTTTCGCCTCATCCTCTATGATTTGCTAAATCCTACAATAAACCTCAATCTGCCTGATCCAATTGTTAAGATTTTCTGTGTTACTTTCACCATAAAACATAGGAAGATCAAATTTAACATCTAATTCAAAAAAAGGTTTCTTCGATGCATCCTTTGGATTTCTCTAATTATGGTGGTGTTGGGAAAAGAACCTTCACCACGAGAAGGAGAAGGACGAAGTTCTTCTCCTTCATTCCCATGTGTTTAACTTTGTCCTTCTAGATTCCTCCCTCTCTTCAGCATTTTCCAGTCTTATAACTAGCTGACTGATACTCTCTTCCATTGAATAGAAAGTCTTTCTGAAATTGCACTCCTCTTCAATACGAGCTTCCTCTTCAGCCCATGTTTCTTCTTCGAGGTGCATGCCCGGCTTCTCGATCGAAAGGTTCTATATTCCCTTCACCTGTTTGATGCCTGCCTCTTGTTAGCATACAAACATGCAATTCACATCTAAAAATCCCTGCTCTGATACCACTTGATCCAGGATGTTTTCACTTATAGATGTATAGAAAAGACTTGCATATAAAATTGTAGCTTAACACATAAATGTGCACATTTGAAAATAAGATGAAAACACATAAAAAGGCACAAAAGAGAACACCATGACTTGATAATGGAGTTTGTCCAATTTGGACTATGTCTCAAGGCCTAGCTCAACAATGGGGAGGCCTTTCTTATTAAATGACACGAATAAACAAAGTTACAATTATCAATCTATCCCAAAAGAGGCTTATACCTCCAAACTCCATGATGGCTAAGAAATGAATGCCTGAGATGGAGTGGTAAGTAGCGCCAAAGCTTCTTGCAGCTGTGTAACTATTCAAAATAGCTCAACAGATGCTCTCGATCCCTGTGAAATAGCGTGTTGCAACCATAAAAATGCCTCCTCCCCTTCTCTTCCATTGATCCCTTTTTATAATGGTTTCTTAGACAAAATCCCATGTAAAATGGGGCTTGTCTAGTTAATAAGAGAGGTTGGTAGAGGAGAAGTATCAGCGGGTGCAACCGTCCCCTAAAATGGTCTCTTATCATTTAAAACAATAACACTTCAAAAATCTTGCATACACTAAGAAATCTGCCAAAACTCGTTTACCCGATTTCAAATATTGTTGAATCAGGCATAGAACCTGTATCGGGTCCGCACTGAAGTCGTAAATTGGCATATCGCTATGTCCCTGTCCTGGTCCTCTGGAATGACCAACTGTCGATCGCTGATCACTGATATCGGCATCGACCGATTGCGTCGGCACCTTGCACATATATCTCTTGACAGTCTGTTGGAGGTTACGTCGATCATTGTATCACTGATCCGACTGCCTGATCATCGATATAGCTTATACACACACACACACACACACACACACACACACACACACACACACACACACACATATATATAGATATGACCGCCCATTGCGATTGCCTCTAATCCGCCAATCCGATCTGATCAGAGATCGAGGATCGGGGTTCCATGACCCCAATGTTTAAGTTCGCCCTCATGCGACCTTCAATTGCGATTCGCTTTTAGGGCTTTAAGACCCATTTATAAAGGAAATTTTTCTTTTTCTTAAGGATTGAGGAGCCCCTTCTTTTTGCAATAGCTTCATCATCCAGACTCGGATTGAATTACCATTTGTGCCATTGGAATCAAGAAGACGAGATCTACATTCTTGTCTTGAGTTGACTTCATTTTGATCATTTTGATTTCTGAGTTTCCATGCCATTATATCTAAAGATCCACTTGGATCAATGATACTTCTGGAAAAGAGGTAACAAGAACTAGAGTGAGTTCTTTCTTTCCAAACTTTCCTATATTTTATCTTTTCAGGGTCAAATATAGGAGGAGTTCTCTATTGTGAAGTATTAGACCAAGTGTGTGGCCTTTTGAAAGTTAGGATGATCAAAATGAGATTCAAAAAGTGGAGTCCCCAAGGTGAGAGATATTCAACCCACATCCCTTTCTGCTCACCTTACCAAAGGGTGTAAAAATGTCATACCCAGGAAAAATATTATGATTCGTCCACGACAATGGCGCCAAAATATGTTGTATCTCCTAGAGATAACCCCTAGGTTGAGGGGAGGTTTTTTCCTAGGAAATCTTAGTCTCTCTTCAAGATAATTAATTATTTCTCAAGCGATAAATGAAAATGATTTTATATCTGGTTCTATTACTTTTTCTAAAAGGAAAATATAATATATGTAGTAATGGGACATCATTCTCAAGAATAAATGTTTTAGGTCTAGTTGTGGACACATAGAGAATGGAACTTAAATTTTTCATTGCAGTAAATATTGAAAGTAGAAATATAAGGGAGGAACCTAGTGTAGAGGGCTAGATAAACATAGAATCTTATACAACAGATCCCAGCAGAATTATGAAATAATAAGGAAAGGGAATGAAGAAATTATGGAGCGTATTTTAAGGTTTCTAGCTCAAAATTTCATCGGTAAATTTCTGTCACAATATAACATAGTAAATCTATAATCTCATAGGTATTGTCTGCTACAATATAACAAACTAAATCCCTGATTTACAAGTGAATCTAGCAACTACTACTTACACAATTTATAAGGAAGAGAAACACATAGGAAATGACATATAAAGGAAGAACACATACTGCATATCCTAAATTATGCTTGGAATCACTAGAACTTCTTCATTAATCTTCTAGAATGAAAAAAAATTAGAGGCCTAAAGATGAATTTTTTTCCAAAGAAACAATAACAACCTTAAGAATAAGAAATTAGAACCAAATTTGGAACTATAGATTTTTACTGTAGATTTAACAACTTAAGTGATATGCTAAAGCACAAGACGAGAATCTACTCTACTCTTCAACAGAAACCAAAATTGATCAATGAAAACAATAAGAAGAAAAGGAAGACTATAAATTTCACATAATACAATATTTCTCTGGGAAAAGCAATTGCTAAAAACATTGATTTTGTATATTACATTAACCAGAAGATCTGAGACGAAAATACAATGCTTGTTTTCCCCGAAAAATTCCTCCACAAGTACAATCTATCTCTTTGCTTCACAAACAATCTATTCTCCTACTTGTCAAGCCCCTACTTCCTTGTGCAATCCCTAGAATAATTAACCCATATTTAATTGGGAAATCCACTCTCCATAACTA
Organism: Pinus tabuliformis; assembly: GCA_031772625.1. Taxonomy (NCBI): domain Eukaryota; kingdom Viridiplantae; phylum Streptophyta; class Pinopsida; order Pinales; family Pinaceae; genus Pinus; species Pinus tabuliformis. Next base: position 1,288,751,676 of record CM062820.1, on the reverse strand, counting down.
TGCAATCCAAATGTAAGTCCTCAATTGATTGTCTTCACCATCTGTACAACTTGGAAAATTATAAAACTGATAATACACTATCCATGAATGCTAATATCAACTAGGTCTTCCTATGAACTGGCATGCATGAGTTATGTATGAGTCAATACTCAGTTAACTGTTGTGATACTGGTGATGCACTGGTGCACTACTCCACTACTAGACCTCTACTAGTTCCTCCAATAATTGGAAATAGTTTAAATAACTATAACTTAGTTAGAGTGAGTTATCTAATTACAACTCAAAAGAACTCAACCTGGGCCCCTGAAATTTAGGGATTACTCTACATGACTCTAGATAGAATTCAAACTTGAATTTTTGAAGTAAATTAATTTAATTTAACTTAATTAATTATTACAAGTTTCTATGAGAATATAATTTTGATTTAATTCAAGGACGAATAAATTTGGAATTTCTAGTTGCTATTTTTAGCATTCCCTCTCAACAAGAAAGGGATTATCAGCTACCCAAATCCTATCTCTGTGAAACTCGAATTTCATCTTAACAATGCCTTTGTCAAAATATCTACATCTTGCTCTGTGGGAATGTACTCCATCAAGATAATTCTCCTCTCCACACAATATCGAAGATGATAATACCAGATATCAATATGCTTGGGTTGATCATGAAAAAATAGATTTTCAGAGAGTCTGATATAACTCTGATTGCCATAATAAATCATAATTGGATCCATCTACTGAACAAGCAAACCAACTAGAATCTTCCTCATCTAGATAGCCTCACAAGATGCATGACTAGCAACCATATACTCTATCTCTGCTAAACTGAGTGCAACTGTTCTTTATTTCTTTCTATACCAAGAAACAACTGCTGACCTAATATTGAAGATCCCTCTTGATGTGCTCTCCCTGGCGGATGGATTCCTTGCCCAATATGCATTGGTGAAGCCTTGAAGATTCACTCCCTCTATCCGTTTCTACCATAAACCATACTAAGTAGTGCTTCTAAGGTATCTCCACACATGGTTGGATGCCTTCCAATACATCTTGGTTAGCTTAACCATCGCTTGACTAAGTTGGTTAACCACATCACACATGTCCAGTCATGTGTTCACGAAATATATGAGTGAACCCACACACTACCTATAAATAGTAGCTTCCATTACTTCATTGAAAGTAGCATCATCCTTCCTCTAGTTACCTGCTAGAGGAGTCTCCATGGGTTTACTTCTCTCCATGTGAAACATTTTGAGTATCTCATTGGCATACTTTCCATGACAGACAAAAAGTTCCTCATCATCTTGCCATAGTTCCATGCCCAGAAATTAGTACATGAGCACCAAATCCTTCATTTCAAACTCTCTTATAGGATCCTCTTTGCAAGACTGGATGAGCTTATCATCACCTGTTAGAATCAAATCGTCGACATATAAAAGAATAATAAACAATTTACCTTCAACCACAATATGGGAAAGGTTAGCATCTGCTTCACTTTTGGCGAAGTCCAACTTGGTGAAGTAGCTATCGATCTTGATGTAGCAAGCACGAGGTGCTTATTTCAGCCCATACAGTGCTCACTTGACTCGGCACACATGCAACTCTCGGTCGAAGGCCTTAAAACCTTCATTCTACTCAATATGATCCTCTTCCTCAATCATGCCATTAAGGAAGGCTGTCTTTACATCCACTTGATGTATCTTCCATCCCATCTACGCTGACAATGCCAAAATGTATTTGATTGATGATTACCATGCAACATGAGGTCGTAATCAATCCCCTCCACCTGAGAAAAGCCTCAGGCCACAAACATCACCTTGTGTTTCTCCACACTACTATCCGCTACTTTCTTTACCTTGTAAATCCATCGGGAACTCACCACTAACTTGTCCGTCGGTCTTGGGATGACATCCCAAACATTGTTCCTCACAAAGGAGTCATACTCCTCAACCATGGCATCAACCCAAACCAGTTGCTGCACTTCTTCCTCAATAGAGGATGGCTCAGTCTCAACACATCCAATCATAAGAGCCATGTATCCAATGTACCTCTCTGGTGACCTCCTCTCCCTGTGTTGTGATGTGGGTGCTCTCACATTCTCTCTAGCATCATGCAATAACCCATCAATCTCTCTAGTGTGATTTATCCCATCTTTCGAACACTCTACATGAGTGGGTGTCTCCACTCCCCGATCGTCTACATGTGGTTGCTCCACATCAATATGAGGTTCCTCCTTAGGAGCTAAATGGTCCTCAGCCGCATGTAGTTTAAGATCCATCTCAAGGGAATATCTCATGGCTTTCTCTTCATCAAATTTACATCCCTGCGAACCACTATCATCGTGTTGGTTGACTGGTACACCTGATAGTTGTGAGGTGTATGAGTGTACCCTAAAAATATCCCCAACTCTGTTGCTGGCTCAAGCTTCTTCCATGCATCTTTGGTTACATGGCAGTAGACTGATGAACCAAAAATCCTGAGGTGACCCACATCTGGTCTCTTCAGTGAAAAAGCCTCTTCCGGTGCACTCATCCCAAGAATTTGATAAGAGCTTATGTTCTCCAAATAAACAGTTGTGTTGCATGCCTTGGCCCGCAAGTGTAGTGGTAGGCCCTGATCATGCAATATCACCCGTGCTACCCATACTATGCTTCTATCTTTCCTTTCAGCCACCCGATTCTATTATGGGTTATGAGGTGCTATCAAGTCTCATCGAATGCCTTCTTCGTCACAAAATTTTTTAAACTCATTCGACACATACTCTCCACCATTATCACTCCTAAGAGATTTAACCTTCTTGCCAGTATCTTTGTCGAATAATGCTTTAAATTCACAAAACTTTGTAAAAGTTTAATCTTTCTTCTACATAAAGAAGATCCATCATTTACGAGAAACATCATCAAAATATATAAACTAATACATGTGCTTGACCGTGGATGCTGTCGAGAACAATCCACACACATCTGAATGGACTTGATCGAGGATGCCTATGCTCGATTGTCTTTGTCGTGAAAGGAATCTTTGTTGTATTTTCCCAAAGTACACCCTTTACACGTGTTAATTTTATCTAGTGTACCTTTGGGAAGGCCGATATAGATTTTCTACATGATTTTCAAAGTGCCATGATGCAAGTGACCCAACCTCCCATGCCACAACCCATTGATGTCTCAGCTCTGGACCTTCTCTATTTCCATCCTCAAGGTAGCACAATCTACTACCTCCAACTTGCAGAGATTATTCAATCCAACCCATACCCTCTTGACCTATCATGTGGCTATGTGATAAAGGAACACCTTTCCCTTAGTAAATATCACATCATAACCTCCATGATCCTCCAACATGGAAATAGATACCGAGTTCTTCTTCAAATAAGGAAGATACATAACATCTAACAAAGTGAGGGGAGATCCTAACTCCCTTTGAAAGGTAACTATACCACGCCCAATAGCACTATACCTCTTGTCATCACCCATATTGATATGCATCTAGAGATCCTACTCCTCCAAGTTATTGAAGAGCTCTTTCTTACGAGTCATGTGGAAAGAAGCTCCACTGTCCAAGTACCATACAATACCCATCATTGATGACACCATACATGCGATGAGGGTACAATCCAGTTAGAATTGTAAGGCAAGAGCCTCACCTGCCTCTCCTCTTGACGGCTTCTTACCGACCTTCTTAAGTAGATACTTTGTGGAAAAATGTCCCAGATCATGACAGTGAAAGAACTTAACTTTCAACATGCCCTTCTTCTTGTCGCCATGACAAGAATATGATTTGGAATGGGATATCTTCTCCTTCCCTTTCTTTGCCTTACTCGCTAAGGCACAATTTTCCTCATCATCAGTCTTTAATGAGGATCCATCTCTGTTGTTCCTCTGAATTTCTTCTTGTACCAAATCTAACAATAGTCTCTCCCAGTCTGGTAGCTTCTCCCTCCCATTAACAGAGTCTTGGTAATTGTGCCAACTCTTGGGAAGTCCTAGAAGAGTTAGGCTAACCATATCATCTTTGGAAATAGTAATCCTGACACTTCCAAGATCATCCAAATAATGAGTGAACTTGTTGATTACTATGGAATTGAGTCACTCTTCTCCATCTTGATCTTTATGAGCTTTTCCTTCAGTGCCAATTTCCCATGGTCACTGCTATTTTGAAACAAGTCCATCAATTCCTTCCAAATTGAGTATGGAGTATCCTTTCCATGGAGACTTGAGACAATGTGGTCTCAAACTCCTTCCGGGATAATCCTTCTCACATTTTCCACTCACTTTCTCCATTCAGCCAGATCTTTAACATTTGATGCTGAATGCTTAAGAATGTCATGATCTATACTTCCTTGAGGCCATTGTCTTCCAGCACTGCCTCTACCTTGTCCTTCTAAGTTATGTAATTTGAGCTACCCTCCAAGGCATACTCAAGTCCCAAACCATAGAATGACATATTTCTGCTCTAAAGTATGAATTTGCAAATTCAATTTTCACTTGCACAATAAAATCGAATTCTCCTCTTCTATACTATCTTTAGCTTCAATACCATGTACATTTTTACTGTAGATTCAATAGCTTATGTGATATGCTAAAACACAAGACAAGAATCTAATCTACTCTTCAGGGAAACAAAAATTGATCAATGAAAACAATAAGCAGAAAAGGAAGAATATCAATCACAAAAAACACAATATTTCTCTGGGGAAAGAAAGTATTAAAAACCCAACTATATATATATTGCATTAACTAGAAGATCAACTTGTTCATCCTAAAAAATCCCTGCACAAGTACAATCTATCTCTCTACTTCACAAACTAGATCAAGCCAATACTTAGCCAATTTTGTTGCATGTCAAGCCCCTGCTTCCTTAAGCAATCCCCAGAGGAATTAACCCATATTTAATTAGGAAATCCACTCTCAGTAACTACACAATCCAAACATAGTTCATCAACTTATTGCATGCACCATCTGTACAACTCATAAAACTAAACAAATGATAGTATACCATCCCTGAGCTCTAATCTCAACTAGGTCTTCCTCTAAACTAACGTGCATGAGTTATTTATGAGTGAATATTCAATTAACTTGTGTGGTACTGGTGATGCACTCGTGCACTACTCCACTACTATACCTCTACTAGTTCCTCCAACAATTAGAACCAGTTTCACAAATTATAATTCAGTTGGACTGAGTTATTTAATTACAACTCAAACAAACTCAACCTAGGCTCCTAAAATTTAATTTAGGGATCACTCTACATGACTCTAGATAGACTTCCAACTCGAATTTCCTAATCCAATTAAGTCAATTTAACTTAATTAACTATTACAAGTTGTTATGAGAATAGAATTTTGATTTGATTCACAATTTAATACAAGGGAAAATTAAATTGGAATTTCTTGTTTCTATTTCTAATAGGAACCTCCTCTCAAAGCAAAGTTCACAACTCTTGAACACAAACTTTAGAAATGAGAGTAGAATTTGGGAACCATTTTGATGAGTTTCCTCTCTCTTTTTATTGGGAGAACCAAAGCAAAACAACTTACAAAATATCTTCGAATGTTACAGTTTTCTGATTGACTCAACTGTCTGAGCATATGAATGTCCTAATGATTACAAAACATATATGATTCTCTTCTTTAAAATGAAAAAATTACAAAATAACAAAATATGAGAAATGTGAGGTTTTGTGATGGACAAACAAAATATCTCCATGCTGATTCCTGTGATTTCCTTAGTTAGACATAGGCTCCAATGTCTGGATCAGTGGTGCATTGATGATCTGACCATATTTCAGTTACGATATTCCCCCACGATTTATGGCCAATTCACCTATCACTGTATCCCTTTAAGAACTTGAAACTTCCCCTCTTGAAATTGGCCATGATCAAGCATGGTGACATTGAAGGTTCCCCGTGACTAAACTACCGAACCATCCATCCCTTTATTTCCTCTGTGGTAAACTATCAGAGCCCAATACATATCTTAACACTTCCATGGTGCAATTTCAGAGCAGAGGCACATTGTAACTTTAATTAAAATGTCGTTAAGAAACTCCAAATTTTTTATTCCTTGAGCCCTCCGATGCTTAACTCCTTATCACAATTCTTCCATAGAACTGGGTTTCATGACCAGTGTCTTTTGTGCTTGGCTTTTTAGGCATTCGGGTTCCTATCTTCCTTTATATTTGTTCTTCTGCCCTTGGTTCCTTTAATTTCCCCACAACCCAGTCCCACCAACACATCAAAGATCCTTATTATCATAGCATTTTCAAAATGAAAATAGAACAGAGTTCTGATATATCCTTGCTTCAATATTCCTTCTTAGCACTTAGGTACTCTGCCCACCCTAAGCCCTCAGTTATTTTGAGTTCTCATGACCCAATTCCATAAAATCTTCTTCGAGTTGGGAATTACGATGTATCCATCTTTTGATGGGCTCGACAATACTTGGGTGCTTGACCTTGGTCCACGCCCTTAGGTTTTTGGGCCTTCGAACCAAATGACAAAAATAGATCGAAAACCCATCTCATCAGGATCTTTCAAAAATGCAATTTCAAAAAGGGATCTAATATATCCAACCTATGATATTCGACATAAACCCTGGGTTCTCCACCTTTTCTCTGCCCTCGGTCTTCTGAGCCCTCATGACTAAGTTTTAACAACATTGGAGCATCTCAATTGAATCAAAATTTTTATAAAACAATTTAAATAGGGGGCTACGAAATCTCTTTCCCTCGAACTTCCAACCTCTGAAATGACGTCACGTTGACATCATCATCTCCACGTGGAGCCTCCTTGGTGGTGTCGTGTGTCACCTAGATTTTCCTCATTAGGCCCCCAAAAATGCCGAAATCAACTATCATGTGTCCACTGTATGACCACATCATGTTGATGTAATTTTCCTCATCAACTCCTAAGAGCCAATTATCTGTTGCTATGTGTCTTGTCTTGGGGAGAGAGAAAGGGTCTTTGGGGCCCTCAGATTTTCAATGATTTCCTTTGTTTTTCCCCTTCTCGATGACGTAGATACTTATAAAGAATCATATTTTCAAAGGGTTACTAGGTCTTGATCGTCGATGTCTCGAAATTATCAACCCTTCGAGATTCAAGTTCTAGTGTGCCTTATGCTTTGATGTCCATCCTTTTGGTATTGAGCCCTAATATACCTTCCTTCCCGTTCTTCCGATATAGGGTTCTGATGTGATTGAATCCCGAATTTTGGGACTCCCCTTTTCATTTCGTCATACGATATTTTGACACTTTCTTTTTTAACTCTCCTCTGAATTCCAACTCCTGAAATTTCAAGTCTCCCATCTAATATCGGCCGCCGATATGCTGAGCCTTCTTTGAAATGGTCATTCGATGTGTTTCCTTTCCCTTTTGATTTCCCTTTGAATGACCAAGACTGCACCTCTTCCTTGCTGTATCATGGATGGAAAACAAGACCATTCGATAGAAATACAAGAAAGTATTATATATATAACACATTCCAAAATTTAAATGTTAATATAATTTTTAGTGCATAATTTTAAACAAAATTTAAATAATATAGTTTCTTAAATATTATAATACCATTTAAAAAAATAATATTGTTTATTATTTCTATGGTTAGGACATTAGTAGCACAATTAGTAGGGTGACGTGGAAGTAAAGACTACTGAAAGAGAGAGACATGGAAGCATGATGTCAATAGCACAATCAACAGGGTGTTATGGTAATACAAACCAACCAAAGAGGGACATGTGGCAGATGACATCAGTACACTGATTTGGCAGTATGGACCAGCCCAACTTTGACATATGGTAGATGACATCAACATATGAAGAGCTAGTAAGTAGTCACCACTTGGCACCCCGTGGGCGGTCGGTTAAGCGGGCGACAATTTGGACCAGGGACAGTTGTCAGTGAAGGCTGTCGGTGACGAAGAAATTGTCGCCTCATTAAGGACGCTGATGAACCCCAACAAATGGCAGAATTGTTGATCACAGTTTATGTCTTTTATATGTTTTTTAATAAAAATTAATATGAGACAGTAGGCACGCGAGTTTGAACCTGTTCCTTCTGTCCCCAATATAGACATGCTACTATTAGACCACAAGTGGTCGACATACCTAATGATGACCACCAGTTTATTTAAATCCCACTTGATCGTCAAGGAAGGGGGAGCGAGCCCGCTGAATTAAAGAGGAGCTAGAACCCTACCACCAAGTTGGAACCATGCACCCTTGGGCACAAATTTCCAGAGCCAGATTATGAGAATATCTTGAGGAATATTCCCTAGAATATCCTAGGAAATAATTCAGGGAATCTTTAAATTTCTTCGGGCCTTAGAAATCACCACAATAAAAATAGGCCAACTTTATACTCATTTTACTTGGTTTTCTGCAAGGAACACAAGGGTGAAGTTAGTTTCGCCACCTGGGCAACCAAATTTTAGTCAACTCGCGAGAAGAAATATTTGAGAAAAATTTGAGATTCTTGGGGGCCATATTTTGACCAAACCAGAACAGGGTCAAATTTATAGTCATTTTTAATGATGTTTCACCAAGAATCCAACCGTGCAGTTTGTTTCTTCAGAAGTAGTCTACATTTTCAGGCCATCCCCGAAAGTCGGGGTATAAGGTGTCATTTTAAATTTCTTGTAATTTGATTTCACTGCCAATTAATGAAAGAGGCCTCCCCACATTGAGAAAGGCTCAGAGACGTAACCCACACTCGGTGAAATTAATGATCAATTTGTTTTTATGCCTTTGATCTCTTGGTTACATTTGATTTTCGCTTCTTTTATGTGTTTATGTGACTTGGTTACATGCTATTTTAAAATGCAATTTTGTATGCATCCTTGAAGTAAAATATTTAGATCATATAGGTTAATTATTGTCATACCAATAAGTTGTGAAATTTGCAAATAATAACTTTTCTTTTATTCTTCAAAAAGATTTTTATATTAAATCTGAAATTTTCCATTTTGATGTTTTCATTTATTCCTTTCTCTTTATAATTTCATTAATTTTTTTAGAGACAATTGTTTTTGTTAGTTCATTGCCAAGCGTTGTAGCGAACAACCACCCCGCCGCTCCTGTTCCCCCACCCCATTTCTTCTGTCTTTAAAGACATAATAAACAATGGGGACCCTTTGGTTTTTATTTTTTATCAAATCATTTTAGGTTTGTTTTAAAATGAGACGAAAAGAAACAAGCTTTAAGTTGGTCTTGAAATGATTTTAAAAGAAAACTTAAGTAAATTGTTTATCGGGACAAATGTTATCATAGTTCATTTATCAGAACTATTTTTAAAAACATTATGAGATTGATCTCCTTGAAATGTTACTTCCCAATATTCCAATGTCATGAATTGAGGCATTTACTTGTCGGGACTTTTTATCAAAAACTTTTTATAAAACGTTACGATATGCTTCCTCTCAAAGATTCCACTTTTCGGAACCCTTTTCCATAGTATTTCAAACTTTCATATTGGGTTAATTCATGTCAGATCTTTGCATATCATAAACAATTATTTAATTATTTAATAAGACTTACGAGAAAATCATCTACTAAGAAAACTCTTGTAACATAACCTTTATATCTTGGAGCTTTGATTCTTGGAGGTTACTTTTTTTGAAGCCTTCGCTTCTCGGCACATCAGATCTCGGACCTTCAAATATCAGAGAAATGTGATATCGTAAGTATATTTATAATTCCCCTCTGATATCTCCACTTTGAGATCTGATGTGGAAATCTTCACGTGGTCCATCACCTTTCCACTTAAGTGACTTAATGTGATATAAATTGGTTTCAAATGAATAAAAGGTTTAGATTTAATTATTTTAGCTTTCTCCATTCATTTCTAAAAATGATTTTTACTCTAAGTTTATATTTTGTGCCATTGTGAGTTACTATAAATAGTGTCTTTCCTAATGTTTTGTGCTTGTACTCCATAGGTGAACACAGTTTGTGCTTGTACTCCATAGGTGAACACAGATCCTTGACACATTGAAGAAATGAAGAAAGGAGGCAAGGGTAAGAAAAAGGCCCCACAACAACAACCCGTGGGTTTATTTTGGGAAGATGTAGATGGAAAAAGTCTGGGATAAGACCTATTTTCTAACGCTGTATGTACCAAAGATGTCAAGCTTTCCTCTTGGGAAGAAATTTACTAGTATTTTGAAGATGAAGGGCATGAAGTCACCAAAATAATAGTCACAATAGATGACAAAACATGTCTTGGAAAATACTCCAAAGGACATAGAAAATTCCTTTCTCCATAGAATAACAATGAGACCATGATTAATGGCTTATACATATATGGTAAATTGGGTGGTTTAAAATTTAGATATTTCCTAGAGAGACATACAAACACTAAAAGGCACAATGATTGATTATTTGTATAGCAAATATTTTGAAAGTATGTATCATTTTCCTAATCCACAGTGTGTATATAATAAAGAGTTCATAGAGGCCTTTGTAAAGGATAATGGGCACCTATCAAAACAAATCAGAAAATGGAGAAGAGACCCTATTAAGCATAAAGCAGAACAATTTGGTATGTATACACTCGATTCCCTTCTCCTTTTTCTAAAGTCACAACTATGATGTGTCGTTTGCATGCTCAGCCTAATGTGTCAAAGTTCCCAGACACCTAGGTACCTATAATTGATGACATGATAGAAGGATTCATATTTGATTGGGCCACTATTCTCTTAGATAATTTGGCTACACACATCTTAGCTTTCCAACATTATAGAATTGGTTATGAGAATAATCTTCCCCCTTTCTAGATGTCTACTTATATCATGGATGCCTTGTGTTTTACAATGGATTTTCCTGCTATGGGTTAGAAATGGACCATTCAGGATCAAAAGATTATTCATATCTATCATGATATTCTATTGGATTCCAAATACTATGAACATTTCTACTATATTTTTCACAGAGTGATGATTGTTAGGCATGAAGCCATTTTTGAGTCTCTGCCACCTTGGATGTCTCAAGAAGCCATGGATGACCTTTGGGAGGTCGGAAATTTGTTCGGGGAAGAATTGTTCACTTATATCAAGGTCTATAGCAGCTTGGCCCATCCTCATGTCTTTCCTTGTTCATCCACGATAAGTTAGTCAACAGAGAGATAGCTTATCATACAATGGGATATGGTATCACTAAGGTATTAAAGGAATTAAACAAAAGGACATGGCCTATTTTCCCTCCAAAATTTGACATATTTGCATTGGTTAATTATCGCCATGCTAAGAAAGAAATTCTAGCCATTCAAGTTATTAATTTTCCTACTATTCCTAATAGACAATATGATCCTATTGCAGTGGTGAAGAATTTCACTACTTCCCAGGGACTCTGATAGTTTTTCCATGAAGCGGACAGGTTAGATGACTTGTTTTCACAATCCTCCTCTTATGCTATAGTAATACGGAGAGTGGAAGAATAGTTGGTTGTAGAGGAGAAAACTCAAATTTTTCAATACAAAAATTTTCGGATTGCAAATCTTCCATTAAATTTGCGACAATTACCTTAGGAGAAGTCATCAATGTCAACTGCTCAACCTAATAGTTCTACAAAGTCGGTCTTTCCTCCTAAGAATCAACCACAGTTTGCTTTAATTTCTTCCTGACTTCAGGTTGAGGAATTAGTTTTTAATCATGAATTAAATGAGGCATGGAATGAATTCAATATGACTATAAATCTTAAGACCAAGGCTCAAAATTACGTTTATCAAACTACCACATTTTCAGAACAAGTGAATGTTCATTGTACTATTAAGAATGTTGAACAAGATACCAGGTTAGAGGAAGTTACTGATAGGTCGTCCATTTGTGTTAAGAAATATGTTGAAGTTATTCCTTCTTTCCCTACCTCAAAGGTTACTTTGAATATTGAAGAAATTCCTCCCTTAGACATTTTGTACAGTCCTCAACATAAGGCTGTGGTGAAAAGGGAAAGAAAGAAGAGAAAATTGGATCAATATTAGTCATTAGAGCCCATCAAGGTCTCTTCTTTTGAAGTTCTATGGAAAGTTTCGTCTGCAACCCCAACAAAAGAGTTAGGAAATCTAACTCAATTGAGAGGAGCCTATGCTTTGGCAACAATTGACAATGTTGTAGAGGTCCAAGAACTCCTTAAGGAGAAAGAAGAGAAGATCATCTCACTCGAAAAAATTCTTAATAATGAGAATAGAAAATTGATGAACAATGGTATAATTAGATGGCAGAGTTACAACAAAAATTTGATGCGTTGAAAGTACAAGATGATAAGGAGGTATAGATAAAATACGATCAGATCAAATAATTGTAGAAGAAAATAGAGCAACTGCATGTCAGTTCCCAACTGACCCAATATAAGAAAGAAGCTAAGGATTTAAATTATCTACTCAAGAATCAACAGAAGGTCTTTTGCAATAGGCTGATGTTGATCTAGGATCAATGTAAAATAACAAATTCACTTATGGATCAGTTGTCTGATATGAGTAATTACTTCGAAGAAGTGAATGAACAACTCGTTGGAAATAATACTGAGAGGGGGGGGGGGTGTGATTCAGTATTAGTCAAATCAATAATTTTTTTCTTTTCATCCTTTGATTTATATATGATACTTAAATGAAGGTAACTTGCGTGTACACGTAACTGAATTTAAGGCAACGAGCGTATATCTAGCAAACTTATGATTCAATTACTTCATCATATGTTGATATTTAATCAGTGCATCAGTACTTCATTAACCATATAAATAGTAACCATGTCCAATAATAATAGAACAAACCATCACACATAAGAAACACACACAAACACCAAGATTTAAGAAACCCAATGCGGGACAAAAACCACCTGCTGCTGTCTTCTTTTAATATAAGAAAAACCTGTTTACAATCTTGTATTGGTGCATACTCATACCTGTACGCAGGCACCCACCTGCAAAAGGCTATAACCTTCTCTCATTCTCCATCTTCTACTAGAAGGGAGCTACAACACCCTAGCTCTTGTACTAGCCGATCCATTTACTAGTACGTAGGCACCAACCTATAGAACGTTCCAGCCTTCTCTCATTTTCCAGCTGCTATTAGAAGGGAGCTCCAACCCCCTGGCTCTTGTACTCACTGATATGTTTACCAGTACGTAGGTGGCAGCGTATAGAAGGCTACAACCTTCTCTCTTCCTCCAGGGACCAGGTTTTATAAATTTTTAGACTAGATACTCCTCGAACACAACACCACAATCTGAAGGCCTCGTTTCATCAAATTTTCATATTGGACCCATCAACAACATTGAAGCTCAAAATGATAACTGTAATACAACCATCAAATACATTTGCATCAACCAATCACTGAAACTCAATCATCACTCTCTAAATCAACCACAACTAAATCAATCAATCACTGACAACCCATCATCACTGAAGAAAATCTCAATCAATTAATCTAGAGATCCAAAACACTGTCACCAGAATATAGTCACCAGAACACAAATTATAACCCAGAACTCTGCATCGATAACTAGAACCAACTGCAACTTCAAACATCATATTTCATAATGTATACACTACTTCGATGTATCGAACCAGCGTGTATACACACTTTTACCAAAGACAAACAGTGTGTAGATCTGTAAATCTTAACTCATAATTTTGTAGCTATTCCAGACTTCAGTGATACCCAGATCATAACATTTACAGAATAAAACATGTGTTGGTATTCAGATCTAGACTATACATGATCAAACCACATAATGATAATTCATCTTAGGTCTTATGATCCTGATCCATCATCCATCATCAACCACATAGGTGGATCCTTAGTTCAGATCAAGCAAAGCATCAGAAACCCATAACCTACATATTTGATCTAACACTTCTTAAGATATTCAATACTTGCACACTTTGGCCTAATGATCTTCTCTTCCTTATATAGTTTTAGGCATTCCTCAATAAATTGGACCAAAACCACTTAGGATGAATACCTAGCGTCAATACCTCAGACCAAATACCTTGGATCATGTTATGAAACTAGCTCACAAAAAGATAGAAAAGATAGATCAATGCCTTATAATTCAGCCTCTTCAAGGAGGAAACCTCCTCTACATTACACAAATCAACAATTCTTGGATGATATAGATGAAAAGACTTCCTTTCTATATATAGGAGTCTAAGGGGTCATAATATAATCAGAGCTGACATAACAATAATAATGTAAGGGCACAATAATAAAAATAGTGGGCTTCTATGGGGCACAATAATAACAATATGGGGACTACATGGGCACAAAAATATAATAAGGGGGATATACTAATAACAATAAGGGTTTACACTAGTATTATAGGGACCTAACATGTCCCTCTCCTTCAAAAGGTGTTGTCCTCAATGCTTGACTAGTTCTTGATGCTCCTGTATAAAATTCTTGTCCTCCGATGTGGAACCTTCAGCAGGTAAGTTCTTCCACTTGATGAGATACTCTGAAATTGATCGATTTCGTAGCTGTTGGGTTCTTATTTATGTGACTGCTCCAAGTTCCAATATGATTTTTCCTTCCTCGTCAAGTTGTGGAAATCTTATTTGAACTGGGATCTTCTGCAACTTTTGAATTACTGGTCACACTTCTTCGTCCTTCTTCCACTCATCCCTTGGTTTGTTTATCCAATCTGGTTGGATAATAGGTATAGAACAAAAAAATTCTTCCACGTCCTCATCCTTTCTTGAGAATGCATATGCAACACTATTTTGTTTTCCTTTTTTGTAGATGATTTCATAGTCATAACCCAACATATTTGTGACCCATTTTTTATGTTCTTCTAAATATAATCTTTGTTCTAAAACGTATTTAAGACTATCATGATCCATTTTTACCTTGAAGTGTCTTCCAATTAGGTAAGGTCGCCATTTCTTAAGTGCATGTAGTATTGCCAACATTTCCTTCTCATAAATAGCTTGCTTGAGATGTAGCCTTAAAAATACTCAATCTCCTACATCAAAACTTCTTTCACTGTGATGTTGATCTACTTGTTGTTTCATTCAATTCTGCACCAAGTGGTGTTATCCTTTAAATTTTGGAGAACTTGTTGTTGATGCTCGATGTGATTTTTCACTGATTGACTATTTTTCTTCTTGATATGTCCTTCTATCTTAAGAGTTTAAGGAGCGGAAATTTCTTCCAATGCATTACAAGATATCGTCAGATTCATTTCTTGATGCTCGATGTGATCTTTCACTTCTTGAACATTTTTCTATTTGATATGTCCTTCTATCTTGATAGCTTGAGGAGTGGTAATTTTGGCCAATGCATTACAAGATATGGTCAGATTCATTTCTTCTTTCTCGATGTGATCTTTCACCTCTTGAACCTTTTTCTTCTTGATATGTCCTTCTATCTTGAGAGTTTGAGGAGTTGTAATTCTTTCCAATTCTTTACAAGATATGGTGGGATTCATTTCTTCTTTCACTAGGGTTGGTTCCTGGTGTATATCCTCTTCTTTTGATATTTCTTGATCCTTTTCTTCCTCCTCTTCATAATCAATGTAAAATAATTTCTTCTTAGCACACTTATGACCTTTAATGTATTTGTTATCACAATTGTAACAAAGTCCTTTTGCTCCTTTTTCTTCCAATTGTGTGGTGTCAACCTTGTAGGTTGTGGAAGGCTAGGAGAAAAAATGTTTCTATCTTTATAGTTGTGAGGGGTAGAATTACTTGTTGTCATAATTTTTCTTTCCAATTTTCTTGCCAACCTGAATTCCTTCTCCAATGAATCAGGTTCCCAAAGATGAACCTCATGTTGAATGTTATCATTTAAGGTCCATATGGAGATATCAATCCTCTGCTTCTATGGATTATCATTTTCCCTTATATTCAATTTTTGAAAGTCCTTAATGTACTCTGCCATTGAACATTTTTGTTTGAGATTTATCAATTGGCTAAAGAAGGTGTTTCGCTTTGTAGCCTCATAATGTGCTATCATTTCCTCCGTGAAAATTGACCATGTAACAAGTGGTTTACAAGAAGAAAGCCCTTTATACCATAAAAATTGATCCGGTTCTAAATAATTAGATGCAATACGTACCTTTTGTAATAGTGGTACACCACATAGATCAAAATATTTCTACATCTGTAGTATCCAATTTACCGGATCCTTGCCATCAAACTTCCTCATCTCTCTTTTTCTTGATCTTAGGAGCTTGATCTTGAAGCGAATGAAACTTTATAATTTCTGATATTTAAGTCCTAAAATTGTAACCTGTAATAGTCTTCTATGTCCTCTGTGTAACTCCATAGGTCTTATCACAGTTGGATTCCCGAAGAAAGATTTATTCCCAATCTCTTGTGATGACCTAATTATAGACTAGTTCAATAGAGTGAACTTGTACGATGTTCCACGTGTCAGGGTTTCAATTGTAGATTCTAAAATGTATAGCCAACCAAATACAGTCTGTCCTCTTTCTGTAACTTCTGACGAAATTTAAATCTGATGCTTAGAGAGAAATTTATGATGATTTTCACAAGGCAACCTATTTAGGATGTAATTCAGGAGTCTGCACAAACCCTAACTTCCTCAGATCATATGTCTGAAACTATAGCGAGCCAAGATCTGAAATTTGGACCCATGGTTCAGCCAGATTTCTTCTCAAATGGGTTGGTGCTTTAGCATCTGAAAATTCATAGCCAAAACATTATAGCGAAAATTCCACGATGACCTACTTTAGATGAAATTTTGGAGCTTCCAAAAACCCTTACTTCCTCAAATCATATCTCCGAAAATATAACGCAAAAAGCTTTGAAATTTGGAGTCGAGTTTCAAAAAGATGTCTTATCAAATGGGTTTTTTTTTTCTTCTGAAATGTCGCAGACAAAAAGTTATAGAAAAAATGCCACGATTGTTATAGACATTTTTGTGCACTGCAACCCCAAGCATGAAATGTCCATAAACCAAGGGCTCCTAAGTCCCTAAAAGTGTTGTTCTAACCCCTAAAGGAACAAAGTCAACTGATTACAACTTCTCCCAGAAGTTCTCCATGAAAAACTGCTCAGAACTGGTCAAAACAGGATCATTTCAGTTGCTCCATAGGCAAAGTGCGTTGCATCTCACCTAAATACACTGTGTGGGTGCGTTTCATTTCAGAAAGCCCTTCTATGGGGTGCGATGGGCGAGAAGTGACAAATGGCAGTGTCATTCCGCAAGGTGGAGAGGCATGGAATCTTCCAGAAACTTCTCCTGTGACACTTGCCTCTCTGAATTCGACCAAGGATGAGTAAGATATCATCAATCTCCAAGTGGAAACAAGAACTATCAGAGAGAAGACACTAATCAAATCACAAGCTGACTCATCTCCCTTACAGATATCTATATATGGATCCCTCATCCCAGAGATCCAAAGGCTGGAATTTTGCATATTGTAAGGAATTGTTGTTGGTTTCTTGAGACAACATCATAATGTTGGGTGATTTAAACTTTGTATGAGGTGAGGAAGGGCTTACTTGCTGAGAGGATGATGCTGGTTTAGAACAACTGGTTGTAACTCCCTTGGATCTTTCTTGTTTATCAATAAAAGCTATTCAAGTTTTCCTCCATACTCTTGTGTCATTTATGTTTTATGCATTTGTATGGTCAATTTACATCTGATCCTAGATTGTTTATGATTATAGATCCATGTTCTTGTATAGTGTCATGCTACTGTGATCTTACAGGTACTCTGTGAAGCTGGGTGTACAAGGGGGCAAGTAGCGAAATACTATCAAGAGAGAGAGGAATTGAATTAGGAGATTAGCGCAAGACAGAGGTTGGTCTTCTTTGTTCTTCTCTCATCTATATTTCATAAAGGAAAAACGAAAGTAGCTTTACTTTGTTTGTTTCTAAGGTAGCTACCACACCTTAGTGGGATAAGCAATTCTGTGTAGACACTTTTCCCTGTAACAACGATGACCTTTTTAGAGCAGCAAAACCCTAGAATCTAATGCTCTGATACCAAATGTTATGAAACCAACTCACAAAAAAATAGAAAAGATAGATCAACGCCTTAGAATCTAGCCTCTTCGAGGGGGGAACCTCCTTTACATTACACAAATGAAAAATTCTTGAATGTTACAAATGAAAGTACTTCCTTTCTATATATATGAGTCTAAGGGATCATAATATAATCAGAGCTGACATAACAATAATAATGCAAGGGCACAATAATAATAATAGTGGGCTTCAATGGGGCACAATAATAAAAATATGGGGACTACATGGGAAAAACAATATGATAAGGGGGATATACTAATAACAATAAGGGGTTAAATTAGTAGTATAGGGACCTAACAGATCAATACCTTGGACCAAAATACCTTGGACTAAATACATCAGACCAAAACCTTGGTTTTCCATCCCATACACGCTTTTCCTTCTATGAAAGTGCGTGTATACATATACATTCCTTTTTTTCTGTTAACCCGTGTGTATACGCTTCTTGGACAAAGTGAACCAATGTATACTTCCTAAACTAATCTCTTTCTTCAATCTCTAGAGTCTGATTTGTAATCCTTTGTTGTTAACCTGTTGCACTGTGAACTTTCATCTGAAGGAGTTTTCATCAAGGACAACACATGTATCATAATGCCAACACAACTGAATAATTTTCTAACTTGACAAGAAAGTGAGGAAGGTAGAACTACAAGTCTACCTAAAATTGATAAAACTCAAAAGATAATAATTTTCCAAGAGTAGGAAATCAGAAAGAAATAGGTTGAATCTTCATTGAATGAAGTCCAAGATCTTTCCAGTTCTATCAATGGAGAAGTCAATGATATGTTATTAAAATCCAATCTTATATCTAACTGCTCTGGAGATTCATTGCGAGAAGCCAAGACATTATCAAAATCTTGGTTGGAACATAGTAAAAAAGTGGTTGGAATGATTTATCAGTTGTCTAAAACTGACCTTGAGCATCATTGGCAATTTATGGTTAAGCCTCGAAACCAATGTTTAGTTCTCCGATACCTATCCAATGTTACTACTCAGGTGTTGTCACCACTGAAGACTACTATTTTTACAACTCAGATAAGGATCAAGCCTAGTCGATTGTGGAGCTCACCAGTCTGTTGTATATCTACAGATTATAGAAACACACTATTGGAAAATCTTCATCCTAAGTTTCAAGGTTGTTACAACCATTTTCTCATTAGTCTTTTATGATTGTTTCTATTGAAATATTGTTAGAAAATTTTGTTTTAATCCTTTTTTGTATTAAGACTATAAATTAGCTATCCAAGATGGAGAAGGGAATCTAAATTTTGAAAATAAAGGCCTTAAAATTGCTCTATTGTATTTTAAGTTTTTCTTAATATAATATGAACCACTTGCAATTCCAGTATGAGAAAATCTACATTTTATTAGGTACTATTATGCAATGTTTATGTGTCTTTTCTTTGAAAGGAATTGTTTTATGAAAATGTTCACATATGTGTATGCTAGTCAGTATTTCATGATCACTATTGGCATGTTTGGTTGAAATTTATGTTATATTGTGAACAAAAAACTTTTTATCATATGATGCTTCAATCAAATTAATTTAATTAATTGTTTAACTAAATTATTTTTCTTTGATCGAAACAATATCGTAATTGCATAATGATCTACATTATTGTGCTTGTTACTACATTTTTCTAGAACATATGTTTTCGACTTATTCACGTATTATAATAAGCTATAGTAATTTGTAAGTAAGTTATTGGAATATATTGGTTTTCCTAATAAATACATTATCACCACCATTCATCTCCACATTTTAGTTAAGGGACACTGGTCCCATAATTCCATGGAGAGCCACTATTCTAAACAGAAAAGCGTCTAATTGGGGCCCCAGCCGGGTGGTTTCCCCCAAATATTGATAAGGCCAATTCAGACTATCGAAAGAGTCCTCATTCAAGGTTGGAGCCTTGAAGAATTCATAATTTTTTTGTATTTGTTTTAGCCTAAAATTTTCATTATTTCTATTAATAAAAATTAATTTTTATTCTATGTCTTGTGTTTTGTTGTAATTTGTGAAAATATATTAACTCACATAATCTAACAATTGAATGAAATTTTGATTCACCCCCCCCCTCATTATTTCCAACATAGTTTGATTACTATCATAGGAAGTAATGAAAGTACTTCAAGTTTTGATGAAATAGTCTCATCCTTATTATCAGAGGAGACAAGACAAAAAAACACAAGGAAAGTAAAAATGAAAAATGACTTATTATATGAGGATGCTCCCAAGAGAGAAATAAAAATGATTCACTAAGTGGGAAATCTAAATCTAGAGGAAGAGCTAACTCTCTAGGATAATTGGTAAAGTAATACTAAATAATTAGAAATACAAGCATTACAACAAACATTATAAATCCAAAAGTGTTGAGAAAAGGTAGGTATTTTATGATACTCTTTCTATAGAAGCAAAAACTGCTTCAAACAAAGGGGGGGATTCTTCAAGCACGCATGTATACAATGAGTTGTGGTTGCTTTATTTAGGTGCATATTTTCATACAACTCCTCATAGGGAGTGGTTTTGTGAGTATGAAAGATATGATGGTATTGATGTTTTCCTAGGAGATGAATCAACAACCAAAACCATAGGATGATGAAAATTCAAGTTGAAGCTCATGGATCGAATGATTAGAACACTACTTGATGTACTATACATCCAAATATTGGGTAAAGGTTTGATTTTTATAAGAAAAATGAGCAATGTAGATGTAAAAAAAATGTTTAGAAAGGAAACATGTGTTATAGACATATTTCGGCATTGCAACCCCAAACTCGTATGTCAATAAACTAAGGGCGCTTTAGTAACTAAAAGTGTTGTTTCATACCCTAATGGATCATGTTCAACTGATTACATCATTTCCCATAAGTTCCACCTGAAAACTACTTAGAATTGGCCAAAACTCTACCATACTGATTGCTCCATGGTCAAGGTGCAATGCATACTGGCTGCCACACTAGCCAGGCGCGATGCATACTAAAATGGCCTTCTATGGGGTGTGATGAGTGAGAATAGACAAATGGCAGAGATAATTTTCTAAGTAGATGATCATGGAATCTTCCAGAAACTTCTCTTGTGACACTTGACTCTTTGTATTTGCCCAGGGATCAGTAAGAGATCAATGAAATCTCCAAGTGGAACCAAGAACTATCAGTGGAATGACACTAATCAAAATACCGGAGCTGACTCACACCATTGCAAGACATTTATAAATGGATCCCTCATCTAAGAGATTTGGAGGTTGGAATTTTGTATGTAAGGAAGTGCTGTTGTTTTATCTGTGAGAAGAAACATTGCATTGTTGGGTGATTTGCTTATTCATGAGGTGAAGAGGGCTTCTACACTGGGAGGATGATGTTGTATCAGACAGCTGGGTTGTAATCCTCTCTTTCACTATTAATGAAGTTCTTTGAGTTTTTCTCCATATAATCATGTGTTTATGAATCTTATTGTTTATGAATGCAATTGTATGGTCAATGTCTTTCGGATTCCTCATTGTTTATGATGTTTTAGATGGAGATGCTTTCATGGTTTTCTATTACTTTGACACTACAAGTACTCTTTGAAGTGGGACAAGTAGGAGAGGAGTGGAAAATTCTATCAAGGGAGAGAGAAATCAAACAAGGATCCAAGCGAGAGATCCAGGATGGTATTCTTTTCTTCCCTTAATCTATCACACTTAAAGGAACTCTCGAAATGATTTCGTTGTTTGTTTCTAAGATAGCTACCCATCTTAGTGGGACTAGCAGTTCGAATCGACACTAGTTTTACCTGATAGATAGTTTGTTTTGTTTGTTTATTGTTTGCTTTATAAACTGTAGACGGAGCCTGAAGTTAGCTAGCTAGCCTTCGAAATACCTTTGCTATGCAATTACAAAGTAGATGAATGCTGCTTTAGTGAATCTCCAGGTTGGTTTATGAACTAAACATCTGACTTACAAGCATTCTAAGTGCCCTTGTGGTAGCTCAGAAACTCATAATATCTTACCCCTATACTTTGTTTTTACTGTCCATCATAATTCAACCTAAAACACTGAACTTAGCTCCAAATTCTGAGCAAAAACCAAGCTCAGTTTCACTTCCTAGTCCATCGCACTGTCTATAATTAGGCAACCTGTATGCATCACACCTCCCGTGTGTTGCAGGTGAGATGCATCCCTGTTTCCCTGTGTTGCAGGTGCGATGATTGAGTGATACTGTTTTTCTCTCCGAGAGTTGGTTTTTCTCCTTGTTTTTAGCTCTATTCAGTAGTTTTGCTGTTCATGATTAGTATCTTCTTGTTGAAACCTTCTTCCTTCACATTTTTCAGCCTCCATTAGTTAGGAATTGTAAATGTTTTTGTGTATTTGTGAATCATTTATAGTCTTCCTTTGTTGAAAGTAGCTTAATCGAAATGTCATTTTTGATGCAAGTGTCGTAATTGTCATTTTGAATCAAAAGAAGAGTGTCGTAAAGTCTTCCTCTTCTAGATAGTTGATTGTAGTTTTATAATTGTACTTGATTTGAATAATTAGCATTTAAAGTGTCGAAAACAGTTTTCAATTCGAAATCGAAAAGCATCGTCTTAGTCTTCCTTTCATTTTGAAAAGAAATTGTTAGAAATGTTTCTTTAAAAGAAAATAGTTCAGATCTGTACTTAGCTTTCCTTTTTGGCATTCACACATTAAGGAAGCAGAAAACAAATACATGCATGTACATTTGCATTTTCACTGCATGCGAAATTTTATTTAGGAAAGTACATTTAGTGTGTTCTCTACGCTCTCTGCTGAAAGAAAAAAATCATAATCTTCTTTCCTTTGTAGCTAGGATTTTCATTGTTAAAAGAAAATAAACAACTGTTTATCATTTTAGATTGCATATTTAGGAATTTTACATCTACGTCATGCGGTGAACCTTGAAAGACAAACTTCTAAGCAAGATCAACTCTAAAATAAATCTCAATGAACATAAAAATTCTTTGGAACCTAATGCAAAACATATAGAAGTCTAGGCTAGATACGTTTCCGGCATCGTAAAACCTGGTAACTATCACTTTCGTCGAAGGTTGGGTGATTCCTCCTATTTGATACGATAAGTGCCAGTACGGACTTGTGCTCCCCATACCGTCGAGTATATATTGGGAGAGCACAATAGGTTGATATCATTTATCCTTAGGAAGCCATGTCTGCCACCCTATCGATCACAATGCACTAAACACAACATCCGGGAAGATTGACTACCATACATAAGTCCTTGGTAGTTTCTCTATCATTTACCACAAAGGTGTGTTTTGGAGTTTTGCAATTGGTTTGGTAATCCCTCTATCTAGATTTCTAGAGTAGTCACTTTCATTCCTTTTCGACTCCTTAAACGAAAAGGTCCATTTGAGCACTTGTCACTTCAGGCTCATTAAAAATCTAAGGTGACTAGAGTCACCTTTAGCTTTTTATCGACTCGTAAAAATTGAAAAAGCAAGTTATGTCAACGTGTCTTAAAATTCCTTTAAATCAGAATACCTTTTTCCCCTTTAATTTTGAGTTGATAAAGTAATCTACAATCATGGAAGAAAGTCAATCACAACCTTGTCATTAGAGGAGACTAGCGAGTCAACCATCTCTGACATTGGAGATGAAACCATCCCAGGCAAAACGGTCTCATTTAACTGAGTCCAATTCACCTGATTTATTTGAAACTTGTGTTTCAACATCGTTAGAGACTACAGTTACTCCAATTATCTCTGGTACACCTACCTTTATAGAAAAAGTTCTGCAGTTACAAAAGGACATTAGAACTGATCCTAGTGTAACGGTAGACACCTCTATTCGTGAAGCAACTCCATCTAGGACTGATCCAGAAACTAAAGTTCACTTGCTTGAACATTTGGAAGTTGAGTTCCAAAATTTAGAAGGTGTCACCCCTCCAGTATCTGTTACTGCGGAAGCTACACTTTCTTTGGCTCTAGAAATATTTTATGGACCTGACGGTCTACCTCTTCCACCTGGATTGATTTCCATAGAAGAGATAGTAGAGGATCTTCCACCCAGTACTCCAGTGCATTTTGGAACTCGGATCCACTTATATCCGTCTACTATAGAAGTTAGCTCTTTTAATCATACTTCATCGCAAGTTCTTGTCAAATTGCTAGGAAATCTTTTGGATAGACTAAATATGTCTGAGCAACCATTAACATCTAGGACTGTGTCAACTGACACAACTACGACAAAAATTCTTGCTGCCATTCCTACAATGTTTGCTGGTATACCATCTGTCCCAACTAGTTATCAACAACAAGCCGCAGTCCACTCAGGGGCTGTTTCAATGAGATGGTCTATTCCTATTCATTCATCCAGAATCTAATCTGGTATTTCTTATATTGAAACTCAACAAGTTGATCCAATATGTCTTCAAAGGCCAATCGACCCTTTAAGCACTAGATTTCCACCATATGGGGGGCAGTATGCCTTGTCATTGTTCCCTCTTGGAGAACAACCATGTGGGAGTTTACAACAAGATTCAGGTCAAACTGGAATTACATCCAGAGGTTGGGTACCATTACTGCCTCAAAAACCAAGGGTTGTATATTCAATGCAACCAATCCAACCTGTGTTGAATATTCCTACTACACCTACTATTGTGACTGCATCGCAAGTACAAGTGCTACCTGTTGTATGTCAACCTCAAGTCTCTCAAGTTGCAATACAACAGCCTCTCATCTCCGCGATTCAATCACAACCTCAGGTTAGTGCTTCCTTACCTGGAACAACTCAGGCTCAAACAGGTACTATCACTCTGCATCTTGGTCAATCATCCAATATTGGACAACAGCAAATGGTCCAACAACCATGGCTGGTGCGATATCAACAACCGCAATTCCAACAATCATACCAACAACCTGAGCAACAAGGCTTTGTAAGTAATGGGCAACTACATTTCCAAAACGGTTATCAAAAACCATACTACAATGGTTATGCCCATCAACCTTATCAAAGTTACCAGCATCAGATACATTATGCTGGTATGCAAAGACCTACTGCTCAGGCGATTCCTTCTTATCCTGGGTATGCGTCGCCTAACTTGAATCAATAGTTTCCTTTTGTAGCAACTCTAGAATTACCAGATCTAAACCGGCTGATGAATGATCCAATTTCTTACGCCCCTTGGTGGCCAACGATTCCTCATAAACTTCCCTCTGATATTCCTAAATTCAATGGAAATCTAGGTGAAGATCCACCAAATCATGTAATGACATTCCATTTGTGGTGCTCATCCAACACCTTGAATGATGATTCGATTAGGATTTACCTTTTTCAACGAACGCCAACTAGTCCGGTAGAAAAATGGTATATTGAATTGTCTAGATCTTTGTTTGATAACTTCAACACCCTTGCCACTACCTTTTTAACCCATTTTCAGTTACCCATAAGGTACGAAATATGGATGGAACTCCTTACCAACTTTAAACAAACGACAACCACTCACATATCTAATTATATTCATGAGTGGCGCCATCATTGTCAAATGGTAAAGACTTATGTTCCTGATCAACTTTTAGCTGAATGGTTTATAAAGTTATTATTAGCCTCTATTACAGAGGATGTGGCTAAGGGAGGAGTTGTCACTGAAGAGCAAGTCATTGCTCGTGCACAATATTTAGACTTGATATATACTCAGTTTGCCATGCTCTACGACAAAATTCCTAACACTCCTAGACCAGAGTTTTCCATTCCTCCCCCTCCTAAATCAAATAAGGACTCTCATGTCGGTGATGGCATGATCAGTGCCACAAGCACGAAAACCACAAAGGCTACATCTAAAAAATCCCGTGTAGTTTCTAGTCAAAAAGCAGATGAAGAACATCTTGCCTCGGAGATTAATGCCATGTCACCTGACAAGGGAAAAAATCCAAAGCAGCCAGTGGGCAAAAAGAAAGGGAAAAATAATAAGAAGAAACAGGAAAATTCACCTCCTGAAAAACATTCTGAAAACCCTACAGGGCAAAAGAAACCTCGTTATCCATGTTACATATGCGATGATGAGCATTTCATGAAATATTGTCCACATGAAGCTAAGGTTATGAAATTTTTAAGAACATCAAATACCCCAGCGGTGTTGACTAATCCGTTTCTGAGCCCAAAAACAAACCTGGTTGCTATTGATCATGCTTCCCCATCCCAAGTGCTTATGATATCCATCTCGAAACAACAAAATGATGCTTTGATATCGACAATGAGTAAAGATTATGGGAATCCACAGTCGTCGAACAGCAATGCTACAGATCAACCCAGTAATTCGACAACAACTTCACCAGAAGTTGTTCCACCAATCATTCCTGAATTAACAATAAAATTGCCTAACGGAGTAGTACATAAATCGACATTTAATCCTTGTGCTCGAGTAGCACAGAGTTATAATATGGTGGAGGATCTGGCCCAATCGCCATCCGCTATGTCGGCACTTGAAGTACTGTAGAGTTTCCCTTCCCAAAAGTAGGCTTTGTTATCAACGATAGGTGGGATTGATCCAACGGACTCCAATCTAGTGGTCTTTAATCATAAAGGATATGAAACTCAGTTATCAGCTTAGCTCACTTTCCTCATACAGGTGAAATCCCTCAACAAAACTATTCATCGAACAATCATTGATGAGGGGCCATCTACTTATATTATGTCAATGAGTTGCTAGAAAATTTCAGGCTCACCACCCTTGTCACAATCATCAACGACATTAAAAGCATTCGATGGAAGAACATACACGTCGTAAGTATCTTTCAGGTCAAACTGAGAGGCAAGACAGTAGAAATTGAAGCCAGGGTCATTGAAGGAAACCTTGACTACAATATCCTACTGGGCAGGCCTTGGATTTATGCTATGGCTACTGTTGTGTCAACATATTTTAGAAATATTACATTCCCCTTTGAAGGCGGAATTACAATCATTGACCAACTGACCTTCCTCCCCAACAGTTCACAAGTTACCAGAAGCATTCCATTGATCCATGGAATTTCTTAATCACTTCAAAATGTCGGAGTAGGCCTCCTAAAAGACTCATCCTTAATGTGTACTTTTACCCTCCTGCCTCCAAGTAATCTGGCAGAAGTGGCCACAGTGGAAACCTGTCATATGATATCTTTTACATCATTAAAGATTAAGAAGGACTCTGACCATTCTGATAGTCTGATTGACATGACTCAATTAGGTGATGTTTTACATTTTGTACTGGGGGCATTGGAACTAGATCTTTCCTTCATGACACCTTATGAGTTGTGATCATAGGTCGCCAGAGGATAGTTCGTTGACTGGTGTCAACCTTGTTAAAAAATGAAACCAAGCATCTGAGCAGAATTCCTTGTCTTGTGTCAGGCTCGTTAAAAAATGAAACAAGGCTGAGCAAAGTTCCAAGTTGAGTCTTTCACTTGATCTCGTAAAGGAACCTTCATTCCATCAACCTAATTACCACAAGTAGTTTGGTGAATGTAACGAAGCTTAGGAGGGCATGCACCCTTGTCTACTTTGCGGACAAACCCAGCTGTAGGGATAAGTTTCCCTATAAGTTATGTGATCGGTTCAAGTGACCTTTCAGCTTTGTCTATTTGGCAGACAAAGTGCAGGAAGTGTTTTGTCTAAGTATTGATAGAAAATCATCTTGCTTAACCATAGTAAGTTTCCATATGGTTACTGAAGAATTTTTTTATGCTAGGGGCATGCAAACCTTTTTATACAAGAAAAAGCAACCAATTTCATTTTTTAGCTTTCTAGCATTTTTAGCTTTTTAGATTTATAGTTTGGTTGTTCCTAGCTTACATAAAAAGGAAAATCAGAAATGTTTCTGTAAGGTTCAAGCTCGTTAAAAAATAAACCTACCAATGAGCAGTGTTTCCGCAAGGTTCAAGCTCATTAAAAAATAAACCTGCCTATGAGCAATGTTTCTGCAAGGTTCAAGATCGTTAAAAGATAAGCCCACCTATGAGCATAGTTTCTCTTGGTTCAAGCTCATTAAAAAATGAATCCACCTTCAGTAAATAACCTTTGTGATTGCCCCGCCATCAGTTTTTTGAACCTTGGTTGTGTTCCTACCGTCACCTCCATTATTTTGGCCGATCATATGCTTCCACTTGATTGTTTACCCTCTTGAGGAATAGCTGCAATGAGTGATTTTGATTGCCGCCCTCTTCACATTGTTGTGTTTTGAGAAGTTCCAAACTTACTTGGAACTGGTTGCTACCCGAAAATACCACTCGTTCCTAAAAAACGAGTCCCTTTTAAACTCTTTTTACACTCATTAAATATAAAAAGATTGTTGAGCCATTGGCCTTTCCAGCTCGTTAAAGTAAGGGGAACGCCATCCCTCCCATATATTTTAATCTTTTTGGACATGAGGGATTATTAAACAAAAAGATCAAGTGCTTGTCTTTTTCGGCTCATTAAAACCATTGAAAAGTCATCCCTTTCATATTATTTTATACTTTTTCAGACTTAAGGGGTTATGCCACGAAAATGAATGGCTAGGGTTTCCTTTTCATCCCTTTTCAAACTCTCTAAACATGAAAAGGACTGAGTTATCTTTGTTTTTAAACTCGATAAAACAATAGCAACAAACTTTTCCACCCAGACAAGAATGAGTCTCACTAACGTTAGGCTCATTAGAAATAGAGCAACAGGTTTGCTTGAAGGGAAAATTATAGACCACGCATATGTTATCCTCCTTAAGCTTGACAAAAATAAAGAGGTATTGGTCAACAATGATTGGGGAAAAATGGAAGAAAATTTGAAGAATTTTATTGGTAGCAAGTCGCTTTTGAACATGACACTTTCACTCCATCACCATGATTGAGTTGGGTTGGGTTTTTCCATTCACTATCACCATTGGTCCTCTGTACCATCCATGGGGTTAATGCTACCAGTCCATATCAGTGTCGCCAATATGTTCAAGAGAAGTCATTTAGAGAATTCACCATCCAGCAAATGCCTCATCCACTGCAATACCTCCACCCTTCCCTTTTCATGATCGCCATTCCTGAACCTTATATCATCAGATTGTTTTCACATCCAGAAGAATCATTTTCTCTGTTTTGCATCGTAGACATGGGACACATCAAGGCCTTCCTATGATAGGTCACTTCTTGTTGACATCATATCATTATCTGAGAAAATGACTTAGAAACAACCCTTTCAGTACTTTGAAGCTTGCATGCCTCAATGGTAGTTTTCTCACTTCCGGTGATAGGTTTTCATCAATGACCTTCGACCGAAAGATTTTGCGTGGTGTTCGAAATCGGCTCATATATTCACACCAAATGAATTGTACTATAGTACCTTGAGGGTCATCATCATTATCGGTGACTCCTCTCGCGTCTGTTAATAGCTTACATCATTGGCTAGTAATCAATCGATGTCTTTCCATGTTCAACTTCAGAACATCATTTCACATGGATCGACTTGTACATTGGGCGAAGATTGAACGAGTTTTAAAGACCCTGAATCTAGTTTCATCCATCTAGGCTACGATATATTCAGGAACATAAAGACATCAAATGTGCATAGAATCTACACCGATAGTCATCTAAGCAAAAGAAGATGACTCTTCATGCGAAGAATCACCAGTCTGCAACAACAGACGATTGTTTGTCCTATGTACATGAAAATGAATTTATAAAGCTAAGCATGGGAATGCCTGCCTCAACTAGATCATGAAAATAATATGATGATGATGTATTGTATTGTATCTTATATAGCTCACCTTCCAGTTCGAATACCTCGGATCCTCATGATAAAGCATTTCACCCGACATCAGAAGATTTATGACCTCATGCTTTAGGGGGTCGCTGTTATAGACATATTTGGGCACTGCAACCCCAAACTCATATGTCCATAAAAAAAGGGCTCTTTAGTCCCTAAAAATGTTGTTTCATACCCTAAAGGATCATGGTCAACTGATTACATCATTTCCCAGAAGTTCCACCAAAAAAAACTACTCAGAACTGGCCAAAATTGGACCATACTGACTGCTCCATGGTCAAGGTGTGATGTATACTAGTTGCCACACTAACCAGGTGTGATGCATACTGAAATGGCCTTTTGTGGGGTGTGATGAGCGAGAATAGACAAATGGCAGAGACAGTTTGCTAAGTGGATGATCATGGAATCTTCGAAAAACTTCTCCTGTGACACTTGCTTCTCTGAATTCGCCCAGGGATGAGTAAGAGATAAATGAAATCTCCAAGTGGAACCAATAACTATCAGTGGAATGAAACTAATAAAAAACCCAGAGCTGACTCACACCCTTGCCAGACATCTATAAATGGATCCCTCATCTGAGAGATCTGGAGGCTGGAATTTTGTATTTTGTAAGGAAGTACTGTTGGTTTATCTGTGAGAAGAAACATTGCATTGTTGGGTGATTTTCTTATTCATGAGGTGAAGAGGGCTTCTACATTGGGAGGATGATGCTGGATCAGATAGCTAGGTTGTAATCCTCTCTTTCACTATTAATAAAGTTCTTTGAGTTTTCCTCCATATAATCATGCGTTTATGAATCTTATTGTTTATGAATGCAATTGTATGGTTAATGTGTTTCTGATTCCACATTCTTTATGATGTTTTAGATGGAGATGCTTTGATGGTTTTCTGTTGGTTTGACTCTACAGGTACTCTTTGAAGTGGGACAAATAGGAGAGGAGTGGCAAATTATATCAAGGGAGAGAGAAATCAAGCAAGGATCCAAGCGAGAGATCCAGGCTGGTCTTCTTTTCTTCTCTCTAATCTATCACACTTAAAGGAACTCTCGAAAGGCTTTCATTGTTTGTTTCTAAGATAACTACCCATGTTAGTGGGACTAGCTGTTCGAATCAACAATAGTTTTCCTTGAAACAACCTATAGGATAGTATGAGGAGAAATGGTATTGATGAGGAGAGTTTGGATTCAAACTCTTTATAAGCTACTATAATTTTCTACTAATGGTAAGTGCAACAATTTCATTTTTCTTATGAGTGGAGCTGAAGAGGGAAAAAAATCCCTAAGTATCTAAAGGATAAACTATGTTCTGACATAAAAATCACGACATATTTGACAAAAGGCACTTCAAGTACTACACAATAAAGGTATGGTTGAAGGAATACCTAATTTATCTTTATATTTATATTCCTAATTTATATTTATATTTATATTTATATTTCTCATTTGGTGTTATGACAACAGAGGGTATATTATAGTTGGTGCACAATGATTTGTTTGAACCTATACCAGTTTCATCAATAGGTAAATATATGTACCATGTCTCATGTACATGATACCTCTCAAGGAATAAATGGATTTCTTTCCTTAGGAGGAAATATAAACTCTTTGATATATTTAAAGAGTTTAAGGATCTTATGGAAAATTAGACAGAGAATAAAATTAAGGCGTCGAGGATAAATAATAGTGGTGAATTTTAAGGGAATGAGTTTGATGAATTTTGTAAGTATTTGAATATGGAAAGGCAAAAGACTACACCATGCATACTTGAATAGAATGGGGTTTCACAAAGGATGAACATGCCATTGATGGAAAAAGTGAGGAACATGCTAGGTGTTGTAGGTTACAATAGGAATTTTGGTCAAAGGAAGTGGGTATTGCATGTTGCATGGTAAATAGATCACCTTGATGTGTGTTGGATGAAAAGAATCTACATTTGGTATAGATTCGTAAGAAACTCAAAAATTTGAGAGTATTTAGCTATGATGCTTATGTATACATTGCAAAGGAGAATAGGGGTAAGTTGGATAATAAAGTTAAAAAGTGTATCTTTAGTGGATATAAAGAAAGTATAAATGTTATAATATTTCAAACCTAGAAACTAAGAATATTGTGTATTGTCAAGATATGAAATTTATAGAAATCAAAGATGTTTTCAAAGAGGAAATCCTCCATCTGCAGAAAAAATTATATTTTTCACATATGGCATTCAACTTTGACCATTTCAGAAGTTGGACTTGCATACTCCAACATAATGACTGTGTTGGGTTTACTATTGTAGGTTTTTAAAAAATTAGATTTGCATACTCCAACTCTTTCATGTCTGTGGTTGGCTCACTATTGGTGTGGAAAAATTGCACCCTTTTCAACTCATTTTCTTTCCTCCATGGAAAACTTACCATGAAAATCCAAGGATGCTTTTGAGTATTGGTGAATGGTATTCATGTAAACTCATTGAAAATCCAAGGGATGCTCCTGAGTACTAGTGAGTTGAATTCTTGTAAACTCATTGAAAATCCAAGGGATGATTTTTATTATTGGTGGATGGCATTCTTGTAAACTCTTTTCGACTACATATTTTTCCTTTATGGAAAACCTATCAAATAGAATTCCAGGGATGATGTTTTCCTATATGGATGAAAATTTTGCAAACTCTTAATAAATTTAATGCTCTATTCTATTCATTATAATTAATGAAATGCTTAATAATATTAAGTGAAATCAAATTGATTTAACTCTTTATACCTTCATAACTAACAATCTTAACTGTTATTTTAGCTCTCTTCAAAATAATAGAGGATATCATACAATTTTTACCCCAAAAATTATATGATTGTGCTCATAACGAGATGTTTTCTTGATAAAAGATCTTCAACATTGGCCTTAGATACCTTGTGGAATAAAGTTTTTCCTTACAGATAAGAAGCTGATAGAACATCTACAAGGAAACGTTGTCTTTGATAATTTCACCCCTCATCCTTTAATTGATGAGTCCATTCATACAATTGGAGGGGAAGATGGGATTTTATATTCACATTCAAAAAAACGTTTCGGTGTGTATTTTTCTCAAAAGAAAAACTTCCAAGTGTCTATTGTTCTTAAAGATAGTTATCTAATTTGTTAGAATTTTGTATCAGACATTGATCCACACTATACCTCTTTAGAGTAGCCATTTAGAGTTACAAACTAGGTGTTATAATGATGAGTTTGGTTGAAAAGGAAATGCACACTATGCATCAATCTCCAATGTAGAATTTTGACAAAACCAACCACATAAAGGTTTGAACAACAATTATCTCGGTTTTTTTGGCCAAATCTTAATTTCTGTTGTTTAAAATGGGTTTTTGACTATATATATGGATTGAACACAATGAAAAACATTTGGAGCGATAGTATTGTGGAGAGTTTACAACTCAAACTTGTCATTCCAAGAAATTCATACTAGATTCTAAACAAATTAGACAAAAAAATATACCTGAAATATCTTCAAAAAGTAGAACAAATAGACTACAACCTTTTTTAAATAATCTAATAAGTATGATAAATTCCTTTAATAAGCATGCTGATTGATAGTATTATACATTTAGTTGTCTACAACTACATTATTCCCTATTATTCTTGGTTAAATTGCCAGTTAGTCCTCTTGTTCAATTATTTTGCATTGTTATTACATGTTATTCCTACCCAGACTCTGAGATTATATTTTCATTAAAGGAATATCTAGTGATGGCACAATAAGGTGTTTTTTCCATCAACCTTCAAAAGCATACACAATAGGCACGAGAAAAAGTAGAAAGATACAGACAACCCATGATGAGAGTAGCGAAGGCAAAACCACATGACATAAGACTGGTAAAACGAGACTAGTGTTGGTTTATTACAAGTGGAAGGGCTGCAAGAAAATTTTAGTTCTATACAAAAACTTTGGGAAGCACAAGAAACCCCAAAAAACAAATTAGGTGATGCATCAATATCATTTTGGTTCATATGAAGAAGAGAAGGAAGGGAAGCTCATGGTATCCAAGATTTTCTACTAGACATAGCCAAGGCAATGCAATTGGGAAAAAGTTACAGATGTCAGAGCCAATGTCACTGAAGCAACTCAAGTTTTAGGGAGATTCCCAACTGAAAAAACTCTTAGTTCCACTTCCAGGATGTGCCTATAGTCACTTGGAACAACAAATGAAATTCACCCACAGTTCCTGTGATTTATCTCTAGTCCAATCAAGAAATCATTTCTGAGTAACTTAACCCTAAAAACCAGAAACAACACTCAAAGTAGTTGTTTTTGGTAGAAAGCAATTCCAAAATCTTACATAATAATACCATTTCCTTAATTTGATCTTCATGTGAGTAAAAAAATGGAATGTTTAGTCTTTCATGGGAAAAAGACTTTTGTAACTGAGAAAAGCCTTAAGATTTACTTAAATCTTGGGAGTGGTTTTTTCTTTCACCCCAAGGATTCTGGACCTTTTGATACACTGCAAAAGATTTAAGATTTGATGTTCTCTAGCAAAAGCAAGATTTTATATGTTTACCCAAAATTTAACCATTTTTTAACTCAATTACATATGTGATTATAGTGACCACTAAGATGATAGATGGATTAGCATGGAAGAAAATATACTAAAAGGTAACTCATAATATAATTGATCTGGTCAAAATGCTACAAACGTTAGTGATAATGTTATTTATCTCGTCAAAATATGCTGAAAAGAATTTTTATGAAAAGTTAATCTGTGAAAGGTGATGTATTCAAAACATTATGGTTTTAATATTTTTTTAAATTATATTTTTAATGAGCTTTAAATTAAGTATATTTCAAAGTTTTAAATTTTTTTATTTTTTTTATATAATTTTAAAATATAAAAATTATATAATTGAATTAAAAAAAATAGAATAATTAATTTAGATGTCTACAAAAGGTATCTAATAATTAGTTGAGAATTCAAGAAATTTAATAAGAAATGTATTTTTATATACTCTATTGTTATCGATATGAAGTAATACTAAATAATTTTAATATTATGATATATGATATTTTTTTTTTCTTGCCCAAGCAAGAATCAGATCTTCTAATCAACTAAATCAACAAAACAGTTACATAATATACATGAGAGAAAAAGTCACATGCGCATTCACTTTACAAACCCCAAAGCTTAGGAGTGTCACCCTTAGAAGTACAGATATATCTGCAAATCTGAGCCGCCGATCTCCGACCATTGAAGTTCACGGAATTGATGGGAATCAACTGCCCAAGATGCACATCGATCTTGGAACTATTTGTCACTTAATAATTGACTTTACCGAAAGTCCGGTTGTGGTTGATTTGATGCTTAAAAACGCGGGAAACTATGGCCACAGCATCTTTGTCCAACCACCAACTAGCTCTTTCAACCTCAGCCCTCGATCTGCTACCTCCCGATCCGAAAACTGTGAAGAATATCGCGTGGACTACATGCACGACCGTTACTCGCATGATGAAGGTAGTATTTCCTTTGTGTCTGGAGCCACGTGTTGCATGATCAATGGCATCGCATGCATTTCTTAAAAACCGCTTAAGTAAATAGAGCCACCCAAAAACCAGGGCTACTGTAGTAAAACTGCAGCGGTCCCACCGCCAACAAGTGCTACCATTCAGAGCCCTAGATCTCCTGCCACCTGATCCGATGGAAAAACCTAATCTCACGATGAAGAGATGCACAAGGTGTACCAAGCCGATGAAGGCAGTATTCTCAACCTGTCGAGGGCCACTTGTAGATCCATTTGTGGCATCGGAGGTTTTCTGGTGAAACCGCTTCCAGCACCTTCAAGCTTCCGATAACTCTCTTAATGGCTGCCAAACCGCCCTGCTTTAAGAAGAAGCCCTGGATCCATTTTTTGGTTCTCCTCTCTTTCTCCTCTGCCTGCCAATCCTCTATCTTCTTATCCTGTTTAAGGCCCATAACTTAGTCTGTCTGTCATTTGTGCCTTTAACTTTCACCATCTGAGATTTCTGTTAACTCATTTCCTTTGGAGTTTTGGTGATGCTCCCTATCTTCACGTGCCAAAGTAATACAATCCTCGCGGAGCTGTCTAGACTGGACAATCTCCCAAACTAGGCAATTGTTTTCTTGTGTGTAGATCACTCCTTCATTGGCTAATCTATCTACCAACCTGTTGGCCTCTCTTCGCACATGAACAAAGCTCAGAGTTTTAAGTGTTCTAAGGTGAGATTGAACTCTATGAAACACTTGCAATAGTCTCTAGTTCCTTGAAACTTTATCTGGTGCTGAGCCAATGCTTATTCTTTTAACTGAGTTAATCATTAATTCTGAGTCTGCCTCTATAATTGTATTGGGTAGATTGTAATATGTTAGGATCTCTAAGCCTTGCTCAATGGCCATGAGTTCCACCATATTGTTGGTGGCCCTCCCCAAATGACTATGAAAGATAACTTGGATATTTCCCTCTACATTTTTGATGGCACCTCCGTAACCAACATCCCCTAGGTTCCCTTTTGAAGCTCCATCAATGTTTAGTTTCATGAAGCCATGAGGGGGAGGTTGCCAGAAGGCTTTGTTTTCAGTTCTTTGCCTTGCTTTCTTATTGTTATCTGTTGTATCATAAGCCTGAAGACCCAGCTATTCCAGGATGAGGATGTCTCTTTGAACAGGGGGTTTCCCAGGAGGTTGCTTCATAAAGACCTTAACTGTTTCTCTGAGCTGATTAAGAATCTGAGCCACAATACCTTGTGTTGAGCTTGATTTATTTTTGAATATTCTATTGTTGCATTCTTTCCACACATCCCATATCAAGAAGCCTGGGATCAGTGTCCAAGCCACATTGACTGTTTCATTTTCTGAGAAATATTTCCTCCAAATTTTTAAAGTTTCCATAATGTCATTTTCATTTCTATCTGTTTGGTTGAAGATAGAGGCTACCTTGTTCCAGATGGAGGAGGTGAAATCACACATGTTGAGAAGGTGATCTGTGGTCTCCTCCTATAGACCACATAAGTGACACTTAGAAGGCCCAACAAAACCTCTTTTTCTGAGATTTTCCCAGGTTAGAATTTTTTTGAGTACAACTAGCCATATGAACATTTTGATTTTCATCCAGTGAGGATTGCTCCATATGTTCTCCCAAGTCTTGTCAGCACTTGAATAGTCAAATCCCATGATTATTCTTTTGGCTGCTTTGAGGTTGAAAGTACCTTCGTTATTTCTACCCCATCTAAGAATATCATTCAAAGTTGAGGTTAGAATATGTCTCTTTTCTAAGATCTCTTCAAGAATTTTTTCTTGAGTTCTCAAAGGGGTTTCTGCACTATAAGATGGTACTCTCCATAATCTCCATTCCCCTTCCCCTCTAGAATAGTCCCAAAATTCACTTACCCTCTTGAGACCCTTATTAAGGGTGTCATTTTTTATGATATCTAGACTATCTCTGCATAGATTTTGTTCCTACTGCCAGTTATCCTCACAAAACCAGGCCAGATTCCCATTTCTGATCTCCTAGAAATTGTGATTCTAAATTAAGGTTGTATTCTCCCATGCCTTGTTCCAAATAGGAGAACCCTTGATGTGCCCCGACATACGAATGTGGTCCTTTTCCTATCAATTTATTGCATACTTTTGTTTCCATAACTTGGTCCAAGGACTATTGGACTCTTTTAGCCATCTCCACCAAAGTTTGGCCCCCAAGACCTTACCAAGGTGTCCGGGTCATGGAGACCTAAAGCACCATGGGTTTTGGGTTTGCAGAGTTTATCCCACGCTACCAGGGTCCATTTCATTTTCTCTCCCCCATTTCCCCAAAGAAAGTTTCTTTGAATGTTCCTGATCTACTGTAAAACTCCTTTAGGGACTGGAAGGGTAGAGAACATGTAGATTGGAATGGTTTGAAGTACCACGTTTGTAAGAACTAGTATTACTGCTAAATTCAAGGATCTATTAGTCTAGTTGTTGACCTTGTCCTTAAGTTTATTTGTAACTACCTCCCGTACTGCCTTACTCAGAGATTTTTTAGTGAGAGGCATATCCAGATATTTAGAGGGAAGATTCTCTCGTTGCAAACCAGGAATTCTGGAGAGATGTCTTTATATTGTAATGTTCATATCAAAAAAGAAAACTTTGGATTTTGAAATGCTTACCTCTGTGCCTACAACATGGGCAAAGTCATTCAGGATTTTCTTAAAGGCTTTGGCTTCCTTGACAGTGGGTGTGCCTTGCAGCATTGTGTCATCCACAAATTGTTGATGCGTCAATGGCTCCCTATTCTAAGTCAATGTTAGCCCCGTGATTCTTCCTTCCTTCTTGGCTATATTGATCGTTCTGCCCAATCCTTTCATCATGAGAATGAAAAGGAATGGGGAGAGAGGATCGCATTTCCTAAGGCCTCGTGAAGGCCTAAAAGTGTTGGAAGAAGATCCGTTGAGAAGATTAGAGAAACTTGCTATGGTGACCAGTGCCATGACCCACTTTATCCAGTTGAAGTCAAAGCCATAAGCTTTAAGGATTTCCTTTATATATTTCCAGCTAAGTTTATCATAGGCCTTCACTATGTCCAGCTATATTATCATTCCTGCTTGCTTATAGGTCTTGAGGGAATGGACCACTTCATGTGCTTGGATGATGTTGTTGAGTATTTGTCTGCCTTCCACATACCTAGTCTGCTCCTCTGAAACTAGCGATGGTAGTAGAGGTTTGAGTCTATTAGCTATAACTTTGGAAATGATTTTGTACATGACATTGCAAAGAGCTATTGGTCTAAATTTTTCAAGAGTCATTACATTTTCTTGTTTAGGGATTAAAGCTATAAAATATTCATTAATGACTCTGAGAACTTTTCTGGATGTTCTTGAGTCCTCTACCACATCAAGAATGTCATGTTTGACTATTTCCCAGCAAGTTTTGAAGAAATCTACATTGAAACCATCCGGTCCTGGAGCTTTCCCGTTGTGCATCTCTTTGATCACTTCGTTGACCTCTTCCTCCGTTACTGGCCTATTGAGATTGTAGTTGTCTTCCCTGGTCACCAACTTGGGAATATTCTTAGTGAAGTACTTAATGGAGTGTGATCTATCTGCCAAGGTTTCCATTGCTATACTTTTGAAATGTTGAAGCAGCACCGATTCCATTTCCTTGTGAGTCTTTAACTCCTTCCCTTGAGTATCCAGTAGCTTCGTGATTCTGTTATGTGCCCTGTGTTTCATAGTAGATTT
The DNA here is from genome assembly GCA_031772625.1 of Pinus tabuliformis. NCBI lineage: Eukaryota > Viridiplantae > Streptophyta > Pinopsida > Pinales > Pinaceae > Pinus > Pinus tabuliformis. The sequence continues at coordinate 1,288,712,779 of CM062820.1, read as the reverse complement.
ATGGAAGAATCTGGTGTTTCTCTCCCCTTCTTTAATCCACTTTACTCTAGATTTTTGTTTCCAGAAGATCTCCTCCTGCTGACATCTATTGTCCCAATCCTGCTGTAGAGAGTCCGCCAATACCTTCGTCTCCTCTGTGAATCCTTCCTTGATGAGAATTTTTATTGATTTCTTGTAATTTAATTTCCACTTCTCTCTTGGCTTCGAAAATTTTTCCAAACTCATTTTGATTCCATTCTTTGAGCCTTTATTTGATATGTTTAAGGCACTAATGCAGGATGAACATTTTTGTGCCTTGAGTGGGCATGTCTTCCACCCACCACTTTCTAATGTTATTGGAGAAGTTTGGATGAGTGAGCCAGGAATTTTCAAACCTGAAAGGTCTGTTTCTTGGTGTTTCGATGAAAGAAGAATCCAACCGAACAGGACAGTGATCCGAACCCCCAAAAGGAAGAATCCATAAGGTCATGGAGTGATCTGATAGAAGGAGATCCTTCGAAACTATGAAGCGATCTAATTTCGAAGCAACTTGGGCTATTCCCCCTCTCTTGTTATTCCAAGTGAAGATGCCATTTATTGTCTCCATGTTTACCAGTCTAATATTATCTAAGAAGTTCTGGAATGTGAGTGAGTCTCGCCCCAACATTCTGCTTCCCCCTTTTTTTTTTTCTGAAAGTGATTTGATCATATTGAAGTCCCCCCCCAAAATCCAGGGGATGCTTGGATGTCTTCCTCTTAGTTCCTCTAGTGAGGTGAGTAGTCTTAGTTTATCCTCAAGCAGTTGAGGACCATAGACATTTGTAGTCAAGTAACAATCTTTGTCCCCTAGAGGTTGGATTATAATAGAGAGATGATTTTTGGATGCTTCTGCATCTGTGATCTCAATTTTTTGAGGATTCCAGAGGGTAAGAATTCCCCCCGCTGTGTTGTTGGCTTTGACCTCTAGGTACTCATATTTGTTGGGCCATTTGTAGTGGAGGTCCCTGATCTTTTCTATTGAGCATCTGGTTTCCTGTATGAAAAGCATATCTAGTTTCTCTTCTTTTATTCTATTATTAAGATTTCTTTTCTTTCTTTTCTTGCCTAGCCCCCTAATATTCCAGGTTGTGAGCTTCATAATGAGGTGTTTGTAAAAGAGTAACTGGCAAGATCTTTCATATTACCTGAATTAATCAAGAGTTTCCCACATTCTGATAGGAGATCGTTCTGTCTTATTCTTCCTCTTTTTTTGCCTGGATTTTTGGTGGAGTTTCCTGGTGTGATCTCCATCTATTTGACCCCCTTATTCTCCTGGCTATCATAGTTCTGTTTGACTCCAACAGCCCTTTTTTGGGATCTACTGAGGTAGAGCTGTTGCACTTTGTCAAACTTCTCTTGAGGCAGAGAGTCAATCCCTTTGTTAGTGCCCTGTTCTAGAAACTACTCAAGTTCCATGTTCTCCCTTTGAAGGATCTCCTGTAGGTCTTGATCTTCTATTCCTACTTCACTAGGGGTCATATCCTGGTCTTCTCCAAGTTCTATGCTGTTTAGTTGGTCCTCCTTCCTTTCTTTGTCATCCTATATTATATCCATGTTATCTTCTCTTTCCATTTCTTTTGAGGTATTCTCCATATCTCTACTCTTTTCATTTTCTTGCCCCTCCTCTTCTAGAATCTCAAAACTATTGTGACTTGGTAGGTTTTTCTCACTGGGTTTCTTTTGGTGCTTCTTCCCCCCTCCTTTCCCCTTGCCTGCCACTTTGGTGTAACCTTTAGGGTCTTTACCAATGTTGCCTTTCAGATTATTCTCTCTTTTGTTGAGTGGGCATTCTCTAAAGAGATGTCCATGTTCATGAAATTTGCGGCATATAAATGGGATGTGTTCATAGTTGACTGCTTGAACCCATTCCTCATCATAAACTTCTAGGATGACCTCATCCGGGAGTGCTCCTGATAAGTCCATTTCAACGCATATGCACATGAAAGATGTGTATTTACCATGCAGAGTAGCCTCTGATATTTTTATAAAATGTCCTAGTTTATTGCCTATAGCTTTTAAGGATTCCGGCAGCCAGTAATCTAAAGGTAAGGAATATAGTCTAATCCATATTGGGACCAAAGTGAACGTTTCTCTCTCTGACACAAATTTCATCATCCAAGGTCACATGTAGAGACCTGCGGAAGTAAAGAAGTAGGGTCCTCCTTCGAATATTCTGTCTTTATCCTCCAAGTTCTTGAAAACCACAGTGAAGAAACCCTTCGAACCCAGATATATAGTTATATCTCCTTTCGGTTTATAGGTGTTTCTTATCCAAGTGTATAGCACTTTCTTCATGGGCCAAATGCCCATGAACTTACATATGACTGCATAGGTAGCCATGTTATCTCTGTGCTCCTACAAAGCTGGATCACTAAGGACCACCTGTGGTTTAATAATAGCCTTAGGCTTGCAGGGTCTTGTTGGAGGTCTGCTTTCCAACCTTTGACCTCTGTCACCTGCTATTGCTTCTTCCCAAGCCTCCTCATGGGTCCTTCTCCCTGGGGTCCGCTACCTTCCGGCGCTTGTGTCTCAGGGATTCTTGCCTCTTTCTACATGGTGCTTTTCTTCTTGCTCTGACTTGTCCCTCTACCTTTGTTCAAGACCACGTTACTGTAGGAGGGAGTGGAGCTCCCTCGTCCTTGTCCCTCCATGTTTACCAGTCTGCTGATATCACCCCCTGTCTCAAATGCTAGCTTCCCCCATTGCCCCTTTTAGTTTACATAATTAGCTCCTCCTCTTATTGCCTATAGCTTTTAAGGATTATGACAACCAGTAATCTAAAGGTAAGGATTATAGTCTAATCCATATTGGGACCAAAGTGAACGTTTCTCGCTCCAACATAGATTTCATCATCCAAGGTCACATGTAGAGACCTACGGTAGTAAAGAAGTAGGGTCCTCCTTCGAATATTCTGTCTTTATCCTCCAAGTTCTTGAAAACCACAGTGAAGAAACCCTTGGAACCCAGATATACAGTTATATCTCCTTTCGGTTTACAGGTGTTTCTTATCCAAGTGTATAGCACTTTCTTCATGGGCTAGATGCCCGTGAACTTACATATGACTGTATAGGTAGCTATGTGATCTCTGTGCTCCTACAGAGCCAGATCACTAAGGACCACCTGTGGTTTAATAATAGCCTTGGGCTTGTAGGGTCCTATTGGAGTTCTGCTTTCCAACCTCTGACCTCTCTCACCTACTATCACTTCTTCCTGAGCCTCCTCATGGGTCCTTCTCTCATCCTAGGGTCCGCTGCCTTCTGGCACTTGTGTCTCAGTGATTCTTGCCTCTTTCTCCATGGTGTTTTTCTTCTTGCTCTGACTTGTCCCTCTACCTTTTTTCAAGACCACGTTACTCTAGGAGGGGTTGGAGCTCCCTCCTCCTTGTCCCTCCATGTTTACCAGTTTGCTAATATCACCCCCTGTTTCAAACACTAGCTTCCCCCATTGCCCCTTTTAGTTTACATAATTAGCTCCTCCTTTCATAATTTTCACTCATGCACAATACATAAAATCAAAATTGATAGATTTCATGATATATGATATTATTATTAATATGAATCAATATTAATTAATTTTAATATTATGATTAATATTTTGGTATTATTAGTGATTTTATATTATGAAAATGAAATGAAATAGGATTTCAAAATTATCAAGTAATTTATTGTTAATAATTGTTTTGGGAATTGCAAATATTATATTAAAAAATTATATCTAATCAATTTATCTTTTGAGAAACTCAATAAGAAAATATTTTATAATATTTTATATTGGTATTATTATAAGATAATGTTATCAATATGAATTGATGCTAACTAATTTTAATGTTATGATATATGGATCATGGGTTGATATTTTGATATCATTAATGATTTTATGTTATGAAAATAAAATAAAATAAGTTTTAAAATTATTAACCCATTTATTTTTAATAGTTATTTTGAGAATTGGAAATGTGGTATTACCAATACGATATTAGTTACTTTGCTAATTGATTTAATTGTCAAATGTATATAAATTTTTATTTTTGGTATTTTTTTCATGAAAAAATATTTTATTTCAGAAGAAATATAAGTATAATTTTTAGGCATTTTGTGCTATTTAAAAGTGAAAAAAAATGCACATAACCAAAGCTATAAGGTAGGATGAACCTAAATAGTAGTAGCACAAGTTTGTTATGATCACCGATATTAATAACACTAGAACCAACCAAAAGTGACACATAAAATGAATGTAGTCAAGATATGAAAAAATATAACAATAATACAGGTCCTTAAAAAAGGAGCATATTAACCAACAGATCTCAATCACAACTATAATTAAAGACAAATACATCTCATGTTGGAATTATGACACAGATTTGGCACTATGATACAGGTGTTGTCCTTGATGGCAACTCACATAGGTTACAGATCACAGTTCAGGCTTACAGAATGAATAAAGAGAGGTATACGCAGGTTCTCCATTGACCAAGCCGTGTGTACACGCAGGTTCACAAACCAAAAGGCGCATATAGCGTACACACACACTCTCATGGAAATAAAGGTGCGTCCATGTTGGAAAACTTTGTTTTGATTCGTGGTATTTGGTCCATGGAATTTTGATGCATTGTATTGGTCCAAGGTATCTCGTTCGAAGTGTTTACCCCAGGTATTTGCTCCAAGGTATCGATTCTAAGTGGTTTTGGACCATGGTATTATGTAAGGCCTAAGACTATAAAAGGAGGAGAAGATCATTAGGCAAAGGAACTGATGAATTGGATATCTAATGAAGAGCAAGATCTAGAATATAGGTTATTGGGTTATGGTGCATAGCTGGATCTGAATCAAGGATGAACCTGAGCGCTTGATGAAGGATAAGTTCTATTGGTGGGTCAAGATCTTAAGGCTTGAAGAGAAGTATCATTGTCTGGTTTTGATCTTTTATTTGAATAACTGGCGCATGTTGTAAGCTGTAAATATGATGATCTAGGTATAACTAATGTCTGGAATTTTTGTAAAATTTAAATCATCATTTACGGATTTGTACGCAGGTTCACTTTAGCAAAGGCACATATACACACTGGTTCTGCATATCAAAACAACGTATACGCAGGTTCTCCTTGAGATAATGACGTATCTATGCAGGTTCGACACATTGAAGTAGCGTATACCTAATTAAAATATACTTTAGCTACTTTTGCTTGCTGTTGCAGTGTTCTGGGTTTTGCTGTTGCAGTGTTTTGGGTTCTAGCTTGGGTTCTGGTTACTGTTACTGTATTTTGGTTACAACATTCTAAGAAGTGATTGATTAATTCAGTTTTTGTTGGTGCAAAGGAGATTGGTTGACGCAGATATAATTGATGGTTGATTGATGTTATTGATGGATCCAACCTGAAAATTTATGAAACGTGGTCCCTGGAAGAAAATAGAAGGTTGTAGCCTTCTGTAGGCCTGCATCTGCGTACTAGTAAACACAATTGCTATTACAAGAGCTAGGGGGTTGTAGCTCCCTTGCAGGAGAAGCTGGAGAATGAGAGAAGGTTGTAGCCTTCTGCAGGTAGAAGCCTGCGTACTGGTATAAGTCTGCACCAGTACAAAAATTCTAAAAGGACGTTTCTTATTAAAGGAAGATAGAGATGACTGCAGTAGGTGGTTTTCACCAACATTGGGTTTCCACCTTATATCTTGTGTTCATGTGTGTGATTGTCTATTCTGTTTTACTGCACCTGATTACAATTTATATGGTTCTGATGCACATATTATAGATCAACATATGATGAATTAACTAAGTTATAAGTTTGAAGAGTATACACTAGTTGCTTTACATATAGCTACGTATGCATGCAAGTTTAATTAATAGAAGTAGCGTATATAAATCTGATTATGGAAATGAAATGTTATTGACTTGCTAATACTGATTCACCCCCCCTCAGTATTATTTCCAACAATTGGTATCAGAGTAGGTGCTTCAAAAGAAGCTTGATCACTTGAAGGAAGATCTATCATCATGAGTAACTACGAAAGAGAGAGATCCATTAGACCACCAATATTTGATGGGAGCAACTTCGTTTATTGGGAGGTAAGAACCACATACTATCTTCAATCTCTTGGAACAGATGTCTGGGAAATCGTGGAAGGAGGATATACATTTCCATCAGCAATTCCTATAGATATGGCAGGTAAAAAGAATATGAAACCAATGCCAAGGCTGTCAATACATTATTGGGGAGTCTGTCACAATCATAATTTGTCAAGGTTATGCAGCTCAAAACCACCAAAGAAATATGGGACAAGATCGTTCTGTTGGGCCCCTATAATAATAGTAATTACCCCATTACTATTGTAGTTGCATCCCTTATTAATATTGTTGTGGCCTTATTATCCCCATATTGTTATTACTGTGCCCCATAGAATCCCTCTATTGTTATTTTTGTGGCTTTATATTATTATTGTTAGGTCGGCTGGGTTATATTGTGACTCCTTAGACTCCTATATATAGAAAGGAGGTTTTGTCATTTGAATCATCGAAGAATTCTTCATTTATGTAATGTAAAGGAGGTTTCGCCCTTGAAGAGGCTGAATTCTAAGGCGTGGATCTATCTTTTCTATCTTTTCTTGAGCTGGTTTCATAACATTTGGTATCAGAGCTTTGGATTCTAGGGTTTTGCTGCTCCAAACAAGTCATTGTGGCATTTTCACTCTAACTTTTTTTCTGTGACGTTTCAGAAGTTGCAAAAACCCATTTTAGAAGAAATCGCGCTAAACCTCGGGTCTAAATTTCAGAGTTTTTAACACTATATTTGCAGAGATATGATCTGAGGAAGTTGGTATTTTTGCAAACTCCTGAATTACATTCCAAACCGGTGACCTAGGGAAAATAGTCATAACTTTCTCTTTGGGGATCAGATTGAAATTTCGTAAGAAGGTACAGAAAGAGGACGGACTGTAGTTTCTTGTGTGCATTTTTCAGATCCAAATGTCGAAACAGTGACTCGTGGCACGTTGTACAAGTTCGCTCTACTGAACTAGTCTATAATCAAGTCACTGTGGGAGATTTCACATAACTCTTCCTTGGAGAATCCAATTTGGGTCAGACTTGTGGCATTGGAAAGAAGACGTAGAGGGCTACTGCAAATCACAAATTCAAAACTAGATGATTGGAAAGTACAAAGATACATCAGAGGGAATATCGAGCTCCCACAAAGTGAAAAATGTTGTGTAGATTTTCTTAAATTTTTGCTTAAGCTTGGTTTGAAAATTTATTTTGAAGGAATTCAAAGGGCATAGTAGAGCATTATTATCAGTAACTGATGCCTCAAGGAAAGAAAATGCAAACACCTAGTAAGGAACCTGAAAGCTCTAGCATGACTCATGAAGAAGAGGAAGAAATGCTACATGATATATCAAAACTACAAGAACAAGTGCAACAAATGTCACTGTCACAAAAGCTAACAGAAGCTAAGATAAATGGCATGGAAGCTAAGATGGACAACTTGAAGATATATTTGAACACAAATTTGAAGATAGGCATGGCAGATTTGAAGACAAATTTGACAAATTGTCTACAAGAAATACTTACCAATGGTGAAAAGGTAGTAAAGGAAACGCATGATGCGAACAAAAGAAATGTTAATAATGATTTCTTAGACTCTAATGTGGGATCGAAAACCCACCATATTCCAAAAATCGATATGAAGTTTGATGGCAAGGAGCCCGCAACATGGATATTACAAATGGAGCAATTTTTTGATCTCAATAATGTGCAAAACACACAAAAGGTATGTATGGAATCTTTATATTGGGAACCAAATCAGTTTGAATGGTATCAATGGCTTTGCTCTCGTAAACAATTTATCACTTGGGAAATTTTTACAGAAGAATTGATAGCACATTATGAGTATACAAAAAGCAACACTTTTTTTAGCCAATTGATAAGTCTCAAACAAAAGGGTTCAATAATGGAGCACATTGAGGAGTTCCAAAAATTGAACATAAGGGTAAAAGATATTCCAAAGGAGCATAGGATTGATGTGTTCATAGGGTCTTTAAAGGATAATATACAACATGATGTTTGAATTTGGGAACCTGATTCATTAGAGACGGCATTCAGGTTAGCAAGAACAATGGAAAGCAAAATTATGGCAACCAAGAAGCATACCACTCTCAACTATAAAGATGGAAGTGTGGTTGCTCCTAGTCTTCCACAACCTATAAGATTGACACCACAACGATTGGAAGAAAAAAGAGCAAAAGGGCTTTGTTACAGTTGTGATAGCAAATACACTAAAGGTCATAAATGTGCTAAGAAGAAATTATTCTACATAGATTGTGAAGAGGAAGAAGAAAAGGAGAAAGAAAGGTCAAAAGAAGAGGATATACTCTAGGAACAAAGCCTAGATAAAGAAGAAATGAATCCGACCATATATTGTAATGCATTGGTGGGAATTACCACTCCTCAAACCATCAAGATAGAAGGACAAATCAAGAAGAAAAAGGTACTAGTGTTGATTGATTTAGGAAGTACCCACAATTTTATTCATTGTAAGGTAGCAAAAGAATTGAATTGCTTCTTATACCCAGCACCAGAGTGTCAAGTGATGGTTGCAAATGGAGGAACAATAAATTGCTCTCGAAAGTGCCATAATATCAAGCTATCGATGGGAGAATATGTATTGACTAGCCCAATGCTTTCCATTCCAATGGGAGGTGCTGATGTTGTACTAGGAGTACAATGGCTACAATCCTTGGGTAAAATAGCTTTCAATTTTTAAGAACTTTTCATGAAATTTTCCGTGGAAGGAAAGGAAGTTGAATTAAGGGGTATTGCAGGGAAACCGGGAAAGATAATTAGCTCTAATGGTATGACAAAGCTTCTAAAAAAGGAACAAAGAGGTCATCTATTTCTCCAGATCTCCAAAAGTCTTGGACAATCATTCCATGGTATTTGAGACTCCCAAAGGTCTCCCACCTATTCGTGATCATGATCATGCTATTCATTTGATTCCAGGAAGTGTTCCTCCAAACATCAGGCCGTACAGATATCCCTATGCCCAAAAGAGTGAAATTGAACGTATGGTTGCAGAAATGCTAGAGGATAGTATAATTCAACCGAGTCAAAGTTCTTTCTCTGCTCTAGTAGTATTAGTGCACAAGAAGGATGGATCATGGCACATGTGTCCGGATTATAGGGAGCTCAACAAGCTCACTATTAAAGATAAGTTTCCCAATCCCGTCATTGATGAATTACTGGATGAATTGCATGGATCAATTTACTTCACCAAGTTGGATCTTCGTTCAGGATATCATCAAATCAGAATGAAGATTGCAGACATTCCAAAAACAACATTTAGAACTCATGAGGGTAATTATGAATTTTTGGTCATGCCTTTTGGCCTTACCAATGCACCTTCAACATTTCAAGGTTTGATGAATTCCATTTTCAAACCATTCCTTAGAAAATTTGTGTTAGTATTTTTTGATGATATACTAATCTACAACAAGTCTTGGAAGGATCATGTTGAACATGTTGACAGGGTGCTACAACTATTGGAGGAGAAACAATTATATGAAAAAAGATCCAAATGTTTCTTTGCAGTGCAAGAGGTGGAATATCTAGGTCATATTGTATCTCATGAAGGAGTTAAGGTAGACCCTAGCAAAATTAAAGCCATTAAGGAATGGAAAATCCCCACATCCATAAAGCATCTGTGAGGATTTCTTGGGTTGACAAGGTATTATCGCAAGTTTGTTAAGAATTATGGGAGAATAGCAACACCTCTAACAACATTATTGAAGAAAGATGCATTTTCATGGACTCCAGAAGCAACAAAGGCCTTCGAACATCTTAAAGAGGCAATGTGCCAAGCACCGATCTTAGCTACAACGAACTTCACAAAAACCTCTATTGTGGAATGCGATGCTTCAGGAAATGGAATTGCTACTATTTTAATGCAAGATGAAAGACCCATTGCTTTTGAAATTCGTCCAATCAAGGGAAAGTTTTTACACAAAGCTATTTATGAGAGGGAAATGTTGGCAATACTCCATGCACTTAAGAAATGGCGACCATACCTAATGGGAAGACACTTCAAGGTAAAAATGGATCATGATAGCCTTAAATACTTTTTAGAACAAAGATTATCCTTTGAAGAGCAACAAAAGTGGGTCACAAAGATGTTGGGTTATGACTTTGAAATCATCTACAAAAAAGGGAAGCAAAATGTGGTGGCAGATGCACTCTCAAGAAAGGATGAGGATGTGGAAACATTGTTGTGCGCCATTTCTATTATCCAACCAGATTGGATAAAAGAAGCAAGGGAGGAATGGAAGAATGACAAAGAAGTATGGGCACTTATTCGAAAGTTACAACAAGATTCCAGTACGTCTCACACATTTAGCTGGAAAAATGATTCTTTATGGTACAAAGATCGCTTATACCTCTGTAAGAATTCCCAACTAAAACAAAATATTCTTATGGAATTGCACATTTCTCCCTTAGGAGGGCACTTAGGATTTTTAAAAGCTTACCACAGGGTTAAGAAGGAATTTTTTTGGGATGGCCTTAAATCAGATATTCAAAAATTTGTAGCGAAATGTTTGGTTTGCCAACAAAATAAAGTTGAAACAATTAAGACACCGGGTCTATTACAACCTCTATCCATTCCAAGCCAACGTTGGGAGGAGGTTTCAATGGATTTTATCACAAGTTTACCCAAGTCTGAGGGAAAGAGTGTCATCATGGTGGTAGTTGATAGACTTACCAAGTATGCACACCTTTGTTCATTATCACATCCATTTAAAGCTAGTACTGTTTCTACTGCATTTATGGAAACAATTCAAAAGCTACATGGAAACCCAAAGATTATTGTAAGTGATAGAGATCCCATTTTCACTGGACATTTTTGGGCATAATTATTTTCTTGTCTTGGTACTCAGTTAGCTCATATCTCATCTTATCATCCTCAATATGATGGGCAAACTGAGATAGTAAACAAATGTTTGGAAGGATATCTTCGTTGCTTTGTATCTGATAAATAGACATAATGGGTCAAATGGTTGCCTCTGGCTGAATTGTGGTATAACACTTCCTTCCATACAGCAACAAAAATGACCCCATTTATGGCACTTTATGGATATTAGCCACCATCCATCACATCATATTTAAAAGGAAATCCTAAGGTTCAAGTAGTGGAACATCACATCAAACATCAACAACAAGTCCTCCAACTCTTAAAGGATAACCTCATGTTGGCACAGAATAGAATGAAACAACATGTAGATCAACGTCATAGTGAAAGAAGTTTTGATGGAGGTGATTGGGTATTCCTACGGCTACAACCATATAAGCAAATGTCCCTCAAGCAAGCTAAGAAGGATAATAAATTATCACAAAAGTATTATGGTCCATACAAGGTGTTTCAAAAGATTGGTACTATGGCATAAAAATTGGAGCTTCCTGCAGCTTCTCAATTGCACCCAGTTTTCCATGTTTCATGCTTAAAGAAGTTTATAGGTGAAAAGCTCCCAGTTCAAACAATATTGCCAGAACTTGACGAGGAAGGAAAAATTATATTGGAACCGGAAGCAGTCACAGAAACAAGAACTCGACAGCTACGAAATTGATCAAGTTCAGAGTATCTTATCAAGTGGAAGAACTTATCCACCAAAGATTCCACATGTGAGGATGAGAATTTTATACAGAAGCTTCCAGAACTACTCAAGTGTTGAGGACAACACTTTTTTTGAAGGAGAGGGGCATGTTGGGTCCCTATAATACTAGTAATTACCCCATTACTATTGTAGTTGCATCCCTTATTAATATTGTTGTGCCCCTATTATCCCCATATTGTTATTACTATGCCCCATAGAATCCCTCTATTGTTATTTTTGTGGCTTTATATTATTATTGTTACATCGGATGGGTTATATTGTGACTCCTTAGACTCCTATATATAGAAAGGAGGTTTTGTCATTTGAATCATCGAAGAATTGTTCATTTATGTAATGTAAAGAAGGTTGTCCCCTCGAAGAGGCTAAATTCTAAGGCGTTGATCTATCTTTTCTATCTTTTCTTGAGCTGGTTTCATAACACATTCTAAGCTATGAAGGAGACAATCAAGTAAAACATGCAAAACTGCAATCTCTCATAATTCAATATGAAACTCTCAAAATGCACAATGATGAAAGTATAACTAATTTCTTATTACGTATAGATGAGATTGTTAATTGCATGAAGAACATGGGTGAAGAGATAAAAGAAGTTATTTTATTTGAAAAGGTTTTAAGATCCTTGTCTACTAATTTTGAATCAAAAGTTTATGCCATAGAAGAAAAGTAGGATCTTCAGAGTATCACTATGACATAGCTGCACGAAATCTTAACTGCTTTCGAAATGAGAAAAGGAGGTCCATCAGACATGAGAGAAGACGCATTCAAAGCTTTAGGAAGAGAAGAACTCAATGAATCAGGACATATTTCAGAAGAAGAGGAAGAAGTAAACTTCGTCAAGTGTTACACTAAAAAATGTCACCATGACCACTTACAGTTAGTATGGCTCAAATCAACAGTCATGCTATCCTCTTAGGCAAGTCTTATGCCTCTGTTATCCATCTCAAACTCAAAGAAGAGAGAAAGTCTTGTAAAAAAATATGTTTATCTCTGGGGTCGTAGGTTCTCTCTAGCCTCACCTGCGGGGACGCTGACCATGTTCACAAAAGGTGCGTCTTTGGACGCTCTGTATGTTAAGGGACAGGTGCGTCCTTCTGTAAAAGGCAAAATGCGCGAGTTTCATCTTAAAAAAGTTACTTGTGGTTACTTCTAGAACTTTCTAGAGGTCGGTTTGATGAATTGGATGCGCCTCCAGTTGGTTCATGTATCTCTATTAAGGGGGAACTTATCCCATCAATATGGGAGCTATCCCACCCAAAGAGGGGGATTATCCCATTGATGGTGGACCTGAATAACCTCTTTACAGCACTATAAATAAAGACATTGAGCCAGAGGGAGGAGAGGTTGGAACTATACATTTTCTTTGGGTAAATGCTGCAGGAATTAGGACTCCCATTTAGAACCTTGTGAGGAGAGATTGTCTTTGCTTGATTCTACTTGGAAGTGGGTGAGCTTTGTCAAAGTAGAGGAAAACCCTTGATGGACCCTGGGAGGAACTTGCACAACACCAAGGCCAGGTTGTAAGAGTTTCTTTGTTTCGTTATTAATACAAACTGGTTTATTTTTCTCAATAGCTTGTGTTAATGAGTTATTTCATGTGTTCCTTGGTCTGCATGTTGAATATATGTTTTATTATATGAAATGCAAGTTCTTGGTAATTGTTTGATTGTTTGTGGTTGCAGGAATTGACTTGAAGGAGGAGCTCATCCGGATCGGCAAGGACGGACTACAACAACCGCGTTTTGGAATAAGGTAAGCCTAAACACTTGTAGTTTTCATGTTTTAAAAGGTATATTTAGAGAAAGATCACTCCATTTTGTCTTGTTTGTCGCTAGAGAGTTTAGACTCCTAGGGAGGTCAGTTGTGTCCGCACAAACGACTTTTTCCGCCACGACAAATTGGCGACTCCGCTGGGGAATCCATTAATGAGAGAGTCTTTTCCTTTGTGTGAACTTTGCTCTATGAAAATTACTTTTATTTTCTGGTTTTTGACTGTGAGAATTAGTATTTGGGTGGCTTAGCTTTAGATTTAGTTAGATTTGGTTTTTGTCAACTTTTCCAGAAGGACGCACCCTCTGAGTACTTCACAGTGCGTCTTTGGACGCGCTGTTGCCGTTTGCACAGAGCGGGCCCACACCTGTTGTAACGGGTTGCCTGCGTCTTCCTGTAAAATTTAGGAAAATTCCATTTTTTGCTTTAATTGCTTTTAGATTTTGATTTTTCTTAGTGTTTTCTACCCAGATCCTTTAGTACCCTGTCAAGAATTTTCACCTAGACTTGTTTTGTGAGCTTTGAGTGTTTTAGTGGATTTCAACGAAGTTTAGGCCTAGGGTTTGATTTTTCAATAGATCCTGTAGTGACTTTGACGGTAGAAAGTTGTCCAGCCTTAGATCTCTCTGGTTAGTCAGCCTTCTTAGAAGTCGGGCCTGTCGTAAAGTCTCCTTGTGTGAGCAGCTTGCCATTTAAGTTGTTTTGGGTCAAATTTCGAATTACTTGTTTATAAAGTGTTGATTTCCATTTTACAAAAGAACAAAAAGATTAGAGTTTTGTTTTGACTAGTTTTTGGTTCTGCAATAAGCTAGTCCTTGATTTGATTGTGATCAAGTAAAACACCTTAGAATAATCATTGTTGGTTTTGGCCTCGTTAAGATTGCTTAGAGTAAATTTACCTTTTAGTTTGCTTATGAGTGCATTTTCATAGATTTTAATAGTTGTTAAGATTGATTTTTGGTTATATTAGATTTATTTGCTTTATTAAAAGAAAAATACAAAAACATCTTCTTTAAAAAGTCTTGTTTCAAGTAGCTTTTTGTTTTTGAAAGAGAAAAAGAGTTTTTTCGTGCATGTAAAGAGCGGTCATGTTTTTTATGCTTGGAAAAGACAAACGAATTGTTTCTTTGATTGTCTTCAATTAAGAAGTTGCTTTTATAAAGATTGCATTCTCTCAACTTTTTAGTTAAGCAATTCATCGAAAAAGTAAAGTAGTGGGTAAATCATTCTAGGTGCATTTTGTAGTGGTTTCGAGTCGAGTCAACACACCACTGGTTTCACTTCCATCACCTTTTGACTTAAGAAACAACCTTAAAAGTAACGCTTAAATTAAAATCAATCTAGTAATTTTTATTTTTCTAGGGCTCTGAAACACCAACATAGCTTAGGCTAGGGTCTTGGAGTAGGTGAGTACTTAACTCTCCAAGACTACAAAACCAAACAGATAGTTTATCTTGAGTAGATTAAATCCAATTGTTTCAATTATACTCTGGGAAAGCTCCTCTTAAAGGAGAAGCACGAGCTCGTGTCCGAACCAGTGAGGGGATCATTCCTCCCTCGTTGGGAACGACGCCAGACAGTACGTATTACAAACGGTAAACCTCGGATTAACCATTGTCGAGGAGCCAGGGGTCACTTATCGGTAAACCTTGGATTGTTGTCAAGGAGCCGGTAAGGGGATTGGAGCTTGTTACTCTGCCCTTGCGTGCTGTCGGAGTTTAGACTGTTCCCCCAGGTGTAATTGTTGTGATTGGTAACTTTAGTGACCATAATCTTTAGGGTTCTACCGAGGTGACGGTGGAGGGAAGGTCCCACTGTACCTGGAGCAGACGTCGGTTATACTCACTTGGATTTTCCGGGGGGTTCACTTCACTTCGAGACGGTTAAAGTGGAGGAACTTGTGCCGGTCTATTCATTAAGCAGGTTGCCGGGGTAACTGTTCCACCCGCCATTTCTGTACTGAATCCTGCGAGGTTGGGCCTAATCACCAACTAGCGCTTTTGGTCCGGAAGACTACTGTTTGTGTGTGGTTTGACGCTCTAGATTATTTAGGCGTGTGCTTCAAATTTGTTTGCTTCTTTAGAAGACTTTAGGTGGTTTGATTTGAAATTTTTACTTTGTTTTCGTGTGTTGTAGTTAAAAATCTTTAATTGTGGCGGAATTACCGAGACAGTCCCGTAGACTTCGGGGCAAGTCTCCTGAGATTGTTACCGGAATAGATTTGTTAAGAAAACTCCGTAAATCGCGGGGTGAATCTCCTGAAGACATTCCGGGTCAGTACGAAGGGTTAAAGGTCCTTGTAACTCCTCCTAGTGACAGTAGAGTAGGTTCACCTGAAGAAGGAGAATCTTCCTTGGTAGTCCATCCAGATTACCAAAGTTTAGAAACAGGTTACAATCCCGAAACTGTTACAGTTTCCGAGCTTGCTGGTAGTTTTTCATCTGCCAGTGAAACAGGCGAAGAACCTGAAATTTCCGAACCTGTTACTCCAACTTCTAGTGTCCCTGATTCACCGAGAATAGAAAGAATTATCACCGAAAATCTACCTTCTGGTTTGATTGCTATAGAAGAACTTGCTCCAGAAGAAGATATAGGTGTCTCTCACCTTGAAGGTCAACTAACTATTGATCTAAGGGAGCGTGAATCCATCTTTTACAGTCCTCCTAGAAGTACTTCTTGGTACCTTGCGTTAACCAATTTTTTAGACAACTCAGTCGGTTTTTCCACACCTCGTACTCCTTTTCCACCTGGAGGTATTCATACTCCTGTAAATATGTCTGGTCAGTCGTCCGTGTTTACACAAAGTCCTGAATCTTTTTTACATGGCGGTCCTTCTGTTCCCACTGGGTATCAGTCACTTTCTGGTACCTTTGCGGGGGCATCTCCTCAACCCATTGATCATGGGTTATTTGCTGGAAACAGTGGTAATATACCATTGGGTGTAGGAGACATTTACATGATGTCAGGTTCAGTTCCCGTTTCCCAACCTCAAGGTGGCCAATTACCGCCTGGGGGGCAACCGCAGTTAACGCCTGGGGGGCAACCTCAAGGTACACAAATTGTGTCTGGGGGGCAACCTCAAAGTCAGTATGTACCTATGGTGCAATACTTACCTCAAGGTCAACCTCAGCCTCAATATGTACCCCAAGGTCAACCTCAGTATCAATATCAACCTCAAGGATGGCAACCTCAAGGGTATCAACCCCAAAGTTATCAACCTCAAGGATACCAACCTCAAGGTCAAGGTCAACCCCAGTATCAGTATTTACCTCAAGGTTATCAACCTCAAGGTCAATACTCAAGTCAAGGTTATCAACCGCCTCAAGGTCAGTCATATGTTCCAAGTATGGGAACTGCACCTTACAATTATCAATCCTACCCTCAATCTGGTTATGGATCTCAGTACCCTCAACCTGTTACGGGTCAGTACCCTGGAATGTTAGTGTGGGATCCCTCACAGGGTCAACAGGTGTTGCAACCAAGTGTACAAATGCTTCCTCAAGCTGGACAACCCGTAGTTTCTGGTCCAACCCAGCAACCGCAACCTGTCCAGCCCAATGTTCAAGCTTCTGTAGCTTCGGTAGTTACTCAGCCGACAATTGCACCTAGTACTCCATCTCAAACGGCTGCTGCAACTACCGCTACATCTACCATACTTACTTCTGGAGTATCGACGGCTCCAGTTTCTACTGTCCCTGTTACCGAACCTCAGACATCTTTACCGTTGTCTGGATCTACGATTCAAACCACGGTCCAGATGCCTGTAGGTCAGCCTGGTATAAGTACGGTTGTGACTACTCAACCTCAATTTGTTCAACCTCCGTACCAGGGACAGTACCAACCTGGGCAAGCTGTCCAACAACCGGTTTACCAGTATCAACCGTATCCTGGGTACACTTATCAACAACCTCAACAACCCCAGTACGGTCCGGTTAATCCTGGTTTTCCAGGAGGATATAATATCCCAAATGCGACTCCTGTTCCTAGTTATCCTGGATATCCTCCTCCTGGGGCTGGTATTGTGACCCAGAGTTTTAGAGATCCTAACCGGCAGTTACCGTTTATTGCAACTTTAGATTTACCCGACTTGACGCGCCTAACGAACGATCCAATTCAATATCTTCAGTTCTGGCCGCCAATGCCAAATAAGTTGCCCAGTGATATACCCAAGTTCGAAGGTAAGTCTGGAGAGGATCCGTCCAATCATGTGATGACTTACCACCTCTGGTGTGCTTCGAATTCTATCTCAGATGATTCCATCCGCTTACGTCTTTTCCAGCGTACACTCATTGGTCTCGCGGCCAAGTGGTACATTGAGTTACCACGGGCCTCTTTTTACAACTTTAGCCAGTTAGCTACCTCGTTCTTAACTCACTTTCAGTTGCCGGTCAGATACGATAACGGCACAGAGTTATTAACTTCACTAAAACAATCGACGTCCACGTATATTTCTGATCACATTCATGAGTGGAGACGTCGAAGGCGATTAGTGAAAGTTTTTATCCCGGACCAAATCTTAGCTGAATGGTTTATTAAATCATTATTACCGAAGATTACTGAAGATGTCGCTAAGGCCGGAGTAGTTACTGAGGAGCAAGTCATTGCTCAGGCACAATACCTTGACTTAGTTTACACTCAGTCGGGTACGTTACACGAGAAGATTCCGGATCTTCCAAAGTCGAATCAAATCGCTGCTGCTCCTTCGGGATCTCATGCCGCTGATGGTATGATTGGTATCGTGACTACGAAGAGTAAGAAGAAGTCTTCCAAGGCCTCCAATACTCCAATTATCACTTTGCCTGATTCTCCGACAGGAGAGTCTTCTCCTCCTGAACTTACCGCCGACATTCACGCTGTAGAGTCATCTACGGCCAAATCAAAAAACGGTGGAAAGAAGAAAGGAAAGAAGAAGGCTAAAGCAGACAAGGCTCCAAAGGAGAAAACTGAAAAGTCGGAAACCAATGACGAAAAACGCAAACCTCGATATCCTTGTCTTATTTGTGAAGAGGATCATTTTACGAGAGATTGCCCTCATCGGGCCGAGGTTGTTAAAATAGTCAAAGGTTCTCCCACTCCTGCTGTGTTAAAGAATCCATTTCCAGAGCAGGAGAATAAGATGATAGGTTCTTCTTCGAATGCCAGTGAAGAACCCATTTTGATGATGTCTCATGTGAGGATTGCGACTCGATCGCAAGATTATGGTAGTAAGGCTCCTGTTGATGGCAAAGAAGCAGAATCTTCTCACTCTAACCCATCAACCTCAGCTCCTGGTTCCGATCCACTACAGATCGAAAAACCTAACCCAGACTTAGTGATTAAGCCGCCCGCCAAGGGTGTACTTCGAAGGTCTGCTTTCAATCCACATGCGAGAGCAGCCCAGAATTACAACATTGTTGAGGACTTAGCTGTTTCACCTTCAGCAATGTCGGCACTCGAAGTGCTGCAATCATGTCCAGCACAACGGAAATTGCTTTTGTCGGCTATCGGAGCTGTCGATGTTCAGGACCCGAACCTAATGATCTTTGATCTAGAAAATAGTACACCACGTCTCCCCCATCAAATGGCTTTCCAAATTCCAGTGATAGTCAAAAACAGGCCTATTCATCGGACTGTGATTGATGAGGGAGCTTCTACGTGTATTATGTCGATTCAATGTTGGAGATCGCTTGGTTCTCCTTCGTTGAACCAATCCCCCACCATCCTTAAGGCCTTTGATGGCCGTGGGTTCCGTCCGTTTGGTATTCTACAAGAATTGCCTATAGGGGTTGAAGGTAAAACCGTTAGTCTGGATGTGGAAGTGGTTGATGCCCCTCTAGACTACAACCTTCTTTTGGGTCGAAGTTGGTCATATGCTATGACAGCGGTCGTTTCATCGGTCTTCAGAGTAATTAAGTTTCCACATAACGGTAAGATCGTGACTATTGATCAGCTGACATACTTTTCATCCGACCCAGCCTCTTCAGAGAGTATCCAGCATGTTGGTAAAACGACAATCCCTTATAGGGATGTTGGTGTAGGTTTAGTTAAGGATTCCGGTTTACTGGGAACTTTTCCTCTCCCTCCACTCAACGCAGATCCTTCATTTGCAACCATTCATATGATTACATCAGAAAACATTATTTATGATGATCCTTGGTTCGTCCCATCTGACTCTGAGATAGACTCACTCGGTGATGTTATGCCTTTGAGTCCATATGAAATTGCTTATGAAGCTCTCATGTCTTTTACTGACTTTCATTCAACCGAAGTCGACCAAATGAATGTGGTCAGTGAAGAGTCACTTTTCACCTCACCCTTAGAACGGATAACGTTTCCCGAAGTCGTGTCATCTGACGAACAACTTCGCGAAATCCTAAGTGTAGACGATCTACCATGGGAAGATCTCCATCACAGATCTTCGTTTTTACCTAAGGATGATGCATTTGAAAATGATTTTTCATCTATCTTTACCGCTGAATATGTCAAAGACGCTCAGGATCCAACGAAACATTCTGATTCAGAGCTGAATTTAGGGAATATTTCTCGTACTATTCCCATTGATATTTCAGTGAAGCCCGGAATCGAGGAAAACATTCATATAGGTGCCGCATGTACTGAAGAAGAAATCCAAACTTACAAGGCCCTATTCCAAGAATTCCGCGACGTGTTTGCCTGGTCTTACGAGGAAATGCCGGGAATTGATCCTGCCATTGTTATTCATGAAATAAAGACCTACCCGGATGCTAAACCCATCCGGCAACGGTTGCGTCAAATTCACCCTCGAAAAGCGGCTGCGATTAAAGCAGAAGTCGAAAAGCTGTTGAAAGCAGGTTTCATTTATCCGATCCCGTTAACGGATTGGGTATCGAATATTGTTCCGGTCAACAAGAAACAAGGAACAATAAGAATCTGTATCGACTATAGGGATATAAATCGAGCTTGTCCAAAAGACAACTATCCTACGCCTTATATCGATCAAATTATTGATGATTGTGCCGGAAGTGAAATGTTTTCCTTCATGGATGGTTTTTCGGGCTATAATCAAATCAATATTCTACCTGCCGATCAACCAAAAACGGCATTCATTTGTCCATGGGGGACATTTGCTTATTGCAAGTTACCTTTTGGGCTTAAGAATGCCGGGGCCACTTTTCAACGGGCGATGTCTTATGCATTTCATGATATCAAGCACATTGTGCAACCCTATCTCGATGATTTGCCTGCTCATTCTTTACATCGAGCTGATCACCTTGTCCACCTACGAGCAATCTTTATGAGGTGTAGGCATTATCGAATTCGGTTGAATCCCCACAAGTGTGTTTTCTGTATAGAAACAGGTCGATTGCTGGGATTTGTTGTTTCAAAAGCCGGCATTCGCGTCGATCCCTCGAAAGTCGAGGCTATCATCAAATTGCCTCCTCCTTCGAGTTTGCGCCAACTCCAAAGTTTGCAAGGGAAAGCGAACTTTTTACGCCGATTCATCCCAAACTACGCCGAGGTCACTAAAGGTTTTACACGGTTGTTGAAACAGAACGCACAATTCTTTTGGGACGAGATTGCCCAACAATCTTTTGATGCACTTAAACACGCGTTGACCCATGCACCGTTATTGCATCCTCCCAACTACAACCAAGACTACTTCTTATACCTCGCAGCTTCGCATTCCACCATTGGAATGGTGTTAGTTCAAGAAGATGAATTCGGAGCAGAGCATGTGATATATTATCTTAGTAGGACCTTGAATCCAACTGAGCTAAAATATTCGCATGTGGAGAAATTGGCCCTGGCAGCCGTTCAAGCTGTCCAGCGTTTCCGTCACTACATTCTTCTCCGCAAAACTACAGTTATTTCGGATTGCAACCCTATGATTTATATTTTGACAAAACAACTGCTAGGGGGCAAGTACTCTAAATGGATTGTTATCCTGCAAGAGTTCGACTTGGAGTTCGAGAAGTCCAAGTCTAAGAAATCCTTAGTTTTTGCGGAATTGATGTGTGATTTCCCGAGTGCTGACACAGAGACTGTGGCAGAGGAGTCCATTGCGGACGAATCTTTGTTTCTTATCAGTACTGTAGATCCGTGGTACGGGGATATAATCATTTATCTCCAAACCCAAACCTTTCGGCCTGAAGCTTCCAAAGCGGAACGTCGAAAAATTCGGTTTCAATCCCAGCCATACAAAATTATTGGAGATACACTTTATCGCCGGGGGGCAGACTTAGTTTTTCGACGTTGTTTAACTCACGAAGAGGCTGAGAGGGTTTTGAATGATTGTCACTCTGGAGCATGTGGCGGTCATATGTCTGGGTATGCCACAGCTCAGAAGGTGTTGCGCGCTGGTTATTTCTGGCCGTCTATGTTTAAAGATTGTATCATTGCAGTCAGGAAGTGCCACAACTGTCAAGTGTTTGATCGCAAGATGCGCGCTCCACCTGCTCCTCTCCACCCTATAATTGCCGTTGGTCCATTCGCCAAATGGGGTATCGACTTTATTACTTGTAACCCTCACTCGGCCGGGGGGCATGCGTATATCATCCTTGCGGTTGATTATTTTACTAAGTGGGCCGAGGCGATGCCTACATTCGACGCAAGCGGCAAAACAGCTGCAGTTTTCGTATTCAATCATATCATAACTAGGTTTGGTGTCCCACAAGCAATCATTACTGACCATGGGAGCCATTTTCGAAATGTCATGATGACTGAGCTTACAAGCCAGCTTGGTTTGCGCCACGATAGCTCTACTCCTTATTATCCGCAAGCCAACGGTTTGGTTGAGTCTATCAACAAAGTTCTAGTTACCATGATCCGACGAACCATTGGTGTTCATCGGTCGAATTGGCACAACATGTTATTTTCAGCGCTATGGGCATACCGAACCTCAGTGAAAAATTCAACAGGGTTCACTCCTTTCCAGCTAGTTTATGGCTTAGAAGCTGTGTTACCCATTGAATGCGAAATCCCATCACTTCAAATGGCTGTCGAATTACTTCCAGCTACTTCCGAAGAGGAGAAACGTTTATTGTACTTGGCTAAATTAGATGAGACTCGACGTGACGCTACATTGGCAATCGAGACTCACGCGAAACGAATGAAAGCTCAGTATGATAGAAATGTAACCCCTCGAAGTTTTTCGGAAGGAGACCTAGTACTATTATATGATCAAGCTAACGATAAGCTAGGTGCCGGAAAATTCGTTCCCATGTGGCATGGGCCCTACATTGTAAAGCGAAAGCTAGCAAAAGGGGCTTATGAGCTAGTTGACTTTGATGGGGACTCTTTGGGTAAACCCAGAAATGGACTTTACCTAAAGAGGTATTATGCTTAAATGATGGGAATGGAGAAATTTTTAGATAGGTTAGATTTTCTTTCTAGCTAGCAAGTGTGTTAGTTTAGTCAGTGTGCTTAGCTTAGAGAGTGTGGTTTTTTCGTCGTTATTCTGGCTTATCTTGGTTTTACTCTTGATATTGCAGATGTCGACGCCTCTCCAAACATATATTGGATTTGCTGATGGTGCTTGTCGTAGTACACGGAACATCTCTTCCGCAGCTTGGGTTATCTATTCGCCCTCTGACGAGTTAGTTTCTATGCATGGGGTAAGCCTCGGTCAAACAACGAACAACATTGCAGAATACAGTGCAGTGATTGAATTATTATCCGAATCTATTTCATTTGGAATTCGACGTTTGACAGTGAGGTTAGATTCTGAACTTGTTGTATTACAGCTTAATAGAGTTTATGCCATTAGGAATCCTGTGTTATTAAGGTTGTTTTTGAGAGTGCGTCTCTTGGAACGTGAATTTGATTACATTGAATATCAACATATTCCAAGGTCTTTGAATACATTAGCAGATGCAATTGCTTCTCGAATGTTGGACAGACATTTACGATAATCATGCAAGTAAATTTAAAAACATTTCATCACATATGTTAAACAAGATAAGCCGGTAATAGTGATATATATAGATAGAAGTGTGTCAAAAAATATATACATCGTCTTCGATCATAGGTTGAAAACACCTTATGATCGGCAAAATGATAGTACAAAAAGTCAAAATGTCACATGTGACTACAAAAGTGACTAGTCAATCACTGGTGGTGCTCTCTGTATGACACCACTGCGCGGGCTACCTTACGCAAAAATCTCCTAAACGGTCCAGGGACCGCGACTACAAAACGCTGAAGTCTGATAGGAATGTCGTCCATAGTAGTCTCAGGTATGTCTGCCGTGAGACGCTCTAGATCATGCTCCAACTCAGCTAGTACGTCTGCAGCCGCGTCCTGTGGGGCCGGTACCGGTGCAGCTGGATGTAGTCTATCAAAAGGCCGGAGGTTGGCTGGACGCTGTGGACCAACATCTGCATTTTGAAAAGTTTTACTGTTAGTTTTGAGACGATATATATGAAAAATAAAAAATACATAATTAGAAAACTTGTGAAAATAAAAGTACCTCTGTCGTCCCATTGTTCTCCCTGTGGAAGAACCATGTCCGGATCACCTCTGAAATCCATTCCGGCATACGGAAAGTCCTGTATCGAAAAAACCTGGTCCTCTAACCAGTGAAAGTAACTATCTGAGAATCGAACCACTGTCGCACCCTCGTCAGGATGCCGGGCCATCACCGCAACCCATCGTATCAGCTTTGGCTGCCGAGGACCCAAGATATCAACAGTGAGTTGCTGAGGGATCAACATTGGAACTCTCTCCAAGGCAAAGCTCACGACTATAGGCCCATATCCAAAAGTCTTTAGTCGTCCGTTCTTTGCCTTGGTCAGTTGGCTCTTCATATGAGCCGACACAGCTTCACACCAGTTGAAAATGGTGCCTTGGTAACAGTCAATTGCCATCCGCATTTGGGATCCGGAAGCAATGTGTAAAGCGGCCGCGCCGCAAATTCTGGTAACCGTGAACGCTATGACTTTGAGTTCCGGTAGAGTGATGTGTTTTATCTCTATGCCTTTTGAATGGTGAGCCCCACGTGTGCACCAATCCTCGCGGAGACTATCAAGGGATTGGCCACCCGGCCTAGTCCCCGCAAGACTGAGTTGCTCACCTCTGTTCGGCAAGCCAGTGAGAAAGTATACATCCGAGGGCTCTATCTCGAGCTGGTGCCCTCCTATGTAAAAGCATTGTTCTTGAACGTTCCATCGCTCAACCAGCCATTCCAAGAATCTTACCTGGCCCCTCATGCCCGGTATGGTCCAATATTTGTATAATCCGCATGCTCTTAGGGCATCCAGAGAAGGTTGGTGATTTATTGCAGCTTCATCTTCCTCTACATGCTCTCTTTCTCTCCAGTCTAACATGATTAATACCCTGCATATCAAAAATAGCAATTAGAAATTGATTTGGGAATTTTTGGTGGTTTTCTGAGGGAGTTGGGGTTTTGAAATGCGCACTTCTCGGAAGACGCACCCCGGCTTTGTAGCACAGGGCGCCCGGACGCAGCTGGCCTGAAGGCGGGCTGCGTCTTCCGACCGTTTTCCCGTATGAGAAAAAGTCGGGGGACGCAGGTCACCCGAAGGGCACCTGCGTCCGCCGAGAGGCGCATTCCAAAACCAAAACCCCCCCAAAAAATGAAACTAAGACCTAAAAATTAATTCTAAACGGATAGAAATGCAGAGTAGGATGTGTAAAATACCTGGATGAGACGGCGTTCGATTCCGACGGTCAGATTTTCCGCAGCGACCACGGGAAGTTTCTTGTCAAAAGCTCCTTTTTCAACCTCCAAAGTCAAACGGTAAAAATAATATGGTAAAAGGTCTTTTTATAGGTTTTTTGGATGAATTAGTTCATTTTTTACCATGAAAAGATGTTTTTCGATGTATTTTTGCCTATTTTAAACAGGTATGAGTAATGTGTCGCTTTTGTGCAGGACAAAGGGATTTCAAGGGAAATTGTAATTTTTTCACAAATAAAATATCAGAGTCATCTTTTAAGCCCTTTTCTGACTCCTAAAAAATGAAAAGATCGCCGAGCGTTTCTTTTACACTCGTTAAAACGGAATTAAAAGACGGTCCCCTTTTAGCTCTTTTCTGACCGTAAAATCAGGAAAAGATTGCCGGGTTTTTGTCGTTTCAAACTCGATAAGGAAATAAAACGACGTGTCCTTGATCGCTTTTTACTTTTCAGGTCGACGACACTATTATGAAAGTACTCCTTGGTCGCAAGATCAAGCGGTTCCCCCAGGTATTATTTTATACTTTTTCGGGCTTGAGGGACACAAATTTACGAAAAAGTTCAACGTGGAGTTTCCTTTTGTTTTTTCAGACTCTCTAAAAATGAAAAACGCCGAGTTTCTCCTATACTGGACTCGTTAAACTTTTACAGTAAAGGACCTGTTCAATTACAAACAGGAACGAACCACTCCTTCCTAGGGTTCGAATTTAAACTAGGTTGGACTCGTCCGAAGGATGAGCTTATAATCAAGCATATGTTATCCTCCTCAAGCTTGTTAAAAATAAAGAGGTACTTGCCAGAAATGGTGGGGGAAAAGAGAGAAGAATGAGCCTATTTGTTACCTTTTATCTCAAGAGAAACTTTATTACCACTCTTGAACACGACACTTTTCATTCACCTGGGTTGGGAAATCTTTTACCTCACAGTTGACCAAACCACTTTGAAAGTCTTTAACCGGGTTTCGGGGATTAACTTTGAGTTATTCGTCACCAAGCCATCTGTCGTGTCGTTATGTGTTCAAGAGGTCTGCAAGCAAAAACTTTCATCTGCAAAATACTTGTCATCCATTTGACCATCCCTGAGTCAGTCCTTACAGCAACATTTCTTCAACTTGAACAATGATTTCGTGTTGCGGGCTTGCCTGCAACAGGTCGCTTTCTATCGACATCGACACATTATCTAGAAAGATGACTTAGGAATCGACAGTACCTTGAAGTCTGCATGCATCAATGGCAGGTTTCTCGCCTTTGACGTCAGTTTACATCATTGACTTTCGATCAAAGGATTCCGTGAAGTGTTCGACATCAAAACATCTATTCACATTTCACGGGTTGTGCTTGGTACTTTGAGAACCATTGACATTACTGGTGGTCTCTCTCACGCTTGTTAACAGTTTGCATCATCGACTGGTAATCCAGTGGTTTCTAACATGTTCGACATCGAATCATTTAATCACATGGCTAGAATCGTACCAATTCGGGAAGTAGAAGTGAAGACCCTGGATCTAGTTTCTACCATCCAGGCTGCGAGGAGTTTTGTATTCATTATCTATGTAGACTAATCATAAACAGATGGCTGCGTCCATACTGTGTCTACAAAAGTCTATAAAAATGATGTACTGCAAGATCATTCCTGTATCAGAATAGTTAGTCCATTAGTTAAAGTTTTGAATCTGAGTATGGGAATGCCTACCTCAGTGATGATATAATCGTATCCATGTATTTTGTGTTGAAAATTGCAGGTTCCAACCAGGCCATCCACGAGACAATCCTTGAAATGATAAAGCGCTTCACCCTTCCTAGAATTACAAAACCCTAAATCTATTCCAGGCTTCGCACTTTAGGGGGAAATCTGTTACACTAAAAAATGTCACCATGACCACTTACAGTTAGTATGGCTCAAATCAACAGTCATGCTATCCTCTTAGGCAAGTCTTATGCCTCTGTTATCCATCTCAAACTCAAAGAAGAGAGAAAGTCTTGTAAAAAAATATGTTTATCTCTGGGGTCGCAGGTTCTCTCTAGCCTCACCTGCGGGGACGCTGACCATGTTCACAAAAGGTGCGTCTTTGGACGCTCTGTATGTTAAGGGACAGGTGTGTCCTTCTGTAAAAGGCAAAATGCGCGAGTTTCATCTTAAAAAAGTTACTTGTGGTTACTTCTAGAACTTTCTAGAGGTTGGTTTGATGAATTGGATGCGCCTCCAGTTGGTTCATGTATCTCTATTAAGGGGGAACTTATCCCATCAATAAGGGAGCTATCCCACCCAAAGAGGGGGATTATCCCATTGATGGTGGACCTGAATAACCTCTTTACAGCACTATAAATAAAGACATTGAGCCAGAGGGAGGAGAGGTTGGAACTATACATTTTCTTTGGGTAAATGTTGCAGGAATTAGGACTCCCATTTAGAACCTTGTGAGGAGAGATTGTCTTTGCTTGATTCTACTTGGAAGTGGGTGAGCTTTGTCAAAGTAGAGGAAAACCCTTGATGGACCCTGGGAGGAACTTGCACAACACCAAGGCCAGGTTGTAAGAGTTTCTTTGTTTCGTTATTAATACAAACTGGTTTATTTTTCTCAATAGCTTGTGTTAATGAGTTATTTCATGTGTTCCTTGGTCTGCATGTTGAATATATGTTTTATTATATGAAATGCAAGTGCTTGGTAATTGTTTGATTGTTTGTGGTTGCAGGAATTGACTTGAAGGAGGAGCTCATCCAGATCGGCAAGGACGGACTACAACAACCGCGTTTTGGAATAAGGTAAGCCTAAACACTTGTAGTTTTCATGTTTTAAAAGGTATATTTAGAGAAAGATCACTCCATTTTGTCTTGTTTGTCGCTAGAGAGTTTAGACTCCTAGGGAGGTCAGTTGTGTCCGCACAAACGACCTTTTCCGCCACGACATCAAGAACCTTCAAAGGGGTTCTGGAAGATTCAGAGGTAAACTACCTTTCAAATGTTTTGCTTGTGGAAGCCAAATGTCCTCATAAGGATAAGCTTGGTAAAGGTAAGGAATCAACATAATGGAATAGAAGACAAAGCGTAAGTAAAAAGAGCTACTATACACATGAAGATAGCGATGGTTTGTCAAATAGTGATTAAGATAATAATGACTATAAACTTCTGATGGCTTTTGAAGATCATGATTTCTTGGATGCTTTAGATGAAGATAATCTTGATGAAGAAATATATAAACT
The DNA here is from genome assembly GCA_031772625.1 of Pinus tabuliformis. NCBI lineage: Eukaryota > Viridiplantae > Streptophyta > Pinopsida > Pinales > Pinaceae > Pinus > Pinus tabuliformis. The sequence goes on along the minus strand of CM062820.1, from coordinate 1,288,684,488 downwards.
CAAAATCCATTTAGAAGAAAAGAATATGATTATAGATACTCTGATATTCCAACTTGCTGAAAGAGAAAAACACAATGAAAAACTAGAATGTGAAATTGTGGGTCTAAGGAAAGATATTGCAAAAACAAAAGCTCTCAATCTCAGATTTGGTAAAGGATCAGAAACATTAGATGAAATTATCAAAGTGCAACGTTCTCCTCTGATAAATACAGGTCTTGGATATACTGAAGAATCATCTCAAGCACAGAAGCCATCAACCTCCACTAAAAGCTATCTTGATGCAGCAAAGAGCAGTGAACAGTTTGACAATCATCAACAAAGGCATGGAGCAGTTCACCAAGTAAATCGGGTTCAATCTACTCAAGGATGAGCAAAAGTTACAACCAACCTTAGGTAAATCATACTCAATTTGCTTCAAGAATGAATGTCAATGGAGACTACAATCACTAGGTCAATAGATTCGATAATCGCAGGAACTTCTTTAATGACCAATGTTTTTCATGTCATAACTTTGGACACAAAGCTGCTCAATGTGTTGCCTACAATACCATCATGATTAGAGAAGAATGAAATCAAAGGAATGTGATAGGGATCATGAAAAGGACCTACAATAACTTTCTTTTTTCTTGAAAATGAAATAGAATGCTCTCTCTGTAACAACGTTGGTCATGAAGATTCTGAATGCAGAAGTAAATTTCAGAAAACATCTCAGAAGGAGCAAACTTCATTGAGTCCCAAAATATGGAGAATGAAAGAACCACAAACATAAATATGTGGTATAGCCTTGTATGCAGAAGGATAAGAAAATCAGTGGTACATCGACAATGGATGCTCGAAACACATGATAGGTGATAAAGAAAAACATCAGTCATACAATGCCTTAGAAAAGGAAAAGAAGGTCTCACTTGGAAATGACACTCTTGTTGTCATAAAAGGTAAAGGTTCTGTTCTCTTAAAAGAAAAGGTTAAAGCTGGGAATGTTATGTATGTTGATGGTCTAAAGCATAACCTATTGAGTATCAGTCAAATGTGTGATCAAAGAAATGAAGTAGTATTTCGATCAAATGGATGTGTTGTTCGTGAGCTTGATACAGGAGAAACCATGATCAAAGGCATAAGAACTCCAGATAATTTATACATACTCAAGGGAGGACAACAACAGTGCTATCTAAGAAAAAATGATGAACACTGGTGATGGCACAGAAGATTGGGGCATCTAAGCTTCCCTCAAGTAAGGAAAGCATGCAAATTCTAGGTTGTTCGTGACCTTCTTGATATTAGCATTCCAGAAAATACAATATGAAAATCATGTCAATTTGGTAAGCAAACCAGAGCACATTTCCCTGAGAAGGAAGGATTAGTTAGTAATCCTCTTGAACTTTTTCATAGTGATTTATGTGGTCCATCGACAAAAAATTCACCTCATGGAGAAGAATACTTTATATTGTTCATTGACGATTTTTCCAGAATGTGTTGGATAGGAGTTCTAAAGCATAAAGATGAAGAATTTGAAAAGTTCAAAGCCTTCAAAGTTTTGGTTGAAAATAAATCATATCGCAAAATCAAATGCCTCAGATCTGATCGAGGAGGGGAATTTACCTCAGATGAATTCTTCGACTTTTGTGAAGAACATGGAATAAAAAGAGAATTCTCCACCGCAAGGACTCCTCAACAAAATGGAGTGGTAGAAAGGATGAAAAAAACTATACAACAAATGGCTCATGCCATGCTAGATGAGTTTGGAACTCCCGCAACCTTCTGGGGTGAAGCTTCATTTCCTGCCATCACTATCCTCAACAAAGCAAACATTCGGTAAACAACACTCAAACTCCACATGAACTTTGGTATGGTAAGACTTCTATTGTAAAATACTTGAAAGTTTTTGGAAGCAAATGTTACATCAAAAGGACTGATGAAAACCTTGGCAAGTTTGAACCTAAGCAGATGAAGGCATTCTCCTTGGTTACTCTTCTTGAAGTAAAGGATATAAGTGTTATAATAAAAGACTTGGGAAAATTATTGAAAGTACTGATGATGTAGTTGATGAAGCAGCAAAAATCCAAAGTAGGTAAAAACCGAAGAGTGTGAAGAAGATAAGGATTATCCTTACACATCAAATTAGACTAATTCTAAAGAAGAAGAAACCAATGAAGCACCATAAGAATAGATAATGGCAGAAGAAAAGACTCCATCCAGGTATGTTCAAAAAAATCATCCAGAGACTCAAATTTTGGGACAGAAAGAGGCAGGTGTGCAGAGAAGAAGAACTATTACACAAGCTTCAAGCTATCTAGCATTGCTTTCCTCCGTCAAACCTCAAAATTTAAATGAAGCATGCAAAGATGAATGTTGGGTCAAGGCCATGAATGAAGAACTTGAGTAAAGTGAAAAGAATAACACTTGAGAATTAGTTCCTAGACCTCATGATAAGAATATCATAGGAACCAAATAGATATTTGAAAACAAGCTGAATGAAAATGGTGAAGTTATCATAAACAAGGCCAGACTTGTTTGTAAAGGATATGCCCAACAAGAAGATATAGATTTTGAAGAAACTTTTGCACCTGTTGCTAGACTTGAAACCATAAGAATGTTCCTTGCTCTTTCTAGCTTTCAGAAATTCAAAGTATACCAAATGGATGTAAAATTTTCCTTTCTTAATGGAGACTTAGAAGAAGAAGTATATATTGAGCAACCAGATGGATTCATCATTGGAAATGATCCAAAACTTATATGCTGACTCAGAAAGGCTCTCTATGGTCTAAAACAAGCTCCAAGGGCTTGGTATTACCATCTTGAAAAATACCTCCATCAACAAATACCTCCATTAACAATCTATATACAAAGATTGATAATGATAAATTGATAATACTTGTAGTGTATGTTGATGATATCATTTTTGGTAGCAATGTAGAAGCCATGAGTCAAAACTTTGCCTTGGTAATGCAACAAGAATTTAAAATTTCCTTGCTTGGTGAGCTCACATATTTTCTCAGCCTACAAGTTCAACAAAATAAAGATGGTATTTTTATATCGCAAACCAAGTATCTCAAGCAAATCTTGAAAAAATACGGCATGGAAGATTCTAAACTAGTATGTACCCCCATGGTAACAGGATGCAGTCTCAACTCAAATGATGAATCCACATCAGTACATCAACCAACCTATAGATCCATGATTGGCAGTTTGTTTTATCTAACAGGTACCTGACCAGACATCATGCATGCAGTGGGAATAGTTGGAAGATTCCAAGCAAATCCAAAGGAATCACACCTTCAGGCAGTCAAAAGGATTTTCAAATATCTTCAAGGAACTTAGAATTTTGGTTTATGGTATCCTTGGGATACAGATCTTACACTTCATGCATATACAGATGCAAATTGGGCAGGAAGCATGGATGACAGGAAAAGCACTAGTGGTGGTGCATTCTATATGGGTTCCAGATTAGTGTCTTGGTTTAGCAAGAAAAAAAGGTTCAATTTCATTATTTACAACTGAAGCAGAATATGTGGCTACTGCATTTTGCTGCACACAACTCCTTTGGATGATGCAAACATTGCAAGACATTCAGATCACATGTACTCCACCCATCTCCATTCTATGTGATAATACAAGTGCAATAAATATTTCAAAAAATCTAGTCATGCATTCCAAGACCAAGCACATACCCATCAAATATAATTTTCTACGTGAACAAGTGCTTGAACAAAAGGTCAAATTGGAGTATGTTCCCTCCAAAGAACAGGTTGCTGATATATTCACCAAACCATTGCCCAAAGAGACATTTGAATATCTCAAATAGAAGTTGGGAGTAGTTGATTCATCATCTTGCTGTTGAAACTTATCTATTTTAGAGAAAATTGGTTATACATGAGTTTCATGGAGCATATCCGCATACATACGCAGGTTGCTATGGATACAGCCGTGTATATGTTGGTTTGAAGAAAAATAGTGGGCCAAACTCGGGATGAAAGGAGTCTGATATGGGTCTGACTGTGATCATCTGACATAGGTTCAAGGGGAGCATATACTTCTAATAATGCATTGTTGAAATTATCTTAGAAGATCTTGGTACAAATTCACAGTTGCTTTTGATTCAGGTGAAACAGGTTTAGGGGGAGATCATGGTTTCTGGTATGGATGGTGATTGACAGATGCTGCTGATAACTATCATAGTCTTATTTCATATATTTGGTCTCTAAGTCATGTATATATTTTAATGTCAAGGTCATGAAGTGACCTATTTTTTTCCCCACTGTGCATGGGATGGATGATGTAATGCTCTTGTTTTGACATGTATAATCATTTGGTATATATCCACTTGGTTGGGTGGATGAGTCAAACTTGGTATATCCCCACTTGGTTGGGAGATGGATGTATGTATGAGTCATTGGTGATAGGAAGGTCATTTAAGATGTATGTATAGGGTCATCTTTTTGTAGACCTTGCTTATATTCAGGGGGAGCATGGACTCAAGCATGGAGCTCAATTAGCGCAGTTCAACATATCAGAGAATTCAGCATGTACTCAGGGGGAGCATAACCCATTTCCCTTGATGACAAAGGGGGAGAGTGACTTGGGGTTGCCATCAAATCCAAAGGGGGAGATTGTTGGCATTATGACATAGATTTGGCACTATGACACAGGTGTTGTCCTTGATGAAAACTCACACAGATGACAGATCATAGTTCAGGCTCACAAAATGAAGAAAGAGAGGTATACGCAGGTTCCCCATTGACCAAGCCACGTGTACATGCAGGTTCACAGAACAAAAGGCGTGTATAGCATACACATGCACCTTCACGGAAATAAAGGTGCGTACATGTTGGAAAACTTAGTTTTGGTTCATGGTATTTGGTCCATGGTATTTTGATCCATGGTATTGGTCCAAGGTATCTTGTCCGAAGTGTTGACCCGAAGTATTTGGTCCAAGGTATTGATTCTAAGTGGTTTTGGACCATGGTATTGTGTAAGGCCTAACACTATAAAAGGAGGAGAAGATCATTAGGCAAAGGCACTCATGAATTGAATATCTAATGAAGAGCAAGATCTAGAATACAGGTGATTGGGTTATGGTGCAGAGCTGGATCTGAATCAAGGATGACCCTCAGCGCTTGATGAAGGATAAGTTCTATTGATGGGTCAAGATCTTAAGGCTTGAAGAGAAGTATCATTGTGTGGTTTTGATCTTTTATCTGAATAACTGGTGCATGTTTTAATTTATAAATATGATCATCTGGGTATAACTGATGTCTGGAATTGTTGTAAAATTTAAATCATCATTTACAGATCTGTACGTAGGTTCATGTAGAGATAATGCCGTATCTACACAGGTTTCACACATTGAAGTAGTGTATACCTAATTAAAATATACTTTAGCTACTTTGGTTTACTGTTGCAGTGTTCTGGGTTCTGGCATGGGTTCTAGTTACTATTACTATATTTTGGTTACAACATTCTGAGAAGTGATTGATTGATTCAGTTTTGGTTGGTGCAAAAGAGATTGGTTGATGCAAATATAATTGATGGATCCAGTTTGAAAATTTATGAAACGTGGTTCCCGGAAGAAAAGAGAAGGTTGTAGCCTTCTGTAGGCCTGCACCTACGTACTAGTAAACACAACAACCAGTACAAGACCTAGGGGGTTGTATCTCCCTTCCAAGAAAAGCTGGAGAATGAGAGAAGGTTGTAGCCTTCTGCAGGTAGAAGCCTACGTACTGGTATAAGTCTGCACTAGTACAAAAATTGTAAAAAGAAGTTTCTTAGTAGAGGAAGATAGAGACGATTGCAGCAGGTGGTTTTCACCCACATTGGATTTCCACCTTATATCGTGTGTTCATGTGTGTGATTGTTTGTTCTGTTTTACTGCACCTGGTTACTGCTTATATAGTTCTAATGCACAGATTATAGATCAACATATGATGAATTAACTTAGTTATAAGTTTGAAGAGTATACGCTAGTTGCCTTACATACAGCTACGTATACACGTAAGTTTAATTAACAGAAGTAGCGTATATAAATCTGATTATGGAAATGAAATATTATTGACTTGGTAATACTGATTCACCCCCCCTCTCAGTATTATTTCCAACATCTCATAATTGTCTCTTCCTCATGTGGAGAAATTGTCCCTCATCAGAATCCTTCATAATTAACTTGTTTACATTAATGAGTAATGCATTATTGGATATACTATCAACATTAATGTTTGGTTAATATAAAATGTGCTTGAAGCTCATACGTGGAAATTGTGATGATATTGTTTTTCAATTCATGTGTTATACAAAGCAAATACAAGTTAAGCACCCAGTGATCAAGAATGGTTTATTTAACTTTTAACTTAGAGTCCTAAAAAACCTACAATTCAAAAGAACACCTAACTCACATAAGTAGTCCCTACAAGAAAGACATCAGGCATCACCTTCTAAAAATTTTCCAATTAACAAGGTCTTCACAGAGCTCTATCGTTTATAATAAGAAATATGTACACCTTCTAGAGATCTTTTCCAATTAACAAGGTCTTCATAGAGCTCTTTCGTTTATAATAAGAAATAAGTACACTTATAATTATAATAAGACAGAAGTGACAAACTTTATGTGTTACTTTAAAAAGTAGGACAGAGAGTATTGTCAAATGGACTCGGCTTGTGGCGAATTCCCCAAATGACTATAATAGGCAAGATATAGTGTTTTTAGTGACCCCTTATTGAAATAAGCTTGAAACCAATCAATAAACGAATTCTAATACAGAGGGGATCCTCCTAAACTTGTAATCTCAAACCAAACTTGTCTAATAAATGAGCATTCTAGGACATTCTAGAGTATTCTTCTTACATAGAAAACAAATAGAAAAAGTAGAAACACATTCGTTCAAATCTAACTATAACAAAATACATACTTTAATATCTTAAGATATTTTTTATTTAATTAAAACATAATAATTTGTTAATTTTCCAAAACTTTTTAAACCAGATTGAATTGTTATTTGGAATCAAAGATTACCTAATCAAGTAACCTAAGTTGAGTGTATAGTGACCCCAACCAAAACTAGTTGACCAATTCAACAATAAATAATTGTCCTCATGAGTTTGACTTCCCAAAATAACAGTCTATTTGTTATATGTTTTGGATATTTTTTCGACATATTTTTCATTTTTATTTGTTAAGGATTTTTTGAAATTCACTGGTTTGAATTATAAATTATAAACTCTTTACAATATGAATCCCCAAATATTTTTTCAAAATTTTGAATCTATTTATATAATTACAAATCCATTTTAAATAAAAAAAAATATTTTAAACCATAAAAATCAAGTTTCACACAAACAAAAATATATATATATATGTTTCATTAAGTTTCAGCCAAAAAAAAACTCCAAAATGGACAACACCAGGATCGTCCACCTTAGATTGATATTTAATGGTTGTAAAATTTAAAAATAAAATAAAATGGCTATTAAACTATTTAGATTACGATTATAAATATAAATGAGTTGCAAATTTTTAAAAAAGTTTAAAAGGATTGTTAAAGAGTTTGGATCTCTCTGTGAAACTTGGAAACGGACAGGTCATTTTGAAATAGTTGGTATAACGAAAACATTAAATGCAATTGACGAATAAACTGCCGTTTAATAGGTTTCGTTGTCTTAAAAAAAATGAAAATCCCAACGAAGCCTTTCCCATTTCTTGTGACATAGAACATCGGTTCAGTTAAACGTTAAGGCCTTTCCAATTCATCTCATTTACATCACGGTGAATCGATGGTCAAAGGGACAAAGCACGGCCATCCTTATTTGGATGGCTGATTCACATCCTTATTTGGATGGCTGATTCACATAATATCTGGTAATTAGACGGATATGGGTGTGGTTAAATAATTGATCGCCTTTATGTTTACTATATCTATTTTATTATGGAATATTCTGCTAATTAACAATTTGGATAAATTCAAAGATTGCAAATCTCTTTTTGGAAATGAAATAATTAACTAATATCACACTAAAGTATATAAATTAATTAAACTTTGTAATCACAATAATTACAATTATTGATAAATGTAAATAAGTATCAAAATAATGACATTATAGTATAATGTTATTGTTACACTTAAAAAAATTCATAAAAATTAATTATTTAATTTTATTTTATATTTATCTCATCTTATTGTGAAAAAATATTAAATAATATTTCATAAAAATTAAATCCTCTCATCTAAAATTTCGAAAAAAATGAATATTATTATTTAAGATTTTGAAAAAAATGGATATGTTATTATTTCAACCTTTTCTTATTCCAATGCAAAATTTCAACGTTATGGGAGCTTCAACATGAACGACTAAGCGACAGAATTGGATTTACCCTTTGAAGAAAAAAAATAATGCAGAAATCTTCTTGAATACGACTTCCGTGACAAAAGAGGTGTGATAGTTGAAGAGGATTAGTATTATAAATTATATATTGGGCAGAGGGCAATTATTCCTCATGGGACATGATCAATAATTACACCGATAGGCATCCTCCCTATCAGAATCGACAAGTTAATCATTTTCTTAATTAATCTTTTTGATCGGATGGCCTGAATTGAAAGATGCCAGTATATTCTTGTAGTCGTCAGTAAATCAATGGATGAAATTAGCTACAGTAACTTTCTTGCATGTCTAGAACACATACTTAGACCATACTTAAATTATTTTTTTACAAAGCATGATTAAAAATTTATTGTGCCTCTCGTTGATAACCACGTATGTAGGATTAAGAAAAAATGAAATAAAAAAATTATTGTCGAACACCCGTCTTTCACAGTGGCTTTGAAAGTGGTCTCTTTGCATTCTGAAACGTATGCATGGTTGAAGCATAAGGACACGTTTTGATCGATTACAATGACGGTTGAAGGATTTATGCCCGACAATCATCCATAACCATGACAATGAGGTATGTAGGCATAAATTCGAGTAATAAGGAGATGTTTCATGCATTACAATGAGGGTTGAACCATTTGTGCCCGACAATCATCAATAACCATGACAATGAGGTATGTAGGCATCGATCGATGAAACATTTCTTTAATTCAGTTAAGTACAGTCGAAATGTGAAACGTTCTGCCTATTCGTATTCTCCTCCACCAGGCGTTTTGAGTTTTTAGTTACATTACAAAAGTTTGAACCTCATAGTATGGCCCATTCGATATATTATAATCAAACGCTCCGTGGATGCATGCATTTCTTTGTTAGCGCTTAAGGTTGTTGGAATTGTTGAAGGATAATTAGAATGCTGGCTTCTCTCGGCTTCTATCTGGTAAAAAGGGTGGCAAATCTCATTTCGTTTTTAAATGTTTCGAAGCTCTTGTGGCTATCTCTGATAATTTGGTGTAGTTGGTGTGTGATTGAATTATTCCCTACTATTCTTTCAGGTTTCAGCATTGGAGAAACGCTTTCTCAATGATTATCAAATGCTCCGTGGATGCATGCATTTCTTTCTTAGCACTTAAGGTTGTTGGAATTACTATTTTTCAGGTTTCAAAGGTGTTTAGAAATCGATCTTACAGGTATGTACAATTTTTATTTTCGTGATATTTTTCCACTTTAATTCAAATGAGATCACTAGCTCATGGAAAAAAAGAAGGGAATCCTTTGTGTATAAACCATTTACAAAGGAAAATGCCCACATAAACATACCTTTCCGCCCTTCCGTACAGCCTTGTCACGTTTCCTAAGGTTTAACCTCATTGCAATCGGCCATCGGTCTTAGCACAGTCATACATATATATGTGTATCTTCATCGCCCCTTCCACTCCAATATGCGATATCAGAGCGTTAACATATGTTTTAGCATTAAACCACTTTAACGAAAATATATGGATTGCACAGGAAACCCGCTCTAAATCATATATATAGTGGATATCAAATTTTATAGATTCACCACTATACGTCCATCAGTTCTGGGTCTCCAACCCTTTGCACTGCGCACTCCAATCTGCGCTTCCTCCGATTTCAATTTCCGATCAAATCTTGACCATCGATCAGATCTACGATCTGACGGTTGAGATTAAGTTGCGCGATCGCATATCGGTCAAGCTCAATGCCAGACTCCTTCTGCTTCCATAGGGTGATGCGATATTTTTACAGACTCGATAGGGATATAAACCATTCCCTATAATATTTCAAGTCTGACAGTTGATTCCTATTGTGTTTTTCACCGTTTGTTTGTGTAATTGGGTTTTCCACTTGCTTGAGTTAAACTGTGTATTGAGCTCACTAATGCGATATTTTTCCTTCCTGATTTGATTTGTGATCTAACGGTTCAGATTAACTTGCACAATCGCATATCGCTCAACCTCAATGCCTTCGTGATATCCTGGCCCATAGAAAAAAGAAGGTTCTAGTCTTTTCTTTAAACACTCTCCCAAAATTTATTCCTTCTCTAGCGTTGATCTTCTCCTGAAAGATTGGGACTTAAAACCACTTCACAACCTTTACAAAAGCTTATATCACACATATATATGCTTCCCCTTACAAAACCTTTGGTTACATATGTTTTTAACACATAAATCTCTTATTGTCACATATTTCCGTATTAACGATTCATAATGGAAAATGCCCACGTAAACATAGCCTTTCGCCCTTCTATACAATCTTGTCACGTTTCCCGAGGTTTAACCTCATCACAATCGGCTATCGGTCATTCCACGGTGATACGTATATATATATATGTATGTTCATTGCCCCTTCCGCTCCGATATGTGATATTGGAGTGTTAACATATGTTTTAGCATTAAACCATTTTAACGAAATATATGGATTACACAGTAAACCTGCTCCGAATCATATATGTAGCAGATCTAAAATTTTATAAATTCACCACTATATGCCCATCGGTTCTGGGTCTCCAAGCCTTTTCATTGCGCACTGTGATCTGCGCTTCCTCCGATTTCTATTTGCGATCAAATCTTGACCATCAATTTGATCCACAATTCGACGCTTGAGATTAAGTCGCATGATCGCATATTGCTCAAGCTCAATGCCAGACTCATTCCACTTCCATACACCAATCCGATATCTTTACAGACCTAATAGGGATATAAACCATTCCCTATAATATTTCAAGTCTGGTAGTTGATTCCTACTGTGTTTTTTCATTGTTTGTTTGTGTAATTGGGTTTTCCACTTGTGGGAGTTAAACTGTATAATGCGCCCGCCGATGCAATATTTCACCTTCCCGATTTGATCTCCAATCCGATGGTTTAAATTAACTCGCGCGATCACATATCTCTTAACCTCAATGTCAGACTCCTTCTGCTTCCATATGCCGATCCGATATCTTTACAGACCCCATAGGGACATAAAGCATTCCCTATAATATTTCAAGTCCGACACTTGGTTCCAACTGTGTTTTTCACCGTTTCTTAGTGTAATTGGGTTTCTGCTTGGGGGAGTTAAACTGTATAATGGCCCCACCGATGTGATATTTCACCTTCCTGATTCAATCTCAGTCGTTGATCTTCCCAGATCTAAGGGTTCCTGAGCATCTATCTTCGCTCCTGCGCTCGTTCCTTTAACTTAGAATTTATGCTAAGTCTTCATTTTTTCTCTTCTTTAAAGGTTTCATCCCGCTGTTATTTTTCCGCACACTCTTCCTCCTGAGCTTTGATTGGTTCTTCTAATGGATTCAACACCCCATATCTATATATATATATATATATATATATATATATATATATATAATGATATAGTTTGCTCATCTTCCACCATTCGATCCTTACACTTATTCAATTTGGGATTAAATCTCTAGACATGTATATAAATCAATACATAATTACAATGTAAGTGTAAGCAATGCAATTTCTTTGTGACACTTTATAAGTATTTCATCATTACTTATGTTTCTTGCATTTATACAGAAATTATTAGTTTAGGAATCATAAGGTTCAACAGTCTCAACTGTTGCTTCACATATAAACTCTTCAAACTGAACTTCATCCCATTCTTGCACAACAACTTGTTCTTGTGTTGTCATAGTTTCAAATATCAATGTATTATCAAATTTTTTCTGCTGCAATAGATCACTGCTTGTCTCATTTAATAGACATTCTCCATCCTCCTTTACATTGGTCATCCTCTGTAAAACACTCCTCTGTTAGTGTTTCTTCTCCCAGGGTTAAATCGTCTGCATAGGTTCCTTCCTTCTTAAGATATTTCAGTAGAAAATGGAAAATTGCTTTGCAAAATGGAAAATTGTGTGTGGTAAATTATGTATTTATGTTACTTTTATTTTTATTCAACATTAAATTGTTTTGTTGATATCGAATGCCCTTTTTTTATACTATTAGGTGGTTTCACTGTTTCATCATGGATACAACTATTCAGAGTTCTCTTCCATTCGAAGTTCTTGAACTTGTGTTGCTATGGTTCCCTTTATCGATTGTGATAAAGTTTGGCACTTTGTGTAAAAAATGGAAGAATGCTTTGTAGGACCCTTCTTTCTTTTTACGTTGCAAGAATGTCTCCACGAACCAATTTGGATTTCTTGATCATTTTCTCAATAGTGAAGACAATTGTTTTGCTGCGTAATACCTTAATCAGAATGGCCACATGTATCAATCTCATTTGGGATTCATAGATTAAAGATACATAGTAGAGTGTGTTGTTGGACCAATGGTGGTTTTATCCTTACCAACAAAATGCTCACAAACACACAACTATTTTGTAGTGAATCCATTTACAAAGGAATTTAAAAACATAGTGCCAGTATGAATTGGAGACTTGGGGTTCTTTTCATTATTGGAAAATGGAAGTAGCATAAAATATGTCTAGGTTGTTCTAAAACATATCTATGATGGAATGCGGTCTGAATTTTATGTTTGTAGTAGTCTTGATAGGGTATGGAAAAGGGTTGGTGTTCCATTTGGTGGCACTTCACCCCCCAAGAATGTAGTTTTTTTATAAAAGTAAAATGTTTTGGCTGTGTCTCGACAAGGAGTATGAAGATTATCCTCGGTACGGGTATACAATCTACTGGTTTGATGTAATAAAAAATGAGTGGGGTATTTCATTTGTTCCAATCACTGACATACATTGTATGTCATTAGCAATATACATGAATCATTTGATATGCCTTGTCAATGATGGCTCCACTTCTGTATGGTCAATTGAAGAATTAGATCATTTCCACTTTGGTCAACCATGTTTTGAATGAAGAATTGACTACTTTGAAGATGATTGGGGTTTCATATGGAAGTTGTTGGAAGAAATTTCTGCAGATATAAATAGCAAATGTCCTGGCTATCTTCCGTTCCAAATAGTCCATGGTCTGGTTCTTATGTGCAACAGCAGTGATGTTCCTTTCATATTATATGACATGGTGACTCGCATATGTTTTCCAATAGATATTGATAGTTCAACTAATGGGCAGATGTATCGGTTTTGGTTCCTAGCACAAGAGGACTGCAATGCTCTGATTGAGTATGGAGATGTTTTTGCAATTGCTGCCTATATGGATTCTACTGATGAGATTCCACCATTGGATATGGTGATGGATTCTTAGGATATTAGTATTCTTGGGAGTTCTTATAAATATTTCCATTTTATATACTCTCTTTAGTTGTGGAAAATATTTCCATTTTTTCCTCTATACATACTGTGTTTCTTTATGGTAATACTTTAAAGTTATGTTTTTATCAATCTTTGTGAGGTAAAATATTTAGTATTGTTTCCACTAAAGTTTTCTTATTTACATGTAGATGTTTCTCGATGCTATGCTTTTTTTGTTTGTTTGTATAATGATAATTTCTATGATTTATGTTATACATTATATTGTAATGGTTTTTGTCATTGATTCTCAAACAGTTTTATATGTTTATGTTCATTTTAATATTTATATTTATATTTTGATAGTATATAAAGTTCCAATTTTTTAGATTCTTGTGTCACAATAGTGTGGGTTCCATTTTGATTCTAATATGATACATGGAAATTTAGGCTCCTTTTTTTGTTTGGGCCATTTGGAAGAATTCATTTGATTTTTTTTCCATTTTAAAATTATTTGTTTTTGTTTTTAGGCATTTGGAAAAAGCCTTATACATTTTCATAAGTTTATATGCTTGGAAAAAAAAATAAGATATACACTTTTTATGTTCGATGTTTATGATTGTGTAATGAATAATTATTATTCATTGTAGACATGTCATCTGAAGGCACAAGCGTGCATGAAAGAAAAAGAACTTTGTCATCACAATCACGTGAGAGGTCTAATGAAAGTAATCTTTTTCGGTATCAACAAAATAAGGATGCGATAAATGAGTGTAGGAGAGCTGCATATAAGAGAAAAATGAGTGAAACCACTGTTCAAAATGATTCTATAGTTCCTTGTAAGTATCGTAGTATGAACAATATAATGGAAAAAACATTTCCTATTGATAGTTCGTTATCAGGATATGCTCCTCCTCGGCATAGCATTGTTCTTTGATGCTCATCTGAAAATTTTCTTAACATTGGGGAAAGATCTTGCAATCGGGAAAAATGCCATATTGATATTGTGCATGAAAATGTCCACCCTAACCCTTTTGTGTGTCCAATTGCATGTCCTGATGGCCAAAGGTTGCAAATAAGCGATGGTCGAGATAATGATGGCATTTTCTGTGATGATTTGAATGATAGTTTACTTGGCCATTTGTTTTATAATTTGGATTCAACTACTTGAAACAAAAGACCTTCAAATCCCGATTTTCAAAGTAATGTGGTCCCGCCAAGAGAATCAGTCATCCCTAATAGAATTTCATGTGGCACAATGGAGGTAACAAAATTATATTTTGGTTTTCGCTGCAATAGTGGTTGTTCGGCTACATTCCAAACTAATGTAAATTTTCAATGTTTTTTGATTTTCTTTTCGTTTTTTAAATTTCTAATTGCTTAGACAATGAATTTTATTTTCTTTGAATATGATAGAAGTCATTCCAATAGAGGCATATAAATTAACTTCGTAGATGTTACATCTATTGATGTTAGAAGTGTAGAGGAACTATCTCATAGCGTTCATCCACATCACCAAACATATGTAAATGTTGAGTGGATTTGATATTTTTCTCATTTTCTCATTTACAGTTGCCTTGAAATTGTGTTTTCTAACATTTCATGGAGAAACCATGATTTCATCTCGTTAGGTTGGCCAATTGGAATCCAAAAGATCAAATTGTAAAAATATTGTAGATGTATTTGATTTATTTTCAATTT
Organism: Pinus tabuliformis; assembly: GCA_031772625.1. Taxonomy (NCBI): domain Eukaryota; kingdom Viridiplantae; phylum Streptophyta; class Pinopsida; order Pinales; family Pinaceae; genus Pinus; species Pinus tabuliformis. The sequence goes on along the minus strand of CM062820.1, from coordinate 1,288,669,263 downwards.
TTGAATCTTTATTTTTTTGACATTTAGTTTTATAACGTGTTTCATTTCTTTGAAATAGGAAACAACTCATTTGAATAGAGGCAAAAAAACTACATGCAAAAATGTTTCATCCATTGCTCTTAGAATCCAAGAGAAACTATCTAATAACCCTCATCCACGTGAAGACAAAAATGTAAATTTTGAGTGCATTTGATTCTTTTTCATTTTCTTCATTTATAGTTAGTTGCAAATTAAATTTTAAAGTCTTTGTTTACATCCTCTCAGATTTGTGAAGTTCACACCATAAATTTGGAATCACATTCTCACAGATGCATTCCATGTGGTTCAAATTTGCGAAGGGAATCTCATGTTCTTGAAGATGAAGTAAATGTTAGAAGAGATTTTACTCATCGAAATGGTTTTCAACATGGTTCGGCGAGTAGAGATCATATTCATTTTGATGAAAACATGATTGCAATGCATAAAAGGTTTCGAGCAAAGATAGATAGCTTGTCAGTTGTCCAGATGTGCCACATTTGCCAAGAATCATATCCCGAAATCCTTGTTGTCAGACATTCTGAAGGACCTCTTTGCAAACAATGTAAGAGTGAAAGAGGAGCCCATCGTTTTTGTCAGTATAATAACATGGATCCTGGTGAGCAACCTCATATTTTAAGAATTCTTACTCAAGTTGAAGAAATGCTAATAGCACGTGTGAATCCCATTTTGCAAGTGACACATGCTCGAGGTGGGCAATATAAGTATAGTGGTCATACAATTAGCTTTCCTCAAGATATTTCTACAACTGTATGAAGCCTTCCCCGACATGTTGATGATATTGAATTTCTAATTGTTAGGAGACATGGCGCTAAGTCTAAATATTATGAATTTTATGTCAAAAGATATCGAGTGATGGATGCATTGCTTTTCAAAATCCAGCATGATCAATACTATCGAGATGTTGTAATTGATTATGATTCACTGAATGCTTTGCCCGAAAGTTCAACATATGTCTCCTCCAAGCTTAAATTTGTTGATTGTCATATTGAAGAATCTGAGATCAATGAAACTAATAATGAAGAGTTTCATGCTGAGCATTTTCCCTCTCATCCTTCTTCCTTTGTTGCTCGCCTACCAAATGAACGTAGAGAAGTGGAAGAAATTAGAGCATTTCTTGATAATGTTCATTCTTCACATGTTCAAGACATGGATTGGCCCACTATTGGAACCTCTCCTGTGAATGAATATAATACAGAGGGGCTGTTCGATATGGCATTCCCAACATTGTTCCCCACTAGTGATGCTGATTGGTTGCAACCACGTGTTTGTAGTGTTGAAGTTCATGAATATGCATTGCATCTTCTTAGGTACTATAATCAGAGATTTGGAAGCCATCCTCAGTTTTGATATTACCTATTAAATATGATAATGCGGCATCAGAGCCAAGCAACTGCTGTATTTTTTGCAAAGAAACATTTACGTGATAACTCACCTACAACACTTCAGGAGTTGCGTGACCAACTATCTGATTTACCAAATAATAAGTTGGTTGAGCATCTTATACAGTTTGGTTCTTCTCTGAGAGGTACAAGGGCATACTAGACTAAGTGTTGATCTGAATTGATGGACATGATTACTCAGTCAGGATTTCCATCTTTATTTTTTACTTTGAGTGCAGCTGACACAAAGTGGCTAGAGTTGCATAACCTCATGCCCATACATTCACATTCTCGTTCTTCAAATGAACATCGTATGAAAATTGAGAATGTTATATCCAGTACCCTCATATTGTTGTGGCATTTATGCACCACAGATTCAATATTTTTCGAGAGGAATTTATCCAAAAATACCTTAAAGCTAAAGACTTTTGGTACAGGTTTGTGTTGAATTTTTCTTCTATACCTTTTCTACTTTTATTGTGGTTCTATTTATATTGTTTTTAGTAACTATATGTTCATTTATTTTAGGTATGAGTTGCAACACAGAGTTTCAACTCATATCCATGGTTTCCTATGGTTAGAAGGTGCTCCTGACATGGAAATACTTGATTGGTCAAATAGTTTTAATGTACAGCTTGCAAAGATGTTCTTCGAAAAATATGTAACTGCATGGAATCTGCGTGACATCCATCATCACAACATAATGTTTCCACGAGGCCTCAATGATGACCCTTGCCTGTTGAATACTGGTCAAGTTTTCTCTTGTGATCCTCATAATCATTACGAAGAATTGTTAAACCGTGTCCAAAGGCACACAAAGTGTACTGTGGTTCTTGTTTGTGCAAAAAGGGCGCTATTCTAAGATGTCAGTACAATGCTCCATGCGATCTTTGTGGTGTATCAAGATTGTTCATAGATGATTAGGGAAGAAAAAAATATGAGCTAGTGAGAAACGATGACAGGCTTAATGTACATAACATTGACCTTATAACAATGTGGCATGCAAATGTTGATTACTAGCCAGTGCTTTCTCACTATGCTGTGTTGAAATACATTGCTAAGTATGCAATGAAAGCAGAAAAAAGGTCTAAAAGTTCTCATCATATGTCAACTAGAATTTCAAATTCTATTGGCCCTAAGCATCCTGCTTTATGTGCATATAGAAAGTTTCTTACAGAAATGATTGTTGACCGTGACATTGGAGCACAAGAAACATGCCATATGTTGCTTAACCTACCTCTTGTTGTCTGTAGTCAGAAATTTGTTTCCTTAAATGTTGGAAGAAAGGTTTTTAGGAAAATATCAAGGGATGGCTTGCAATGTTCATCTGTGAATACTTTCATTCAACATTATTAGAAGAGACCCTTTTTCCTTGAACATCTATCTTTGATAGAAACAACAATATCTTGGACATTTGATAGCGGGTGTAAACGAGATCCATGGAAGGCTAGAGATGTTCATGCTATTGTTCAGGTTTGGCCACAGTTTTATTCTATTCCCAGTGAGGATTCAGAGGAATTTGAAACCTTTTTCTGGTCAGAATTTCTATTGTACAAGCCATTTCGTGACATTTCTACAGAAATTGGGCTTTCAGTTGAAGTTATTATTGAAATTTTGAGAAATTTTCAATATTGAGCATGGCATGTTGATCGACAGCCATCAATTATAGACAATATTGAATATGAAGAACATGGTGATTTTTCTAACCATGAAATGAATGTTGAAGATGATTTTCAAGAATGGTAGATTTTCTCTCGTTTGGTTCCACCAAACGATGTGAATGTTACTGATCTTCACACCCTTGGTCGAAGGGACTTTGATATATCCTTTAACTGGGAAAGTACAACTATTTCTAATGATGTTGCAGAGGAAGCCACTAATTTTATAAGGATTGCAAAATCAACAGGTGATGTTGTTGACCTTTCAAATAGAACATTTGCATCTTTAGGTTCTTTTTCGGAAAAACAATGACTTTCTTTTGAGATTGTGTTAAGGCACATTGCTAAATATGAAATTCGTGAAGTTATTCTTATGATTATTCAGGTTAGTGCCGGCACTGGGAAGTCTTTCGTTATCCATTGTATTTTTGAAGCTCTTTCTAATTCGTCAAGTGATGGAACAAGCCCTTTGCTTCTTCTTGCGCCAACAGGAATAGTTTCTTTTAATATACATGCAAAAACAATAAACTTGGCTCTAAAAATCCCAATTAAAGATATGCAACCACAAGGGTAGTCACTTACAGTACTCCAAGAAGAAATGGGACATGTTAGATATATATTTATTGATGAAATGATCTTTCTGGAATCAAGGTTGTTTATGCAGATAGATGCTTGGTTACGAGAAGCATTTCCAGAGAAAAAGAATTGTCCTTTTGGTGGGAGATCCATCATCCTTGTGGGTGACGTTGGCCAACTGCCTTCTATCAGAGATAAGCCTTTGTATGCAGGTAATACAACAGGGAAAGTCTTGTGGAACAAATTCAACATTGTTGTCACTCTTGACACAATCTTTCGCCAACAAGGGAATAATCAGAAGCAATCTTGTTTTCATAGAGTCCTCAATGACATAAGAAACATAGAACCTGTTCTTGAAGATTGGGACTTTCTTATGTCTTGGGTTGATATGAGGTTTCATCCTACAGAAAGAGATTTATTTAATGCAGTAGTTCACATGTTTCCAACAAATAATTTGGTGTCCTTGCATAATAGGCACATGTTAAAATCATTAAATTCTCCAATTTGACGATGTGTTGCTGAATATTCAAGGTGTTCAGAAATTAGTGGTGTTGATGATGATCAATTGGACCGTGAAGTTTTGTTGTGTGGTGGTCAGCATGTTATGTTGACATGTAATTTATGGGTTGAAGCTAGCTTGGTGAATGGTGCACTTGGTTTTGCTAAGGATATATTCTATGCACCTACCTCTAAGCCACCTGCAATTCCAATATTCACAACTGTTGTTTTTGATAAGTATGTTGGTGTTCCATTTGATGCAAGAAATGCAAACATTGTCCCTATCACCCCAGTGATAAGAGGAAATAAAAAAAAAATTCCTTTGAAGATGGCATGGGCTCTTGCAATCAACAAATCACAGTGATTGACTTTAGAATGAGCATTAATTGATATCAGGAATAAAGAGCAACAAGGCCTTACCTTCACAACCATATCGAGAGTGAAATCAATAGATGGTTTATGCACTGCACCACCTTTTACATTCCAACGTTATGCCAAGATGAAAGATAGTGCATATGTTACAATTAGGAAGAAGGAAGAGGAGTGATTGAAGTCCATATCACTACGAAATAGAACTAATAACATTGTGGCCTTCTTTATAGTTTTGAACTTCAATTTTGTAGTGGATTATTGGATGTAGACAAAACAAAAAAATATATGTTAAGACACAATGTTCTTTCTGTGGTTGCAATGTTGGTTAATTGTGATTATTTTAAACACTAGTGTTATTTTTATGTGCAAAATTGTATATCTCTGGTCTTAGAGTGTCCTATTATGCTGTTCTTCTTTAAATCCAATGTGTCCAATTTAGATGTGTTTTTTTCATTTATGTTGCTTTGCTCCAATGGGAGTGTTACTATTTTATATCTTTCTCTTGCATTTCTGATTGTTGTGGTCTTCTGTGTGGATCCCTTCACTTTGTTCACTAGGATCCATAAATGAAAATATTGTTTACATTTATAATATTGTTGTTGTGATTTCATGTTCTAGGTGTTTATATAGATATTCTTGACATTTATAGTATTAATACATTCATGTATTGATATCAATGTATTTATGGCTTGAATTCTATTTACTGTTTACAATGTAGTGATATAAATGTGTTATTATTAATGCAATCATGGTTTATCATTATCACATTCATCAATATATATATATATATATATATATATATATATATATATATATATATCACTGACATATATCCTCTGAAATATAACAATTCTCAATCTTCAGAAATGATATGATAAAGAATTATTTGAGAAAAAATACATATATCAACAATAGCAATTTTTAAACAAGTGTTCATTCACATAAGGAAATAAGACAAAAACAGTGATAGAAGTAGCGCATGCATTTGAATCCTTCCAGTGTGAACAACACTTTGATTCCACTTTTCTATTTGAGAAAAACCTCTAGAAGATGCAAAAGTGAAAGTCTTGAAAAAGCTTCTTGATAAAAATGTGAAACCTTGATGTAGTTTTTGATAAAAAAAATATTTAGAAGTATAGTAGTGCAACTTCCCAAGTCAAAATTTTATACAAATTGAGGACCCTTTCTAAATACATGAAAGGGTCTTAAATAATAAAAATAAAAACTACTATCAACAAAAATCGCTATAAGGTGTTCAAATTGTGACATGAAAATCTAGGATTTGGTATAAAATTAGCAGTGCGATGGCGGTTGACCTAACTCATTGAATCAGCTTCTTCTCTTCTGCTTGGAGCTCACAGATTGCTAACATTGGCTAGATTTCTAGAGTCTGGCTCATCCTAGAATGTAGCTAGGCTGTGTAGGCGGCATCGGAGAGTTCAGGAACCATGCAGTTGACCGCGTTAGATAGGCATTTCATGGCCATCTGCTGCCTATGAGGCTTGACTAGAAGAAACCAGAAAGCATCCCATTTCAAGTTCTGAACTTCTCCAATATGTTTTTCTCTACTTGCCAGCTTCTATCTCCATTGATGTTCCAGTTCCTTTGCTTTCAGGAGTTTTCCTGGAGAGAAATCAGAAATCAAATTAGACATATATAAACTATTATTTACTAATTCGATTACTGCATTCATCGTGGCTCTGGTTCTAGGTGTTTCCCTTTCAGCTTTCATTAGCTGAGATTCCCATTCCAAAAATAGAATTTCCTTGTACGATTCTTGTATTTTTGGAAAACTTGCAGCCATTCCTTCCTCTAAATTTTTCCAAGGGAGAAAATGTGTTATTTTTTCATCTGCTTTCTCCACTTCCAATCTCTTGTCAACTACGTTGTCAATCAATGATGCAAAGATGTCACACAACGGGTCTGCCAATGATATATTATGGGAAAGGATGTTCAATTGCAGAGACAAGGCTTTGGTTATCTCCAAAACTTCTTTTTTGAATTCAGTAACCTGTGGATAACCCATGTATTTTTCTATTTGTAATTGTAGTTTTGCAATTTGATCATCCTTGGCCTTCTTTTCTTGCTCATTCACTATTTGAAGGCTGATTAGCTCTTGAAACAACTTCTGTTGTTTTTGGGGAGCCTGATTATCAATTTTGCATTTCTCTAGATTCAATTGTTCTTTAAGTTTCTCATTTTGTTGCCTTTTTTCTGCTAGCTGCTATTCTAGTTGATTAATATTTTGCTTTTCTTCTGCTGATTGCATATCAAGCTCAGTGATCCTTTGATATTTATCCCTGATTAGTTGACTGACCTCTGAGGCTTTGTCCATTATTGCTATTGTGTAAGCCCCTACATACTGAGATACTTTTGTTAAATCCTTAGAAGGATTGACTTCTGACTTCCATACCACATTCATGATCAGTTTTCTTCTTTTTCCTCTGTCTTTTAACTACAACCCTGTGCTTTGGACTATAGAATACATCAAGGGGTGTTATTTCCTCTATTTTTAGTACAATCCCTTTTGTGGGATTTTCGGGAATGATTTCTATATCTTGTTGCTATTTGGGTGGGCCGCTTGTCTCTCCAATTAAAACACTAATAACCTTAGATTGTTATGCTGTGGGTGGTTTTGGTGTAGTGAGGTTTTGGGAGTCCTTTGGGTTTTTTATGATTAGATCAAATTGCCCCCATTCCTTGATTAAAGTTGGATCAATATTTATATCAGTATGAAGGAGCTCAGTAGTTCCTTGCTTTGTCCTCTACCTTTTAGTGCTATTCTACCTTTTAGGAATCTTATGGGTAATTTTTCCTTCAATTTTCCCTTCATGTTGCAGCATAGGGGTGGTGTTTAATAAGTGCATTAGTGGAGTTTCCAACCTCCTTGTTTTGAATTGTAGAAATGCTTCTACTCCCTCTACTCCTAATTTTATTTTCACAAGTTGTTTTACTTGAGAAAATAAGTTAGCTGAGGTGAACAAATCATCATAATCATCTTTCTCATGTTCAAACTTGGAAATTTTGACATGAGAGGTGAAGTTATAGGCTATTGCTTTTGGATCATATTGCCTCTTTGGAGTGGTTGGTAACTTTAGCACTTTTCTTTTCTTTGCATGTTTGAAGTCATGCAGTGTGAAAGTACCACATGGGAGGGGGAATGAAGGCCACATTTTCTTTTTGGACTCCTTTAGGTTTATTTACATCCCTACTTCTGTGATTTGATAAGCTATTTCCCAGTCAAATAGTTTATCGGGAATGTATCAGGGGAGAACATGTGGAGTAGCAATGCTTCCAAAAAGTCTAATGTAGGTGAAGTTTTCTTCACCAAACCAATTACCAATTGATGTTAAGTTGACACTGGCTTCATTGGATAACCGAGGAGCAGGTTTATTGAATATAGCATAATGAACAGGCAAAACAAAACCATGACAGATTCTATAAAGATGGTTTTTATAATGGGTTTTCCACAATTCCTTATGATAGATGTGAATGGGGTTTGGGTCTTGTGGAGTCCATTTCCAACCTAGAATGGGGTAATCAGAATTGAAACAGATAGTTTCCATAATGTAGGCACTCATATAAAATGGGGGTATTACCCAGGTAGTCACAAACCTATTTCTTCTATAATCGAGGATATGGTTGGCCATTTTATCAGAAAAAATGGTTGCCCAATCCAAGATATATGAACTAACCACTGCCTCCATTAAAGAAACCATTTCAATTGAAAACCTAGCATAATTGGAGACTCCAAAGAGTTTACACATCATAGCACTAGCATAACAGTAAGGAGATGTTAAGGAGTCAATGGAATACATACCCAATGATTCATGCTTGTGTTTGTTTGGGTAATGCCTCCACTACTTGATAGGATCTGATTTCGTGTCATTTTCTTTGGCAAAGGCTTCAACAAATGCCTTGTTGTAATGCTTTCACGGTTCCACCAAATGGTACATCTTTTTGATATCTTCTACTCTGAACGACCTGAACATCCTTCCATCAATCGTAAAAAATGCTTTTTCTTTAATGTTGATACTCTCAATTACCCATCTAACTAAGTCATTGTAGGGTAATGTTCTGGGCGCAGGAAGCTCTTCTATGGAGAAAAGAGCTGGCCAACTCCTTGAGAGTATTCTCAGATTTATGAGTCGAGTCGGTTGTTCCCTTTTCTTCTTCAATTTCTTCTGGATCTTTAGCTTCCAATAAATTGTATATGCTTTCCCATGAAGCTTTGCCCAGGCCGACACAGGTAGTATCACCTATCAAGACCTTTTTTACTGGTTTCTCTTTGGTTAAGATTGGAATCTTTACTTTATTTGATTTCTTCGACATTTTTGTTGAATTGATGAATTCAAACTTACTCTACAAAAGAAACAGATGACTGAAATGAATGCACAATACACAATATTAACAACATCTAAGTGCAATAAGTGATATGAATTTGATATAATATGTTACTACGGATGAAATATTTGAAGGATTCAACCATAACTGCTTTATTAATGATTTTGGCAACTACCAATCATGATCATTAAATGCCATAATGATATGTGGCATCACACATTTTAATAACGGTTATTTAAAGTAAACACCGAGACTTTCTCGATGAGCGATTAGCAATAATCGCATATGGCATATCGATAGGCCCAAATTTATGCTTTAGCCATTTCCTTGGTATGGCTCCAATTGCGATAAAGAGTGAGTTGTCATAGGGAGGTGGGATAATGTTTAAGGAATCAATAAGTCATTTATTTCTCATTTACTAATGATTTATGCTCTTCAAACCCACAAGCATTCGTTCAACTGTCCTATTTCCACTTTATTGAAAAGCACGCCTTTATTTATCATGATGAAATTTCATCTGTGGATCTCAAATGGGCATTCATTATGTGTTTTGGGACCTTACTGATGCATGATTGCGATTGGCTTGTCACATCTGCAAAGTTGTATGACCCCATGGAATTCTTCCTTAAGAAATTTGTGATATGTGCTTTCTGATTGTGTTATCGCATCGGGGAATGCCAAAGGAAATGTTAAGTCCATCTTTTAGCCAAAGGATGTGTGCGATGCGATATGTTTCATTTATAGTTTATCTTATGATAAGGTTTTTGTTTCGTGTTTACATTGGATCGCACCTCATCATAAGGATTTTCATGTATCATATGTATTTTTTGCAAAATGCGATTGTTATTGAAGTTATCCTAAAAGAAAAAAGACGTATTATTTAGAACTATAGATTTTAGCTAAGTTTATTAAAAAAGGGACACATTTCTTGTTAAAATTTTTATATAAAAATTTTGAAATGGGGAGGGTTGTTAAATAGCACAATAGGTTTCTAATATTTTTCCCTTGGGTTTAATATTTCCCAATGGTTTATAATATCAAATTATTGGTTTTCTTCATTCTTCAACTTTTTAATATTAATAATTCCTTGGGTTTATAATCCCTTGAGGTTTTATTGTTAATCCCTTGGGTTTATAATTCTTTTGGGTTTATTATATCAATCCCTTGGGTTCATTATTCCATTAGGTTTATATTATTAGGCCCTTTTGTTTAATAATATTTCTTTAGGTTCATTATCGCTTCGAGTTTTAGCATTAATCCCTTGGGTTTATAATATCAATCGCTTGGGTTTATTATTCACGAGTCAAACATGGTTTATTATAATGTTTACCATGGCCCAACATGGAATTATGATACGAATTGGCTTGATATGTAAGTCAATGATGGTCGATCATGTTTATTTTAATGTTTATAATATTAGTCCCTTGGATTTAATATTATTCCTTTGGGTTCATGTTACACAAAAATATCATCACCATGATTATTTGCAGTCAGTATGGGTCTATCATCACTTGTACTGTCCTCCTGAGTAAGTCTAAGACCTCAGCTCTTCAAATCAAGCTTTGGAAATGGGAGAAAGACATTAAAAATCAATGTAACTCTGGTTCCGCACTTTCTCTCATGGTCACCTGCGGTCCCGCACCTTCTGTGTACAAAAGCTGCGCACCTACCCAATCTGTCCCTAACGATGTAGGCGCGGACCCCTGTGTAAGTCAAAAGGCGCAAGTTTTATCTTAAAAAACTCACTTTGGGTTAATTCTAGAGTTTTCTAGAAGGAATTTTGACGTGGATTGTTCGCTCTGAGGTGGTTCATGCATCCCAAAAGAGAAGGAGCTAATCCCTTGACTAAAGGAGGGCTTTATCCCTTTGAAGGAGGACCTAGTAACTTCTCTCCATTGCACTATAAATACAGGCATTGGGGTGAGGACTAGAGAGGTTAGAAGCTAAACATTTTGAGGGTAAATGCTGGTGAAATTAAGACTTCCTAGTTGAGCTTAAGAGGAGAGATCACATACCTTTTTGGTTTCATTGGGGAGTGAGTGAAACTTGTCAAAGTAGAGGATACTTCTTGTTGGACCCTGGGAGGAGCTTGTACAGCGTCAAGGCAAAGGTTGTAAGGTTCTTCTTCTTTTGAATGAATACAATCAAACTCATTTTTCTCAATAAGTACCTTATGTTATTTGTTTCATGGACTCCTTGACTTTCATGTTAAATATGTTTTATGCAATTGGTTTTTCAGGTGCTATTTAATTTGTTTGCCTTGTTTGTGTTTGCAGATTCGTGAAAAGGAGCTCATTTGGATCAAAGGAGCGAGGGCATCCACAAGCTTGCATTGGACCAAAGGTAGGCCCTAAAAACACTTGTTTGCTATTGTTTATTAAAGCATATTTAGAGAAAGATAGTGTCTGGTTGGTTTGCTTGTCATTAGGTCTTCTTTAGATTCTAGGAAGGTCTATCTTGTCCGCAAGATCGAATCATTCCGTGCGACAAAATGGCGACCATACTAGGGACTTGATTGTTCTCCTTGTTTATACTTTGACCTGAGAAACTGTATTTCTGTTTCTGTTTTTGACTTGATGATTGTGGGATTGGGTGAATTTAGTTAATTTTGAGTCAATTTTTATTTTTCATAGTTTTGGGAGAAGTACGCACCCTCTGAGTTAAGCACAGTGCGTACCTGTACGCACTTTTTCTTTGTACACAGAGCGTGGACGCACCTGTGTGAACAGGCTGCCTGCGTACCCTGTCAAAAATTTGAGAAATTTTAAACTTTTCTCTTTTTTATAGTTTAGAATTTGTTTATAGGTTTTAGCCATTGACGAGACCTGCTTGTTCCCTGTCAAATACTTTCCTTGGTTTAATTTCATTAGTGTTATGGTTTTAGGTGGAATTCCTAGGAGTTTTTCTTGTTGGGCTTGTTTTTCAATTTGGTTGTGTAGTGGCTCTGAGCTTAGAAGTTGTAGGGACCTCAGATCACATTGGTGTCTACCAGTCTTCTTATGAGTTTGACCATTTATCAAATCTCCCCTTGTTGAGGAATCCGCTTTGTGTTTTCTCATTTCAAAATTTCGAAAAACTTGTATTTGAAAGTTTGGATTTTTCATTTCTAAAAAAGAAAACGAAAGATCGGTTGTTTTTTGACTAATTGTGATTCTGCATAAATTAGTCCTTAGCTCACATTTAGCTAAGTAAAACATCCTCAAAAAGACTTTTAGTAAGCTTTAACTTCAAATAGGTTTTTCTAGTTTGTAGAACTCAAGATTAGTCATTTTCATAGTTTTGAGTGTCTTATTTACAAAATATAAAAAAATCTCTTTTGGAAAAAGTTTGTTTTTGTAGTGGTTGAGTGCTTTGAACAGAAAAGGGAATTTTTTGTGAAATAACTAGTTGTCTCGTCTTGAGTGCTTTGGAAAGGAAAAAGCTCTTCTTTTAATTTGTTTAATTGAGAAAGATTTGTGTTTACAAAGTATTTTCATTCTCAAACTCTTTCTTAGTTTAGAAGTTCATCGAAGAGAAAAGATTGTTTAAATCATCTTAGGTGCATCTTTTTAGTGATTTCAAGTCGAGTCTTTACACCATGAGTTTCATCTCTGCCACCTCTTGATTTAAACAACAACCACTAAAATTAACGCTTAAAGTAAAATTCACCTAGTAACATTTTATTTCTAGGGCTCTGATACACCAACTTAGCTTAGGCTAGTGTCTTGGAGTAGGAGAGTAATTAACTCTCCAAGACCATAAAAACAAACAAGTAGCTGTATCTTGTGGTAGGAAGAAATCCAATTGTTGCATTTATGCTCTGGGAAAGCTCCTCTTAAAGGAGAAGCATGAGATCGTGTCCGAACCAATGTGGGAATCAATCCTTCCTCATTGGGAACGACGCCAGATATTCACGTATTAAAAATGGTAAACCTCAGATTAACCATTGTCGAGGAGCTTGGGGTCACTTGTTGGTAAACCTTGGATTATGTCAAGGAGCCTTCAAGGGGATTGAGCTTGCTACTCTGCCCTTGTGTGCGTATCGGATCGTAGACTGTTCCCCCAGGTGTATTTTTCTCAGTTGGTAACCTTAGTGGCCATATTCTTTAGGATTCTTCCCGAGGTGACAGTGGTGGGAAGATCCCACTGTACCTGGAGCAGACGTCGGCTAGACTCACTTGGATTTTCTGGGGGGTTCACTTCACTCGAGACGATTAAGTGGAGGAACTTGGTCCAGTTTATTCATTAAGCAGGTTACCGGGGTAACTGTTCCAACCACCATTTCTGTATTGAATTCTGCGACGTTGGATTTCATCACCAACTAGTGTTTTCGGTCCAGAAGGTTACTGTTTGTGTGTGTTTGATCTCTAGATTCTTTAGGCGTGTGATTCAAATTTGTTTGGTTCTTTAGAGGCTTTAGGTGGTTTTTCATTGAGATTTTACTTTGTTTACGTGTGAAGTAGTTGAAAGTTTTTAACTGTGGCTGAATTACCAAGACAGTCCCGTAGACTTCGGGGCTAGTCTCCTGAGTTTGTAACGGTTGCTGATTTACTGAGGAAGTCCCGTAGACTTTGGGGCCAACCTCCTGAAGAAGTCCCGAGCCAGCTTGAAGGCTTGAAAGTCCTCGTAACTCCTGGTGGTAGTAAAGTTGGGTCACCTGAAGAAGGAGAGTCTTCATTGGTTGTACATCCTGATTACTAAACTATAGTAACAGGTTACGATCCGCAATCGATTTCAGTTTCCGAACTTGCTGGTAGCTTTTCATCTACTAGTGATATAGGTGAAGAACCTGAGATATCTGAACATGTTACTCCAACATCGGGGTTTGTCTCTCCAACTTCTAGTGGTCTTGATTCACCTAGGGTAGAAAGAGTAATTACCCAAGATCTTCCTTCTGGACTTATTGCTATTGAAGAACTTGCTCCGGAAGAAGAAGTAGGCATCCCTATCCCTGAAAATCAACCTGTTCTTGATCTAAGGGAGCGTGAATCAATTTTTTACAATCCGCCTAGGAGTACTACTTGGTATCTTTCTTTGACTAATTATTTGGAAAACCCAGGGTTAAGTTTTTCACCACCTCGTGCTCCTTATCATCCTAGAGGTTTTTATACTCCCGTAAATATGTCAGGTCAGTCGTCCATGTTTACTCAATCGCCTGAATCATTTTTGTACGGCGGTCCTTCTGTTCCCTCTGGGTATCAGTCACTTTCTGGTACTTTTTCGGGAGTGTCTCCTCAACCCATTGAGCAAGGGTTATTAACTGGAAACAATGGTACAAAGCCGTTGAGCGTAGAAGACATTCTCATGATGCCAGGTTCTATTCCCAATTCTCAACCTCAAGGTGGCCAGTTACCGCCTGGGGGGCAACCTCAAGGTACACAATTTGCATCTGGGGGGAAACCTCAAGGATAGTACGTACCTACGATACAGTACGTTCCTCAAGGTCAACCCCAGACTCAATATGTACCCCAAGGTCAACCCCAGTATCAATTTATACCTCAAGGTCAACCCCAGTATCAGTACGTGCCTCAAGGGTATCTACCCAAGGTTAGTACTCACCAAGGTTTCCAACCACCCCAAGGTCAATATTATGTTCAAGGAACGGGAAATGTACCTTTCAATTATCAATCCTACCCTCAACCCAGTTATGGTCCTCAATATTCCCAACCTGTTATGGGTCAGTACCCCGGAATGAACATAGTGTGGGATCCATCGCAAACCCAACAGGTGTTGCAGCCAAGTGTACAGTTGTCATCTCAAACTGGACAACCCTTAGTTTCTGGTACACCCCAGCAACCAGTCTAGTTTAACATTCAAACTTCTGTACCTTCGGTAGTTTCTTAGTCAGGGCCTACTGCGCCTCGTACTCCATCTCAAATGACTGCTGCAACTGCCGCAACATCTATTCAATCTACCCCACCTACTTCTGGAGTATCGATAGCTCATGTTTCTACTGTTCTTGTATCTACTCCTCAGACATCTTTACCACCATCTGGATCCACGATTGAAACTACGGTTCAGATGCCTATAGGACAACCTGGTTTAAGTACGGTTGTCACAAGTCAACCACAATTCACCTATCAACCATACCAAGGACAGTACCAATTCGGTCCTGCTGTCCAACAGCCAGTTTATCAGTATCAACCGTATCCTGGGTACACTTATCAACAACCTCAACAACCCCAGTACGGTCCGGTTAATCCTGGTTTTCCGGGAGGATACAATATCCCGAACGCGATTCCTATTCCTAGTTATCCCGGATATCCTCCTCCTAGGGCTGGTCTCATGACCCAGAGTTTTAGGGATCCTAATTGGCAGTTACCGTTTATCTCAACTTTGGACTTACCAGACTTGTCGCGCCTAACGAACGATCCCATTAGTTATCTTTCGTTTTGGCCGCCAATGCCGAATAAGTTGCCCAGTGACATTCCCAAGTTCGAAGGTAAATCAGGAGAGGACCCGTCAAACCATGTGATGACTTACCACCTCTGGTGTGCGTCTAACTCCATCACAGATGATTCGATCCGTCTTAGACTTTTCCAGCGCACTCTAATTGGTCTCGCGGCCAAGTGGTACATTGAGTTACCGCGAGGCACTTTTTATAATTTTAGTCAGTTAGCTACCTCGTTTTTAACTCATTTCCAGTTGCCAGTCCAATATGACAATCGCACGGAATTGTTAACTTTGCTAAAACAGTCGACATCCACGTACATTTCAGATCATATTCATGAGTGGAGACATCGACGTCGTTTAGTGAAGGTATTTATTCCGGATCAAATCTTGGCTGAGTGGTTTGTAAATATTTGTTGCCAAAGATCACTGAAGATGTTGCTAAAGCCGGAGTGGTTACTGAGGAGAAAGTCATTGCTCAAGCATAGTACCTTGACTTAGTTTATACTCAGTCAGGTACGTTACACGAAAAAATCCCCGATCTTCCCAAGTCAAATCAAATCGCTGCAGCTCCTTCGGGATCTCATGCCGCTGATGGTATGATTGGCACGGTTAACACTAAAGGTAAGAAGAAATCCTCCAAGGATTCTTCTCCTATTATAACCTTGCCTGATTCCCCAACAGGAGAATCTTCTGCAGAGATTTCCGCCGATATTCACATTGTAGAGTCATCTACAGCTAAATCAAAATCCGGTGGGAAGAAGAAAGGAAAGAAGAAGAATAAAACGGACAAAAGTTCAAAGGAGAAACCTGAAAAGGCAGAATCTAATGATGAAAAGCATAAACCTCGTTATCCATGTCTCATTTGTGACGAAGAACATTTTACAAGAGACTGCTCTCATCATGCAGAGGTTGCGAAGATCGTCAAAGGTTCCCAAACTCCTGCTGTTTTGAAGGATCCATTTCCAAGTCAAGATAGCAAGATGATAGGTTCTTCCTCAAGTGCCCATGAAGAACCCATATTGATGATGTCCCATGTTAGGATTGCAACTCGATCGCAAGATTATCGTAGTAAAAGTCCTGTTGATGGCAAAGAAGCAGAATCTTCTCATTCTAATCCATCAACCTCAGCTCCCAGTTCCGATCCACTACAGATCGAGAAACCTAACCCGGACTTGGTAATCAAACTGCCTGCCAAGGGTATACTTCGAAAGTCAGCTTTCAATCCACATGCGAGAGCAGCTCAGAACTATAACATTGTTGAGGATTTAGCTGTTTCACCCTCGGTAATGTCGTCTTTGGAAGTGCTGCAATCATGTCCAGCACAGCGTAAATTATTTTTGTCGGCTATAGGAGTTGTTGACGTTTAGGACTCGAAACTAATAATTTTCGATCTAGAAAATAGTACATCGCGTTTCTCTCATCAAATGGCTTTCCAGATCCCAGTGATAGTAAAAAACAGGCCTATTCATCGGACTGTAATTGATGAGGGAGCCTCAACATGTATTATGTCGATACAATGTTGGAGATCGCTTGGTTCTCCTTCACTAAATCAATCCCCGACGATTCTTAAGGCCTTTGATGGCCGTGGGTTTCATCCTTTTGGCATTCTACAGGATTTGCCTATAGGGGTTGAAGGAAAAACTGTTAGTCTAGATGTGGAGGTGGTTGATGCCCCTCTAGACTACAACCTTCTCTTGGGTCAAATTTGGTCTTACGCTATGACAACGGTCGTTTCATCGGTCTTTCGAGTAATAAAGTTTCCACATAATGGAAAGATCGTAACAATAGACCAGCTGGCTTACTTTTCATCTGACCCAGCCTCTTCGGAGAGTATTCAACATGTTGGTAAAACGACTATCCCATATAAGGATGTTGGAGTAGGATTAGTTAAAGATGTCGGTTTACTGGGAACTTTTCCTTTTCCTCCAATCAATGCATCATCTTCATTTGCAACTATTCATATGATTACATTAGACACCATTATTTATGATGATCCTTGGATCATCCCTTCTGAATCTGAGATAGACTCATTGGGTGATTCCGTGCCTTTGAGTCCATATGAAATTTCCTATGAATCCGTGCAGTCTTTTGCCGACCTGGGTTCAACCGAAATTGACTTAATGAATGTGGTCCATGAGGAAACACTTTTTAGATCAACCTCGGATTTAACTACATTTTCTGAACTTGTTCACTCTGATGAGCAAATTCGTGAAATCCTATGTGTAGATGATTTACCATGGGAAGATCTCCATCACAGATCTTCGTTTTTACCTGAGGATGATCGTTTTGAAAATGATTTCTCATCAATTTTTACAACTGAATATGTCAAGGAACCTCAAAATCCAATGAAACATCCCTATTCAGAGTTAAATTTGGGAAACATCTCTCGAACTATTCCTATTGAGATTTCGGTTAAGCTCGGAATTGTTGAAAACATTCATATAGGTGCCTCGTGTACAGATGACGAAATTCAATTATATAAGGCCCTATTTCAAGAATTCTGCAACGTGTTTGCCTAGTCCTATGAGGAAATGCCAGGAATTGATCCCGCGATTGTTGTTCATGAGATCAAGACTTACCCGGATGCTAAACCTGTCTGGCAATGTTTACGTCAGATTCACCCACGAAAAGCTGCTACAATTAAAGCAGAAGTTGAAAAACTGTTGAAAGCAGGTTTCATTTATCCGATCTCGTTAATGGATTGGGTATCGAATATTGTTCTGGTTAACAAAAAGCAGGGAACAATAAGAATATGCATCGGTTATAGGGACATTAATCGAGCCTGTCCAAAGGACAATTACCCAACTCCCTATATCGATCAAATCATTGATGATTGTGCCGGCAGTGAAATATTTTCCTTTATGAACGGTTTTTCCGGATACAATCAAATCAACATTCTACCTGTCGATCAACCAAAAACGGTTTTCATTTGTCCATGGAGGACATTTGCTTATTGCAAATTGCCTTTTGGGCTTAAGAATGCCAGAGCAACTTTTCAAAGGGCGATGTCTTATCCGTTTCATGACATCAAACACATTGTGCAACCGTATCTCGATGATTTGCCTGCTCACTCTTTACATCGAGCTGATCACCTTGTCCATTTACGAGCAATATTTATGAGGTGTAGGCATTATCGTATTCGGTTGAACCCACACAAATGTGTCTTCTGTATAGAAACAGGTCAATTGCTGGGATTTGTAGTTTCGAAAGCCGGCATTAGCGTCGATCCCTCGAAGGTCAAAGCTATCATCAAATTGCTTCCTCCTTCGAGTCTTCGCCAACTCCAAAGTTTGCAGGGGAAAGCAAACTTTTTACGACGATTCATTCCTAACTACGCCGAGGTTACAAAGGGTTTTACCGGTTGTTGAAGCAAGGGGGGAGAGATAGCTCAGAAATCTTTTGATGCACTCAAACACGCGTTGACCCATGCACCGTTGTTGCATCCTCCCAACTACAACCAGGATTACTTCTTGTATCTCGCCGCCTCCTGTTCCACCATTGGAATGGTCTTAGTTTAGGAAGATGAATTCGGAATGGAACATGTGATATATTACCTTAGTCGAACGTTAAATCCAACTGAACTAAAATACTCACATGTGGAGAAATTGGCATTGGCAGCCGTTCAAGCTGTCCAATGTTTTCGTCACTACATTTTACTACGTAAAACTACGGTAATTTCAGATTGCAACCCTATGATCTACATTTTGACCAAGCAATTGCTAGGGGGAAAGTACTCTAAATGGATCGTTATCCTGCAGGAGTTCGACTTGGAGTTTGAGAAATCTAAGTCTAAGAAATCTTTAGTTTTTGTGGAGTTAATGTGTGACTTCCCACGTGCTGACATGGAAACTGTGGCAAAGGAGCCCATTGCGGATGAATCTTTGTTTCTAATTAGCACTTTAGATCCGTGGTATGGGGATATCATCATCTATCTCCAGACCCAATCCTTTCGGCCAGAAATTTCAAGGTCGGAACGTCGGAAAATTCGATTCCAGTCCCAACAATTCAAAATTATTGGAGATACTCTTTATCGCCGTGGGGCGGACTCTATTTGTCGACGTTGCTTAACTCACGAAGAGGCTGAAAGGGTTCTAAATGACTGTCACTCTGGAGCGTGTGGCGGTCATATGTCTGGGTATGCCACAGCCTAAAAGATATTGCGTGTTGGCTATTTCTGGTCGTCTTTGTTTAAATATTGTATTACGGCGGTCCGAAAATGCCACAACTGCTAGATTTTTGATCGTAAGATGCGCGCTCCACCTGCTCCTCTCCACCCTATAATTGCCGTTAGTCCTTTTGCCAAATGGCGTATCGATTTTATTACATGTAACCCTCACTCGGCCGGGGGGCATGCATATATCATCCTTGCAGTAGATTCTTTTACTAAGTGGGCCGAGGCGATGCCTACATTTGAGGTAGATGGCAAAACAGTGCTTTGGGCGTACCGAACTTCAGTAAAAACATCAACAGGGTTCACTCCTTTCCAACTAGTCTATGGTTTGGAAGCTATGTTACCCATTGAATGCGAAATCCCGTCACTACAAATGGCCATCGAGTTACTTCCAACCACTTCCGAAGAGGAAAAGCATTTGTTATACTTAGCTCAATTAGATGAGAATTGACGTGATGCTGCATTGGCAATCGAGACTCACACAAAACATATGAAAGCTCAGTATGATCGAGATGTGACCCCTCAAAATTTTTCGGAAGGAGACCTAGTGTTATTATATGATCAAGCCAATGATAAATTAGGCGCTGGAAAATTCGTTCCTATGTGGCATGGTCCCTATATTGTCAAGCGAAAGCTAGCAAAAGGGGCCTATGAATTGGTAGACTTTGACGGGGACTCTTTAGGTAAACCCAGAAATGGTCTTTACCTGAAGAGGTATTATGCTTAAAAGAATGGGTATGGAGATTTGTTAGTTAGGTTAGTTTTTATTTCTAGCTAGTGTGTTTTAGTTTAAAAAGTGTGCTTAGCTTAGAGAGTGTTTTTCCGTCATTATTCTTGCTTATCTTGGTTTTACTCTTTATATTGCACATGTCGATGACTCTCCAAACATACATTGGATTTTCTGATGGTGCTTGTCGTAATACACGGAACATCTCTTCCGCAGCTTGGGTTATCTATTCGCCCTCTGACGAGTTAGTTTCTATGCATGGGGTAAGCCTTGGTCAAACAACAAACAACATTGCAGAGTATAGTGCAGTGATTGAGTTATTATCTGAATCTATTTTATTTGGGATTCGGAGTTTGGTAGTGAGGTTAGATTCTAAACTCGTTGTATTACAACTTAATAGAGTGTATGCCATTAGAAATCCAGTGTTATTGAGATTATTTTTGAGAGTGCGTCTCTTGGAACGTTAATTTGATTACATTGAATATCAGCATATTCCAAGGTCTTTAAATACATTAGCAGATGCAATTGCTTCTCGAATGTTAAATAGACATTTGCAATAATCATACATGTAAATTTAAAACCATTTCATAATATGATTTACAAGATAATCCGGTAATAGTGATATATATATATAGGAGTGTGTCAAAAATACATCGTCCTCGATCATAGGTTGGAAAACACCTTATGATCGGCAAAAATGATAGGTACAAAAAACAAATATGTCACATGTGCCCACAATGGGCGATCATCCTATCACTGGTGATGATCTCTATAAGAAACCACTGCCTGGGCCACCTTGCAAAGGAACCTCCTAAAAGGTCCCGGGACTCCAATCACATAGCGCTGAAGTCGACAAGGAATGTCGTCTATAGTGGTCTCAGGAATATCCCCTGTCAAGCGCTCAAGATGACCCTCCAACTCGGCCAAAACCTCTGCTGATTCATCCTACGGGGCTGGCACGGGTGCAACTGGTTGCTTCCTATGGAAAGGCCGGAGAGCGGCTGGTCGCTGTGGACCCACATCTGCATTTGAAATTTTTACTATCAGTTTTGAGACGATCGAGAAATAAAAAAAAATTAAAATAGGAAAAGGTTGAAAAGGATTTTACCTGACTCGTCCCACTGCTCTCCTAGTGGAAGAGCCATGTCCGGGTCACCACGAAAATCTATCCCAGCGTAAGGGAAATCCTGAATGGAAAAGACCTGGTTTTCCAACCATTGGAAATACTCAGGTTTGAACCGAGCAACCTCTGTCCTCTCGTCCGGGTGACGGGCCATGACTGCAACCCATCGCATCAGTTTGGACTCTCGAGGAAGCCCAGCTCCAACGGTAAGGTGTTGTGGGATCAGCATAGGAACCCTTTCCAGGCCAAAACTCACGACCAAAGCCCCATAACCAAAGGTCTTTAGTCATCCGCTCTTGGCCCTGGTCAGTTGGCCTTTCACATTGGCCAGCACAGCATTGCACCAGTTGAAGATGGTGCCTCAAAAGCAATCAACTGCCATACGCATCTGGGATCCGGTGGCAATATGTAATGCAGCAGCTCCGCAAAGTTTGGTGACAGTAAACGCAATCACCATGAGTTCAGGACGGGATATGGTCTTTATGTTTATCCCTTTGTCTCTAGCCTGGCTGTTGCAGTACTCTAGCCGAACGCTATCGACAAACTGGCCACCTGGCCTAGTCCCGTGTAGAGTCAAGTCTTCGCCTCTCTTAGGCAAACCAGTCAAGAAATAAATGTCCGCCGGCTCGATTTCGAGCTGGTGGCCGCCAATGAAAAAGCACTGGTCCTGTATGCTCCATCTATCAACCAGCCACTGTAAGAAATCCACCTGAGCCCTCATGCCAGGAATGGTCCAGAATTTGTACAGTCTGCACGCACTCAAAGCATCAAGTGAAGGCTGATGATTCCATGCGGCAGCATCCACGTCCTCATGCTCTCGTTCACGCCAATCTAGCATGATGTACTCTCTGCATCAAGTATAAAGATTAATTAAATTGCTAGAAAACGTTTTGATTGGTCCATTTTTGAGAATTTTTGGGTTCAAAACCCTTGCCGCGGGGTATGCACCCTCCGAGTTAGACACAGTGCGTGGGTCCTCACTTTGTCTACACGGAAGGTGCGGACCCCGAGCTTTCTCCCAATGGAGAAAAAGTTGGATTCCGCAGGTCCGCAATGGTAAACCTGCGGACCCCCGCGCGCGGGTTTTACTCCTAAAAACCCTCCCAAAAAATGAAATGAAGGACTAAAACAAAAAACTAAACGGTTGAAAATGAAGAGTAGGATGATGTGGATTACCTGGAGAAGACGGTGCTCGATTCCGACGGTTGGATTTTCCATAATCTTCACGGGAAGTTTTCTAAGCAAAAACACTATTTTCTCACCCAAACTCAAACGGTAAAAATGAATCAACAAAGGCCCTTTTTATAAGTTTTTTGAGTAAATAAATCGCAAATTTGTTTATGTTTCACTTTGAAAAGGTATTTTGCGACGCTTCTATCTATTTCAAACAGGTATGAGTAATGTTTGTGTTTTTGTGCATAATAAAGGATTATTCAGGCGAAATCTATCATTTTCGACAGAAAAACATGTAGAGTCATCTTTAAGCTCTTTTCTGACTCCTAAAACATGAAAAGATTGCCGAGTGTTTCTTTTAAACTCGTTAAAATGGAATTAAAAGACAGTCCACTTACAGCTCTTTTCCGACCGTAAAAATGTGAAAAGATTGCCGGATTTTTGTCGTTTCGAATTCGATATTGGTTATAAAACGACGTGTCATTGATCGTTTTTTTATTTTTTCGGGTCAAGGGCACTAATAACGAAAAATACTCCTTGGTCGTAAAAGATCAAGCGGTTCTCTCAAGTATTATTTTATACTCTTTCAGGCTTGGGAGACACAAATTTACGAAAAAGGTCAACCCTGGAGTCTTCTTAAGTTTTTTCAGACTCTCTAAAATTGAAAAACACCGAGTTTCTCCTATACTGGACTCGTTAAAATTTCACAGTAAAGGACCTGTTCAATTACAAACAGGAACGAACTACTCCTTCTTAGGGTTCGAATTTAAACTAAGTTGGACTCATCCGAAGGATGAGCTTATAATCAAGCAAATGTTATCCTCCTCAAGCTTGTCAAAAATAAAGAGGTACTTGCCAGAAATGGTGGGGGAAAAGAGAGAAAAATGAATCTGTTTGTCATACTTTGTAACCACTCTTGAACACGACACTTTTATTCACCTGGGTTGGAAAATCCTTTGCCTAACAGTTGATCAAACCACATTGAAAGTCTTCAGCCGGTTTCTGGGTATTAACTTTGGGTCAATTATCACCAAGCCATCTGTCGTGTCATTATGTGTTCAAGAGGTCACTACCAATAAGCCATTCATCTGCAAAATATCTGTCATCCATCTTGACCATCCCTGAGTCAGTCCTTGCAACTAAATTTCTTCAACTTGATCTATGATTTCGTGTTGTGGGCTTGCCTACGATGGATCGCTTTCTATCGACATCAGCTCATTATCCAGAAAGACGATCTAGGAATCGTCAGTACCTTGAGATCTGCATGCCTCAATGGCAGGTTTCTCGCCTTTGACGATAGTTTACATCATTGACTTTCGATTGAAGGATTCCATGATATGTTCGACATCAACACATTTATTCACATCTCATGGATTGTACTGGGTACTTTGAGAGCCATTGATATCACTGGTGGTTTCTCTCACACTTGTTAGCAGTTTACATCATTGACTGGTAATCAAGTGGTTTCTACCATGTTCGACATCAACACATTTATTCGCATGGATAGAATCGTACTATTTCGGGAAGTAGAAATGAGGACCCTGGATCTAGTTTCCACCATCCAGGTTGCGAGGAATTTTGTATTCATTATGTTGTGGACTATTCATAAACAGATGGCTGCGCCCATACTATTTCACATGAGTCTATACTTGTGATGTTTTACAAGATCATTCCTACATCAGAGCAGTAGATAGTTTTCTAGTTAGTTTTGGTCTGAGTATGGGAATGCCTACCTCAACGATTATACGATCTCATATATATATCTTGCATTGAATGTTTTTACAGGTTCCGACCGGGCTCTCCACAAGATGATCCTCGAAATGATAAAGTACTTCACTCTTCCTATATGATAAATGAAATCCTCATCTACTACAGACTTCGCACTTTAGGGGGCAATCTGTTACACAAAAATATCGTCACCATGATTATTTGCAGTCAGTATGGGTCTATCATCACTTGTACTGTCCTCCTGAGTAAGTCTAAGACCTCAGCTCTTCAAATCAAGCTTTGGAAATGGGAGAAAGATATTAAAAATCAATGTAACTCTGGTTCCGCACTTTCTCTCATGGTCACCTGCGGTCCCGCACCTTCTGTGTACAAAAGTTGCGTACCTACCCGCTCTGTCCCTAACGGTGTAGGTGCGGACCCCTGTGAAAGTCAAAAGGCGCAAGTTTTATCTTAAAAAACTCACTTTGGGTTAATTCTAGAGTTTTCTAGAAGGAATTTTGACGTGGATTCTTCGCTCTAAGGTGGTTCATGCATCCCAAAAGAGAAGGAGCTAATCCCTTGACTAAAGGAGCTATCCCTTTGAAGGAGGGCTTTATCCCTTTGAAGGAGGACCTAGTAACTTCTCTCCATTGCACTATAAATACAGGCATTGGGGTGAGGACTAGAGAGGTTAGAAGCTGAAAATTTTGAGGGTAAATGCTGGTGAAATTAAGACTTCCTAGTTGAGCTTAAGAGGAGAGATCACATACCCTTTTGGCTTCATTGGGGAGTGAGTGAAACTTGTCAAAGTAGAGGATACTTCTTGTTAGACCCAGGGAGGAGCTTGTACAACGTCAAGGCAAAGGTTGTAAGGTTCTTCTTCTTTTGAATGAATACAATCAAACTCATTTTTCTCAACAAGTACCTTATGTTATTTGTTTCATGGACTCCTTGACTTTCATGTTAAATATGTTTTATGCAATTGGTTTTTCAGGTGCTATTTAATTTGTTTGCCTTGTTTGTGTTTGCAGATTCGCGAAAAGGAGCTCATTTGGATCAAAGGAGCGAGGGCATCCACAAGCTTGCGTTGGACCAAAGGTAGGCCCTAAAAACACTTGTTTTCTACTGTTTATTAAAGCATATTTAGAGAAATATAGTGTCTGGTTGGTTTGCTTGTCATTAGGTCTTCTTTAGATTCTAGGAAGGTCTATCTTGCCTGCAAGATCGACTCATTCCGTGTGATAGTTCATAATCCATTGGTGTCTTAGTATTAATCGCTTCATTTTATTATTCCTTTGGGTTTCTCATATTAATCCCAAGGTTTTATTATTCCCTTAGGTTTATAATATAAATCATGGTAAACCATGGTTGATTCTCGCATTCTGACAATGATTGTCTCACCATCAAACTAAATCATGTTTATTTTGATGTTTGTAGTATTTACATTTGGGTTTACCATTTTTGGGTTTATAGTATTAGGTATTTTGGTTTAATATTATTCCATTGGGTTCATAATCCCTTGGGCTTTTAGTATTAATCCCTTCGATTTATTGTTCATTGGGGTTTTAGTATTAATCCCTTGGGTTTATTGTTCATTTGGGTTTATAATATAAATCCCTTGGGCTCATTATTCTGTTTGGTTTATAATATCAATCATTGTAAACCATTGCCGATCATAGCCAAATGTGGTCAATCATGGTTGAATGTCGCATTGTGACAAGAATTGTCTCACCATCAAAATAAACCATGTTTATTTTAGTGTTTGTAGTATTTACATTTGGGCTTACCAATGTTGGTTTTATAATATTAGTCCCATGCTTCAATGTTGTTGTGTCTATAGTATTAGGCCCTTCGGTTTAATATTATTCCATTGGGTTCATAATCCCTTGGGATTTTAGTATTAATCCCTTGGGTTTATTGTTCATTGGGGTTTTGGTATTAATCCCTTGGGTTTATTGTTCATTTGGTTTTATAATATCAATCCCTTGGGTTCATTATTGCATTTTGTTTATAATACCAAGCATTGTAAACCATTGTCAATCATATCCAAACATGGTCAATCATGGTTGAATCTCGCATTGTGACAAGAATTGTCTCACCATCAAAATAAACCATGTTTCTTTTAGTGTTTGTGGTATTTATATTTTGGTTTACCAATGTTGGTTTTATAATATTAGTCCCTTGGTTTAATGTCGCATTTTGACAAAGATTGACTCACAATGAAAATAAACCATGTTTATTTTAGTGTTTGTAATGTTTATATTTGGGTTTAACAATGTTGGGTTTATAATATTAGTCCCATCAGTTTACTATTATTTCCTTGGGTTCATAAACCCTTAGGGTTTTAGTATTGATCCCTTTGTTTATTATTCATTTAGGTTTATAATATCAATCCCTTGGGTTTATTATTCCCTTCAGTTTATAATATCGATCATGGTAAACGATTGTTAATCATAGCCAACCATGGTTCAATGTCACATTGTGACAACGATTGTCTCACCATGAAAATATATAATAATCCCTTGGGTTTATTATTCCTTTGGGTTTATTATATCAATACCTTGGGTTTATTATTCCCTTGGGTTTATTGTTCATTGGGGTTTTAGTATTAATCCCTTGGGCTTTTCATTCATTTGGGTTTATAATATCAATCCCTTGGGTTTGCATTTGGTTTATAATAATCATTGGAAACCATCGACAATCATAGCCAAACATGGTCAATCATGGTTGAATGTCACATTGTGACAAGAATTGTCTCACCATCAAAATAAACGATGTTTATTTTAGTGTTTGTGGTATTTATATTTGGGTTTACCAATGTTCATTTTATAATATTAGTCCGTTGGTTGAATGCTACATTTTGACAAAGATTGACTCACCATGAAAATAAACCATGTTTATTTTAGTGTTTGTAGTGTTTATATTCGGGTTTAACAATGTTGGGTTTATAATATTAGTCCCATGGGTTTAATATTATTTCCTTGGGTTCATAAACCCTTGGAGTTTTAGTATTGTTTCCTTTGTTTATTATTCATTTAGGTTTATAATATCAATCCCTTAGGTTTATTATTCCCTTCAGTTTATAATATTGATCATGGTAAACCATTGTCAATCATAGGCAACCCCGGTTCAATGTCACATTGTGACAACGATTGTCCCACCACGAAAATAAATAATAATCCCTTGGGTTTATTATATCAATACCTTGGGTTTATTATTCACTTGGGTTTATAATCCCTTGTGCTTTTAATATTAATCCCTTGGGATTACTGTTCATTGGGGTTTTAGTATTATTCCCTTGGGTTTATTGTTCATTTGGGTTTATGATATCAATCTCTTCGGTTCATTATTCCATTTGGTTTATAATATCAATCATTGTAAACCATTGCCCCATGGGTTTATTATTCCTTTGGGTTTATTATATAAATACCTTGGGTTTATAATCCCTTGGGATTTTAGTATTAATCCCTTGGGTTTAATGTTCATTGGGGTTTTAGTATTAATCCCCTGGGTTTATTGTTCATTTGGGTTTATAGTGTCAATCCCTTGGGTACATTATTTCGTTTGGTTTATAGTATCAATCATTTTAAACCATTGCCCCTTGGGTTTATTATTCCTTTGGTTTATTATATCAGTTTCTTGGGTTTATTATTCCCTTGGGTTTATAATCCCTTCGGCTTTTAGTATTAATCCCTTGGGTTTATTGTTCATTGGGGTTTTAGTATTAATCCCGTGGGTTTACTGTTCATTTGGGTTTATAATATCAATCCCTTGGGTTCATTATTGCGTTTGGTTTAAAATATCAATCATTGTAAACCATTGTCAATCATAGCCAAACATGGTCAATCATGGTTGAATGCCGCATTGTGAGAAGAATTGTCTCACCATCAAAATAAACCATGTTTATTTTAGTGTTTGTGGTATTTATATTTGGGTTTACCAATGTTGGTTTTATAATATTATTCCCTTGGTTGAATGTCGCATTTTGCCAGAGATTGACTCACCATGAAAATAAACCATGTTTATTTTAGTGTTTGTAGTGTTTATATTTGGGTTTAGCAATATTGGGTTTATAATATTAGTACCATGGGTTTAATATTATTTCCTTGGGTTCATAAACCCTTGGGGTTTTAGTATTGATCCCTTTTTTTATTATTCCTTTAGGTATATAAGATCAATCCCTTGGGTTTATTATTCCCTTTGGTTTATAATATCAATCATGGTAAACCATTGTCAATCGTAGCCAACCATGGTTCAATGTAAGATTGTGACAACGATTGTCTCAACATGAAAATAATTAATAATCCCTCGGGTTTATTACTCCTTTGGGTTTATTATATCAATGCCTTGGGTTTATTATTCCCTTGGGTTTATAATCCCTTGGACTTTTAGTATTAATTCCTTGGGTTTACTATTCATTGGGGTTTTAGTATTAATCCCTTAGGTTTATTGTTCATTTGGGTTTATGATATCAATCCCTTGGGTTGATTATTCCGTTTGGTTTATAATATCAATCATTGTAAACCATTGCCAATCATAGCCAAACATGGTCAATCATGGTTGAATGTTGCATTGTGACAAGAATTGCCTCACCATCAAAATAAATGATGTTGATTTTGCTATTTTTAGTATCTGTAAACCCTTGGGTTCATAAACCCTTGGGGTCTTTTCCAACTTTTAATACTGTTAGCACAACTGTCGAGGTATACCCCTCATCACAATCAACAGTCGGCGTTTCCCCATATATATATATATATATATATATATATCATTGATATGATGGACCCTCCACAGTCATAAAATGTAATACGTAGGCTTTCAGGTCCCAGTTACCCATATCACAATCGGCAATCATTTCTATTTTAATCTCTTTATAAATGAAATATATAAAATGCACAATCATAAAAGGACTTTTCAACATGCCGGACGTAACGAGACTAACAACCATAATGAATATACCTTTCGGGTTTGGCCTGTGATCACAAATCGCAATCGATAATCATTGAATGCACCAACATACGTATTCAACATTTTACGGAGCCACCGAGCTGTTAAAACATAAGGTAAATATGTTTCGGGTCCGGCTTACCCATATCGCATTTGGCAATCATTGAATGCCCCAACATACATATTCAGCGCCTTACAGACCCGTCAGGCTTTTAAACATAACGTAAATATGTTTCGGGTCCCCCAGCATTAATCACAATCAGAAATCTTTATATATGTAGATACATATAACTGCTGACTCACCAGGACTTTGCAACAAAATATAAATGTGTTTTGGGTCCGCCACCATTAATCGTAATCGGCAATCTTTATATATGTACATACATATAACTATGGACCTGCCGGGACTTTACAGCAAAATATAAATGTGATTCAGGTCTGCAATGCTCATCACAATCGAGAATCAATGATTCCTGTGGTAATAACCTGCCTGCTGCCCTTTTGTGATTGTGATTTATTTGCATTAGTAATATATATATATATATAGGGACCACTCCATATAACTTCTTATATTATGAGTTGATTTAATTATTGCCTGTATTCAGCACCTTATGGACTCGTCGGGCTTAACGTAAATATGTTTGGGTCCGCCACCATTAATTGCAATCGGAAATTTTTATATATGTACATAAATATAGCTGCAGTCTCGCTGGGACTTTACAACAAAATATAAATGTGTTTTGGGTCTGCACTGCTCATCATAATCAGGAATTGGTGATCCCTGTGGTAATAACCTGCCCGCTGCACTTTTGCGATTGCGATTTATTTGCATTAGTAATATATATATATATATATATATATATATATATACATATATATATATATATATATATATATATATATATATATATATATATATATATATATATATATATATATATAAGGGGACGGCTCCATATAAATTCTTATATCATGAGTTGATTTAATTCTTGCCTATATTATCATAATAATATTATAATATTATAATCAATTACTACTACTACTATTATTATTATTATAATGGTTAATACTTTTTTTATAATTTTATGTTATTATATTATTTAAATAATATAATGATAATCTAATATTATTAATAATCCTAAAAAATTATTTATATAGTTATTAATAATCCTAAATACTGATAATAATTAACTCTATGTATACAAACGTTAAGATAAATATTAAAAAGATTAATATTATTATGAGTTTATATTATTATAATAACATTAATATAATAATAAAAAATGGACTATGCCAGTGTGAACATTGAAAAGTCTTGAAGCAGGCCTTGAGAACGATGGCTCCCTTGCAGCGAAGCTCTGCGAAGAAGCGTCTGAACAATGATAGTAGCGGTGTTAACCCTTCTCCATCGAAGAAATATCGCCATGTCGAGCAAAGCGACACGGACGTCATGCTAGCTGTAATGGCGGAAGCAGGATGCACTCTCTGCGGCCGAGAAGGGCCCGTCCTAACACCTATTGAATTTCACAATCTTCATCGCTGATTAGAGATCCGTTTTCAGTCGGAACCGGCCTTAGTCAGCAAGTTTTTGGCTGGCTTAAGCTCCTACATTCAGGATCCGGTCAATCTCAAAAGTTGCGGCGCAGGGGTTTCGTTCTTCGCCTTCGGCCGCTCTGATATCAGTCAAGCAAAGTTCCGATCCAGCATCCAGGGCAGCCGCGGCAAGCACAGTGCGGGATCATTATGCCTTCACGGCAGATCTGCACAAGCCATTATGGCCTCGACCGGACAGTTATCCGTGCGCTTTGGCCACAAACCAGAGCAGGAGATCTCAATGATAGCTTGGTCTTTGATAAGATCTGGGGAAATCACTCGCTCTCCGAAGCACAGTCTTTGCTTCAGATCTGACAAAGATCAGCCAGATCCGGTTACCCAGAAGGCAGAACAATCCACGCTCTGGCCAGATCCAGAGATCTGTACACATCCTGGCCAAGATCTTGCAGGTCTGCTCCCCCGGATGGGAAATGGCCATGGCAGATCTGCTCTAGGAAGCTCAAAGCCCTTACCTGACTCCTTTCAGATCCAAATCTCTCAGCCTATAGGTAGAACCATCATGCAATGGGTTAGCCCTTCAGATCTGGTGCAGGAACTCAAACTGAATCTAGAGCGCAGAATGGGGATCCCTTCAAGCTTTCAGCATCTCCTCTTTCAAGGTAAACAACTTGAAGACCCTTTTCCCCTCTCTGCTTACAGCATTTCCAGGAACAGCTCTGTGGTGGTAACCCTTCGTTTGAGAGGAGGTGCAGCGGGACAGTCTTCCTCTTCTCGGCCTTTCTCATACAAAGATGCTGTTCACTCTGAGATCCCCAAACCCCCGGAAGCCCTTAAATCTAAGGCCTTCTTGGTTGACAAGATTGAAGAAGTACCCTCTATTGAACTCATTCATGAAGATCTGGCTTCCCATCTTCAAGAATTTGCAGAAAGAGCCATCATTTGTAGATTCAACGGATTGTGGCCGCGATCTCAGGATCTCTATGCATGGATCCATGCAAACTGGACACATCATTGTAAGATCTTTTTTTGTTCGAAAGGTTATTTCATTGTTTTATTTGACAACAGTAAGCACTATGAAAAGGCCTTAGCAGAAGGCCCTTGGTTCATGGGAACTGCAGGACTATTCCTGGCTCCTTGGTTCCCAGATTTTGACCCAGCTACTGCAGTCATTACTAAGACACCTGTATGGATCCGGCTTCCAAACTTACCTGCCCACCTATGGAGTACTCGTGTCTTCAGAGCCATAGGAGACACCTTGGGAAGCTTCATTATTGGTGATTTATGGCGGGAAGCCAAAGGTCTCTACTCATATGCAAGAATATGTGTGGAATTAGATC
The DNA here is from genome assembly GCA_031772625.1 of Pinus tabuliformis. Lineage (NCBI taxonomy): Eukaryota > Viridiplantae > Streptophyta > Pinopsida > Pinales > Pinaceae > Pinus > Pinus tabuliformis. The sequence continues at coordinate 1,288,637,286 of CM062820.1, read as the reverse complement.
TGAGCAAAGGACTTCCAGAACAAATCAATCTCAAGATTAACGACTTCGTCTGGACCCAGACACTGGATTACGAGAATACTGCTTTTCGGTGCCGCCATTGCCACCAATCTGGGCATTTGCAGAATACATGCCCATCTCGCCCAGCAAAAAAGAACAAGGCCAACGTCTCCAAGCCCAAGGCTAAACGATGGGCTCCTTGTTCTCCTCCTCCTGTCGTGAATTCTGATTCCTCCAGCTCTGAAGATGAAGATAGTGATGAAGAATTGAATCAGCCGCCTCATTTCGTGGCCCCTCCCACAGATGGTCTGGCGCCTTCCACTGACTCAGCCATTGCTCAGAAACGTGTCCATTTGTCCTCCTCCTCTGATTCAGAAAAGGAGGGCTCTCCTGTGGAGGACCCCAATCTTCAAGTTGTTATTGCTCATCCACCCCAAAATGGTTGGGTTGAAGTCAAAAAAAGGAAAGGGAAAAAGCTTCGTGTTGATTCCTCTACCCTTTCAGGGTAGGAATCACTGCTTCTTTAGGTTACCAGTGACTTGTTGTAGCTCCTTGCTTGCTTAATTCCTTCTCCGGAACCGAGGTTGATAGTCTTATCATTTCCGGTTGCCGGTTTTCTGCCTCTCTGGAAGGTATCCTCTTGTACAATATTTTTGCTTAATAGAATTAGTCTTAATCGAGAAAAAAAATATATATATAATAATAAAAAATATTTAAGAACATAAAAATATAGTTGCTATTATTTGTATAGTTATTAATTATCATAAATAATAAATAATTGGTCTTTATTGTTCTTATTATAATAATATTGATTATATTATTATTATTATTATACAATATAATTGTTATTATTTTTTTATAATTTTATATTATTAAGTTATTTAAATAATATAAAAATAATATGATATTATTATGAGCCATTCTTATTATTAATTAATATATATTAAGAGTTTATATAATTATTATAATACTAATATAATATTTATACAGTAATATATAAATAATCTGGTTGTTAATATTTATATAGTTATTAATAATCCCATATAATTATTTATATAGTTATTAATAATCTTAAATACCCATAATAATTATTAATGTGGTTGATATATATGCTTGATATATGTTTCTCAGCTATATCAACTATGGCTGTGCTAGTTAAATATATTATCATGGCCTGCAAGGACAAGAAGCTTTATTGTTTTATTCGCAGTCTGCTGCTAATATCAAAGTAACGTGTAATCTTCTAATAAGAGCGGCTTTGTTAAACCAGAGCTTCTAACATTATTCGTTGAAATTTGGTTTAGAAAGAAAAAAGAGTGATTTATTCAGTTCTCTCATTTATCTAGTGTATATAGTAGGGATTCTCCTTTATAGCAAACGCCAAGTCAGACAGCAGTGCAACTAACATAGAAAGAAAACAGCATTTTAGTATTCTCAGGTAACACTGCACTGAAGCCATTACAATATGGCTTCTTTTTGTTGCTTTCGATATTAAACTTTTGTTGCTACAATTTTTGTTGCTTTCGATATTAAACTCATATTATAACAACCAAAAATATGTTCCACCACAATAAAATCATTTACACAGACTAACTCTCTACAACCAGACCATATTATTTAAGACCCTTCTTCCTTCCATATGGTTAATGGATACACCACTGTGACATTATGTAATGAGAATTTTAATGGCTTGCATTTTACCGATCCTAATACCATGGCTCTGAATTTGTACTTGCGATATTGTCATAGATTTCTGAACTTCGGTTTGAGAGTTGATCCTGCTCTCTGGAAAGCGATGTCATAGATTCTTACAAACTATGTTTCTCATAGTTGATCTCTCCACTGCTTTCCACTTCATAAGAGAAATCCAATTGTTCATCATCTGAAATAACTTTCTTTTTTGACCATCATGGCTCAATTGTGAGCAAGAATTATTTGTATTGGCGAATCCAAAGCCATCGACATCTGATATTGCCTCTGAACAGAGAAACATGTAACAATAATCCAACTAGGGATTAATTAAGCTGTCTCACCAAGACAATGGAAGTATCTGATCTGGGTTGCAAATCTTAGATGAATCAAAACTCTCAAGGATAGCAGAAATACTCCACGAATCTGACCCCATAGGATCGTCCTCCTCTTCCATATTTTTGACTTCACGTATTAGGTTTGCGTTCCTCTTTCCTTTTGCTAGGGTTTTCGGTAGGCCGTCCAGTTATTGTATGTGTCAAGGAATCAACATGTCTACGTCTTTCAATTTTACCTCGACAGACATATATTATGAGATCCATGGGTTCAACTTTCCATCGAGCTAACTACAGGAGAAGAAGATAGAACATTTGGATTTAAAATGAGATGCTCTGATTGTGGCATTCGAGGAACAACATCCCAAATCATGTCAGAAGTTGGTAACAAGCCCCATAAAGTACAAATGAAGTTGGTTTGCGCTCTAGAGCCACTCGTGAATAAGGATTCTTGTTTGTAAGGCATGGTTTCCCCCTCGGCTACGTCAACGGTGTCGAGCCAGTTTGACAAACAGAAATCAAATGCACAAAACAAATACTCAGACACAATAATATATGACCTATGATTACTTTATTTACACATTAGGGATTTAATATTTAGAATTCTTTCATCTTCTTGGGCCTTCCCTCGAGGGAGTCAAGACAATAAACACTGATATCAACAAAAAAAAACTTAGAAGGGAAAGGAAAACATAGTGCACATATTGTATACAAAATTATTTTTTTATTACACTTCAAAATTCAGAAATACATGACATATTTATAGTACTTATGAGATCCAACAAATTCCGAAAAAATATAGTGCTTATAAGATCCAACAAATTTCAGAAAAAAAAATGTTAGTTGAAAAAGTATTTCAACAACCCAACTAACCAAATGTAAATGAATCTAGATGTATAAGATTCGTTCAAGAAAGGTCAAAGATACAATGACCTTTGATATCCCCGAAGGTGGGATCACCAACCTAGGCTTTTCAATCGCTATCAATCTCTAAATCAATCGGTGCTTTTTTTTTTATTGTAGATCTGAGCATAATCATCATCGGGTGTAACCTGTATAGCCAAACGTTCTAGCGTAAGTTCTTGCCTCATGGGTTAAAGCAAGCTGTGTTAATCAACCGGCAAGCAGCTGTGTTCAACCAGCCTCAGATTATATCGACCAGCATACTAATGTAAGTAAGGTATTTTAATTTTCATAAATTTTAAGAATTAAAGTTTATTATAAGTTAAAATTTGAAGAGGTAAGGTATGTTTAGAGTTAAATTATTATGGGAGGAAAAATATTTATTCTAGAAACAAAAAGGTTTCATATTAAGTTAATATCTATTTTGATATGACTTTAAAATTAACTAGTATATATCTATCTAAATCTGGATCTACCAAGAGCCTAGAGGGATCAAATTGTTTATAGATGTAAACTTATCGAGGAAATATTTAGGCCTGGTGAGATTTGATTGCTCAAAGCTCTTAGTAGATTTGGAGTTAGATGGATATATGCATATAAGATTTTTTTTAACATAAATTCCTTTATTTTGGACATTGAAGTATTTTGTTTATGATTGACAACGAAATATTTTTTGTTATATATATATATATATATATATATATATATATATATATATATATATATAAACTAAACATATAATTCATAAACATAAAATGAATTAAACATCATGTATTATCTCTCTCATACTAAAAAGTACACATCTTCCTCATACTAAAAAATAAATTTATTTTTTTTTTATTTTTTATTTTCAATTACTTTATCTCTTTATACAAATATGTAAAATTAAGGTGGAAATTAAAGTATTTTATTTATGGCCCACATCAATTATTTTTTCCCATTTCTAATTTTTAATTTGCTAATGTAAATATTACGTTTTTATTTTTAAATATAACATTGCATGACATCTCTCCCATATTAAATTGCAAAGATTATCATCATTATCATTATAAATAATTTATATACTTTAGTTTTGAAATGCTCTTTATTAATATGAGTTGAGATGACAAATACATAAATTCATAACATTTTAAATAATACCTTTTAATTATTTTACGAATCAAAATTCAAATGTTAATATATTTTGCTAAACATATTTTTAAATAAAATAATACCATATTTTATTTAAATATTATGATAATAATTTTAAAAAATTTTAATATTCCTTATTATTTTCAATGTATGTATATTTCACGTTTTATTTACACTTCTTTTTTATCATAGTCATTTATAAAGTTTCATAGATATTTTATTTCATTTTTGTTTTATAACAAACAATTTCTTACTATGCACTATTTTACTTTTAAATTTCATATTCCATATTATGAATTTAATGCACATGATATTTAACTAAATTAAAGTAAGGAGGTAACCCCCAATAAACCCATAATGTTTCTTAATAAAATTGAATATGGGAAAATCCATCTAAAAGGTGAAGCTAATGGTTCGCTATTTTCTTCATAGTTATGAAATTCAAATAGAAATAAAGAACACTCATTATGGAATTTCCATGGACCTTGTCATCTATATGACCTTTTAATTCCTATGTTTTTGTTGAATACGTCACTCAATGATTTTACCTATTATGGAATGATATTTAATAAGATAAGAAAGAAACCTCTATTTTAGTGACTAAATATTTAATATGCCTTTAATAGATGTTAGATGTCTTTGGTTAGGGTTATGGTTTTCTCCTACCTCAACTCTTGATCAAGGTTAGAGTTTTGGAACTTATATAATCTTCTTGAAAGTCCACATTTAACTAGTTCCATATGCTTTATAAATGGAAGTCAACATGGAATCCACTTCGTATCATTGCGGTTAATATGATAGGTCAACTTGTAGGAGACAATTTCCTCATACAATTTCTAATTGATTCGATATTTATTTCGTTGCGAAGCTCTTGATATCCATAACATTGTAAGGCATTGTGAACTTTGTTCATAAAGTTTTGGCCCCAAAAATGACCATTCAAAGGCTCAAATAGGATCTAAAAGTTTCTCAAATCCAAACCACCATGGGATCTACCCATAAAATGATTCGGATTGGGACATTACATATTTTTTCATCCATATTGACGCCTTTAGAGTGGAAAAATTGGAGGAATAAGTGGGACCTAATTTGACAAATTGAGGTACAAAATCTTTCGAGACCAATTTGAGGCATCAAAAAATGAATTTTGAGGGGTAAAACTTTTCTATTTTAGTGTAGCACATTCTTTCATTATTCTGCACACAAAATTTTCAAAGGTGCAAGAATTACATCAATTCGAGTTTGCAAGAAAATGTTATGCCACTCGGAGGTTGACCTTCCTATTTCGGCCACCAGAATTTGAAAGGATGCCACATCATCCCCCATTACTCATGGAAAAGGGCTAGCCACATGATGAAAATGAAGAATACTCAAGAAAATTCCATATTATAACTCTACTTAAGAGTTGAAGGAGTCAAACCTAACCACTAGTAGGTTATGAGGATGTGTTATAATTAGGCCATAAGGAGGAAATAGTGTTCCATTCTATTTGCAAGTGCATTTTGTTTGATAGATGATAAGAGTATCCAAGAGTGGATAGGGGGAGAGAAAATAGATAGGATTTGTGTGTTGTAGCAGTTGATAGGACACAAGCATCATTTCTTTGTACTTGTATCCATTTTCCATTTAGAGAAAGAGAGTAGAGTGGCCTCACCTTCAATCTAGGTTTTCTCCCAAAAGGGTTTTCTAGGTTATATATTTTGTTAATTTTATGGTTGTGATTTTTATTTCACTATTGTCTATTTTTTGCATAGCTATAATTTTCATGCATACGCAGTAAAAAATGATTAGTAGATTGATAAATCCAAGGAGAAGTAAATCCTCATAATGTATATTTTTTATTTTATAATATATTTTAGTAGATATGTTGTGAAGAATTATCGAGTGGAATATCCTCAGCAATTTATGAATCATGTCAATATAAGAGTACGTTTATTTGGGTATATTTTTGGCAATTACATGGGGATCTAGATAGATTAAACCCAAAGTCCCAGAACCCCAGTCATGGTTGAGAAAATGTGAATAACCGTCATGATCCAATAGAGGAGAGATTTGCACATATTGAAGCACAATTCATAGATATAAACCGTAATGTGAGCCCTCTCAAGGTTTCCCTAACCAATAAGCTCATTTAATATGAGAAGATGGAGGTTCTAACACAAAGGTCAGATCTAAGGGGATATTATTAAATCAGGAAGAACTAGAGAGGGAATATAAAAAGGAATTTGAGAAGAATCGAACTAGTTTGAGTGTTGCAGTGAACCATTGATAGTCGTTCCTCATAATGGAAGTTGAGGTCAACATCAAGTTGTATAAAGGTGAGATTGATGCTTTGAATATAAATCATTTGTTACAAAAATTAGAGATTTATTTTAGTGTTCATCATATAGGAGAAAGAAATATTTCATTAGCTCATCTGAAATTAGAATGACGTGCCCTTACCTTGTGGGAAAACCACAAACAGACCTTGATGTTAGAGGGAGGTCCTCTAATGACTAAGTGGGATGATTTTAAAACCCTTATAAAGTCACAATTTTACCCTATCAGGTTTGTAGAAGACCAATGGATCTAGTGGCATTATTTTAGGAAAAAGTAGGGGTGGAGAATATAGGAGTACACCACATAGTTTATAAACATGGCCATAATGTTGGTTATCTCCCTAAATACAATATATTTACTCCTCAAGTCTTTGGGAGTTTTACACAACCATCTGTGGAAGGAGTTGATGAAGTTCAAACCTAGATTGGTGGAAAAATCTTGTGTACATGTATAATACAAGGAGAACAGAGGCCAAAAGAAAGGGAAATCTAGTGGGTCAAAGTAGAAGGAGCCCCAAGATTCTCCTAAGGAGGGGAAGAAGTGGAAAGGGGGAAGGATAACAATATAGCAACCACAACACACTAGCTTAAAAGTTCTAGCAACAATACCCACTATAATATTGATGGTCATAGAAAGAAGAAGTGGTCAAAGTTGCACCCAAAGCTCAACTCAAAAAAAGAAGAGAAAGATACTACGAGGAAGAATCTCATGGTGATCAATTCAAGAAACCAAGTTAAAAGAAAATCAAACATGGATGAGAAGATCGTTTATACATCAATGCAAAAGGATAAGAATCTGAGTAGTGTACTACATTAGGAATAAAATGGAAAGACCAAACTCTTCCATATAAAGATACAAGTTAAGATGAAAAATATTGATGCTCAATTTTGCTGGAATAAGGAATTACTTGGGGGGATGAATTAGTAATTAGTGAGGTCTTTAAATTTTAGGCTTAATTCTTAATTTCATTTCAATCTTGGCAATAACTTGTGTGAGAATTATTAATACAACACATAGAGTACATCAATATAAATCATTCACATGAACATAGAATCCATCAATTGAGCAACATAAACATATTGACACATATATTTTTTACGTGGAAACCCAAAGGGAGAAAACTACAAATATTTTTGTTATTATGATGTAATTTAAGCTCCTGCTTAATTATATCAATTTGTTTGTGAGATCGAATCACAAGAGGCCCCAACCCCCTTTAATATAGAAAGCCAATACTTGAAGAATGATATTTAATAAGATAAGAAAGAAATCACTATTCTAGTGACTAAATATTTAATATCCCTTTAATAGATGTTAGATATCTCTAGTTAGGGTTAGAGTTTTTTCTTACCTCAACTCTTGATCAAGGTCAGAGTTTTGGACCTTATATAATCTTCTTGAAAGTCCACATTTTACTAGTTCCATATGCTTTATAAATGGAAGTCAACATGGAATCCACTTCGTATCATTGCGATTAATATGATAGGTCAAATTGTAGGAGACAATTTCCTCATACAATTTCTAATTGAGTTTATCTTTATTTCATTGTGAAGCTCTTGATATTTATAATATTGTAAGGCATTCTGAACTTTGTTCATAAAGTTTTGGCCCAAAAAATGACCATTCAAAGGCTCAAATAGGATCTGAAAGTTTCTCAAATCAAAACCAGCATGGGATCTACCCATAAAATGATTCATATTGGGACATTACATTTTTTTTTCATCCATATTGAAGCATTTAGAGTGGAAAAATTGGAGGAATAAGTTCACATCAGGATTTTTACTAGTGGGACCTAATTTGACAAATTGAGGTACAAAATCTTTCGAGACCAATTTGAGGCATCAAACAATGAATTTTGAGGGGTAAAAATTTTCTATTTTAGTGTAGCACATTCTTTCATTATTCTATACACAAAATTTTCAAAGGTGCAAGAATTACATCAATTGGTGTTTGCAAGAAAAAGTTATGCCACTCAGAAGTTGACCTTCCTGTTTTGGCCACTAAAATTTGAAAGGATGCCACATCATCCCCCATTACTCATGGAAAAGGGCTAGCCACATGATCACAATGAAGAATACTCAAGAAAAGTCCATATTATATCTCTACTTAAGAGTTGAAGGAGTCAAACCTAACCACTAGTAGGTTATGAGGATGTGTTATAATTAGGCCATAAGGAGGAAATAGGGTTCCATTCTATTTGCAAGTACATTTTGTTTGATAGATGATAAGAGTATCCAAGAGTGGATAGGGGGAGAGAAAATAGAGAGGATTTGTGTGTTGTAGCAGTTGATAGGACACAAGCATCATTTCTTTGTACTTGTATCCATTTTCCATTTAGAGAAAGAGAGTAGAGTGGCCTCACCTTCAATCTAGGTTTTCTCCCAAAAGGGTTTTCTAGGTTATATATTTTGTTAATTTTAGGGTTGTGAGTTTTATTTCACTATTCTCTATTTTTTGCATAGTTATAATTTTCATGCATATGCAATAAAAAACAATTAGTAGATTGATAAATCCAAGGAGAAGTAAATCCTCATAATGTATATTTTTTATTTTATAATATATTTTAGTAGATATGTTGTGAAGAATTATTGAGTGGAATATCCTCAGCAATTTATGAGTCATATCAATATAAGAGTAGGTTTATTTGGGTATATTTTTGGCGATTACATGGGGATCTAGATCAATTAAGCCCAAACTCCCAAAACCCCAGTCATGGTTGAGAAAATGTGAATAACCCTCATGATCCAATAGAGGAGAGCTTTGCACATATAGAAGCACAATTCATAGATATAAACCGTAATGTGAGCCCTCTCAAGGTTTCCCTAACCAATAAACTTGTTTAATATGAGAAGATGGAGGTTCTAACACAAAGGTCAGATCTAAGGGGATATTATTAAATCAGGAAGAACTAGAGAGGGAATCTAAAAAGGAGTTTGAGAAGAATCAAACTAGTTTGAGTGTTGCAATGAACCATTGATAGTCGTTGCTCAAAATGGAAGTTGAGGACAACATCAAGTTGTATAAAGGAGAGATTGATGCTTTGAATCTAAATCGTTTATTACAAAAATTAGAGATTTATATTAGTGTTCATCATATAGGAGAGAAAAATGTTTCATTAGCTCATCTAGAATTAGAATGACATGCCCTTACCTTGTGGGAAAACCACAAACGGACCTTGATGTTAGAGGGAGGTCCTCTAATGACTAAGTGGGATGATTTTCAAACCCTTATAAGGTTACAATTTTACCCTATGAAGTTTGTCGAAGACCAGTGGATCTCGTGGCATTATTTTAGGAACAAGTAGGGGTGGAGAAAATAGGATTACACCACATAGTTTATAAACATGGCCTTAAGGTTGGGTATCTCCCTAAATAACCTATATTTACTCCTCAAGTCTTTGGGGGATTTACACAACCATCTGCAGAAGGAAGTGATGATGTTCAAGCCTAGATTGATGGACAAAGCTTGTGTACATGTATAATAATTGGAGAAGATAGGCCAAAAGAAAGGGAAATCTAGTGGGTCAAAGTAGAAGGAGCCCCAAGATTCTTCTAAGGAGGGGAAGAAGTGGAAAGGGGAAAGGATAACAATATAGCAACCACAACACACTAGTTTAAAAGTCCTAGCAACAATTATACCCACTATAATATTGATGGTCATAGAAAGAAGAAGTTGTCAAAGTTGCACCCAAAGCTCAACTCAAGAAAAGAAGAGAAAGATACTACGAGGAAGAATCTCATGGTGATTAATTCAAGAAACCAAGTTAAAAGAAAATCAAACATGGATGAGAAGATCGTTTATACATCAATGGAAAAGGATAAGAATCTGAGTAGTGTTCTACATTAGGAATAACATGGAAAGACCAAACTCTTCCATATAAAGATACAAGTTAAGATGAAAAATATTGATGCTCAATTTTGTTGGAATAAGGAATTACTTGGGGGGATGAATTAGTAATTAGTGAGGTCTTTAAATTTTAGGCTTAATTCTTAATTTCATTTAAATATTGGCAAGAACTTGTGTGAGAAATATTAATACAACACATAGAGTACATCAATATAAATCATTCACATGAACATAGAATCCATCAATTGAGCAACATAAACATATTGACACATATATTTTTTACGTGGAAACCCAAAAGCAGAAAACCACAAATATTTTTGTTATTATGATGTGATTTAAGCTCCTGCTTAATTATATCAATTTGTTTGTGAGATCGACTCACAAGAGGTCCCAACCCCCTTTAAGATAGAAAGACAATACTTGAATAATGATATTTAATAAGATAAGAAAGAAATCTCTATTCTAGTGACTAAATATTTAATATGCCTTTAATAGATGTTAGATGTCTCTAGTTAGGGTTAGGGTCTTTTCTTACCTCAACTCTTGATCAAGGTCAGAGTGTTGGACCTTATATAATCTTCTTGAAAGTCCACATTTTACTAGTTCCATTGCTTTATAAATGGAAGTCAACATGGAATCCACTCCGTATCATTGCGACTAATATGATAGGTCAACTTGTAGGAGACAATTTCCTCATACAATTTCTAATTGAGTTTATCTTTATTTCATTGCGAAGCTCTTGATATCTATAATATTGTAAGGCATTATGAACTTTGTTCATAAAGTTTTGGCCCAAAAAATGACCATTCAAAGGCTCAAATAGGATCTGAAAGTTTCTCAAATCCAAACCAGCATGGGATCTACCCATAAAATGATTCAGATTGGGACATTACAATTTTTTTCATCCATATTGAAGCATTTAGAGTTGAAAAATTGGAGGAATAAGTTCACATCACCATTTTTACTAGTGGGACCTAATTTAACAAATTGAGGTACAAAATATTTCGAGACCAATTTGAGGCATCAAACAATGAATTTTGAGGGGTAAAAATTTTCTATTTTAGTGTAGCACATTCTTTCATTATTCTACACACAAAATTTTCAAAGGTGCAAGAATTACATCAATTGGTGTTTGCAAGAAAAAGTTATGCCACTCAGAAGTTGACCTTCCTATTTCGACCACCAAAATTTGAAAGGATGCCACATCATCCCCCATTACTCATCGAAAAGGGCTAGCCACATGATCACAATGAAGAATACTCAAGAAAAGTCCATATTATAACTCTACTTAAGAGTTGAAGGAGTCAAACCTAACCACTAGTAGGTTATGAGGATGTGTTATAATTAGGATGTGCAAGTGCATTTTGTTTGATAGATGATAAGGGTATCCAAGAGTGGATAGGGGGAGAGAAAATAGAGAGGATTTGTGTGTTGTAGTAGTTGATAGGACACAAGCATCATTTCTTTGTACTTGTATCCATTTTCCATTTAGAGAAAGAGAGTAGAGTGGCCTCAACTTCAATCTAGGTTTTCTCCCAAAAGGGTTTTCTAGGTTATATATTTTGTTAATTTTAGGGTTGTGAGTTTTATTTCACTATTCTCTATTTTTTGCATAGTTATAATTTTCATGCATATGCAATAAAAGACAATTAGTAGATTGATAAATCGAAGGAGAAGCAAATCCTCATAATGTATATTTTTTATTTTATAATATATTTTAGTAGATATGTTGTGAAAAAATATCGAGTGGAATATCCTCAGCAATTTATGAGTCATATCAATATAAGAGTAGGTTTATTTGGGTATATTTTTGTCGATTACATGGCAATCCAGATCAATTAAGCCCAAAGTCCCAAAACCCCAGTCATGGTTGAGAAAATGTGAATAAACCTCATGATCCCATAGAGGAGAGCTTTGCACATATAGAAGCACAATTCACAGATATAAACCGTAATGTGAGCCCTCTCAGGGTTTCCCTGACCAATAAGCTTGTTTAATATGAGAAGATGGAGGTTCTAACACAAAGGTCAGATCTAAGGGGATATTATTAAATCGGGAAGAACTAGAGAGGGAATCTAAAAAGGAATTTGAGAAGAATCAAACTAGTTTGAGTGTTGCAATGAACCATTGATAGTCATTGCTCAAAATGGAAGTTGAGGACAACATCAAGTTGTATAAAGGAGAGATTGATGCTTTGAATCTAAATCATTTGTTACAAAAATTAGAGATTTAGTTTAGTGTTCATCATATAGGAGAAAAAAATATTTCATTAGCTCATCTGAAATTAGAATGACATGCCCTTACCTTGTGGAAAAACCACAAACAGACCTTGATGTTAGAGGGAGGTCCTCTAATGACTAAGTGGGATGATTTTAAAACCATTATAAAGTTAAAATTTTACCTTATTAAGTTTGTCGAAGACGAGTGGATCTGGTGGCATTATTTTAGGAAAAAGTAGGGGTGGAGCAAATAGGAGTACACCACATAGTTTATACACATGGCCATAATGTTGGGTATCTCCCTAAATAACCTATATTTACTCCTCAAGTATTTAGGGGATTTACACAACCATCTGCAGAAGGAAGTGATGATGTTCAGACCTAGATTGATGGACAAAGCTTGTGTACATGTATAATACCTGGAGAACACAGGCCAAAAGAAAGGGAAATCTAGTGGGTCAAAGTAGAAGGAGCCCCACTATTCATTTGAGGGGAAGAAGAAGTTGAAAGGGGGAAGGATAACAATATAGCAACCACAACACACTAGTTTAAAAATCCTAGCAACAATTATGCCCACTATAATATTGATGGTCATAGAAAGAAGAAGTGGTCAGAGTTTCACCCAGAGCTCAACTCAAACAAAAAAGAGAAAGATAATAAGAAGAAGAATCTCATGGTGATCAATTGAAGAAACCAGGTTAAAAGAAAATTAAACATGTATGAGAAGATCATTTATACATCAATGCAAAAGGAGAAGAATCTGGGTAGTGTTCTACATTAGGAATAAAATGGAAAGACCAAACTCTTACATATAAATATACAAGTTAAGATGAAAAATATTGATGCTTAATTTTGTTGGAATAAAGAATTAGTTCGGGGGGTGAATTAGTAATTAGCGAGGTCTTTAAATTTTAGGCTCAATTCTTAATTTCATTTCAATCTTGGCAATTACTTGTGCGAGAATTATTAATACAACACATAGAGTACATCAATATAAACCGTTCACATGAACATAGAGTCCATGAATTGAGCAACATAAACATATTGACACATATATTTTTTACGTGGAAACCCAGAGGGAGAAAACCACAAATATTTTTGTTATTATGATGTAATTTGGGCTCCTACTTAATTATATCAATTTGTTTGTGAAGTCGACTCTCAAGAGGCCCCAACCCCCTTTAAGATAGAAATCCAATACTTGAAAACTCCTATGAATGCAAGCCACAACATTCACTAGCCAATTGCTCTGCTTTTGATATAATTTTCAAAATAAAAACACATGCCTATAAAAATGCACAAAAATGTAAAAACTAGTAAGTTATTCCATGCAACACCTTCCCCTCTACTTTGTAGTCCTTTGCACTACATACTTTGTTGCACTTTTATTTATGCTCTTTGCCCTCACTTTCTCTATATAGCTATCAACTCTTGACCACATACACACTTCACACAACTCACAATCACACATTATAAAATAACGTTGCATCACACATCTTCATACTTGCAATCCCTGGTTTTGTTCCTCAATTGCAAAGGGAAAAGTGTGGTCTCTGTTGTCATTCACACTCTGTCCAAGAGCATACTCATCATGGCTCTCCATGTTGTAGTTACATTGAATTGCCTAGCCACTTTAACTGCATTAAACACAAGAATGGGAACTTGTCTGTTTCTCCATACTAAGAATCAAATCCTAGTCAAACTACACACTACAACAAGGCTCTTCATTCTTATTAATGTTATCACAATGCTCATCTTGTACCCCACACATGGAATAGTTATTTTGTAATCAACACTTTTGCATGCATCTATGATAAACAATCATAGTCTACATTACAACTTACATATATGAGTACTTAACTCTATATCTAAATTGATTCTTTGATTGACCTCTAGAATGTCCTTCCAGACTGATAATTAAATCTTAGTCAAAATATGCATGAGAAACATTCTCACTCTGCTCTACAGAATTTTTTGGCCACTACAACTCTATTAATTTAAGGAATGAGCACTTGATAATTCTTTTCATTTAATTTTTCATGTCGTTCAAGCAAGAATTGGTGTGTCTTGTTTAGGTTGTACTAGGCTAATTAAAATATTCTGCACATCGTCGTCCTTGTAGTATTATTGTCTTGTTCTAGACAATTTCCCATTATTAGTCATCAACACTAATTCTTCCATTGTCACTACTTTGCAGATCTAACTCTTGACCCATTTCATGCCTTTTCCTTTGATCTGTAGTAGTCCCCAAATATGGAATAAGTGAAATCTTGGCCCATGGTGCCAAAGAGTTGCCAACCCATACGTCTGTTTATTCAAATGCCCGCTATGTTTTTATTTCAAGAATCCCAAAAAATCTTAGTCAATTAATGCATAAAAGAACTACAAAAAAAGTTTTTCGACACCTCTTTGAACTATAGCCTCAATGACATAAATCTTATGCATTAAACCTCTGCACTTTTGGTCAGACAGATGCACAAAACCTTGTTTTGGCACTTTCGTTTGGCCCCCGGTACCTTTATCCTTGTTATATAACTTGTGTGCCCTTATTTTCCTTTGGGATGGGAATTGTGGGATGAGACTTGTGGGATGAGATGTTATGTTGGGATGTCTACCTTGATTCCCATTGGTCCTCGACTCTATTGTGTTCTCCTAATGCCTCATCAACCTGCTATTCCCTTTCTTCATCCATTCAAAAACCTTCTGGGATCATGCTCTAGGGATGATTTGTACCATGGGTCCACTTGATGCTCGCATCAACCAATAAATGATTAGGCGGGGAGAGTTGTCCTATAGGTGACCCCGATGTCTAGTTAGCCCATAACATCTCTCTCTGCACCACTCAGACCTTCCAAGGTAAACTTGTAGGGATGATGTGTCTTGTGGGTTCCCTGCTGCAACCATGCGATCCAATCAACTGCCTCCTAGGTTGATTTGTCTCTAACAATTACCTTGTTAACCTGACACCCAATTAGCCCACCAGTTCCTTTGTGCCTCGTACCAAAGCCTTCCGGGGTCTTGCCAGCTAGATGACATCATATTAATGTCACACATGCCACATGTCACTTCAAGAGTGGTCCATGTGTCATCCATAAATGACCCACTTCGGTGCTTGAAAACCCCTAATCTGCATGGCACGTGTCTCCTATACTAACGTCATCACCAACCAATACAATGCTACCACGTACCTACCATGAGGAGAGAGAGGGGTCTCGACCCTTGTGTTTTGTGGCAAACTCCTTTGATAATTTTCTTACAAGGGTCTCGTCCATGACTTTAAATTTTCTCTACTCTCATTGGTTGCCACTATGTGCATTGTATATGCCAATGTGTCCAACCACTTGTATCTTGACCAAAAATTTGTGCGCCTTAAGAAATATTATGGGGTCTGCCTTACGGCCTTGTGTGTGAAGGGAACTCCACACTAACCAATAGAAATGCTCCCTAACCACCCAACTATCACATAAAACATGTATGGTTTGCGCCCCTTTTATATGTTGTTTGTGGTTTTGAGTGTGGGGTCTGGTGCAATTAATCTTCGTCATTGATCTTATGAATGACAATATGGCAAACTCGCTTTGTGCTAGCCCTCCTACATGTTAATAACTGAGTAGAAATATTCCATGCAATATCACTAATTCATCAGAGGGAACACATGGCGAAATATCTACATAACTACTTTCCCATCGTTTAAATGGTTACTTCCACCAATTTTCCCACCAATTTTATCATCAAGTTTGGAAACAATTCCAAACTGACTTTCTCCAAAGGTTCTCCACCAGTTTAAATCAACAAAATTTGACTTTTAGGGTCCTAACTTTGATTGGCAATAACTTTTGATCCAGGAGGCCGTTGGTGGACTTCAATATACTACTGAAAATCTCTTTCTAAGCCCTATCTGACTACGCAACTTCCAGGAGCATCTGAGAAAAACACCTAAGGTATAAATTCCTTCAAAGTCTAGACCAACAAACCATCATAACTATAAGGTATTATAGCGTCTTTGGATGTCCTTCTACTTGATGGTTCTCTACTTGAAGACTACAAAAACCATAAGACTCCCCGTATGCTTGACATCAATTCTGGATTGGTTGAAAGCAATTCCAATACATAGGATGCCACCAGCCATTCAAACAATGTGAACTTCCCAATAGGCTTGATTCAATATCACAAGTGAATCTCACTACAACAAAGCTAGAAAACAAATTGGGACTAGAAGTTGACAATCATCCAACCCATATCCATTGGGATGGGTAAATAAGGATGCAAAAATAAAGGTAACCAAACAATGTAAAATAAGATTTGTTATTAGAGTTGATTTTACTGATGAATGGACTAGATGTAGTTCTCCTTGATGTATGTGGAGTGGTGTTTGGAAGCCCTTATATGTACATGTAGGATGCAACATTCATGCATAAATCCAACCAATACTTCCTTGTCAACGAAGGAAAATCCTTCACCATAAACACACACAAGGTAATGTCCAAAATTTTGTTGGTAAGTACCAACCAAGCCAAGAAATTGATTATTTTTAGAAAGAAACGTGTTTTACTATTTTTGAGAGAAAATTAGGTTGAAGAAGAGTTAGTGAGAGTAAAGTCATCCTTGGAGGGGTGTATTAATAAATAGATACGTCATCTAGAAGAGTTTTTATAGGCATATATGGAAGTGTTCAAGGAGCGTAAAGGACTACCACCTCAAAGGAAAGTGGATCATGTGATCCAACTATTTCCGGACTCTACATTGCTAAACATCGCATTGTATAGGAAGTTCATTACAGAAGCAAGTGAGGTGAAGAAAAAATGCAACAACAATTGAAACAAGGTGCCATTTTAAAGTGCCTCACTTTGTGGGTCACCCATAATTATCATGCCAAATGATAAGGCTTGATGGATTTGTATTGATTATAGGGTGTCAAAAGAATTACACTCAAGAACAAGTACCCCCTACCCATGATAATTGATATGTTAGATTATTTGTAACAAGCCTAATAATTCACCAAACTAAAATTAAAGTTAGAATATCACCAAGTTTGGGTTAGAGAAGAAGATACCTAGAAGACCTCCTTCAAAACTAATAAATATTTGTATGAGTGGTTGGTCATGTCATTTGACCTATGAAATGCACCAACTACATTTATGAGCTTAATGAATGATTATTATGCCATTTTATACATTCACTTGTTATTTTCTATTTAAATGATATAATAGTATACAATGATACTTGGGAGGATAAAATCTCACAGTTGCCACTTGTGCTAGAGACATTAAAGAAGCACAATTCACTAGAAAATCTCAAGATGTGTGAATTTTCACAGTAGTATTTGGTGTACCTAGGGTATGTGATAGGTGGATGAGAGCTAGAGATAAATCCTACCAAGATGGAGGCCATCATGAAGTGGACAATTCATACTATTTATTTTGAGGTTAGTAGTTTCTTTGGGGTAACTCACTACTTGAGGATATTCATAGCCTAGTTTTCAGTAGTAGCAATAAAAATTCATGCCATTATAGTAAGTGGACAAAGTTTCTAGTGGACAAAGGATCAACATAGGGTCTTCGAGGAGTTAAAGAAGAAGATCACTCAAACATTGGTTCTAGAATCACCAAACTAGTAGAATCTCTTCAAGGTGGACAAAAATGTTAGTGGGTATGATATGGGAGTGGTCTTGATGCACGGAGAAAGGCATGTATGCTGCCATTCTAAAGCATTTCATGGGACATCTGTCAATTATCCTACATACGACAAGGAGCTCTATGTCATACAACGAGTTGTAAAGGAGTGGAAACATTATTTGTTGGGAAAGGAAATGATAATCTACATATTTTACCAACCACTATAGTACATGTAGGCCCAGAGTAAGCTATACTAGAACATGCATTAGAAGTCGATGGGGGTTTTAAAATAGTTTCGTTTAGTGATTAATTACTAGAAGGGAAGCACAAGAAAGTTGGTTGACATGCTTTCAAGACCACCCACATCATAAAGATAATAACTTTGCTAACTATTATGCACCAAGAGCCATTCACGCATCATTCATATAGAGAGATATATTTAGAGGATGAAGACTTAATGGAATTGTTTTAGTAGTTGCGAATCTAGAGTCATGTGCAAGATGGTGACAATATCGTTGATTACCATCTCTAAAATGGGTTACTCTACAAGTTGGATAGGTTTTGTTTTCCTAAAGGTGAGTGAGTTCAGTTGATTAGATAGGATCAACTCTATGGTTGTAGGAACTTTGGTTTAGGGAAGACAATGCCCAAATTATAGTGGCATGTGTATTGTCCCAAGATGCAAGAACAAGCAGCTAGGTTTATAAGAGGATGCATGCTTTAAATTGTTGTAATAGTATTCCTAGTAACATGATGCATGCTATATTTCATCCCTTGCTAGTACCCACTCATCCTTGGGAAAGTGTTTCCATGGAATGTTTGAGAGGGTCACCAATAACTATGAAGATACATGTCTACCTGTTATTGGTAGTTGACAGGTTCAACAAGATGTGTGTTCAAATGCCTTATAAAAATACCATTATCGGGAAATAAGTAGCGAACTTGTTCTTTGAAAAAGTATGGGTGCACTTTGGAATACCAAGGAGCATAATTTCAAATAGGGACACAATATTTCAAAAATATTTTTGGACTACATTGTGGTAGAAGAAGGACACAAAGTTAAATAGGGCAATAACATTCCATCCATAGACAAATTAGTAGACAAAAGAACATGAATTTGGTGTAACTTTTGAGGGGTTACAATCAAAGGCATCCAAAGACTTTGGAAGAAAATATGGTATACACACATCACTCTTATAACAAACAATACCACACTTCTATTGGTAATTCCCCATTTGGAACTTGTTTTTGATATCTGCTACCTTCACCTTTAAATACTACATATGGGAAGGAAGGAGGAGGGATGGAGGATCCTATAAGGGATGATTTAAGGGTTGAAATGTTTTGTGAGAAGACTAGATAGATCCATATACAGGTATAGGAGATGCTACAAAAGTCACATGAAAAATATAAGGCCATGCATGATCAACAAAAAAGAGAGAAGTCCTTCAATGTGGGAGACAAAGTATGGTTATAGTTGCACAAGGAGAGGCTACAAGGCCCTGATAAGAAAATCAAGGATCTATGATATGGTCAGCTTGAGAAAAGGTGGGAGATAATGCCTATAACTCAGTCCACCCCTATAAATGTGCATTTACTTAGTGGGGAATGTAGAGAATATGAAACCCTATGCCTTCCATGCTAGATTAGGAAGTGGAGTAGGTGCTACCTTCTATAGATGATTTGACACCAAATGCTCAAGAATAGTTTACGAAGGATACAATTTTGTAGAATAGGTCCAAGACTACAAGACATGGGAAACATGGCATTTGGTATATTGGGTTGAAGGGATAACTTCCAGGAAAAGCTAAATGGTACACCCGAGAGAAGGCGGAGGAAAAATTTCATGACTTCATTCTTGATAAAAGCTTTTGGGGACCAAAAGCCTTGCAAAATGGGGAGGTGTGATTCATATTATATCACTATATTTTTTTTCATCCATATTGAATCTTTTGGAGTGGAAAAAGTGGAGGAATCAACTCAAAAGACCATTTTCACTAGTACGACCTGGTTCAGTAAATTAGGGTCAGAAACATTCTTAGAGCAATTTGAGACATACAAAAAAAAATTGGGGTAAGAATTTTCCCTTTAAGTTCTTCACCTTCTTATGCTAATCTACACATAGATACCTTTCAACTACATAATAATTTCCTCAATCAAAAACTGATACAAAATTTATTCCCCTTGAATGTTGACCTTGTTGTTTTGACCACCACAATTCAAGAGGATGCCACATAAGCCCCTATTACTCATGGAGAAGAAGCTAACCAAGTTTTCATTATGAATAAAACTAGAAAATTTCATATTTTGACTTTAGTTAGGAGTTTAAGAAGTTAAAATTAACCATTAGTAGGCTATTGGGCTATGTTATAGCTTGACTAGTAGGAGGAAAGGGGTTCCATTCTATTCGAGTGCATTTCATTCCATAGATGATAAGAGTAGCCAAAAGTGGATACGGGGAGAGAAAACAAAGAGGATTTTTGTGTTGTATGAGCCCATGGGTCATAGACCTAACTTATTTGTACTTTCATCCATTTCATTCTTAGAAAGAGATCAAAGAAGTCTCACTTTTTAGCTAGGTTTTCTCCTAAAAACGTTTCCTAGGTTATATATTGCTTTAACTTATGGTTTGTGAGTTTTATTTTGTTGTTCTTCACATTATGGATAATTATAATTTGCATGAATACACAATAAATAGTAATTAACATAACCAAAAATATAAGGAGAAATAAACCCTCATAGTGTAACTTTTAGATTTTATAATATATTTTAGTATATATATTGTGACAAATTGTCTAGTGGAATATCCATGATAATTTACAAATCATAAAATGGACCCTGTAAGCTCATAGCTCTAATTTTTCTACCTAGAAAATACCATAAATAAAAGACAAATCATATAAGGATATATTTTGAATCATGTCTCCTCATTTAAGGAGGATTTTTGGTCTCTAATAATTTTTCTTGAAAAAAGTGAGGAAAAAATTCCTCTACAGTCTCCTTGGAGTACCATGTTGTGTTTTCAATATAACTTGCTAGAATGTTGAAATATTTTTACTCTACAAAGAGCAAAGGTCCATAGTGAAGGGGTTATATCATATATGGGAAGATTACTAACATGCATAAAATTCTCTTTCCCTATCCTTTAAACCAAATCAATAAAGTTAGTAGATTGACTAAAGAGAAAATCCACGGATTCTATTTTGTCTGTCCTTTCTTTATCTGCGAAGGATAGATAACAACAATCATCCAATACCAACCTAGTATGATATCTTTATACAACAAAACAACAAAACCTTCAATCAAAATGCTTTTAGCATTTCAATAATTTAATGCAAGTAATTCAACAAATCATTAACCTCCATAATTATGGACTTTGAGTTTATCATAGATTGAATGAAAATATGCAAATCTAATTAGGGGAGGGAAAGAAGATAGATATATTGGTTCATTATAATAATTACAAGTGAATCTTGTGCCTTGGTTTATGAAGCATCACGTTCTTCACCTGATGATCCGAATTTAAATAGGAACACAACAAATTATAGATATAACCATACGCACAGAGATGCAGTGGAAATAAAACTTCATTTCATTAATATCAAAGAACTGAAATATGTTTACATACAGAATGGAAATAAATTAGCTCGAACGATGGTAGCTTATCTCTGAGAATAGATGTGGTGGCTACATGCCTCTAAACTGTGTTACAATGAGGCTTGAAGGCTTATTTATTATTCAGAAACAATGGAAAACCATAAACATCCAGAAATATAACCCTAGGAGATGAAACACAAAACTATGGGCCGTGTTGGGGCAAGTTGGTAGATCAACTTCTCATGGTCATAACTTTGGCATATGATCTCTGTTTAATGTACGTAATACCTCATTAGAAAGATCTATCCGAGGAATACAACTGCTAAAAAAAAAATCAAGTTCAAATCTCATACTTTCCGCCAGTGGTTTTCCAAAAAAATGTCGTTTAGGGCCTCAAAACAGCTCCGGAAATTCAAGACCCAAAAGACTACCAAAAATAGTAAACTGTGCTACAATTAAGGAAACTGAAAAACAGAAAGAAACAATGGTGGGGATCTGAGTGGAATAGGTGGGTGGCCACCAATATCCACTTAGATCACCTGAGTTTGTAGTCCTTCAACTCTAGACCAATGTACTAGATCACTTTCAATATTTGAAAACCACTAATCGTTATGGAGAAAACAGATATAAAATATTCTCGAAATTCCAAGGATGGAATATATAATGGGACCAAGGGGTTCCCAACAGGATGAGAATGTTAAAAAAAACTACAGAGGCACGTTATTATTTTTTAAACCAAGGTTTATTGAATACAAAGGCAATTTTTCATTCTTTTAATGTGTAGGTATTGGTTCTAACTATTACCCAACTCAATGACCTCCTTCTATATGATGGAAAATAAGCTAATATAGTTTAGGAGTGAGACTGAGATTAAATAAGGGCTTGACATCCATGAAACC
Organism: Pinus tabuliformis; assembly: GCA_031772625.1. NCBI lineage: Eukaryota > Viridiplantae > Streptophyta > Pinopsida > Pinales > Pinaceae > Pinus > Pinus tabuliformis. The sequence continues at coordinate 1,288,614,736 of CM062820.1, read as the reverse complement.
CGCTCACAGTGATGCATTTTGTGTTTTTCTTTATATTTTTGGGCCATTTTATATGAGATCAAGGATTTATGGAGGAAATACAATGGCCAAATGGTAATTTATACTAGGATATTAGTGTTCATGTAAGAAATGATTATAGAAATTGATATGAAAATCTATAACAATGTAATGATGAACCAAGCTTGACCTCTCTCACCAAAAGGTGGTTAAATATGATATGATAAATGTGCTTAATGTATGATTATAGAGGAGTAATGGATGGTAAAAATGCATCATAATAGATTTAAGAAGGAATTGACACATGAACAAGAGTGAAGTCCTATGCACCATAATGGGTATGTGTTATATTATTTGCACAATTCGCCCCATATATTATTGATTGTGTTGAGCATGGTGGCAGTGGAAGGGGGGTGGGGAGTCACATGGGAGGTCATAACTCATGTGAAAAGGCTTGAATGGTCCCATTATGTGAAAATCATCAATGTTTTTTTTTATTGATATGTTTTCATTCAGAGGTTTTTATTAGGTGGTTCTTCTCGATATGGCTTTCACTTTTTTGTGGTTTCATGACACATAGTTTTGAGGTATATGGTAATGTAATTATGATTAGGGGAAATGCAATTGTATTGTAATTTAGGGTTAATGGATTGAGTTTTGTATTATACTAAAAAATTGTAAAGACATTTATATTGAAAAAACTTTCAATTTTTTAAGTTGGGTTTCTAGGGTAAAATCTCTATGTTAATTGTGTGTGGGTATGCCACTGCATTTTTTATTTAAATTATGGATATGTTTGTAGTTATTAACTATATGGGTTTTAAATCTACATTTGCTACCATAAAAATTTGGATTCAAGAGAATGCATTTGTGGCTAAGGGTTTTAGCTCAATCTTATGGAAAACCTTTTTACAGTTGGAGATCTGTGGTATTGACTCTTGTGGTGAAAGGAAATGGTAAGCAATTCAAGGATAGAGATCAGGAAATTAAATTGGTAATGTTTTGAGCTGTGGAGCTAAAAATAGAATATATTTTGGTTGAGGAATATCAATGAATCTCTATGGATTTGGGTACAACACTTACGGGGATGTTGAGAGAAGACTCAACCATGTTGGATTGGAAGGGAAAGAGCACAATATGTTTGTCTCTCAAGTTCATTATTACTGGATGTTTTAGGAGAAGCTACATTGAAGGAATTGTGAAACAAGTTAGAGAGATGTATCTATTTGTATCGAGTGAATGAATTATTCTTGCAAAGGTTGTATAACTTGAGGGTAAGGATGGAAACTTGGAGATAGAGCATATGAATTTCTTCAATATTGTGGCAAGTCAAATATTATTTGTTAACATTAATATTTTATATGAAGATAAGATTGTTAGTTTGTTGTGTTATTTATCAAAATCGTGGGATATTTTTCTTGCTTTCATAGGTAGTAATGCAATTACTTCAAGTTTTGGTGAAATAGTCTCATCCTAGTTATAAGAGGAGATGAGACAAAAGAGACATGGAAAGTAAAAATGAAAATGCCTTATTTATATGAGGATGCTCCCAAGAGGGAAATAAAAATGATTCATCAAGTGGGAAATATAAATCTATAATAATATCTAAAAATCTATGATAATTTGCAAAGTTATGCTAAATATGTGGAAAATAAGGGCATTAAAGGAAACATTATAAATCAAAAAGTGTTGAGAAATGGAAGGTATTTTAAGATGCTCTTTCTAGACAGGAAGAAACCTCCTCAAATGAAGGAGGGGATGCATACTTAGATTCATCAATCACACATGTAGATGATGAGGTGTGGTTGGTTGATTCAAGTGCATCTTTTCATATGACTCATAGGGAGTGGCGAGAGCGCATCGGGTAGAAGAATGGTATCGGGAGGCATCGAAACTGCTTTTTGAGGGGGAAGGCGGTTAATGGTTTCAGTCGAGGGGGGTCTAAAATGTTGTAGTGTTGACACGTAGCAACATGTGCGGTTTTGAATGCCGCCCATTTTAGACCTCCTCAAATGAAGGAGGGGATGCGTACTTAGATTCATCAATCACACATGTAGATCATGAGGTGTGGTTGGTTGATTCAGGTGCATCTTTTCATATGACTCCTCATAGGGAGTGGTTTTGTGAGCATGACAAATATGATGGTTTCGATGTTTTCTTACGAGATGACTCAATAGCCAGAACCATAAGATGAGGAAAAGTCAATTTTAGGTTCATGAATGGAAGGATTAGAACACTCTTTAGTGTAGTGCACATCCCAAGATTTCCCAAAAGTTTGTTTTTTGTAAGAAAAATGAGTGATGCATATGTAAAAAATATATTTGAAAAGGAATCCTATAGGATGGTTTCAGAAGCAATGATATTTATGAGGGAAGTTTGGATTGGAACTATTTATAAGGTGCGAGAATGCTCTATTAGTGATAGGTGTAACAATTCCATTCTTCTTTAGAGTGGAGTTGAAAAGGGAAAAATTTCTACAGTCTCTTAATGGTGTATTGCACATCCAAAGATTGGCCAAAAGTTTGATTTTTGTAAGAAAAATGAGCAACGTAGATTTGAAAAAAATGTTTGAAAAGGAAACCTATAGGATGGTTTGAGGAGAAATGGTATTGATGAGGAAAGTTTCGATTGGAACTCTTTATAAACCTATGATGATTTATTAGTTACAAGTGCAACAATTCCATTGTTCTTGAGAGTGGAACTGAAGAAGGAAAAAATAGTAGAGTTTCTTGAGGAAATACTACACTGTGGCATAAGAAATTGGGACATATTAGAGAGAATGGACTTCAATTACTACAAAATAAAGGTATGGTTGAAGGAATATACAATTTCTTTCTATAATTTGATTTTTGTGAACATTGTTTATATGGGAAGCAAAATCAAGCAAGATTCTCCCTTGGTGGTATGATGATAGAGTGTATAATACAGTTGGTGCACGATAATTTGTTTGGACCTGTATCAGTCCCATCACTAGGTAAATATTTGTACCATGTCTTATTTATATATGACCTCTTGAGGAATATATAGATTTATTTCCTTAGGGAAAAATAAGCTCTTTGATATATTTAAAGAATTTAAGGATCTTATGGAAAATCAAATAGAGAATAAAATTAAGGTGTTGAGGATAGACAATGGTGGGGAATTTTAAGGGAATGAGTTTGAGGAATTCTGTAAGTAATTGAATATAGCAAGGAACATGACTACACCATGCACACCTCAATAGAATGGGGTTGTGGAAAGGATGAACATGACACTAATGGAAAAAGTGAGGACGTGCTAAGTAGTGCATATTACAATAGAATTTTTGGGCAAAGTTAGTGGGTATTGCATGTTTCGTGATTATATCTTCGATGAAAAGAATCTATATGAGGTATGGGTTGGCAAGAAACCCTCTTAAAAATTGAGTGTATTTAGGTGTGATGTTTATATACACATTGCAAAGGAGAATAAGCGTAAGTTGGATAATAAAATTGAAAACTGTATCTTTAGGGGATATAAAGAAAGTCTAAAGGGTATAATATTTGGAATCTAGAAATTAAAAAGATTGTGTATTTTCAAATATGACATTTAGAGAAATCAAAGATATTTTGAAGTAGAAAATCCTACATCCTCATAAACCATTAAAATTTCCACATCTGGTGTTCTGTTTTTGCCATGGAATACGGACAATTTATAGGGTGGATTGCAATTTTTGTTTTCGAAAGTTGGACTTGCATGCTCGAAGCTCAGGGTGGTTGGTTTACCGTTGTGGGTTTTAAAAAATTGGACTTACATGCTCCACTAATCTCATTTATGTGGTACTCGTTTCACAGTTGTTTTTCCCCTAACGAAAACATATAAAAAAAAATTAGAGGGATTCTTTTGAGTATTGGTGAATAGAATTCTTGTAACCTTTTTGAAAATCCAAGGGATGCTTTTGAATATTGGTGAATGACGTTGCCGTAAATTATTTGAAAATCCAAGGGATACTTTTAGTACGGTGGATGGTATTTTTGTAAACTCTTTGAAAATCCAAGGATGCTTTTGGATATTGGTGGACGATATTTCCTATAAACTCTTTTCAGCTAATTGTTTTTGCTTCATAGAAAACCTATTCAAGAAAATTCAAAAGATGTGGATGGCATTCTGCGGACTTTTGATAAATTTGATTGTCTAATTTACTAATTCTAATTAATGAAATGCTCAATAATATTGAGCTAACCCTTTAAACCTCCATAGCCAGCCATCTCAGCTGCTATCAGATCTGTTCAAAATAATGGAGAAGAGCACAAAATATTAGCCCATAAAATTATTTGAGTTCATGCTCAGAACACGATGCTTGTTACAAAGGAGAAATATACAAACAACCCACGATGAGAGCAGCGAAGGCGAAACAAGATGCCACAAGACTGTTAAAACGAGACCAATGCTGGTTAATGGCAAGCAAAAGCGCTGCAATTTAATTTTTTTCAGTACTGTACACTGATTTTGGGAAGCCCAAGAAACCCATGAAAAAAAACTGGGTGATGCATCAATATCATTTGGGTTCACAGTAAGAAGAGAAGGAAAGGGAGCTTGTGGTATACAAGATCTTCTATCGAAGCAACTCAATTTTTTAACCCAATTAGATATGTGATTACAATGGTCACAAAGATGACGATGAGTTAGCATTAATGCGGCACATAAGAACCTAAATTAAAAAGTAACTCTAATGCTGCAAACGTCAGTCATAAAATTATTAATCTGGTCAAAATATTCTCTAAAGAATTTTAAGAAAAGGTCGATCTATGAAACGTGTTGTATTCTAAACGTTATATGGTTTTAATATTTTTATTTATAAACATATTTTCATAATTTTAAATAATAATAAATTATATAATCAAATTTAAATTAAAAAAATTAATCTACATGTCAAAGAAATGATATTTAATTAGTTTATCATACGAGAGATTTAATAAGAAATATTTTTATATTTAATATTATTATCAATATGAATTGATACTTACCATGATGATACATATATATGATTTGTTGACTTTTAGGGTAGGAAAATGAAATAAAATAAGAAAATAAGATTTACAAATTATGAATTGTATAAAATATTATTCTTACAATTACAAAGGTTATATTATTAATAAGATATTAGTTTTTTTTTTTTTGGCTTGACTTACTTGGGTTTGAATATTTAATTTCATGTTTGTCTGAGTTCTCTAGAGATTAGATGACAGTTGACCTGTGGCTTGAGAAACCAAGTCCTAAGGACATTCAAGCCATCAAAATCACCCAGGGGTCGCACCGGGCTTGGGCCACACCAATCTTTAACATGGATATATTTTTGCCCACAATGTTTCAGTGACCTTTACATCATGGAGTGACTTTAAGAGTGTACCCCATCTACACCCTGTGAGCTTTTATATCATACTTGATAACACAGAGATATAATTATTATTTTTTTAATTGGTTTAATTGTAACATGTATATAATTCTTAATTTTTCATATTTTAAAGGCATTTTGTGACATTGAAAAGTAATAAAAGGGCTCATAACCAAAGTTATAAGGGAGGATGACCCCAAATAGCAATGGCATAGGTCTAATGTGACCACCATCTACACAATACTCAAGCCAACTAAAAATGATACACAAAATGAACATATTCAAGGTTGAAAAAATAAATAATAGTAACATGTCCTTTAGAGAAAAGTATGATATTAATCATTACATATCTGTGAAGAGACATATACATCCTAGAATTGTCTCTGGCTTCTATGGAGAAATTCTCCCTCATCAAAATCCTATGCAATTAACATGTTTATACCAATGAGAAATGCATCATTGGATAAAATATCAACATTAACCTTTAATTCATGAAAAGTGTGCTAAAACTTGATACTCTAAAATTCTAATGAAATTGTCTTCCATTGTTGTGTTATATGAAATAAGCCCAATTTAAACACCTAATGATCAATAATGATGCATTTAATTGTTAACTTATAGAAGTAGGTCAATGACACACTTTAAAAAAACACATAATGCATTGAATTCAACCTCATTATTAATACCAAGGCTTAAATTTTCTTTCCTTGAGATATATTGAAAGTCTAAGAGATGAAAATTAGAACCCACCTCTCTTGATTAGTCTCTTCAAAAAGGCCCCAATACATCACTTTATTGAGAGAGCTCTTGGACTTATATTAAGATATAAGTTCTAGACCATTGTAATACTTTGAATATAAGCTAGAGAGCATCTTCAAAGAGACTAACAATGTGCATATGCCAAATTGCCTAAATATTGGAATAAGTAAGACATAATGTTTTTAGTGATTCCTTAGTGAACTAAGCTTGAAAATAGTTAATAAATAAATTATCATCCATAAGTGATCCTCTTAAAACTATATTTCAATCTCAAACCAAACTTATCCCGTAAATAGATATTCCATAAAGAAATGAACATTTGATTCACTATTCTTCTTGCATAAGTCACAAATGATAGGCTCAATTTATTTGTTCCTAAATCCCATTCCATGTTGAAACACATTATTTCATACTTAACTTGAAAAACATACTCTTTAATTCAATAATTCATTAATTTTCAAAAACCTTTTTTCTTAAAATTAACTTCTTAATTTTCTTAAAATTTTTCAACCACTCTAAACTAACTTGTTATTTGATGATAGGCTCAATTCATTTGTTCCTAAATCCTATTTCATGTTGAAACTCATTCTTTCATACCTAACTTGAAAAACATACTCTTTAATTCAATAATTCATTAATTTTAAAAAACCTTTCTTCTTAAAATTAACTTCTTAATTTTCTTAAACTTTTTCAACCACTCTAAATGGACCTGTTATTTGATGATAGGCTCAATTTATTTGTTCCTAAATCCTATTTCATGTTGAAACTCATTCTTTCATACTTCACTTGAAAAACACACTCTTTAATTCAATAATTCATTAATTTTCAAAAACCTCTTTTCTTAAAGATAACTTCTTAATTTTCTTAAACTTTTTCAACCACTCTAAACTGACCTGTTATTTGATGATAGGCTCAATTTATTTGTTCCTAAATCCTATTTCAGGTTGAAACTCATTCTTTCATACTTAACTTGAAAAACGTATTCTTTAATTCAATAATTCATTAATTTTCAAAAACTTTTTTTCTTGAAATTAACTTCTTAATTTTCTTAAACTTTTTCAACCACTCTAAACTGACCTGGTATTTGATGATAAGCTCAATTTATTTGTTCCTAAATCCTATTTCAGGTTGAAACTCATTCTTTCATACTTAACTTGAAAAACGTACTCTTTAATTCAATAATTCATTAATTTTCAAAGACCTTTTCTCTTAAAATTAACTTCTTAATTTTCTTAAACCTTTTCAACCACTCTAAACTAACCTGTTATTTGGAATGAAAGAATACCTGAACCAGTAACCCAACTTCACTGAACCCAAGTAGATTAAACAACCAAGCAAGGCAATCCTCATCCTCAGATAAGTGTAAGTGTATATGTACCTTGACCATTTCAGCGGTAAATAATTGGCCGTACTGATGTTAGTCTGCATCCAAATCGACAAGTTGTGAATTGCTCATTTAGTCGACATATTCTGGTATCAATAGTTGCAAAATTGAAAGAAATATACATTTAAAGGATTATTAAGAGTTTTGATTTCGAATTCTAATGTGTTGAAAAAAGTTTTAATATAAGGAGATTATTAAAAAGTCGGGATCTCTCAGCGAAAAGCAGACAGTTTATTTTGAAATAGTAAGTATACCGAACTGCCGTTGAAGAAGGTTTTATTTAAAAAAAACAAATTCCCAGCGTAGGTCAATTCATCTCATTTGCGTAACAGTCCTGCTCGGCAGCGACTGGATAATCAGAGAGCCCTGAAAGCACCCGTTGCACTCCTAGTTTTGCCATGAAACCGTTGACATGCATTGCAATAAAAGTATGTAAGTTCGTTAAACTCTATAATCACAATAATAATATGCTGGTTATATTAAAGGGTGGGTAAATGTAAATAGGTATTAATTTATAATATACATCGATTCTAAACTCTGTAATCACGATTACAAGAATAATATTAATGTTAGTACTGGTTTTATTAAAGTTCTGAGCCTAAGTGGGTTGCTGATTCTCAGAATATTCGGAATCGGATGGACATAGGTGCTGTCATGTCCTTCCTATTCCTGAATATTAGTGGAATCAGTAATCAACATAACCATGGCCATATTAAAGGGTGGGTAAATATAAATAAGTATCAATTCACAATATACATTAATTCGGGTATAGAATAAAATTATAAAAAATAATTAATATTATTTTATTAATTGTTTTTAGTTGGTTAAAAGTTGTTTTTCTTTGAATTTAAAGAAATATGTTAATGGTCTAATATCATTGGAGGAGTGAAACCCTGTTCCTTAAGGATTATTAATTAATCATTCCATGTGGTCTGGTTTTCTTTGAATAAAGGTGATGAGTCAGTTTTCATTCATGGATGTAGCTAAAGATGGTTGTCTTCACTTTTCATTTTCCTTGAATTTAAGGAAACATGTTAATGGTCCAAGACCATTGGAAGAGTTAAAACCTGCTCCTTAAAAACCATCAGCAAGTCATTCCAGGTGGCCTAGTTTTCCTTGAATAAAGGTGATGAGTCAGTCTTGCATTCACTGATAGTAGCGAAAGATGGTTATCTTTATAGTAGCCAAGGTTGTCCTCACTATTGGTTTGACAACTCAATTAGTAACCAAATATGATTGTCCTCACTATTGCTTTGACAACTCAATTATAATTAGTTTTCTCACTACTTTAAAAATAATCATACAAATTCATTCCACTTTATTATGGAAAATAATCTTTATTATTATAAAAATAAAATAATATTTATTAAAATTTAAATCCCTGAACTTAAATTAAATTTATTTAAAAAATAGATATATTATTATTTCAACCTTCTGCTGTTTATTCCAATGCAAAATCTCAAACGTTATGGGAGCCTCGACTTGAACGGCCAAGCAGTAGAGTTGGGTTTGCTCGGGAAAAAATAATATGGAATTTTTCTTGAATACCGCTTTCGTGACAAAAGAGGTATGCTAGTTGAACAGGATCATTATTAGGATTAGTTGAACAGGATTATTATTAGGATTGTTATTATTATTGTAGTTCTTTCTGACTGGTATCGTTTTATACTGCTGATAATATTAAATTAACGTGTAACCAGAGCTTCTGACATTAGTGGTTGAATTTTGATTTAAAAAGAAAAAAGAGCGGTTTATTCAGTTCTCTTATTTGCCTCGTGTATTTTTCTATAAAGAAAGAAAATGATAACTTGCATGCTAGGAATTCCTAGTCTTAATTTGGAAAGCAGTGCGCCAAACATAGGAAAAAAAACACCACTTTGGCATTCTTAGTTAACACTGCACTGAAACCATGACAATTTGTCCTCTTTTTGTTGCTTTCGATATTAAACTTTTGTACCTTTTGTATTTAAGATACGAGTTTGGTAGTTTAAAAAATTTTCTCATTCAAAATGTGACCGAGCTACTATTCTCTATTCTGGTTGATGTAGGTTTGAAATGTGTTTTTTTGTAGTGGATTATTTCGGAAGGGGTAGGGTAGGTTTATTATTATAAAATTTTAAGTTAAATTTAGAAAGGAGTAGGTTTATTATTACAAATTTTAAGAGAGAGTTTAATGGTTAGAGTAAAAAAGTTTTACATATTAATTTAATATTTATTTTGGTATGATTTTAAAATTAAATTAGTATTATTATTATTATATTTTGGTTTTAATCTATATGAGTGGACATAACTCACCACAAAAGTTTATGGTATTCTAAGTAAAATTTTCAATTTCATTTTTATCTTCCAAAATTTAAATGTTAATATACTTTTTAATAGATAATTTAAATAAAATTTAAATAATATGTTTTCTTAAATATTATAATACAATTTAAAAATAATAATATTGTTTATTCTTTGTATGGTTAGGATGTCAGTCCTAATATTTTCCAAGTATATATATATATATATATATATATATATATATATATATATATATATATATAATTTACATTTTGTTGTTTATCATATTAATTTATCAAGTGTTAGTTATGGATATTTCACTGAAATGATTATTTATAACAATATTTCTTATTATGCATATACTTTACTTTAAATTTCATATAAATGTTGCTACATTAATGTACAAGATACTGAAATGAATGAAGCTAAGCAAATAACCTACCGTTCACAAAATAAACAAGATGTATCCTAATAAAACTCAAGATAGGAAAACCCATCTTCAAGGTGAAGTCTCTTTTTTTCTTAGATATGAAATAAAAAGAAGGAACGCTCACTATGGAATTGCCGTGGACATTGCAGCCTATATGAATGCTAAAAGGCATTCTAATTCCTAAGTTTTTCTTGAATATGCCACTTTTTGGAACAATATTTAATACAATAAGAATTAAACCCCTTCCTATTCTAATGAACAAATATTTGATATGGCCTGCGAGATGATAGATGTAGAGGGTTAGGGTTCAGGTTTTTTTGGCCTCTAACTCTTGATTAGGGTTAAGGTTTTAGACCCTTGAGAATCTTCTTGAAAGTCAACATGGAGTCCACTTGGTATCATAGTAGTTAGCGTGATAGGTCAACTTATAGGAGAAAACTTCCTCATACCAATTCTAAGTGAGTGTATCTTTATGTAGTTGGAAATCTCTTAATAGATTCAATATTGTTAAGGTATTGCGAAATTTGTTCACAAAGTTTTGACATCAAAAATGACAATTTAAAGGCTCAATTAGGATTTGAAATTTTTTCAAAACCAAACCACCAAAGCGGGTTCTACCCATAAAATGGGCTCTATATGCTCATAACTCTAATTTTTCCACCTAGAAAAAACAATAGTAGAAGAAAAACAATTTAAGGATCTAGCTTAAATCATATCTCCACCTTTGGAAAGGATTTTTGGTCCTTAATATGTTTTATTGAAGGAGGTGAGGAAAAAATTCATCTACATTCTCCTTGGAGTGCCATTTGGCCTTGCTTAGAATTTATCCTTTTCAATATAAGTTGCTATAATGTTGAGGAGATTTTTGCTCTACAAGGACCAAAAGTGCGTCGTGAAGGGATTCTATCTTCATAAAAAGGAAATTGTCAAACATGGATAAAATACTATTTCCCTATCCTTTAAATCAAATAACTGAATTTAGAAGTAGATTGACTGAGGATAAAATTCATCAATTCTATTTAGTATGTTCTTTCTCCTTTTGCATGGGATATATCACAACAATCTTTCGGGACCAATATAATGTGATGTCTTTTTAAAATAAAACACCCAAATCTTCATTCCAAATAAATTTACAATTTTAATAAATTAATGCAAATAATTTAACAAATCATTAACTTGCATAATTATGAACTTTGATTCAACCATAAATTTTGTAAAACCTTGTTTTGCTAAACTCCATGTATGTAAATGCCACTATGTAAACCTATGTGAAATTGTGTAAAGAATTATTTGATTAGAGGAATTGAGGAGGGGACATTGATTAGGAGTTATGAACGAGGAAGGGCTTATGAAGGGCCATGTCATAACCAGACACAACACATTAAACCCACGACAATCACCCTGAGTTGAGTTTTTTCTTTTTTCATAGAAAAACACCTGTAAGATTATTCATAATGAATGAAGGAACAAAATTACATTTTTCATATGCTGGACAAATTAGAGAAATTCACCTCTCAACAATGATCTAATTAAGAAAAACTATTTAAAAAACTTACATCAAGAAAAAATCACAATTAAGTGTAAAAGAAATCACTTAACTTCTCTTTTTTTCCTTTCTTGTTTTGCACTTTCTGCCATCCATCAATGCTTGGGTCAACAAAAACCATTACCAACCCACTTCTAGATGCCTTTGTTGACATTTCTTTGTTTGAATCTAAACCCTTAGAAAGATGTGCTCTTTGGTGCCCCACAACCCATAAGATGCCTAGATCTCAACTAAATCAATATCCTTCTGAATTAGAGTTTTAATTTCAATATGAGCTACAACTTCCCCTTTTGCTTGGTTGTCATGTTGAGCCTAAGCATCCACTTCTACTTGGACTAGTTGACTCTTTGTGATTTCTTCTTCTTCTTCATAGAGGTGTGGATCTGGAAATTGCCTTTATTTTGGCTTATGGGCTTTCCTTTTTTTCCTTTTTGGATTATATTTCTCCTGTGGGAATGTGTTATGCAAGTGTCCTATTTGGAAGCATCTTCGACATCTAAAATTCATATTCTCGTAATCTAAAACTTGGGTCCACTAGAAGTTTTTTTATTTCACATGAATATTGTCAAGTAGATATTTCCTAAGTTTTATCTCTACATAAATTATGTCAAAAGTAAATATTCCTTTCTCCATTCTTTCTAGATCTATTTTATTGAATTTTCCAAGAATGTTTTCAATATCCTCTAGGACCTTACTGTGCCAAAAAGGAAGAGGTATATTTGGAAGTCTCACCCATATTAGAATTATAGGGACCAACATAGTTGTAGCATAAAATGTTGGGAACAATGGCATAATGAAGAGACTAGCATTACCCCAAAACCATGGCCCTTCATTCAGGACAAACTCCAGGTCCTTCTGTGTATCAAACTAAACAATGAAGAAGCCTTTGGAACATAAATAGATATCCCGGTTTGGAATCCAAGAAAAAAATCCACTGGAATAATGATTTAATTTTGGGCCAAAAAGCATTAAAATTACAAATAATATCTTTAGATTTGATGGGAAAAGAGAGAGAGTTTACCTATATATTTACTTCCAAGGTTTGTACTTGTTCCATTCACTCTACAATGTAGGGTCTTGGGATGTTTTGGATCTGAGATCCTAGATTTTTTAGGGGTTGTTCAAAAGGGACGGAAGAATTTATTTTCAATTCATCCTTATAGGAAACTGGTCCATTTTGTGTCGTGAATCCTAGTGCTCCTCCACACATCCTCAAGTACAAAACTATGGTTGAGTTGCATATGATGCAATAATCTTTATTGCATAAAGAGTCATCGAATGAATTTCCTTCATCTATCATATGTTGAAAGGTTACAGGGATGCCCCATTTATTCTTTATAATCTATTTTAGAATATTTATAGAGTGTGAGTTTATTATTGACAAAAACAGATGATTTACCATGACACTCTTTATGAAAATCTAGAAAAAATTGGTTCCCACTCTTCCTATGATTCATTCGGCTAAGAAAAGCTAGAGCATTTAACAATTATTGGTGGGAATAACTCCATTTGGTGCATATATAGACGAGCGACCACCAGCCTTGGCACCCCCGATTTTCAGCATGAAGGGGACTCTGGAACATATTAGAAGGGACAAACAAATTGCAACCCTATTAGGCTCAGTCTCCACATCTTCCTCAAGGAAAACCAAAAGAAAAACATTGAATAAATTTTGTCTCCCATAAAATATCTTTGAAACATGTTATTTCTTGTAAAAGAAACCATTATTGATAAGAGGCAACACTACAAATTCGTTCCGTATCTGTTGAGACTAGTAATGAACAGTTGGAGAGAAGAAACCTATCCACCTTGTCTAAAAACTTGAAAGTCCTTTTGGCTATGCCCAAGAATATACTGGTGACTACAACACCAAACCATGGTGCTTCCACACATCATAAAACATGCTCATAAACTGTAATGATGGATGAGAAAAGAATGAAGTAGGAAACCTTAGCTATAAATACAAACTCCATTTTCCTTCCTAGATGCCAATTCAATATATCATTCAACCACCCTAACTCAAGTTACCTATGTTTACAGTTAATAAAAATATGGAGTGGGCACGAAGAGAAAAATGATAACACCCATCATCCTTGAGGGTCGAGGGAGGCTACCTTGGGATGAGGAGAAGAAGGTCAACATGTGAGAGAACTGGGGGATCGAGTGTTTGGTTTAGGATCCAAAGCATAGTAGAGAAGATATGACTGGAAAGAAGCAACATAGAACAACATGGATGGATTCAAGGAAGACATACAAAAGACAAATGATAATTTGTTGAGAATAATGACTTGGACTGGACTCTGTGTGTCTAAGCCTATATGGCTAGTAGGAGGCTCAATGGGGAATTGAACCATTTAGTTTTTGGTCAGTAAGCTAATAAATATTTAAGTTTTTACTGGATAAGTTTTGAAACTATATAGTTCTTGTTGAATTTCTAATAAATCACTTGGGTGTTTGTTGGAAGGACGATAAGCCACTCGATAACTAACCTAAGCCACTTTGTTGTTTGTTGAAATAAACTATAAACCACTAAGTGCTTTCTTGGAAAGCTAATAAACCACTTAGTCCTTGCTAAGTAAGATGATAAACCACCTAGACAATGGGCTACATACTCCCGTAGTGATTTCCTTGAATATCTAGCTGACAAACCACCTATATGGTGGATTCAATCTCGTATAATTATGTGCAAAACCATAGTTGAACATTGGGTGAAGTCTTGCATTATTTTTTTGGAAGCAAAAGGATCAAGGGTATTTATGGTGCTTACTTCTTGAGAACAATTGATAAACCACCTAAATAGTGAATCCTCACCCTGAAGTTTTTGTAAATCCTTAGTGTGAAATTTTTAAAGCCTATAACCCCCTCACCCCTGAGACTCTAGATCTAGCTAAGGGATGGTTAGCTACAAGAGAGGCCATAATGTAGTTGACCTATGGTTGAGTGGAGAGTCAAAGTCCATCCTTCAGTTGCTATCCAATTCAACTCATTCAGATAAGTATAAAAATTATGTGTATTGAGCTTTAGGCAATGATGGCCTTGCTCTGATGATGAATGTTTCTATGGTCATGTCTATTCATATATGGGTGAGGAATATTGTTATTACACCTCCTATTAGCTATCATGAATTTTAAGTTCCACTGGCTTGTAGCACCATGGAGCTACTACTATGTCTATGGATTATTAGTTAAGTGTATGCTAGTAGATGAGTGTTTATATGGTTGTAATGGTAGGCTTATAAACCATGAAATTGGATGGAGGTTGTAACTTTTTAAACAATTTACTTAGTAGTTATTTTCTTGAAGGAAAAATCTAAATGATTCACTCATAAACCACCATAGTGAGACAATGCATATCAAACCCCTGAGAATTGACCATTAGGCTCATTTCACTGATGGAGGCCAAGGTTTAGGCCTTGATTGTCTCATGTAAAAAGTTGGGTGTTTGGGCCAATATCCCCAGTCTTAAGATATTTAGCAAATTGTAACTATGTTCAAATGTACACCGGACATGCACTTGATGTGTGCGCCATATGTGTTTAGGATAGGAATTGAATGTGAACTAAATGTGTGCACAATGTGGACTGGATATGAACCAAGTGTACACTCTAGTCGAGGTTGGATGAGCAATGGAATAGATGGTTTTCACCACACATCAATTATCACCCAATGCCATTTTTAGAGCACTGCGAGGGTAAATGACTAGGTAGTAGAAAATGGACTTGCCCCATTGGGCCCTTTTTGCTGACCTATCAGGGAACGTGGGGTCCATGTGTGACTATCTACCACTTACCACTAATAGCCTCATTATTATTCACATACATAAGATCATCGGTAGGATGGTGAGAGGCGATATTGACCCAAAATGCTCATAATGAGGAATGCCTACAAAACAAAAGGAGAAGGCCCTATGGGTTTTTCCCAAGACAACGTTGTAGTGATCACGAGGAGGGTTTTCTATGTAAGAGATGATAGTGTCAAGGATTTTCACTAGGATGTTGTGGCAGTACCATGTGGACCACATGGGGTTGTCACATGGGTGCAATGTGGTAACCCAATGCTGAGGTGGCATATCCTGATTGGTAAAACTTCAGAAGGGCATAACTTTGAATTGAGGAATTGGATTGAGATAAATTTTATATTGCTGAAAATATCTTGATGAACTAAATTCAATGGTGGCATTAATTTCTATTTTTAACATAATGGAATAAGGTGATTTTTGTGACCCCATCTTCATAATAGACTATGGAGGTTAATTCAAATAATAAGTAACACCTATTACAACTTGATATTGAACAAAGGCATAGAAGGGCATGTTCCAAAGTGGTATCAAAACTTAATTTTTTTAACTATGGTCAATTTCCACCTTGGATAGCTTAGATGACTAGGATGATGCTTGCATTAAATTCCTCTTTTTGAGAAGACTGAAATCAACCTAAATATCACCCTATATGTACAAGAGGAAGTTGATTTTTGAATTATTTTTATTCACTCATGTATAATGGAATGGGTAGGCCTTAAGTGCATGTGAAATTGTTTAGGTCGGCCTCAACCCCAAGTGGACCCTCATGGAAGCCTATAAATAGAAGAGACCTCAAGCAAATTTCCACACATTCATCAAGCCATCTTCTACTCTTCTCTTCTATCTTGGTTCACATAGGTCTAATGGATGAAGTTCGCACAAGGGTCCGAAATCACAAGGGAGAAGCTCTCATGGATCTAGGGTTTCTGGTTCTCGAACACGTGAACATAACTAAACCTTTTTGTCCCTTAACGCACGCACCAAGTAGCTAAGGGAGAGTCCAAAAAGTCTCAGATGCTCACATAGAGGCATGAAGGGAGTCTCCAGGGCCTCAGAGTTAGATCAGACAATGTTAGTCTTCACACACTCACATAGAGAGGTCAAGGAAGCATCTAGGCAGTCCTAGATGCATGCTCAATAAATGGAAGAGAGTGTCTAGGGGTTTGGAGCAGATATGTGTGATTTTGACCCTGGATGCACGCATACAATCTTCCTAAGAGCATTTGGGCAGATACAGACTCCTTCACACAATGGATGAGGGAGCATCTAGGGAGTTTCAAACACTCGTAGTCAGTCTTGATAGGAGTGTGCTAGATTTTGATCTAAGGTTTGGCAGTTTCTTTCAATTGGCTTCAGTGATCTAATGGATTAAGGGCTTTTCTCTGCCATTCTATAGATTTGCAATTTGTTTCTATAAATCTCTACTGCAAATTTATGTATTAGGTTCATTGTACTCTATGTTGAAAACTTTTTATGACGATCTAATGAAGAAGAAGATTTGAAATGGTTTTTCCCCTTGTGGGGTTTTCCCCTAGTCTTGGACCCAGCTATTGTCTCTTATGGTTGTGCTATTGACTTCTTTGTCATTACATACATTGTTCTATCTCCAGTTACAATTTATTATTGGTTACATTACTAATAATTGGATGCATTGTTAATGAAGAAGTAAATTGAGATAATGCAATTGATACAACATAAAACAATAATAAAAATTAACATGGTATCTAAGTTGAGGTGAAGGAAAAACCCGAAAGAAGACAAAAATTGAAGACCCTTATTAGAAAGAAGTTTTCCTAGTCAAGGTCAAGATGTATATCTTTCATTAGAGGAAATTTTAGCCTAAAAGTGCCAATGGAATTTTCATGTATTTTCCATGTCATAATATGTAAACCAATCAAAATCTTTTAAAGGTATATGTAAATATTTTGGAGGGAAAAGAAGAGAACATATATTTTTTTAATTGTACTTTTAACTTATCTCATTATAGGCTTACTCAAATTTCAAGTGTAGACACTCATTAGATGCGGAATTAAATTCCACATCCAACGAGTACCCCTTATGTATACCTTTGAGAAGACCCACATTGATAAAAAATCATAGATACATTAAAAAAATGCTTTCAACATGTTTTTTTAATGTATCTGTGATTTTTATCAATGTGGGTCTTCTCAAAAGTATTAATAATGGGTACTCATTGGATGTGAAATTTAATTCGCATCCAATGAGTGTCTACACTTGAAATTTGAGTAAACCTATAAGGAGATAAGCCAAAAATAAAATTTAAAAAGTAATTTTCTTCTTTTCCCTCCAAAATTCATAAGTATTATTTTATTATTTAACTATTATTTTATTATTTTTCCTTAGGAGGCCACTTTTAGGCTAACATTTCCTCTAATGACCTTCAAGGAGCATGAAAAGTTGGGTGATGCATCAAACTTTACTGCATGGAAAGTCAGGTTGGAGATCATAGCCAACAACAATGATGTGATGGAATACATGCAAGGAGGGATGTCCAAGCCTCCAAAAAATGCTTTCACTTCCCTAAAAAACAAGTACAAGAAAGGTGAGTCCAAAGCAAACAAAATTATAGCTGATGGTTTACAAAGATCGTTTACTTGGATATGTTGGGAATTTAAGAAAGTCTAAAGACATGTATGACAAGATAGTCGGCGTGTATGAAATCAACAGTTTGAATGAGATCATCACCTTGAAAGATCAACTCAAGGAAACAAAGATGAATAAAGGAGAAGCTGTTAAATCCTACATTATGAGGATTTATCACCTTAGAGATCAATTGCAGAGAGTTGGAGAAAATGTGGATGACACGGAACTTGTAGTTGTCACTCTTAGAGGTCTCCTTCCTATTTGGCAAACCTTCATTACTACAGTAAGAAACAACAATGTCCTTCCACCATTTCATGAAATTGTTGGGAAACTCACTCAAGAAGAATCAAGGATGATAGCTAGATGAAGGATTCAAAATCGTGAAGAGGGAGAGCCCACTGCATATATCACTCATGAAAGAAAAAGGGAAAAGGAAGTCCATCAAGGAAGCCTCATTCTCAAAATGAAAAATGAAGGATTGACATATTGTTATCTCATATTTAATTTTATAATTTCCACAAGAAAGGTTAATATGCATGAGACAGTCCCGAGGAATGAAAAAGGACATGTTACAACACTAGTAGCAACAACAATAATAAAAGAGGAAAAGACAATCAAATGAATAACCGCGATAGAAGATATGAAAGAACAAGAAGAGATTCCTCAAATGACCGTGAAGAAGATCATCCTCCTCGAAAGAAGTAAAGAGCTCCCAGGTAGGAAAGTAATGCTGTAAAAAAATATTAATACATTCTTATTTCCACCCTTACTAGTTCTTCTCCACCGGATTCGTGGGATAGTTGGTTGGTTGATAGCACGGCCACTCATCATTTCTCTGGATACAAGCAAGTCCTCTCTAATCTGGTAGAGAGGGAGACTAAGCTGAAGATCATTCTTGGAGACAACTCCAGTCGTCCCGTGAAAGGCTTTGGGTTCGTCAAATTTCAATTGAATTATGGGGAATTAATTCTGCTACATATGTTATGCATGCACCGAGATTAATGAAGAATTTGGTATCTATATCTGCATTGGAACATAAAGGGATGAGGGTTTCCTTCATGAAATGAAAATTTTTGACTTGGTCTATTGATTCACCTATGAGAAATGCATTCACATTAGGATCAAGATTTGAAGGACTCTATAGAGTCACTGGAAGACCACTTCTAGCATTGGTTCATAATACCAATCATTTGAGTGAGGTGTGGCACCGCAGACTGACTCATCTAAAGGGTTTCACTGCTTACTCTATCACGAATGACTCTTCACTATGGCTTAACTTCTCAATTTCTTATCAGCGGCTTTCTAATTGCTCGATGCCAGACAAGTTTCTTGATCACTAAATGACAGACAACCTTGATGACATACATGTTTCTTGATCGCTCGAAGGAAGACATGCTTCTTACTTACTCAACTTCTTACTCTATGGGTGGACAAAGTTTAAAAAAAAAATAACCTCACGACCCTCACAACTTAGCACTCTAATACCACTTGTTGGTATTTTGAGCCCATTAGCATTTAGTTAAGAAAGAAATGTATAAAGAATAGAAATTGAATTACACAAACTAACACAAAAATTTACATGGTAAAACCTTCACATTATGTAAAGAAACCTCTAAGGGGCAAGGGATTGGAATTCTTATTGCTCCAAAGTCAAAAATGACTCTCCAAGTTACATCAAGCCTCTCAGTAAATCATCATTTTAATACAAAGACTTGGTTACATAACTCCCTATAGTTTCACAATTGGGTGAACAGAAAAACTAAATTCACTCATAGAATTACATCATTAATTGTTACCATTGGTTAACAATTTATGTGGTTGCACTCATTTCAGCTAGTTATTTTTCCTCTATAGAAAACATATCAAGAAAAGTATTGGTGGATGACAATGTTGTAAATTATTTGAAAATCAAATCCAGGAGATGCTTTTGCCTATTGGTTGATGGTATTCTTGTAAACTCTTTAAAAATTCAAGAATGCTTTTGGGTATTGGTGGATGGTATTCTTGTAAACTCTTTAAAAATTCAAGAATGCTTTTGGGTATTAATGGTGGATAGTATTCTTATAACCTCTTTTCCGCCAATGTTTTTGCTTCATAAAAATCCTATTGAAAAAATTCAAAGAATGTGGATGGGATTGTGTAGAAACTTGATAAATTTGATGCTCTAATTAATTCTAATTAATGAAATGCTTAATAATATTGAGCTAACTTTTTAAACCACCATAGCTAACAATCTCAGCTGCTATTTCAGCTCTGTTCAAAATAATGGAGAGCACAATATTATCCTATAAAATTATACGAGTACATGATCAGAACGAGATGCTTGTTTGTTACAGGCTCTCTTTTGGAGAAAAATTTGACCATACAGATCAGGAGATGATAGAACATCTACAAGGAAAGGTTGGCGTTGATAATTCCGCCCCTCATCATTTGATTTACGAGCTTATTTCTAGACAGCCGGCGATGAGAGCAGCGAAGGGAAACAAGATGGCATAAGACTGTTAAAATGAGAAAAGTGCTGGTTAGCACAAGATGGCACAAGACTGTTAAAATGAGAAAAGTGCTGGTTAGTGGCAAGCAGAAGGGCTGCAAATAATTTTTTTTTTTTAAAGTACTGTACATTAATTTTTTTGGGGAAGCACAAAAAACCCGAGACAAGCAACTCTAACGCTGCAAACGTCAGTCATAACATTATTAATCTTGTCAAAATATTTTCTACATAATTTAAAGAAAAAGTCAATCTATGAAAGGTGCTGTATTCTAAACGTTATCTAGGTTCAATAAATTTTTTTAATATATATTGATAATTTTAAATTCGTTTATTTAAAAATATATTTAAAATAATAGTAAGTTATATAATAAATTAAAATTAAAATAATAAAAATAATTAATCTACGAAATGATATCTAATTTATCATTCTAAAGATTTAATAAGCAATATTTTTATATTAATATGATTACCCATATGAATTGATATTTAGCTAATTTTAACATTATGATATCTGTATGGTTGGATAACATTTTAATATTGTGTATTATTTTATGTTTGGAAAATGAAATAATATAGATTATCAATTTATTTTGTACAAAATTTTATTTCTACAATTGTAACTGTTATATTATTAATATTATATTTTTTTTGGCTTAACCTATAAGGATTTGAATATTTAATCTTATGTTTTATATCATATATATATATTTCTCCAAGTTATATGTGTTTTCCAGAGATTATAGGAGAGTTGGAGTGTGGCTTGGGAAATCATGTAGTAAGGGTATATAAGCCATTAAAATCACCGAGGGATAGGCCACACCAACCCTTAACATGGCTAGATTTTTGCCATAGAGTTTCAAACAGGTGATCTTTACATCACTGAGTGACTTTAACAGTGCACCCCATCACCGTCTACTGAGTGACTTTAACAGTGCACCCCATCATAGTCTATTCTAGGCCCTGTGAGCTTTTATATCATACTTGATAGCACAAATATAAAATTATTTTTTCTACTTAGTTTAATTGTAATATGTATATAATTTTTTATTTTTGATATTTTTTAGGCATTTTGTGCTATCCAAAAGTAATAAAAAGGTTCATAACCAAAGCTCTAAGGTAGGATGACCCAAAATAGCAATAGCATAGTTATGTGACCACCATCTAAACAACACTCAAACCAACTAAAAATGATACATAAAATGAACATATTCAAGGCTAAAAATATAAATAATAGTAACATGTCCTTTAAAGAAAAGGAGAATATTAATTATTACATGTTAGTGAAGAGACAAATAATTCTTAAAATTCTCTGTCCCTTTTATGGAGAAATTCTCCCTCATTAAAATCTTATGAAATTAACATGCTTACACCAATGAAAAATGCATCATTCGATAGAATATCAAGATTATTGTTTAGTTCACAAAAAATATGCTAAAACTTGACACTCTAAAATACTAATGAGATTGTGTTCCATTGTTGCATTATATGAAATATACCCACATTAATCACCTCATGATCAATGATCCATTTAATTATTAACTTATGGAAATAAGTCAATGACACATTTAAAAAAAAACATAATGCATTGAATTCAACCTCAATGTTAAAACAATGGCTTAAATTTGCTTTCCTGGAGTTGTATTCAAAGTCCAAGAGATACAAAACAAAACCCAACTGCCATGATTAGTCCCCTTCAAAAACGCTCCAATATATCACTTTATTCAGATAGTTCTTGGATTTATATTAAGATATAAGTGCTCAAGCATTGTAATACTTTGAAGGTAGGCTAAAGAGAATCTTTAAAGAGACTAACATTGTGCATTTGCCAAATTGCCTAAGTAATTAAAATAAATAAGACACAATATTTTTACTAATCCCTTAATGAAGTAAGCTTGAAAACAATTAATAAATTGTTTTCTATCCATAAGTGATTCTCTTAAATCTATACTTCAATCCCAAGCCAAACTTGTTTTGTAAATGGATATTCTTAAAATAAATAAACATTTGATTCACTATTTTTCTTACATAAGCCAGAAATAATAGGCTCAATTTTTAAAATCCTATTTCATGTTGAGGCTCATTCTCTAATACTTAACATAAAAATATACTTATTCTTTTTTACTTAACTTAAAAAACATACTCTTTAATTCAATAATTTCTTGACTTTCCAAAAACCTTTTTTTTCTTAAAATTAACTTCTCACTTTTACTAAACTTTTTCAACCACTCTCAACTGACTTGGACTTGTTATTTGGAATCAAAAGATAGATGTATACTGAACCCATGTAGATTAAAGAACCTCACCTTCAGATGAGTGTATATGTGCATTCACCATTTCAGCAGTAAATAATTGGCCGTGCTAATGCTAGTCTGCATCCAAATAGACAAATCGTGAATTTCTTACTTAATTGATATTTTCTAACATCGATAGTTGCAAAATTAAAAAAACAAATTATTAAAGAGTATTGATTTGGAATATAAATGTGTTGCAAAATGTTTTTATTTAAAGGGATGGTTAAAGAGTCTGGATCTCTCTGCGAAACTTGAAGCAAGACAGATAAACTGCTATTGAAGAAGGTTTCATTCAAAAAGGGAAAAAAAAAACCCAACGTAGCCTTTACTATTTCTTGTAACATACAACAACGCTTACGTAACAGTCGTGTTCGGCATGGAGTCGATAGTCAGAGAGCCCTGAAAACACCCGTTGCACTACTAGTTTTGGCGATGGACTAGTTGAGTTGCATTGCAATAAAAGTATCCAAGTTAGTTGAACTTTGTAATGATAATAATAATATTATTATATTATTATTATGGCTGGTGGGTAGACACAATAATAATATTATGGTTATATTAAATATTAAATAGTTGGTATATATAAATAAGCATTAATTAATAGGTATTGATTAAAATATATTAATTCATAATAGAATTTGATTAAGATATTATTAAATTGAGAAAAAAATCATAAAAAATAATTAATTTTAATTTATTATACCTATTGTAAGCATGGTACTATTTATTCAAGTTTTTTTTTTTTTTACAGTTGATTTGTTTGACTTTGACCAAAAAATTATATCCTTTATTTATAGTTTAATATTGGGAATTCAATTTCAGTTATTTATTATTATTATTGTTATTTATTTGTAAGATTATTGGTTGAGATCTTATTACGGGCTCTTTAGTAACTTCTATTTCTCTTAGTTACTAATTTTTTGTTTTTAATTTTTTAGTTTTATTTTTTTCCTATTATTTTTACTTTTTTTCCATATTTTCAATTTAAAATGACTTTTATATATATATATATATATATATATATATATATATATATATATATATATATATATTTATTTATTTATTTATTTGTGTGTTAATATAAACAATATTAGCTAATCATATTTTTAACTTTTTTGTGATTTCATTTAACAATACAACATTTTATTAATTGTTTTATTTTTTGTGATGAAATTTTTGGCTTTATTAGTTTTTAGTTTACTTAAATGATATTTGAGCTAGGCAGCAAGTACTAGCTACTATGTAGTGCTTGTTTTATTTTATTAGTGACTTTTGTTTCTTAAAAACTTGTCTTCATTTAATTTAAGGAAACATGTTATTGGTCCAAGACCATATGGAAGAGTGAAAGTTTGTCTCCCTAAAGACCACCAGCAAGTGATTCCGAGTTGCTTGGTTTTCCTTAAATAACTGCAATCAGTCAGTTTGCATTCACAGATAGCAGCAAAAAATAATTATCTCACTATTAATTTGACAACTCAAGTATAATTAAATTTCGCACTACATAAAATATCTCTATTATTATAAGATAAAATAATATTTATTAAAATTTTAATAGCTACCTATCTCAATTAAATTTATTTAAAAAATAGATATATTATTATTTCAACCTAATGCTCCTAATTCCAATGCAAAATTACTCCGTTAGGGAGCCTCGACTTGAACGAAGAAGTAGAGTTGGGCTTACACTTTGAAGGAAAAAATTATGCGGAAATCTTTTTGAATACGGCTTCCGTGACAAAAGAGGTATGCTAGTTGAATATGATTAGTATTGGAAATTAATATAAATATTATGATAAAATTTGGTTGAATTTTTTGAAAATTCAAATTATAGTGCTTAAATTCTAAGGTTTAAAATATTTAAAATTTTTGATATTGTTGAATTTATTTTCATTAAAATTTAAATATTTAAATTTTTTTATTTTTGATTTTTATTTTTTTTTTTAAATATGTTATTAGATGAATTTGTCACATTTTTAGATGGTGCTTTACAAATTATATATTGGTTATAGGGCAGTTATTCCTCGCGGGACATGATCAATAATTAAATATATTAGCACAACCATATTTATTAAGGGAAATATGGTTGATATAAGCCAATAGGCTTATATCAACCACATTAATAATTATTATGGGTATTTAGGATTATTAATAACTATATAAGATTATTAATAATATTAGATTATGATTATAATAATATAGGCAAGAATTAAATCAACTCATAATATAAGAAGTTATATGGACTGGTCCCCATATATATATATATATATATAGATATATATATATATATATAGATATATATATATATATATAGATATATATATATATATATATATATATATATATATATATATATATATATATTACTAATGCAAATAAATTGCAATTGCAAAAGAGTAGCATACATCTTATTACCATAGGAATCATTGATTCTCGATTCCGATGAGTAGCGACGACCCGAAACACATTTATATTTTGTTGTAAAGTCCCGGTGGTCCACAGTTATGTTTATCTACATATATAAAGATTGCTGATTGTGATTAATGGTGGAGGACCCAAAACATATTTACGTTCTATTTAAAAGTCCGGTGGGTCCGTAAGGCCTTGGTAAATATGTTGGTGCATTCAATCATTGCCGATTGCAATATGGGTAAGCCGGACCTGAAATATATTTACGATGTGTTTAAAGGCCCAACGGGTCCATAAGGCCTTGGTAAATATGTTGGTGCATTCAATGATTCAAGATTGCGATATGGGTAAGCCGGACCCGAAACATATTTACGCTATGTTTTAATAGCCCGACGGCTCCGTAAAACATTGAATATGTATGCTGGTGCATTCAATGATCAGTGATCACGGGCCGGACCCAAAAGGTATATTCATTATGGTTGTAAGTCCTTTTAGGTCCGGCAGGTCGAAAAGTCTTCTTATGATTGCACATTTTATATATTTCAATTATAAAGAGATTATAATAGAAATGATTGCCAATTGCAATATGGGTAGGCTGGACCTGAAAGCCTATGTATTATGTTTCATGACTGTGGAGAGTCCATCATATCAACGATATAATGTATATATATATGGGAAAACACCGATTTCCGATTGTGCTATGGGTAAGCCGGACCCAAAACATATTTACGTTATGCTTTAACAACTCGACGACTTTGTAAAATGTTGAATAAGTATGTTGATGTATTCAA
Organism: Pinus tabuliformis; assembly: GCA_031772625.1. NCBI lineage: Eukaryota > Viridiplantae > Streptophyta > Pinopsida > Pinales > Pinaceae > Pinus > Pinus tabuliformis. The sequence continues at coordinate 1,288,588,603 of CM062820.1, read as the reverse complement.
TGATTAGCGATTGCGATTTGTGATCGCGGGCCAAACCCGAAAGGTATATTCATTATGGTTATAAGTCTCGTTAGGTTCGGCAGGTCGAAAAGTATTTTTATGATTGCGCTTTTTATATATTTCAATTATAAAGACATTATAATAGAAATGATTGCCAATTGCGATATGGGTAGGCCGGACCTGAAATCCTATGTATTATGTTTGATGACTGTGATGGGTCTATCATATCAATGATATAATATATATATATGGGGAAACGCTGATTGTTGATTGTGATATGCGTAGGCCGCACCTAAAAGCCTATTTATTACGTTTGATGACTGTGGCGGGTCCGTCATATCAACGATATATATATATATATATATATATATATATATGGGGAAACACTGATTGTTGATTGTGATATGCGTAGGCCAGACGTGAAAGCCTATCTATTACGTTCCATGACTATGGTGGGTTCGTCATATCAACAATATAATGTATATATATATATGGGGAAATTCTGATTGCCGATTGTGATGAGGAGTATGCCTCGATAGTTGTGCTAATAGTATTAAAAGTGGGAAAATACCCCAAGGGTTTATGAACCCAAGGCTTTATAAATACTACACACACTAAAATAAACATCATTTGTTTTGATGGTGAGACAATTCTTGTCACAATGCGACATTCAACCATGATTGACCATGTTTGGCTGTGATTGCCAATGGTTTACAATGATTGATATTATAAACCAAATGGAAAAATGAACCCAAGGGATTGATATCATAAACCCAAATGAATAATAAACCCAAGGGATTAATGCTAAAACTGCAATGAACAATAAACCCAAGGGATTAATACTAAAATCCCAAGGGATTATAAACCCAAGGGAATAATAAACCCAAGGTATTGATATAATAAACCCAAAGGAATAATAAACCCAAGGGATTATTATTTATTTTCATGGTGAGACAATCGTTGTCACAATGTGACATTGAACCATGGTTGGCTATGATTGAAAATGGTTTACCATGATCGATATTATAAACCGAAGGGAATAATAAACCGAAGGGATTGTTACTATAAACCTAAAGGAATAATAAACCAAGGGATCAATACTAAAACCCCAATGATTTATGAACCCAAGTAAATAATATTAAACCCATGGGACTAATATTATAAGCCCGACATTGTTAAACCCAAATATAAACACTACAAACACTAAAATAAATATGGTTTATTTTGATGCTAAGTCAATCTCTGTCAAAATGAGACATTCTACCAAGGGACTAATATTATAAAACCAACATTGGTAAACCCAAATATAAATACCACAAACACTAAAATAAACATGGTTTATTTTGATGGTGAGACAATTCTTGTCACAATACGACATTCAACCATGATTGACCATATTTGGCTATGATTGACAATGGTTTACAATGATTGATATTATAAACGAAACACAATAATGAACCCAAGGGATTGATTATATAAACCCAAACGAACAATAAACCCAAGGGATTAATACTAAAACTCCAATGAACAATAAACCCAAGGGATTAATACTAAAAGCCCAAGGGATTATAAACCCAAGGGAATAATAAACCCAAGGTACTGATATAATAAACCCAAAGGAATAATAAATCCAAGGGGCAATGGTTTACAATTACTGATACTATAAACCAAACGGAATAATGAACCCAAAGGATTAATATCATAAACCCAAATGAACAATAAACCCAAGTAATTAATACTAAAACCCCAATGAACAATAAACACAAGGGAGTAATACTAAAAGTCCAATGTATTATAAACCGAAGGGAATAATAAACCCAAGGTATTGCTATAATAAGCCCAAAGGAATAATAAACCCAAGGGGCAATGGTTTACAATGATTGGTATTATAAACCAAATGGAAGAACGAACCCAAGGGATTGATATCATAAACCCAAACGAACAATAAACCCAAGGGATTAATACTAAGACCCCAGTGAACAATAAAACCAAGGGATTAATACTAAAATCCAAAGGGATTATAAACCCAAGGGAATAATAAACTCAAGGTATTGATATAATAAACCCAAGGGGCAATGGTTTACAATGATTAATATTATAAACCAAACAGAATAATGAACCCAAGGGATTGATATCATAATCCCAAATGAACAATAAACCCAAGGCGTTAATACTGAAACCCCAATAAACAATAAATCGAAGGGATTAATACTAAAAGCCCAAGGGATTATAAACCCAAGGGAATAATAAACCAAGGTATTGAAATAATAAACCCAAAGGAATAGTAAACCTAAGGGGCAATGGTTTACAATGATTAATATTATAAACCAAATGGAATAATGAACCCAAGGGATTGCTATCATAAACCCAAATGAACAATAAACCCAAGGCATTAATACTAAAACCCCAACGAACAATAAACCCAAGGGATTAATTCTAAAATCCCAAGGGAATAATAAGCCCAAGGTATTGATATAATAAACCCAATAGAATAATAAACCCAAGGGGCAATGGTTTATAATGAATTATATTATAAACCAAACAGAGTAATGAACCCAAGGGATTGATATCATAAACCCAAATGAATAATAAACCCAAGGGATTAATACTAAAACCTAAATGAACAATAAACCCAAGGGATTAATACTAAAAGCCCAAGGGATTATAAACCCAAGGGAATAACAAACCCAAGGTATTGATATAATAAACCCCAAGGGCCAATGGTTTACAATGATTGATATTATAAACGAAATGGAATAATGAACCCAAGGGATTGATATCATAAACCCAAATGAACAATAAACCCAAGGGATTAGTATTAAAATCCCAAGGTATTATAAACCCAAGGGAATAATAAACCCAAGGTATTGCTATAATAAACCCAAAGGAATAATAAACCCAAGGGGAAATGGTTTACAATGATTGATATTATAAACCAAATGGAACAATGAACCCAAGTGATTGATATCATAAACCCAAGGGATTAATACTAAAACCCCAATGAATAATAAACCCAAGGGATTAATACTAAAAGCCCAAGGAATTATAAACCCAAGGTATTGATATAGTAAACCGAAAGGAATAATAAACCCAAGGGGCAATGGTTTACAATGACTGATATTATAAACCAAATGGAATAATGAACCCAAGGGATTGATATCATAAACCCAAATGAACAATAAACCCAAGGGAACAATATTAAACCGGAGGGCCTAATACTATACACCCAACAACATTGAACCATGGGACTAATATTATAAACCCAACATTGGTAAACCAAAATATAAATACTACAAACACTAAAATAAACATGGTTTATTTTGATGGTGAGACAATTCTTGTCACAATGCAACATTCAACCATAATTGATCACATTTGTCTATGATCGGCAATGGTTTACAATGATCGATATTATAAACCAAATGAAATAATGAACCAAAGAGATTGATATTATAAACCCAAACAATAAACCCAAGGGATTAATACTAAAACCCCAATGAACAACAAACCGTAGGGATTAATACTAAAAGCCCAAGGGATTATGAACCCAATGGAATAATATTAAACCAAAGGGCCTAATACTATAAACCCAACAATGGTAGACCCAAATGTAAATACTACAGTGATTGATATTATAAAAGAAATGAAATAATGAACCCAAGGGATTGGTATTATAAACCCAAATGAATAATAAACCCAAGGGATTAATACTAAAACCCCAATTGACAAATGCATTCAAGGGATTAATACTAAAATGCCAAGGGATTATGAAACCAATGGGACAATATTAAACCAAAGGGCCTAATACTATAAACCCAACAATGGTAAACCCAAATGTAAATACTACAAACATCAAAATAAACACGATTTAGATTGATGGTGAGACAATCATTGTCAGAATGCGAGAATCAACCATGGTTTACCATGGCCGATATTATAAACCTAGGGGAATAAAAAACCCTTGGGATTAATATCAAAAACCAAAAGGAATAATAAAACGAAGCGATCAATACTAAGACCCCAAGGGATTATGAACCCAAGGGAATAGTATTAAATCCAAGGGAATAATATTATAAACATTAAAATGAACATGATCGACCATCATTGATTTACATATTGAGACAATTCCTATCACAATTCCATGTTGGGCCATGGTCAACATTATAATAAACCATGTTTGACTCGAAAATAATAAACCCAGGCGATTGATATTATAAACCCAAGGGATTAATACTAAAACCCCAAGTGATTATGAACCTAAGGCAATATTATTAAAAAAATGGACTAATAATATAAACCCAAGGGAATAATGAACCCAACGGATTGATATAATAAATCCAAACGAATAATAAACCCAAGGGATTAACAATAAAACCAATAATTTGATATTATAAACCATTGGGAATTAATAAACACAATGGAAAAATATTAGAGAAACCTGTTGTGCTATACGACAACCCTCCCCATTTCTTACATAAGCCAGAAATAATGGGCTCAATTTTTTTTCCCTAAATCCTATTTCATGTTGAGGCTCATTCTCTAATACTTAACATAAAAATATACTTATTCTTTTTTACTTAACTTAAAAAACATACTCTTTAATTCAATAATTTCTTGACTTTCCAAAAACCTTTTTTTTCTTAAAATTAACTTCTCACTTTTACTAAACTTTTTCAACCACTCTCAACTGACTTGGACTTGTTATTTGGAATCAAAAGATAGATGTATACTGAACCCATGTAGATTAAAGAACCTCACCTTCAGATGAGTGTATATGTGCATTCACCATTTCAGCAGTGAATAATTGGCCGTGCTAATGCTAGTCTGCATCCAAATAGACAAATCGTGAATTTCTTACTTAATTGATATTTTCTAACATCGATAGTTGCAAAATTAAAAAAACAAATTATTAAAGAGTATTGATTTGGAATATAAATGTGTTGCAAAATGTTTTTATTTAAAGGGATTGTTAAAGAGTCTGGATCTCTCTGCGAAACTTGAAGCAAGACAGATAAACTGCTATTGAAGAAGGTTTCATTCAAAAAGGGAAAAAAAAAACCCAACGTAGCCTTTACTATTTCTTGTAACATACAACAACGCTTACGTAACAGTCGTGTTCGGCATGGAGTCGATAGTCAGAGAGCCCTGAAAACATCCGTTGCACTACTAGTTTTGGCGATGGACTAGTTGAGTTGCATTGCAATAAAAGTATCCAAGTTAGTTGAACTTTGTAATGATAATAATAATATTATTATATTATTATTATTATGGCTGGTGGGTAGACACAATAATAATATTATGGTTATATTAAATATTAAATAGTTGGTATATATAAATAAGCATTAATTAATAGGTATTGATTAAAATATATTAATTCATAATAGACTTTGATTAAGATATTATTAAATTGAGAAAAAAATCATAAAAAATAATTAATTTTAATTTATTATACCTATTGTAAGCATGGTACTATTTATTCAAGTTTTTTTTTTTTTACAGTTGATTTGTTTGACTTTGACCAAAAAATTATATCCTTTATTCATAGTTTAATATTGGGAATTCAATTTCAGTTATTTATTATTATTATTATTATTTATTTGTAAGATTATTGGTTGAGATCCTATTACGGGCTCTTTAGTAACTTCTATTTCTGTTAGTTACTAATTTTTTGTTTTTAGTTTTATTTTTTTCCTATTATTTTTACTTTTTCTCCATATTTTCAATTTAAAATGACATATATATATATTTATTTGTGTGTTAATATAAACAATATTAGCTAATCATATTTTTAACTTTTTTGTGATCTCATTTAACAATACAACATTTTATTAATTGTTTTATTTTTTGTGATGAAATTTTTGGCTTTATTAGTTTTTAGTTTACTTAAATGATATTTGAGCTAGGCAGCAAGTACTAGCTACTATGTAGTGCTTGTTTTATTTTATTAGTGACTTTTGTTTCTTAAAAACTTGTCTTCATTTAATTTAAGGAAACATGTTATTGGTCCAAGACCATATGGAAGAGTGAAAGTTTGTCTCCCTAAAGACCACCAGCAAGTGATTCCGAGTTGCTTGGTTTTCCTTAAATAACTGCAATCAGTCAGTTTGCATTCATAGATAGCAGCAAAAAATAATTATCTCACTATTAATTTGACAACTCAAGTATAATTAAATTTCGCACTACATAAAATATCTCTATTATTATAAGATAAAATAATATTTATTAAAATTTTAATAGCTACCTATCTCAATTAAATTTATTTAAAAAATAGATATATTATTATTTCAACCTAATGCTCCTAATTCCAATGCAAAATTACTCCGTTAGGGAGCCTCGACTTGAACGAAGAAGTAGAGTTGGGCTTACACTTTGAAGGAAAAAGTTATGCGGAAATCTTTTTGAATACGGCTTCCGTGACAAAAGAGGTATGCTAGTTGAATATGATTAGTATTGGAAGTTAATAGAAATATTATGATAAAATTTGGTTGAATTTTTTGAAAATTCAAATTATAGTGCTTAAATTCTAAGGTTTAAAATATTTAAAATTTTTGATATAGTTGAATTTATTTTCATTAAAATTTAAATATTTAAATTTTTTTATTTTTGATTTTTTTTTTTTTTTTTAAATATGTTATTAGATGAATTTGTCACATTTTTAGATGGTGCTTTACAAATTATATATTGGTTATAGGGCAGTTATTCCTCGCGGGACATGATCAATAATTAAATATATTAGCACAACCATATTTATTAAGGTAAATATGGTTGATATAAGCCAATAGACTTATATCAACCACATTAATAATTGTTATGGGTATTTAGGATTATTAATAACTATATAAGATTATTAATAACTATATAAATATTATATCAATATTATAATAATTATATAAACTCCTAATATATATTAATTAATAATAAGAATTGTTCATAATCATATTAAATTATTTTTATATTATTTAAATAACATATTAATATAAAAAAATAATAACAATTAAATTATAATAATAATAATAATAATAATAATAATAATATTTTTTTATTATACTATCATAATAATATTATATTATTATAATAAGAACGATAAAGATCAATTATTTATTATTTATGATAATTAATAACTATACAAATAATAGCAACTATATTCTTATATTCTTATATATTTATGATTATTATATTAATATTATTATAATAATATAAACTCATAATAATATTAGTAATTTTAATATTTATCTTAGCGTTTGTATACATAGGATTAATTATTATCAGTATTTAGGATTATTAATAACTATATAAGATTATTAATAATATTAGATTATGATTATATTATTTAAATATCTAATAATATAAAATTATAAAAAAATTAATAATAATAATTGATTATAATATTATAATAATATAGGCAAGAATTAAATCAACTCATAATATAAGAAGTTATATGGACTGGTCCCCATATATATATATATATATATATATATTACTAATGCAAATAAATTGCAATTGCAAAAGAGTAGCATACATCTTATTATCATAGGAATCATTGATTCCCGATTGCGATGAGTAGCGACGAACCGAAACACATTTATATTTTGTTGTAAAGTCCCGGTGGTCCACAGTTATGTTTATCTACATACATAAAGATTGCCGATTGTGATTAATGGTGGAGGACCCAAAACATATTTACGTTCTATTTAAAAGTCCGGTGGGTCCGTAAGGCCTTGGCAAATATGTTGGTGCATTCAATCATTGCCGATTGCAATATGGGTAAGCCGAACCTGAAATATATTTACGATGTGTTTAAAGGCCCAACGAGCCCATAAGGCCTTGGTAAATATGTTAGTGCATTCAATGATTCCAGATTGCGATATGGGTAAGCCAGACCCGAAACATATTTACGCTATGTTTTAATAGCCCGACGGCTCCGTAAAACATTGAATATGTATGTTGGTGCATTCAATGATCAGCGATCACGGGCCGGACCCAAAAGGTATATTCATTATGGTTGTAAGTCCTTTTAGGTCCGGCAGGTCGAAAAGTCTTCTTATGATTACACATTTTATATATTTCAATTATAAAGAGATTATAATAGAAATGATTGCCAATTGCAATATGGGTAGGCTGGACCTGAAAGCCTATGTATTATGTTTCATGACTGTGGAGAGTCCATCATATCAACGATATAATGTATATATATATGGGAAAACACCGATTTCCGATTGTGATATGGGTAAGCCGGACCCGAAACATATTTACGTTATGCTTTAATAGCTCGGCGACTTTGTAAAATGTTGAATAAGTATGTTGATGTATTCAATGATTAGCGATTGCGATTTGTGATCGCGGGCCAGACCTGAAAGGTATATTCATTATGGTTATAAGTCTCGTTAGGTTCGGCAGGTCGAAAAGTATTTTTATGATTGCACTTTTTATATATTTCAATTATAAAGACATTATAATAGAAATGATTGCCAATTGCGATATGGGTAGGCCAGACCTGAAATCCTATGTATTATGTTTGATGACTGTGATGGGTCTATCATATCAATGATATAATGTATATATATGGGGAAACGCCGATTGCTGATTGTGATATGCGTAGGCCGCACCTAAAAGCCTATTTATTATGTTTGATGACTGTGGCGGTTCCGTCATATCAACGATATATATATATATATATATATATAGATATGGGGAAACACTGATTGTTGATTGTGATATGCGTAGGCCAGACGTGAAAGCCTATCTATTACGTTCCATGACTATGGTGGGTTCGTCATATCAACAATATAATGTATATATATATGGGGAAATTCCGATTGCCGATTGTGATGAGGAGTATGCCTCGATAGTTGTGCTAATAGTATTAAAAGTGGGAAAATACCCCAAGGGTTTATGAACCCAAGGCTTTATAAATACTACACACACTAAAATAAACATCATTTGTTTTGATGGTGAGACAATTCTTGTCATAATGCGACATTCAACCATGATTGACCATGTTTGGCTGTGATTGCCAATGGTTTACAATGATTGATATTATAAACCAAATGGAAAAATGAACCCAAGGGATTGATATCATAAACCCAAATGAATAATAAACCCAAGGGATTAATACTAAAACCCCAATGAACAATAAACCCAAGGGATTAATACTAAAAGCCCAAGGGATTATAAACCCAAGGGAATAATAAACCCAAGGTATTGATATAATAAACCCAAAGGAATAATAAACCCAAGGGATTATTATTTATTTTCATGGTGAGACAATCGTTGTCACAATGTGACATTGAACCATGGTTGGCTATGATTGAAAATGGTTTACCGTGATCGATATTATAAACCGAAGGGAATAATAAACCGAAGGGATTGTTACTATAAACCTAAAGGAATAATAAACCAAGGGATCAATACTAAAACCCCAAGGATTTATGAACCCAAGTAAATAATATTAAACCCATGGGACTAATATTATAAGCCCGACATTGTTAAACCCAAATATAAACACTACAAACACTAAAATAAATATGGTTTATTTTGATGCTAAGTCAATCTCTGTCAAAATGCGACATTCTACCAAGGTTCTAATATTATAAAACCAACATTGGTAAACCCAAATATAAATACCACAAACACTAAAATAAACATGGTTTATTTTGATGGTGAGACAATTCTTGTCACAATACGACATTCAACCATGATTGACCATATTTGGCTATGATTGGCAATGGTTTACAATGATTGATATTATAAACGAAACACAATAATGAACCCAAGGGATTGATAATATAAACCCAAACGAACAATAAACCCAAGGGATTAATACTAAAACTCCAATGAACAATAAACCCAAGGGATTAATACTAAAAGCCCAAGGGATTATAAACCCAAGGGAATAATAAACCCAAGGTACTGATATAATAAACCCAAAGGAATAATAAACCCAAGGGGCAATGGTTTACAATTACTGATACTATAAACTAAACGGAATAATGAACCCAAGGGATTAATATCATAAACCCAAATGAACAATAAACCCAAGAGATTAATACTAAAACCCCAATGAACAATAAACACAAGGGAGTAATACTAAAAGCCCAATGTATTATAAACCGAAGGGAATAATAAACCCAAGGTATTGCTATAATAAGCCCAAAGGAATAATAAACCCAAGGGGCAATGGTTTACAATGATTGGTATTATAAACCAAATGGAAGAATGAACCCAAGGGATTGATATCATAAACCCAAACGAACAATAAACCCAAGGGATTAATACTAAGACCCCAGTGAACAATAAAACCAAGGGATTAATACTAAAAGCCAAAGGGATTATAAACCCAAGGGAATAATAAACTCAAGGTATTGATATAATAAACCCAAGGGGCAATGGTTTACAATGATTAATATTATAAACCAAACAGAATAATGAACCCAAGGGATTGATATCATAATCCCAAATGAACAATAAACCCAAGGCGTTAATACTAAAACCCCAATAAACAATAAATCGAAGGGATTAATACTAAAAGCCCAAGGGATTATAAACCCAAGGGAATAATAAACCAAGGTATTGAAATAATAAACCCAAAGGAATAGTAAACCTAAGGGGCAATGGTTTACAATGATTAATATTATAAACCAAATGGAATAATGAACCCAAGGGATTGCTATCATAAACCCAAATGAACAATAAACCCAAGGCATTAATACTAAAACCCCAACGAACAATAAACCCAAGGGATTAATTCTAAAATCCCAAGGGAATAATAAGCCCAAGGTATTGATATAATAAACCCAATAGAATAAGAAACCCAAGGGGCAATGGTTTATAATGAATTATATTATAAACCAAACAGAGTAATGAACCCAAGGGATTGATATCATAAACCCAAATGAATAATAAACCCAAGGGATTAATACTAAAACCTAAATGAACAATAAAACCAAGGGATTAATACTAAAAGCCTAAGGGATTATAAACCCAAGGGAATAACAAACCCAAGGTATTGATATAATAAACCCCAAGGGCCAATGGTTTACAATGATTGATATTATAAGCCAAATGGAATAATGAACCCAAGGGATTGATATCATAAACCCAAATGAACAATAAACCCAAGGGATTAATACTAAAAGCCCAAGGGATTATAGACTGAAGGGAATAATAAACCCAAGGTATTGCTATAATAAACTCAAAGGAATAATAAAGCTAAGGGGAAATGGTTTACAATGATTGATATTATAAACCAAATGGAATAATGAACCCAAGGGATTGATATCATAAACCCAAATGAACAATAAACCCAAGTGATTAATACTAAAACCTCAATGAACAATAAAACCAAGGGATTGTTGGAAATAATACTGAGAGGGGGGGTGAATCAGTATTATCTAGCAATTTAATAAATCTTCCTTATTTGATCTTTGAATTATTTTAGTATGTCAGTACCATAAAATAATGAGCATGAAAAACAGATAGTCACACCAAAGAACACAAGATGTAAGGTGGAAACCCAATGTGGGTGAAAACCACCTGCTGCAATATGTCTCTATCTTCTTTCAATTTAGAAACTTCTTTTACAATGATTTTGTACTGGTGCAGTCCTTTACCAGTACGGAGGCTGCAACCTGCAGAGAGCTACAACTCTCTCTCTCTCTCGTTTTCCAGTCTACTCCTGGAAGGGAGCTACAACCCCCTACTTCTTTTCATAAAGCATCAGATAATCAACAAGTACATAATAGATCACTACAGATATCAGATCAGCAACAACAGAACTAACCCAGAACACCTTATCAATAGAGAAATTCAATCAATAGAACATCTTAAAACAGAGACGCAGTTTTTCTTTCTGTGGCCTGCGACCAGACGCCGTTAACCTTCTGCTACTCTGCGTCCACACGCATATATCCTTTTGCTCCGCTGCGTGCCCACGCACTGTTCCTTTGACTGCTCTGCGTTCTGTTGCTTCAGGGACGCACCCAAAGATACTATAGCGCCGCGTCTTTCGCTACAGAGACGCACCTAAAAACACTATCGCGCCGCGTCCTTCTGCTTCAGAGACGCACCTGAACCTTGATCGCCCTGCGTCCCCATGCAGGTCTCTCTCTACTGTGCTGCGTCTCGGCGCACTTTCCCTTTACAGTACCTGCGTCCCGGCGCACTTTCCCTTCACTGAACCTGCGACCCTTTAGATATAAATGATATGAAGGCTTCAGGACAAACTCAAACAGTCAGATCTACAGATCTGATCATGCGCCATAGAGATCACAGTCCATTAGAAGATTCGCCCTCTTAGATCTGGACTAGATCTCACCAAATAAGATATTCAACCCAAGACAATTGCACAATCCAAATGAACTCCTTTGCTTTATATAGGCAAGCTCCTCCCCAAAACATGGAACAATACCACGAGCCGACACCATAGAAACATAAAACCGTCGGCTAGATACCACACAAGAAACCCCCACGTGCTTTTCTCTGCCTTGAAATGTGTGCACTGGGTAGACGCACCCCCTGAACGGCTGGCCGGTGTCCCTAGACGCGGGTTCTGCATGGTATACCTGCGGGGACACACTTTCTGAACCGATTGCCTGCGTCCTTCTTAATTTTTCAACAAACTGAGAGCCTTACCACTGGAGTTGCCATCAAGTGCAACATCTGTAACATACAGTCATACCAGATAACATAATGCCAACAATCTCCCCCTTTGGACTTGATGGCAACCTCAATCTTACAAGCTTCAGCTTCATTCTCCCCCTTTGACATCAAGGGCAAAGGGTATGCTCCCCCTTAGCTCATGCTCCTCCAGATCTGCAACAAATAACCAGAAATCCACCATGAAAGAGATAGAGACATATTGCAGCTATTTCCAAGATCTCCTTCTCCATAATGCCAACAATGCATTATGTGCTCCCCCTGAGCCTTGTACCACCAATAAGAAGATGTTCAACAATAAGATGATGCATCAACAACCCCCAGCTTTTGCCTGAGGTATTCAAATGTGTCCATGGGCAATGGTTTGGTGAAAATATCAGCAACTTGTTCCTTGGAAGGAACATACTCCAACTTGACTTTCTGTTCAAGCACTTGTTCCCGGAGAAAATGGTACTTGATTGGTATGTGCTTGGTTTTTGAATGCATAACAGGGTTCTTTGAGATGCTGATTGCACTTGTATTATCACATAAGATGGGGATTGGTGGAGTACAAGTGATTTGAAAATCCTGCAAAGTCTGCATCATCCAAAGGAGTTGGGTGCAACAAGATGCAGCAGCAACATATTCTGCTTCAGCTGTAGATAAGGCAATGGAACTCTGTTTCTTGCTGAACCAAGATACCAGTCTGGAACCCATAAAGAACGCACCACCACTTGTGCTTTTCCTGTCATCCACGCTTCCGGCCCAATCTGCATCTGTATAAGCATGAAGAGTAAGATCTGTATCTCTAGGATACCATAAGCCATAATTTTGAGTCCCTTGAAGATATTTGAAAATTCTCTTTACTGCCTGAAAATGAGTCTCCTTCGGATTTGCCTGAAATCTTCCAACTATTCCAACTGCATGCATGATGTCCGGTCGGGTACCTGTCAAATATAGTAAACTTCCAATCATAGATCTGTAGGTTGGTTGATGTACTGCTGCAGATTCATCATTTGCACTGAGACTACATCCTGTGACCATGGGTGTACATACTGGTTTTGCATCTTCCATACCATATTTCTTCAAAATCTGCTTGAGATACTTGGTTTGAGATAAAAAGATTCCTCCTTCCTTTTGTTGGATTTGCAAACCAAGGAAATATGTCAGTTCTCCTAGCAAGGACATTTCAAATTCTTTCTGCATGACCGAGGCAAAACTTTGACTCATAGCTTCTTCATTGCTGCCAAAAATAATGTCATCTACATACACAACAAGTATTAGCAATTTGTCATTTTCAACTTTTATATACAGATTGCTATCTGCTGAACCTTTTGAAAAACCTTGTTGATGAAGATATTTGTCCAACCGGTAGTACCAAGCCCTTGGAGCTTGTTTGAGACCATAGAGAGCCTTTTTCAATCGGCATACAAGATTTGGATCATTTCCAAGAATGAACCCATCTGGCTGTTCAATGTACACTTCTTCTTCCAAGTCTCCATTCAGAAAGGCTGATTTCACGTCCATTTGAAATACTTTGAAGTTTTGAAAACTTGAGAGAGCAAGGAACATTCGGATGGCCTCAAGTCTTGCAACAGGAGCAAAAGTTTCTTCAAAGTCTATTCCTTCTTGCTGCGCATACCCTTTACAAACAAGTCTGGCTTTGTTTCTAATTACTTCTCCATTTTCATTCAATTTGTTTTTGAAGACCCATTTTGTTCCGATAACATTCTTATCCTTTGGTCTAGGAACCAGCTCCCAAGTGTTGTTCTTTTCGATTTGCTCAAGTTCTTCATCCATTGCTTTTACCCAACATTCATCTTTGCATGCTTCTTTCACATTTTGTGGTTCAGTAGAGGATAGTAATGCCAAATAGCTTGAGGCTTCTGCAACTATTCTTCTTGTTTGTACACCTGCTTCTTTCTGCCCCACAATCTGAGATTCTGGATGATTCTTCTGAACATATCTGGATGGAGTTTTCTCTTCTATTCTTGTCTGCTCCTCTGGTTCTTCTTGAGGTTCTTCTTGAGGTTCTTCTTCTTCATCATTCTGTCTTTGAGGGTAGCCTTCATCTTCTTCGATATCTTCCCGATGTACTTGCCTAGGAATGTATCCCTTCTCATCAACCACCACATCAATGCTGTCAACAATTTTGCCAAGTCTTTTATTGTAGCACTTGTATGCTTTGCTATGTGGAGAGTAACCAAGAAGAATGCCTTCATCTGCTCTAGGTTCAAGTTTGCCAAGCTGCTCATCAGTATTCTTGATATAGCATTTGCTCCCAAAGATTTTGAAGTGCTTTACCGAAGGAGTTTTACCACTCCAGAGCTCATGAGGAGTTTGAGTGTTGTTCACCCGGACATTTGTCTTGTTGAGAATAATAACCGCAGCATGTGCAGCTTCACCCCAGAAAGTTGCGGGAGTTCCTGATTCATCAAGCATAGCACGAGCCATTTGTTGGATTGTTCTGTTCATTCTTTCAACAACTCCATTTTGCTGAGGAGTTCTAGCTGTAGAGAATTCTCTCCTTATGCCATGTTCATCACAGAAATCGAAAAATTCATTTGAAGTAAATTCCCCACCTCTGTCGGATCTGAGGCACTTAATTTTGTGACCTGATTCATTTTCAACCAAGGCTTTGAAGGATTTGAATTTTTCAAAAGCTTCATCTTTGTGCTTCATAAGTCCTAACCAGACAAACCTGGAGAAATCGTCAATAAATAATATCAAGTATTCCTCTCCTCTAGGTGTTCTTTTCCTGAATGGACCACATGTATCTGTATGTACTAGCTCAAGAGGCATGCTAGCTGATCCTTCCTTCTCTGGAAAGTTAGTCCTGGTTTGTTTTCCAAACTGACATGATCTGCATATGGTGTTGTCAGGAATTTTGATATCTGGAAGATCGCGAACTGCCTGATATTTGCATGCTTTCCTTATTTGTGAGAAGCTTAGATGTCCCAACCTTCGATGCCATAACCAGTGCTCTTCATCCTTGCTCAGATAGCATTGTTGTTGTCCTTCTTCAAATATGTACAGATTATTTGGAGTTCTTTTGCCTTTGAGTACTGTTTTACCTGTATCAAGATCACGAACAAGACATCCATTCGATCTGAAAATAACCTCGGTTCTTTGATCACACATCTGGCTGACACTTAGAAGATTATGCTTCAATCCATCAACATACAAAACATTTCCAGCTTTGACCTTTCCTTTTAACTGAGCAATGCCTTTTCCTTTTATAGTTGCAGGAGTATCGTTTCCAAAAGAGACTTTCTTTCCTTTTTCTAGAACAGAATAAGATTCAAGTTTTTCTTTATCACCTGTCATATGCTTCGAACATCCACTGTCAATGTACCATAGATTTTCCTGTCCCTCTGCATAAAATGCTATTCCACATCTTTCTGTTTGAGGTTCCTTTATTCTCCATGTTTTGGTGCTTGAGGCTTGCTCCTTTTTCTGCTGAAACCTGCTCCTGCATTCAGATTCTTCATGACCAAAGTTATTGCAAATAGAACATTCGACTTCATTTTCAAGAACCGAAAAGTTGTTATAGGTCCTTTTTGTCATCCCTGTCATACTTCTTTGTTTTTGAGCTTCCCTA
Organism: Pinus tabuliformis; assembly: GCA_031772625.1. Lineage (NCBI taxonomy): Eukaryota > Viridiplantae > Streptophyta > Pinopsida > Pinales > Pinaceae > Pinus > Pinus tabuliformis. The sequence continues at coordinate 1,288,572,369 of CM062820.1, read as the reverse complement.
GTCATGATTGTTTTATATGCAACACATTGAGCTGCTTTGTGACCAAAATTATGGCAAGAAAAGCATTGTCCATTGAAGAAGCTTCTGCGGTTATTGAATCTACCTGCCAACTGATTGTAATTTCTATTTTCATCTATTCTTGAACCAAACTGAGAAGATTTTACCTGTGGCTGGTTGTAGCTTTTGTTCACCCTTAAGATGGATTGCCCCTGATAGTTTCTGTTTGTATTTTGTCCCTGCTTTACCTGATTATCTTCATTGTTCTTCTGCTCATTTCTTCTTGCCGCATCAAGATAACTTTTTGAGGTGGATGCTTGAGAGGTTTCTCCATTGTAACCCAAACCTGTCTTGTTTAGAGGAGACCGCTGCACATTGATAATCTCATCCAAAGTTTCAGATCCTTTGACAAACATAAGATTAATAGCTTTTGTTTTCTCAATTTCTTTTCTGAGACCAACAATTTCACCTTCTAGTTTTTCAAGATGTTTTTCTTTTTCATCAATTTGAAATTGTAGAGTATCAATGATCACATTCTTTTCTTCTATACATCTCTTGAGTCTAGTAATTTCATCATAGAGGTTATTCACATCTACAGCATCCTCATAATCATCATCTTCAAATGCCATTAACAACTTATATTTATTACCTTGTTCATCTTCATCACTGTTTGATAAACCATCACTATCTTCATGGGTGTAGTAGCTTTTCTTATTTGCACTTTGTTTCTTGTTCCATCTAGCAGGTTCCTTTCCTTTATCCTTATAAGGACATTTTCTAGCATAATGACCTACTCTTCCACAAGCAAAGCATTTGAAAGGTAGCTTACCTCTGAACCTTCCAGAACCCCTTTGAAGATTTCTGACAAAATTTGATTCTTCTTCCTCTTCTTCTGGAACATGGCTTGCTTCATAGTAATCTTCTTTGCCTGATGCCTTAAAAGCAGCTTCCCTTCTGTCTGATGGACCTCCCTTTCTCATTTCATAAGCAGTTAGAATTCCATGTAGCTGAGACATAGTGAGAACACGGAGATTTTCCTTTTCTTCTATTGCAGATACTTTAGATTCAAACTTGGGGGATAATGATCTTAGAATCTTTTGAACTACTATAGCCTCTTTTATTTCTTCACCCAAATTTTTCATACAATTAACAATCTCATCTACCCGAAGAAAATAATTAGCAACACTTTCATCATTATACATCTTGAGAGTCTCATATTGAATCCTGAGAGTTTGAAGTTTAGCTTGTTTTACCTGTTCATCTCCTTCATAGCTCGTGACCATTTTGTCCCATATCTCTTTTGCTGATTTGAAGTGCATTACCTTCATGAATTCTGTTTGGGATATACTTCCTAATAGAGTATTGACTGCTTTTGCATTTGTTTCATACTTCTTTTTCTCAGCTGGATCTGTAGGAGTAGCTGAAGGAAAAGCATAGCCTGTTTCTACAATGTCCCAAACTTCTGTACCAAGAGATTGAAGATATGCAGTAACTCTTACCTTCCAATAATTGAAGTTTGTCCCATCAAAAATCAGTGGCCTGATTGATGCTTCTCTCTCGTAGTTGCTCATGATGAACGATCTACCTTCAAGCGATCAAGCTTCTCTGAAGGACCTGCTCTGATACCAATTGTTGGAAATAATACTGAGAGGGGGGGTGAATCAGTATTATCTAGCAATTTAATAAATCTTCCTTATTTGATCTTTGAATTATTTTAGCATGTCAGTACCATAAAATAATGAGCATGAAAAACAGATAGTCACACCAAAGAACACAAGATGTAAGGTGGAAACCCAATGTGGGTGAAAACCACCTGCTGCAATATGTCTCTATCTTCTTTCAATTTAGAAACTTCTTTTACAATGATTTTGTACTGGTGCAGTCCTTTACCAGTACGCAGGCTGTAACCTGCAGAGAGCTACAACTCTCTCTCTCTCTCGTTTTCCAGTCTACTCCTGGAAGGGAGCTACAACCCCCTACTTCTTTTCATAAAGCATCAGATAATCAACAAGTACATAATAGATCACTACAGATATCAGATCAGCAACAACAGAACTAACCCAGAACACCTTATCAATAGAGAAATTCAATCAACAGAACATCTTAAAACAGAGACGCAGTTTTTCTTTCTGTGGCCTGCGACCAGACGCCGTTAACCTTCTGCTACTCTGCGTCCACACGCAGATATCCTTTTGCTCCGCTGCGTGCCCACGCACTGTTCCTTTGACTGCTCTGCGTTCTGTTGCTTCAGGGACGCACCCAAAGATACTATAGCGCCGCGTCTTTCGCTACAGAGACTCACCTGAAAACACTATCGCGCCGCGTCCTTCTGCTTCAGAGACGCACCTGAACCTTGATCGCCCTGCGTCCCCACGCAGGTCTCTCTCTACTGTGCTGCGTCTCGGCGCACTTGCCCTTTACAGTACCTGCGTCCCGGCGCACTTTCCCTTCACTGAACCTGCGACCCTTTAGATATAAATGATATGAAGGCTTCAGGACAAACTCAAACAGTCAGATCTACAGATCTGATCATGCGCCATAGAGATCACAGTCCATTAGAAGATTCGCCCTCTTAGATCTAGACTAGATCTCACCAAATAAGATATTCAACCCAAGACAATTGCACAATCCAAATGAACTCCTTTGCTTTATATAGGCAAGCTCCTCCCCAAAACATGGAACAATACCACGAGCCGACACCATAGAAACATAAAACCGTCGGCTAGATACCACACAAGAAACCCCCACGTGCTTTTCTCTGCCTTGAAATGTGTGCACTGGGTAGACGCACCCCCTGAACGGCTGGCCGGCGTCCCTGGACGCGGGTTCTGCATGGTATACCTGCGGGGATGCACTTTCTGAACCGATTGCCTACGTCCTTCTTAATTTTTCAACAAACTGAGAGCCTTACCACTGGAGTTGCCATCAAGTACAACATCTGTAACATACAGTCATACCAGATAACATAATGCCAACAGGGATTAGTATTAAAATCCCAAGGTATTATAAACCCAAGGGAATAATAAACCCAAGGTATTGCTATAATAAACCCAAGGGGCAATGGTTTACAATGATTGATATTATAAACCAAATGGAACAATGAACCCAAGTGATTGATATCATAAACCCAAGGGATTAATACTAAAACCCCAATGAACAATAAACCCAAGGGATTAATACTAAAAGCCCAAGGAATTATAAACCCAAGGTATTGATATAGTAAACCGAAAGGAATAATAAACCCAAGGGGCAATGGTTTACAATGATTGATATTATAAACCAAATGGAATAATGAACCCAAGGGATTGATATCATAAACCCAAATGAACAATAAACCCAAGGGAACAATATTAAACCGGAGGGCCTAATACTATACACCCAACAACATTGAACCATGGGACTTATATTATAAACCCAACATTGGTAAACCAAAATATAAATACTATAAACACTAAAATAAACATGGTTTATTTTGATGGCGAGACAATTCTTGTCACAATGCAACATTCAACCATAATTGATCACATTTGTCTATGATCGGCAATGGTTTGCAATGATCGATATTATAAACCAAATGAAATAATGAACCAAAGAGATTGATATTATAAACCCAAACAATAAACCCAAGGGATTAATACTAAAACCCCAATGAACAACAAACCGTAGGGATTAATACTAAAAGCCCAAGGGATTATGAACCCAATGGAATAATATTAAACCAAAGGGCCTAATACTATAAACCCAACAATGGTAAACCCAAATGTAAATACTACAATGATTGATATTATAAAAGAAATGAAATAATGAACCCAAGGGATTGATATTAGAAACCCAAATGAATAATAAACCCAAGGGATTAATACTAAAACCCCAATTGACAAATGCATTCAAGGGATTAATACTAAAATGCCAAGGGATTATGAAACCAATGGGACAATATTAAACCAAAGGGCCTAATACTATAAACCCAACAATGGTAAACCCAAATGTAAATACTACAAACATCAAAATAAACATGATTTAGATTGATGGTGAGACAATCATTGTCAGAATGCGAGAATCAACCATGGTTTACCATGGCCGATATTATAAACCTAGGGGAATAAAAAACCCTTGGGATTAATATCAAAAACCAAAAGGAATAATAAAACGAAGCGATCAATACTAAGACCCCAAGGGATTATGAACCCAAGGGAATAGTATTAAATCCAAGGGAATAATATTATAAACATTAAAATGAACATGATCGACCATCATTGATTTACATATTGAGACAATTCCTATCACAATTCCATGTTGGGCCATGGTCAACATTATAATAAACCATGTTTGACTCGAAAATAATAAACCCAGGCGATTGATATTATAAACCCAAGGGATTAATACTAAAACCCCAAGTGATTATGAACCTAAGGCAATATTATTAAAAAAATGGACTAATAATATAAACCCAAGGGAATAATGAACCCAACGGATTGATATAATAAACCCAAACGAATAATAAACCCAAGGGATTAACAATAAAACCAATAATTTGATATTATAAACCATTGGGAATTAATAAACACAATGGAAAAATATTAGAGAAACCTGTTGTGCTATACGACAACCCTCCCCATTTCAGATTTTTTATATAAAATTTTTAACAAGAAATGGGTCCCCTTTTTAATAAATTTATCTAAAATCAATAGTTATAAATAATAAGTATTTTTTCTTTTAGGATAACTTTAAAACAATCGCATTTTGCAAAAAATCCATATGATACATGAAAATCCTTATGATGAGGTTCGATCCAATGTAGATGCAAAACAAAAACCTTGTCATAAGATAAACTATAAATGAGACATATAGCATCGTGCATATCCTTTGGCTAAAAGGTGGACTTAACATTTCCTTTGGCATTCACCGATGCAATAACACAATCAGAAAGTGCATATCGCAAATTTCTAAAGGAAACATTCCATGGGGTCATACAACTCTGCCGATGTGACAAGCCGATCACAATTGCACATCAGTAAGGCCCGAAAACACATAACGAATGCCCATTTCAGATCTGCCAATGCAATTTCATCATGATAAATAAAGGCATAGTTTTCAATAAAGTGGAAATAAGACGGTTAAATGAATGCTCGCAGGTTTTAAGACCATAAATCATTAGTAAGTGAGAAATAAACGATTTATTGATTTCTTAAACATTATCCCACCTCCCTATGACAACTCACTCTTTATCGTAATCAGAGCCATACCAAGGAAACGGCTAAAGCATAAACTTGGGCCTATCGATTTGCGATATGTGATTATTGCTAATCACTCATTGGGAAAGTCATGATATTTACTTTAAAGAACCATTATTAATATGTGCGATGTGACATATCATTATGGCATTTAATGATCACGATTGGTAGTTGCAAAAATCATTAATAAAGCAGTTATGGTTGAATGCTTCGACGATTTCATGCATGGTAACATAATATATAAAATTCATATCACTTATTGTGCTTATTTGTTGTTAATCTTCTGTATTGTGCATTATCTTGGAATGGATTTTCTCGTCTGTTCCAGTCATTTGATTCTTTTGCAGAGTAAGTTTGAATTCATCAATTCAGCAGAAATGTCAAAGAAATCAAAGAAAGTAAAGATTCTGGTCTTACCTAAAGATGAACCAGTAAACAAGGTCTTGATAGGTGATATCGCCTGCATCGGCCTAGGTAGAGCTTCATGGGAAAGCATATACAATTTATTGGAAGTTGAAGAGCCAGAAGAAATTGAAGAAGAAAATGGAACAACCAATTCCACTCAGAAATCAGAGAATACTCTCAAGGAGTTGGCTAGCTCTTTTCTCCATAGTGTAGCTGCCTACGCTAGAACATTACCCTACAATGACTTAGTTAGATGGGTAATAGAGAGTATCAACATTACAGATAGATCATTTTTATGGCTCATGGAAGGATGTTCGGGTCGTTCAGAGTAGAAGATATCAAAAATATCTACCATTTGGCAGAACCGCAGAAACACTACAACAAGGCATTTGTTGAAGCCTTTGCCAAAGAGAATGATGTGGAATCAGATCCTATCAGGCAGTGGAGGCATTACCCAAATAAACACAAGCATGAACCACTGATATGTATTTCGTTGACTCCTTAGCATCTCCTTACTGCTATGCTAGTGCTATGATGTGTAGACTGTTTGGAGTCTTCAATTCCGCTAGGTTTTTAATTGAAATGGTTCCTTTAATGGAGGCAGCGGTTAATTCCTATATCATGGATTGGGCAACCATTTTGTATGATAAAATTGCCAACTATATCCTCGATTATAGAAGAAACATGTTTGTGACTACCTGGGTAATACCCCGATTTTATATGAGTGCCTACAATATGGACACTATCTGTTTCAATTCTGATTACCCTATTCAAGGATGGAAATGGACTCCACAAGACCCAAACCCCATTCACATCTATCATAAATAGTTGTAGAAAACCCATTATAAAAACCATCTTTATAGAATCTGTCATGGTTTTCTTTTGCCTGTTCATTATGCTATATTCGACAAATCCTCTCCTCGGTTATTCGATGAAGCCATTGTCGACTTAACATCTATTGGTAATTGGTTTGGTGAAGAAAACTTCACCTACATTAGAATTTTTGGAATCACTGCTCCTCCACATGTTCTCCCCTTATACATTCCCAATAAACTATTTTCCAAGGAAATAGCTTATCAAAACATAGAAGCAGGGATGTCCAGAAACCTAAAGGACTCCAAAAAGAAAATGTGGCCTTCATTCCCCCTCCCATGTGGTACTTTCACACTGCATGACTTCAAACATGCAGAGAAAGAAGCAGAGAAAATAAAAGCGCTAAAGTTAGCAACCATTCCAAAGAGGCAATATGATCCAAAAGCAATAGCCTATAACTTCACCTCTCATGTCAAAATTGCCAAGTTTGAACATGAGAAAGATGATTATGATGATTTTTTCACCTCAGCTGACTTATTTTCTCAAGTAAAACAATTTGCAAAAATCAAATTGGGAGCAGAGGGAGTAGAATCATTTTGTATAGTTCAGAATAAGGAGGTTGGAAGCTCTACCAGTGCACTTATTAAATACCACCCCTACACTGCAACATGAAGGGAAAAGTGAAGGAAAAACTACCCAGGAGCTTCCTGAAAAGAAGAAGAGCCCTAAAAGGCAAAGGACAAAGGAAGGAACTAGTGAGGTCCTTCATACTGATACAAATATTGATGCAACTTTAATGAAGGAACGAGAGAAATTCGAGCAAATCATAAAAATCCCAAAGGACTCCCAAAACCTCACTACACCAAAACCACCCATAGCACAACAATTTGAGCTTATTAATGTTCTGATTGAAGGGATAAGTAGCCCACCCAAAATATAGCAGGATATAGAAATCATTCTCGAAAATCCCACAGAAGGGATTGTACTGAAAATAGAGGAAATACCACCCCTTGATGTATTCTATAGTCCAAAGCACAGGGATATAGTTAAAAGATAGAGGAAAAAGAGGAAAACTGATCAAGCACCTCTTTTAGCTCCTCACAACAAAATCATGAATGTGGTATGGAAGTCAAAATTCAATCCTTTCGAGGATTTAACAAAATTATCTCAGTATGCAGAGGCTTACACAACAGTAACAATGGACAAAGCCTCAGAGGTCAGTCAACTAATCAGGGATAAAGATCAAAGCATCAATGAGCTTGAGATGTAATTGGCAGAAGAACAACAAAAGATTAATCAGCTAGAATAGCAGCTAGCAAAACAAAGGCAACAAAATGAGCAACTTAAAGAACAGTTGAATCTGGAGAAAAGTAAAATTGATAAACAAGCTCTCTAGAAACAACAGAAGTTGTCTCAAGAACTAAGCAGCCTTCAAATAGCAACTGAGCAAGAAAAGAAGGCCAAGGATGATCAAATTGCACAACTACAATTACAGATAGAAAAATACAAGGGTTATCCATATGTTACTGAATTCAAAAAAGAAGCCTTGGAGATAACCAAAGCCTTGTCCTGGAAATTGAACATCCTTTCCCATAATATATCATTGGCTGACCCGTTGTGTGACATCTATGCATCATTGATTGACAAGGTAGTTGACAGGATATTGGAAGTGGAGAAAGCAGATGAAAAAATAGCAAACTTTCTCTCTTGGAAAAATTCAGAGGAAGGAATGGCTGCAAATCTGCCAAAAATACAAGAATCACACAAGGAAATCCTATTTTTGGAATGGGAATCTCAGCTAATGAAAGCTGAAAGGGAAACTTCTAGAGCCAGAGTTACAATGAATGTTGTAATCGAATTAGTAAATAATAGTTTATATATGTCTAATTTGATTTCTAATTTCTCTCCAGGAAAACTCCCCAAAGCAAAGGAACTGGAACATCAATGGAGATAGGAGCTAGCAAGTAGAGAAAAACAGATTGGAGAAGTTGAAAACTTGACATGGGATGCATTCTGGTTTCTTCTAGTCAAGCCTCATAGCCAGCAAATGGCCATGAAATGTCTGTCTGACACAGTCAACTGCATGGTTCCCGAACTCTTCGATGCCACCTACATAGCCTAGCTACATTCTAGGATGAGCCAACCTCCAAAAATGTAGCCAATGCTAGCGATCTGTCAGTTGCAAACACAAGAGAAGAGGTCGATTCAATGAATTAGGTCAACCACCATTGCACTGCTAATTTTATACCAAATCTCAGATTTTCATGTCATAGTTTGAACACCTTACAGTGAATTTTTTTTATAGTAGTTTTTATTTTTAGTATTTAATACCCTTTCATGTATTTAGAAAGGGTCGTCAATTTGTATAAAATTTTAACTTGGGAAGCTGCACTACTGTACTTCTAAATATTTTTTGTATCAAAAACTGCATCAAGGTTTCACATTTTTATCAAGAAGCATTTTCAAGACTTGCACTTTTTCATCTTCTAGAGTCTTTTCTCAAACAACAAAGTGGAATCGAAGTGTTGTTCACAATGTAGGGATTCAAATGCATCCACTACTTCTATCACTATTTTTGTCTTATTTCCTTATGTGAATGAACACTTTTTAAAAAATTTCTATTGTTGATATATGTATTTTTTCTCAAATAATTCTTTATCATATCATTTCTGAAGAATGAGAATTGTTATATTTTAGAGGATATATGTCAGCGATATATATCTATATATATATATCTATATATATATATATATATATATATATATATATATATATATATATATATATATATATATATATATCTATATATATATATATATATAAGAATTGTTATATTTTAGAGGATATATGTCAGCGATATATATATATATATATATATATATATATATATATATATATATATATATATATATATATATATATATATATATATATATATATATATATATATATATATATATATATATATATATATATATATATATATATATATGAATGCGACAATTATAAGTACTTTGTTTAATTTCTTAAACAAAGTAACCATTTTATGAATGCATCTTTCTATTTGATAAGTAAGCCATCTATATGCTTTAGTTCTAAATATGTTTTCTTATAAAAAACTGCATTAAGGTTTCACATTTTTTATCAAGAATCTTTTTCAAGACTTGCACTTTTGCATCTTTTGGAGGTTTTTCTCAAATAGAAAAGTGGAATCGAAGTGTTTTTCACACCGGAAGAATTCAAATGCATGCGCTAGTTCTATCACTATTTTTTGTCTTATTTCCTTATGTGAATGAACACTTGTTTAAAAATTGCTATTGTTGATATATGTATTTTTTCTCAAATAATTCTTTATCATATCATTCCTAAAGATTGAGAATTGTTATATTTCAGAGGATATATGTGAGCGATATCTATATATATATATATATATATATATATATATATATATATATATATATATATATATATATATATATATATATATATATATATATATATATATATATATATATATTAATGAATGTGATAATGATTTTATAACTACTTCGTTTAATTTCTTAAACAAAGTAACCATTATTTGAATGCATCTTTCTATTTGATAAGTAAGCCATCAATATGCTTATTTCTCTTTTAGGAATAATCAAAGATCGAATTGTTTATAAATCACCCAACTTAGATAACAATATTTATATATTTTTCACTTGTAGGATAAAGACATTGCCATAGACCCATTCCACATGCTTCAAATTTGCAAAGCCAATCTCATGTTATTGAAAATGAACTAAATGTTACTCTATTGTTTAAGACTCAATGTTCTTTTCGTCTTTGCAATGTTGGTTAAATTGTGATTAGTTTAAACAATAATGTTGTTTTTATGTGCAAAATTGTATATGTCTAGGCTTAGAGTGTCCTATTATGATGTTCTTCTTTAAATCCAATGTGTCCAATTTAGATGTGTTTTTTTCATTTATGCTACTTTTCCCCAATGGCAATGTTACTATTTTATATCTTTCTCTTGCATTTCTGATTGTTGTGGTCTTCTGTGTGGATCCCTTCACTTTGTTTGTCAGGATCCATAAATGAAAATATTGATTACATTTATAATATTGTTGTTGCGATTTCATGTTCTAGGTGTTTATATAAACATTCTCGATATTTATAGTATTAATACATTCATGTATTGATATCAATGTATTTATGGCCTGAATTCTATTTACATGTTTACAATGTAGTGATATAAATGTGTTATTATTAATGTAGGCATGGTTTATCATTATCACATTCAAATAAGGAATTGTTCATTCATTAAAATAATCACAATTTAACCAACATTGCAGCCACAGAAAGAACATTGAGTCTTAACATATATTTTATGTTTTGCCTACATCAAATAATCCACTACAAAATTGAAGTTCACAACTATAAAGAAGGCCACAATGTTACTAGTTGTATTTCATAGTGATATGGACTTAAATCGCTCCAATTCCTTCTTCCTAATTGTATCATATGCGCTATCTTTCATCTTGGCATAACGTTGGAATGTAGAAGGCTGTCGAATGCGTAAACCATCTATTGATTTCACTCTTGATATGGCTGTGAAGGTAAGGCCTTGCTGCTCTTTATTCCTGATATCAACTGACACTCATTCTAAAGTTAATCACTATGACTTGTGAATTGTAAGAGCCCATGCCATCTTCAAAGGAATTTTTTTTTTGGTTTCCCCTTATCACTGGGGTGATAGGGACAATGTTTAGATTGCTTGCATCAAATGGAACACCAACATACTTATCAAAAACAACACTTGTGAACATTGGAAGTGGAGGTGGCTTAGAGGTAGGCACATAGAATATATCCTTAACAAAACCAAGTGCACCATTCACCAATCCAGCTTCAACCCATAAATTACATGTCAACATAACATGCTGACCATGACACAACAAAACTTCACGGTCCAATTGATCATCATCAACACCACCGATTTCTCAACGCCTTGAATATTCAGCAACACATCGTGCAACTGGAGAATTTAATGATTTTAACATGTGCCTATTATGCAAGGACACCAAATTATTTGTTGGAAACATGTGAAATGCTGCATTAAATAAATCTCTTTATGTAGGATGCAACCTCATATCAACTCAAGACATAAGAAAGTCCCAATCTTCAAGAACATGTTCTACATTTCTTATGTTATTGAGGACTCTACGAAAACAAGATTGTTTCTGATTATTCCCTTGTTGGTGAAAGATTGTGTCAAGAGTGACAACAATGTTGAATTTGTTCCACAAGACTTTCCCTGCTGTATTACCTGCATACAAAGGCTTATCTCTGACAGGAGGCAGTTGGCCAAGGTCACCCACAAGGATGATGGACCTCCCACCAAAAGGAAAATTCTTTTTCTCTGGAAATGCCTCTTGAAACCGAGTATCTATCTGCATAAACAACCTTGATCCCAGAAAGCTCATTTCATCAATCAATACATATCTAACATGTCGCATTTCTTCTTGGAATACTGCAAATGACTGCCACTGTAGTGGTTGCATATCTTTAATTATGATTTTTAGAGTCGAGTGTATTGTTTTCGCATGTATATTAAAAGCATTTATTCCTATTGGCTCAAGAAGAAGCAAAGGGATTGTTCCATTACTTGACGAATTAGAAAGAGCTTAAAAAATACAATGGATAAGGAAAGACTTCCCAGTGCCAGCAGTGCCCTAAATAATCGTAAGATGATCTTCACGAATTTCATATTCAGCAAAGTGCCTTAACATGATCTCAAAAGAAAGTCGTTGTTTTTCTGACAAAGAACCTGGAGATGCAAATGTTCTGTTTGAAAGCTCAACAATATCACCCGGTGATTTTGTAATCCTTATAAAATTAGTAGCTTCCTTTGCAACATAATCAGAAATAGTTGTACTTTCCCAGTCAAAGGATATATCAAAGTCCCTTTGAACAAGGGTGTGAAGATAAGAAACATTCACATCATTTGGTGGAACCAAATGAGAGAGAATCTACCATTCCTGAAAATCATCTTCAACATTCATTTCGTGGTTAGAAAAATCACCATGTTCTTCATCTTCAATATTGTCTATAATTGACAGTTGTCGATCAACATGCCATGCTTGATATCGAAAATTCCTCCAACATTCAATAATGACTTCAGCTGAAAGGCTAAATTCTGTAGAAATGTCACGAAATGTCTTGTACAATAGTAATTCTGACCAGCAAAAGGTTTCAAATTCCTGTGAAGCCTCACCGGAAATAGAATAAAATTGTGGCCAAACCTGAACAATAGCATGAACATCTCTAGCCTTCCATTGATCTTGTTTACGGTTGCTATCAAATGTCCAAGATCTTGATGTTTCTGTCAAAGATAGATGTTCAACAAAAAAAGGTCTCTTCTGATAATGTTGAACTAAAGTATTCTCAGATGAACATTGCAAGCCATCCCTTAATATTTTCCTAAAAACATTTCTTCCAACATTCAAGGAAACAAATTTCCGACTACAAACAACAAGAGGCAACTTAAGGAACATATGGCATGTTTCTTGTGCTCCAATGTCACGATCAACAATCGTTTCTGCAAGAAACTTTCTATATGCACATAAAGTAGGATCCTCAGGGCCAATAGAATTTAAAATTATAGTTAACATATGATGATAACTTTCAGATCCTTTTTCTACTTTCGATGCATACCTAGCAATGCATTTCAGCATAACATAGTGAGAAAGCACTGGTTGTCAATCGACGTTTGCATGCCACATTGTTAGAAGGTCAATGTTATGTACATTAAGCCCGTCATCATTTCTTGCTAACTTATACTTTTTTCTTTCGTTATCATCTATGAACAATCTTGATTCACCACAAATATCCCATGGAGCATTGTACCAACATGTTATAATGGCACCCTTTTTGCAAAAAAGAACCCACAGTACACTTTGTGTGCCTTTGGACATGGTTTAACAATTATTCATAATCATTATGAGGATCACAAGAGAAAACCTGACTAGTATTCAACAGGTAAGGGTCATCATTGAGGCCTCGTGGAATCATTATGTTGCGACGATGGATGTCACGCGGATTCCATGCAGTTATATATTTGTTGAAGAACATGTTTGCAAGTTGTACATTAGAACTATTTGACCAATCAAGTATTTCCATGTCAGGAGCACCTTCTAACCATAGGAACCCCTGGATATGCATTGAACCTCTATGTTGCCAATCATACCTGAAAAATATGAACATATAGTTACTTCAAACAACATAAATAGAACCACAATAAAAGTTGAAAAAGTATAGAAGAAAAATTCAACGCAAACCTGTACCAAAAGTCTTTATCTTTAAGGTATTTTTGGATAACTTCCTCCAAAAAAACACTGAATCTATGGTGCATAAATCCCACAACAATATGAGGGTACTCGATAACATTCTCAATTTTCATACGATGCTCATTTGAAGAACGACAATATGAGTGTATGGGCATGAGGTTATGCAACTCTGGCTGCTTTGTGTCAGCTGCACTCAAAGTAAAAAATAAAGATGGGCATCCTAATTGAGTAATCATGTCCATTAATTTAGATTGACACTTAGTCTAGTATGCCCTTGTACCTCTCAGAGAAGAACCAAACCGCATAAGATGCTCAACCAACTTATTATCTAGTAAATCAGATAGCTGGTGACACAACTCCTCAACTGTTGTAGGTGAGTTATCATGTCAATGTTTCTTTGCAAAAGCTGCAGTAGTTGCTTGGCTCTGATGCCACATTATCATGTTTAATAGGTAATATCGAAACCAAGGATGGCTTCCAAATCTTTGATCATAGTACCTAAGAAGATACAATGCATACTCATGAACTTCAACACTACAAACATGTGGTCGCAACCAATTAGCATCACCAGTGGGGAACAATGTTTGGAATGCCATATCGAACAGCCCCTCTGTATTATACTCATTCACAGGAGAGGTTCTAATAGTGGGCCAATCCATGTCTTAAACATGTGAAGAATGAACATTAACAAGAAATGCTCTAATTTCTTCCACTTCTCTGCGTTCATTTGGCAGGCGAGCAACAAAGGAAGAACAATGAGAGGGCAAATGCTCAGCATGGAGCTCTTGATTATTAGTTTCATTGACCTCAGATTCTTCAATATGACAGTCAACAAATTTAAGCCTGGAGGAGACATCTGTTGAACTTTCGGGCAGATCATTCAGTGAATCATAATCAATTACAACATCTCGATAGTATTGATCACGGTGGATTTTGAAAAGCAATGCATCCATCACTCGAGATCTTTTGACATAACATTCATAATATTTAGACTCGGCGCCATGTCTCCTCACAATTAGAAAGTTAATATCTTCAACACGTCGGGGAAGGCTTCACACAATTGTAGCAATATCTTGAGGAAAGCTAATTGTATGACCACTATACTTATATTTCCCACCTCGAGCATGTGTCACTTGAAAAATGGGATTCACACGTGCTATTAGCATTTCTTCAACTTGAGTAACAATTCTTAAAACATGAGGACGAGGACCCATGTTATTATACTGACAAAAACGATGGGCTCCTCTCTCACTCTTACATCGTCTACAAAGAGGTCCTTCAAAATGTTTGACAACAAGGATTTCGGGATATGATTCTTAGTAAATGTGGCACATCTAGACAACTGACAAGCTATATATCTTTGCTCGAAACCTTTTATGCACTGCAATCATGTTTTCATCAAAATGAATATGATCTCTACTTGTCGAACCATGTTTAAAACCATTTCGATGAGTAAAATCTCTTCTAACATTTACTTCATCTTGAAGAACAAGAGATTCCCTTCGCAAATTTGAACCACGTGGAACATGTCTATGAGAACGTGTTTCCAAATTTATGGTGTGCATTTCGCGAATCAGAGAGGATATAAATGTCTCTCTGTCATAGAAGACTTTAAAATTTAATTTCCAACTAACTATCAATGAACAAAATGAAAAAGAATCAAATGCATTCAAAATTTACATTTCTATCTTCACGTGGATGAGGGCTATCAGACAGTCGCTCTTGGATTCTAAGAATAATGGACGGAACATTTTTGCATGTAGTTTCTTTGCCTCTATTCAAATGAGCTGTTTCCTGTTTCAAAGAAATAAAATATGTTATAAAAGTAAATGTCCAAAAGCTAAAGATTCAAAAATTGAAAATAAATCAAACACATCGACAATAGTTTTACAATTTGATCTTTTGGATTCCAATTGGCCAACCTAACGAGATGACATCATGGTTTCTCCATGAAATGTTAGAAAACACAATTTCAAGGCAATTGTAACTGAGAAAACTAGAAAAATATCAAATCCACTCAACATTTACATTTGTTTGGTGATGTGGATGACGCTAAGAGATAGTTCCTCTTCACTTCTCACATCAGTAGATGTAACATCTATGAAGTTAATTTCTATGCCTCTATTGAAATGACTTATGTCCTATTCAAAGAAAATAAAATTCAGTGTCTAAGTAGTTAGAAATATAAGAAACGAAAAGCAAATCAAAAAACACTGAAAATTTACATCAGTCTGGAATGTAGTTGAACAACCACTATTGTAGCGAAAACCAAAATTTAATTTTGTTACCTCCATTGTGCCACGCGAAATGCTATTAGGGATGACTGATTCTCTTGGTGGGACCACATTACTTTGAGAAGCGGGATTTGAAGGTCTTTTGTTCTGAGCATCTGAATCGAAATTATCAAATAAATGGCGAAGTAAACTATCACTCAAATCATCACAAAAAATGTCATCATTACCTCGACCATCGCTTATTTGTAATATTTGGCAGTCAGAACATGCAATTGGACACACGAAAGGGTTAGGGTGGACATTTTCATGCACAATATTGATATGACATTCTTCCCGATTGCAAGATGTTTCCCCAATGTTATGAACATTTTCAGATGAGGATCAAACAACAAGGCTATGCTAAGGAGGAGCATATCCTGACAATGAACTATCAATAGGAATTGTTCTTTCCATTATATTGTCCATACTACGATACTTACAAGGAACTATAGAATCATTTTGAAGAGTGGCTTCACTTTTTTTCTCTTATATGCAGCTCTCCTACGCTCATTCATCACATCCTTATTTTGTTGCTACCGCAAACGGCGACTTTCATTAGACCTCTCATGTTACTATGATGACAAAGTTATTTTTCTTGCATGCACTCTTGTGCCTTCAGATGACATGTCTACAATGAATTATAAGTATTCATTATGCAATCATAAACATCGAACATAAAAAGTGTATATCTTATTTTTTTTCCAAGCATATAAACTTATGAAAATCTATAAGGCTTTTTTCCAAATGCCTAAAAAAAAAACAAATAATTTCAAAATGCCAAAAAAAACAAATGAATTCTTCCAAACGACCCAAACTAAAAAGGAAGCCTAAATTTCCATCTATCATATTATAATAAAAATGGAACCCACACTATTGTGACACAAGAATCTAAAAATTTGGAACTATATATAGTATCAAAATATAAATATATAAATATTAAAATGAACAAAAACATATAAAACTGTTTGAGAATCAATGACAGAAAGCATTTACAAATATAATGTATAACATAAATAATAGAATTTATCATTATAAAAACAAAGAAAAAATCATAACATCGACAAACATCTACATGTAAATAAGAAAACTTTAGCGCAAACAATATTAAATATTTTACATCACAAAGATTGACACAAGCATAATTTTAAATTATTAGCATAAACACAAACAATATGTATAGAGGCAAAAATGGAAATATTTTCCACAACCACAGAGAGTATATAAAATGGAAATATTTATGAGAACCCCCAAGAATAGTAATATCCTAAGAATCCATCACCATATCCAATGGTGGAATCTCATCAATGGAATCCATACAGGCAACAATTGCAAAATCATCTCCATACTCAATCAGATCATTGAAGTCCTCTTGTATTGGGTACTAAAACCGAGACATTTGCCCATTAGTTGAACTATCAATACCTATTGGAAAACATATGCGACCCACCATGTGATATAATAGGAAAGGAACTTCATTGCTATTGCACATAAGAACCAGACCATGGACTGTTCGGAACAGAAGATAGCCAAGACATTTTCTATTTATATCTGCAGAAATTTCTTCCAACAACTTCCATCTGAAACCCCAATCATCTTCAAAGTAGTCAATTCTTCATTCAAAACATGGTTGACCAAATTGGAAATGATCTAATTCTTCAATTGACCATACAAAAGTGGACCCATCATTGACAAGGCATATCAGTTGATTCATGTATATTGCTAACGACATACAACGTATGTCAGTGATTGGAACAAATGAAAAACCCCACTCATTTTTTATTACGTAAAACCAGTAGATTGTATACCTGTAACGAGGATAATCTTCATAATCCTTGTCAAGATACAACCAAAATATTTTACTTTTATAAAATACTACATTCTTGGGGGGCGAAGTGCCACCAAATGGAACACCAGCCCTTTGCTATACCCTATCTAGACTACTAGAAACATAAAATTCAGACTACATTCCATCATAGATAAGTTTTAGAACAACCCAGTCATATTTTATGCTACTTACATTTTCCAATAATGAAAAGAACCCCGAGTGTCCAATTCGTACTCGCCCTATGTTTTTAAATGCTTTTGTAAATGGATTCACTACAAAATAGTTGTGTGTTTGGGAGCATTCTATTGGTAAGGATAAAACCACCATTGCTCCAACAACATACTCTACTCTGTATCTTGAATCTATGAATCCCAAATGAAATTGATATATGTGGCCATTCTGATTAATGTATTACGTAGCAAAACAATTGTCTTCACTAATGAGAAAATGAACAAGAAATCCAAATTGGTTCGTGGAGACATTCTTGCAACGTAAAAAGAAGGAAGGGTCCCACAAAGCATTCTTCCATTTTTTACACACAGTGCTAGACTTTATCACAACTGATACAGGGAGCCACAACAACACAAGTTCAAGAAATTCGAAAGGAAGAGAACTCCAAATAGTTGGATCCATGATGAAACAGTGAAACCACTTAACAGTAAAAAAAAAAAGGCATTTGATATCAAGAAAACAATTTAATCTTTAATAAAATTAAAAGCAACTTTCCATTTTCTATTGAAAGATCTTAAGAAGGAAGGAACCTATGCAGACGATTTAACCTTGGGAGAAAAAACACTAATAGAGGATGACCAATCTTTTGAAGTTGTTAGAAGTATGCAGAAGTATCTTTTAGAAGATAAAAAAGTCTGAAGTAAAGGAGGATGGAGAATGTCGGTTAAATGAGACAAGAAGTGATTTATTGCAGCAGAAAAAATTTGATAATACACTGATATTTGAAACTGTGACAACACAGGAGTAGCGAGATGAAACTTTTAAATAAGAACAGAAAATGAAGACTTAGCATAAATTCTAAGTTAAAGGAACGAGCGCAAGAGCGAAGATAGATGCTCAGGAACCCTTAGATCTGGGAAGATCAACAGCTAAGATCGAATTGTGAAGGTGAAATATTACATCGGCGGGGCCATTATATAGTTTGGCTCTCCTAAGCAGAAACCCAATCACACTAAGAAACAATGAAAAACACAGTCAGAAGCAAGTCCCAGACTTGAAATATTATAGGGAATGGTTTATGTCCCTATGGGGTCAACAAATATATCGGATTGGCGTATGGAAGAGGAAGGAGTCTGGCATTGAGGTTAAGTGATATGCAATCGCGTGAGTTAATTTGAACTGTCGGATTGCAGATCGTATCGGTAAGGTGAAATATCGCATCGGCGGGCTCATTATACAGTTTAACTCCCACAAGTGGAAAACCTAATTACATAAATAAACACTGAGAAAACACAGTAGGAATCAACTGCTAGGCTTGAAATATTATAGGGAATGGTTTATATGCTTATCAAGTCCATAAAGATATCGCATCGGCATATGGAAGTAGAAGGAATCTGGCATTGAGCTTGAGTGATATGTGATCGCGCAACCTAATCTCAAGCGTCAGATCATGAATCGGATTGACGGTCAAGACCTGATTGCAAATCGCAATCACAATGCACAATGAAAAGGCCTGGAGACCTAGAACTGATGGGGGTATAGTGTCGAATCTACAAAATTTGAAATCTGCTATATATATGATTCACAACGGGCTTCTTGTGTAATCCATATATTTCCGTTAAAGTGGTTTAATGCTAAAACATACGTTAACGCTCCGATATTGCATATAAGAGCGGAAGGGGCGATGAACATACATATATATATGTATCACCAGGGAAGGACTGATGGCTGATTGCGATGAGGTTAAACCTCGAGAAACATGACAAGCCTAAGTTTAACTCCCACAAGTGGAAAACCCAATTACACAAACAAAGGGTGAAAAACATAATAGGAATCAACTGCCAGACTTGAAATATTATAGGGAATGGTTTATATCACTATCGGGTCTGTGAAGATATCGCATCAACGTATGGAAGCGGAAGGAATCTAGCATTGAGCTTGAGCGATATGCTATCACACGACTTAATATCAACCATCAAATCTTGGATCAGATCGGCGGTCAAGATCTGATCGTAAATCGCAATCAGAGGAACCGTAGATCAGAGTGTGCAATGCAAAGCCTTGGAGACATGGAACCGATGGGTGCATAGTGCCAAATCTATAAAATTTGATATCCGCTATATATATGATTTAGAGCGGGTTGGTTTAATGCTAAAACATACATTAATGCTCTGATATCGAATATCGGAGTGGAAGGGGTGATGAAGATACATACATACATACATATATATCTATATCTATATATATATATATATCTACATACATACATACATACATATATATATATATATATATATATATATATATATCTATATATATATATATATAGATATGTATTTATTTATATATATATACGTATGACCGTGGTAGAACCGATGGCCAAATGCGATGAGGTTAAACCTCAGGAAACGTGACAAGGCTGTACGAAAGGGCGGAAAGGTATGTTTATGTGGGCATTTTCCTTTGTAAATGGTTTATACACAATCGATTCCCTTCTTTTTTTTGCATGGGCTAGTCATCTCATTTGAATTAAACTAGAAAAATATCACGGAAAGAAAAATTGTACATACCTGTAAGATCGATTTCTGAATGCCTTTGAAACCTGAAAAATAGTAATTCCAACAACCTTAAGTGCTAAGAAAGAAATGCATGCATCCACAGAGCGTTTGACAATCACTGAGAAAGTGTTCCTCCAATGCTAAAACCTGATAAAATAGTAGGGAATAATTCAATCAGACATGAACTACAACAAATTATCAGAGACATGCGTGAGAGCTTGGAAACAATTAAAAACACAATGAGATTTGCCACCTTTTTTACCAGATAGAAGTCGAGAGAAGCCAGCATTCTAGTTATCCTTCGACAATTCAACTAACCTTAAGCGCTAACAAAGAAATGCATGCATCCACAGAGCGAATGGGCCATAGCATGAGGTTCGAACTTTTGTGATGTATTTAAAAACTCAAAACACCTTGTCGATGAGAATATGAATCGGTAGAATGTTTCACATTTCGACTGTATTTAACTGAATTAAAGAAATGTTTCTTTGATCGATGCTGACATATCTCATTGTCATGGTTATTCATGATTTGGGGCACAAATGGTTCAACCTATCATTCTAATGCATGCATGAAACATCTCCCTATTACTCAAATTTATGCCTACATAGTTCATTGTCATGGTTATGGATGATTTTCGAGCATAAATCCTTCAACCGTCATTGTAATCGATCAAAACGTGTCCTTATGCTTCAACCATGCATACGTTTCAGAATGCAAAGAGACCACTTTCAAAGCCTGTTAGGTCCCTATTATACTAGTGATTACCCCATTACTATTGTAGTTGTATCTCTTATTAATATTGTTGTGCCCCTATTGTCCCCATATTGTTATTATTGTGCCCCATAGAATCCCTCTATTGTTATTTTTGTGGCTTTATAGTATTATTGTTAGGTCGGCTGAGTTATATTATGACTCCTTAGACTCCTATATGTAGAAAGGAGGTTTTGTCATTTAAATCATCGAAGAATTGTTCATTTATGTAATGTAAAGGAGATTTCCCCCTCGAAGAGGCTAAATTATAAGGCATTGATCTATCCATTCTATCTTTTCTTGAGTTGGTTTCATAAAATTTGGTATCAAAGCTTTGGATTCTAGGGTTTCGTTGCTCCAAACAGGTGATCGTGGCATTTTTGCTATAACTTTTTTCCTGAGATGTTTCAAAAGCTAAAAAAAACCCATTTGAGAAGAAATTTCCCTGAACCACAAGTCCAAATTTCAAAGCTTTTCATGCTATATTTGCGGAGATATGATCTGAGGAATTTGGTCTTTTTGCAGACTATTGAATTACATTCCAAACAAGTGACCTGGGGAAAATCGTCATAACTTTCTCCCTGAGCATCGGATTGAAATTTTATAAGAAGGTACAAAAAGAGGACGAACTGTAGTTTCTTGTATATATTTTCAGAGAAAAAGGTTGAAACAGTGACTCGTGGATCGTCATACAAGTTTGCTCTACTGAACTAGTCTATAATCAGGTCACTATGGGAGATTTGGCATAACTCTTCCTTGGAGGATCCAATTTGGATCAGACTGGTGGCATTGGAAAGAGGACATAGAGGACTAATGCAGGTCACAATTTTAGAACTGAATGATTCGAAATTGCAGAGATACATCAGAGGAAATATCGAGCTCCTACAAAGTGAAAAAAGGTGTGTAGATTTTTTAAAATTTTTTCTTAAGCTTGGTTTGAAAATTTATTTTGAAGAATTCAAAGGGCATAGTAGAGCATTATTATCAATAATTGATGGCCGAGGAAAGAAAATGCAAACACCTAGTAAGAAACCTGAAAGCGCTAGCATGACTCATGAAGAAGAGGAAGAAATGCTACATGATATATCAAAATTACAAGACCAAGTGCAACAAATGTCACTCTCACAAAAGCTAACAGAAGCTACGATAAATGGTGTGGAATCTAAGATAAATGGTGTGGAATCTAAGATAAAGGGCTTGGAAGATAAGATGAATGGCATGGAAGCTAATATGGATGATTTGAAGATAGATTTGAAGACAGGCATGGAATATTTGAAGATAGATTTGAAGACAGGTTTGACAAAGTTTCTACAAGAAATGCTTACTAATGGTGTAAGAGTAGTAAAAAAAACTCATGATGAGAACAAAAGAAATGTTAATAATAATTTCATAGACTCTAATGTTGGACCGAAGACCCACCATATTCCAAAAATCGATATGAGGAAGTTTTATGGCAAGGATTCCGCAACATGGATATTACAAATAGAGTAATTTTTCGATCTCAATAATGTGCAAAACACAAAAAAGGTATGTGTTAGGGTCCCACCCTAACCCCGTTATGTATGTCATGGGATCACGTCATAGTCAAGAGTCAATAAAGCCCATATTAATATTTGTAAGTGGTTAACCCGCAATTAATGACGGGACCACAGTTAGTTGCAAATGGGCCGTAGTATTAGATAGATGGTATTAATAAAACCCACGGTATTGGCCCGTGGTATTGCATGTATGAGTCATATATAAAGGATAGAGACTCCCTGCAAGGAGTATTGTGTCCTATTTTGTAATTGAGCTCTGCTCTATTGGAGGTTGCCCCCTCAAAGAGGCAAGTGAACATTACTCTCTGAATAATAAAATCATTGCTATTCTATGTTTTGGGTATCTTTTCTTCGCATATTCTGTATTGGGTATCATTTTGTAGGTTAAGAGCATAACAAGTGGTATCAGAGCACTTTCCAGGGCCGGTGGGATCTCCAATTCTTAGCAAAAAAAAATTTGGCTAGAGACATGTTCCGGCGTCTTTAAACCACGGGATCTGTCGTTGAGCACATAAACCTGCGGATTTGGGGAGGAATGCACACAGGAAATACAAGAGGTGGTCACGTCTGTTGGACTCCCTTGTAACCCCTGTGGGTACCCCTTCGAGTAGTAGCGCATTAGACAGAACGGCGCACGGACTATCTTCCATGTACCCTCTGGGTATATCGGAAGCCCCTAGGCTCCCTTGAAAGCTCGCCATAGATAAACCGTCGGCCGTCTTTTGGCTACAGTACACCGAGAACGGCACTCGGAGAGATTACTCGCCCATACGATAGGGTAGTCGGGTTGTACGGCTAAGGGTATGGTCGATCCTCCTTAGTTAGAGCCCTGAAACATTGGGCCGAGTACTACTGCCAGACCCTTATGTATATTGCGATCTGTAGCACCTGACACTCCTCAAGACCATAGTTCCCTTTTCTATCGGGGTATTGCACATCATCTATTCCAGATCCACTGGTGCGACGGGGTGCAGCAGCAGCCGACATCAGTCCCGCAGTCTTGAGTTCACAGATCAGTCATTCCGATCTATTAGATCCAGCCGATCCGCAGCAGCAGTCTGTTCCATCGCCCAGAGCTATCTAATCTTCCATTCAGATCTCTTAGATCCACCAGATCGGAGTTGTTGTGAAGGGTTCCTATACCGAGGTATAATTTTCGTAGGACTTTTGGCCGCATTGACATTTTGAGGATTTGGCGACTGCAGTATTGATCAGGAAGGAGTAAAACTCTGTTAGGAGTTTTCAGAAAAAATAAAAATAAAAAAAAAATAAAAATAAAAATAAAAATAAAAATAAAAAAAATCAGGATGCGCTTATTAGTGATCTAGCCCATCAGAATGAGGACGACGAGCTGAGCACGGTGGTACCATTCAATTATTAGTAAAAATTTTTAGGCGGTCCCAATTTTTCATCAGGTTGGTGTATGGTAGAAACTAAAGCTCAAGCAATGGCCAATGAAAGAATGGACAAACTTGAAGAATCCATGCAATCCCTCAATAATCAGCTTACCGGACTATGTCTCCAGGTCCAGCAATTAATCCCGAAGGGCAAGGAGCAAGCCCACGAGGAGGCGTATAATGGCAATGAATACAATGAGGGTGAGTCTAGCCACTCTCCTCATGTTTGGCACACCCACCCACCACCCAGTCAGCGACCTCCCAAGTTGGATATGCATAAATTTGACGGTTCTCACCCATCTGCATGGATAGCACAAATGGAGCAGTATTTCAAACTGAATCGTATCTTAGATGATGCGACTAAGCTTATGTTGGGGAGCATGTACTTGGACAATGAACGGTGGCAATGGTGGGAATGGCATCAACGTTGCAATGGACCTTTTAAGACTTGGACCCAATTTACCAAAGCTCTTCGAGACCGCTTTGAACAGGAGGACTCTTTTTTGGGTCGTCTTACTAAGCTCCGACAGACAGGTACAGTGGATGAATATATTACAGCTTTTGAAGCCTTAGCCTTCCGCACTTGGGGTCTCTCAGATGTGTTCTACACGGAATGTTTTATCAGTGGTCTTAAAGAAGCCATCAAAGCTCAAGTCTTACTGCACCACCCTCCCACTTGGACAGAGGCTTGCAAGGTAGCCCGTAACGTGGAACGTGCATTAGCAGCCCAATACAGTTGCCCAAATTTCCCCGCTAAAGGTCGTCCCCCACAGGCTCACAACACGACTCAAACACTTAAGGTCCAAAAGATGTCACCTGCGGAAATGGTCGAAAGAAGGAAGCAAGGACTATGTTACTACTGTGATGAAAAATACTCCCCAGGTCATAAATGCAAGGAGCCCAATTTTTTTCAAATAGATGCCACTGACTACAGCTCAACAGAGGAAGATCCATCACTTGAGGAACATGAGGCGCTAGAAGAAGACAACCAAAAGGAGAATGTCTCTGATGAACCAGTTATTTCACTGCATGCGTTGGCAGGGATTTCTTCCCCTCAAACTCTCAAAATCAGGGGTTTTCTTAAACATCACCCAGTAGTAGTCCTGATTGATAGTGGAAGTACCCATAATTTCATCCATCAAAAAATCGCAGAAGTAGTGCACTGTTTTGTACGAGCAGTTTCTAACTTCCAAGTCCAAATTGTGGATGGGGGCACAATGAAATGTGAAGGCCGTTGTGAAAATGTCAAACTTCAAATGGGGGATTATCAGTTGAAAACCCACATGTTTGCCATACACATGGGGGGTTGCGACATTGTCCTCGGCGCTGAATGGCTCCACACTCTTGGGCCAATCACAATGGATTTTTAGGAGTTATATATGAGTTTTAAGCAGAACAACTACAAACATACCCTCCATGGACTCCAGGCGGGAGCCCCCTCTATCATCAGCTCGCATCGGATGGAAAAATTGTTAAAAAAGGGCAATCATGGAGTGGTAGCTCAATTTAATGCCATCCTAGTCGTCGAAACCAAGTCTCTGCCAATTCATCCTGAGATGCAACATATTTCAAATAACCATCTGTCGGTCTTTGACAAGCCTCATGAGCTTCCACCCTCGCGAGGGGAACATGATCATAGCATCACCTTGGTTCCAGGGGCCAAATCCCCAAATGTGTGGCCATACAGATATCCGTTCACCCAAAAGAATGAAATAGAAAAAATCATCAAGGAACTTTTGGAAGCAGGTGTCATTCGTCCCAGCATTAGTCCTTATTCATCCCAAGTGGTCATGGTGCTCAAGAAAGATGGGGAGTGGCGGATGTGTCCTGACTTCAGGGCCCTCAATAAGTTGACAGTCAAAGATAAATTTCCCATTCCGGTGGTTGACGATTTGCTGGACGAACTCAATGGGGCTCAATTCTTCACTAAGCTGGATCTTCGCTCAGGCTACCACCAAATTCGCATGAAGGAAGTCGACATTCCCAAGACTGCTTTCCGAGCTCATGAAGGCCATTATGAGTTCCTGGTCATGCCATTTGGTCTTTGTAATGCCCCCTCTACTTTTCAGAGCCTTATGAATCACATTCTCAAACCATATCTCAGGAAATTTGTCCTTGTCTTCTTCGATGACATAGTCATCTATAGTGGCACTTGGGCTGCACATCTTCAGCATGTAGATCTACTCTTACACCTGCTCCGCAAGCATAAATTATTTGTCAAGATGTCCAAGTGTTCATTTGGCATGGAAGAAGTTGAGTATCTGGGCCAATCTACCTACGAAAAAGAAATGATGGCCATCTTACATGCCGTCGAGACGTGGCGACCTTACTTATTGGGGCGACGTTTCCAAATCCGCACAGATCATCACTGTCTTAAATATTTTTTGGAGCAACGCCTATCCTCCCCACAACAAAATAAATGGCTTTCCAAAATGCTGGGATATGATTATGAGATCATTTACAAGAAAGGGAAAGACAATAGTGCAGCAGATGCATTATCTCGCCAATTTGAGGAAGAAAGTACTCTGCTAGCAATTTCCCTCCCCATTCCAGAATGGATTGAAGAGGCTCGCAAGGAATGGTTTTCACACCCCGGGCTATCCCAACTCATTTCTCAATTGCAGGTAGATCCAAATTCCACCAAGGGCTACTCGTGGAAGGATGATATTCTTCGCTACAGGGACAAAGTCGTAATATCCCCAACATCCACCTTCAAAAGTCGCATTTTGGAAGAATTGCACTCATCGCCCATTGCAGGACATTCGGGCTTTCAGAAGACGTATGCTCGCACCAGAAGATCATTTTTTTGGACAGGCATGAAAAAGGACATCCTTACTTTTGTAGAAGAATGTGATGTCTGTCAAAGCCACAGAGGGGAAACCGTCAACACACCAGGCACATTACAACCATTGCCCATTCCGACATCAATTTGGACGGAAGTTTCTATGGATTTCATTACAGGTCTTCCAAAGTCCGGGAACAAGTCAGTCATCATGGTGGTTGTGGATCGACTATCAAAGTATGCTCATTTCTGCGCCCTACCCCACCCATTTACACCAACTTTGGTCGCTCAATATTTCATGGATCAGATTTTCAAATTGCATGGCATGCCCACTTCTATTGTGTCCGATCGCGACTCGATCTTCACCAGTAATTTTTGGCAGGAACTCTTCAGGATACAAGGCACTCAACTAAACTCAGTACTTCCTATCATCAGCAAACGGATGGTCAAACTGAAGCCGTCAACAAATGTCTAGAAACCTACCTTAGGTGTTTCACTTCAGAAAAGCAACACCTTTGGGTATAGTGGTTACCTCTGGCTGAATGGTGGTATAACACCAACTATCATGCCACCACCAAAATGACTCCCTATGAAGCAGTATATGGTCAACTTCTGCCTTCCCCTACTTCTTATCTCAAGGGGTGCTCCAAAGTACAAGTAGCGGATCAACTCCTACAACACCGCGCAACTATGCTCGCCCATCTTAGAGAGAATCTTCATCAAGCTCAGAACCGCATGAAGCAACAGGTAGAATAGCATCACTCAGAGCGCCAATTTCAAGAAGGGGATCAGGTCTTTTTGAGGCTACAACCATATAAGCAAACATCACTCAAAGACAAGGGTTGTCAGAAGCTATCTCCAAAATTCTACGGACCATACCAAGTACTTCAGCGCATTGGAGAAGTGGCTTACAAGTTGGCTTTGCCTCCTACTACAAAAATCCATCCAGTTTTCCATGTATCGTGCCTCAAGAAAGTGATCGGGAACAATTGCCGAGTTCAAACCAGTCTACCTGAATTGGACGAAGAAGGGTCAATCTGGCTTCAACCCAAACAGGTTCTAGACACAGGAGACAAACACCTGCGTAGCCGCATGATTAAGGAAGTCCTCGTCAAATGGAAAGAAACCTCTCTGGAAGATGCAACTTGGGAACCAACCACTATTCTTCAGCAGTTTCCGCAGCTTCAGCCTTGAGGACAAGGCTAGTCTTAAGGGGGAGGGCATGTTAGGGTCCCACCCTAACCCCCTTATGTATGTCATGGGATCACGTCATAGTCAAGAGTCAATAAAGCCCATATTAATATTTGTAACTGGTTAACCCGCAATTAATGACGGGACCACAATTAGTTGCAAATGGGCCGTAGTATTAGATAGATGGTATTAATAAAACCCACGGTATTGGCCCGTGGTATTGCATGTATGAGTCATATATAAAGGATAGAGACTCCCTGCGAGGAGTATCGTGTCTTATTTTGTAATTGAGCTCTGCTCTATTGGAGGTTGCCCCCTCGAAGAGGCAAGTGAACATTACTCTCTGAATAATAAAATCATTGCTATTCTGTGTTATGGGTATCTTTTCTTCGCATATTCTGTATTGGGTATCATTTTGTAGGTTAAGGGCATAACAATATGTATTGCAACTTTATATTTGGAACCAAATTAGTTTGTATGGTATCAATGGCTTTGCTCTCATAAACAAATTATCACTTGGCCAATTTTTATGGAAGAATTGACAGCACATTATGAGGATACAAAAAGCAACACTTTTTTTAGCCAATTGATAAGTCTCAAACAAAAGGGTTCAATAATGGAGCACATTGAGGAGTTCCAAAAATTTAACATAAGGGTAAAAAATATTCCAGAGGAGCATAGGATTGATGTGTTCATAGTGACTTTGAAGGATAATACCCAACATGATGTTCACCTTTGGGAATCTGATTGATTAGAGAAGGCATTCAGGTTAGCGAGAAAAATGGAAAGAAAAATTATGGAAACCAGGAAGCATACCACTCACAACTATAAAGATGGAGGTGTTGTTGCCCCTAGTATTCCACAACCTATAAGGTTGACACCACAACAATTGGAAGAAAAATGAGCAAAAGGGCTTTGTTACAGTTGTGATGGCAAATACACTAAAGGTCATAAGCGTGTTGAGAAGAAATTATTCTACATCGATTGTGAAGAGGAAGAAGAAAAGGAGCAAGAAAGGTCAAAAGAAGAGGATATACTCCAAGAAAAAATCCTAGGTAAAGAAGAAATGAAACCGACCATATCTTGTAATGCATTGGCTGGAATTACAACTCCTCAAACCATCAAGATAGAAGCACAAATCAAGAAGAAAAAGGTATTAGTGTTGATTGATTCAGGAAGTACCCACAATTTTGTTCATTGTAAGATAGCGAAAGAATTGAATTGCTTCCTATATCTAGCACCGGAGTGTCAAGTGAGGGTTGCAAATGGAGGAATGATATATTACTCTAGAAAGTGCCATAATATCAAGCTATACATGAGAGAATATCTATTGAATAGTCCAATGCTTTCCATTCCAATGGGAGGTGCTGATGTTGTACTAGGAGTCCAATGGCTACAATCCTTAGGTACAATATCTTTTAATTTTCAAGAACTTTTCATGAAATTTTTTATGGAAGGAAAGGAAGTTGAATTAAGTGGTATTACAGGGAAACTGGGAAATATAATCAGCTCTAATGGTATGACAAAGCTTCTAAAAAAGGAAGAAAGAGGTGTAATTGCACAATTATGTTCGCTAAATGTTTCCACATTCGAATCATCTATTTCTCCAGATCTCCAAAAAGTCTTGGACAATCATTCCAAGGTATTTGAGACTCCCAAAGGTCTCCAACCTATTCCTGATCATGATCATGCTATTCATCTGATTCCAGGAAGTGTTCCTCCAAACATCAGGCCGTACGGATATCCCTATGCCCAAAAGAGTGAAATTCAACGTATGATTGCAGAAATGCTAGAGGAGGGTATAATTCAACCTAGTCAAAGTTCTTTCTCAGCTCCAGTAGTATTGGTGCACAAGAAGGATGGATCATGGCACATGTGTCTGGATTATGGGGAGCTCAACACACTCACCATTAAAGATAAGTTTCCCATTCCTGTCATTGATGAATTACTGGATGAATTGCATGGATCAATTTACTTCACCAAGTTGGATCTTCGTTCAGGATATCATCAAATCAAAATGAAGACTGAAGACATTCCAAAAACAACATTTAGAACTCATGAGGGTCATTATGAATTTTTGGTCATGCCTTTTTACCTTACCAATCGACCTTCTACATTTCAAGGTTTGATGAATTCCATTTTTAAACTCTTCCTTAGAAAATTTGTGTTAGCATTTTTTGATGATATACTAATCTACAACAAGTCTTGGAAGGATCATGTTGAACATGTTGACAGGGTGCTACAACTATTGGAGGAGAAACAATTATATGCAAAAAGATCCAAAAGCTTCTTTGGAGCACAAGAGGTTGAATATCTGGGTCATATTGTATCTCATGAAGGAGTTAAGGTAGACCCTAGCAAAATTAAAGCCATTAAGGAATGGAAAATCCCCACATCCATAAAGCATCTGCGAGGATTTCTCAGGTTGACAGGGTATTATTGCAAGTTATTAAAGAATATGGGAGAATAGCAGCACCTCTAACAACAATATTGAAGAAAGATGCATTTTCATGGACTCCAGAAGCAACAAAGGCCTTTTAACATCTTAAAGAGGCAATGTGCCAAGCATTGGTCTTAGCTACACCGGACTTCACAAAAACCTTTATTGTGGAATGTGATGCTTTAGGAAATGGAATTGGTGTTGTTTTAATGCAATATGAAAGACCCATTACTTTTGAAAGTCGTCCAATCAAGGGAAAGCTTTTACACAAAGCTATTTATGAGAAGGAAATGTTGGCAATACTCCATGCACTTAAGAAATGGCGACCCTACCTAATGGGAAGACACTTCAAGGTAAAAACGGATCATGATAGCCTTAAACACTTTTTAGAACAAAGATTATCCTCAGAAGAGAAACAAAAGTGGGTCACAAAGATGTTGGGTTATGACTTTGAAATCATCTACAAAAAAGGAAAGTAAAATGTGGTGGCAGATACACTCTCAAGAAAGTATGAGGATGTGGAAGCATTGTTGTGCGCCATTTCTATTATCCAACCAGTTTGGATAAATGAAGCAAGGGAGGAATGGAAGAATGATGAAGAAGTGTGGGCACTTATTCGAAAGTTACAACAAATTTCCAGTACATCTGATACATTTAGCTTGCAAAATGATTCGTTATGGTACAAAGATCGCTTATACCTCTGTAAGAATTCCCAACTAAAACAAAAGATTCTTATGGAGTCGCACACTTCTCCCTTAGGAGGGCACTCAGGATTTTTAAAAACTTACCACAGGGTTAAGAAGGAATTTTTTGGGGATGGCCTTAAATTGGATATTCAAAAGTTTGTGGTAGAATGTTTGGTTTGCCAACAAAATAAAGTTGAAACAATTAAGACACTGGGTCCATTACAACCTTTATCCATTTCAAGCCAACATTGGGAGGAGGTTTTAATGGATTTTATTATAGGTTTACCCAAGTCTGAGGGAAAGAGTGTCATCATTGTGGTAGTTGACAGACTTACCAAGTATGCACACTTTTGTGCATTATCACATCCATTTAAAGCAAATACAGTTTCTACTGCATTTATGGAAACAATTCGAAAGCTACGTGGAAACCCAAACATTATTGTAAGTGAGAGAGATCCCATTTTCACTGGAAATTTTTGGACAAAATTATTTTCTTGTCTTGGTACTCAGTTAGCTCATAGCTCATCTTATCATCCTTAATTTGATGGGAAAACTGAGATAGTAAACGAATGTTTGGAAGGATATCTTTGTTGCTTTGTATCTGATAAATAGACACAATGGGTCAAATGGTTGCCTCTGGCTGAATGGTGGTATAACACTTCCTTCCATACAACAACAAAAATGACCCCATTTATGGCACTTTATGGATATCAGCCACCATCCATCATATCATATTTAAGAGAAAATTCTAAGGTTCAAGCAGTGGAACATCACATCGAACATCAACAACAATACCTCCAACTCTTAAAGGATAACCTCATGTTGGCACATATTAGAATGAAACAACAGGCAGGTCAACATCGCAGTGAAAGAGGTTTTGATGTAGGCGATTGGGTATTCCTACGGCTACAACAATATAAGAAAATGTCCCTCAAGCAAGCTAAGAAGGATAATAAATTATCACCAAAGTATTATGGTCCATACAAGGTGTTGCAAAAGATTGGTACTATGGCTTAAAAATTGGAGCTTCCTACAACTTCTCGATTGCACCCAGTTTTCCATGTTTCATGTTTAAAGAAGGTTATAGGCGACAAGCTCCCAGTTCAAACAATATTTCCAAAACCTGATGAGAGAGGAAAAATTATATTGGAACTAGAAGCAGTCAAAGAAATAAGAACTCGACAGCTGCAAAAATGATCAATTTCATAGTATCTTATCAAGTGGAAGAACTTATCCGCTGAAGATTCCACATGGGAGGATGAAAATTTTATATAGAAGCATCCAGAACTACTCAAGCGTTGAGGACAACACTTTTTTGTAGGAGAGGGTCATGTTAGATCCCTATAATACTAGTGATTACCCCATTACTATTGTAGTTGTATCCCTTATTAATATTGTTGTGCCCCTATTGTCCCCATATTATTATTAGTGTGCCCCATAGAATCACTCTATTGTTATTTTTGTAGCTTTATATTATTATTGTTTGGTCGGCTGGGTTATATTGTGACTCCTTAGACTCCTATATATAGAAATGAAGTTTTGTCATTTGAATCATCGAAGAATTGTTCATTTATGTAATGTAAAGGAGGTTTTACCCTCGAAGAGGTTGAATTCTAGGGCATTGATCTATCCATTCTATCTTTTTTTGAGCTGGTTTCATAACAAAGCCACTATGAAATATGAGTGTTCGACAATATTTTTTTTATTTGACTTCTTCTTAATCCTACATACGTGGTTATCAATGAGAGGCACAGTAAACTTTTAATCATGCTTGGTAAAAAATTAATTTAAGTATGGTCTAAGTATGTGTTCTAGACATGCAATAAAGTTACTTTAGCTAATTTGATCCATTGATTTACTGAGGACCACAAGAATACGCTGGCATCTTTCAATTCACGCCACCCAATAAAAAAGATTAATTAATAAACTGATTAACTCATCGATTCTAATAGGGGGATGCCTATCAGTGTAATTATCATTGGCGTACAGGTGCAGGAAACTTTACATCACAGTAAGTGGTTCCTTGTGACAGTTATCATTTTATTCGCATACTACTGATAATATTAAATTAACTTGCAATATTCTGATGGGAGTGGTTGTACTAAACCACAACTTCTGACATTATTGGTTGAATTTTGATTTAGAAAGAAAAAAGAGCGATTATTTAGTTCTCTCATTTGTGTCGTGTATTTCTCTATAAATAAAGAAAAAGATAACTTGCATGCTAGGGATTCCTACCTTCCTCAAACTCTTAATTCGCCAAACCTAGAAAAAACACCACTTTAGCATTCTTAGCTAACACTGCACTAAAACCATGACAATTTGACTTCCTTTTGTTTTTTTCGATATTAAAATTTTGTACTTTTTGGACCTGAAGATACGAGTTTGGTAGTTTCAGAAATTTTCCCATTCAAAATGTGACCGAGCTACTATTCTCTATTCTGGTTGAAGTATGTTTGAAATGTTATTTTTCTTTCTAGTGGATTATACATTCAAAATCCTAAGGGGTAGTAAGGGGTAGGGTATATTTATTATTATAAATTTTGAGGGTAGATTCAAATTCTGAAGGGGTAGTGTAGGTTTACTATTATATATTTTTAAGTTAAATTTAGAAGGGATAGGGTACATTTATTATTATAAATTTTAAGGGTTTAATGGTTGTGTCTTAGTTTTATATTATAATTTAATGTTTGTTTTGGTATGATTTTAAAATTAAATTATTATAATTATAATATTTTGGTTTTGAAATGTTATTTATTTTGTCAATTTAAATAGGACACTATATATGTTTATAGTATCTTAAATAAAATTTTCAATTTCAATTTTACTTTTTGTTGTAGCTTTTAGAGACAACTTTTGGGTTGAGGAGAGGCTAATGCCTAGGATATTTTAGTATTTCTTGAACATAATTCATTGCTGCTCAAGAGACAAATGAAAATCATTTTAAGTATGGTTCAATTACCTTTTCTCGGAGGTAGATATAGTATATGTAGTAACAGGACATCATTCCCAAGAATAAATGTTTTAGGTCTAGTGGCCGACGTATAGAGAATGCAACTTTCATTTGTTGTGGTAGTAAAGACGCAAAGGAGTAATGAAGGAAATTAGTGTAGAGGGTTGGATAAACACATAATTCTATGCAACAAATCCAAACAAAATTATGAAAGAATAAGGAAATGGAATGTAGAATTATGGAATGTAATTTAAGGTTTCCAACTCATTATTTCATGGGTACATTATGTTACAATATAACACTGTAAATATGTAATCTCTCATGTACTATATGCTACAATATAACATATTAAATCCATGACTTATAAGTGTTGAGAATGCAACAAGATGATGGAGCTTAGTGGAAAGAAGTCACCTTCACTAAGTGGGCCCGCAGGCTATTTTTGGTGCAAAGTCTATTTTTAGACATATGGATCATGGTCTATGAGTTGCAGGATGCTATTTGTGGATGATTGGTCATGTTGGTAAAAATAGATGGACTTCTATTTTTAGATATATAGGCAGGTTTCTATTTTTAGACTGCCAGGCTAAAAATAGAACAGTTGAACATTATTGTCTCCTAATAATATTTGGACTATAAACATTATCTTATCCTCTTGGAGCACTTCAGTTTGAGCTACAGATGTGGCACATGCAGCTGTCAGAAGGAAATATGCTTTCTTTGTGGATCAGTTGAGCTATTGCATGTAGGACTTTAGTTAGAACTCATATGGCTAAGTTTCGGTGGAGTTGATTGTGGAGTTGATGGAGTTGTGTTCAGTTTGACTTGGTTGCACTAGTTGTATTTTAGTCTAACTAAAGAATACACTAGTGATGAGCTATGTGAATTAAATATTAATTAATTCACTAATTATTAAAT
Organism: Pinus tabuliformis; assembly: GCA_031772625.1. Lineage (NCBI taxonomy): Eukaryota > Viridiplantae > Streptophyta > Pinopsida > Pinales > Pinaceae > Pinus > Pinus tabuliformis. The sequence goes on along the minus strand of CM062820.1, from coordinate 1,288,537,104 downwards.
GATAATGCAACTAAAGAATACATCAGTTAACTCAGTGTATGTACAGTTCAGTGGAGACAGGTGTTATAGGTTGAGATTGCTATCAGTTGTGACTATAGATGTGACTATAGTTGTGCATGAGATTTGCACATGCATGGATGGAGATTGCCAATGATGGCTTGCGTAGTATACTAAGGGAATTCATTTTTACAGAGGGGATGATTTATCTTGCATATTACATAGTGGAGGCAGGCAAAGTAGTGGAGGCGATTTGAGCTGTGATTGATTAGATCTGAGCTAGTTTTGTGTGTAACAGGTGGAGATAGTACAGAGTACTTGTGAGGAGTGTTGTAATATGTGTTGCTACATGTTCTCTATCATTATAATATATAGATAGTGTAGGGTTTTCACCTGTATTCTTTCCCTGAGTTATATACTGTGTTAATGTGTGCATGCGATTGATGTTTCATTGTTTTTAATGCTGCTAAATTGATGATAAACGTAGAGGAGATTATGTATTGTGCATGTATTCTGCAATAGTGTATAATCAGGATAATATCTGTGAATAAGTGTCATATTATTCAAAATTTCTACATGGTATCAGAGCTTGGCGAATTTGTAGAAAAAGTTCTACATGGTATTAGAGGTGTTGATCATCAGATCTATTATTCAGAAAGTGTTTACATCTTATTTCTTCAGGAAGAGTCTGTAATCAGGCCAGGTAGCGTCTGGATTCATCCTTCCTTTGGAAGGTGAAATATCTGGTAAAATCCCATACATTCAATCTCTGTACAAGAAATACTTTGTTCTCATGAATTCTAGATCAGAGGCGGTTGAGTTTGGAGCTAGTGGAATTCGAATTTGCAGCAGTGTTTTCTTGGTATCAGTGTGGCAATGTCTTTCAACGGATTGTGATTGGAGTATGCTCTTGAGAGCAGCTCGAACTATATTGCATGGAAGGACAAGATGGAGGCGGTGTTGGATGATAATGGGTTGAAGGAGTTCATAGAGGCTGATGTCCCAAAGCCTACTGATACTATGCAAGTTGATGCATGGTAAAAGAAGATAGCAAAGTGTCGAAGGATTTTGTTGGAGGGCGTGAAGGATCACATTATGTCTAGCCTGCATGGTAAGGCTTCTCCATACTTGATGCGAAAAGCATTAACAAATCTATTCCAAAGCAAGAGCGATTAGAGGAAGTTGGCGCTCAAGGATAAACTCAAAAACATCAAATGCGAGAAGGGAGACAGTATGCCCAAGTACTCACTCAATGCAGGGATGAGCTGGGAAGTATGAGGGTGATTGTCGATGATGAGGAATTGGTGAGCTTGGCTCTCCTTGGTCTTTTGAAGAGTTGGCATTCCTATCAGGAATCTGTTAATGGTCGGGAGAAATTGCTAGGATGGGAGAGACTTTGGTCAGATCTTGTGCAGGATGAGATCAGGCGGAATACCAGGGACGGATCTTCATCAAAGGGAACTGATGAAGAAAATTGTGCTTTGGCTTCCAAAGCAAAGAAGGGGAAGAACAAGAAAGCTTCTCATTCTGGTGTGAAAGGCAAGAAGCAGGACATGTCCAAGGTGAAGTGCTTTCACTGTCACCAGAACGGACACTATGCCACTAAATGTCCACAGAAGAAGAAGAACAAGCAAATTGTTGGATCTACAGTAGGAGAGGCTCTAGCCTCGTAGTTTGAGCTTAATTTCTCATTGATCACATGCTTGGTTTCAAGTGTGTTGGGATCGGTGTGGTTCTTGGACAGTGGTGCGTCTTTTCACATGACAGGAGATCGAGATTTGTTTTATGATATGGAGGAGAAAGATCTTGGAGTGCACATTGAGATGGGCGATGATGGTAGATACAGTGTGACCGGTATTGGTACCATTTCCTTTGAGTGGGAGTCTGGTAAACCCTTCGTATTGAAGGAAGTGATGCATGTTCCAGGATTGAAGAAGAATCTTATCTCTGTGGCCATGTTAGAAGACAAGGGATATGATGTTGTTTTCAGCGAGGGAAAGGCTTTCCTACGCAGCAAGACAACTGGAGAAACCCGGAAGATAGGGGTTCGAGTGAGGAACCTTTACCAGTTGCATGTAGATGGTTGTGCAGAAATGGCATGCAAGGTAGAAGGATTGGTGAGCCGGGATGATGGCGAGTTGTGGCATAGGAGATTGGGTCACCTTCACCATGGAGCCTTGAAGATATTGTAGCAGATCACTACAGGGCTTCCTAAAGGCACTATTGCGCAATAAGATCAGTGCAAGGGGTGTACTTTGGGAAACTTTGTGAAAGCCACCTTTCACAAGAAGGATAGTCACGCCATGAAAATCCTTGAGAGAATTCACACAGATGTGTCTGGACCTTTCTCAGTAGCTTCGATAGCAAAACACAGGTATTATGTGATCTTTGTTGATGATTTCTCTCGTAAGTACTGGATCTTATTCATGTAGAAAAAGAGCGAGACATACTCAAAGTTCTGTGAGTTCAAAGCACTGGTCGAGTAGGAGGCGGGGAAGAAGGTGAAGGCTCTTAGGAGCGACAATGGTGGTGAATACATCTCTGGTGAGTTCAAGGATTTCTGCAGTGCAGAAGGGATTCGAAGAGAGCTCATAGCTCCCCATAACCCACAGCAGAACGGGGTTGCTGAGTGGAAGAACAGAACGATCGTGGGTGCTACACGGGTGATGTTGCATGTTTAGGGCCTACCCCTTCACTTGTGGGCAGAAGCATGCAATACTGCAGTATATGTGTAGAACAATCGCCCTCAGAGGATACTTGGCATGAGTACACCCAAGGAGGCTTATTTTGGTAAGAAGCATGATCTTTCTCAATTGAGGATTTTTGGTGCTAATGTTTACATGCATGTGATGAGGGATGCCAGGAAGAAGTTGGAGCCGACCGCAGAGGTTCGGATATTTGTGGCGTACACTGATACACCCCACAAATATCGTGTGTATTTGGCAGACCGTGGCAAGACTATTGTGCGACGGGATATAAAATTTTAGGAGGAGAAAGCCCTGAAGTGTTCGCTTGAGAGGGAGCCACACTTGCATGTAGATGAGGAGCTATTAGTTCCTAAAGATGAGCTTCAGGATGTGGATCAGCCACAGGACGAAGTTCATGGAGTGGAAGATACCACTCATGCAGCACCAACCATCAGAGGGCGAAAGAGCTTGACAGAAGCTGAGCGACTGGCTCAAGATGCAGAGAAAGTTGTAGGACCACCTACAACCCAATGCAGGCAGAGACAGTCACCTGATCAATACACTGGATACATGGCTCTTGTGAGCAAATGTGTTGTGACTGAGCCATCCTCTTTCAAGGAAGCTGTGGAGGATCCCGCATGGGTAGACGCCATGGTGGAACAGTATGATTCGATTGTCAGAAACAGAGCATGCGATATTGTCCCAAGACTAGAAGGGAAATCAGTGGTGGGTTCGAGATGGATCTACAAAGTTAAGCAGGGAGCTAACGGGAGTGTGGAGAAGTACAAGGCAAGATTTGTTGCCCGAGACTTTTCACAGATAGTGGGGATCGATTATGAGGAGACCTTTGCACCTATTGCAAGGTATTCTTCCATACGGACGATTCTTTCTCTCTCAACACAAATGGGGTGGCACATTCATCAGATGGATGTGAAGACTATGTTCCTTAATGGAGTCATTGAGGAGGAGGTGTACATAGAACAACCTAAAGGTTTCAAGATCTTCAGCAGCGAGTCGCATGTGTGCAGGCTCAAGAGAGCGTTGTATGGGTTGAAACAAGAACCACGTGCTTGGTACACTTGGATAGAAAGTTATTTCACTGGACTTGGATTCTCCAAGAGAAGGGGGATCCTAACCTATACCAGATTGTGGTGGAGGGTAAGTTGCTTATCATTGTACTTTATGTAGATGATTTGATTCTAACAGGTGATGAGTTGTTGATACTTTCATGCAAGGATGATCTTGCTAAGGAGTTTGAGATGAAGGACTTGGGTCTCCTTCATTATTTCCTGGGATTGGAAATCTAGCAGTGTAGTGATGGACTATTTGTTTCTCAGGGTAAGTATGCTCAAGAGATACTGGCGAAGTTCAACATGCATGGATGCAAGCCTGTTGATACTCCTCTTCCTGGAGGTTGGAGGAATGAGGATGCCACTTCAGCGAAAGAAGTGGATGCCACTGTTTATCGACAGTTGGTGGGGTCACTTATGTATTTGGTCAATACACAACCCGATATATGCTATGCTATTAACCAGCTTTCACAAGCTATGGTTAAGCCAACCAAGCTCTTCTGGAAGGTAGGCAAGCATGTATTGTGTTATTTGAGAGGCACATTGGGATATGGATTGTGGTACAGATAGGAGGATGAAGTGAAGCTATGTGGCTTTACGGATGCAGATTGGGCAAGGAGCCCAACGGACAAAAAGAGCACATCAGGAGGGGTCTTCAGTATCAGGTCGACAACAGTTTCCTGGTATAGCAGGAAGCAGAGATCCGTGGCACTCAGTTCAGCAGAGGCCGAGTATATGGCAGCAAGTTTGGCTGCATGCGAGGCTATATGGATGAGGAAGATCCTGGTCGGTTTGTTCGGTTCTCACTCGGAGCCTACTGTGATTTACTGTGATAACCAGAGTTGCATTAAACTCTCAGCTAATCCTGTATTTCATGATAGATCTAAGCACATTGACATCAAGTACCATCATATCAGAGATTGTGTGCAGCGGATAATCATGTTACTTTCATACATTCCAATAGAGGATCAGGATGCTGATATCTTGACAAAGGCGCTCACCAGGAGAAAATTCGAATACCACCGAGGCAGGATAGGGGTTGCTGATAATCCATATCTTGTTGAGAGGGAGTATTGAGAATGCAACAAGATGATGGAGCTTAGTGGAAAGAATTCGCCTTCACTAAGTGGGCCCGCAGGCTATTTTTGGTGCAAAGTATATTTCTAGACTATGTCTAGTTTTAGACATATGGATCATGGTATATGAGTTGCAGGATGCTATTTGTGGATGATTGGTCATTTTGGGAAAAATAGATGGACTTCTGTTTTTAGACATATAGGCAGGTTTCTATTTTTAGACTGCTAGGCTAAAAATAGAACAGTCGAATATTATTGTCCCATAATAATATTTGGACTATAAACATTATCTTATCCTCTTGGAGCACTTCAGTTTGAGCTATAGATGTGGCACATGCAGCTGTTAGAAGGAAATACGCTTTCTTTGTGGGTCAGTTGAGCTATTTCATGCAGGACTTCAGTTAGAACTCATGTGGTTGAGTTTTGGTGGAGTTGATTGTGGAGTTGATGGAGTTGTGTTCAGTTTGACTTGGTTGAACTAGTTGTATTTTAGTCTAACTAAAGAATACACTAGTGATGAGTTGTGTGAATTAAATATTAATTAATTCACTAATTATTAACTCATAATGCAACTGAAGAATACATTAGTTAACTCAGTGCATGTACAGTTCAGTGGAGACAGGTGTTAGAGGTTGAGATTGCTATTAGTTGTGACTATAGATGTGACTATAGTTGTGCATGAGATTTGCACATGCATGGATGGAGATTTCCAATGATGGCTTGCATAGTATACCTAGGGAATTTGTTTTTACAGAGGGGTTGATTTCTCTTGCAGATTGTGCAGTGGAGGCAGGCAAAGTAGTGGAGGAGATTTGAGCTGTGATTGATCAGATCTAAGCTAGTTTTGTGTGTAACAGGTGGAGATAGTATTGAGTACTTGTGAGGAGTATTGTACTATGTATTGTTACATGTTATCTATCATTATAATATACGTATAGTGTGGGGTTTTCAGCTGTATGCTTTCCCCGGGTTACATACTGTGTTAATGTGTGCATGCGATTGATGTTTCATTGATTTTAATGCTGCTAAATTCATGATCATTGTAGAGGAGATTATGTATTGTGCATGTACTCTGCAATAGTGTATAATTAGGATAATCTCTGTGAATAAGTGTCATATTATTCAAAATTTCTAAAATAAGTGAATCCAACAACTTCTACCTACACAATTTCTAAGGAAGAGAAACACATATGAAATTCCATATAAAGGAGGAACACATAGTACATATCCCAAATGCTTGGAAACACCAGAACTGATTTATTAATCTTCTAGAATAGATCGTAGGACTAAATAAATATTTTTTTCCAAAGAAACAATAACAACCTCAAAAATAGGAAATTACAACAAAATTTGGAACCTCCTCTAAAACAGAGTTCAAAACTCTTGAACACAAACTTTGGAACCTTTGAGAGCAGAGTTTGGGACCCTTTTTAATGAGTTTCTTCCCTCTTTTATAGGGAGAACTAAAACAAAACAACTTACAAAACATCTTCAAATGTTATAGTTGTTTGATTGAATCAACTGTCTGAGCATGTGAATGTCCTAATGATTACAAAATAGATCTATTTCTCTTCTTGAAAATGAAAAAAATTACAAAATAACAAAACATGAGAAATGTGAGGTGTCATGATGGACATAACAAAATATCTCCATGTTAATTGCTTTGATATCCTTATGCATACTCATGCTCGAATGTCTGGATTAGTGGTGGGCTAATGATTTGGTCATACTTCCATTATGGTTTTCCCCTACAATTTTTGGTTAGTTTCCTGTCACTTTCTCCCTTTAACAACTTGAAACTTCCCCTCTTGGAACTAGTTGTGATCAGGTGTGGTGCCATTGAAGGTGCCTCGTGACCTAGTTGATGACCTATCCATCCATTTATTTCCTCTCTGGTATGCCATCAGAGCCTAATACATCTCTTAAAACTTCCATGGTGCAATTTCATAGCCGAGGCACATCATAACTTTAATTAAAATGTTGTTACGAAACTCCAAAGTTCCAATGCCTTGAGACCTCTTGTGCTTATATCCTTATCACAATTCTTCCATATAACTTGGTGTCATGATTAGTGGCTTGGGAACTTGGGTGCTTAAGCCTTCGAGCTTCTATCAGGGGCCTATCTCCCTTTATATGTGTTTTTCTGCCCTTTGTTCCTTTAATTCTTGCACAACCGAGCGCCACCAACACATTAAAGCTCCTTATTATCATAACATTTTTAAAATGAAATTAGAATAGAGTTTCCATATCTCTTTTATTAGATATTCTTTCTCACTACTTAGGTGCTCTGCCCACCCTAAGCCCTCGATTCTTTTGAGTTATCATGACCCAGTGCTACATAAAATCGAAGCCCCCCCATCAGAGCTTCTTCGAGTTGGAAATTAAAGCAAAGTTACGATGTATCCATCTTCTGATGGGCTCCATAAAACTTGGGTGATTGACCTTGGTCCATGCCCTTTCTTCTTTGGGCCCTCGCAACCAAACACCAACAACACATTGGAAACCCTGTCATCGGGATCTTTTCAAAAATGCAATTTCGAAAAGGGGTCCGAGATTTCCGACCTCCAATATTCAACATATCATCTAGGTTATTCACCTTTTCTACACACTTGGTCCCTTGATCCCTCATGACCAAGTGCTAATAACATCATATCCCCTCCATCAGATCAGAATTTTTATAAAACAATTTAAACAAGGGATTACGAAATATCTTTCCTTTGAATTGTCGACCTTTTAAATGACATCAAACTAACATCATCATCTCTACATAGAGACTCCTTTGTGGTGACACGTGTCACCTAATTTTTCCCCATTAGGCCCTCAAAAATGTTGAAATCAACTGCAACATGTCCACCGTATGGCCACATCACGTTGTCATCATTTGCATCTTCAACTCCTAGTATCCAATTATCTTCTTCCATGTGTCATGTCTTGAGGAGAGGGAAAGGGTCCCTGGGATCCTCAAATTTTCAATGATTTCCTTTGTTTTTCCCCTCCACATTGATGTCGATGCTTTTAAAGAATTATATTTTTAGAGGCTTATGAGGCCTCGATCTCTCGAAATGGCTGACCCTCCAAGATTCAGGTTTTGATTTTCCTTATGCTTTGATGTCTAGCCTTCTGGTATCAGGCCTCGATATAACTTCCTTCTCATTCTTTCGATATTGGGTTTTGATGTGATCGACTCCCGAATTTTGGCACTCGTATTTTCATTTCGGCCTTTGATATTTTGAAACTTTCTTTTTCGGCTGTCAATTGAATTCTCACTCCTGAAATTTTGGGTTTCCCATTTGATATTAGCCCTCGATATGGTCAACCTTCTCCGAAATGGTCATTCGATATGCTGGCTTGCCCCTTTTATTTCCCTTTGAATGACCAAGACTACACCTCTTCCTTGTTCTATCATGGATGCAAAACAGGACCATTCAACAAAAATATAAGTATTATAGATACAACATCGACTCCAACTGGAGACAATGTGTTGCAATAAATGCATTGAGAACCATCAGATTTGTGTCTTATATCATTTGTGCATGGAGTCATTTTATTCAAGTAAATTAAAAGAAAAAACAAAAACATTAAGAACTTAAAGCCTTACTGGTATGTACAATGGCTTATCGGTATATATAGTGGATGAAAATGGATCCCCTTAATGCTAGAAATAAAGCTTGAGAAACTTCCCATTCACAGGAAATTCAAGCACCTCACCATCCAATTTTTCTAGCAAGATGGTGTTGTTTCCCTTTGCTTCAGATATCTTGAAGGGTCCAAACCACAAGGGATTGAACTTCCCATGTTTTCCTTTGTCCTCCCTTTTGACATCCCATCTAACTACCAAATATCCTAGCTGCAGGGATATGCCCCTTGCTTTTCTATCAAAGAGATATTTCATTTTTTCTTGATAATTGATCGAATTATGATTTACATGTTCCTTGCTTTCATAAAGTTCTATAGCTGATTGATCCTCCTAGTTAGAGAATTTGGATCCTCCTCAACATCATGTATAATTTAAGCTATTTGAATTGCTATTTATATAGGAAAAATTGTAGCTTTCCCAATGGACCTCTTAGTGGTAACCCAGTTAGCCCATAGGGAAAACTTTAGTTGTGAATCCCAGTTCTTCTGATTTTCTTCTATTGTCTTCTTTAGAATCATTACTAAGGTTTTATTAGAGGATTCATCCAATCCATTTCCTTATGGGTAATAGGTAGTGGAGTGGCCGACTATAATGTTTTACCTTTTACAAAAATCAATAAATTTGGCAGACTTGAACACCTAAGCATTGTTAGTGACAATTTTCTGTGGGAAACCAAACTTGGCGAGGATGTTTTCCTCCATAATATTGATGACTACTACATAAGTTACATTTCTAGCTGGGGTGGCTTCCACCCACTTAGTGAAATAATCAGTGGTTGTGAGTATCCATTTGTGTTAGCCACAGGAAGGTGAATATATTTCTACAATGAAGTCTAATCCCCATTGCCTAAAAGGTTCTTCTAGAAAAACAAGGATTAAAGGAAGGGTAGCCAGCCTCTCTTTTTCTGCAAACATTTGACACTTGTCATAGGCTTGAACATAGATATGTACTTCACCAAATAACAGAGGCCAATAAAAGCCTGCTTTGATAAATTTGTGGGTGGTAGATCTCCAACTATAATGTCCTCCATAGACATAATTATGGAACTCATCAATTACTTTATGGATCTCTTCTTCAACTAGACATAAGAGAAAATCCCCACTGGGTATTTCCAATATAGTTGGCCATTTGAGATCACAAATTTATGGTCTTGTAGCTTCAAATCCCAACATTTAACTTTATCAAAATTGAATGGGAAATTAAAAAAAAGAAAATAATGGAATATATGTTTATACGAGTGGGAGAAAAGGTATTGCATCTAGATTTTTTGCATTGAGGCATCAATTTTTTATTGTTCCTCTACTTTTCCATTTCATCCATCCTTTTCTAGCAACAACTTTATACTCAAGGCTTGGTAGTGTTCTTCAGAGAAGATTTTAGCTAACCCCTATGCTTTGATCAACTTGGTAGGTTTGATATCCATGTCATTCCTGTATCTTGGTAATCTACTTACCTCTTTTTCCTTCATCGTCCCCCACACAAGAATATCTTTCACAACAATTGTAGCAATATAAGCTATTATATTTGGTTGCAGGACGTAAATGATGAAAGATTTCATAGATTGGACTAAGGCGTAGGCCTGCTTCTCCAAAATATAATATTTTAGCTCGGCATCTCGTAGCACGTGGATGAAAAATGTAATTGGTTGCTTGTGTCCTTTATCATTTTTTTGCAACAAGACAACAACCACCATGTGGGGACAAGTAAAGAAAAAGATGAAAAATGGTTTTTGATACTCTAGGTTGACTAGTACTGGGGCCTTAGTAAAATCCTTTTTGATTCTAGAGAATGATTTCCAAGCTTTCACTGTTCAATTTACCTCCCTATCCTTCCTTAGGATCTTTGTGATTTCTTTGACTATTTTAGTATAATTGGGTATGAACCTTCTAAAAACTGTTGATTCTTCCCAAGAAGACATTGATTTATTTCTTATTTCTTGGTAATGGATTGTTATTGATGGCTTCAAACCTTTTGGGATCAATATTTACTCCCTCTTTTGCCACAATGTGGCCTGATAACTTTCCTTCAATTAAATCAAACAATGATTTCTTTAGATTTAAGGATAGACCATACCTTCTACATTTTACGAATGTGAGTTGAAAATGCTTGAGGTGCTCTTTATCCCGCTCTGCAACAAATGCTATATCCATACCTCTCTGAAAAGTGGATCATGTCTTTATGAAGCCAAAGGGCATTCTTTCATACACACATCTTCCCCGGGGTGTAGTGAAAGTGGTTTTCCTCTGATCTTATGGGCGCATAGTGACTTGGTTGTATCCAGAGAAACCATCCATCATGGACATCTGAGCAAACCCTACCACCTTCTGTAGAATGTAGCCCATCTTACGCAAAGGGTAATTATCATTTAGTGAGGTCTTTTCTAGATTCCTGAAGTCAACACATAACCTTATGTATCCATTCTTCTACCTTATAGGAACTAGATTCACTACCCAATCTAAGTACCTTAACAACACAATTATCTTAGTCTTTAACAATTTCTTCACCTCCTTTTCAATGGATGGGAGCAACAAAGGATTAATCTGCGTGAGCTTTCGCTTATATGGCTTCATCCCGCCGTTTAAGGTAATTTTGTGTTGTATGAAACCATAATCAAAATTATTTAAATCATCATATGACTAGGCAAACACATCCATGTACTCATTAAAAAGGTTCAGGTGACTTTGTTTGTATTCCATAGGAACTCCTTTAGCTAGCTTGATGATTCTTGGATCTCCTTTGGTGCCAATGTTACAGTATTCTACATCTTCTTCAAGCTCTTACTTAGCTAGCTTAGTAGCCACACCACTTGAGTTAAAAATCCTTTCCAATGGAACCAATCCTTCGGGGATGATATTTCCCTTTAGCTACAATATCTTGTGACCATCGATGGTTTCTTCCCAACCAGCCTATTTTTCACATGTCATCTTCTCATCCTCCTAGTCAATCACTAAGTTTGAAAACTATCCAATAACCTCCATGAAGCGTTTTATTTGTTCCTCATATTGAAACACCTACCAATACTTGACACTGCCTGGTATTGAAGGTTTGTACTTGACCTCAACTTTATCTTTGAGCAAGGGGTTTTGAGGAGGCTTGAAGTTACTAGTAGCTACAACTAAGGAGTCAGCCATTTGATTTCTATCTCTGGGAAAGAATTGGATATTAAAGCCTAGGAAAAAATTCTTAATCAAATCCCATACCTCATTTTGGAAACCCTTCAGTCTTAGATGTTTAGATTGGCATTGATTTCTGATTTGCTTCACCACCATATTTGAATCTCCAAACACTACCAAGCACCCATTGTTGAGATTTCTGGAAACTTGTAGCCCTAATAAAAAACATCATATTCAACAACATTATTAGCGACTTCAAACTCTAGCTTGAAATAATGAGGAATCAGGATACCTTCTGGAGACACTAGCAACACACCTGCCCCATTTCCTTCCCTGGTATAAGCACCATCAAAGTATAACTTTCGTACTTTATTACACTCTAGTGATTGTTTATTTAGCTAGAAAAAACATTCCACCTGTGTTTCATCCATGATTTGATCATTTTCTTCTAACAACAAACAAGAGAAATCCTTCTCTTTACCATACACTAGAGCATTATTTGAACTATCAACCCTTGCAACTATCTTTACAAATCTCAATTCTTTATATAATCGACGTTCCTATCCACCAAACATAGGAATGGTGGCATATGTGATATAGGTGGATGTTGGTGGCCACCCGCCTATTCCATTGGGACCCAACCACTGTCTCTTTCAGTTTTTTAGTTTCCTTAATTGTAGCAAGTTTACTATTTTTGGAATTTTTCAAGTCCTGAACTTCCGGAGTCGTTTTGAGCCCTTAAATGATGTTTTTTTGGGGAAATCCAGGGCCAACAATTATTTCTAGTTAGTGTTGGTTGGTCAGAAGTGGTAGTCCTCAGATATATCTTTCTAACAAGGTATTGTGTGCGTCAAACAAAGATTGTATGCCAAAGTTACAACCCTGGGAAGTTGATGTACCAATTTACCCAAACAGGGCCCATAGTTTTAGTGCTTCATCTCCTAGGGTTAGGGTTTTCAATTGTTTCTCAATAATAAATAGGCCTTTGAGCCTTGTTGTAACATAGTTCAGAGGCATGTAGCTACCACATCTCTTCTCAGAGATAAGCTATCATCGCCCGAGCCAGTCTTATTTCCATTATATTTGTAAGGATATTTCACTACTTGATATTAATGATATGAAGTGTTATTTCTATTGCATATTTGTACTTATGGTTATATATATATAATTTATTGTGTTCCTGTTTAAGTTCGGATCAATAGTATCAGAGGTGTCTACTCTTTCTCTTATTTTCTTTTCATGTCCGCAAGGAGGTCAGGATATAATGAGTTAGTGGTCAAATTGATCAAACCTTTGCAAGACCAGCCTCGCAAATTAGGTTGCCTCCCATGCAAGAAGAGAAGAAAGATGAGGGGGCAACAAATCCTTTCAAAATATTTCTCGAGGAAGCCCTTGAGTGAAAAAGGAACACGATGATGGACAACACTTCCCAGATCCTTCAGCGACTACCGAAGGGTGACACATCTCCTTCGAACAACTACTCTGGAAGCACCACACCCTTTAAGGTAGAGGTTAACTTTGACATCCCCATATTTGAGGGTCAGATGGATGCAGATGTCATAGATAAATAGTTAAATCTGTTAGAAGGATATTTTTCTATTCATGATTTTTCCAGCTGGGAAAATATTACTTTTTCACTTCTCAAATTCGCCCACTACATCAAGGACTAGTGGGAAACCTAATATGAGAAGAAGGAAGAAAGTACAGCCTCACTTTTTTCGGCTGCACCAACTTTGGATTCTTTTAAGGATGCCATGAAGGAGAAATACTACCCTTTCGGGAGCTATGTGGATAAATACATAAAGTGGACCACGCTACGACAAGGAAGGGACCAAGATGTGCCGGAGTTTACCAATGTTTTCATACTCTTCGCACGAAGTTGGGTATAAGGGATTCTGAGAAACATTTGGTACTCAAGTACCATAGATGCCTACACAGGTACATCCAAGATTAGATGGAGTTCATGGAAATCTCCTCACTCAGCACAGTGTACTGATACATTGTCAAGACCTAGCAGAAGTTTAAACATAAAAAGTGAGACTTTGGATCTGTGAATCCAAAGCAAGGGAAAGGTTCCCCCAAACCAAAGAACAAAGGAAAAAATGGAAGGCGTGGTGACCCAAGATAACTCATCAAAGCCACAATAAAATAACAACACCAGAATTCAAAGACAGACACAAGAAAGTGGTGTGAGTTCCAAAAGAGCCCCACTCACAACACAAGTGAGCATCAGGCCAAGCAGTCATCGGTGATTGAGTTGAAGGTTTCAAAATCAGATGCATGTTCCGACTCTGAGTCAAAACCCAACAATAGGAATGACAAAGGGAAGAAAATTATTGATGTGGAGCCCAATGCTACTGTTTCCACCACCAAGATCTAGAAGAATGATCCTGAATATGTAGAGGAGGGGGAGCATCTCTTCCAATCAAAAATGTGGGTGAAGGGTTCACCCCTGCAATTAATTGTTGACAATGGGAGGAAAAAGAACCTCATTTCATCCCAAGTCATGAAGTGGTTGGACCTACTAACCACACCACACCAACAACCATACAACATCAGGTGGTTTCACTAAGAATGAGATCTCTGAGCTAGCCAACAATGTCGCCTTCCCTATAACATCAAGCCATTCATAGATGAGGTATTGTGTGATGTTTCTCCTCTTGACTTTTCTGATGTAATATTAAGACAACTATACTTGTGGAAGCAACATGCTGGATATGAGTCAATACTATTGGAAATAATACTGTGGGGGGGGGGGGGGAATCAATATTTACAAATCAATAACTTTTTCATTTCATAATTATATTTTTATACGCTACTTCAATGAATGGAACTTGCATGTGCATGCAACTATTATTAAGGCAACCAACGTATTATGATTTAGTTAATTCATCATATGTTGATCTTTAATCAGTGCATCAGTACTTTATTAAAACTAACCATGTGAAATAATAACAAAATAAACCATCACACATAAGCAACACACATGAACACCAAGATTTAAGGTGGAAACCCAATGTGGGAGAAAAACCACCTGCTGATATCGTCTCTATCTTCTTTTAATATAAGAAAAAGCTGTTTACAATCTTGTACTAGTGGAGACTCATACCAGTACGCAAACACCCACCTGAAGAAGTCTACAACCTTCTCTCACTCTCCAGCTACTACTGGAAGGGAGCTACAACCCCCTAGCTCTTGTACTATCTTATATGTTTACTAGTACATAGGCACCGACCTACAGAAGGCTCCAACCTTCACTCATTCTGGAGTTGCTACTGGAAGGAAGCTCCAACACCCTAGCTCTTGTACTGGAAAATATGTTTACCACTACATAGGTGTCGGCCTACTGAAGGCTCCAACATTCGCTCCTCCTCCAGGGACCACGTTTCATAAATTTTCAGACTAGATACTCCCAGTACACAAAAACACAATATGTAGGCCACGTTTCATCAAATTTTCACACTGGACCCATAAGTAACATGGGAGCTCAAAATCAATCACCACTGCAATATAACCAATCACTAAAACTCAACAACACTGAAGCAAATCACAATTAATCAATCTAAACAATCAGATCATTGTCACTAGAACACAAAGCTGAACCTAGAACTCTGCATTAATAATTAACACCAACTGCAACTTCAAAAACATATTCCATAATGTATATGCTACTTTGAAGTCTCAAACCAATGTGTATACACGACTTCACCAAGGTGAACCAACATATAGATTTAAAAATAATATTTCATAACCTCTACTATAAACTTCAGACATACTCGGATCATAACATTAAAAGAGTAAAACATGTGTTAGCAATCAGATCTAGACTATCCATTATTAAACCACATAATGATAATTCATTTCAATATTATGATCCTGATCCATCATTAGATCTCATCCATCATCAACCACTTAGGTCCATCCTTAGTTCAGATCAAGCAAAGCACCAGAAACCCACAACATGCATATTTTATTTTGATCTAACTCTTCATAAGCACACTTAGCCCTTTGATCTTCCTTCTTATAAACTTAGATCCTTTTCCAATACCTTGGACCAAAACCATAGTTATGCTGCTTGTATTCTTTGATGGTATCAATACTCTTTGCTGTGCTTATTACCATGGGTCAATACCATGGTAGGAACCCTTGGTATTAATTATCCCTAATTTTCCATCCCATACTTGCTTTTCCTTCTATGAAAGTGTGTGCATACGTATATGCTCCTTTTTTTTGTGAACCCATGTGTATACGCTATTTGGACAAGGTGAACCAACATATACTTATTAAACCATTCTCTTTCTTCAATCTCTAGAGTCTGATCTATAATCCTTTGTTGTTAACCTGTTGCACTATGAAATTCCATCATTCATCATATATTTGAGTTTCCATCAAGGAAAAAACTTGTACCATAATTCCAACAATCTCCCCCTTTGGACTTGATGGAAACCATATATCAAATAACACTAGGATACTCTCCCCCTTTGACATCAAGGGCAAAGGGTGGACCAAGATATTCGCCCCCTTAGAGATGTAGTATGATGTTCATGCTCCCCCTGAGCACATGCAGAGCATGTAGAAATATTTTTCAAAAGAATAACATAACCCTATAACTAAACTACATGAGTATGACCTTCCTATCACCAATGAATCATGCACACATTACTCACCCATCCAAGTGGGGATATACTAAATTTGACATGATCTCAAAAGTCCTTACATGACTGAATGAAACATAGGCCTTTACATGACTTTACATCAAATGATATACATGACATTTATAATAAGGACCAATGATCTAAATAAGACTATGATAGTCATCAACAACTATCATACACCATATATGATCTGCACCATAAGCATCTGTCAGCAACATCAAGATCAATAGCCTATATATGTGGATCAAGAAATATAAGTATCATCATGTACCAAGGTATTCTAATATAATGCCAACAATACATTATTAGAGAATATGCTCCCCTTGAACCTATGCCAATTGTTCACTATCATATCTGATCATTGCATTTGTCAGTAAGAATCATCAAGGCATCATCATCAACCCATTATTCATCAAGTCATTTACAATTTATGAGAGCCAAAAGCACCTCTATATATCATCAGTAGATTGTAATCATCATCAATCAGACCAAAAAATATTATTGATAATTGACTGAACCATATCAGACCCCTTTTCTTCTGTCTATCCCACTGCTTCATCATCAAACCAACATCTACATGACTACGCAGCTTCTAACTCGTGTATATACATGACTTATCTTCATCATAACTTCTTATGAGAATTGGAAATATGAAGTTTCACACTTCCAGCTCTATCTGAGTCTATTATGTCTATATACTAATCTATGCCACATCTTTCTGACTGTACTTCGTTCTTCCTCCGTACCTTGGAGTGTGATGGTGTTTTCTCCTTTTGGTATGTTGGCCAAAATTTTCTCCTGCATTCTTTTGCTATATGCCAAAACTTGTTACGAGCATAACATCTTATATGTTTCATATTCCCTCTATAGTAGCCAATGGATTTGTGACCAAACATATTGCAAGAAAAACAATATCCCTTAAAGTACCTAGAATATGATGATCTTTCTGTGTGACTGTTATTTTCTTGAACCATTCTATTTCTGCATCTGGTTGCAATATGTCCAAAATTATGACATCTAAACAACATTATTCATCAGAGGAAAGAACCAATTATCGCTTCCATAGTTAGGAGTAAATGATTTTCTTTGAATACTTTCTTTCCTTGGTTGTTGAGGGGGTTGACCTCTTATCTCCTGGTTGATCATTTCAGAATTTGCATTAGAGTTCCTTTCCTCATCTTGTGAGCTATATTCACCTCCAACAGTTTCATGAAAACCAAGAGTTTTGATGGTAGGATACCTTTGACTACTAAGAATATTTCCCAAAATCTTAGTACTATATTGAAATTGTAACAATTTATCCTTTTCTTCTAATTTACCTTTTAAGATATTTACTGCAACCTGATATTGCTCTTCCTTTTCTAGATATTTCTTCTTCATGATTTCTTCATCCTTTCTTCCTTCTTCAACTTGTTGCCTTAATTTGAGAATCTCATTTTCTTGTTCTTCATCTGTTTGAGGTAGTTCTTCATTCTGCTTATTTGAATTCTCAAGATCTTCATTTAGAGATATGATCTCAGCCTCAAGACTTTCATAGTAACGGGATCTATCTTTAAGTCTCTTGATTGTTGTACTCTTTTCATTTACCTCAATTCTTAATGATGTCACTTCATCCTGCAGCTTTTAACATTGATCTTCCTTTTCCTTGTACTGCTTCCTTACTTTGTTTCCTTCCTCCAACTAAGCTTTTAATCTGGTAACTTCTTCTTTGAAGTTACACTCCCTTTTGTTTAAAAATATCTTGTTGATCTCTAATTTTATCTATGAATCTTTTAACTTCTACCTCTATATTTCTTTCACTATCACTTTCAATATCTCCAACATTGCATGAATAGAGAAAAGTATCACTAGAAGACCAAAAATTTGTACTTGATACTTATTTTTCTTGTTCATCTTCAATCTGAGGTGATTATGAATCTGAATACTTGCTTCCACCGAATGACCAATTGTCTCTCCTCTTGTCACTATTCCTTTGAGATGTCTTCTTCTTTTGAGGCACTTTCTTCTTTAGCTTCTTTCCCATTGTTTTTGCGGATCTCCTTCAAGCGATCAAGATTCTGCCAAAGGACCTTCTCTGATACCAATTCTTGGAAATAATAATAAGAGGGGTGGTGGGTGGGGTGAATCAGTATTTAAAAATCAATAACTTTTTCATTTCATAATTATATTTGTATACGCTACTTCAGTGAATGGAACTCATGTGTGCACACAACTGTTATTATGGAAACCAACGTATATCCAGTGAACTTATGATTTAGTTAATTCGTCATATGTTGATCTTTAATCAGTGCATAAGTACTTTATTAAACAGTAACTATGTGTAATAATAACAAAATAAACCATCACACATAAGCAACACACATGAACACCAAGATTTTAGGTGGAAAACCAATGCGGGAGAAAAACTACCTGATGTTGTCATCTCTATCTTCTTTTAATATAAGAAAAACCTATTTACAATCTTCTACTGGTGCAGAATCATATTAGTACACAGGCACCCACATGAAGAAGGCTACAAACTTCTCTCATTCTCCAGCTACTACTTGAAGGTTGCTATAACCCCCTAGCTCTTGTACTAGTCGATATGTTTACTAGTACTTAGGCGTCGACCTACAGAAGGCTCCAACCCTCACTCATTCTCTTGTTGCTACTGGAAGGGACTTCCAACTCGCTGGCTCTTGTGCTGACCGATATGTTTACTAGTATGTAGGCACCGACCTACAGAAGGCTCCAACCTTCGCTCTTCCTCCAAGGACCACGTTTCATAAATTTTCAGACTAGATACTCCCAGTACACAACAACACAATATGTAGGCCTCGTTTCATCAAATTTTCACACTAGACCCATAAGTAACATTGAAGCTCAAAATCAATCACCATTGTAATACATCCAATCACTGAAACTCATCAACACTAAAGCAAATCACAATTAATAGATCTGAACAACCAGATCATTGTCACCACAACACAGAGCTAAACCCAGAACTATGTATCAATAATCAACACCTACTGCAACTTCAAAAACGTATGTCATAGTGTATACGCTACTTCTAAGTGTCGAACCAATGTATAGATATGTAAATAATAATTCATAACTTCTACTCCAGACTTCATACATACTCAGATCATAACATTAAAAGAATAAAACATGTGTTAGCAATCAGATCTAGAGTATCCGTTATCAGACCACATAATGATAATGCATTTCAGGTAATATGATCCTGATCCGTCATTAGATCTCATCCATCGTCAACCACTTAGGTGCCTCCTTAGTTCAGATCAATCAAAGTGCCAGAAACCCATAACATGAATATTTTATTTTGATCTAGCTCTTCATAAGGTATTCATTACTTTCACACTTAGCCCTTTGATCTTCTCCTTCTTATATAATTAGATCCTTTTCCAATACCTCAGACCAAAACCATAGTTATGTTGTTGGTATTCTTTGATGGTATCAATATTCTTTTCTATGCTCATTATCATGTGGCAATACCATGGTAGGAACCCTTGGTATTCATTATCCTTAATTTTCCATCCCATATGTGCCTTTCCTTTTGTGAAAATGCATGCATACGTATACACTCCTTTTGTTATGTGAACCTGCACGTATACGCTCTTTAGACAAGGTGAACAATCATATACTTATTAAACCATTCCCTTTCTTCAATCTCTAAAGTCTGATCCATAATCCTTTGCTGTTAACCTATTGCACTGTGAGCTACCATCATTCATCATATATGTGAGTTGCCATCAAGGAAAACACATGTCCCATAATGCCAACAGTCTCCCCCTTTAGACTTGATGGCAACCACATATCAAATAACACCAAGATATTCTCCCCCTTTCACATCAAGGGGAAAGGGCAGACCAAAATATTCTCCCCCTTAGAGATGTACTATTTTGTCCTTACTCCCCCTGAGCATAGGTAGAGTCTGTAGAAATATTTTTCAAAAGAATAACATGACCCTATAACTCAACTATGTGAGAATGACCTTCCTATCACCAATGAATCATACCTACATCAATCACCCAACCAAGTGGGGATATACCAAATTTGATAGGATCTCAAAAGTCCTTACATGACTGAATATAACATAGGCCTTTACATGACCTTTACATCAAATGATATACGTGACATTATAACAAGGAACAATGATGTAAACAAGACTATGATATTCATCAACAACTATCATACACCATATATGATCTGCACCATAAGCATCTGTCAGCAACATCAAGATCAACAACCTGTATATGTGGATCAAGCAATATAAGTATCATCATGTACCAAGGTGTTCTAATATAATGCCAACAATGCATTATTAGAATCATATTCTCTCCTTGAACCTGTGTCAACTGTTCACTCTCAGATCTGATCATTGCATTTGTCAGTAAGAATCATCAAGGCATCATCATCAACTAGTTATTCATCAACTCATTAACAATTTATGAGAGCCAAATTCACTTCTACATATCATCAGCAGATTGTAATAATCACCAATCAGAACATAAAATATAATTGATAATTGAATGAACCATATCAGACCCCTTTTCCTGAGTATGTCCCACTGCTTCTTCATCCAACCAACATATATGCGACTATGCAGCTTCTAAGTTACATATATACATGACTTGTCTTCATGATAATTGTGTATTAGAATTGGAATTATGAAGTTTCACACTTTCAGCTCACCCTGAGTCTATTATGTTTGTATACTGAGCTATGCCACATCTTGATGATATACTTCCTTCTTCTTTGATACCTTGGAGTGTGATGATGTTTTCTCCTTTTGATATGTTGGTTGAAATTTTCTCCTGCATTCTTTTACTATATGCCCAAACTTGTTACAAGGATAACATCATATATGTTTCGTATTCCCTCTATACCAATAAATGGATTTGTGACCAAACATACTGCAATAAAAATAATATCCCTTAAAGTACTTGGCAACTGATGATCTTTTTGTGTGACGGTTATTTACTTGAACCATTCTACTTCTGCATCTACCTGCAACATCTCCAAAATTATGACATCTGAAACATTCAACATTATTAATTAGAGGAAAGAACTGATTATCACTTCCATAGTTAGGAGTAAATGATTTTCTTTGAATACTTTCTTTCCTTGGTTGTTGATGGGATTGACCTCTTATCTCCTGGTTGATCACTTCAGAATTTTCATTAGAGTTCCTTGTCTCATCTTGTGAGCTATATTCACCTACAATATTTTCATGAAAACCAAGACGAGTTTTGATGGTAAGAGACCTTTAACTACTAAGAATATTATCGAAAATCATAGTACTATCTTGAACTTGTAATAGTTTACCCTTTTATTCTAATTTACATTTTAAGATATTTACTTCGACTTGATATTGCTCTTCCTTTTCCAGATATTCCTTCTTCATGATTTCATTAGCCTTTCTTCATTCTTCCACTTTTTGCCTTAATTTGAGAATCTCATTTTCTTGTTCTTCATCTGCTTGAGGTAGTTATTCATTCTGCTTATTTGAATTTTGAAGATCTTCTTTTAGAGAGATGATCTCAGCTTCAAGACTTTCATAGTAACTAGATATATCTTTAAGTCTCTTGATTGTTGTACTCTTTTCATTTACTTCATTTCTTAATGATGTCACTTCATCCTGCATCTTTTGACATTTATCTTCCTTTTCCTCGTACTGCTTCCTTACTTTTCTTCCTCCCCCCAACTGAGCTTTTAATCTGGTAACATCTTCTTTGAAGGCACACTCCCTTTTGTTAAACAGAACTTGTTGATCTCTAATTTTATATGTGAGTCTTTTAACTTGTACCTCTATATTTATTTTACTATCACTTTCAATATCTTCAACATTGTATGAGGGGAGAAAAGTATCACCAGAAGACCAAAAATTTGTACCTGATACTTCTTTTTCTTGTTCATCTTCAATCTGAGGTGATTCTGAATCTGAATACTTTCTTCCACCTAATGACCAATTGTCTCTCCTGCTATCACTATTCCTTTGAGATGTCTTCTTCTTCTTAGGCGCTTTCTTCTTTAGCTTCCTTCCCATTGTTTCGATGGATCTCCTTCAAGCAATCAAGCTTTTGCCAAAGGACCTAGTCTGATACAAATTTTTGGAAATAATACTAAGAGGGTTGGGGGGACGGGGGGGGGGGGGGGCAGGTGAATCAGTATTTACAAATCAATAAATTTTTCATTTCATAATCATATTTGTATATGCTGCTTTAGTGAATGCAACTCACGTGTGCACACAACTGTTATTAAGGCAAGTAATGTATATCCAGTGAACTTATGATTTAGCTAACTCATCATATGTTGATCTTTTATCAATGAACTAGTACTTTATTAAATAGTAACCATGTGCAGTAATAATAGAATAAACCATCACACATAAGCAACACACATGAACACAAAGATTTAAGGTAGAAACCCAATGCGGGAGAAAAACCACCTGCTATTGTCGTCTTTGTCTTCTTTTAATATAAGAAAAACCTATTTACAATATTTTACTGGTGAAGATTCATATCAGTACATAGGTACCCACCTATAGAAGGCTACAACCTTCTCTTGTTCTCTAGCTACTACTAGAAGGGAGCTACAACCCCCTAGCTCTTATACTAGCCGATATGTTTACTAGTATGTAGGCATCGGCCTATAGAAGGCTCCAACCTTCACTTATTATCCAGCTGCTACTTGAAGGGAGCTCCAATGCCCTGGCTCTTGTACTAGCCGATATGTTTACCAATACATAGGCACCGACCTACGGAAGGCTCCAACCTTCACTCTTCGTCTAGGGACCACGTTTCATAAATTTTTAGACTTGATACTCCTGGTACACAGAACACAATATGTAGGCTATGTTTCATCAAATTTTCACCATACATAACATTGAAGCACAAATTTAACCACTACTGCGATATAACCAATCACTGAAACTCATCAACACTGAAGCAAATCACAATTAATAAATTTGAATAACTAGATCACTGTCACCAGAACACAGAGTTGAACCCTGAACTCTGCATCAATAATCAACACCAACTACAACTTCAAAAACATATGTCATAGTGTATACACTAGTTCTAAGTGTCAAGCTAGTGTGTATACATGCCTTAACCAAGGCAAACCAACGTATAGATCTGCAAATAATAATTCATAACTTCTACTCCAGACTCCAGACATACTTAGATCATAACATTAAAATAATAAAACATGTGTTAGAAATGAGATCTAGACTATCCATTATCAAACCACATAATGATAATTCATTTGAGGTCTTATGATCCTGATCCATCATTAGATCTCATCCATCACCAACCAGTTAGGTGCATCCTTAGTTTAGATCAAGCAAAGAACCAAAAACCCATAACATGCATATTTTCTTTTGATCTAACTATTCATAAGATATTCATTACTTGCACACTTTGCCCTTTGATCTTTCGTTCTTATATACTTAGATCCTTTTCTAATACCTCGAACCAAAACCACAGTTATGCTGTTGGTATTCTTTGATGGTATCAATATTCTTTGTTGTGATCGTTACCATGGGTCAATACCATGGTAGTAACCCGTGGTATTCATTATCCTTAATTTTCCATCCCATATGTGCTTTTCCTTCTGTGTAAGTGTGTGCTTACGTATATGCTCCTTTTGTTCTGTGAACCCGCATGTATATGCTATTTGGACAAGGTGAACCAACGTATACTTCTCAAACCATTCTCTTTCACCAATCTCTAGAGTTTGATCTGTAATCCTTTGTTGTTAACCTATTGCACTGTGAACTACCATCATTCATCATATATGTGAGTTTCTATCAAGGACAACACTTGTACCATAATGCCAATAGGTACCTCGTTCTGTTATTATTTCTTTGGGTAATACGTTAAACAAGATATTGTAGCTAGCTCTGCCTACCGCCATCTCTTTGATCTCTCATAAGAAATGCAGTAAGATCATCTTTCAAACTAGGAAAATCGTTTTATTTCTGATTCATTCGCAAAATAAGGGGAATAACATAGTCACATCCATGGCCCCAGAGAAGTGTTCGTCGATGTAGCAGAAGTGGGTGGATATGGTCATGGAAGAATATAGGGACATCTTCTCCTCACCCACAAGGGTACCCTTGCACTTTCAAGTCAAGCATTGATTCGATCTAACTCCTGGAGCACCTCTACCTAATGGGTCGATATATATCCTCTCCATTATGGAAAATGCCAATTACAAGTAGTGAGATGATTAACATCGAGTGCCATAGAAGTTTCAGGTGGGTGACAAAGTTTGGTTGCATTTGTAAAAACACTGCCTTACCAAAGCCCATCGAAAGTTGATACCACTCTGATATGGTCCTTACACCATTACCAAGGCGATGAGAGACAATTATTTTGAGCTCAACATTCCCCCATTCCTTGGCCAACAGCTAGTGTTCAATGTGGACTACCTTTGATCATACTTCCCACCATTACTGGACACATTAGACATTTAGAACAGATCACACCAACAAAGTTAAATCCAAACTACAAGGAACATGCCACAAATGGTTGGATTATGGACACTAAGGTCAAGAACACTTTCTAGCAGAAGATCCAACTATATTAGGTTTTCAAACCTGGCCAATGCCTACACCAAGGCAAGTAGCTCACGAGGGACCAAGTTCAGTAGAAGTTTCCCCATCTCATGGAGGCACTCAACGCAATGGGGACCATTTCTTCCTAAGGGGGGAGGACTGATCAATGTGGATGTTGGTGCCCACCCGCCTATTCCACTGGGACCCCACCACTATCTCTTTCAGTTTTCGAGTTTCCTTAATTGTAGCACAATTTACTATTTTTGGTAGTTTTTCAGGTCCTGAACTTCAGGAGCCCTTTTAAGGCCCTAAACAACATTTTTTGGGAAGATTGGGTTAAATACTAAATAATGACTTGTGTTGGCTAGTCAAAAGTTGTATTTCTCAGATATATATTTCTAACAAGGTATTGTGCGCATCAAACGAAGATCGTAGGCAAATGTTATGACCCTGGGAAGTTGATCTACCAATTTACCCAAACGAGACCCATAGTTTTGGCACTTCATCTCCTAGGGTTAGGGTTTTGGATGTTTAGGATTTTCCATTGTTTCTCAATAATAAATAGGCCTTCTAGCCTCATTGTAGCATAGTTTCGAGGCATGTATCTGCCACATCTCTTCTCGGAGACAAGCTACCATCACCCGAGCTAGTCTTATTTCCATTAGGTTTGTAAGCATATTTTAGTATTTGATAGTAATGAAATAAAATGTTATTTTTGCTGCATCTCTATATTTATGGTTATATCTATAATTTTTTTTGTTCCTGTTTAAGTTCGGATCAATATGTCAAATCCAATTTGATAGATCCCCCAATTTTCAATCTCCATGACCTGGATAGAAGCATACCAAACTTGGAGGGATGTCAACAACTACAATATCCATTACAACACTTTTTACAGGTATCTAAACCAAATAGACCATTAGGTCTTTAATCATCCCCAAGAATTTTACTCTCTTAGAATAAAAGGAGTACATGTCTTTATATGGTTTTTTTATTTGTAGCCCCAAATGATCCATGACAGACAAGGGAATCAGATTATGAGAATGTCCTCAGTCAAGCATACAGTTATGTAGTAGGAGCTCATGAATTTCCAAGGTAACATAGAAAGGGGGAGTGGAAGAGTCTTTCTCCTCACCATGAGTTCCAAATACAACCATGGGTCTTTCTTCTTGGAGGTTCAGGCTATATTTCATAGGAGCTATGGTAGCTAGGCACATGAGATGAGATACTTGATCTTTAAGAGAGCAAGGATCTTAACCTTCTCCAACTCTTTTCGAAGATTAAAGGCAGAGGGGTTCCTATCAGTTGTTGCAACTTTAGCAGGCTCCTTTTCCTTACCACATACTGGCTTGGTTTGGGGATACAACTGCTCTATTTTGGGGACTCCGGGCTTATGAGAAAGAAGATCCGAGGACTCTTTCTTGCTTGGTGGGATTGGGTCAAGAAGTTTCTTTCCTTTCTCTATTGACTTAGGGGGATTTGAGTGGGGAGGCTCCTCATTTTTCTCTTGCATTCTGGACCATTTCCTAGAAGATATGAGGTCATATTTTTGTGTAACTAGCCCTACATGAAGTCAAAAAACTTCCTACAATAATTTTAAATCTCACCATCATCTAGTGGAGAATCCAAGTCATTGCCTTCTTCCTCATGTGCTTCTATTTCATGTTCCTCATCAGAAAGAGAAAACAATTGTTTTTCTCAAACCTTAATGGTTTATTCAACATGTTCCTCTAGATCATCTTCCAAATACAAAGGTGGCTCAATACAATCTTGTTTTTCATTTTTACCCCTTTGCAAGAGTTGCAAGGGTGGTCTTCTATATTTAGGGTTAAAATTTCAGTTTGGAGATGGTTGACTCTGTCGAGTAGGATTTTTGTTTTCCAACTCTAGTTTTACAAGCTTGTTAGACACATTTCTTATCAACTTATTCATCTCCTCAAGATTTTTTTCTTGGGTTTCCTTCCCATGGATCAAAGAGTCGGCTTCCTCTTTTACCCTTCTCCTATCACCATACTCAATTTTCCCTTTCCATTTCCCAGTGGAGGTGAACTTTGCTTTAACTTCTAAAGCATCTATTTGAATCTGGCCTAGGGTACGAGACTTTCTTTCTCTAAGAGTCAACCTAAATTTAGGCCTAAAATCCCTAGAAAAATACACTTTGGTAGCATCTTATTGAGGTTTAATGTCAGCTGGAAGACTATTGTATAATTGGTTAAACCTTTTTATGAATTTTGAAACATCTTCATTGTGTTTTTTCTTCATTTGATTGAATTCAGTGAGAATGTATCCATGGTACCTTTTCTCTCCCCATTTCTGCACAAAATAATTCTCCATCTCCTCCTAGGTGGTGATTGAAGCATTTGGGAGGGCCTTGAACCATTTCCTAGCCTCCCCATCTAGGGACTAGACAATGTCTTAACACCACATCCAGGTGTTTTACATCTAGATTTTATGTAAATGCACAAAAGGTTTCTATGTGTTCTTTGAGCTAAGATGTCATCTTCTTGAGTGAATCTTGGTAAGAGATTAAGATAATATTGTGGCATACCACTTAATGGTTGTCGAAAGTTTAATGGAGCATATTTATTTAGGAGAAAACTTGGGACAAACATGTTTTGCAAGGGAGGTGGTAGGAGGTTTATGATAGGGCCTTTCTAAGGAGGTGTATGAGCTACAAATAACTAAAGTTGAGATGGAAAATTATTAATTCTTTATGATGGACTATTTATGGGAATATCATGGACTTATTCAGGTTCTGGGAAGGTATGAAATGTGAAGGGAGGTGAACTGATAGAAGCTTCTTTGATTTTGACTCTTGAGGAAAATGATGCAAACAATGTACAACCTTCCTTAGGATATTCCAAAACTTTGGAGGAATATTCAGAGTAATTTATCACAACCTTTTGAGAGTTAGAGGATGATACTTCTGGAAAAGAGGTCACAAGAACTGGAGTGACATGAGTTCTTTCTTTCCAGACTTTCCTAGATATTATCTTTTCAAGGTCAAACATAGGAGGAGTTCTCTATTATGAAGTATCGAGGCAAGTGTGTGGCCTTTTGAAAGTCAGGATAGTCAAAATGAGATTTAAAAGGTGGAGTCGCCAAGGTGAGATATCTTCAAACCACACCCCTTTCTGCTCACCTTACCAAAGGCTATAAAAATGTCATGCCTAGGGAAAATATTATGATTTGTCCCCGCCAACAGTGCCAAAATATGTTGTAGCTCCTAGAGACAACCCCTGGTTTGAGGAGAGGTCAATGTTTAGGACATATTAGTCTATCTTGAAGATAATCCATTGCTTCTCAAGATATAAATGAAAATGATTTTAGATCTGGTTCAATTCCCTTTTCTAAAAGGCAGATATAATATATGTAGTAATGGGACATCATTCCAAAGAATAAATGTTTCAAGTTAGCTGGTTGATGCACAAAGAATGCAACTTAAATTTTTCATTGCAGTAAATATGGAAAGGATAAATATAAGGGAGGAATCTAGTGTAGAGGGCTAGATAAACACAAAATCTTATACACCAAATCCCAACAAAATTATGAAATTATAAGGAAATAGAATGCAGAAATTATGGAGCACATTTTAAAGTTTCTAGCTAAATATTTCATGGGTACATTATGTCACAATATAACATAGTAAATCTATAATCTCACAGGTATTGTCTATTACAATATAACAAAGTAAATACCCCATTTATAAGTGAATCCAATAGATTCTACTTACACAATGTATAAGGAAGAGAAACACATAGGAAATGGCATACAAAGGAAGAACACATATTGCATATCCCAAATTATGCTTGGAATCACTAGAAATTCTTCATTAATATTCTAGAATGAAAACATATTGCAGGCTTAACCATGAATTTTTTTCCAAATAAACAATAACAACCTCAAGAATAAGAAACTAGAACCAAATTTGGAAGTGTAGATTTTTACTGTAGATTAAACAACTTAAGTGATATGCTAAAGCAAAAGACAACAATCTACTCTACTCTTCAGTGGAAACCAAAATTTATTGCTGGGAACAATAAGCAAAAAAGGAAGAATATAAATCACACATAACATAATATATCTCTAGGAAACACAATGGCTAAAAACCTCGATTATGTATATTGCATTAACTAGAAGATCTGAGAAGAAAATACAATTCTTTTTCATTCTGAACAATTTATGCACAAGCACAATCTATCTCTTTTCTTCACAAACCAACTCAAGTCAACACTTAGCTAGTCTTGCTTCCTATCATGCCAGTACTTCCTTGTGCAATCCCCAAAGGAATTAACCCATATTTAATTAGGAAATCCACTCTCCATAACTACGCAATCCAAACATAGGTCCTCAACTGATTGTATTCACCATTTGTACAACTAAAAAAATTATACAATTGATAGTACATTGTCCCTGAACTTTAATATCAGCTAGATCTTCCTCTAAACTAACCTGCATGAGTTATTTATGAGTGAGTCTTCAGTTAATTGGTGTGGTACTGGTGGTTCACTAGTGCACTACACCACTACTAGACCTCTAATGGTTCCTCCAACAATTAGAACTAGTTTAACTGACCATAACTTTGTTAGACTGAGTTATCTAATTACAGCTCAAAAGAGATCAACTTGGCCCCTTGAAATTTAAGGATTATTCTACATGACACTAGATATACTTCCAACTAGAATTTTTGAAGTCAATTAAGTCAAATTAACTTAATTAACTATTACAAGTTGTTATGAGAATATAGTTTTGATTTAATTCACAATTTAATTCAAGGACAAATTAAATTGGAATTTATTGTTGCTATTTTTAACACTCCCTCTCAACAAGAAAGGGATTATCAACTACTCCAATCTTGTATCTGTGAAACTCGAATTTGCATCTTGACAATGCCTTTTTCAAAATATCTACGTCCTGCATTGTTGGAATGTACTCCAACAAGATAATTCTCCTCTCCACACAATCTCGAAGACGATGATACCAGCTATCAATATGCTTGGACTTATCATGAAAATCTAGATTTTCAGAGAGTTTGACATAACTATGATTGTCACAATAAATCATAATTGGATCCATCTGCTAACCAAACAAACCAACCAGAATCTTCCTCATCCAGATAGTCTTACAAGCTGTGTGACTAGCAACCATGTACTTTGCCTATGTTGAACTAAGTGCAACTAATCTCTTTTTCTTGCTGTACCAAGAAACAATTGTTGACCCAATATTGAAGATCCCTCCTGATGTTCTCTTCCTGTCAGATGGACTCCCTGCCTAATATGCATCAGTGAAGCCTTGAAGCTTCACTCTCTCTATTTGTCTGTACCATTAACCATACTGAGTAGTGTGTCTGAGGTATCTCAACACATGCTTGGTTTCCTTCCAATACAACTTGGTGAGCTTAACCATCGCTTGACTAAGTTGGTTAACTACATAGCACATGTCCAGTCATGTGTTCACCAAATACATGAGTATACCCAAAAGCCATCTATAAATAGTAGCTTCCACTACTTCACCGAAAGTAGCATCCTCCTTCCTCCAGCTACCTTCTAGAGGAATCTCCATGGGTTTACTTCTCTCCATGTGAACCTTTTGAGTATCTCATTGGCATACTTTCCCTGAGCAATAAAAAGATCCTCATCACCTTTCCATATTTTGATGCCAAAAAAGTATTACATGAGCCCCAACTCCTTCATTTCAAAATCTCTTGCAAGATCCTCTTTGCAAGACTTGATCATGTTATCATCACCTATCAAAATCAAATCGTCGACATATAAAACAATAATAAAAAATTTAACTTTAACAGCAATATGTTAAAGGTTTAGATCTGCTTCACTTTTGGTGAAGCCCAACCCGGTGAAGTAGCTATTGATGCCAGTATAGCAAGCACATAGTGCTTATTTCAGCCCATACAATGCTCGCTTGAGTTGGCACACATGTGAATCTCGTTCAAATGTCTCAAAACCTTCAATATGCTCAATATACACCTCTTCCTCAATCATGCCATTAAGGAAGCTTGTCTTTACTTCCATCTAATGTATCTTCCATCCCATCTGTGCTGAAAGTGCCAAAATAGATATTATTGATGAGTACCTTGACACATGAGAAAAAGTCTCATCGTAATCAATCCCCTCCACCTGAGAAAAGCGTCGGCCACAAACCTCACCTTGTGTTTCTCCACACTACTATCCACTACTTGCTTTACCTTGTAAAGCCATTGGGAACTCACCACTAACTTGTCCGCCAGCCTTGGGACCACATCCCAAATGCTACCCCTCACAATGGAGGCATACTCCTTAACCATGACATCAATCCAAAATGGTTGCTGCACTTCTTCCTCAAAAGAGGATGGGTCAGTCTCAACACATCCTCTCATAAGAACCATGTATCCAGTGTACCTTGCTGGTGACCTCCTCTACCTACGTTGTGATGTGGGTGCTCCCACATTCTCTATAACATCATGAAATAACTTGTTAGCCTCTCTGGTTTGCTTTCTCCCATCTCTCAAAGACTCTACATGAGTGGGTGTCTCCACTCCTTGATCCTCTACACGTGGCTAGTTCACATCAATCTGAGGTTCCTCCTTATGATCTAAAAGCTCCTCAAACACATGTAGTTGAATTTACATCTCAAAGGAATATCTCATGGCCTCCTCTTCATCAAATTTTACAACTCTGCGAACCACTATCATCCTATTGGTTCACTGGTACACCCGCTAGTTCTGAGGTGTATTAGTGTACCCTACAAATATCCCCAACTCTGTTGTTGGCTCAACCTTCTTCCGTGCATATTTGGTTACATGGAAGTAAATTGATGAACCGAAAATCCTAAAGTGACCCACATCTGGTCTCTTCCATGAAAAATCCTCTTTCGGTGTACTCATCCCAAGAATTCGATGAGGGCTTCTGTTATGCAAATAAATAGCTATATTGCAAGCCTCGGTCCACAAGTGTAGTGATAGGCCATGATCATGAAGCATTGCCCGTGCTACCCCTAATAAGCTTCTATTTTTCCTATCAGCCACCTCATTCTGCTATGGGTTATGAGGTGCTATCAAATCTCATCGAATGCGTTCTTCCACACATAAGTTTTTAAACATATTCGACACATAATCTCCATTGTTATCACTTTTGAGAGATATAACCTTCTTTCCAGTATCTTTCTCGACCAATGCTTTAAATTCACAAAACTTTGCAAAAGTCTGATCTTTCTTCTTCATAAAGAAGATCTAGAATTTACGAGAAAAATAATCAAAAACTATAACCTAATACTTGTGCTTGACCATGGATGTTGTCGAGAACAGTCCACACACATCTAAATGGACTTGATCAAGGATTCCTGTGCTTGAATTCCTTTGTCATGAAAGGAATATTTGGTGTATTTTCCCAAGGTACACCCTTTGCATGTGTCAACTTTCTCTAGTGTACCTTTGGTAAGGTTGATAAAAATTTTTTGAATGATTTTCAAAGTGCCATGATGAAAGTAACCCAACCTCCTATGCCACAACTCACCGATGTCTCAGATCTACACCTTCTTTGCTTTTGTCTTCAAGGAAGCACAATATTCTACCTCCAACTTATAGAGATTATTCACTCGAACCCCTATCCTCTTCACCTGTCCTGTGGCTATGTGACGAAGGAATGCCTTTCCCTTAGTAAAGATCATATCATAGCCTCTATGATCTTATAACATGGAAATAGATACCAAGTTCTTCTTCAAACTAGGAACATACATAATATCTTGCAAAGTGAGGGGAGATCCTGACTCCCTCTGAAAGGTAACTGTACCAACCCCAATAGCACTATACCTCCTGTCATCACCCATATCAATATGCATCTGGAGATCCTTCTCCTCCAAGTTACTGAAGATCTCTTTGTTACCATTCATGTGTAAAGAGGCTCCACTATCCAAGTACGATACAATACCCATCATCGATGACACCATACATGTAATGAGCGTAAAGTCCAGTTCAAATTGTTAGGTGAGAGCCTCACCTTCCTCTCCTCATGAGGGCTTCTTACCGACTTTCTTAATTAGATACTTTGTGGAAAAATATCCGAAATAATGATAGTGAAAGAACTTGACTTTCAACATATCCTTGTTCTTTTTGCCATGACAAGAATTGGATTTGGAATGGGATGGTTTTCCCTTCCCTTTCTTTCCCTTACTCGCTAAGGCACAATTCATGAGTCTTTGATGAGGACCCATCTCTGGTGTCCCTCCAAATCTCTTCCTGTACCAAATCTAACCATAGTCACTCTGATTCTTCTAGCTTCTTCCTCCCATTAACAAAGTCCTGGTAACTGTGCCAACTCTTGGGAAGTCCTAGAAGAGCTAGGCTCATCATATCATCTTTAGAAACAGTAGTCCTGACACTTCCAAGCTCATAACAATAATGAGTGAACTTGTCAAGTACTTCAGAAATGAGTCGCCCGTCTCGAGCTTGATCTTTCTAAGTTTTTCCTTCAATGCCAATTTCCTACGGTCACTGCTATTTTGAAATAGTTTCATCAATGGCTTCCACATTGAGTATGGAGTATGCTTGCCATGGAGACTTGAGACAATGTGGTCTCTAACTCCTTCCAGGATAATCCTTTTAACATTTTCCAAACACTTTCTCCATTCATCCAGATCATTAACATCTGATGTTGGAGGCTTAGGAATGTCAAGATCTATGAATTCCCTGAGGCCACTATCTTCCATCACTACCTCCATCATGTCCTTCCAAGCTGTGTAATTTGTGCTGCCCTCCAATGCATACTGAAGTTAGAAACCATAGAATGACATATTGCTGCTCTGAAGTATGAAATTTCAAATTCGATTTTCACTTGCACAACAAAATCAAATTATCCTCTTCTATACTATCTTCAACTTTTATACTGTGTAGCTTTCTACTGTAGATTCAACAACTTATGTGATATGCTAAAACACAAGACAAGAATATACTCTACACTTCAGGGAAACCAAAATTGATCGATGAAAACAATAAGCAGAAAAGGAAGAATATCCGTCACACAAAACAAAATATTTCTCTAGGTAAAGTAATTATTAAAAGCTTGGACTATCTATATTGCATTAA
The DNA here is from genome assembly GCA_031772625.1 of Pinus tabuliformis. NCBI lineage: Eukaryota > Viridiplantae > Streptophyta > Pinopsida > Pinales > Pinaceae > Pinus > Pinus tabuliformis. The sequence goes on along the minus strand of CM062820.1, from coordinate 1,288,503,233 downwards.
CTAGACAATCCGCTTGTTTGTCTTGAAGAATCCCTGCACAAGTACAATCTATCTCCCCACTTCACAAACCAGCTCAAGCCAACACTTAGCCAATTTTGCTTCTTGTCAAGCACCTACTTCATTGCGCAATCCCTAGAGTAATTAACCCATATTTTATTGGGAAATCCACTCTCAATAACTGTACAATCCAAACATAGGTCCTCAACTGATTGCACGCACCATCTTTACAACTCAGAAAATTAAGCAACGGATAGTACATTATCCCTGAGCTCTAATCTCAACTGGGTCTTCCTCTAAACTAACATGCATGAGTTATTTATGAGTGAATCTTCAATTAACTGGTGTCGTATTGGTGATGCACTGGTGCACTACTCCACTACTAGACCTCTACTAGTTCCTCCAACAGTTAGAACTAGTTAACTGACTATAACTCAGTTAGACTGAGTTATCTAATTACAACTCAAAAGAACTCAGCCTGGGCCCCTAAACTTTAATTTAGAGATCACTCTACATGACTCTAGATAGACTTCCAACTCGAATTTCCTAAGTCAATTTAACTTAATTAACTATTACAGGTTGCTATGAGAATAGAATTTTGATTTAATTCACAATCTAATTCAAGGAAAAATTACATTGGAATTTCTTCTTGTTATTTCTAATAGGAACCTCCTCTGAAAACAAAGTTCATAACTCTTGAACGCAGACTTCGAAACTGAGAGAAGATTTTGGGAACAATTTTTATGAGTTTCCTCTCTCTTTTTATAGGGAGAACTAAAGCAAAAACCTTACAAAATATCTTCAAATGTTATAGTTGTCTGATCAATTCAACTGTCTAAGCGTATGAATGTCATATTGATTACAAAAGAGATCTGATTCTCTTCTTAAAAATGCAAAAAATTATAAAATAACAAAACATGAGAAACATGAGGTTTTATGATGGACAAACAAAATATCTTCATGTTGATTCCTATGATTTCCTTAGGCAGACACTGGTTCCAATGTCTATATCAATGGTGCATTGAGGATCTGACCATACTTTTGTTATGATATTCCCCTACGATTTCTGGCTAGTTCACCTGTCACTTTCTCCCTTTAACAACTTGAAACTTCCCCTCTCGGAATTGGCCGTGATCAAGCGTGGTGGAATTGAAGGTGCTATGTGACTGAACTACCAACCCATCCATCCCTTTATTTCCTATTTGATACAATATCAGGGCCCAATACATCTCCTAACACTTCCATGGTTCAATTTTGCAGCCGAGGGACATCAAAACTTTAATTAAAATGTCATTATGAAACTCCAAATTTATAATTCCTTGAGCCCTCCCATGCTTAGCTCCTTATCGCAATTCTTCCATAAAAATTGCATCTATGACCAGCGTCTTAGGTAGTTGGGTGGTTAAGCCTTTGGGGTCCTATCTCCCTTTATATTTGTTCTTCTGCCCTTCGCTCCTTTAATTCTCCCACAACCCGATGCCACCAACACATCAAATCTCCTTATCATCGTAACCTTTACAAAATGAAAATAGAACAGAGTTCTGATATATCCTTGCTTCGATATTACTTCTTAGCATTAGGCGCTCTACCCACCCTAAGCCCTTAGTTCCATTGAGTTCTCATCACCCAATGCCACATAACATCAGAGCCCCTCCATGAAAACTTCTTCGAGTTGGAAATTAAAACAAAGTTACAATGCCTCCCTCTTTCGATGGGCTCCACAACACTTGAGTGCTTGACCTTGGTCTGTGCCATTAGCTTTTTGGGCCCTTGAAACCAAATGGCAACAATACATCGGAAACCCCTCTCATCAGGCTATTTCAAAAATGCAATTCCAAAAAGGGATCTGTAGTTTCCAACCTCCAATATTCAACATAAACCTTGGGTGCTCCATCATTTCTGTCCCCTTGGTCCCCTAAGCCCTCATGACCAAGTGCTAACAACATTGGATCCCCTCCATCAGATCAATTTTTTTATAAAATAATTTAAGTATGGGGTTACGAAATCTCTTTCCCTCAAACTCCAAACTTTTGAAATGACGTCACACTAACATCATCATCACCATGTGAAGCCTCCTTGGTGGTGACACGTGTCACCCATATTTGCCCCATTAGTCCCTCAAAAATACCAAAATCAACTGCCATGTGTCCACCATATGGCCACATCATGTTGATGTCATTTTCCTCTTCAACTCCTCAGAGCTAATTATTTGCTACTATGTGTCCTATCTTGAGGAGAGAGAAATGGTCTTTGGGGTCCTCAAATTTTCAATGATTTCGTTTTTTTTCCCCTTCTCAGTGATGTTGATACTTATAAATAATTTATATTTTTTAAGAGTTACGAGGTCCTGATCTTTGATGTCCCGAAATGATCGACCCTCTGAGATTCAAGTTCCAATGTGCCCTATGCTTTGATTTCCATCCTTCTAGTATCAAGCCCTGATATACCTTCCTTATCATTATTCCAATATTGGGTTCTAATGTGATCAAATCCCGAATTTTGGCACTCCCATTTTCATTTCAGCCTCCGATATTTCGACACTTTCTTTTTTGACTCTCCTGTGAATTCATAATCCTGAAATTTCGGGTATCCCATCTAGTATCAGACCCCGATATGCTGAGCCTTCTCTGAAATGGTCATTCGATGTGTTTCCTTTCACTTTTAATTTCTGTTTGAATGACGAAGACTGCACCTCCTCCTTGTTGTATCATGAATGGAAAATAGGACCATTCAATAAAAATATAGGAAAGTAATATAGATATAACACCTTCCAAAATTTAAATGTTAATATAGTTTTTAATACATAATTTTAACTAAAATTTAAATAATATAGTTTCTTAAATATTATAATACGATTTTAAAAAAATAATATTTTTTATTATTTCTATGGTTAGGATGTGAGTAGCACAGTCAATAGGGTGACATGGAAGTACATACCAGTTAAGGAGCGACACATGGAAGCATGATATCAGTAACATAATCAACAGGGAGATGTGGTAGTATGAACCAACCAGAGAGGGACATGTGGCAGATGATGTCAGCAAACTGATGTGGCAGTACAGACTAACCCAAATGTGACATGTGGTAGATGACATCAGCATACGAAGAGCTAAGGAGGAGTCGCCACCTGATGCCCGACAGAGGACGGGTAAGTGGGTGACAATTTGGACCAAGGATGGTTGCAAGAGAAGGCTGCTGACGATGATGAAATTTTCACCTTGTTAAGGAAGCTAATGAACCCCAACAAACGATAGAATTCTTGATGTCAGTTTATGTTTTTTATATGTTTTTTAATAAAAATAATATGGGTCACTAAGTGCACGGATTTGAACTTATGACCTCTAGCCCCCAATATAGACATGTTTCCATCAGACCACAAGTGGTCGAGATACCTAATGACGACCACCATTTTATTTAAACCCTAGTTGGCCTGCCAAGGAAGGGGGAGCAAGGCAGTCGAATTGAAGAGGAGTTGGAAGCCTACCACCAACCAGAATCGTGCAACCTTGCGCATGGATTTCTAGAGCCACATTATGAGAATATTTTGAGGAATATTTCAAGGAATATATATATTTCTTAGAGTGTCAGAAATCACCATAATATAGATAAGTCAAGTTTATACTCATTTTACTCAGTTTTCTACAAGGAACACAAGGGTGAAGTTAGTTTCACCACCTAGGTGGCAAAATTTTAGTCAACTCACAGGAAGGAATATTTTCACAATATTTGAGATTCTTGGGGATCCATATTTTGACCAAACTAGAACATGCACAAATTTATAGTCATCTTTCATGATGATTCACCAGGAATCCAACTGTGTACTCTATTTCCTAAGAAGTAGTCTACATTTTTAGGCCATCCTCGAAAGTGGAGGTATAAGGTGTCATTTTTTTATTTCTTATAAGTTGATTTTGTTGCCAATTAATGAAAGATGCCTCCCCACATTGAGCAAGGCTCGAAGATGTGGCCCACACTGGGTGAACTCCATTTTCAATTTGTTTGTGTGCCTTTGATCTCATGGTTGCATTTGATTTCCGCTTCTCTTATGTGTTTATGTCACTTGGTTACATGCTCTTTTAAAATGCAATTTTGTATGCATCCTTGAAGTAAAATATTTGGATCAAATAGATTAATTCTTTTCATACCAATAGGTTGTGAAATTTGCAAATAATAACTTTTCTTTTATTCCTCAAAGAGATTTTTATATGAAATCTGAACTTTGGCATTTTGATCTTTTCATTTATTCCTTTCTCTTTCTATTTTCATTAATTTATTCAAAGGCAATTGTTTCACCTAGTGCATCGCCAAGTGTTTTAGCCAACAACAACCCGCCCCCCCCAAGCCCCATCCCATTTTTTCTTTGATTTTAAAAACATAATAAATAATGGGAACCCTTTGGTTTTTATATTTTATAAAATCATTTTAGGTTTGTTTTAAATTAAGGTGAAAATAAATAATTTTTGAGTTAGTCTTGAAATGATTTTAAAATAAAACTTAAATAAATTCTTTATCAGGACAAATGTTATCGCAGTTTCTTTATTAGAACTACTTTTAAAAACATTACAAGATTTTTCTCCTTCAAATGTGACTTCCCAATATTCCAAAAGGGTTAAACTCCTGAGGTAAGATTCCCAATGTTATGAATTAATGCATTTGCTTGTCGGGATGTTTTATTGAAACCTTTTTATAAAACGTTACGAGATGCTTCCTCTCCGACATTCCACTTTTCAAGGCCCTTTTCCTTAGTATTTCATAATTTTGTATTGGAGCTTTGCATATGATAAACAGTTATTTAATAAAACTTACGATAAAAAAGTCTAATGAGAAAAATCTTGCAACAAAACTTTTATATCTCAAAGCTTTGTTTCTCGAAGGTTACTTTTTTCGAAGCCTTCGCTTATCGCCATATCAGATCTCAGACCTTTCCATATCGGAGAATTGTGATATCGTAGGTATATTTCTAATTCCCCTCTGATATCTTCAATTCAAGATCTGATCTGGCGATCTTCGCGTCGTCCATCACCTTTCCACTTAAGTGACTTAATGCGATATTAATTGGCCTCAAATGAATAAAAGGTTTACATTTAATATATTTTGGCTTTCTCGATTCGTTTCTCAAAATTATTTTTACTCAAGTTTAAATTTTGTGCCATTTTGAGTTGCTACAAATAGTGTCTTTGCTAAGTTTTTGTGCTTGTACTCCATAGGTGAACACAGATCCTCGACACATTGAATAAATGAAGAAAGGAGGAAAGGGTAAGAAAAATGTTCCACAACAACAACCCGTGGGTTTATTTGTCGAAGATGTAGATGAAAAGAGTCTAGGAGGAGGCATATTTTCTCACATTGTATGTACCAAATATGTTAATCTTTCATCTTGGGAAAACATTTACTAGTATTTTGAAGATGAAGGGCATGGAGTCACCAAAATAATAGTCACAACAGATGACAAAACACCTGTCTTGGAAAATACTCCAAAGGAAGTGGAAGATTCCTTTCTCCATAGAATAAGAATGAGACCATGATTAATGCCTTATACATATATGGTTCATTGGTTGGTTTAAAATTTAGATAATTCCTAGAGACACATACAAACATTAAAAGGCACAGTGATTGGTTCTCTCTCTAGGAAATATTTGGAAAGTATGTCTCATTTTCCTAATCCACAATGTATATATAATAAAGAGATCACCAAGTCATTTGTAAAGGAGCATGGGTACCTATCAAAACAAATTAGACAATGGATAAAAGACCCTAATAATCATAAAGTAGAAGAATATGGTAAGAATACACTCGATTGCCTTGTCACTCCTTTTTCCAAAGTCAGAACTATTATTTGTCGATTGCATGCTTAGCCTAGTGTGTCAAATTTCCCAGAAACCTAGATACCTCTAATTGATGGCATGATAGAAGGATTCATTTTTGATTGGGACACTATTCTCTCAGATAATTTGGCAACACACATCTTAAATTTCCAACATTCTAGAAGTGTTTATGAGAATAAGCTTCCCCCTTTCTACATGTCTTCTAGTATCATGGATGCCTTGTGTTTTACAATGTATTTTCCTGTTATGGGTTGGAAATGGACCATTCGGGATCAAAATCCTATTCATATCTATCATGATATTCTATTGGATTCCAAATAGTATGAAAATTTCTACCAGATTTGTCACAGAGTGATAATTCCTATACATGAAGCCATTTTTGAGTATCGGCCACCTTGGATGTCTAAAGAAGCCATGGATGACCTTAGGGAGGTTGGAAATTTGTTCAAGGAAGAACTGTTCACTTATATCAGGGTCTATCGCAGCCTAGCCCATCCTCATTTTTTTCCCCTCTTCATCCCCGATAAGTTAGTCAGCAAAGAGGTAGCTTATCATATAGTGGGATATGGTATCACTAAGGTATTAAAAGAATCAAACAAAAGGACATGGCCTATTTTCCCTACCAAGTTTAGCATATTTACATTGGTTAATTATTGCCATGCTGAGAAATAATTCTAGCCATTCAAGTTATTAATTTGCCTATTGTTCCTAAAAAACAATATGATCATATTACAGTGGTGAAGAATTTCACTGCTTCCCACGGACTTTGACAATTTTTTCCATGAAGAAGACAAGTTAGATGACTTGTTTTCACAATCCTCCTCTTATGCTATAGTACTAAGGAGACTGGAAGAATAGTTGACTGTAGAGGAGAAAAATAAAATTTTCCAATACAAAAATATTTAGATAGCCAATCATGCTTTAAATTTGCGACAATTACCTCAGGAGAAGTCATCAATGTCAACTGCTCAGCCTGATAGTTCTACAGAGATGGTATTTCATCCTAAGGATCAACCAAAGTTTGTTTTAATTTCTTCCACACCTCAGGTTGAAGAATTAATTTTTAATCATGAATTAAATGAGGCATGGAATGAATTCAATATGACTATAAATCCTAAGACCAAGGCTCAAACTTCAGTTTCTCAAATTGCCACTTCTTCACAACAATTGAATGTTCAGGGTACTATTAAGAATGTTGGAAAAGATACCAGGTCAAAGGAATTTATTGATAGGTCTTCCATTCATGTTTAGAAATATGTTGAAGTTATTCCTTCTTTTCCTACCTTAGAGGTTACTCTGAATGTTGAAGAAATTCCCACCTTAGAGGTTACTCTGAATGTTGAAGAAATTCATCCCTTAGATGTTTTCTATAGTCCTCAACATAAGATTGTGGTGAAAAGGGGAACAAAGAATAGAAAATTGTATTAATCTCAATCATTAGAGCCTAGCAAGGTCTCTTCTTTTGAAGTTTTGTGGAAAGGTTCCTTTGCAACACCAAAAAAAGAGTTAAGAATTCTAACTGAATTCAGAGGAGCCTATGCTTCGGCAATGATTGACAAAGTTGTAGAGGTCCAAGAACTCCTTAAGGAGAAATAAGAGAAGATCATCTTGCTGGAACAAAATCTTAATAATGAAAAATAGAAAATTAATGATCAATGGTAGACGTAGATGGCAGAGTTACAATGAAAAATTGATGCCTTGAAAGTACAAAATGATAAGGAGGTACATATAAAATATGGTCAAATCAAATAAATGCAAAACAAAATAGAGAAATTTCATGTCAGTCCCAAACTGACCGAATTTAAGAAATAAGCTAAGGAATTAAATGCTCTACTCAAGAATAAGTAGAACGTATTTTGCAATAATATTATGTTGATCCATGATGAATGTAAAATAACAAATTCACTTGTGGATCAATTGTCTGATATGATGAATTACCTCAAAGAAGTGAATGGACAAATGACTAATTTTCTAACTTAACAAGAAAGTGAGGAAGGTAGAACTACAAGTCTACCTAAAATTGATGAAACTCAAAAGATAATAATTTCTTGAGAGTGGGAAATCATAATGAAATAGGCTGAAGCTTCTTTGCATGAAGTGCAAGATCTTTCTGGTTCTATCAATTAAGAAGTCAATGATACATTATTAAAATAAAATCTTGTTTCTAATTGCTCTAGAGATTCACTGCGAGAAGCCAAGACATTATCGAAATCATGGCTAGAACATAGTACAAAAATGGTTGAAATGATTGATCAGTTGTCTAAAATTGACCTTGAGCATCATTGAAAGTTTTTGGTTAAGCCTCACAGCCAATAGTTAGTTCTCTAATGCCTGTCCAATGTTACTACTCAGATGTTGTCACCACTGAAGACTGGTATTTTTACAAGTCAAATAAGGATCAAACCCAGTCGATCATGAAGCTCACCACTTTATTAGATATTTACAGATTACGGAAATTGACTATTGGACAATCTTCATCCTAAGTTTCAAGGTTGTTACAACCATTTCCTCATTAGTCTTTTATGATTTTTTCTATTGAGATATTGTTGGAAAATTTTGTTTTAATCCGTTTTTGTATTAAGACTATAAATTACTTCTCCAAGTCGGAGAAGGGAATATGAATTTTGAAAAGAAAGGACTTGAAATTTCTCTATTTTATTTTAAGTTTTTCTTAATATAAGATAAACCACTTGCAGTTCCAGTATGAGAAAATCTACAATTTATTAGGTACTATTATCCTATGTTTCTATGTCTTTGCTTTGGAAGGAGTTGTTTTATGAAAATGTTCACATGTGTGTATGCTAGTCAGTATATCATGATCACTATTGGCATGTTTGGTTGAAATATATGTTATATTGCGAACAACAAATTTTTTATCATGTGATGCTTTAATCATATTAATTTAATTAATTGTTTAATTAAATTAGTTTTCTTTGATCGAATCAATATCGTAATTGCATATTGATCTACATTATTGTGCTTGTTACTACATCTTTCTAGCACATATGTTTTCAACTTACTCAAGTATTATAATAATCTATAGTAAATTGTAAGTAAGTTATTGGAATATATTGGCTTTCCTAATAAATACATTATCACTACCATTCATATCCTTCCACACATATTATTTAAGGGAAACTGGTCCCATAATTCCAGTGAGAGCCACTATTCCAAACATAAAAGGGTCTAATTGGGCCCCAACCGACTGGTTTTCCGACAATATTGATAAGGTCAATTAGGAATATCCAAAGAGTCCTCATTCACGGTTGGAGCGTTGAAGAAGTTAGAATTTTTTTTGTATTTGTTGAAGCCTAAAGTTTTTATTATTTCTAGAAATAACATTAATTTTTATTCTATGTCTTTTGCTTTGGTGTAATTTGTGAAATATATTAACTCATATAATCTAACAATTGAATGAAATACTAATTCATCCCCCCTCCCAATATTTCCAACATAGTTTGACTACTATCATAGGAAGTAGTGCAACTACTTCAAGTTTTGATGAAATAGTATCATCCTTATTATCAGAGGAGACAAGACAAAAAAACACATGGAAATTAAAAATGAAAATGAGTTATTATATGAGGATGCTCCCAAGAGAGAAGTAACAATGATTCACTAAGTTGGGATTCTAAATCTAGAGGAAGATCTAACTCTCTAGGATAATTTGTAAAGTTATACTAAATAATTAGAAAAGAAGGTGTTACAAGAAACATTATAAATCCAAAATTGTTCAAAAAATCTCTTCAAACAAAGGAGGGGATTTGTATTTTGATTCTTCAAGCAAAAAAGTATATCATGAGTCGTGGTTTCTTGATTTAGGTGCATCCTTTAATACAACTCCTCATAGGGAGTGGTTTTGTGAGTATGAAAGATATGATTGTTTTAAACTTTTCCTAGGAGATGAATCAACAACCAGTTTCAGAAGATGATGAAAATTCAAGTTGAAGCTCATTGATGGAATGATTAGAACACTGCTTGGTGTACTACACATCCAAATATTGGGTAAAAGTTTTATTTTTGTAAGAAAATTGAGCAATGTAGATGTAAAAAAATTGTTTAGAAAGGAAACTTATAGGATGGTATGAGGAGAAATGGTATTGATGAAGAAAGTTTGGATTCAAACTCTTTATAAGGTAATATAATTTTCTACTAATGATAACCACAACAATTTCATTTTTCTTAAGAGTGGAGCTGAAGACGGAAAAAATCCCTGAGTCTATTGAGGATAGACTATGTTCTGATATAAAAAATCGGGACATATTTGAGAAATGGGATTTCAAGTACTACACAATAAAGGTATGGTTGAAGGAATTCCTAATTTATCTTTATATTTTGATTTTTGTAAACATTTTTTTATATGGAAGAAAAATCAAGTAAGATTCTCCTTTGGTGTTATGACAATAGAGAGTATATTTCAGTTGGTGCACAACGATTTGTTTGAACCTATACTAGTTTCATCAATAGCTAAATATATGTACCATGTCTCATTTACAAATGACCTCTTAGGGAATACATGGATTTATTTCCTTAGGAAGAAATATAAACTCTTTGATATATTTAAAGAGTTTAAGGATCTTATGGAAAATAGACCGAGAATAAAATCAAGGTGTTCAGGATAAATGATAGTGGGGAATTTTAAGGGATTGAGTTTGAGGAATTTTGTAAGTATTGGAATATAGAAATGCAAAATACTACACTATGCATACCTCAATAGAATGGGGTTGTAGAAAAATTGAACACGCCACTAGTGGAAAAAGTGAGGAACATGCTAGGTGGTGTAGGTTACAATAGGAATTTTGCGCAAAGGAAGTGGGTATTGCATGTTACATGGTAAATAGATCACCTTGATTTGCATTGGATGAAAGGAATCTACATTTGGTATATATTGGTAAGAAACCCTCTTAAAATTTTAGAGTATCTAGTTATGATTCTTATGTATACATTGCAAAGGAGAATAGGGGTAAGTTGGATAATAAAGTTGAAAAGTGTGTCTTTAGAGGATATAAAGAAAGTATAAAGGTTATAAGATTTGGAACCTAGAAACTAAGAATATTGTGTGTTGTAAAGATATGAAATTTAGAGAAATCAAAGATGTTTTCAAAAAGGAAATCCTACATATGCAGAAAAAATGATAATTTCCACGTATGGCATTCAACTTTGACCATGGAATAGAGGTAATTTAGAGGGTGGATAGCAACTTGGGTTTTCTGAAGTTGGACTTGCATACTCCAACATCATGACTGTGGTGGGTTTACTATTGTAGGTTCTTTAAAAACTCGACTTGCATACTCCACCTCTTTCCTGTCTGTAGTTGGCTCACTATTGGTGTGACAAAGTTACACCCTTTTAAGCTCATTGGTTTTCCTCCATGGAAAACCTACCAAGAAAATCCAAGGAGCTTTAGAGTATTAGTGAATGGAATTCATCTAAACTCATCAAAAATCTAAGAGATGCTTCTATGTACTAGTGAGTGGAATTCTTGTAAACTCATTGAAAATCCAAGGGATGACTTTTAGTGTTGGTGGATGGCATTCTTATAAACTCTTTTCAACTACCTATTTTTCCTTTATGGAAAACCTATCAAATAAAATTCTAGGGATGATTTTTCCTATATGGATGACAATTTTGCAAAGTCTTAATAGATTTAATTATCTATTCTATTCATTATAATTAATGAAATGCTTAATAATAGTAAGCGAAATAAAATTGATTTAACTCTTTAGAACTTCATAGCTAACAATATCAAACATTATTTTAGCTCTCTTAAAAATAATAGAGGATAGCATACAATGTTTACCCCAAAAATTATATGATTGTGCTCATAACGAGATGTTTGTTTGATACAAGATCTTCAAGATTGGCCCAAGATACCTTGTGGAATAAAATTTGACTTTACATATAAGAAGTTGATAGAATATCTACAAGGAAATGTTGTCTTTGATAATTTTTCCCCTTATCCTTTAATTGATGAGTTCATTCCTACAATTGGAGGGGAAGATGGGATCTGCTATTCACATTCAAAAATACTTCCAGGTGTGTATTGTTCTCAAAAGAAAAACTTCCAAGTATGTATTGTTCTTAAAGATAGTTATCTAACTTGTTATAATTCTACATCAGAGAATGATCCACATTGTACATATTTATAGTGGCCATTTAGAGTTACAAACTAGGTGTTATAATGATGCGTCTGGTCGACAAAAAAAAATCACACTATGCATCAATCTCCAATGTAGCATTCTGAAAAACCCAACCACATAAAGGTTCAAACAACTATTATCTGGGTTGTTTTGGCCAAATCTTAATTTTTATTGTTTAAATGAGTTTTTGACTATATATATGGATTCAACACCATGAAAAACCTCTGGAGCACTAGGATTATGGAGATTTTACAACTCAATCTTGTGATTCCAAGAAATCCATACCGGATTCTAAACAAATTAGACCAAAGAATATACCTGAAATCTCTTCCAAAAGTATAACAAATAGAATACAACATTTTTTTATTAGTCTAATAAGTACAATCAATTCCTTTAATAAGCATGACTAATGATAGTACTATACATTTAGTTATCTACAACTACATTATTCTCTATTATTCTTGGTTAAACTACGAGTTAGTCCTATCGTTTAATTATTTTGCATTGTTATTGCATGTTATTCCTACTTAAACTCCGAGTTTATATCTTCGTTAAAGGAATATGTAGTGATGGCACGATAAGGCATTTTTTTGATCGACCTTCAAAAGCATACACTATAGGCACGAGAAAAAGGAGAAAGATACAGACAACCCATGATGAGAGAAATTAAGGCGAAACAAGACGACAAAAGACTAGTAAAACGAGACCAGTGTTGGTTAATTACAGGTTGAAGGGCTGCAAGAAAATCTTAGTACTGTACAAAAACTTTGGGAAGCCCAAGAAACCCAAGAAAACAAGTTAGGTGATGCATCAATATCATTTGGGTTGACAGAAAGAAGAGAAGGAAGGTGAGCTCATGGTGTCCAAGATTTTGTATTAGACATAGCCAAGGCAATGAAATTGGGAAATAGTTACAGATGTCAGGGATGCTCACAGGGCCAATGTCATTGAAGCAACTCAAGTTTTAGGGAGATTCACAGATTGAAAAACTCTTAGTTCCACTTCCAGGCAGTGCCTATAATCACATGGAACAACAAATGAAAGTCACCCGCAATTCCTATGATTTATCTCTAGCGCAATCCAGATTATAAAGTAGTGATCGGGTAAACATTTTTGAATAATTTAACCCTAAAAGCTAGAAACAACACTCAAAGAGGTTGTTTTTGGTAGAAAGCAATTCCAAAATCTTACCTAGTAATACCATTTCCTTGATTTGATCTTCATGTGAGTAAAAAATTGGAATGTGTAATCATTCATGTGAAAATTCCTTTTGTAACTCAAAAAAGCCTTGAGATTTAAATTTTACGGTTGATTTTTTTTTTCACCCCACTACAAAAAATTTAAGAGTTGATATTCTCTGGCTAAAGTAAGATTTTATATGTTTACTCAAAATTTAACCATTTTTTAACACAATTACATATGTGATTACAGTGACCACTAAGTAACTCATAATATCATTGATCCAGTCGAAATGTTACAAAAGTTAGTTATAATGTTATTTATCTCGTCAAAATATGCTCTAAAGAATCTTTATGAAAAGCTAATATGTGAAAGGTGATGTATTCAAAACGTTATGGTTTTAATATTGTTTTTAAATAATATGTTTATTGAAAAGGGTATATTTAAGTTATTAAATTTATATAAATTAAGTGTATTTCAAAGTTTTAAATTTATTTATTTATTGATATATTTTTAAATTATAAAAATTATATAATTAAATTAAAAAAATATGGAATAGTTTAACAATATCAAGTCTTATTATGGAAAGGACATGATGGACAACATATCAGAATTCGAGAAATTAAGATTATCCAAAGGTAAACTCGTTTCCAAACTAAATTTTCTTAAAAATTGCAGAGACAACAATCTAATTCCTAAATTTGCTATCCACACACATCCTCTTCGGTCGGGTAGAAATCTATCAATTTTCAAAAAACTAAGTGAAACCCTAGTTAGAAATGAAATTAAATGGGTTAGGTCAAAATTTGTAAAAACTTCTTAGAAAATTCTATCTTCTCATGTGTACCTTCCCTCATATCTTAGACAAGATCTATGGCAATCCTTGGATGCAATTACATTTATAAAATCTGATAAATGCATCCTCTCATTACATCTGCATGGAAGAAGTCAAAATGGTTAGAAGAGAAGACCACTATCTTAAAAGGAAAATCAAAGAAGCCATTGAAATAGAAAAAAGGAATAACAACTTGAACCGGGACGATGGATTAAAACTAAGAAACACCTGGAAACCTTTAATTGAAATCTTAAAAAATCAATAATTAACTCATTATTGATTTGTTAATTAATTAATTAATTTTTTAATTTTTTAAATTAATTAATTAATTTATCAATTAACAATTAATTAATTAATCAAATAAAATACATAAAATTAAATCAATAGACATATGAATAAATAATAAACAATAAAATTAATTAATTAATCTCTTCTTTTAATCAATTAATCAAACAAATTAGTTAATTAATCAAACAAATTAATGAATCAATTAAACAAATTAATTAAAAAATTAATTTTACATAAACTTAATAAACATAATAATTAAATCTGTAAATAATACAATTAATTAATTTATCCCTTTAACTTATTAATTAATTATTTAATTGAATTAATAAATGAATAAGCATTAATCAAATAAATTAATTATTTATTTAAACAAATTAAACAATTTTTTTAAATAATTAATTTTGTATAAAATTAGTAAACATAATAACTAATTCAATAAATAATCAAATTAATTGATCCATTTAACTGATTAATAAACTAATTAATTAAAAAAATTAATTAATTAACAAATTAATCAATTAAATAAAATAAATAAACAAATAAATAATAATAATAAATATTTAAATATTTGAAAAACTAATAGGCCGACCAAATTTCATATAAGTTTTTTTTAAAAACCCATATATATATATATATATATATATATATATATATATAGCTCATGGATAAATCATTAATATCTAAGAATATCTATTAATACATGTCTTGATGATGGACTTGGTAGTCTGAAACGTTGGGTTCACAAAACTCTATAACAGGTCATTCCTCGTCTTCTAAAACTATCCTCATCTGTATGGATATTTTGATGTCATGATATATTGTATGTACTCCAAACAATAATAAAATTGTAAAATAAGTTATATGAATATTTGTTTAAATTTATTATTATTATTATTATTATTATCATTATTTAATATAATTAAACATTTTTTTGTTAGATGAACGATATATATATATATATATATATATATATATATATATATATATATATATATATATATATATATATATTATTGATATTGAAGAGAATGATAACAAATTAATAATTATTTATTTAATATTGAATGATGACAATTTTTTTATATAATGCTCATATTATAGTACACATGTCATGTCATTAGAGTATAGATTGGTATAATGAGGGTTGTACAAATTATACACATGTTATTTTTACATATTTTTTCAAATTTATATTTTTTAAATTATTTCTTTGTAAATTAAAAAATAAAACCCATAAACATGGTCTATTCAATACTTTACACCAACGAGAAAATGGAATTTTGGAATTTAATTACAAACCATTTGTGTTTATGGTACATAGTAATTAATATATAATGTTATTTTTGAAATTATTTATATTTATTGTATATAGTAAATAGTGATATAGTACATAGTAATTAAGAGGGAAGACATTTCAACCAATCATATTTGAGTTAAATAGAAATAAATTTTATTTAAAAATAATAAATTTAATTTAATAATGTTAAACTTTAGATTTTAAGTTTTTTTTAGTCAAATTTATACTATATTGTTATCCATATAAAGTAATACTAACTAATTTTCATATTATTATATATGATATTATTATTAATATGAATTAACATTAATTAATTTTAATATTATGATTAATATTTTGGTATTAGTAGTGATTTTATATTATGAAAATGAAATAAAATAAGATTTCAAAATTATCAAGTGATTTATTGTTAATAATTGTTTTGAGAATTGCAAATATTATATTAAAAAAATGATATCTAATCAATTTATCTTTCCAAAAACTCAATAAGAAAATATTTTATATTGATATTGTTATAAGATAATGTTATCACTATAAATTGATGCTAACTAATTTTAATGTTATGATATATGCACCATGGGTTAATATTTCCATATTATTAATAATTTTATGTTATGAAAATAAAATAAAATAAGTTTTAAAAATTATTAACCCATTTATTCTCAATAGTTATTTTGACAATTGGAAATGTGGTATTACTAATATGGTATTAATTATTTTTCTAATTGGTTTGATTGTCAAATGTATATAATTTTTTATTTTTGATATTTTTTTCATGAAAGAAGTATTTTATTTCAAAAGAAATATAAGTATAATTTTTAGGCATTTTGTGCTATTTAAAAGTGAAAAAAAGCGCACATATTAAAATCTATAAGGTAGGATGAACCTAGATAGCAGTAACACAAGTTTGTTATGATCTCCTATTAACAACACTAGAACCAACCAAAAGTGACACATAAAATGAATGTAGTCAAGACAAGAAAAAAAATAACAATAATACATGTCCTTAAAAAATGAGCATATTAACCAACAAATCTCAATCACAACTATCATTAAAGACACATACATCTCACAATTGTCTCTTCCTCATGTGGAGAATTGTCCCTCATCAAAATCCTTCATAATTAACTTATTTACATCAATGAGTAATGCATTATTGGATATACTATCAACATTAATGCTTGGTTAATAGAAAATGTGCTTGAAGCTCATACTCAGAAATTGTGATGATATTTTTTTTCAATTATTGTGTTATAAGAAGGAAATAGAAGTTAAGAACCTAATGATCAAGAATGGTTTATTTAATTTTTAGCTTAGAGTCCTAAAAAACCTACCATTTAAAAAAAACACCCAACTCACATAACTGCTCCCTACTAGAAAAACCCCACGCATCACCTTCTAGAAATCTTTTCCAATTAACAAGGTCTTCACAGAGCTCTTTTGTTTATAATAAGAAATAAGTACACTTATAATTATAATAAGATAGAAGTGACAAACTTTATTCCTTACTTTAAAAAGTAGGGCAGAGAGTATTGTAAAATAGATTAGGTTTGTGGTGAATTCGCCAAGTGAGTATAATAGGTAAGATATAGCGTTTTTAGTGACCCCTTATTGAAGTAAGCTTGAAACCAATCAATAAAAGAATTCTAGTCCAGAGGGGATCCTCCTAAACTTGTAATCTCAAACCAAACTTGTCTAATAAATGAGCATTCTAGGACATTCTAGAGTATTCTTCTTACATAGACAACAAATAGAAAAAGTAGAAACACATTCTTAATATATTTTTTATTTAATTAAAATTAAAAATTTATTAATTTTCCAAACTTTTTAAACCACATTTAGTTGTTATTTGGAATCAAAGATTACCTAAGCAGGTAACCTAAATTGAGTGTATAATAACCCCAACAAAAACTAATTGACCAATTCAACAAGCAATAATTGTCCTCACTGAGTTTGATTTTTGAAAGCAACAGTGTATTTGTTATATGTTTTAGAAGTTTTTTTTGGCATATTTTCCACTTATATTTATTAAGAATTTTTTGAGATTCAACTGTTTTGAATTATAAACACTTTATGATGTGAATCCTCGAATATTTTTTTCAAAATTTTAAATCTATTTATATAATTAAAAATCCATTTTAAATTAAAAAAAAAACATTTTAAAGTGCAAAAATCATAATTAACCCCAAAAAAATGAAAATATATTTCATTAGGTTGCAGCGAAAATCTCCAAATGTACAACACCAGAATTGTCCACCTTAGATTGATATTTAATGGTTGTAAAATTTAAAAATAAAATAAAATAACTATTAAACTATTTAGATTGCGATTATAAATATAAATGAGTTGCAAATTTTTAAAAAAAGTTTAAAAGGATTGTTAAAGAGTTTGGATCTCTCTGTGAAATCTGGAAACGGACAGGTATTTTGAAATAGTTGGTATAACGAACACAATAAATGCAATCGACGGATAAACTGCCGTTGAATAGGTTTCATTGTCATAAAAAAGAAAAATGAGAATCCCAACGGAGCCTTTACCATTTCTTGTGACATAGAACATCGGGTCAGTTAAACGTTAAGGCCTCACCAATTTATCTCATTTATATCACAGTGAATCGATAGTCAATGAGACAAAGTGTATTTTTATTTAGATTGTTGATTTGTTTAATATTTGGTAATCAGATTGATATGGATGTGGTCAATTATTTCACTGCTTTAATTTTATTGTCTAATATTTTCATGGTCTAATATTTGGTAATCCGGTCAATTATTTAACTGTCTCAATTTTATTGTTTTTTAGAATATTCTATTTTTATTGTTTTTTTAGAATATTCTATTGAAAATAGAATAATTGACTTGCATTGCAATAAAGTATTTAAATTGGTTAAACTTTGTAATCACGTTAATTACAGTAGTTGATAAATAGAAAAAGTTATTAAAATAATGAAATTATAATATTATTGTTAAAATTATAAAAAATCATAAAAATAAATAAATTAATTTTATTTTATATTTTTCATTTTATTATGTAAAAATATTAAATAATATTTCATAAAAATTAAATCCTATCATCTAAAATTTTGAAAAAAATGAATATTATTATTTAGGATTTAAAAAAAAATGGATATGTTATTATGTCAACCTTCTGATCTTAATTCCAATGCAAAATGTCAACGTTATGGGAGCTTCGACATGAACGACCCAACGGCAGAATTGGATTTACCCTTTGAAGAAAAAATAATGTGGAAAGAGGTGTAATAGTTGAAGACGATTGGTATTATAAATTATATATTCGTCAGAGGGCAATTATTCCTCCTCGGACTTCATCAATATTAAATATATTATCATGGCGTGCAAGGGCAGGAAGATTTATCGCACAGTCAGTGGTTCCTTCTGACTGATATCGTTTTATTGGCAGTCTGCTGCTAATATCAAATTAACGTGTAATCTTCTGATGGGAGTGACTGTGTTAAACCAGACCCTCTGACATTATTCGCTGAAATTTGATTTAGAAAGAAAAAGAGTGATTTATTCAGTTCTCTTATTTATCTCGTGTATGTATATGGTAGGGATTCCAACCTTTATAGCAAACGCGAAGTCAGACAGCAGTGCAGCTAACATAGAAAGAAAACACCACTTTAGTATTCTCAGTTAACACTGCAGTTTCATGACAAATTGGCTTTTTTCGGTTGCTTTAATATAAACTTTTGTGTACCGGTTGATACAATTTTTGTTGCTTCAGATATTAAACTTTGTGTACCTGTTGATACAATTTTTGTTGCTTCAGATATTAAACTTTTGTGTGGACCTGTTGATACAAGTTTGGTAGTTTGGGGAAATTTTCTGATTTAAATGTGGGCCAATTGTTGTTCTCGATTTTGAATGAAGAAATTACAGGAATAAACACAGTGCATAGGTTACACAAAATTATTTCTTTTATTTCATTACAAAACCTATAAGTACATGATATATATAATGCTTATGAAATCCAATTGATTTTAAATAAGGAGATTGATTTCTTGTTGAGAAAATATCTCAACAATGCAATCAACTAATAAACCAAATTTACCTATATACTTATGTAAATATTATTTCTAAGCCTCTCCCTTAATGCTTACATTACATGGAGTCTCAGTTTCATTGATGTCTTAGTGCAACATGGCGCTCTCGAGCGAGCTTCGAGGTCTAGGGTTTAGTGCTGCAATCTTGCAGGCTCAGCAACAGTTCTGGAAGCACATAGAGACAGATTAGTGGATCTACTTTACAGAGGTCGAGGACTGACCCGACAAATGGTAAACGGGGGGTCCACTGGGACCCCATCCTTCAAGCAAGTCGTAATGCAGAAACAGAAAGCGCAGGAAGGATTTAAAATCACTGGTTATGGAGAGCGTAAGGAAAAAAGTGGAACCAGCAAAAAAAGGACACAACAGTTGCAAAAAGAAACAAGAAACAACCCAAAAATGAATGAAAAAGTAAACAATGGACAGGACTCGACAAAATGGCAGATGCAAGCCAAAGAGACACAATACCAATAATTATCCAAACACAAGGTGAAGAGGAACATGGGGCAGAGAAGCACCCTCGAGAGGAAGAGGAGAAAGCAAAGGCCTCACACCCCAGCTCCAGCAAAGCAACGCAAGGAGCATGCAAACCGAACAAAATCGAAACCCTCTCAGTGGTCTTCTTAGATCCAGACATTCAAGTTTATAGAGACCACATGATGGAACATGCAATAATATACAAGTTCATGGGACTGTGGCCAACGGAACGAGCGCTCTGTCAATGGATCAAGCAACATTGGAAACCTAAAGGTGATGTTAAACTACACCTTGGAGCAAAAGGTTTTTTTACTGTTGTTTTTACGAACTTAGAGGACAAGGATAGAGTCTTCGATGGAGGTCCATACTTCTTTGCCTCAGCAGGACTCTATATGAGACCCTGGAAAGCAAACTTTGTGCCCGAAAAAGAAACCTTCACACAGGTTCCTGTGTGGATCCGCCTATTCTCCCTTCCAATAGACTATTGGGGACTAGCGACGCTTAAGCAAATAGGAGACCATCTCGGAACCTTCATCAAAGCTTCAGAAGCAACGATGCAATGAAGATACACTTCCTGTGCAAGAATCTGTGTGGAGATGGATGTCTCAGGAGCCCTGCATGAAGGCCTATGGCTGGAATTCAGAGATGAGGACTATTATCAAGCCATCGATTATGAGCAAATCCCCTTCCGATGTAGAAGGTGTCATGAACACGGACACCTTGTCAGAGAATGCCCTTTAAACAGAACAGGGGAAGAGCACAAACCAGAGCAAGCAGCAAAGAGCAAAGAAGCCTTCACAAAGCCAAAAACAAGACAAAGAGCTAACAGAAAAAGAATGTACAGAGCAGAGGCAGTCCCAGGCATCACCAACAACACCTTCAGCATTCTGGAAACTGATACAGATTCAGAAGGAACAAACAGGGAAACGAAACTTAATGAAGAACCAAAAGACAAGCAAGGACACAAAACAAAGGACGGGGAGGAAAATATAATCAGAACAGAAGTCCAAATGCAAGAGTTAGAAGACGAGCGCGATGAAGATACTGATATGCTAACCAGCGATGGGGGTAGTGAGGAGATGGAGCTCAATGAAGTTCTAGAAAAGGAAGGGGTGAACCTCCCAGATATGGAAAAAAATTGGAGAACTCAAGGACTGGAAAATATTCCGGAAGAAGAAATAAGGAAGATCAGTGATCTCTTCATCGCAAGACAAAAGGCGGAACTAGACAGGCAAAACAGGAGATTAGGAATAGCAAAAGGCACAGGAAATCATTCAAAGAGCATCTCTCTTAATCCAACAGGTCGGAAGCAAAGAAAGAGAAGAGGCTGAAGAACAAATGGGGAGGTATTGCACGACTTGGGGATTCTAATGATAAACTCAGGCAAAATGAAGGCCCTAAAAGCCTTCCCATCTTACCAATAATATATCTAGTTATAAATGAAAATCATTTCATGGAATGCAAGAGGGCTCAATAGCCAAGCCAAACAAAGGCTTCTTAAAAGAAAGTTCCAAAAAGAAAAGCCAGATATTATGTTCATACAGGAAACCAAATGTGCCATTAATCAAATGGACAACATCAGCAAAAGGTTGGGTAAACCTATAGAATTTATAGACGTAGCCAGTCAAGGATGGGAAGGAGGCATAGTTACTCTTTGGCACACCAGAGCAGTAGGCATCCTGTCAATGGAAGTTACACGATCGTTCGTCGCCATAGAAGTTCAATTGATAGGTAATTCTGAAACTTACCTATGCATAAATCTTTATGGACCACAAAAATTAGAAGATAAATGTTCTTTTCTTAATTCTCTCATGAGTTTAAAGCTTAGACAGCCCACCTCAAAGATAATCATGGGAGGGGATTTTAACATGATAACCTCTCTCCTGGAGAAGAAAGGAGGAATCAGAAGGCTCAATAAAGATACAGAACTCTTTGTTGAATTCATTGAATCTGCCAAACTAGTAGACATCCTTCCCAAAAATGGTTCCTTCACTTGGAACAATAGGAGAGGAGGAGATAAGTTGATTGCCTCTTGTCTGGATAGATTTCTGATCTCGGAAAGAATTTTACTCGA
This sequence comes from Pinus tabuliformis, assembly GCA_031772625.1. Lineage (NCBI taxonomy): Eukaryota > Viridiplantae > Streptophyta > Pinopsida > Pinales > Pinaceae > Pinus > Pinus tabuliformis. The sequence goes on along the minus strand of CM062820.1, from coordinate 1,288,481,061 downwards.
AGGAATAATAGTGGATTCTGACATTCTTCCCAATGGAGGATCAGATCACTGGCCAATCTCTTTGGAGGCAACCTTCCTAGGGACCCCTAGAAACAAGTCCTTTAGATTCGAAAAGTTCTGGTTAACTCACCCCAACTTTGCACATTTGCTGAAGAAATGGTGTTGTGAACCATTGGATATCAGAGGAACCAGAATGTTCAAGCTCCAAAGCAAATTAAAACACATCAAAAACAGAATTAAAGATTGGAATGCAACTGAATTTGGGAACATCTTTCAGGAAAAAACCATCATAGAAGGCAAGCTAAATAAAATTCATAAAGAATGGGCTTCGGGGAACTGTAGTGAAGACTCAAGGGAATAGGAGAAGGCATTGATGCAACAATGGCAACTCCGTTGTCAGTAGGAAGAGACACTTTGGAAACAAAAATCAAGGATCCAATGGCTAAAGGAGGGAGAACAAAATACCAAGTTTTTCCATAGATCCACGCTGGACTACAGCGGGGCAAACAAAATTCTTCAACTCAACAATGAAGTAGGGGAAACTCTTCAAAATCACAAGGAAATATCAACTTTGCTCACCAGGCACTTCAAGCATATAGCTCAGAAAACGCAGGAAGAAAGATCAAAGGCCATAGAGGAACTAACCCAAGCTATACCCCACATCATAACTTCTGAGAAAAACTCAGCTCTGCTAAGAGAGGTTTCGATGGAGGAGGTGGAAGACGCTGTCAAGAGTATGTCGAATGATAAGGCACCTGGGCCTGACGGTTTTACAATAAATATCTACAAAGCATGCTGGCCTACTATTAAAACAGAGGTATGGGAAGTTGTCGAAGATTCCAAACGCCCCGGTTCCATTCTCAAATCCCTGAACTCCACCTTCCTAGCTCTAATTCCTAAGGAAGAAGAAATCAACTCGCCAGAAAAATTTAGACCTATAGCTTTATGTAATGTGATATATAAAATCATATCTAAATTTATAGCCAACAGACTTAAGCCTATTCCTCCTGACTTAATCTCGGAAGAGCAGTCAGGCTACGTGGAGGGCAGACAAATTTTAGACAACATCCTTTTAGCTCAGGAGATGGTTCATACCCTTCAGACAAGGAAATTACCAAACATGCTGATGCAGCTAGATCTCTCCAAAGCTTTTGACAAAGTCAACTGGAATTATCTGGAGGCCATTCTGAATGCTTTTGGCTTTGACAAACAATGGACCAAATGGATCCTTGCTCTGATTAAATCCAACAATTTTTCCATATTGGTTAATGGCTCCCCCTCTGAACCTTTTTCCCCCTCCCGAGGCATCAGGCAAGGAGACCGTCTCTCCCCATTCCTTTTTGTGATCCTTATGGAAGGGCTTAGCAAGCTCATTCACAAAGCAAGAGAGGAAGGAAAAATCAAAGGCTTACATTCTCTCCCCTCCATACCTGCAACAATGCACTAGCAGTTTGTAGATGACATAATGCTGCATGGCACTCCAACTGTGAAAGAAGCTAGGGCTTTCAAGAACATTCTAAACCTCTTCAGTAAAGCTTCAGGTATGGAGATTAATCATGCTAAATCTACTATTTTCTTCTTTAATACTCATCTAGCCATTCAGAACCATCTATCCAACATTCTTGGCTTTCGAAAAGGCAATCTACCCTCTAAGTATCTGGGAGCCCCGCTCACGACTAAACCTTGGCAAAAAATTCATTGGGAAAAAATCTTAGCGAAAATGGAGAAAAGATGTAAGCATTGGACTCATAGGGCTCTTAATTTTGCTAGAAGATTGGTCCTCACTAAAGCAATACTGCAAGCCATTCCACAGTATCTGCTTTCCATCATGCCGGCTCCTAGTGGAATCCTACAGAAAATTAGAGCTATTCAAAGATCCTTTCTATGGAGTGGCAATGCTGAGAAAAAGAAATGGGCACTGGTGGCCTGGAACAAATTATGCAAATCGAAAGCAGCAGGGGGCTTAAATTTAGTAGATCCCTACACCATCAATATGACATGCGGAGCCAAGCTGTGGTGGCGTTGGCTGAAGGAAACCAATCTGCCCTGGGCCAGACACTGGAAGGAGAAATACACTCCCGACTGCAACGAACAGGACTTAATAAGGTTACAGGAAGTGCCTGAGGGTTCTCCAATATGGAATTTAGCTAGAAGGAATCGCAACTTAGTTCAGGACCATAGTTTCTGGGAAATCCGCAATGGGGAAACCACCCTCTTCTGGGAAGATGCTTGGCAGCAACTCCCAAAGCTGGAAAAACCAGAGCTCGAAGATTTTAAAAGAGAATGCCAGAACAGGGGAAAGTTCACCGTCCACCACTACTGGAGTCATAGCAGCAGCGACCAGGAATGGAGAGAATGGACACTCCATGACATTGAAAACCCAATTGAGGAAAATAATAATACAAGGGATCTACTAAACCACTTAAACAAAAGAAAAATCAGAAAGACCACAGAAAGCGACATGCTAAGATGGGGTATGAAAGGGAGTGGTAATTTCACTGTCAAAGAGGCCAGAGAGCAGCTAGAACATTTAGAGAAAGTGCAGTTTATGCAATGGAATAACAAGGTCTGGGATCCCATTTTTTGGCCTAAAATAAAAAGCTTTCTCTGGCTCATAATGCGGCGAAAAACTCTCACCTGGGAGAACCTACACAAAAAAGGTTTTGAGGGCCCTTACAAATGCCCTCTGTGCAATCAATCTGAAGAAACTATGAACCATTTATTCAACACCTGTGAATGGGCTTATCACCTTTGGCGAGGGATGGAAACTATAATGCAACAAACTAACAGAGATAGGGAATCCATTCAAAATACCATTATGAATTGTCCAAGCGAGTACTCTAACAACTTAAGAATCAACAATATATGGAAAGTCCTGCCCGGCTTCATAACTTGGACCATATGGAAAGAAAGAAATAGAAGAATTTTTCAAAATGAGCACAGAAATATAGAGCACTCGCAAATTACCTTAACCCAAAATATTCATCAATTAATCTTGGTAAAATGCAGAGCCGATCCTGACAACCAAGCTTCGGCCGAGGACCAGAGAATTCTGAACGCCTTCAACCTAATCAACGAACAAAACATGGGATCCACTGAGCGCCAGCAAAAACTAAACACTGTGCCAAAGGGCTGGAGTCGTCCGCCGAAAGGGTTTCTAAAGCTAAATTTTGACGGTGCCTCAAGAGGCAACCCTGACCCGACAGGCATTGGAGGAATCATCCGAAATCATGAAGGGGAAATTCTTCACATTTACAGTAAAGCTCTAGGGGAAGGCACCAATAATGAAATGGAATTTGCAGCCATGGAAAAAGGACTAAGGATTCTCAGAATGAACCAAACAAGCAAAGCAGTGGTTGAAGGAGATTCGGAGGTACCCATAACAGCGGCCAGGAAAATCTACGGGGGAACGCCAGCCAGCAGGGTCACAAAACATTGGCGACTGTCCAAGGTCACAGACAATATTGCCAAACTGTTAGGAGAAATGAAAGGCCTCATCTTTCAGGCGGTAAGGCGAAATGCCAATTCAGTTGCTGACCACCTGGCAAATCATGGGATTGAACACCCCAACACAATGTGGGACAGCTGTTGGCAGTATATTGACAACCCACAGTTAAGAGAAAAGTGCATGCAACTCTCCGGGTTAGATATGGTGATGGCAAAGGAGTCCGACCGGAGGGTCGAATAACTCAGCGCCATAATTGATTAGACAGGCTGACTAGACACGCTCCATTAATTTCCAGCAGACCTCGAAGGACAAGCGGGATGAGGGCAACTATGACAGAAGCAGGTGACAAAGATTTTTGCAGTTTCATGATCTGTGGTGATATGAGCCGCCGAAACATAATAAGGAAGAGGGACACTTGGCAAAATATGGAGCAAGCAGGGAGCGGTGACCGTAAGGGGATACAATTATTCCATAACCCAACCAAAATTCCATCACGCAGCAATTATGGTGATCTGACGTGCAAGTTGCACAGAGATAAGCGATCACACACCGGTAATCTCCCCGGAATTCGTTATTTAACCACTATCAAAGGCCAAAGGAAAAACATTGTTTCAGCGTGTAGCAAGACAGAACCTCCTCACTCTGCAAACAGAGCTCAGGATAATGCTAGGAGAGTTAGAAATACAATGGCAGGGGAGGGCAGCCGCAATAAGTCTACCAACAACGACCTTCGGCAAGTGAGAGAGATGTATGAGATGCGAACCTCGAAAAGGAACAAGTGTAGGATTATCGACTTAGAAGCCACAGTCCAGGAAGAGGAAATCAAGCTTTTAGACCAGCAAATTGGGAAAGAAGTAGATTGGATCCAGGACCCTGGAACACTCAGCACTCGCGCCACTCAATTTGTCAGAACTCAAGCTGAGAGCTGGCGTATGAAGACCCTTCTTGCGAAAGCAATGGATATTCAGGGTGAACACGCGGAGCAGCTGCGAAAGCTTCAGCAGTTCACAGAAACCATGATGCATAATCATATGGCAGTCATGGAGAGCAGTGAATTCAAGCTGAGTGCGTTGCACCAACAGGTCGACACCATTGACAAGAAACTCACGGTCCTGACTAAACTTTTATGACAAGTCATCGGTCAAGATAGGAAGCCTTCAGACATGCAGAAGGGAGATCCGACTGGAGATCAGTAGGGCAATCCTCCCAAGCCAGGACAGGTGAACATGTCAAAGTCTACACCAGTCCTGGAGATTTTTAAACGTATCTGACTCTGAGGTCTCTCAGACTCCTCGTCCTCAGCGGACTTCTCTTTTGTTTCGCGGCTTGTTATCCTCACTTCCCTCTTCTCAGCGGGTTGATATGTTCACTATCCAGGTTTCCTCTGTTTATGTCTTGTGTTAGTTCTAGTCCTCTACCGCCCTGCGTGGTGTGCTGGCTTTCAGTTTTCTGTTACTCTGTCTTCTCTAGTTTTCAGTTACTCTATTCTCATCTGGTCTCCTGTGGTAAGGCCTGCTGTTTAGCAACCCATAGTCTGCTGAAGCAGAATTTTTGTACTATATTTTCATTTTGTTAATATCAAAAGCTGACTTACACAAAAAGAAAATGCTTACATTACATAATTAATATTATAAAGACTTGCAAATTACATTTTACATATAAGTCACATTTGTTGACATTCTACCCACTATGAAATCTCACAAACCACATTTTTTTCCACCACAATCTACGAGCTTCCCAATTGGCTCATTTAAGGTGCAACTATCTCTGACCATTTTTGACGAACTTGTAGTATCAACAATATTGACATACCTAGCACGTCGGGGCTTCCAAAATAAAATATGTCAAGTAATGAACCACCATCTATTAGATATTTCACTTTTGACTACATGTTAGTTGCTAGGAAAGTGGTCTAGATACTAAATGTGTTCATAAGTTGATCAAACAACTTGACCTTTCTAACACACAAGGATCTCATACTACAACCTCTAGCCGTTTTCATCCACGTGGATATTGGTGGCCACCAATCTATTCCACTTGGACCCCACCATTGTTTCTTTCAATTTTGTTAATTGTAGCACAATTCACAATTTTTGAGATGTTTTCAGGTCTTGAACTTCTAGAACTATTTTTTGGCCCTAAACAATTTTTTTTGGAAATCAAGGAAATAGAGTTGCAAATGAAAGTTGTAGTCCTCAAATAAATCTTTCTAACAAGGTATTGTATGAGTCAAACAGAGATCATATGCGAAAGTTATGATCTCGGGAAATTGATGTACCAATTTACCCCAACAGGGCCCGCAAACTTTTGACGCTTCATCTCCTAGGGTTAGGTTTTTGGATGTTTAGGGTTTTCCATTATTTCTCAATAATAAATAGGCATTCAAACCTTGTTGTAACATAGTTCGTAAGGCCACATCTCTTCTCAGAGATAAACTACCATCAAATCAACTAGTTTATTTCCATTCTGCATGTAAACCATTTTAATAAATTGTTATTAATGAATGGAAGTTTTGTTTCACTATTTCTTTGTGTTTCTGTCTATATTTGTATTTCATTTCTTTCCTTCATAAATCTGGATCACGATGTTCAAGGGCTTTTGGCCCCAAGAACAACTATTTTGGATTATGTAACATTCCTCAATAATTGGTTGTGCACTTTTTACAAAATAAAAAATATTTAAATAACTAAAAAAATACATGAATGATAGCTATTTTAGAGGAGTATGAGAGGCTCTGTATTGAACTCATCATTGCTGTCACATACTATCCCTGGACCAAATTTCATTGATGATAGTTTTGGATCTCCAAACTTCCGTATCATTTGTTAGAGCGACAAATTCTAACCAAACTTCATATTGAGGTCATGAATCTCAATATGTTTTTGTATTTTAATCTCTAAGACATTTCATTATGTCAATGCAATTTCAAGCTTTGATTCCAATCAAAACGAGACAACTAAACACGACATTCAACTCATTTTACATCCACCAAAAATATGTTCCACCACAATAAAAATCATTTATAGGGACTAACACTCTACAACCAAGCAAAATTATTTAAAGGAGAGACAACGAATTTGATATGTAAGTAATTTGAGACTGTACATACCCTTCTTTCTTCCATATGGTTAATAGATACACCACGTGACATTATGGAATGAGAATTTTGATGGATTGCATCATACCGATCCCAACACCATGGCTCTTAATCTGTACCTATGATATTGTCATATATTTTTTAAGTAGGGTTTGAGAATTGATCCTGCTCTCTGTAAAGCGATGTCAGATATCCTTACAGAGTATGTATCTGATAGTTGATGTCCCCATTTCTCTCCACTCTATAAGAGAAATACAGTTGTTCATCATATGAAAGAACTTTCTTCTTGTGACCTTCATGGCTCAATTGTGAGCAAAAAATATTTGTATTGCAAAATCCAAAGCCATCGACATCTGATATTTCCTTTGCACATAACAACTTGAAACAATAATCCGACCGAGGATTGATTAAGCGATCTGACCAATACAATGGCAATATCTAATCTGGGTTTCAAGTCTCATATGAATCAAAACTCTCAAGGATAATAGCAATACTCCATGAATCATACTCGATAGGATCGTCCTCCTCTTCCATATTTTTTACTTCACGTATTAGGTTTGCGGTCCTTTTGCCTTCTGCTATGGTTTAGGGTAGGCCATCAATTTATTCCATGTGCCAAGGAATCAACATGTCCATGTGTTTAAATTTTACCTCGGTGGGACATATATTATGGGATCCATGGCTACAACTTTCCATCAAGCTGGCGATAGGAGAAGAAGATAGAACATTTGCATATGAAGTGAGATGCTCTGATTGCAGCGTTCGAGGAACAACATCCCAAATCATGTTAGAAGTGGGGAACAAGCTTGAGAAAGTACAAATGAAGTTGGTTTGCACTCTAGAGCCACTCATTAATAAGGATTGCTGGTTGTAAGGCATGGTTTCCTCCTCGGCTATGTCAAATGTGTTGAGCGAGTTTGAAAAACACATATCACACTCCACATAGAAAATACACAAAACAAATACTGAGATGCAATAATGTGACCTGTGATTACTTTATGTACACAATAGGGATTTATTCTTTATAATTCTTTCACCTTCTTAGGCCCTCCCTCGAGGGAGTGAAGCCCATAAAGCCTCTGATACCAATAAAAAAATTAGAGAAGAAAACATAGTGCAGAGATTACACACAAAATTATTTTCCTATTTCGCCACAAAACTCACAAGTACATGACACATATATAATATTTATGAGATCCAGCAAATTCCAAAAAAGGAGATTGCTTGTTGAGAAAATATTTCAATGACCCAACTAACCAACAATCCAAATCTACATGTATACTAATGTAAGTGTCATTTCTAAGTATTGAAGTAACCAAAATAAAGTTTGTGTTTGAAATGTTATTGTTATTATTATTATTATTATTTTAAAGGTTAGTATGGTTTTAAATTCAGAAATGAGTATGGTATGTTAAATTTCATAAATTTGAAGAATTAAAGTTTATTTTAAGTTAAAATTTAAAAGAGGTAAGGTATGCTAGGACTTAAATTATTATGTAGAAAAAATACTTATTCCAGAAAACAAAAGGATTACATACTAAGTTAATATCGATTTTGATATGAATGTAAAATTAACTAGCATAGATCCATCTAACTCTAGATCTACCAAGCGGAAAGAGGGATCAAATATCTCTAGATGCAAACCTATTTTTGAATGTAGAACTTGAGGAAATGTTTGCGCCTCATGAGTTTTGATTCCTCAAAGCTGTTGGTAGATTCAGAGCTAGATGGATCTATGCTGGTTTTGAGCAAGACACTCTATCTTTATATCTTTATACGCACACATTGAATAATTTTGTTATTAATATTTTATCTTGTCTCCATATATTTACTTATTTTTGTTATTAGTATTTTTTGAAATTTAATATATCAAATCCACATTAAACATTGATAGAATTATAAATCTCAAAGCACCTACTAATGGAATAAGAATTCTCTCACTCTTTCTCTTATGTGTTTCACTCAACATGTATGTTGAAATATTTGATGTATAACCCATATTAAACTTTTTTTTATTATTAATTTTTTAAAAATCTCTGTATGAACTTCATCTTAAAAATGAAATAAATTACGCATCCCAAATAAAATAAATTACACATCTTCTTGGTAATAGGAAGTGAAATATATAAGATTTTTTTTAACTTAAATTATGAAATATTTTGTTTATGATGGAAAGTAAATTATTTTTTTGTTATATATGTGTGTGTGTGTGTGTGTGTTGAATTAAACATCATTTTTTGTTATTTTCTTTATTTTCAATTACTTTATTAAGGTGGAAATTAAAGTATTTTATTTATGGGCCAATTTTTTATTTGTTAATATAAATATTACTTTATTATTTTTAAATGTAATGTTATGTGACAACACTTTCCCCATATTAAATTGCAAACAATATCATCATTATTATTATAAATAATTTATATACTTTATTTTTCAAATTTTGTTTTTTGGTATGAGTTGACATGGAAAATACATAAATTCATAAAATTTTAAATAATATTTTTTTAATTATTTTACCAATCAAAACTTAAATGCTAATATATTTTCCTACCGATATTTTAAAACAAAATAATACCATATTTTCATTAAATCTTATAATACTATTTTAAAAGTTTTTGATATTCCTTATTACTTTCCATGTATGTATATTTCATATTTAATTTACACTCTTCTCTTCTTTTTTATCATAGTGATTTATAAAATATCATGTATATTTTATTGAAAAAATTCTTTATAAGAAACTATTTCTTACTATACAATAATTTATGTTATGAATTTAATGCACAAGATATTAAACTAAATGAAACTAAAGAGGTAACCCATAATAAATACAAGATGTATCTTAATAAAATAGAATATAAGAAAATCCATCTAAAAGGTGAAGCTAATGGATTGCTCTTTTTCTTCATAGTTATGAAATTCAAATAAAAAGAAAAAAAACTCAATATGGAATTTCCATGGACCTTATGGTTTATATGACTCTTATATGACCTTCTAATTCTTATGTTCTTGTTGAATATGTCACTCTCAATGATTTTACCTATTATGGAATAATATTTAATAAGATGAGAATGAAACCTCTATTTTTGTGATTAAATATTCAATATATCCTGATAGATGTTAGATGTTTTAGGTTAGGGTTAGGGTTTTTTATTGCCTCAACTCTTGATTAAAGTTAGGATTTTGGACTGTAACTCCCTCCTCCCACATCTACCTAAGTAACCATTCAATAGGGGTAAACATGTGATGACAGGCTACTATGATGGGATTCAGCCTTCTATGTGACCTTAAGGAAGTGGAATCGATGGAAACACAACATATAAACATTCCACACTAGCATGAGGACTCCCATGAACCATCCCAACCTTTTCGATAACCAGCTCCTAGGTCCCACTCAGTTATTAGACTAATTAACCCCAGAATCTCCCATGAAATGGGCAATCCTGCGTCAAAGGGCTCTGGATGTTCCCACAACATGGCATGCCAACATCCAGAGACTTTTTTCTCAGTGTTGTGTGAGCTTCCCCAAGATTTGAGTCACTTTTTTAGGCCCAGATCCCAGGTCACTGCCCAAAATTAAATGACACCTTCAAAACATAAAGATAACAAGGTAATGATGATAAAAATGCAATTAATTGAACAAGCGATTTACTAGACCCCTACTAGCCATGACAAACATTTCGTCAAACATATCACAAATATGTAAATTACAAGTGTAAACAACAGATTTAAACATAGGGGTCTCATACTTATATGATAATCGCTAAGAAGTGTTGTTCCCTTATATCATTAGATGCGTTATCATCTATTAGTTCATAGATATATTTTTCATCCATTTACAAATCAAAACATGAGGAAAACCATACATCATCACTGTCATAATACATTCTTATAACCAACATAATAACAACATAAATATCAAACATACATCAGCCATAAAATCCACATATAAACCAATACATCTATACAAAAGATATCAAGGAGATAACCTCTTATTAATAAATGCACTATCCAAACTGGTATGGGATTGCCACAGTCCACCCGATCATAGAATGGCTGAGCCAAATATCTCTTCAATCATTCACCCTCGTACCATATTCCAAGCATGAATGTGGGACTCAAACCAAAAGAACCAACCAGGGCATCTCGAGGTTAAACCACCTCACCCTCATCAATAAAACTAGGATTTACTGTAATCCATCCTAGATCACTATACTAGTATACTAAACATGTAATAACATGCTTTACCATGATCTCCACCAGATCACTAGGCCAAACAACATGGACTCCACCAGATTTCTTCACCTACACCGTGAGGAATTTTCGTGTCTCCTACTCTCTCAGTCTTTATTGAAATCCACACCAGATCACTAGGCCCTAAACTAAGACCCAATCTCTAGCATTTACCACATATCCCATTTCAGGATTACTAGGCTTGATGGAGAGCACCCACCTCTAGGCTTTACCATATATCCCGCCATTAACGATTGGGGATTCGTAGGCCCATTGAGGTAACACAAGATACAACTTTACCGCAACCCACATTTGGCTCAGGGGTCTTTAGGCCATGTGTTCTATCATTAGGAGATCCATCTCACTCAGCTTCGAATCCATCCGACAATTCAGCTCAATCAAAACATGAGAACCCCATCACACCATGGTTATCTGGAAATGGCAAGGCTAGGCTGAAAACACTGTCATAGCTGGCAAAACCTATACTATAACAACAAAAGAACCACATGCAATACCATGGATTCCAAATCTAGCAAGGAAAGCACACATGAAAACTAATACCTAGAAAGAATCCTGTTGTAGTTTCTTGATCCTGCTCTTCCTTGCTTGCTCCTTCCTTTCTCTTTCCCTCCTTTCCTTTCTTGATCTAATGCCAAAGTGCTCCAAGAAAAATTTAAGTGTCCAAGAGTGTGAGCAAGAGAGAGAATAATGAGAGAGCTCCAAAACTAAACCGGCAAAAGGTTACAAACTGATCCTCAAAAACCTTTTTATCAATTATGCCTCTATTTTTTTCATTTTCCATTATTTTCTTTCAATTTACTCCTCACATGCAACTTGTGACATTTCTCCTTCTTTTTCTCATAATTTCCATTATTTTCATGAATAAATGTGCCAAAAATGCCATTTTTCCTTTCCAAATCATTAGCCATTTCCTTTGCCAATTTCCATAGCCATAATAAACCAAATGAACATCTGCTAGGATGTTTTGCCAGACATTCAGTTTGGAGTAAGTGTCCCATAAACCGTGGTTATTGTTTTGACTTTATTAACTTTTATTACATGGAATTTTCACCAGGGTTGTTATAGAACCCTCCCCCTTGGGGGACATCGTCCTCGAAGTTCAACTACACCTATACCTTAGCATAACCGTTGAAAACTAGACATACTTCCCATGGAGCTTTATAACATAGCTCAATGAAGTATTTACAATGATCATCCTGCAAAAAAGAAAACCAATATGACCACATAACAATATGAAAACTATAATGACATTATACCCATACTGCTTATTAGAGCTTTATAACATATATCATGGTGGTATTTACATCCATATACATATGTACATATACCAAACATCACCAAAACATATACCAAAACATCTTCTCAACCAACGAATAAGGAAGGATACATAACCCATATCTAATCTATCATCTCCCATGTAGCTTCATCGGGCCCAAAGTGCTTCCATTGCACTTTAACCTGCATGATTTCTTGGTTATGGAGCATGAAAACCTTTTTCTGAAATATACACTGAGGCTCCGACTGGAATTCTCCACCCGCTTTCACCTGCAATACAGACCAATCAATCACATGATCAACATGTTTAACATACTTCTTAAGCAATGCCACATGGAAAATATCATGTAATTTCACTATTGGAGGTAGTGCAAGTCAATAGGTTACTAGTCCAATCCTCTCAATGATCTTGAAAGGTCCACAAAATTGTGGTACTAGCGTGGCACATGATCTAATCCACAAAGAACTCTTCTTCAGCTTGATGTGCAAGTACACTAGTTCTCCAACCTCGAAATCCTTGAACAACCTATTCTGATCTACATAGCTCTTCTTCCTATCATATGTTACTTTCAAATTCTTCTTGATTACCTGCATTTCCCACTCCATGTCTACCAAGATATGCAGTCCTATTAACACCCTATTAACTAGATCACTCCAACTGATGGAGGTTTTACAACTCTACTCATATATTGCCTCAAATGGACTCATCCTCAAGGATTCCTGATACCCATTGTTGTAAGCGAACTCTACCAGTGGAAGATACTCTTCCCACTTTTGTTGTTGATGCATCACGTACGTGCTCAACATGTCCTCCAATATCCGCTTGATCCTCTTAGTCAATCCATATGTCTACAGATGATAAGTTGTACTCATGAGGGCTTCATTGGGGGAGAAATACCATACCATGTGGGTTCATATTAGGGGATATTTATTGAGGAAAAAATGACATAATATAATGGGGATATATAGGGGGTGGAGGGTTTTTATATTGGTAGGTATAAAAAATGGAGCCTAAAGTTAATGAAAAAATATAAAGAGGTATAAAAAATGTTAATGAAAAAATGGAGACCTACAATATCAGGTGAAAGTAGGGGTTTTTAGATTGGGAAGGTATATTAGGTTCATATTGGTAGGGGGTTAAATAATGTGATTTTTAGGGGTATTTTCCAGTATGTAGTCAAATTAAGGGTATTGTTTAATATGTCATGAACGCATGTGATATGTCAGAGGTTCATTGAGTGAAGCCCCTGTGGCTATACTCAAGGCCAACTTTGTGCCCAAACCTACAAAAAACTCCTTCAAAAACATGGAAGTGAAATTCGCATCCCTATCTGAGATAATCTTCTTTAGAACCCCATGCAATTAGACCACATCTTGAATGAAAATATGTGCTACATCACTAGCTAAGAATGTAGACTTCACTGCAATGAAGTGCGCAACCTTTGTCAACTTGTCAACAACAACCATGTTGGAACCATACTATCTCACTATCCTCGCAAAAATTGTGATAAATTCCATGAAAATGACCTCCCATTTCCACTTTGGAATCAAAATCATATGTAGTAGTCCACTGGGATGCCTACACTCTGATTTCACTTGGTGATAATCAAAACACCTAGACATAAACTCTGATACATCCTTTTTCAGATTCGACCAATAATAAAACTTCTTCAGAGTGGTCATTGTCTTCTAATAGCCTACGTGATCTCAATATGGTTTCACATGAAACTCCCTCAAGATAAATTTCTTGATCTCACTACTTTCTAGCCCATATATCCTGTCTCTAAACTTGACCAATCCATCTACCATGAGATGATAGTCCACATCCTATGCACTTGCACCTATACCACTACATGTATATGTATTTGTATTACTACCTGTACCTATACCTGTACTCTTCTGGAACCTGTGCACAATCTCCATATACCTGACATCCTGTTGACCTACCTGTAAGATTCTATCATGTAGATTTGTCCCATAGTAACTCATAGATGCTATCTAATTTACTTGTATCCACCTGATAAGAGAATTTTCCACCTTGTTCTCCTTTCCTTTCATGTATCTGATATCAAAATCAAACTCACTAATCATCACCAACCATCTTGCTTTCCTAGCATTCAGATTTGGCTGGTCAAACAAGTATCTCAACCCACTGTGATCACTCATCAATACAAATATCCTACCAAGAAGATAGTGCCTCCACATTTTCGACATATCTATGATCATCTCTAGTTCAATATCATGTGTTGGATATTTATGTTCATGTTCATTTAGCCTTCATGACTCATAACACACTACCTATCTTCTTGGATAAGGACTCCACCAAGTCCTCTCTTGCAAGAATATGTACATAATACAAACTCTTTTTCTGGATCTACAATCTTTAACATTGGTCCATGTGTCAACAACTGCTTAAGTTCTTCAAAGCTAGCCTCACACTCCTTTGTCCATTCAAACTTCTTACCTTTCCTCTGCAATGATGTAATAGGAAAAGAAATCTATGCAAAGTTCTTGATGAACCTCGTATAATAGCCTGCCAACCCCATGAAATATCTCACCTCATCCACATTCCTGGGAGATGCCCACTCCATGATAGCTCTTAACTTTTCTAGGTCCACTGCTATGCCATCCTTTGAGACAACATGTCCTATGTAATGTACCTTAGTCTAAAAGAAACCGCACTTGTTGAGCTTAGCATACAACTAATTCTCTCCCAACAATCTCAGCACTACGGACAAATGCTTGACATGTTCTTCCTCATTTTTAGAATATACCAATATGTCATCAATGAGCATAATAACAAACTTATCTAAGTATGAACACAACACACTATTCATAAAGCACATAAATGTAGTTGGAGCATTAGTCAAACCGAATGGAACCAAAACAAACTCATCATACCCATACTTGGTTTAGAAATTTGTCTTGTAAATATCCTCCTCTTTAATACGTACCTGATGGTATCCATATCTCAAGTCAATCTTTGAGAACACTGCTTCTCCCTTCAACTGATTGAACAAGTTATCAATCCTCGGTAATGGATACCTGTTCTTGATGGTCACTTTGTTCAAATTCCTATAGTCAATGCACAATATGAAAGTACTATCCCTCTTATTCACAAACAATACCAGTGTGCCCCATGGTGATACACTTAGCCCAATGTATCCCTTGTCCAACATTTCCTTCAATTGAAACTTCAGCTCTACCAACTCAGGTGTGCTCATCCTGTAAGGTGCTTTCAATGTTGGAACTGCCCCGAGCACTAACTCAATAGAAAAGTCTACTTCCCTGTGAAGTGGAAACTCTAAAATATCTACAAGGAACACATCGTGAAACTGTTTTAGAACTTCAACTGGGTACCTGCTCAAAACATCTACATCCTCAACTTCCTTACCTTTTTCACTACAAATAACACACTTCCTTTTCTATCACTGTGACTTTCCTTCATAGATGTCACCATACTAACTAATGTGGATTTCTTCTTTCCTTGTAAGACTCTTGGTTCTCCATTATCATCCACAAACTAAATGGCTTTATCACAACAATCCACCTTGGTTGTAGGAAGGTATAGCCAATCCATACCCAATATCATACTATATGATCCCAATGGTAATACATTTAAATGTGATGTGGTAGGCATGCCATTCAAATAAAATGCACAAGCTCTTACCCAATGATCAAATCACTTCTTTGTAGTTGTAGTCAACTACACTAACCAAGATTTTTCTTGCACTTTTTTATTCAAACCACACTTATCCACCAAGTTAGGACTGACATAACGATAATTAGATCTAGAGTCAATCAAAATAGAAACAAATTGATCACAAAGCTTACCACCCATCTCAACGATAGATGCCTAGTGGTCTACCTGTATATTATACAGTGATGCATAGATACTAGGAAGGATCTGACCAACATCTCCAATAGTATGTGCCTCCTGTGCACTATATATTTAAGGCCTTTTGTGGAAAATATTTCTTAAGGTGTTCCTTACTGCTGTCCAACACTCCAATCAACCAGTACCATCACCTCTATGTTGTTATTGTGATCCATGTCCCTGTCTAAATGCTTTGAAATTCTTTTGTGGTGCCATATTTTTTTTCTCTTTGGAATTCTGAGGCCTTGTTCTTTTTGGCTGCCATTTACCCTTACCTTTATCCTTATCCTTCCCTTTCCATCCTTGCTGCGATTCATTCTTACACTTTGACTGTTCATAACGATGCTTCAATTTCCAATTAACTTCCTCAAGTGACTGAGGCTCATCATAATTAATTCAATCTTTAAATGCTAATGGAAAACCACTTACAAATCATTGAACTTTAGCCTTCTCATATTTAAGATATGGAAAATACCTAAATAGCTCCAGAAACTTGGTTGTTTACTCTTCATTTGTCATTGATCCCATCTTTAGCTCATAGAATTCTTTGGTGTTACTATTATAGAACCTTTCTCACATGTACTTCTTCTTGAAAAGCCTCTTGAACTCATGCCAACCCAAATCCTCCATCCTCATTTCTTCGACCCGCTTCACATATTCCCACCAGATGTCTACTATACCTCTCAATTTGAAGGTAGCTACTCTGACCTTCATATTATCTATGTAAGTATGCAACTAAAATAACCTCTTCATCCCAAGTATCCAAGTCTCTGCATCTTCCAGCTTCTTCACATATCCATCAAAAGTATTTGTCTTCGCTTTGTTAAACTCATCTGGAAAGTATCCCATATCACTCCTCCTATAAGGATGATAATGATGATGATTGTGATGCCTATTAGAACCAGAACTAGAATAATACGTGTATCCATCACGTCTCCTATCTAGAGTATCCAACAATTTTCCATCTCTAATCATGTCATCTCTACCTGATCAGTGACCACCATGAGACCTATTTCCATATTCCCTATTAATTATGTCCTCCTGTCCATGGCTAATCCAAAGTGGCCCTTGTCACTACAATTTTGACAAACTGTGAAGGAGTATCACATTAGCCTTTGCTTGTTTTTCTTGTGATTTCATGATTTTGTCATTGTCCACCTTACAACCCCTTATTTCTTCATTCATGCTTCGCAATGTGTCTGCTAAGTCAGAATACTTCCCAACACCATGCTGCTCATGTGATTCATAGGGACAATATTTGTAGTCAACCATCTTACTAGCCATTTTGATCTCTTTCCTGCAAGACATACTATGTCAACTAAATCAAATCACAATAAGCCAATGTACCTTAGCAAAGTTCGGGGAGGATATCTCGTCTGCAAGATCAACCAAATCAGAATAATACATGTATAGCATAATCATGATAGCATATATACACATAATACATAAGTACATAACCATATAACCATCATTCTAGCTAGAGTCAAGTCATCAATGCATGATCATACCAAAAACACATACCATGACCTCATGCATGACAAAAACAACCACACCATTGTACACTCACAATAAGAAAGCATAACAATATGTAACCAGTCATACACTCATTATGGAACACTTCACAACAACAACATCCTCTTTCACATGGCAACATTGCTACAACCATGACCAACATCATGTATACAAAACAAGAATATAGACCATAGGATGATTAATACATGTTTAGATGACATGAATGCATGACCAACACACACTGCCCATCCAGTCCAAGGGGTGAACCATGCTCTGATACCACGCCAACAAGGAATCTCGGGAACCATCCCAACCTTTCTGTCAACAAGCCCCTAGGTCCCACTAAGTTTTTAGACCAATTAATCCTCGATTCTCCCATGATATGGGAATGCTTGCCTCCAAAGGTGTCTGGACACTCCCACAACATGGCATGCCAACATCCAGGGACTATTTTTCTCAGTGTTGTGCTAGCATCCTTGGGATTTGAGCCACCTTTTCAGGCCCAAAGCCTAGGTCACTCGCTAGAATTAAATGATACCTTCAAAACAAAAATATAACAAGGTAATGATGATACAAATGTAATTACTTGAACAGGGTGTTGACTGGACCCCCACTAGCCATGAAAAACATTTCATTAAACATATCACAAATATGTAATCTACAAGTGTAAACAACATTTTTAAGAATAGGGGTCTCATACTTATCTGAGAATCGCTAAGAAGCATTGTTCCCTTATATCATTAGTTGCATTATCATCTATTAGGTCATAGATACATTGTTCATTCATTTACAAATAAAAACATGAGGAAATCCATACATCATCACTATCATAATACATGTTTATAACCGACATAATAACAACAAAAATATCAAGGATATATCAAGCATAAAATCCACATATAAACTAGTAAATTAATACATAAGATATCAAGGAGAGAACCTCTTATTAATGAATACAAAATCCAACCCGAGATGGGACTACCACATTCCACCTGATGATAGAATGGCTGATCCAAATCTCTCTCCAGCCATGCACCCTTGTGCCATATTCCAAGCATGAATGTGGGACTCAAACCAAAAGAACCAACCAGGGCATCTCAAGGCTAAACCACCTTACACTCATCAATAGAAACCAGGCTTTATCATAATCATCGTATATCACTAGATCAACATAATAAACATGTAATAATAGGATTTATCATTATCTCCACTAGAACACTAGGCCAAACAAGCATGGATTCCACCAGATTTCAGCACTTACACCGTGAGGACTTTTCTTGTCTCCTAGTCTCTCAGGCTTTACCACAATCCACACCGGATCACTAGGCCCTAAACCGAGACCCACTCTCCAGGCTTTACCCCATATCCCATCCTGAGATTACCTAGGCCTAATGGGGAGAACCCACCTCTAGGATTTACCATATATCCCATCATTCATCGGTCGAGGATTCCTAGACTCACTGAGGAAACAAAAAATCCAGCTTTACCGCAACCCACATCCCAATTCAGGGGTCACTAGGCCATGTGTTCTATCATTAGAGATCCACCTCACTTAGCTTTGAATCCATTCAACAATCTAGATCAACCAAAACATGAGAACTCCGTCACACCATGGCTATCCGGAAATGTAAAGGCTAGGCTGAAAGCACTGTCACACCTGACAAAACGCATGCCATAATACCAAAAGAATTACATGCAATACCATGCATGCCAAAACTAGCAAGGAAAATATACATGCCAATAGATATCTGCAAAGAATAATGTTGTAGTTTCTTGATCCTGCTCTTCCTTGGTTTCTCCTTCCTTCCTCTTGCCTGATTTTCCTTTCTCGATCTAATGCCAAAATTCTCCAAGAAAAATCTAAGTGCCCAAGAGTGAGAGAGAGAGAGAGAAAATAATGAGAGAGATCTAAAACTAAATTGACGAAAGGTTACAAACTGATCCTCAAAATCCTGTTTATCAATTATACCTCTATTTTCTTCATTTTCCATTAGTTTTCTTCAATTTCATCCTCACATGAAACTTGTGACCTTTCACCTTCCCTTTCTCCTAATTTCCATTATTTTCATGAATAAATGTGCCAAAAATGCCATTATTCCTTTCCAATGCCTTATCCATTGCCTTTGGCAATTCCATTAGCCATAATAAACCAAATGAATATCCACTAGGATGTTTTTCCCAACATTCATCTTGGAATAAGTGTCCCATCAACCATTGTTATTATTTTTCCTTTATTAACTTTTATTACATGGAATTTTCACCGGGGATGTTACATGGACCTTATAGATCTTTCTTGAAAGTCCACATATAACTATTTCTACATGCTTTAGAAATGGAAGCCAACATGGAATCTACTTTGTATCATTGTGGTTAATATGATTGTTACAGGGAAAAGTGTCTATTTAGAACTACTCTATCCCACTAAGGTGTGATAGCTACCTTAGAAACAAACAGAGAAAAACTACTTTTGTATTTCCTTTATGAATTATAGATAGAGAGGAATAGAAAGAACCAACCTGTGTCTTGTGCTAATCCTTTGATCCAATCCCTCTCTTCTTTGATGGTCTCCAGCTACCTGCTCCCCTGCATGCCCAGCTTCACAAAGTACCTGTAAGATCACAGAAGCAGAGCACTATACAAAGACATGGATCTATATTCATAAACAACTTAGGATCAGATTTAAGTTAACCATACAAACGTAACTAGCATCAATGATACAAAAGCATGGAGGAAAACTCAAATAGTTTTTATTGATAAACAAGAAAAGATCCAGGAGGAGTTACAACCAGTGGTTCCGACCCAGCATCAACCTCCTAGCAAAGAAGCCCCTCTTCACCTCAAACAAAGCATAAATCACCCAACAATATGATGTTTGTCTCTAGAAACCAACATCAATTCCTTACAATATGCAAAATTCCAGCCTCCAACCTCTTGGTCTCTGGGATGAGAGATCTATATATAGATATTTGCAGAGGTGTGAGTCAGCTCTGGGTTTTTGATTAGTGTCTTCTCTCTGATAGTTCTTGATGCCACTTGGAGATCTCATTGATCTCTTACTCATCCTTGGGCGATTTTGAGAGGCAAGTGTCCTAGGAGAAGTTTCTGGAAGATTCCATGATCATCCACCTCGCAAATTGTCTACGCCACTTGTCTTTTCCCATCCATCGCACCCCACAGAAGGGATTTTTGAAATGCAACGCATTTACCGTGTGTACAAGGTGCGATGCATCGCACCCTGGCCATGGAGCAAGTGCATTAATCCAGTTTTGACCAGTTCTGAGTAGGTTTTCATGGAGAACTTCTGGGAGAAGCTGTAATCTGTTGACCTTGTTCCTTTAGGGGTTAGAACAACACTTTTAGGGACTTAGGAGCCCTTGGTTTATGGACATTTCATGCTTGGGGTTGTAGGGCACAAAAATGTCTATAACAGTTGCCCCCTAAAGTATGAGGCCATTAACCTTTTGGTGTCGGGTGAAATGCTTTATTACGAGGATCCGAAGTTCTTTCAATGCTGGGAGGAGACCTGTAATAAGATATAATACAATACATTATCTTCATACTATTTTCATGATCTAGCTAAGGCGGGCATTCCCATGCTCAGCTTTATAAATTCATTTTCATGTACATAGGACAGACAATCGTCTGAGTGTAGACTGATGATTCTAATAGAGCCATCATCCTCTTGAGTGGATGATTATCTGTGTAGCAATGATGTACATTTAATGTCTTTATTTCCCTGAATATATATCACAGCTCGGATGGATGAAACTAGATCCGGGGTCTTCAATCTCGTCCGATATTCACTCGAAGTACAAGTCGATCCATGTGAGAAATGTTCTGAAGTCGAACATGGAAAAACATCGCTTGATTACCAGTCAATGATGTAAACTGTTAACAAGCGCGAGAGGAATCATCGATAATGATAATGACCCTCAAGGTACTGCAGCACAATTCACGTGGTGTGAATAAAGGACTTGGTGTCGAACACCACGCAAAATCTTTCGGTCGAAGGCCATTGATTAAACCTGTCGCCGGAAGTGAGAAACTTGCCATTGAGGCATGCAAGCTTCAAAGTACTGAATGGGGTGTTCCTAGATCAACTTCCTGGATAATGAGCTGATGTCGACAAGAAGTGATCCGTCACAGGAGGGCCTTAATGAATCCCACATCAATGACACAGAATGGAGCAAATGATTTTGATGGAGGTGAAAACGATCTAGTGATATAAGGTTCAGGGTGGCGGTCATGAAAGAATGGAGTATAATGTATGGTAGTGGTTGAGACACAGGTGACTTCTCTGGATGACTTCTCTTGAACATATCGGCGACACTGATGTGATGGATTGGTAGCATTAACCCCAAATGTGGATGGTATGGCGTGACCATGGTGATGTGATCGGTGAATGAAACAACCCAACCCGACTCGGACACGGAGTGGAAGTGTCATGTTCAAGAGCGACTTGCTACCAACAAAGTTTCTTTGAGTTTTCTTCCCAATTTTTCCCCAGTCATTGTTGACCAGTACCTCTTTATTTTGCTTAAGCTTGAGGAGGATAACATATGCTTGTTCTATAATTTGCCCTTCGGGAAAACTCATCGCTATGTTTTAACGAGCCTAGCGATAGTGAAACTCATTCTCTTCTAAAGACAAGTTTGTCGCTATGAATATTTTTAACGAGTTTAATGACAAAGATAACTCGGTCCTTTTCAATTTTAGAGAGTCTGAAAAGGAACGTAAAGGTAACTCCAAAATTCCTTTTTCGTCATCTAATCCCTTAAGTCCAAAAAAGTATAAAACAATACAGAAGGGATGAATTTTTGATAGTTTTAACGAGCCGAACAAAACAAGCGCTCTATCTTTTTGTGTAATAATCCCTCAGGTCCAAAAAGATTAAAATCTAGAGGAGGGATAGCACTTCCTGTCCCTTTAACGAGCTGGAGAGGCCAATGGCTCGACAATATTTTCATATTTTACGAGTCAGTTGAAAACAGCTTAAAGGAGACTCGTCTTTTGAGGAACGAGTGATAAAACGGGTACCAGCTGATTCCAGGTAAGGTTTGGAATTTTCCAATCACAGCAGTGTCACAAGGATGGCTAGTGAAATCACTCTTCGCAGCTGTTCCTCAAAATGGGTAAACAATCAGATGGAGGTGAATGATCGGCCAATGAAAAAGTGGAGGAAGTAGAGTTGCATATGAAAGTTGTAGTCCTCAAATAGATCTTTCTAATGAGGTATTGTATGCGTCAAATGCAGGTAGCATGCAAAACTTATGATCTCGGGAAGTTGATGTACCAATTTACCCCAACGGGGCCCACAAACTTTTGACGCTTCATCTCCTAGGGTTAGGTTTTTGGATGTTTAGGGCTTTCCATTATTTCTCAATAATAAATAGGCATTCGAACCTTGTTGTAGCATAGTTCATAAGGCCACGTCTCTTCTCAGACATAAACTACCATCAGCTCAACTAGTTTATTTCCATTCTGCATGTAAACCATTTTCAATAATTTGTTATTAATGAATGGAAGTTTTGTTTCACTATTTCTCTGTGTTTCTATCTATATTTGTATTTCATTTCATTCCTTCATATATCTGGATCACGATGTTCAAGGGCTTCCGAGCGCCAAGAACAACTAACCATAATAGTATGTAGAAACAATCAAACTTGTGATGCGTTCAAGGGTTTCTGGCCCCAAGAACAACTATTTTGGATTATGTAACACTCCTCAATAATTGGTTCTGCACTTTTTATAAAATAAAAAATATTTAAATAGCTAACAAAATACAAGAATGATAGCTATTTTAGAGGAGTATGAGAGGCTCTGTATTGAACTCATCATCGTTGTCACATACTATCCTTGGACCAAATTTCATTGATGATAGTTTTGGATCTGCAAACTTCCCTATCATTTGTTAGAGCGACGAATTCTAAGCAAACTTCACATTGAGGTCATGAATCTCAATATGTTTTTGTATTTTAATCTCTAAGACATTTCATTATGTCAATGCAACTTCAAGCTTTGATTCCAATCAAAACGAGACAAGTAAAAACAACATTCAACTCATTTTATAGCCACCAAAAATATGTTCCACCACAGTAAAATCATTTATAGGGACTAACACTCTACAACCAAGTGAAATTCTTTAAAGGAGAGACAACGAATTTGATATGTAAGTAATTTGAGACTGTACATACCCTTCCTTCTTCCATATGGTTAATGGATACACCACATGGAATTATGGAATGAGAATTTTGATGGCTTGCATCATACCGATCCCACCACCATGGCTCTGATTCTGTACCTATGATATTGTCATAGATTTCTGAAGTAGGGTTTGAGAATTTATCTTGCTCTCTGTGAAGCGATGTCAGATATCCTTACAGAGTATGTATCTCATAGTTGATGTCCCCATTTCTCTCCACTCGATAAGAGAAATACAGTTGTTCATCATCTGAAAGAACTTGCTTCTTGTGACCTTCATGGCTCAATTGTGAGCAAAAAACATTTATATTGCAAAATCCAAAGCCATCGACATCTGATATTTCCTTTGCACATAGCAACTTGAAACAATAATCCAACCGAGGATTGATTAAGCGATCTGACCAATACAATGGCAGTATCTAATCTAGGTTTCAAATCTCATATGAATCAAAACTCTCAAGGATAGTAGCAATACTCCACGAATCAGACCCGATAGGATCGTCCTCCTCTTCCATATTTTTTACTTCACGTATTAGGTTTGCGGTCCTCTTGCCTTCTGCTATGGTTTAAGGTAGGCCATCAATTTATTCCGTGTGCCAAGGAATCAACATGTCCATGTGTTTAAATTTTACCTTGGTAGGACATATATTATGGGATCCATGGCTGCAACTTTCCATCAAGCTGGCGATACGAGAAGAAGATATAACATTTGCATATGAAGTGAGATGCTCTGATTGCAGCGTTCGAGGAACAACATCCCAAATCATGTCAGTAGTGGGGAACAAGCTTGAGAAAGTACAAATGAAGTTGGTTTGCACTCTAGAGCCACTCATGAATAAGGATTGTTGGTTGTAAGGCATGGTTTCCTCCTTGGCTATGTCAAATGTGTTGAGCGAGTTTGAAAAACACATATCACACTCCACACAAAAAATACACAAAACAAATACTGAGATGCAATAATGTGACCTGTGATTACTTTATGTACACAATAGGGATTTAGTCTTTATAATTCTTTCATCTTCCTAGGCCCTCCCTCGAGGGAGTGAAGCCCATAAAGGCTTTGATACCAATAAAAAAAATTAGAGAATAAAACATAATGCAGAGATTACACACAAAATTATTTTCTCATTTCACCACAAAACTCACAAGTACATGACACATATATAATGTTTATGAGATCCAACAAATTCCAAAAAAGGAGATTGCTTGTTGAGAAAATATTTAAACGACCCAACTAACCAACAATCCAAATCTACATGTATACTAATGTAAGTGTTATTTCTAAGTATTCAAGTAACCAAAATAAAGTTTGTGTTTGAAATGTTATTGTTATTATTATTATTATTATTATTATTTTAAAGGTTAGTATAGTTTTAAATTCAGAAATGAGTATGGTATGTTAAATTTCATAAACTTGAAGAATTAAAGTTTATTCTAAGTTAAACTTTAAAAGAGGTAAGGTACGCTAAGACTTAAATTATTATGTAGAAAAAATACTTATTCCAGAAACAAAAGGATTTCGTACTAAGTTAATATCGATTTTGATATGAATGTAAAATTAACTAGCATAGATCCATCTAACTCTAGATCTACCATGCGGAGAGAGGGATCAAATCTCTCTAGATGCGAACTTATTTTTGAATGTAGAACTTGAGGAAATGTTTGCGCCTCATGAGTTTGGATTCCTCAAAGCTCTTGGTAGATTCAGAGTTAGATGGATCTATGCTGGTTTTGAGTAACACACTCTATCTTTATATGTTTATACACACACATTGAATAATTTTGTTATTAATATTTTATCTTGTATCCATATATTTACTTATTTTTGTTATTATTATTTTTTGAAATTTAATATATCAAATCTAGATTAAACATTGATAGAATTATAAATCTCAAAGCACCTATTAATGGAATAAGAATCCTCTCACTCTTTCTCTTATGTGTTTTACTCAACATGTATGTTGAAATACTTGATGTATAACCTATATTAAACTTTTCTTTATTATTAATTCTTTTAAAATCTTATGTATCAACTTCATCTTAAAAATGAAATAAATTACACATATTCCTCATAATAGGTAGGAAGTGAAATATATAAGATTTTTTTTAACTCAAATTATGAAATATTTTGTTTATGATGGAAAGTAAAAGATTTTTTTGTTATATATATATATATATATATATATATATATATATATATATATATATATATATATATATATATATATGTTGAATTAAACATCACTTTTTGTTATTTTCTTTATTTTCAATTAATTTATCTCTTTATACAAAGATGTGAAATCAAGGTGGAAATTAAAGTATTTTGTTTATGGGCCAATTTGTTATTTGTTAATATAAGTATTACTTTATTATTTTTAAATGTAACGTTGTGTGACAACACCTTTCCCATATTAAATTGCAAACAATATCATCATCATTATTACAAATGATTTATATACCTTAATTTTCAAATTTTGTTTATTGCTATGAGTTGACATGGAAAATACATAAATTCATAACATTTTAAATAATATTTTTTTAATTATTTTACCAATCAAAACTTAAATGCTAATATATTTTCCTTACCGATACTTTAAAATAAAATAATACCATATTTTCCTTAAATATTATAATACTATTTTAAAAGTTTTTGATATTCCTTATTACTTTCCATGTATGTATATTTCACATTTAATTTACACTCTTCTCTTCTTTTTTATCATAGTGATTTATAAAATATCATGTATATTTTATTGAAAAAATTATTTATAAGAAACTATTTCTTACTATACAATAATTTATATTATGAATTTAATGCACAAGATATTAAACTAAATGAAACTAAAGAGGTAACCCATAATAAATACAAGATGTATCTTAATAAAATAGAATATAAGAAAATCCATATAAAAGGTGAAGCTAATGGCTTGCTCTTTTCTTCATAGTTATGAAATTCAAATAAAAAGAAAAAAAACTCAATATGGAATTTCCATGGACCTTGTGGTTTATATGACTCTTATATGACCTTCTAATTCCTATGTTCTTGTTGAATATGTCACTCTCAATGATTTTACCTATTA
Source organism: Pinus tabuliformis (assembly GCA_031772625.1). NCBI lineage: Eukaryota > Viridiplantae > Streptophyta > Pinopsida > Pinales > Pinaceae > Pinus > Pinus tabuliformis. The sequence continues at coordinate 1,288,454,317 of CM062820.1, read as the reverse complement.
TGGAATAATATTCAATAAGATAATAATGAAACCTCTATTCTCGTGATTAAATATTTAATATATCTTGATAGATGTTAGATGTCTTAGGTTAGGGTTAGGGTTTTTTATTGCCTCAACTCTTGATTAAGGTTAGGATTTTGGACTGTAACTCCCTCCTCCCACATCTACCCAAGTAACCATCCAACAGGGGTAAATATGTGATTAGAGGCTACTATGATGGGATTCAGCCTTTTATGTGAGCTTAAGGAAGTGGAATCGATGGAAACACAACATATAAACATTCCACACTAGCATGAGGACTCCCATGAACCATCCCAACCTTTTCGACAACCAGCCCCTAGGTCCCACTCAATTATTAGACTAATTAACCACAGACTCTCCCATGATATGGGCATGCCTACATCAGAGGGCTCTAGATGTTCCCACAGCATGGTATGCCAACATCCAGAGACTATTTTTCTCAGTGTTGTGTGAGCTTCCCTAAGATTTTAGCTACTTTTTTACGCCCAGATCCCAGGTCACTGCCCAAAATTAAATGACACCTTCAAAACATAAAGATAACAAGGCAATGATGATACAAATGCAATTAATTGAACAAGGGATTTACTAGACCCCTACTAGCCATGACAAACATTTCGTCAAACATATCACAAATATGTAATCTACAAGTGTAAACAACATATTTAAACATAGGGGTCTCATACTTATATGATAATTGCTAAGAAGAATTTCACCCTTATATCATTAGATGCGTTATCATCTATTAGGTGATAGATATATTTTTCATCCATTTACAAATCAAAACATGAGGAAAACCATACATCATCACTGTCATAATACATTCTTATAACCAACATAATAACAACATAAATATCAAACATACGTTAGCCATAAAATCCACATATAAACCAATACATTTATACATAAGATATCAAGTAAATAACCTCTTATTAATAAATGCACTATCCAAACTAGTATGGGACTACCACGGTCCACCCGATCATAGAATGGCTGAGCCAAATATCTCTTCAATCATTCACCCCGGTACCATATCCAAAGCATGAATGTGGGACTCAAACCAAAAGAACCAACCAGGGCATCTCGAGATTAAACCACCTCACCCTCATCAATAAAACCAGGATTTACTGTAATCCATCCTAGATCACTATACTAGCATAATAAACATGTAATAACATTCTTTACCATGATCTCCACCAGATCACTAGGCCAAGCAACATGGATTCCACCAGATTTCTTCACCTACATTGTGAGGAATTTTCGTGTCTCCTACTCTCTGAGGCTTTACCGCAATCCACACCAGGTCACTAGGCCCTAAACCAAGACCCAGTCTCCAGTATTTACCACATATCCCATCTCAGGATTACTAGGCGTGATGGAGAGCGCCCACCTCTAGGCTTTACCGTATATCCTTCCATTAACGATTGGGGATTCCTAGGCCCATTGAGGTAACACAAAATACAACTTTACCGCAACCCACAATTTGGCTCAAGGGTCTTTAGGCCATGTGTTCTATCATTAGGAGATCCACCTCACTCAGCTTCAAATCCATCAGACAATTTAGCTCAACCAAAACATGAGAACCCCATCACACCATGGTTATCTGGAAATGGAAAGGCTAGGCTGAAAACACTATCATAGCTAGCAAAACCTATAGCATAACAACAAAAGAACCACATGCAATACCATGGATTCCGAATCTAGCAAGGAAAACACACATGAAAATCAATACCTACAAAGAATCCTGTTGTAGTTTCTTGATCCTGCTCTTCCTTGCTTGCTCCTTCCTTTCTCTTTCCTTCCTTTCCTTTCTTGATCCAATTCCAAAGTGCTCCAAGAAAAATTTAAGTGTCCAAGAGTGTGAGAGAGAGAGAGAATAATGAGAGAGCTCCAAAACTAAACTGGCAAAAGGTTACAAACTAATCCTCAGAAACCTTTTTATCAATTATGTCTCTATTTTCTTCATTTTCCATTATTTTCTTTCAATTTACTCCTCACATGCAACTTGTGACATTTCTCCTTCTTTTTCTCGTAATTTCCATTATTTTCATGAATAAATGTGCCAAAAATGCCATTTTTCCTTTCCAAATCCTTAGCCATTTCCTTTGCCAATTTCCATAGCCATAATAAATCAAATGAACATCCGCTAGGGTGTTTTGCCAAACATTCAATTTGGAGTAAGTGTCCCATAAACCATGGTTATTGTTTTGACTTTATTAACTTTTATTATATGGAATTTTCACCAGGGTTGTTATAGAACCCTCCCCTTGGGGGACACCATCCTCGAAGTTTACCTTAGCATAACTACTGAAAAATAAACATACTTCCCATGGAGATTTATAAGATAGTTGAATGAAGTATTTGCAATGATCATCCTGCTAAAAAGAAAACAAACATGACAACATAACAATATGAAAACTATAATGACATTACACCCATACCACTTATTAGAGCTTTATAACATATATCAGGGTGGTATTTACATCCATATACATATGTACATATACCAAACATCACCAAAACATATACCAAAACATCTTCTCAACCAACAAATAAGGAAGGATACATAGCCCATATCTAATCTGCCATCTCCCATGTAGCTTCCTGAGGCCCAAAGTGCTTATATTCCACTTTAACCTTCATTATTTCTCGGTTATGGAGCATGAAAATCTTTTTTTGCAATATACACTGAGGCTCCGACTGGAATTCTCCACTCGCTTTCACCTGCAATACAGACCAATCAATCACATGATCAACATGTTTAACATACTTCTTAAGCAATGCCACATGGAAAAAATCATGTAATTTCACTATCGGAGGTAGTGCAAGTCAATAGGCTACTAGTCCAATCGTCTCAATGATCTTGAAAGGTCCACAAAATTGTGGTACTAGCATGGCACATGATCTAATCCACAAGGATCTCTTCTTCATCTTGATGCGCAAGTACACTAGTTCTCCAACCTCGAAATCCTTGAACAACCTATTATGATCTACATAGCTCTTCTTCCTATCATATGTTACTTTCAAATTCCTCTTGATTACCTGCATTTCCCACTCCATGTCTGCCAACATATCCAGTCCTACTAACACCCTGTTAACTAGATCACTCCAACTGATTGGGGTATTACAACTCCGCTCATACATTGCCTCAAACAGACTCATCCTCAAGGATTCCTCATACCCATTGTTGTAAGCGAACTCTACCAGTGGAAGATACTATTCCCATTTTTGTTGTTGATGCATCACGTACATGCTCAACATGTCCTCCAATATCTGGTTGATCCTCTTAGTCAATCCATATGTCTACAGATGATAAGTTGTACTCATGGGGGCTTCATTGGGGGAGAAATACCATACTATGTGGGTTCATATTAGGGAATATTTATTGAGGAAAAAATGACATAATATAATGGGGGATATATAGGGGGTAGAGGGTTTTTATATTGGCAGGTATAAAAAATGGAGCCTAAAGTTAATGAAAAATATAAAGAGGTATAAAAAATGTTAATGAAAAAATGGAGACCTACAATATCTAGTGAAAGTAGGGGTTTTTAAATTGGGAAGGTATATTAGATTCATATTGGTAGGGGGTTAAATAATGTGATTTTTAGGGGTATTTTCCAATATGTAGTCAAATTAAGGGTATTGTTTAATATTTCATGAACGCATGTGATATGTCAGAGGTTCATTGAGTGAAGCCCCTGTGGCTATACTGAAGGCCAACTTTGTGCCCAAACCTACAAAAAACTCTGAAAACATGGAAGTGAACTTTGTATCCCTATCTGAGATAATATTCTTTGGAACCCCATGCAATTAGACCACATCTCGAATGAAAATATGTGCTACATCACTAGCTAAGAATGTAGACTTCACTGCAATGAAGTGCACAACCTTTGTCGACTTGTCAACAATAACCATGTTGGAATCATACTATCTTACTATCCTTAGAAAAATTGTGATAAATTCCATGAAAATGACCTGCCATTTCCACTCTGGAATCAAAGTCATATGTAGCAGTCCACTTGGATGCCTACACTCTGATTTCACCTGGTGACAACCAAAACACCTGAACATAAACTCTGCTACATCCTTTTTAAGATTCGACCAATAATAAAATTTATTCACTGTGGTCATTGTCTTCTAATAACCTACGTGACCCCAATATGGTTTCACATGAAACTCGCTCAAGATCACTTTCTTGATCTCACTACTTTCTAGCCCATATATCCTGTCTCTAAACCCGACCGATCCATCTACCATGAGATGATAGTCCACATCCTATGCACGTGCACCTATACCACTACATGTATATGTATTTGTATTACTACCTGTACCTATACCTGTACTCTTCTGCAACCTGTGCACAATCTCCATATACTTGACATCCTGTTGACCTACCTGTAAGATCCTATCATGTAGATTTGTCCCATAGTAACTCATAGATGCTATTTGATTTACCTGTATCCACCTGATAAGAGAATTTTCCACCTTTTTCTCCTTTCCTTTCATGTATCTGATATCAAAATCAAACTCACTAATCATGGCCAACCATCTAGCTTTCCTGGCATTCAGATTTGGCTGGTCAAACAAGTATCTCAACCCACTATGATCACTCATCAATACAAATATCCTACCAAGAAGATAGTGCCTCCACATTTTCGACGTATCTATGATTGTCTCTAGTTCAATATCATGTGTTGGATATTTATGTTCATGTTCATTTAGTCTCCGTGACTCATAACACACTACCTATCTTCTTGCATAAGGACTCCACCAAGTCCTCTCTTGCAAGCATATGTACATACTACAAACCCTTTGTTTGGATCTACAATCTTTAACACTGGTGCATGTGTCAACAACTTCTTAAGCTGCTCAAAGCTAGCCTCACACTCCTTTGTCCATTCAAACTTCTTACCTTTCCTCTGCAATGATGTAATAGGAAACAAAATCTACGCAAAGTTCTTGACGAACCTCCTATAATAGTCTGCCAACCCCATGAAATATCTCACCTCATCCACATTCCTGAGAGATGCCCACTCCATGATAGCTCTTAACTTTTCTAGATCCACTGCTATGCCCTCCTTTGAGACAACATGTCCTAAGTAATGTACCTTAGTATGAAAGAAACTGCACTTGTTGAGCTTAGCATACAACTAATGCTCTCTTAACAATCTCAACACTACGACCAAATGCTCGACATGTTCTTCCTCATTTTTAGAATATACCAATATGTCATCAATGAACACAATAACAAACTTATCTAAATACAAGAAAAACACCCTATTCATAAAGCACATAAATGTAGTTGGAGCATTAGTCAAACCAAATGGAACCAAAACAAACTCATAATACCTATACCTAGTTTAGAAATTTGTCTTGTAAATATCCTCCTCTTTAATACGTACCTGATGGTATCCATATCTCAAGTAAATATTTGAGAACATTGTTTCTCCCTTCAACTGATCAAACAAGTTATCAATCCTCGTTAATGGATACCTATTCTTGATGGTCACTTTGTTCAAATTCCTGGAGTCAATGCACAATATGAGAGTACCATCCTTCTTATTCACAAACAATACTGGTGTGCCCCATGGTGATACACTTAGCCCAATGTATTCCTTTTCCAACATTTCCTTCAATTGAAACTTCAACTCTACCAAATCAGGTGTGCTCATCCTATAAGGTGCTTTCAATTTTGGAACTGCCCCTGGCACTAACTCAATAGAAAAGTCTACTTCCCTGTGAAGTGGAAACTCTAAAATATCTACAAGGAACACATTGTGAAACTGTTTTAGAACTTCAACTGGGTACCTGCTCAAAACATCTACATCCTCAACTTCCTTACCTTTTTCACTACAAATAACACACATCCTTTTCTATGACTGTGACTTTCCTTCATAGATGTCACCATCCTAACTGATGTGGATTTCTTCCTCCTCTGTAAGACTCTTGGTTCTCCATTATCATCCACAAAATAAATGGCTTTATCATAACAATCCACCTTGGTTGTAGGAAGGTATAGCCAGTCCATACCCAATATCATACTATATGATCCCAATGGTAATACATTTAAATGTGATGTGGTAGGCATGCCATTCAAATAAAATGCACAAACTCTTACCCAATGATGAAATCACTTCTTTGTAGCTATAGTCAAATACACTAACCAAGATTTTGCTTGCACTTTTTTATTCAAACCACACTTATCCACCAAGTTAGGACTGACATAACTATAATTAGATCCAGAGTCAATCAAAATAGAAACAAATGTTCACAAATCTTACGACCCATTTCAATGATAGATGCCTAGTGGTCTACTTGTATATTATACAGTGATGCATAGATACTAGGAAGGCTCTGACCAACATCTCCAATAGTCTGTGCCTCTTGTGCGCTATATATTTGAGGCCTACCACCCTCATTTTGTGGAAAATATTTCTTAAGGTGTTTCTTACTGTTGTCCAACACTCCAATCACCCAGTACCATCACCTCTATGTTGTTGTTGTGATCCATGTCTCTATCTAAATGCATTGAAATTCTTTTGTGGTGCCACATTTTTTTTCTCTTCTAAATTCTGAGGCCTTGTTCTTTTTGGCTGCCATTTACCCTTACCTTTATCCTTATCCTTCTCTTTCCATCCTTGTTGAGATTCATTCTTACACTTTGACTGTTCATAACAATGCTTCAATTTCCAATTAACTTCCTCAAGTGACCGAGGCTCATCATACTTAATTAAATCTTTAAATGCTAATGGAAAACCACTTACAAATCATTGAACTTTAGCCTTCTCATATTTAAGATATGGAAAATACCTCAATAGCTCCAGAAACTTGGTTGTTTACTCTTCATCTGTCATTGATCCCATCTTTAGCTCATAGAATTCTTTGGTGTTACTATTATAGAACCTTTATGTCAAGTACTTCTTCCTAAAAAGCCTCTTGAACTCATGCCAACTCAAATCCTCCATCCTCATGTCTTCGACTTGCTTCACATCTTCCCACCAGATGTCTACTTTACCTCTCAAGTTGAAGATAGCTACTTCGACCTTCATATTATCTATGTAAGTATGCAACTAAAATAACCTCTTCATCCCAAGTATCCAAGCCTCTGCATCTTCCGGCTTCTTCACATCTCCATAAAAAGTATTCAGCTTCACTTTGTTAAACTCATCTGGCAAGTATCCCCTACCACTCCTCCTATAAGGATGATAATGATGATGATCATGATGCCTATTAGAACCCGAACTAGAATAATACATGTATCCATCATGTCTCCTATCCAGAGTATCCAACAATCTGCCATCTCTAATCATGTCATCTCTACCTGATCAGTGACCACCATGAGACCTATTTCCATATTCCCCATTAATTATGTCCTCTTGTCCATCGCTAATCCAAAGTGGCCCTTGTCACTACAATTTTGACAAACTGTGAAGGAGTATCATATTAGCCTTTTCTTGTTTCTCTTGTGATTTCATGATTTTGTCATTGTCCACCTTACAACCCCTTATTTCTTCATTCATGCTTCTCAATGTGTCTGCTAAGTTAGAAGACTACCCAACACCATGCTTCTCATCTGATTCATAGGGACAATATTTGTAGTCCACCATCTTACTAGCCATTTTGATCTCTTTCCTGTGAGACATATTATGTCAACTAAATCAAATCACAATAAACCAATGTACCTTAGCAAAGTTCAGGGACGATATCTCATCTGCAAGATCAACCAAATCAAAATAATACATGTATAACATAATCATGACAACATATATACACATAATACATAAGTACATAACCATATAACCATCATTTTAGCTAGAGTCAAGTCATCAATGCATGATCATACCAACTACACATACCATGACCTCATGCATGACAAGAACAACCACACCATTATACACTCACAATAAGAAAGAATAACAATATTTAACCAATCACACACTCATGATGGCACACTTCACAACAACAACATCCTCTTTCACATGGAAACATTGCTACAACCATGACCAACATCATGTATACAAAACAATAATATAGACCATAGGATGATTAATACACGTTCAGATGACATGAATGCATGACCAACACACACTGCCCATCCAGTCCAAGGGGTGAACCATGCTCTGATACTACTCTGTAATACCCTCCTCCCACATCTACCAAAGTAATCAGCCAACCAGGGTAAACATGTGACAAGAGGCTACTATGATGGGATTCAACCTCCTATGTGACCGTCAGGAAGTGGAATCAATGGAAACACAACATAGAGACCTTCCATGCAAACATGAGGAATCTCGGGAACCATCCCAACCTTTCCGTCAACAAGCCCCTGGGTCCCACTGAGTTTTTAGACCAATTAATCCTCGATTATCCCATGATATGGGCATGCTTGCCTCCAAAGGGCTCTGGACACTCCCACAGCATGGAATGCCAACATCGAGGGACTATTTTCGTAGTGTTGTGCTAGCATCCCTGGGATTTGAGCCACTTTTTCAGGCCCAAAGCCTAGGTCACTCCCCAGAATTAAATGATACCTTTAAAACAGCAATATAACAAGGTAATGATGAGACAAATGTAATTACTTGAAAAACGTCTTGAATGGACCCCTACTAGGCATGAAAAACATTTCATTAAACATATCACAAATATGTAATCTACAAGTGTAAACAACATATTTAAGCATAGGGGTCTCATACTTATCTGAGAATCGCTAAGAAGCATTGTTCCCTTATATCATTAGTTGCATTATCATCTATTAGGTCATAGATACATTGTTCATTCATTTACAAATAAAAACATGAGGAAATCCATACATCATCACTGTCATAATACATGCTTATAACCAACATAATAACAACAAAAATATCAAGGATACATCAACCATAAAATCCACATATAAACCAGTAAATTTATACATAATATATCAAGGAGAGAACCTGTTATTAATGAATACAAAATCCAACCTGAGATAGGACTACCACATTCCACACAACGATAGAATGGCTGAGCCAAACCTCTCTTCAACCATGCACCCTCGTGCCATATTCCAAGCATGAATGTGGGACTCAAGCCAAAAGAACCAACGAGGGCATCTCGAGGCTAAACCACCTCACCCTCATCAATAGAAACCAGGCTTTACCATAATCCATCGTATATCACTAGATCAACATAATAAACATGTAATAATAGGATTTACCATTATCTCCACTAGAACACTAGGCCAAACAAGCATGGATGCCACTAGATTTCGGCACCTACACTGTGAGGATTTTTCTTATCTCCTAGTCTCTTAGGCTTTACCACAATCCACACCGTATCACTAGGCCCTAAACCGAGACCCACTCTCCAGGCTTTACCTCATATCCCATCCTGAGATTACCTAGGCCTAATGGGGAGCATCCAGCTCTAGGATTTACCATATATCCCATCATTCATCGGTTGAGGATTCCTAGACTCATAGAGGCAACAAAAAATCCAGCTTTACCGCAACCCACAACCCAGTTCAGGGGTCACTAGGCCATGTGTTCTATCATTAGAGATCCACCTCACTTAGCTTTGAATCCATTCAACAATCTAGATCAACCAAAACATGAGAACCCTGTCACACCATGGATATCTGGAAATGTAAAGGCTAGGCTGAAAGCACTGTCACACCTAACAAAACGCATGCCATAATACCAAAAGAATTACATGCAATACCATGCATGCCAAAACTAGCAATGAAAACACACATGAAAATATATATCTGCAAAGAATAATGTTGTGTTTCTTGATCCTGCTCTTCCTTGGTTTCTCCTTCCTTCCTCTTGCCTTATTTTCCTTTCTTGATCTAATGCCAAAATTCTCCAAGAAAAATATAAGTGCCCAAGAGTGAGAGAGAGAAAGAAAATAATGAGAAAGCTCTAAAACTAAATTGATGAAAGGTTACAAACTAATCCTCAAAAGCCTTTTTATCAATTATATCTCTATTTTCTTCATTTTCCATTAGTTTTCTTCAATTTCGTCCTCACATGCAACTTGTGACCTTTCACCTTCCTTTTCTCCTAATTTCCATTATTTTCATGAATAAATGTGCCAAAAATGCCATTTTTCCTTTCCAATGCCTTATCCATTGCCTTTGGCAATTCCATTAGCCATAATAAACCAAATGAATATCCACTAGGATGTTTTTCCCAACAGTCATCTTGGAATAAGTGTCCCATCAACCATTGTTATTATTTTTCCTTTATTAACTTTTATTACATGGAATTTTCACCAGGGATGTTAAATGGACCTTATAGATTTTTCTTGAAAGTCCACATATAACTATTTCTACATGCTTTAGAAATGGAAGCCAACATGGAATCTACTTTGTATCATTGTGGTTAATATGATGGAACAACTTGTAGGAGAGAACCTCCTCATACCATTTCTAATTGAGTTTATCTTTATTTCATTGGGAAGCTCTTGATATCTATAATATTGTAAGGCATTGTGATCTTTGTTCCCAAATTTTTGGCCCCAAAAATGACCATTCAAAGGCTAAAATAGCATCCAAAAGTTTTTCAAATCCAAATCACCATGGGATCTACCCATAAAATGATTTTATTGGGCCATTATATTATTTTTCATCCATATTTAATCCTTTAGAGTGGAAGAAGTGGAGGAATAAGCTCACATCACCATTTTTACCACTCGCACCTACTTTGACGAATTGAGGTATGAAATCTTTCGAGAGAAATTTGAGGAATAAAATGATGAATTTTGTGGGGTAAAACTGGCACCTTCTTTCATTATTCTACACTCAAAATTTCCAAAGGTGCAAGAATTACCTCAATTGGAGTTTGCAAGAAAAATTTATGCCACTCAAAAGTTGACTTTCCTGTTTTGGCCACCAAAATTTGAAAGGATGCAACATTAGCCCCCATTACTCATGGAAAAGGGCTAGCCAAATGATCACAATGAAGAAGACTCAAGAAAAGTCCATATTGTAACTCTAGTAAAGAGTTACAGGAGTCAAACCTAACCACTAATAAGTTATCTGGATGTGTTATAATCATACCACAATGAGGAAAATGGGTTCCATTATATTTGAGTGCATTTTGTTTGATCGATGATAATATTAGAAAAGAGTCGATAGGGAGATAGAAAGTAGAGTTGATTTGTTTGTTGTAGCAGTTGATAGGACATGAGAATAATTTTTTTGTACTTGCATCCATTTTCTAGTTTGAAAAGGATAGTAGAGTGGCCTCAACTTCTCGGTGAGTTTTCTCCCAGAAATGTTTCCTAGCTTATATCTTGTGTTAATTTTAGGGTTATGAGTTTTATTTCACTATTCTCTATTTTTGCATAGTTATAATTTTCATGCATACAAAATAAAAAATGATTAGTAGATCCATAAATCCAAGGATAAATAAATCCACATAGTGTATATTTTGGATTTTATAATATATTTTAGTAGATGTATTGTGAAGAATTATCCAGTGGAATATCCTCAACAATTTATGGATCATATTGATATAAGAGTAGGTTTATTTGGGAATATTTTTTGGAGTTACATGGGGATCTAGATTGATTAAGCCCAAAATCCAAAAACCGAAGTCATGGTTGAGAAAATGTAAATAGCCCTCATGATCCATAGAGGAGATCTTTGCACATCTAGAAGCACAATGTATAGATATCAACCATAATGTGATCATTTTCATGGTGTCCCTAACCAATAAGCTTGTTTAATATGAGAAGATGGAGGTTCTAACACAAAGATATGATTGAAGGGGAAATTATTAAATCACGAAGAACTAGAGAGGGAATCTAAAAAATAATTTGAGAAGGATCAACCCAGTTTGAGTGTCATGAACCATTCATAGTCCCTATTCAAAATGGAAGCAAAGGTCAATGTCAAGTTGTATCAAGGTGAGATTGATGGTTTGAATCTAAATTATTAGTTACATAAATTACATATTTATTTTAGTGTTCATCATATAGAAGAACAAAATATTTCGTTAGCTTATCTGAAATTAGAGAGCCATGCCCTTATCTTGTGGGAAAGTGTCACAAATACCTTTATGTTGGAGGCAGGTCCTCTAATGACTAAGTGGGAGGATTTTAAAACCCTTATAAAGTCACAATTTTATCCTATCGAGTTTGTAGAAGATTGGTGGATCTGGTGGCATTATTATAGGAAAAAGTAGGCGTAGAGCGTATAAGAGTACACCACATAGTTTAGAAACATGGCCATAATGTTGGGTATCTCTCTAAAGAACCTAGATTTACTACTCAAGTATTTGGGGGGCTTACACAACCAGTTGTGGAAGGAAGTGATGATGTTCAAACCTATATTGGTAGACAAGGCTTGTGTATAGGTATAGTACCTAGAGAACATAGACCAAAAGAAAGGGAAATATAGTGGGTCAAAGTAGAAGGAGCCCCAAGATTCTTTTAAGGAGGGGAAGAAGAAGTGGAAAGGGGGAAATGATAAAAGGCCAACAACCACAACACATTAGTGCAAAAATCCTAGCAAGAATTATAGCCACCATAATATTGATGGTCATAAAAAGGTGTAGTGGTTGAAGTTGCACCCAAACCTCAACTCAAAGAAGAAAAAGAAAGAAACTAAGAAGAAGAATATCATGGTGATTAATTCAAGAAACCAGGTAAAAAAAAACTCAGAGATGGATGAGAAGATCGTCTATACATCAATGAAAAATGAAGAGAATCTGAGTGGTGTTCTACATTAGGAATGGAATGGAAATATCAAACTCTTCTATATAAAGATAAAATTCAAGATGAAAAAGAAATAAACCCTCATAGTGTAGCTGCTATATTTTATAATAGATTTTAGTATATAAGTTGTGACAAATTGTCTAGTGGAATATCCATGATAATTTACGGATCATGAAATGGACCCTGTAGGCTCATAGTTATAATTTTTTTACCTATAAAATACCACAATAGAAGACAAATCATATAAGAACATATTTTGAATCATGTCTCCTCATTTGAGGAGGCATTTTGGTCCCTAATAGCTTTTGTTGAAAAAAGTGAGGAAAAAATTCCTCTCCATTCTCCTGTATCGTATTATCTTTTCAATATAACTTGCTAGAATGTTGAAAAAAAATTTACTCTACAAGGAGAAAAGGTCCCTAGTGAAGGGGTTATATCATATATAGGAAGATGACTAACATACATAAAATACTCTTTCCCTATCCTTTAAACCAAATCATTAAAGTAAGAAGTAGGTTGACTAAATAGAAAATCCATGGATTTTATTTAGTATGTCCTTTCTATATTTGCAAAGGATGGATCACAACAATCATCCAGTACAAACCTAATATGATATCTTTATACAAAAAAAAACAAAAACTTCAATCAAAATTCTTTTAGCATTTTAATAATTTAATGAAAATAATCCAAGAAATCATTAACCTTCATAAATATGGACTTTGATTTAACCATAAATTGAATGAAAATATTCACATCCAATTAGGGGAGGGAAAGAAGAGAGATATATGATTCATTATAATAATCACAACTAAAGCTTGTACCTTGGTTTATGAAGGATCACCTTCTTCACCTGAGTTTATAGTCCTTCAATTCTAGCAATGTACTAGATCACTTTTATTATTTGAAAACTAATAATCCTTATGGAGGACATAGATCTAAAAAATTCTCAAAAATCCAAGGATGGACTATATAACGGGGCTAAGGGGTTCCCAACAAGATGAGAACGTAAAAAGAACAACTAGAGAGGCACATTAATTATTTACAGACAAGGATTATTCAATACAAAAGAAATTATTCATTCTTTTTATGTGTAGGTATTGGTTCTAACTATTACCCAACTCATAGACCTCCTTCTATATGATGGAAAATAAGTTAATATAGTTTAGGAGTGATACTAAGCTTAAAAAAGGGGTTTGACATCTATAAAATCCACTCACAATGATGCATTTTGTGTTTTTATTTATATTTTTGGGCCATTTTATATGAGATCAAGGATTTATGGAGGAAAAACAATGGTCAAATGCTAATTTAGACTAGGATATTATTGGTCATGTATGAAATTATTATAGAAATTGATGTGAAAACCTAGAACAACATAATGATGAACTAAGATTGACCTTTCTAACGAGAAGGTGGTTAAATATGATATGATCAAGACCATTAATGTATGATTTTAGAGGAGTAATTTATGGTAAAAATGCATCTTAATAACTTTAAGAAATAATTGACATGTGAACAAGAGTGAAGCCCCATGCAACATAACGGGTATGTGTTATATTCTTTGCACAATTAGGCCCATACATTATGAATTTTGTTGAGCATAGTGGGCGGGTGGACGAGGGGTCACATGGGAGTTCATAGGTCATGTACAAAGGTTTGAATGAACGAGTTGAGTGAAAATCATCGATTTTTTTTATCGATATGTTTTTATTAAGTGGCTCTTCTTGATATGGTTTTCACTTTTTCGTGGTTTCATGACACATAGTTTTGAGGTATATGGTAATGTAATTATGATTAGGGGAAATGAAATTGTATTCTAATTTAGGGTTAATGAATTTGGTTTAGTATTATATTGCAAAATTGTAAAGACATTTATATTGAAAAATATTTCAATTTTTTTTAGTTTGGATTTCTTGGGTAAAATCTCTATGTTAATTGTGTGTGGGTATGCCATTGCATTTTTTATTTAAATTATGGATATGTTTGTAGTTAGGAACTATATGGGTTTAGTACCATAGCAATTTGGATTCAAGAGAATGCATTTGTTGCCAAGGGTTTTATCTCAATCCTATGGAAAACCTAGTTACAGTTGGAGATTTGTGGTATCGACTCTTGTGGTGAAAGGAAATGGTGAGGAGTTCCAAGATAGAGATCAAGAAATTAAAAGGGTAGTGTCTTGAGCTATGGAACTCAAAATAGAAAATATTTTTGTTGATGAATATCAATGGATCTCTATGGATCTGGGTACCGCACTTACGAGGATGTTGATAGAAGACTAGACCAAGTTCGATTGTAAGGGAAAGAGTACAATATGGTTGTGTCTCTCAAGTTCATCATTACTTAATGTTTTAGGAGAAGATACATTGAAGGAATTGTGAAAAAAGTTATGATATTTTATAAATTTGTATCGATTGAACAAATTATACTTGAAAAGGTTGTACAACTTGAGGGTAAAGGATGGAGATTTGGTGATAAAGCATATGAATTTATTCAATATTGTGGCAAGTCAAATATTATTTGTTAACATTAATATTTCAAATGAAGATAATATTATTGGTTTGTTGTGTTCTTTATCAAACTTGTGGGATATTTTGCTTTCTTTCATAGGTAGTAATGCAATTACTTCAAGTTTCGATGAAATAGTCTCATCCTAGTTATCAGAGGAGATGAGACAACAAAAACATAGAAAGTAAAAATTCAAATTCCTTATTTATATGGGATGCTTCCAAGAGAGAAATAAAAAGGATTCATCAAGTGTGAAATCTAAATCTAGAAGAAGATCTAAATATCTAGGATAATTTTTAAAGGTTTACTAAATATGTGGAAAATAAAGGCATTAAAGGAAACATTATAAATCCAAAAATGTTGAGAAAGGGAAGTTTTTTTATGACTCTCTTTCTATAGAGGAAAATACCTCCTCAAATGAAGTAGGGGATGTGTACTTAGATTCATCAAGCACACATGTAGATCATGATGTGTGATTGGTTGATTCAAGGGCATCTTTTCATATGAATCCTCATAGGGACTGGTTTTGTGAGCATAATAGACATGATGGTTTTGGTGTTTTCTTAGGAGATGACTCAATAGACAGAACCATAAGGTGAGGAAATGTCAATTTGAAGCTCTTGAATGGAATGATTAGAACACTCTTTGGTGTACTGCACATCCCAAGATTGCCCAGAAGTTTGATTTTTGTAAGCAAAATGAGTGATGCATATGTAAAAAATATATTTGAATAGGAAACCTATAGGATGGTTTGAGGAACAATTGTATTGATGAGGGAATTTTGGATTGGAACACTTTATAAGCTAATAGAATGCTTTATTAGTGATAGGTGGAACAATTCCATTCTTCTTGAGAGTGGATTTGAAGAGGGAAAAAATCCTAGAGTCTCTTGATGGTGTAATGTACATCCTAATATGGGCCAAAAGTTTGATTTTTTGTAAGAAAAATGAGCGATGCAGATGTGAGAAGTTGATGTGAGAAGTTTAAAGATCTTCTGGAAAATCAGTTAGGGAATACAATTAATGTGTTGAAAATCAGTTAGATATATTTAAAGAGCTTAAGGATCTTATGGAAAATCAGATAAAGAATAAAATTAAGGTGTTGAGGGTAGATAATGGTGAGGAATTTTAAGGGAATAAGTTTGAGGAATTTTGTAAGTATTTGAATATAGGAAGGAAAATGACTACACCATGCACTCCTAAAAGATCTAAAAGTTATAATATTTAAAACTTGGAAACTAAAAAGATTGTATATTTTCAAATTATTATATTTAAAGAAATCAAAGATATTTTCAAGTAAGTAATCCTATATGCTGGTAAACATTTAAAATTTCCACATTTAGTGTTCTGCTTTGGCCCTGGACTAGTGGCAATTTGAAGAGGGATCACAATTTGGGTTTTCCAAAAGTTGGATTTGCATGCTCAAACCTCATGCCTGTGGTTGGTTTACTATTGTAGGTTTTAAAAAAATGGACTTGCATGCTCCACCTACCTCATTTATGTGGTTGCACTCATTTCAGCTAATTGTTTTTCCTCTATGGAAAACATATCAAGAAAATGAGAGGAATGCTTTTGAGTATTCATTCTTGTAAATTCTTTGAAGATCTCAGTGATTCTTTTGAGTATTGGTGGATGAAGCTGCTGTATATTATTTGAAAATACAAGGATGCTTTTGGGTATTCTTATAAACCCTTTTCAGCTAATTGTTTTTTCCTCTTAGAAAACCTAAGAAGAAAATCCAAGAGATGTGGATGGCATTATGCGGAATCTTGATAAATTTGATGGTCTAATTTACTAATTATAATTAATGAAACGCTCAATCATATTGAGCTAACTCTTTAAACCTCCATAGCTAGCAATCAAAGCTGCTATTTCAGCTCTGTTCAAAATAATGGAGGAGAGCACAAAATATTAGCCCATAAAAATATATGAGTACATGCTCAGAACGAGATGCTTGTTTGTTACAAAGGAGAAAGATACAGACAGCCCGCGCTGACTAGAGGAGCGAAGGCTGGTTAATGGCAAGCAGAAAGGCTACTAATTTTGGGAAGCACAAGAAACCCGAGAAAACAAACTGGGTGATGCATCAATATCATTTGGGCTCACAGCAAGAGGAGAAGGAAGGGGAACTTGAGGTATCCAAGATGTTCTATCCAAGCAACTCAAATTTTTAAGCCAATTAGATATGTTAGCATTAATGCAGCACATAAGAACCTAAATTAAAAAACAACTCTAATGCTGCCAACGTCAATCATAACATTATTAATCTGGTCAAATATTCTCTAAAGAATTTTAAGAAAAAATCAATCTATGAAAGGTGCTGTATTCTAAACTCTATATGGTTTTAATATTTTTTTAAATATATATTTCATAATTTTAAATTGACTTATTTAAATAATATATTTTAAATAATAATAAATTATATATTAAATTTAAATTAAGAAAAATTAATCTACACGTCAAGCAAATGATATTTAATTAGTTTATCATTCCAGAGATTTAATAAGAAATATTTATATTTTAATATCAATTGATACTTAACATTATGATATATATATATATCATTACTTAACATTTTAATATTATGTATTATTTTATGTTATCAAGATGGAATAAAATAAGATTTATAAATTATCAATTGGTTTAGTATTTTACAATTGTAAATGTTATATTATTAATATGATATTAGTTTTTCTTTTTGGCTTGATCCATAAGGATTTGAAAATTTAATCTCATGTTTTATATCATATTTTTTTGGTCAAGTTGTTTGAGTTCTCTAGATATTACACGAGGCTTAACATGTGGCTTGAGAAACCATATCCTAAGGGCATCTAAGCCATCAAAATCACCCGTGGATCGCACCCAGCTAAGCCACACCATCCTTTAACATGGTTAGATTTTTTTCCCACAAAGTTTCAAATAGGTGACATTCACATCAATACATGACTTTAATAGTATACCCCATCACTTATATCATACTTGATAACACAAAGATAAAATTATTATTTTTAATTGTTTTAATTGAACATGTATATAATTTAAATTTTTAATATTTTTTGGGCAATATGTGTTGTCCAACAATAATAAAAAGGTTCATAACTAAATCTATAAGGTAGGATGACCCTAAATAGAAATGACATAGGCGTACAGTGACCACCATCTAAACAACAATCAAACCAACTAAAAATGATACATAAAATGAACATATTCAAGGCCAAAAAAATAAATAATAGTAACATGTCCTCTAAAGAATAGGAGGATATTAATCATTACATGTCTATGAAGAGACATATACATCCTAGAATTGTCTCTCCCATCTATGGAGCAATTCTCCCTTATCAAAATCCTAGGGAATTAACATGTTTACACCAATGAGCAATACATCATTGAATAGACTTTCAACATTAAAGTTTAGTTCATGAAAAATGTGCTAAAACCTGACACTCTAAAATTCTAATGAAATTGTCTTCCGTTGTTATGTTATATGAAATAAGCCTAAACTAAACACCTCATGGTCAATAATGATCCATTTAATTGTTAACTTACAAAACTATGTCAATAACAGATTTAAAAAAAAAACTTGAATTCATCCTCATTATTAATACCATGGCTTAAATTTGCTTTCCTTGAGATTTATTGAAAGTTGAAAGGATGAAAAAAAAAAAAAAAAACAGACTCCCCTAATTAGTCCCTTCAAAAAGGCCCCCATACATCACTTTATTCAAAAAGCTCTTGGACTTATATTAAGATATAAGTGCTAGAACATTGTGATACTTTGACTGTAATCTACAGAGCTTCTTCAAAGAGACTAACATTTTGCATGTGCTAAATTACCTAAATAATTAGAATAAGTAAGACACAATGCTTTTAGTGATTCTTTAATGAAATAAATTCGAAAACAGTTAATAAAGAAATTCCCATCTATAAATATGGATACTCCTCTTAGACTTGTATTTCAATCTCAAACCAAACTTATCTCATAAATGAATTTTCCGAAAAAAATAAACATTTAATTCACTATTCTTCTTACATAAGTCACACATAATAAACTTATCAATTTCAATCTATTTATTCCTGAATCCTATTTCATGCTTTGAAACTCATTGTTTCGTACTTAACTCAAAAAACATATTCTTTAATTTAATAATTCCTTAATTTTCAAGGAACTTTTACTTTAAAATTAACTTCTTAATTTTCTTTAACTTTTTCAACCACTCTAAAGTCACCTGTTGTTATTTGGAATCAAAGTATACATAAACAAGTAACCTAACTTGACTGTATACTGAACCAAGTAAATTAAACAGCCAAGCAAGGTAATTCTCATGATCTTCAGATAAGTGTATATGTGCCTTGACCATATGAGCAGTAAATAATTGGCCGTACTGATGCTAGTCTGCATCCAAATCGACAAATTGTGAATTGCTCACTTAATATTTAAAAAAAAAAATTATTATAAGTATTATTAAGAGATTTGATTTCGAATATAAATGTGTTGCAAAATAAATAAAAGGGATTGTTAAAGAGTCTTGATCTCTCGGTGAAACCTGAAGCAGACAGCTCATTTTGAAATAGTACGTATACCGAAAACATTAAGTGCAATTGACGGATAAACTGCCATTGAAGAAGGTTACATTTATTAAAAATAAAAAAAAATCCCAACGTAGCATTTCCTATTTCTTGTAACAAAGAACGCCGCTTCAGTTGAAAGTTGAGGCCAACTCATCTCATTTATGTAACAGTCCTGTTCGGCAGGGAATGGATAGTCAGAGAGTCCCCGAAAGCACTCGTTGCGATGGAATAGTTGACTTGTATTGCAATAAAAGTATTCAAGTTGGTTAAGTTTTATAATTACATCGTTATATTAAATGGTTGGTGAACGTAGATAGGTATTAATTGATAATAGATATTGACTATGAGAAGTTTCTCATAATGTAAATATTCATTTCATAATAGAAATTCATTAAGACATCATGGAAATTAGAAAAAAATTATAAAAATTAATCAATTTTAATTAATTTTATTTTATTAATGGTTTTTGTTTGTTAAAAATTGATTTTTTTTATCTAATTTAAGGAAACATATTACTGTTCTAAGACTATCTGGAGGAGTAAAAGTCTGCCCTCTAAGGACCACTAACACTTGATTCCAGGTGGCCTAGTTTTCCTTGAATAACTAGAATGAATTAATCTGCATTCATAAATAGCAACAAAACATGGTTATCCTTACAACTGGTTTAACAACTCAGTTATAATTAGTTTTCTCACTACATAAAAAAATCATACAAAAACATGTTACTCTATTATGACCAATAATCTTTATTATTATAAAATAAAATAATATGTATTTAAATAAATGCACTTAAATTAAATTTATTTAAAAAATAAATATATTATTGTTTCAACCTTCTGCTCTTAATTCCAACGCAAAATTTCAATGTTCTGGATCCCACACGTGAACGATCAAGCTGTAGAGTTGGGCTTACCCTTAGTATTATTAGTTTAATTTAAAAAGTTTATAAATTACTTTGGAAAATAAAGGAATTATTTTTTTAAGATTATGATAAAATTAGATAGATATTTCTAAAAATTTAAATTATAGTTGTTAAATTGCAAGATTTTGAATATTTAGAAATTTCAAGATCTTAGAAATCTATAAATTTTTGTGCTGAATCCATTTTTACCCTAATTTAAACACTTCAATATTTTATTTTTTATTTTTTTTATCAAATCCAACCAAAAATATACCATAAAAAAAATTATAGCATCACTGGACAACGCCTTATAAATTATATATTCGGCCGAGGGAAATTATTTCTCGTGGCACATGATCAGGATTACTATTATAAATTTTATATTCGTCGGAGGACAATTTTCTCCTCTTAATTCCAATGCAAAATTTCAACGCCATGGGAGCCGACCAAGCAGCAGAATTGGATTTACACTTTCCGTAAACAGGATCACTATTATAAATTATATATTTGGCAGAGGGCAATTATTCCTCGTGGGACATCATCAATAATTAAATATATTATCATTGGCGTACAGGTGCAGGAAACTTTATAGCACACTCAGTGGTTCCGTCTGACTGTTATCGTTTTATTCGCAGATTGCTGATAATATTAAATTAATTTGTAATCTTCTGATGGGAGTGACTGTATTAAATCAGAGCTTCTGACATTATTGGTGAATTTTGATTTAGAAAGAAAAAAGAGCGGCTTATTCGGTTCTCTCATTTGTGTCGTGTATTTTTCTATAAAGAAAGAAAATGATAACTTGCATGCTAGGAATTCCTAGCTTTCCCGAACTCTCAATTCGGACAGCAGTGCGCCAAACATAGAAAAACCCACGACCTTAGCATTCTTAGTTAGCACTGCCAAACATAGAAAAACCCACCACATTAGCATTCTTAGTTAACACTGCACTGAAACCATGACAATTTGACCTCTTTTGTTGCTTTCGATATTAAACTTTTCTACCTTTTGGACCTGAAGATACGAGTTTGGTATTTTCAGAAATTTTCCCATTCAAAATGTGACCGAGCTACTATTATCTATTCTGGTTGAAGTATGTTTGAAACGTTAATTATTTTTGCAGTAAATTATATATTCAAATTCCTAAGGGGTAGGGCAGGTTGATTATTATAATTTTTTAAATTAAATTTAGAAAGGATAGAGTGTGTTTACTATTATAAATTTTAGGAGTTTAATGGTTGTGTTTTATAAGTAAAGAAATTTTATATATTTTTGGTGTGATTTTAAAATTAAATTATTATTATTATTATTATATTTTAGTTTTGAGATATTATTTATCTGTGAGTTGACATAACAGACCAACATAGCTTTATTGTATCTTAAACAAAATTTTCAATTTCATTTTTACTTTCCAAAATTTAAATGTTAATATACTTCTTAATACAAAATTATAAATAAAATTTAAATAATAGTGTTTCTTAAATATTATAATACCATTTTAAAAATAATATTGTTTATTCTTTCTATGGTTAAGACTTTACTTCTAATATTTTCCACCTAGATATAGCTAATATTTAATTTACATTTTGTTGTTTATCATATTAATGTGTCAAGTGTTATGGATATTTCATTGAAATAATTATTTATAATAAATTATTTCTTATTATGCATAATAATTTACTTTAAATTTCATATAAATATTAGTACATTAATGTAGAAGACACTGAAATGAATGAAGCTAAGCAAATAACCTACCATTCATACAGTAAACACAAGATGTATACTAATAAAACTCAAGATAGGAAAAGCCATCTACAAGGTGAAGCCTCTTTTCTTCTTAGTTATAAAATAAAAAGAAAGAACACTCACGCACTATGGAATTGCCATGGACATTGTGTCCTATATGAACGCTAGAAAGCCTTCTAATTCCTATGTTTTTCTTGAATATGCCACTTTTTGGAAGAATATTTAATACAATAAGAATGAAAACCCTTCCTATTCTAATGACCAAATATTTAATATGGCTTGCTATATGATAGATGTCTAAGC
The DNA here is from genome assembly GCA_031772625.1 of Pinus tabuliformis. Classification (NCBI taxonomy): domain Eukaryota; kingdom Viridiplantae; phylum Streptophyta; class Pinopsida; order Pinales; family Pinaceae; genus Pinus; species Pinus tabuliformis. The sequence continues at coordinate 1,288,431,574 of CM062820.1, read as the reverse complement.
TTAGGGTTAGGGTCTTTTTGGCCTCAACTCTTGATTAGGGTTAAGGGTTTTAGATGCTTGAGAATCTTCTTGAAGATCAACATGGAATCCACTTGTTATCAAAGTGGTTAACATGATAGGTCAACTTGTAGGAGAAAACTTCCGCATACCAATTCTAAGTGGGTATATTTTTATGTAGTTATAAATGTCTTAATAGATTCAATAGTGTCAAATGCATTGTGAAATTTGTTCACAAGGTTTTGAAACAAAAAATGACAATTTAAAGGCTCAATTAGGATTTGAGTTTTTTCAAATCCAAACCACCAAAGTGGAATCTACCCATAAAGTGGCCTCTATAAGCTCATAATTCTAATTTTTCCACCTAGAAAAAACTATAGTAGAAGAAAAACAGTTTAAGGATCTATCTTAAATCATATCTCCCCATTTGGAAAGGATTTTTGGTCGTTAATAGATTTTATTGAAGGAGATGAGGAAACAATTCCTCTACATTCTCCCGGGAGTGCCATTTGGCCTTGCTTAGAAGTTTTCCTTTGAATATAAGTTGCTAGAATGTTGAGAATATTTTTACTGTACAAGGACCAAAGGTCCCTAGTGAAGGGGTTCTATCTTCATAGAAAGGAAATTGACTTAACATGGATAAAGTACTCTTTCCCTAATCCTTTAAATCAAATAACTAAAGTTAGAAGTAGATTAACAAGGGAGAAAATTCATCAATTCTATTTAGCATGTTCTTTCTCCTTTTGCATGGGATATATCACAACAATCTTCCAATACCAATCTAATGTGATGTCTTTATACAATAAGACATCAAACCTTCACTCAAAATAATTTTAGTATTTTAATAATTCAATGCAAAGAATTGAACAAATCAATAATTTGCATTATTATGAACTTTGATTCAACCATAAATTTTGTAATAGCCTATTTTGCTACACTGCATGTATGTAAATGTCACTATGTAAACATACGCGAAATTTTATAAAAAATTATTTGATTGGCTGAATTGAGGAGGGGACATGGATTCAAAGTTTTGAAGGGGGTAGTACCTATGAAGGCCCATGGCATAACCACATGCACCACATTAAACAAACAACAATCACCCTGACTCGAGATTTTTGTTTTTCTTGTTTTTTCTATAGAAAACACATGTAATATTATTCATCATGACTGAAGGAAAAAAGTTACATTTTTCATATGATAAACGCATTCCATAAATACACCTATAAACAATGATCTAATAAAAAAACTATTAAAAAAACTTAAATCATGAAAAAATCACAATTAAGTGTAAAAGAAATAACTTAACTTCTCTTTTTTACCTTTCTTTTTTCGCATATTCTACCATCCCTTAGTGCTTGGTTCAACAAGAACCATTTCCAACCCACTTCCTAATGCCTTTTTTGAGGTTTCTTTATCTGAATCTAAACACACAAATAGATGTTCTATTTTGGTGCCCCACAACCCATAAGATGCATGGATCTCAACTAAATCAATATCCTTATGAATAAGAGTTTTAATTTCGATATAGTTGCAACTTCCCCTTCTTCTTGGTTTCCATGTTGAGTGTGAGCATCCAATTCTACTTGTACTAGTTTACTCTCCACAATTTCTTCTTCTTCTTCTTCTTCTTCTTCTTCTTCTTCCGAGAGGTGTGGATTTGGAAATTGTCATCCTTTTGGATTTTGGGCTTTCCACTTTTATTTTTTGGATTCTTTCTCTCCTGTGGGCATGTGTTATGCAAGTGTCCTATTTGGAAGCATGTTCCACATCTGAATTTCGTACTCTCGTAATCTAAAACTTGGGTCCACTAGAATTTTTTTAGTTTCATATGGATATTGTCACGTAGATCGTTACTAAGGTCTATCTCTACACAAATTTTACCAAAAGTAAATAGAACTTTCTATATTCTTTCTAGATCGATTTTATTGAATTTTCCAAGAATGTTTCTAATACCCTCTAGGACCTTATGGCACTAAAAAGGAAGAGGGAGATTTCGAAGTCTCTCCCATACTGGAATTGTAGGGAACAACCACATGGGCTTCACTGGGGGAGCAATACCATACCACATCCATTCATATTGGGGGATATATATTGAGCATATAATAGGGGTTAAAGGGTTTTTATATTGCCAGGTATGAAAAATGGAGCTAAAAGTTAAGGAAAAATATAAAGGGGAATAAAAAATGTTAATGGGAAGGTGTATTGGTAGGGGGTTAAAAAATGTAATTTTTAAAGGTATTTTCCAATATGTAGTCAAATTAATGGTAATCTTTAGTATGCCATGAATGTACGTGCTATGTCAGAGGTTCATTGAGTGAAACCCCCATGGGAACAACATAGTTGTAGCATCAAATGTGGGAACCATGGCATAATGAAGAGCCTAGAACTACCCCAAAACCATGGCCCTTTATTCATAACAAACTCTAGGTAATTTTGTGTATCGAATTGAACATTGAAGAAGCCTTTGGAACATGAATAGATATCACACTTTGGAATCCAAGAAGAAAAAAACCACTAGAATAATTCTTTAGTTTTGGGCCAAAAAATATTAAATGTACAAATAATATCCTTAGATTGGAGGGAAAATAAGAGAGAGTTTACCTATGAAATATTTACTTCTAAGGTTGGTAGTTGTTCCATTTGCTCTACAATGTAGGGTCCTAGGATGTTTTGAAACTGAGGTCCTGGAAATTTTGGCGGTTGTTCGGAAGGGAGGGAAGCCTTTCCTTTTAATGCATCATTGTAGGAAATTGGTCCATTTTGTATCGTGGACCTTGGAGCTCCTTCACACAACCTAAAGTTCAAAACTATGGTTGAGTTCCATGTGTTGCAATAATCTTTAACGTATGAAGAGTCATGGAACGAATTTCCTTCAAATATAATATTTTGAAGGGTTATAGGGATGCCCCATTAATTCTCTATAATCTAATTTATAATATTGATAGGGTATGAGTTTCTTATAGAGAAATAGGGAGGATTTCCCATTGAAACTCTTTATGAAAATCTAGAAAAAAGTTGGTTCCCACTCTACCTACAATTCATTCTATTAAGAAGAGATGGAGCATTTGACAACTATTGGTGGCAATAACTCTCTTTTATGTACATTTAGGCGAGCCACCACTAGCCTCAGCACCCCCAATGCTAAACATGAAGGGGACTCTGGAACATAGGAGAAGGGATAAACAAATTGCAGCCCTATTAGGCTCACTCTCCACATCTACCTGAAGGAAAAAAAAAGAAAACTTTGAACAAATTTTCCATCCCATATAATATCTTTGCAACATGTTATTTCCTACCAATCAAACCCATTCTTGATAAGAGGAAGCACTACAAATCCATTCCCTATCTACTGAGATTAGTAATGAGTATTTTGAGAGAGACAACATATCCACCATGTTAAAAGAGTTGAAATTCCCTCTGCCTATGCCCAAGAAAATAATGGGGACCACAACACCCATCCATGGTGCCTCCACACATAGTAAACCATGCTCCTCATGCAGATGATGGATGAGAAAGAATGAAGTAGGATACCCTAACTATCAACGCAAACTCCATTTTCCTTCCTAGATGCCAATTCAATATATCAATCAACCAACTTGACTCGAGTTACGTATGTTGATAGCTAATAAAGATGTAGAGTGGGAATAGAGAAAAAGAGGACAAAACCCATCATCCCCTAGGGTCAAGGGAGGATACCTTAGGACAAGGAGAAGAAGGTCAACATGATTTTCCTTCCAGTTGCTAGCCATTTCAATTCATTCAGATACATATAAAAATTGTGTGTATTGGCCTTTAGGCTATCATGGCCTTGTCTTGACGATGAATGTTTTTATGGTCATGTCTATTCATATGTGGTTGGGGAATATTGTTATTACAACTACTATTGGCTATCTTGAATGTTAAGTTGCACTGGCTTATAGCACCATGGAGATACTACTTTGTCTATGAATTATTAGTTAAGTGTGTGTTAGTAGCTGAGTGTTTGTATGGTTGTAATGGAAGGCCTATAAACCATGAAATTGGATGGAGGCTATAAATTTTCGAAAAATTTACTTAGTTGTTGATTGCTTGAAGGAAAAATCTAAATGATTCGCTCATAAACCACATAGTGAGACAGTACATATTAAACCCCTAAGAATGGACCATTAGGCTCGCTTCATTGATAGAGGTCAAGGTTTAGGCTTCGATCATCTCATATATAAAGTTGGGTGTTTGTGCCAATATCTCAAGTCTTAAGATATTTACCAAATTGTAACTATGTTCAGATGTGCATTGAACATTCACTAAATGTGTGCCCCATATGCATGTTGGAAATGCGCTAAATGTGTGCCTGATGTGCACTAGATGTGTACCAAGTGTACATGCCAATGGAGGCTGGATAAGTAATTTAACATATGGTTTTCACCACCATCAGTCATCACCCTATGCCTTTATTAGCTTATAGTGGCAAATAACTAGGTAGTAGGACATGGACTTGACCTAGTGGGCCCTTTTTTCTAACCTATCTAGGAACATGGGGACCACATGTGAATGTCTATCACATACCACTCACAACCTCATTGATAGGCACATACAAAAGATCATCGGTAGCATGGTGAGAGGTGAGATTGACCCAAAATGATCATATTGAGGAACTCCTACAAAACACAAGTAGAAGGCCCTCTGGGTCCTACTTTCGAGACAATGTGGTAGTGATGACGATGAGGGGTTGCATTGTAACAAACCATGGTGCCACAGATTTGCACTAGGATGTTCTAGTAGTACTATCTAGACCACATAGGGCTTCCAAATGGGTGAAATATAGTAGCCCAATGCTGAGGTGGCATATTCTAGTTGGTCAAACTTAAGAAGGGCATAAATTTAAATCAAGGAATTGGATTGAGATAAATTTATATCACTAGAAAGCTCTCGATGAAATAAATACAATGGTGGCATTATTTTCCAGTTTTAACAACATTGGAAGATGGTGATTTTTGTGACCCCACATTCATAATAAACTATGGAGGTTGGTTCAAATAATAATTAACACCTATTACAACCTGAGATTGAACAAAGGGGTAGGAGGGCATGTTATAGAGTGGTATCAGAGCCAAGATTTAGAAATTAGACTAAATGGGCCTTTAAAGAAAAATTGGAAGCTTTTATACAGAGTGGTATGTGAGTGTTGGTTCAAATGTTGGGCCTACAGGGCCATAAATACACCATATGAGTGACATAAGAAGCTCTATTAAAGAGTCATAGAGTGAACCATATTAGATCCTAGGTTCAACACTAGACTTGAGGAGGCCCATGTGAAAATTTAATATAACAATTTTAATAGTGTATGTGCTAAATTTTTCTTGGATTGATAACTGACGTAATTACTAACATTGATAGAATGCATATTTCAAACTTTCTATGGATGTGGTTGCTAACATGCTAATTTAGATTCTCTATTGATATGGTTCATAATATGTTGATATGCCCTTTTTTTCTTGCGATATGTGACTAACATGGATTTTGAATGACATCAATGTACTTCAAAACAACAATTTTGGCCGTGACATGGCAAGGAAGCAAGTTAATATGCTTTATGTTTAATATAACTAAGAACCGTTGAATTGAGACTTCTGTGATCCATATTAAGTGTAAGAGAAATTCTTCGGTGTAAATCACAAGATAAATCATTTGTCGACACATTTCGAACCAACTAGTGTGGTTCATCGTCAGGTTAAGTTGAAGAAACAAATCCAGCTTAGCATGTTAAATAGTCTGAGCAGAGCCTCCAACGGCTATCTTGTAAAACGGCTAATTTTGACTTTAGGACCAAAGTCATACAAAATATTATAATTTAATGGAAATCAGTTATATTAGGTGACCAATAAAAATTATATAAAATTATAAATTAATTTAAATGGTGTTAATGGTTAGTTAAAAAGATATTGTTTGATAATTAAAATAATAAGTTATTTAGTATTTAAATGGGAATTAGTTATATAAAGGACCTTTTTTTATTATAATATGAATATAAATTATATGAATATATATATATGTATGTATGTATGTATGTGTATGTATGTATGTATGTATGTATATATATATATATATATATATATATATATATATATATATATATATATATATACATAAAAGTTAGTTAGAATAAAAATATAAATATAAAGACGAAGCATCAGGTGTGTATTGAGGAGGCCAAGGTTATTGCCAAGGTTGCGCAGTTCCATCATCGTAAATTCAAGGAAGCTATTGAAATTGAAAGAAGGCCGAGAAATCTCAATAGAGATGACGGCTGGAAGATCAGTAGCTACTGGATCCCTGCCCTCTCTTCCTAGTCTTGCTTTTTCTAGCTTTCTTTGTTTTTCCTTTATTTCACATTTCTTTTTCCTTGGAGCCTTGTCTTTTCATTCCTCCTAGGGTTTCTCCTGTTGGCTCTGTAGTTCTCTTTTGATCCGGTTCTTATCCTTCTTCTTTTTAGAATGTGTCGCTCGCTTGTTTTATTTATTATTTTATTAATTTTATTTCAATTTTTATTATTATTATTTTTTATTTTCTATTTTTATTTATTTTATTTTATTCATTCATTTATTTATTTGGTTATTTTTATGTTTATTTTTATTTTTTAAGTTTATTTTATATATTTATTATTTTTATTCATATATATATATATATATATATATATATATATATATATATATATATATATATATATATATATTTATTTATTTATTTATTTTTATTTAATATTTTTTGTTATTTATTTATTTATTTATCTATTATTATTATTATTATTATTATTTATTTATTTATTTATTTATTTTTATTTTTATTTTTTATTTTTTATTTATTTTTTATTATTATTATTTTTATCTTTATTTTTCTTTTCGCCTTCCAATATCTTTATTCTAACTAACTTTTATTACTTTATATTTATATGTTTATTCTAACTAACTTTTATGTATATTCATATAATTTATATTCATATTATAATATAAAAAGGTCCTTTATATAACTAATTCCCATTTAAATAACTAACAAACATGTATATGTGACAACACATAAGAACATACAAAATCACAACAAGGGAATAATGGAATCACTAAAAGAATGATACAATATAACACATATACCTCTCAACATAATTAGGAAGATGAACTTGTTGGGATGAGGACAAAGGAAAATTCCCTTAATTTGATGGACATCCTTAGGACTTTAAGGGCTAAGTTGAAGAGTTGTAGGGTAGAAAAGGAAAGGATTGCTAGGACTCAAGAAATGAAAGTAGAAGTGAATGTAGTGTTTTTGCAAAGCTTATCAGATCTACAAAGGAAAAAGAAACACGAGCTTGGTTCCATGATCCATATATTGAGGGGAGGCCCCCAAGATCTGGAAAAACTGAAAATATAGAAAAGATGAGAACGCATAGTCAAAAAAAACCACGAAGGATTTTTTATTAAAATAGAGAATAACTCTAAAATCTACATTGTGGTGGACAATCTGTCTTTTTACCAAATAATACTTGTTACTTATAGCCTTTCTTTTGTTACAGTACCACAAGTAAATTCCATGTGTGGGTAAATACCATGGGTTAATGAATACCATGGGTAAATTCCATGGGTGGATAAATTCGATAGTTGGATAAATACCATGGGTGGATGAGACTTTCCATTTGGATCATTCCTCCCTCCCTAAGAAGCAATAGTACCCATTACATGAAGTTTCATCTCAAGAAGCCTTTGTTGAATATGAATAACCACTAAAGAGAATGGTTTTGTGTGGTAAACCCATAACCATGATGAATGAAGACCCAATGATAGAGATACCCTGTAATGCTTATGACCAACTACGCTACTAGCAGTGTGCAACCTACAAAACGCACTTCGATGAAGTGTGGGTTTGTGTATGACCCATAACCATGGAAAATGAAGATCCAAGGATAAGGATACGCTATACTACTTTTGACCAACTATGATACTAACAATGTGCGACCTAGAAAATGGGCTTCAATGACAAGGGTTTTGTATGGTTGACCCATAACCTTGGGTTTGTGGGTGATCCATAACCATGATGCTTGTCAGTCTGCTTGGTAAAAGTATGGTCGCTTTTCTGGTAGATTCTCCTATCCAATGAGTTGTTGCAAAAGATTCTTTCATGTTATTTGTGTTCTAGAAATAGATGCCTTACTGTAACTTTACTAATAACCTCTGCTAAGTGTAATGAAATAAAATTTCATCAAAGACCCATTTGAGGTATTGAAGAGATATTTCCATTTATATAAGAAACATGAAATTTGATGACCTATGGAATGAGAAAATGATCCTGAAACTCATGGTATGTGTGGTCGCACAATGATCTAGACATGTGGAACTCCAATTGATCATATCTCTCAAACCAGGAAACAAAATAAAATTCCGTAAAAAACCCATTTGAGAAAACAAAAACTATAGTTTTAAAATGAACTATTTTTCACGTTCTAAAATTCTTTATAAAGGTCATGACACTTGCATGAATTTTTCTTATTTGAATTTCATTCATCATTGTGCATCAAACACTCATTCCCACGGATCCATAACCTACTCTGAAACCATTGATCTATATGTTGAGGGGAGGCCCCCAATATCTGAAAAAATTAAATGCAAAAAAAATGAGAACACAGTGTACAAAAGCCACCAAGAAACGTTTTATTAAAATAGAGAATAAATGTAAAAGATACATTGTGGTGGACAACATGTCCTTTTACCAAATGTGACTTGTTACTTATAGCCTTTTTTTTGTTATGATACACCAGGTAAATTCCATGGGTGGGTAAGTACCATGTGTGAATGAATACCATGGGTAGATGCCACTTACAATACCATAGGTAAATTCCATAGTTGCATAAATACCATGGGTGGATGAATACCATGGGTGGATACCACTTACAATAACATGGGTAAATACCATGGGTGGATGCCACTTACAATACCATGGGTGGATAAATACCATTGGTGGATGAATACCATCAGTAAATTCCATTTGTGGATAAATACCATGGGTGGATACCATTTATCATTCAAATCATTCCATCTATCTAGGTAGGCACAAATCCAAGTAAATCCCATTTGAATTAGGTAATCATAGATTCGAGGCCAATAGGGCTAAAGGCAACAAGTCAAGAAAGAGGCATAGATAGGAAAGTGAAAAAATAGTGAGAGGAGGAACCCCACTCAACACACTAGAAAGAGGAGTGGGAAGCTGTGAGCAATTGTATATTACTACAAATAGGAGCCATCACCAATAAAGGAAAAGTGAGTAGAACTTAATACTAGAAGAGCTCAAGGAAGAAAAACCCCTACCTCTGATGGAGAGATCAAGAAGGCCAAAGAGGAAGAAGACTAGTTCTTGGGAATGAAATACATTAGATTGCAGAACTACTTTGAAAACATGAATGCCATAATATCCATTTATAGCTTGAAAGTCAAGGTTTATATATGATGGAAATATTTAAAAAATGTTGAAGGATTTAGAGAGAAAAATGTATAATGGGGAGGGTTTGAGGGATATTTAAGGGAGAAGTATCTATCTGAGAGGTACTAAGATAGCAAGGTTAAATAATTTCATGAGAATAAGCTAGGGTAGGTAACTATTGATGAGCACACTAATATATTTTTGGAGTTGTTGAGGTACATGTCGTATATCAAAGATGATAAGGTGAAGATTTAAAGGTACCTTACTGGGATACCATAAACCTACAAGGATAAAATTGAATTTGATGAACCAAGGACCCTAGAGGACACTATCGAGAAGGCCAAATATTAATATGAGTAGTCCTAACATAAATCTAAGCTTTGGATAGAATGTAAAAATATTGATAAAATCAATTTCAAGGGAAAAGGGAAGAAGTCCTCAAGATAAAAGCTAGGAGGTCGAGATGTGAAGTTCATCACTGCTTCCAAGGGTGAATTTCAATAGAAGTTTTCTAATTCTAGCAAGGATTGACCTACTAAAACACTAAGAGAATAGGTTTAGGGGTTCATTAAGGGGCCCTTGCAGTGCTAGACATGTGGAGAGACTATCTGCAATAATAGAAAGTGGCATCAAGTTATTAAACATGCAAGAGGTAGTAATAATGAATGATGTGGATTAGGATGTGCTATGAATCTATGTTGTTTTGGACAACAGGTAGGAATACCACCAAGAATTAGTAATTGAAATGGAATGTATGGTTATTAACCAACCTATTTAAATTTTAATTGACCTAGGTTATAATTTAAGTAATATCAACTTGAAGGTCATAGAGGAGTGTACTTTGCAGAAGATAAACCATGAGAAATTATGGTTAGTCCAATTGACCGTAGGAACCAAAATATGTGTGACAGACTTTGTGGGATCATGCCCCATGAAAATAGGCGACATGATCACTTCATTCACACTTAATTTTTTTCCATTTCGCTTGTATGTTGTAGTAATTAGCATGGACAAGCTAGTAGCTCATAAAACCCAAATTGCATAATGTGGTAACTCATTGGAATGCCTCAAAAACATGGGTGAGGAAGTGACATTGCAATGTATAAGGAAGCCTACAAACATTAGGAAAATATTGTTGTTGTAAGTGAAAATATGTTATGAAACCAACTCACAGAAGATAGAAAAGATATATCAATGCCTTAGAAATCATCCTCTTCGAGGTGAAAACCTCCTTTACATTACACAAATGAACAATTATTCAATGATACAAATGAAAAAACTCCTTTCTATATATAGGACTCTGAGGGGTCACAATATAATCAAATCCAACATAAAAATAATAATATAAGGGCACAACAATAAGAATAAGGGTTACAATGACAATAGTAATGGGGGATCACTAGTATTATAGGGACCTAATATGCCCCTCTCCTTCAAAAAAGTGTTGTCCTCAACGCTTGAATAGTTATGGATGCTTCTGTATAAAATTCTCATCCTCCCATGTGGAATCATCAACGGGTAAGGTCTTCCACTTGAAGAGATACTTTGAAATTGGTCAATTTCATAGTTGTTGAGTTCTTGTTTTTGTGACTACTTCAGGTTCCAATATGATTTTTATTTCCTCATCAATTTCTGACAATATTGTTTGTTTGAACTGGGAGCTTGTCACCAATGACCTTTAAGCATGAAACATGGAAAACTGGGTGCAATAGGGAAGCTGCAGGAAGCTCCAATTTGTATGCCATAGTACCAATCTTTTGCAACACCTTGTACGGACCATAATACTTTGGTGATTGTTATCACCCAGTAATTTCCCAAGGTTAATGAAAGAGATCACCGGGGTAACCACAAACCAACTTTTAGGCTTAGGCTCTAGCCAACCTAAGTCCAGAGAGGGCTCTCTCTATATGATTTAGCTTTGTTTGATGGGATATTAGGCTAGTTATGAAAGTTCAGGGGGGGTTTTATTTGTGTTGAAGATTGGGTGGTGGAATTCTTGGAGCAGATGGATAGAACTAGGTCTTCAAGCCATTTGGCTATGGAGTCAGCAAATGGATAGCATAACTAGACTAGATCATTAAAGGGAATGTTCATAGGGCAGGCTAGCAAAACAAAATGCCAATATTTAGGCTTAATCGATGAAGTGATTCTAACCAGAGTGAAAGGGCACTTAAGAATCCTTGGACCAGGATCAAATTGAATAACAGAGGGTGATCATGAACAAAGGGCAATTAAGAATCCTTTGTTATAGATCATAAGAGAAACTACGGAAGCTAAGGAGCAATTAAGAATTCCCTAGCTAAGATAGCTTAGGAGAAAACATTAAAGAATGTAAAGCATTCAAGCAATTTCTGAAATATCATTATGTGCAAAACATTTAGATCTTAGAAATTTACACAAAATATTATGGGAAAAACATAAGGAAAAACATTGAACATAGGAGAATACTTATTTGTATTTCGCTTTAGACAAGAATCCTGCAAAATATCTAATCTTTATACCTTGATCCAGCAAACCAATCGAGTCATTGATACAACAGAAATCTGATTTGAGAGAAAAATTTTATAGAAATGTCTTGGAATCCCCCCAAAATACTTCAAATGAAGAAGTATTTATACAAATTCTAAACTGAAATATCTTGAAAAAATATCATGATTGGTTTTACAAATATCTCAAAATGTTTTACATTAATAGAACTTAAATAAAGGACATTCAAAACTAATGAATCTATTTGGCACTATTTTTATGGATTTAGGGTGACAAAGAAGAGAAATTCAAATTTGATAGAAACTCTTAATTGATGATGAGACATCCCAGTCAATAACTCCATCCTTTCTTTGTGCATTCTGTCCTATCAATTCTGCAAAATTAGGGTCCATTGATACCCTTTTATATCTAAATCAGAGACAGATATGTAAAGATTGAAAGAGCTTATTGTAGATAAGTAAGTTTTTGAGATAAACCTCTCTCAGTTTCCCAAACTTTAGCTCCAGCTCTTCACAATATTATTTGCACAAAGATGTCAAAAACAGGACTTTGCATAGTCCGAAAATAGGTTGTGAAGACATGCACTTATCTCCCTTTTGGTAATACCTGTGTAAAATGTGAGATAGGTTTTTGTAGATTTGCCTTTTAGGAACACAAACCTCCTCCTGCTTCTCAAAAATCATCTTGGATTGGCCAAACTAGTTTCTGAAAAAATATGACTTAAACAGAAAATTTCTGAAGAATGTACAATTTCTACTTTGATTTCATCTTTTAACCTTAAATTTCTTTTAACTGTTTTTCACTTTTACTTTGGGTGAACTTCATTGTTGCCGATGAAAGTGTTTTCATCTCTGTTTAACCCTTACTACCTCCATGTTTACTTTTATTGTTTACTTTTACCGCACTATTTTTTCATCTATCTTCACTTTGACATGAATATGTATGCTTTGGAACTGTCTTCCCTACTATTTGTCTTCATGCTAGCTGCTTTACTTGACTTGGTCTTCAATCTGATACTTTTTAACCCTGATACACTTCGACTATTCTTTACTGTGTCCTTTTACCTTCACTATATATTTTAGGTTTTTTCTGTCTATTTCAACAATAAATCATTTAATTTCATGTTTCCTCTGCTTGTCTTTTAATTGTATGTTTTATTTTCCATCTCTGTTTGAATAGACTTGATGAAAATCTTGAAGTAAACAGGTCTTATGACTAGTATTAAGACTGTTTATCCAAGGCTGCGGTCTTTTGATCGCCTATAAAGTAAAACAAATTGTTAGGAAAATGTTGGGTTGATAGGGAGGTTCATTAATGGCTTTATCGAGCTTTATAGGTCTATGGAGTGAGTCCAAAGTGCTTTCAGGAGGTAAACCATGCTTGAATTGGTTAGTAGAGGCTTCAGGTGGCACAGAAGGGTTACACAGAGTTTTACTGCACAAACAGGCAAAAACGAGCAAAACTGGGGTTTTTGTGTTTAAACGGGTAAAGGTTTGATTTTTTTGAATTTTGGCGCAAAGTGGACAGTAAACGGTTTTGTCATTTAGCGAGAGGGCACTAAGCAGTTTACTTCACATTGCTTTTGTGGGCTTGGTGGTATTCGAGAGGGGTCGCCCAATTCCATTCATTCAATGAAACGTAGCATTGGGTGCCAGGTGGAAAACCACTTTTTCAGGTGGGTATCATTCAGCAGATGATCCCACCCAAAATGGCTTATGAGAGTTGGATGTGGGCCTTCAGATCAGACGGTGATCGAGCTGTGAACGAGCGCAGAGAGTAAATTGGGGGGGGGGAATGGGTTAATTTCAAGGGTATGGTGATTAAGCATGGGTTAATGACAAACATAGGCGGCGGGGATGATTTGTGGAGTTTTACTTAACGTAATTGCGAATCGATCAATTAATGAGCTTTGTCAGGGTTTGGGTGAAATTCATAGTTTTATAGTTAAAACTAGGTCTAAGGATATTAATGTAAGGGATTTAATATATACATATGGGAAAGGGTATTAATGGGAATTAATATATAAAATTTTAGAAGTTAATATGAAAACGGCGGAAATGAATTCTGCTAAGCATAATATATTTTTTGTGATTTGTTCTCTTTTCGCATATATGGATTATAACTTAGGCTAAAGTGTTTTTGTGAGTTTTTGGGAAAAAAGGGGTTTTACGTGGGGGTAATTACTTTCCCTAGGAAAATAGTGTTTTAACCTTAGGAAAATGGGCTTTATTAGGGAAATGAGGGGGAATGAAAGGAGATGATTTTTTTATTAGGGGAAATCTAGTACTTGTTGTCCTTAAATCATTAAGCTGAGGGTCCGGTCCCTCCAAAAATAAGAGAAATGCTCTAAGCCTCTTTGACTTAAAGGTTTTTGAGCAGTTTGAATTTATTTATGAGAAATTAGCAAAGGGGTGAAATGAATGGGGGAAGTTAATAAATTGACTTTGTAAACCTTATGCATGCTTAATTGGCCATTCATATTTGAAATATATGTTGAAAGATGATAAATGTGATTTTGTCTAATCAATCAACATACTTCTTCAACCTTTCTTCCACTTACCCATTTACTCATCCTACCATCTTTTCTTCATTTTATTTGGGTGAATTTAGGCTAGCAAACCATAATCCATTTTCTTTTAAAGCAGGAAACTATCTAATTCTAACCTTTCATTATACAAGGGCTTGGATTAAACTGATGATCTCCTTTTATTTACTCTACCTATCTAATGATCTGCCAAGATTAAACAGTTTGGTCAGATTTTATTCTCTAATTATCAACATGAAATTTAAAGCATGGAATAATCAAGACTAAATAGTTTGATTACCATGGATTGTGACATGAATAACAAGTTGCACACAATCATTATTATGCATAAAAGTAAATAGTAGTGGCATTTTGACTTGCACACTTTCATGGACTTTTGTTTTTGGGGTTCATATTTTTCACTTTTTTGGACCTTTTCTTATTCTTTTTGTCCTTTGATTTTTCTTTTAGGACATACCCTCTTTACATTTTTTAATTTCTAAATATGGAAAACATTTGCAAAAGAAAAAGTATGTACATATTACAAGCTTTAATCTCAGCTATTCAAAAATTATGACTCCTATTGGTATAGGAACCTAACAGTGGCTCCACTTGGGGATGGCATTTCCTTGCGAAATGTCAAGAACACCATCGAATACTAGCCTGATCTGTTGGGATAATCTCGAACATGTATATGCTTTGTTGTATAATCTCTGTGACTGAAACTTTTGAACTGAAAATACACCCTTTCTGGCTGCTGGTTAGGTAAAATGAAATAGCCAATGCAACCATTCAAGCATCATATACATTGGTGAATTTTGCTGCTTGTGCTTGTTTGTGATTAAAACTGAGATTCTAAAGCCAATTATAACCTTGTTAAAAAATGATAAGATAAGGAAATACTTGATTTCCTTTGTGACTCTAGAAACTGTACAAAAGGACCTTCAAAAATATCCACACTATTTCTGAACTAATTTAAGCAACTGTACATCTATTGTGGATGGCCTCTAGGCCATGAAACTGAAATATCACTTTCACCTTTATCACCTTGCATATTTTCAAACAAGCTTTGTGATGATATTTCGTCTGATTGAAATGTTTAACTGATGAAACCATTATCATCTTGATCCTAAATCTGATTGTTAGTTAATGAAGAAAAATTCTGATTGGATTCACTATCCAACCAATCAGTTATGGGATCATGAAAAACTTGGAAGGATTGCTGCAACTTATTACTCATAGGTTCGAATGGGACTTCACTAATTTCTACAAGCTGCTCATCCTTCTCTTTAGATTTTCCATACCACATTTCCTTTAAAAATTGAAATGATTCAAAAAATAGTGGTATAGAACTTTCTTGTAATATTTGATCAGGTGTTTCAATGGAATTTGACAACTGTAATTGTCAAACTAAAGGATCTTGATCAAGAATTTTATTGTCTTCTTTGTTGTTAATGTCAATACCTAAAGATTGTTGATTTTTTATTGCTGTAAAGTTTTCTCTGATGAATTGAAATGAATCAAAACAAAGAGGCAAAGAAGCTTCACTTTTTCCAAATTTTCTGCACTTTCTTCCTCACTTTCATAGCTGATATGAATAAGATGATCACTATATTCATGCTGATGAAACTGAATTTCCTTATTCCCCAAACCAGTTTATGATTGCTCTCTAAAGTTAATTTGGATTTGAAGAACATAATTATCATCATACAGATCATATTTAGGCAAATCATTAAAATAAGTAATTTCATAAAACATACACATTAGATCAACAGATTGCTTCTCCACATATTTGTTTATAAATCTATCTTCTGATCTATGGTAGTTGGAATTAGCAGGAATTTTTTCATGGCTATCGACCTCTTCTTTTTGTGAAATAAATGTGTCATGGTGATTTTCATCAACTTTGTGCTTCGTAGCAAATTCCAGGTTATGGACGAGTTGCATCTCCGATTGAGTTGCTAGTCCTACTACATTTTATAAATACATCCAAAATCTCGTAGGTTCATCATTCATTAAATGTTGACTGCATAAAGCTACGTTAGAGTTTCATCAAGTTCATTTGCATTTATTTGTTCATTGAGTGTTTGGAAGAATGGCTTTAGTTTATGAGAGCGCAGACAGGAGCCTTCCGAAATGGGGCAAGTGTTTTCTTACGGTCGAGAGCGTTCAAGAACTAGTGAAAATGCAGGAGACAATACCAGAGAGATATATTAGAAGAGACGATGAACAACCAACACCAACTTCAATGTCTGATCATCAGCTGGACATCCCCATCATTGACATGGCCAAGCTTTCAGAAGGACAATAGAGAGAAAGAGAGATGCAGAAGATTGCGAGGGCTTGTGAACACTAGGCTTCTTCCAGGTATCATTTTAGTGATTCGTTCTATGGCTCAAACTCTTATTATACACATATCACTAAATGCTCAAAATATAGCTACTATAATGAAATTCTCAAAATATAGCAACATGTATTAATTAGAATCCAGTGCGCAACCAGCTGCTCCCATGGAATAAATAACTAGTGAACCTCTGTATTACCACTACAGACCGAATATTCACCCGGAAGCCAAAGCATTAGTGCATGTCCATCTAATGATCTTCCTAACTGGTATTTTCCATCTAGAAAGTCATCAATACTGTGAAGATCCAATCCAAAAGCACTTGGCACTAGAATTAAAATTTTAGGAGGATTATGTGTATGGACATTTTTGGACAGTCCAAGCTGGTTTTGGAGTTCCAAAGAAATGGTCCGTGTATGATGTGCTTATTGGAAAACTTTGGGATGCTGCATATATCAAGTGGTATCAATCCATGAAGCAGATGTATAAAAGGCTGATCCTTGATAGAGCAATGAAGGTATCTACATTGATAGATGAAGAGTTGTATGTAAAGAAGGTCATACTTATGAAACATCTGAGATATCAGAAAATAGATGATGGTGAAAGATGGTGGACTAAACATGGACTGGAATAGGCTTTGTTTGGGAAACATGGACTGGATTTATTCTTTCATTATTCTACACTCAAAATTTCCAAAGGTCCAAGAATTACCTCAATTGGAGTTTGCAAGAAAAATTTATGCCACTCAAAAGTTGACCTTCCTATTTTGGCCACCAAAATTTGAAAGGATGCAACATCAGCCCCCAATACTCATGGAAAAGGGCTAGCCAAATGATCAGGATGAAGAAGACTCAAGAAAAGTCCATATTGTAACTCTAGTTAAGAGTTGCAGGAGTCAAACCTAACCACTAATAACTTATCTGGATGTGTTGTAATCATACCACAATGAGGAAAATGTGTTCCATTCTATTTGAGTGCATTTCGTTTGATAGATGATAATACTAGCCAAGAGTGGATAGGGAGATAGAAGGTAGAGATGATTTGTGTGTTGTAGCAGTCGATAGGACACGAAAATCATTTTTTTGTACTTGCATCCATTTTCTAGTTAGAAAAAGATCGTAGAGTGGCCCCAACTTCTCGCTGAGCTTTCCCCCAAAAATGTTTTCTAGGTTATATCTTGTGTTAATTTTAGGGTTATGAGTTTTATTTCAGTATTCTTTATTTTTGCATAGTTATAATTTTCATGCATACGGAATAAAAAATGATAGTAGAACCATAAATCCAACGATAAATAAATCCTCATAGTGTATATTTTGGATTTTATAATATATTTTAGTAGATGTATTGTGAAGAATTATCCAGTGGAATACCCTCAACAATTTATGGATCATATTGCTATAAGAGTAGGTTTATTTGGGTATATTTTTTTGAGTTACATGGGGATCTAGATTGATTAAGCCCAAAGTCACAAAACCTGAGTCATGGTTGAGGAAATGTAAATAACCCTCATGATCCCATAGAGGAGATCTCTACACATCTAGAAGCACAATGTATAGATATCAATTGTAATGTGATCCTTTTCATGGTGTCCCTAACCAATAAGATTGTATAATATGAGAAGATGGAGGTTCTAACACAAAGATATGATCAAAGGGGAAATTATTAAATCATGAAGAACTACAGGGGGAATCTAAAAAATACTTTGAGAAGGATCAACACAGTTTGAGTGTCGTGAACCATTCATAGTCCCTATGCAAAATGGAAGTGGAGGTCAACATCAAGTTGTATCAAGGTGAGATTGATGATTTGAATCTAAATTATTAGTTACATAAATTACATATTTATTTTAGTGTTCATCATATAGAAGAACAAAATATTTCATTAGCTCATCTAAAATTAGAGGGCCATGCCCTTATCTTGTGGGAAAGCGTCACAGAGACCTTTATGTTGGAGGGAGGTCCTCTAATGACTAAGTGGGAGGATTTTAAAACCCTTATAAAGTCACAATTTTATCGTATTGAGTTTTTAGAAGACTGGTGGATCTAGTGGCATTATTTTAGGAAAAAGTATGGGTAGAGCATATAAGAGTACACCACATAGTTTAGAAACGTGGCCATAATGTTGGATATCTCTCTAAAGAACCTATATTTACTACTCAAGTATTTGGGGGGCTTACAAAACCATGTGTGGAAGGAAGTGATGATGTTCAAACCTAGATCAGTGGACAAGGCTTGTGTATAGGTATAGTACCTAGAGAACATAGACCAAAAGAAAGGGAAATCTAGTGGGTCAAAGTAGAAGGAGCCCCAAGATTCTTTTAAGGAGGGGAAGAAGAAGTGGAAAGGGGGAAATGATAAAAAGCTAACAACCACAACACATTAATGCAAAAATCCTAGCAAGAATTAGAGCCATTATGATATTGATGGTCATAAAAAGGTGCAGTGGTGGAAGTTGCACCCAAAGCTCAACTCAAAGAAAAAAAATAGAGAAACTAAGAAGAAGAATATCATGGTGATTAATTCAAGAAACCAAGTTAAAAGCAACTGAGACATGGATGAGAAGATCGTCTAAACATCAATGAAAAATGAAGAGAATCTGAGTAGTGTTCTGCATTAGGAATAGAATAGAAATAGCAAACTCTTCTATATAAAAATACAATTCAAGATGAGAAAGAAATAAACCCTCATAGTATAGCTTTTATATTTTATAATAGGTTTTAGTATATAAGTTGTGACAAATTGTCTAGTGGAATATCCATGATAATTTACAGATCATAAAATGGACCTTGTAAGCTCACAGCTCTAATTTTTTTACCTAGAAAATACAACAATAGAAGACAAATCATATAAGGATATATTTTGAATCATGTCTCCTCATTTGAGGAGGATTTTCGGTCCCAAATAGCTTTTGTTGAAAAAAGTGAGGAAAAAATTCCTCTACATTCTCCTGTATCATGTTGTTTTTTCAATATAACTTGCTAGATGTTGAAAAGATTTTTACTCTGCAAGGAGAAAAGGTCCCTAGTGAACGGGTTATATCATATGTGGGAAGATGACTAACATACATAAAATACTCTTTCCCTATCCTTTAAACCAAATCATTAAAGTTAGAAGTAGATTGACTAAATAGAAAATTCATGGATTTTATTTAGTATGCGCTTTATATATTTTCAAAGGATGGATCACAACAACCATCTAGTACAAACCTAATATGATATCTTTATACAACAAAAAACCAAACCTTCAATCAAAATTCTTTTAGAATTTTAATAATTTAATGCAAATAATCCAAGAAATCATTAACCTTCATAAATATGGACTTTGATTTAACCATAAATTGAATGAAAATATTCACATCTAATTAGGGGAGGGAAAGAAGAGAGATATATTGATTCATTATAATAATCACAACTAAAGCTTGTACCTTGGTTTATGAAGCATCACCTTTTTCACCATAGTTTATAGTCCTTCAATTCTAGAAATGTACTAGATCACTTTTATTATTTGAAAAATACCAATCCTTATGGAGGAAATAGATCTAAAAAATTCTCAAAAATTCGAGGATGGAATATATAACGGGGCTAAGGGGTTCCCAACAAGATGAGAATGTAAGAAAAAATAACTAGAGAGGCACATTAATTATTTACAAACAAGGATTATTCAATACAAAATAAATTATTCATTCTTTTTATGTGTAGGTATTGGTTCTAACTATTACCCAACTCATAGACCTCCTTCTATATGATGGAAAATAAGCTAAGATAGTTTTGGAGCGATACTGAGCTTAAAAAAGGGGTTTGACATCTGTAAAATCCTCTTGCAATGATGCATTTTGTGTTTTTCTTTATATTTTTGGGCCATTTTATATGAGATCAAGTATTTATGGAGGAAAAACAATCGTCAAATGCTAATTTAGACTAGGATATTATTGGTCATGTATGAAATTATTATAGAAATTGATGTGAAAACCTAGAACAACATAATGATGAACTAAGATTGACCTCTCTAACCAAAAGGTGGTTAAATATGAAATGATCAATGCCATTAATGCATGATTTTAGAGGGGTAGTTTATGGTAAAAACGCATCATAATAGCTTTAAGAAATAATTGACACATGAACAAGAGTGAAGTACCATGCAACATAATGGGTATGTGTTATATTCTTTCCACAATTGGGTGCATACATTATTATTTTTTTGAGCATAGTGGGGGCGTAGACGGGGAGTCACATGGGAGGTCATAGCTCATTTACAAAGGCTTTAATGGACTAGTTGAGTGAAAATCATCAATTTTTTTATCAATATGTTTTCATTTCGAGGTTTTTCTTAGGTGGTTCTTCTCGATATTGTTTTCACCTTTTTTGTGATTTCGTGACACATAGTTTTGAGGTATATGGTAATGTAATTATGATTAGGGGAAATGAAATTGTATTCTAATTTAGG
The DNA here is from genome assembly GCA_031772625.1 of Pinus tabuliformis. Taxonomy (NCBI): domain Eukaryota; kingdom Viridiplantae; phylum Streptophyta; class Pinopsida; order Pinales; family Pinaceae; genus Pinus; species Pinus tabuliformis. The sequence goes on along the minus strand of CM062820.1, from coordinate 1,288,410,339 downwards.
GTTAATGAATTTGGTTTAGTATTATATTGCAAAATTGTAAAGACATTTATATTGAAAAATATTTCAATTTTTTTTAGTTTGGATTTCTAGGGTAAAATCTCTATGTTAATTGTGTGTGGGTCTGTCATTTCATTTTTTATTTAAATTATGGATATGTTTGTAGCTAGTAACTCTATGGGTTTAAAAACTAGATTTTTTACCATAGCAATTTGGATTCAAGAGAATGCATTTGTGGCCAAGGGCTTTATCTCAATCCTATGGAAAACCTAGTTACAGTTGGAGATCTGTGTTATTGACTCTTGTGGTGAAAGGAAATGGTGAGGATTTCCAAGATAGAGATCAAGAAATTAAATGGGTAGTGTTTTGAGCTATGGAACTCAAAATAGAAGATATTTTTGTTGAGGAACATTAACGAATCTCTATGGATCTAGGTACCGAACTTATGAGGATGTTGCTAAAAGACCGGACCAAGTTCGATTGGAAGGGAAAGATCACAATATGGTTGTGTCTCTCAAGTTCATTATTACTTAATGTTTTAGGAGAATATACATTGAAGGAATTGTGAAACAAGTTATGATATTTTATAAATTTGTATCGATTGAAAAAATTATTCTTGCAAAGGTTGTATAACTTGAGGGTAAAGGATGGAGATTTGGTGATAGAGCATATGTATTTATTCAATATTGTGGCAAGTCAAATGTTAATTGTTAACATTAATATTTCGAATGAAGATAATATTATTGGTTTGTTGTGTTCTTTATCAAACTCATGGGATATTTTGCTTTATTTCATAGTAGTAATGCAATTACTTCAAGTTTTGATGAAATAGTCTCATCCTAGTTATCAGAGGTGATGAGACAATAAAAAACATGGAAGGTAAAAATTCAAAGGCCTTATTTATATGGGATTCTTCCAAGAGAGAAATAAAAAGGATTCATCAAGTGGGAAATCTAAATCTAGAAGAAGATCTAAATATCTAGGATAATTTTTAAAGGTTTACTAAACATGTGGAAAATAATGGCATTAAAGGTAACATTATAAATCCAAAAGTGTTGGGAAAGGGAAGTTTTGTATGACTCTCTTTCTATAGAGGAAAATACATTCTCAAATGAAGGTGGGGATGTGTACTTAGATTCATCAAGCACACATGTAGATAATGATGTGTGATTGGTTGATTCAGGTGCATCTTTTCATATGAATCCTCATAGGGACTGGTTTTGTGAGCATAATGGATATGATGGTTTTGGTGTTTTCTTAGGAAATGAATCAATAGATAGAACCATAAGATGAGGAAAAGTCAAGTTGAAGCTCATGAATGGAGGGATTAGAATATTCTTTGGTGTACTACACATCCCAAGATTGCCCAAAAGTTTGATTTTTGTAAGCAAAATAAGTGATGCATATGTAAAAAATATATTTGAATAGGAAACCTATAGGATGGTTTGAGGAACAATTGTATTGATGATGGAAGTTCGAATTAGAACTCTTTATAAGCTACTAGAATGCTCTATTAGTGATAGGTGCAACAATTCCATTCTTCTTGAGAGTGGATTTGAAGAGGGAAAAAATCCTAGAGTCTCTTCATGGTTTACTGCACATCCTAAGATTGGCCAAAAGTTTGATTTTTGTAAGAAAAATGAGTGATGCAGATGCGAGAAGTTTAAAGATCTTATGGAAAATCAGTTAGAGAATAAAATTAAGGTGTTGAAAATCAGTTAGATATATTTAAAGAGTTTAAGAATTTGATGGAAAATCAGATAAAAGATAAAATTAAGGTGTTGAGGATAGATAATAGTGGGGAATTTTAAGGGAATAAGTTTGAGAATTTTTTTAAGTATTTGAATATAGCAAAGACAATGACTACACCATGCACTCCTAAAAGATCTAAAAGTTATAATATTTAAAATATGGAAACTAAGAGGATTGTATATTTTCAAATTATTATATTTAAAGAAATCAAAGATATTTTCAAATAAGTAATCCTACATGCTTATAAACAATTAAAATTTCCACATTTTGGCCTTGGACTAGTGGCAATTTGGAGGGGATCACAATTTGGGTTTCCCAAAGTTGGATTTGCATGCTCCAACCTCATGCCTGTGGTTGGTTTACTAGTGTAGGTTTTAAAAAAATGGACTTGCATGCTCCACCTACCACATTTATGTGGTTGCACTCATTTCAGCTACTTGTTTTTCCTCTATGGAAAACATATCAAGAAAATGAGGGGAATGCTTTTGAGTATTCATTCTTGTAAATTCTTTGAAGATCCCAGCGATTCTTTTGAGTATTGGTGGATGACGCTGCTGTAAATTATTTGAAAATACAAGGATTCTTTTGGGTATTCTTATAAACCCTTTTCAGCTCATTGTTTTTTCTTTTTTGAGTATTGGTGGATGACGCTGCTGTAAATTATTTGAAAATACAAGGATTCTTTTGGGTATTCTTATAAACCCTTTTCAGCTCATTGTTTTTTCTTCTTAGAAAACCTAAGAAGAAACTCCAAAAGATGTGGATGGCATTATGCGGACTCTTGATAAATTTGATGGTCTAGTTTACTAATTATAATTAATGAAATGTTCAATCATATTGAGCTAACTCTTTAAACCTCCATAGCTCTCAGCTGCTATTTCAGCTCTGCTCAAAATAATGGAGCAGAGCACAAAATATTAGCCCATAAAGATATATGAGTACATGCTCAGTACGAGATGCTTGTTTGTTACAATGGAGAATGATACAAACAGCCAGCGATGACTAGAGAAGCGAAGGCTGGTTAATGGCAAGCAGAAAGGCTACTAATTTTGGGAAGCACAAGAAACCCGAGAAAACAAACTGGGTGATGCATCAATATCATTTGGGCTCACAGCAAGAAGAGAAGGAAGGGGAACTTGAGGTATCCAAGATCTTCTATCCAAGCAACTCCAATTTTTAACCCAACTAGATATGTTAGCAACTTAGCATTAACGCAGCACAAAAGAACCCAAATTAAAAGGCAACTCTAATGCTGCCAACGTCAATCATAACATTATTAATCTGGTCAAATATTCTCTAAAGAATTTTAAGAAAAAGTCAATCTATGAAAGGTGCTGTATTCTAAACGTTATATGGTTTTAATATTTTTTTAAATATATTTTCATAATTTTAAATTGATTTATTTAAAAATATATTTTAAATAATAATAAATTATATATTAAATTTAAATTAAAAAAATTAATCTAGACGTCAAGCAAATGATATTTAATTAGTTTATCATTCCGGAGATTTAATAAGAAATATTTTTATTTTAATATGAATTGATACGTAACATGAGGATATATGTATTATTGGTTAACATTTTAATAATATGTTTTAAATAATAATAAATTATATATTAAATTTAAATTAAAAAATTAATCTAGACGTGAAGCAAATGATATTTAATTAGTTTATCATTCCAAAGATTTAATAAGAAATATTTTTATTTTAATATGAATTGATACTTAACATGAGGATATGAGGATATATGTATTGTTGGTTAACATTTTAATATTATGTATTATTTTTATGTTATCAAAATGGAGGAAAATAGGATTTACAAATTATCAATTGGCTTAGTATGAAAGTTTTTTTTTACAATTGAAAATGTTATATTATTAATATGATATTAGTAGTTTTATGGCTTGATCTATAAGGATTTCAACATTTAATCTCATGTTTGATATCATATTTTTTTTGGTCAAGTTGTTTGAGTTCTCCAGATATTACATGAGGTTTGACATGTGTCTTGAGAAACCATATCCTAAGGTTACTTAAGCCATCAAAATCACTCGAGGATCGCACCAGGCTAAGCCACACCATCCTTTAACATGGCTAGATTTTTACCCACAAAGTTTCAAATAGGTGGCTAAGCCACACCACCCTTTAACATGGCTAGATTTTTTCCCACAAAGTTTCAAATAGGTGACATTCACATCAATGCAAAGTCACAGTGTACCCCATCTCTCATATCATACTTGATAACACAAAGATAAAATTAATTTTTTTAATTGTTTTAATTGAACATGTATATAATTTTTAATTTTTAATATTTTTTAGGCATTTCGTGTTGCCCAAAAATAATAAAAAGGTTCATAACTAAAGCTATAAGGTAGGATGACCCTAAATAGAAATGGCATAGGTGTACTATGATCACCATCTAAACAAAAATCAAACCAACTAAAAATGATACATAAAATGAACATATTGAAGGCCAAAAAAAGAAATAATAGTAACATGTCCTCTAAAGAATAGGAGGATATTAATCATTACATGTCTATGAAGAGACATATACATCCTAGAATTGTCTCTCCCTTCTATGGAGCAATTCTCCCTCATCAAAATCCTATGGAATTAATATGTTTACACCAATGAGCAATGCATCATTGAATAGAATATCAACATTAAAGTTTAGTTCATGAAAAATGTTCTAAAACGTGACAATCTAAAATTCTAATAAAATTGTCTTCCATTGTTATTTTATATGAAATAAGCCTCAATTAAACACCTCATGATCAATAATGATCCATTTAATTGTTAGCTTACAAAAGTAGGTCAATAACACATTTTAAAAAGAGACTTGAATTCAACCTCATTATTAATACCATGGCTTAAATTTGCTTTCCTTGAGATTTATTGAAAATAGAAGGGATGCCAAAAAAAAAACCCAACTCTCCCTTCAAAAAGGCCCTATACATCACTTCAAAAAGGCCCTATACATCACTTTATTCAAAGAGCTCCTGGACTTATATTAAGATATAAGTGCTAGAACATTGTGAACTTTGACTGTAATCTCTCTAGAGAGCATCTTCAAAACGACTAACATTTTGTAGGTGCTAAATTACGTAAATAATTAGACTAAGTAAGACACAATGTTTTTAGTGATTCTTTAATGAAATAAATTTAAAAACAATTAATAAAGAAATTCCCATCCATAAATATGGATACTCCTCTTCAACTTGTATTTCAATCTCAAACCAAACTTATCTCATAAATGAATATTCAAAAAAAAAACATTTAATTCACTATTCTTCAAACCAAACTTATCTCATAAATGAATATTAAAAAAAAACCATTTAATTCACTATTCTTCTGGCATAAGTCACCAAGTCGATCAATTTCAATTTATTTATTCCTAAATCATATTTCATACATTGAAACTCATTGTTTCATACTTAACTCAAAAAACATATTCTTTAATTTAATAATTCCTTAATTTTCAAAAGACTTTTGCCTTAAAATTAACTTCTTAATTTTCCTCAACTTTTTCAACCACTCTAAAGTGACCTGTTATTTGGAATCAAAGTATACATAAACAAGTAACCCAACCTGACTGTATACTCAACCCAAGTAAATTAAACAACCAAGCAAGGTAATTCTCATGATGTTCAGATAAGTGTATATGTGTCTTGACCGTTTCAGCAGTAAATAATTGGCCGTACTGATGCTAGTCTGCATCCAAATCGATCAATTGTGAATTGCTCACTTAACCGATATTTCTAATATTTATAGTTGCAAAATAAAAAAAAAAGAATTATCAAAAGGATTATTAAGAGTTTTGATTTCGAATATAAATGTGTTGCAAAATAAATAGAAGGGATTGTTAAAGAGTCTGGATCTCTCACTGAAACCTGAAGCAGACAGCTCATTTTGAAAACATGAAGTGCAATTTACGGATAAACGGCCGTTGAAGAAGGTTTTATTTATAAAAAAAATCCCAACATAGCCTTTCCTATTTCTTTACGGACAAACTGCCATTGAAGAAGGTTTCATTTAAAAAAAATAAAATAAAATCCCAACGTAGCCTTTCCTATTTCTTGTAACATAGAACAACGCTTCAGTTGAAAGATGAGGCTTTTCAATTCATCTCATTTACGTAACAGTCGTGCTCGGCAGGGAATCGATAGTCAGAGCGTCCCCGAAAGCACTCGTTAGGATGGAATAGTTGACTTGCATTGCAATAAAAGTATTCAAGTTGGTTAGATTTTATAATTACAGCATAATATTAAATGGTTGGTGAATGGAGATAGGTATTAATTGATAATAGATATTGACTATGAGAAAAAAAAGCATAATGTAAATAGGTATTTCAGGATAGACATTCACTAAGACATTACCGAAATTAGAAAAAAATCGTAAAAATTAATCGATTTGAAAAAAATAGTAAAAATTAATCGATTTTAATTAATTTTGTTTTATTAATAGTTTTTGTTTGTTAACAATTTATTTTTTTTAAATTTAATTTAAGGAAATATGTTATTGGTTAAAGACTATTTAGAAGAGTAAAAGTTTGCTTCTTTAAGGACCACTAACAAGTGATTCTAGATGGCCTGGTTTTCCTTGAATAATCACAATGAATTAGTCTGCATTCACTGATAGCAACAAAAAATAGTTATCCTCACCATTGGTTTGATAACTCAATTCTGATTAATTTCTCATTACATGAAAAAATCATACAAATTTATTTCACTTTATTATGACAAATAATCTTTATTATTATAAAATAAAATAATACTTATTTAAATAAATATATCTAAATTAAATTTATTTAAAAAATAAATATATTATTATTTCAACCTTCTGCTCTTAATTCCAATGCAAAATTTCAAAGTTCTGGGAGCTTCGACTTGAACGACCAAGCGGTAGAGTTGGGCTTACCCTTTGCAGGAAAAAATAATCCAGATATCTTCTTGAGTACGGCTTCCGTGACAAAAGAGGTATTCTAGTTGAACAGGATTAGTATTATTAGTTTGATTTAGAAAGTTTATAAATTAGTTTGGAAAATAAATGAATTATTTTTTTAAGATTATGATAAAATTTAGTAAATGTTTTTAAAAATTTAAATTATAAGAAGAGATTTTAAGGTTTTGAATGTTTAGGAATCTTTGATATTATTGAATTTATTTTTATCACAATTTGAACACTTCAATATTTTATTTTTTTAATTTTATTTTATCAAATTTAACCAAAAATATACCATCAAAAAAATTTATAGCATCACTAGACAAGGCCTTATAAATTATATGTTTGGCCGAGGAAAATTATTTCTGGTGAGACATGTTCAAGATTATTATTATAAATTATAAATATGGTTCATATAAATCCCATCAATTACATCATATTTACATATAGTTATATCATCTGACCATAATATATCATGTTGCAGCAGCCATTAGAACCTGGGGGGAGAGATTATTATTAAACCCTTCTAACCACTCGAAATAACTTGCATTGACTATTATTATTATAAATTATACATTCGTCGGAGGGCAATTATTCCTCGTGGGACGTGATCAATAATTAAATATATTGTCATTGGCGTACAGGTGCAGGAAACTTTATAGCACACTCAGTGGTTCCTTCTGACTGTTATCGTTTTATTCGCAGATTGCTGATAATATTAAATTAATTTGTAATCTTCTGATGGGAGTGACTGTATTAAATCAGAGTTTCTGACATTATTGGTGAATTTTGACTTAGAAAGAAAAAAGAGCGACTTATTCGGTTCTCTTATTTTTCTGCTTTATTTTTCTATAAAGAAAGAAAGAAAAGAGTTTCTGACATTATTGGTGAATTTTGACTTAGAAAGAAAAAAGAGCGACTTATTCGGTTCTCTTATTTTTCTGCTTTATTTTTCTATAAAGAAAGAAAGAAAAGGATAACTTGCATGCTAGGAATTCTTATCTTTTCCAAATTCTTAATTCGGACAGCAGTGCGCCAATCATAGAAAAACCCACCACTTTAGCATTCTTAGTTAACACTGCACTGAAACCATGACAATTTGACCTCTTTTGTTGCTTTCGATATTAAACTTTTCTACCTTTTGGACCTGAAGAATCAAGATGCGAGTTTGGTATTTTCAGAAATTTTCCCATTCAAAATGTGATCGAGCTACTATTTTCTATTCTGGTTGAAGTATGTTTGAAATGTTATTTATTTTTGTAGTGGATTATATATTCAAATTCCTAAGGGTAAGGAATGTTTATTATTATAATTTTTTAAATTAAATTTAGAAGGCATAGAGTATGTTTATTATTATAAATTTTAAGAGCTTAATAGTTGTGTTTCACAAGTAAATACATTTTATATATCAATTTAATATTTATTTTGGTATGATTTTAGAATTATATTATTATTATTATTATATTTTGGTTTTCAGATACTATTTATCCGTGAGTTGACATAACACACCAACATAACTTTAGTGTATCTTAAATAAAATTTTCAATTTTGTTCTCACTTTCCAAAATTTAAATGTTAATATACTTTTTAATACAAATTTATAAATAAAATTTAAATAATAGTGTTTATTAAATATTATAATACCATTCAAAAAAATAATATTATTTATTCTTTCTATGGTTAGGACGTTACTTCTAATATTTTCCACGTATATTTAATTTACATTTTGTTGTTTATCATATTAATATTAATGTGTCAAGCGTTATGGATATTTTCATGGATACTAATAAGACTCAAGATAGGAAAAACCATCTACAAGGTGAAGCCTCTTTTCTTCTTAGTTATGAAATAAAAAGAAATAACACTCACTCACTGTGGAATTGCCATGGACATTGTGGCCTATATGAATGCTAGAATGCCTTCTAATTCCTATGTTTTTCTTGAATATGCCACTTTTTGGAATAATATTTAATACAATAAGAATGAAACCCCTTCCCATTCTAATGACCAAATATTTAATATGGCTTGCTAGATGATAGATGTCTAGGGTTAGGGTTAGGGTTTTTTTGGTCTCAACTCTTGATTAGGGTAATGGTTTTAGATGCTTGAGAATCTTCTTCAAAATCAACATGGAATCCACTTGTTATCAAAGTGGTTAACATGATAGGTCAACTTGTAGGAGAAAAAATGACCATTTAAAGGCTGAGTTAGGATTTGAGTTTTTTTCAAATCCAAACCACCAAAGTGGGATCTACCCATAAAATGGGCTCTATAAGCTCATAATTCTAATTCTTCCACCTAGAAAAAACCATGGTAGAAGAAAAACAGTTTAAGGATCTATCTTAAATCATATCTCCCCACTTGGAAAGGATTTTTGGTCCTTAATAGATTTTATTGAAGGAGATGAGGAAACAATTCCTCTACATTCTCCCTGGAGTGCCATTTGGCCTTGCTTAGAAGTTTTCCTTTGAATATAAGTTTCTAGAATGTTGAGAAGATTTTTACTATACAAGGACCAAAGTTCCCTAGTGAAGGGGTTGTATCTTCATAGAAAGGTAATTGACTAACATGAATAAAATACTCTTTCCTTACCTTTTAAATCAAATAACTAAATTTAGAAGTAGATTAACAAGGGAGAAAATTCATCAATTCTATTTAGTATGTTCTTTCTTCTTTTGCATGGGTTATATCACAACAATCTTCCAGTACCAATCTAATGTGATGTCTTTATAAAATAAGACATCAAACCTTCATTCAAAATAATTTTAGCATTTTAATAATTCAATGCAAAGAATTGAACAAATCATTAATTTGCATAATTATGAACTTTGATTCAACCATAAATTTTGTAATAGCCTTTTTGCTACACCCCATGTATGTAAATGTCACTATGTAAACTTACGCGAAATTTTGTAAAAAATTATTTGATTGGATGAATTAAGGAGGGGACATGGATTCAGAGTTTTGAAGGGGGTAGGGCCTATGAAGGCCCATGACATAACTACACACAACACATTAAACCAACAACAATCACCCTGACTCGAGATTTTTGTTTTTTTGTTTTTTCCATATAAAACACATGAAATATTATTCATCATGACTGAAGGAACAAAGTTACATTTTTCATATGCTAAAAACATTCCATAAATACATCTATCAACAATGATCTAATAAAAAAAAACTATTAAAAAAACTTACATCAGGAAAAAATCATAATTAAATGTAAAAGAAATCACTTAATTTCTCTTTTTTGCCTTTCTTTTTTCGCACTTTCTACCATCCCTCAGTGTTTGGTTCAACAAGAACGATTTCCAACTCACTTCTTGATGCCTTTGTTGAGGTTTCTTTATCTGAATCTAAACACTCAAATAGATGTTCTATTTTGGTGACCCACAACCCATAAGATGCATGGATCTCAACTAAATCAGTATCCTTTTGAATAAGAGTTTTAATTTCGATATAGTCGCAACTTCCCCTTCTGCTTGGTTTCCATGTTGAGTATGAGCATCCACTTCTACTTGGACTAGTTGACTCTCCACAATTTCTTCTTCTTATTCTTCTTCTGAGAGGTGTGGATTTGGAAATTGTCATCCTTTTGGATTTTTGGCTTTCGTCTTTCATTTTTTGGATTCTTTTTCTCCTGTGGGCATGTGGTATGCAAGTGTCCTATTTGGAAGCATGTTCCACATCTGAATTTCGTATTCTTGTAATCTAAAACTTGGCTCCACTAGAAGTTTTTTAGTTTCATATGAATGTTGTCAGGTAGATCATTCCTAAGGTCTATCTCTACACAAATTTTAGCAAAAGTAAATAGAACTTTCTATATTCTTTCTAGATCCATTTTATCGAATTTTCCAAGAATGTTTCTAATACGCTCTAGGGCCTTATGGTGCCAAAAAGGAAGAGGGAGATTTGAAGGTCTCACCCATATTAGAATTGTGGGGAACAATTACAGGGGCTTCACTGGGGGAGTAATACCATACCATATGGATTCATATTGGGTGATATATATTGAGTAAAAAATGACATAATATATTGAGCATATAATAGGGGGTAAAGGATTTTTATATTGGCAGGTATAAAAAATGGAGCTAAAAGTTAATCAAAAATATAAAGAGGAATAGAAAATGTTAATGAAAAAATGGATACCAACAATATCTAATGAAAGTAGGGGCTTTTTAAATTGGGAAAGAGTATTGAGTTTGTATTGGTAGGGGGTTTAAAAATGTGATTTTTGAAGTTATTTTCCAATATGTAGTCAAATTAAGGGTATTCTTTAGTATACCATGAACGCGCGTGCTATGTCAGAGGTTCAATGAGTGAAACCCCCATGGGAGCAACATAGTTGTAGTATCAAATGTTGGGAACCATGGCATAATGAAGAGCCTAGAACTACCCCAAAACCATGGCCCTTCATTCAAAAATAACTCTAGGTCTTTTTCTGTATCAAATTGAACAATGAAGAAGCCTTTGGAACATGAATAGATATCAAAGTTTGGAATCCAAGAAGAAGAAAACCACTGGAATAATGCTTTAGTCTTGGGCCAAAAAACATTAAACATACAAATAATATCCTTAGATTGGAGGGAAAACAAGAGAGAGTTTACCTATGAAATATTTACCTGTAAGGCTGGTACATGTTCCATTTGCTCTACAATGTAGGGTACTAGGATGTTTTGAAACTGAGTTCCTGGAAATTTTGGGGGTTATTTAGAAGGGAGGGAAGCCTTTCCTTTTAATGCATCCTTGTAGGAAACTGGTCCATTTTGTATCTTGGATCCTGGAGCTCCTCCACACAACCTCAAGTTCAAAACTATGGTTGAGTTCCATGTGATGCAATAATCTTTAACATATGAAGAGTGATGGAGCAAATTTCCTTCATATATAATATTTTGAAGGGTTATAGGGATTCCCCATTAATTCTCTATAATCCATTTTATATTATTGATAGAGTTTGAGTTTCTTATTGAGAAAAAGGGAGGATGTCCCACTGAAACTCTTTATGAAAATCTAGAAAAAAACTGGTTCCCACTCTGCCCACGATTCATTTTGCTAATAAAAGATGGATCATTTGACAACTATTGGTGGGAATAACTCTCTTTGATGTACATATATCCGAGCCACCACTAGCCTCGACACCCCCAATGCTAAGCATGAAGGGGACTATGGAACATAGGAGAAGGGAAAAACAAATTGAAACCCTATTAGGCTCACTCTCCACATCAACGTCAAGGAAAAAAGTAAGAAAACTTTGAATAAATTTTTTATCCCATAATATATCTTTGCAACATGTTATTTCCTACCAAACAAAACCATTCTTTATAAGAGGAATCACTACAAATCCATTCCCTATCTGTTGAGATTAGTAATTAGTATTTCGAGAGAGACAACATATCCACCATGTTAAAAAACTTGAAATTCCCCTTGCCTATGCCCAAGAAAATAATGGGGACCACAACACCCAACCATGGTGCCTCCACACATAGTAAACCATGCTTCTCACCCATGAAAATGGATGAGAAAGAACAAAGTAGGATACCCTAAGTATCAACACAAACTCCATTTTCCTTCCTAGATGCCAATTCAACATATCAATCAATGAACCTGACTCGAGTTACGTATGTTGATAGCTAATAAAGATCTAGAGCGGGAACAGAGAAAAAGAGGACAACACCCATCATCCACGAGGGTCAATGGAGGATACCTTAATATGAGGAGAAGAAGGTCAACATGATTTTCATTCCAGTTGTTAATCATTTCAATTCATTCAGATACGTATACAAATTGTGTGTATTGGCCTTTAGGCTATGATGGTCTTGTTTTGATGATGAACGTTGTTATGGTCATGTCTATTGATATGTGGGTGGGGAATATTGTTATTACATCTACTATTGGCTATCTTGAATGTTAAATTCCACTTGCTTGTACCACCATGGAGCTACTACTTTGTCTATGAATTATTAGTTAAGTGTGTGTTAGTAGCTGAGTGTTTGTATGGTTGTAATGTAGGCCTATAAACCGTGAAATTAGATGGAGGCTATAACGTTTCGAAAAATTACTTAGTTGTTGATTTCTTGAAGGAAAAATCGAAATGATTCTCTCATGAACCACCATAGTGAGATAGTGCATATTAAACCCCTGAGAATGGACCATTAGGCTCGCTTCATTGATAGAGGCCAAGGTTTATGCCTCGATCATCTCATGTATAAAGTTGGGTGTTTGGGCCAATATCTCATGTCTTAAGGTACTTACCAAATTGTAACTATGTTCGGATGTGCACTGAACATGCACTAGATGTGTGCCCCATATGCATGCTGCATATGCACTAAATGTGTGCTCGATGTGCACTAGATGTGCAACAAGTGTACATGCCAATGGAGGCTGGATGAGTAATGGAACATATGGTTTTCACCACACATCACTCATCACCCTATGCCCTTATTAGTTTATAGTGGTAAATAACTAGGTAGTAGGACATGGACTTGACCTAGTGGGCCCTTTTTGTGAACCTATCTAGGAGCGTTGGGACCACATGTGAATGTCTATCACTTACCACTTACAACTTCATTGTTAGGCACATACAAAATATCATCGGTAGCATGGTGAGAGGTGAGATTGACCCAAAATGATCATATTGAGGAATGCCTACAAAGCACAAGGAGAAGGCCCTGTGGGTCCTACTTTTGAGACAATGTGGTATTGATTACGATGAGGAGTTGCATGGTAATAGACCACAGTGCCATGGAGTTTCACTAGGATGTTCTGGTAGTACCATTTGGACCACATAAGCTTACAAATGGGTGCAATGTGGTAGCACAATGCTGAGGTGGCATATTCTAATTGGTCAAACTTATGAAGGGCATAAATTTAAATCAAGGAATTGGATTGAGATAGATTTATATCACCAGAAAGCTCTTGATGAAATAAATGCAATGGTGGCATTAATTTCTAGTTTTAACAACATTGGAAGATGGTGATTTTTGTGACCCCACATTCATAATAGACTATGGAGGTTGGTTGAAATAATAAGTAACACCTATTACAACTCAACACTGAAGAAAAGGGTAGGGGGGCATGTTAGAGAGTGGTATCAGAGCAAAGATTTAGAAATTAGAGTAAATGGGCCTTAAAAGAAAAGTTGTTCCAATCTTTTATACAGAGTGGTACTCGAGTGTTGGTTCAAATGTTGGGCCTAGAGGGCCATAAATACACCATATGAGTGACGTAAGAAGCTCTATTAAAGAGTCATATAGTGAACCATATTAGCTCCTAGGTTCAACACTAGACTTGAAGAGGCCCATGTGAAAATTTAGTATAACAATTTTATTAGTGTATGTGGTAAATTTTTCTTGGATTGATAACTGATGTAATTACTAACATTGATAAAAAGCATATTTCAAACTTTCTATGGATGTGGTCTCTAACATGCTAATTTAGATTCTCTATTGATATGGTTCATAATATGTTGATATGCCCTTTCTTTTCTTGTGATATGTGACTAACGTGGATTTTGAATGACATCAATGTACTTCAAAACAACATGTTTAGCCTGGACATGGAAAGGAAACAAGTTAATATGTTTTATGTTTAATGTAACTAACAACTATGTATATGTGACAACACATAAGAACATACAAAATCACAACAAGGGAATAATGGAATCACCAAAAGAATGATACAATATAACACATATGTGTCTCAACATAATTAGGAAGATGACCCTATCGGGATGAGGATGGAGGAAAATTCCCTTGATTTGATTTACATCCTTAGGAGTTTAATGGCTAAGTTGAATATTTGTAGGGCAGACAATGAAAGAATTGTTAGAACTCAAGAAATGAAAGTAGAAGTGAATGTAGTGCTTTTGCAAAGCTTATCAGATATGTAAAGGAAAAAGAAACACGAGCTTGGTTCCATGATCCATATATTGAGGGGAGGCCCCCAAGATCTGAAAAATTGAAATTCCATAAACGTATGAGAATGCACAGCAAAAAATACCACCAAAGATTTTTTTATTAAAATAGAGAATAATTCTAAAAGCTACATTGTGGTGGACAATCTATCCTTTTACCAAATAATACTTGTTACTTATAGCCTTTCTTTTGTTACAATACCACAAGTAAATTCCATGGGTGGGTAAATACCATGGGTTAATGAATACCATGGGTGGATGCCACTTACAATACCATGGGTGGATGAATACCATGGGTGGATGACACTTTCCATTTGGATCATTCCTCCCTCCCTAAGAAGCAATAGTACCCATTGGATGAAGTTTCATCCCGAGAAGCCTTTGTTGAATATGAAGAGCCACTGTAGAGAAAGGTTTTGCGTGGTAAACCTATAACCATGATGAATGAAGACCCAATGATACAGATACCGTATAATGCTTGTGACCAACTACGATACTAACAGTGTGCAACCTATAAAATGGACTTCGATGAAGCGTGGGTTTGTGTATGACCCATAACCATGGAAAATGAAGATCCAAGGATAGGGATACCCTATACTGCTTTTGACCAACTATGATACTAACAATGTGCGATCTAGAAAATGGACTTCAATGACAAGGGTTTTGTATGGTTGACCCATAACCTTGGGTTTGTGGGTGACCCATAACCATGATGCTTGTCAATATGTGTGGTAAAAGTATGGTGGATTTTCTAGTAGATTCTCCTATCCAATGAGATGTTGCAAAAGATTCTTTCACGTTATTTGTGTTCTAGAAATAGACCTCTTGCTGCAACTTTACTAATAAACTTTTCTACACATCATGAAATAAAATCTCATCAAAGACCCATTTGAGGTATCGAAGAGATATTTCCATTTATACAAGAAACTTGAAATTTGATGACCTATGGAGTGAGAAAATGATCTTGAAACTCATGGTACTTGTGGTCGCATAACGATCTAGACATTTGTAGCTCCAATTGATCATATCTCTCAAACCAGGAAACAAAATCAAATTCCATAAAAACAAATTTGAGAAAACAAAAAATATTGTTTTAAAGTTAACTATTTTTCATGTTCTAAAATTATTTGTGGAGGTCATGTCACTTGCATGAATTTTTCTTCTTTGAATTTCATCCATCATTGTGCGTCAAACACTCATTCCCATGGACACATAACCTACTCTGAAACCATTGATCTATATGTTGAGGGGAGGACCCCAAGATCTAAAAAAAATAAATGCCAAAAAAAATGAGAACACATAGTAAAAAAAACCACCAAGAAACATTTTATTAAAATAGAGAATAATTGTAAAAGATACATTGTGGTGGACAATATGTCCTTTTACCAAATGTGACTTGTTAATTATAGCCTTTTTTTTGTTACAATACCACAGGTAAATTCCATGGGTGGGTAAGTACCATGGGTTAATGAATACCATGGGTGGATGCCACTTACAATACCATAGGTAAATTCCATAGGTGGATAAACACAATGTGTGGATGAATACCATGGGTGGATGCCACTTATAATACCATGGGTGAATGAATACCATGGGTGGATGAATACCATCGATAAATTTCATTTGACGATAAATACCATGGGTGGATGCCATTTATTATTCAAATCATTCCATCTGTCTAGGTAGGCACAAATCCAAGTAAATCCCATTTGAATTGGGTAATCATAGATTTGAGGCTAATAGGGCTAAAAGAAACAAGTCAAGAAAGAGGCATAGATAGGAAAGTGAAAAAATAGTGAGAGGATGAACCCCACTCAACACACTAGAAAGAGGAGTGGGAAGCTGTGAGAAATTGTCTATTACTACAAATAGGAGCCATAAATGATAAAGGAAAAGTAAGTATAACTTAATACTAGAAGAGCTCAAGAAAGAAAAACCCCTACCTTTGATGGAGAGATCAAGAAGGCCAAAGAGGAAAAAGCCTAGTTCTTGGGAATGAAATACGTTAGAGTGCAGAACTACTTTGAAAACATGAAGGCCATAATATCCATTTATAGCTTCAAAGGGAAGGTTTATATATGATGGAAAGATTTAAAAAATGTTGAAGGATTTAGAGAGAAAAATGTATAATGGGGAGGGTTTGACAGATATTTAAGGGAGAAGTATCTATCTGAGAGATAATATGATAGCAAGGTAAAATAATTTCATGAGAACAATCTAGGATAGGTTACTATTGATGAGCACACTGTTATATTTTTGGAGTTGTTGAGGTATGTGTCGTATATCAAAGATGAGAAGATGACGATTCAAAGGTACCTCACTGGGATACCATAAACCTACAAGGATAAAATTCAATTTGATAAACCAATGACCTTGGAGGACACTGTCCAGAAGGCCAAATATCAATATAAGTAGTCCTAACATAAATTTGAGCTTTGGATAGAATGTAAAAAGATTGATAAAATCATTTTCAAGGGAAAAGGGAAGAAGTCCTCAACATAAAAGCTAGGAGGGCGGGATGTGAAGTTCAACACTCTTTCCAAGGGTGAATTTCAATAGAAAATTTCTAATTCCAGCAAGGACCGACCTACTAAAACACTAAGAGAAGAGGGTTAGGGGTTCATGAAGGGGCACTTGTAGTGCTAGACATGTCGAGAGACTATCTACAATAATAGAAACTTGCACCAAGTTATAGAACATGCAAGAGGTAGTAACAATGAATGATGTGGATTAGAATTTGCTATGAATCTATGTTGTTTTGGACAATAGGTAGGAATACCACCAAGACTTAGTAATTTAAATGGAAGGTATGGTTATTATCCATCCTATTTCAATTTTAATTGACCTAGGTTATAATTTAAGTTATATCAGCTTGAAGGTCACATAGTGTGTTTTGCAGAAGATAACCCATGAGAAATTATGGTTAGTCCAACTGACCACATGAACCAAAATATGTGTGACAGACTTTGTGGGATCATGGTCCATGATAATAGGCAACATGATCACTTCATTCAAACTTAATTTTTTTCCATTTGGCTTGTATGCCATCATAATCAGCATGGTCTAACTAGTAATTCGTAAAACCCAAATTGAATAATGTGGTAACTCATTGGAATGCCTTAAAAACGTGGGTGAGGAAGTGACATTGCAATGGATAAGGAATCCTACAAACATTAGGAAAATATTGGTGTTATAAGTGAAAAGATGTTATGAAACCAACTCACAAAAGATAGAAAAGATATATCAACGCCTTAGAAATCAGCCTTTTTGAGGGGGAAACCTCCTTTACGTTACACAAATGAACAATTATTCGATGATACAAATGAAAAAACCTCTTTTCTATATATAGGAGTCTAAGGGGTCACAATATGATAAAATCCGACATAAAAATAATAATATAAGGGAACAACAATAACAATAGTGGGCTTCTATGGGGCACAATGGGGACAATAGAGGCACAACAATAACAATAAGGGCTACAATGACAATAGTAGTGGTGGAATCACTAGTATTATAGGGACCTAACATGCCCCTCCCCTTCAAAAAAGTGTTGTCCTCAATGCTTGAGTCATTCTAGATGCTTGTGTATAAAATTCTCATCCTCCCATGTGGAATCGTCAGCGGGTAAGTTCTTCCACTTGACGAGATACTCCGAAATTGGTCAATTTCGTAGTTGTCGAGTTCTTGTTTCTGTGACTGCTTCAGGTTCCAATATGATTTTTCCTTCCTCATAAATTTTTGACAATATTGTTTGTTTGAACTGGGAGCTTGTCACCAATGACCTTCTTTAACCATGAAACATGGAAAATTGGGTGCACTCGGGAAGCTCCAGGAAGCTCCAATTTGTATGCCATAGTACCGATCTTTTGCTACACCTTGTACGGATCATAATGCTTTGGTGATAATTTATTATCCTTCTTAGCTTGCTTGAGGGACATTTTTTTAGATGTTTGTAGCTGTAGAAATACCCAGTCACCTACATCAATACTTCTTTCGTTGCGATGTTGATATGCTTGTTGTTTCATTCTATTATCTGCCAAAGTTAGGTTGTCCTTTAAGGGTTGGAGAACTTTTTGTTGATGCTTGATGTGATCTTCCACTACCTAAACCTTAGAATTCTCTCTTAAATATGATGTGAGGGATGGTGGGTGATATCCATAAATTGCCATAAATGGGGTCATTTTTGCTGCAGTATGGAAGGAATTGTTATACCACCATTCAGCCAGAGGAAACCATTTGACCCATTGTGTCTATTTATTAGATACAAGTCAATGAAGATATCCTTCCAAACATTTGTTTACCATGTCAGTTTGTCCATCAGAATGAGGATGATAAGATGAGCTGTGAGCTAACTGAGTAACAAGACAAGAAAATAATTATGTCCAAAAATTTCCAGTGAAAATGGGATCTGTGTTGCTTATAATAATATTTGGGTTTCCATGGAGCTTTTGAATTGTTTCCATAAATGCAGTAGAAACTGTACTAGCTTTAAATGGATGAGATAATGCACAAAAGTTTGCATACTTGGTAAGTCTATCAATTACTACCATGTTGACATTCTTTCCTTCAGACATGGGTAGACTTGTGATAAAATCCATTGAAACCTCCTCCCAATGTTTACTTGGAATCGATAAAGGTTGTAATAGACCCGGGGTCTTAATTGTTTCAACTTTATTTTGTTGGCAAACCAAACATTCCACCAGAAACTTTTGAATATTAGACTTAAGGCCATCCCAAAAAATTCCTTCTTAACCTTGTGGTAAGTCTTTAAAAATCCCGAGTGCCCTCCTAAGGGAGAGGCGTGCAATTCCATAAGAATATTTTGTTTGAGTTAGGAATTATGACATAGTTATAAGTGATCTTTGTACCATAATGAATCATTTTTCTAACTAAATGTATTAGATGTATTGGGATCTTGTTGTAACTTTTGAATGAGTGCCCACACTTCTTCATCATTCTTCCATTCATCCCTTGCTTTATTTATCCAATTTGGTTGGATAATAGAAATGGCACAAAGAAATGCTTCCACATCCTCATCCTTTCTTGAGAGTGCATCTGCCACAACATTTTTCTTCCCTTTTTTGTAGATGATTTCAAAGTCATAACCCAACAATTTTGTGACCCATTTTTTCTTCTCTTCTAAAGATAATCTTTATTCTAAAAAGTATTTAAACCTATCATGATCTGTTTTTACCTTGAAGAGTCTTCCCATTAGGTAGGGTCACAATTTCTTAAGTGCATGTAGTATTGCCAACATTTCATTCTCATAAATATCTTTGTGTAAATACTTTCCTTTGATTGGACGAATTTCGAAAGTAGTGGGTATTTATTATTGCATTAAAACAACAACAATTCCATTTCCTGAGGCATCACATTCGAAAATAAAGGTTTTTGTGAAGTCCAATGTGGCTAAGCATCACATTCCAAAATACAGGTTTTTGTGAAGTCCAACGTGGCTAAGACCAATGCTTCACACATTTCCTCTTTAAGATGGGTCTTCGTTGCTTCTGTAGTCCATAAAAATGCATCTTTCTTCAATAATGTTGTTAGAGGTGCTGCTATTCTCCCATAATTATTAGCAAACTTGCGATAATACCCTATCAACCCGAGAAATCCTCACAGATGCTTTATGGATGTGGGTATTTTCCATTCCTTAATGGATTTAATTTTTCTAGGGTCTACCTTAACACCTTCATTAGATACAATATGACCAAGACATTCCACCTCTTGTACTCCAAAGAAACATTTGGATATTTTTGCATATAATTGTTTCTCCTCCAATAGTTTGAGCACCATGTCAACGTGTTGAACATGATCCTTCCAAGACTTGCTATAGATTGGTATACCATCAAAAAATACTAACAGAAATTTTCTAAGGAAGGGTTTGAAAATGGAATTCATTAAACCTTGAAATGTAGAAGGTGCATTGGTAAGACCAAAAGGCTCGACCAAAAATTCATAATGACCCTCATGAGTTCTAAATGTTTTTTTCAAAGTGTATTCAGTCTTCATTTTGATTTGATGATATCCTAAATGGAGATCCAACTTGGTGAAGTAAATTGATCCATGCAATTCATCCAATAGTTCATCAATGATAGGAATGGGAAAGTTATCTTTAATAGTGAGCTTGTTGAACTCCCTACAGTCCAGACACATGCACCATGATCCATCCTTCTTGTGCACCAATACTATTGTAGCAGAGAAAGAACTTTGACTAGGTTGAATTATACCAGCCTCTAGCATTTCTGCAACCATACGTTCAATTTCACTCTTTTGGGCATAGGGATATCTGTAAGGCCTGATGTTTGGAGTAACACTTTCTGGAATAAAATGAATAGCATGATCATGATCACGAATAGGTGGGATACCTTTGGGAATCTCAAATACCTTGGAATGATTGGCCAAGACTTTTTGGAGATTTGGAGAAGTAGATGGTTTCGATGTAGGAACATCTAACGAACATAATTATCTAATTATGCCTCATTGTTCTTTATTTATAAGTTTTTTCATTCCATTAGAGTTGATTATCTTTCCTCATTTCACTGCGATACCTCTTAATTCAACTTCCTTTCCTTCCAAAGAAATTATCATGACAAGTTCTTGAATATTAAAAGCTATTGTACCCAAGGATTGTAGCCATTGGACTCCTATTACAACATCAACACAACCCATTGGAATGGAAAGCATTGAGACATTCAATACATATTCTCCAATAGATAGCTCGATATCATGGCACTTTCCAGATCAATTTATGGTTCCTCCACTTGCAACCATCACTTGACACTCTGGTGCTAGATATAGGAAGCAATTCAATTCCTTGGCTATCTTACAATGAATAAAATTTTGGGTATTGCTTGAATCAATTAACACTATTACCTTTTTCTTTTTTGATATGTCCTTCTATCTTGATAGTTTGAGGAGTGGTAATTCCGGCCAATGCACTACAAGATATGGTAGAATTCATTTCTTCTTTCTCTAGGGTTTGTTCCTAGTGTATATCCTCTTCTTTTGATGTTTCTTGTTCCTTTTCTTCCTCCTCTTCACAATCTATGTAAAATAATTTCTTCTCAGCACACTTATGACCTTTAGTGTATTTTCTATCACAACTGTAACAAAGCCCTTTTTCTCTTTTTTCTTCCAATTGTTGGGGTGTCAACCTTGTAGGTTGTGGAAGGCTAGGGGAGACAACACTTCCATACTTCTAGTTGTGAGTGGTAAGCTTCCTTGTTGCCATAATTTTTCTTTCCATTTTTCTTTCCAACCAAAATGCATTCTCCAATGAGTCAGGTTCCTAAAGGTGAACCTCATGTTGGATGTTATCCTTTAAATTCCCTATGAACACATCAATCCTATGCTCCTCTAGAATGTATTTTACCCTTTTATTCAATTTTTGGAAGTCCTCAATGTGCTCCATCATTGAACCCTTTTGTTTGAGGTTTATCAATTGGCTAAAAAAAGTGTTGCTTTTTGTATCCTCATAATGTTCTATCATTTCTTCCCTAAAAATTTCCCAAGTTACAATTTGTTTACAAGAGCAAAGTCATCAATATTGTACAAATTGATTTGGTTCCAAATATAAATTTGCAACGCGTACCTTTTGTGTGTTTTACATATTATCGAGATCGAAATATTTCTCCAACTGTAGTATCCATGTTACAAGATCCTTTCCATCAAACTGCCTCATATCGATCTTTGGAACGTGACGGGTCTTTGTTCGAACATTAGAGTCTATGAAATCATGATTAGCATTTATTTTTTTCTAAGCATGAGTTTCCTCTACTACATTTTCGCCATTAATAAGTCTTTCTTGTAGAAAATTTGTCAAACCTTCCTTCAAGCCTTCCATGTTTTTCTTCAAATCTTCAATGTTGTCATTCTTTGAATCATGATTAACATTTATTTTGTTCTCATTATGAGTTTCCTCTACTACCTTTTCACCATTAAGAAGCCTTTCTTGTAGCAACTTTGTCAAACCTTCCTTCAAACCTTCCATGTCTTTCTTCCAATCTTCAATGTTGTCTTTCATACCATCCATCTTAACTTCCATTCCATCCATCTTAAATTCCACTCCATTCATCGTATCTTCCACACCATTTATCTTAGCTTCTAGGCCTTTCTTTAAACCATCAATATTAGCTTTTGTTAACTTTTGTGAGAGTGAAATTTGTTGCACTTGGTCTCGTAATTTTGATATATCATGTTGCATTTCTTCCTCCTTTTCATGAGTCATGCTAGAGATTTCAGGTTGCTTACTAGTTGTTTCTATTTTCTTTCTTCGGGGAATCAATTAATGATAGTTATGCTTCACTATGCCCTTTGAACTTCAAACTAATTTTTCAACCCAAACTTATGAAAAATTTTAGAAAGACTACACACCTTTTTTCACTTTGTAGAAGCTCTATATTGAATCTGTTGTATCTCTGTAATTGCGGATCTCCAAGGTCTGGAATTTCTTCTTGTAGTAGCCCTCTGAGTCCTCTTTCAAATGCCACCAGTATGATCAAAATTGGATTCTCCAAGAAAGAGTTATGCCCAATATCACAAGATGACCTAATTATATAATTTTTCAGTAGAGCAAATTTGTACGACGTGCCACGTATTACTGTTTTGACCTTAGAATCTGAATAATCTACACAGAAAACTACAGTCTGTCCTCTTTTTGAAAATTTTTACGAAAATTCAATCCGATGCTCAAAGAGAAAGTTATGATGATTTTCCCAACGTGACCTATTTGGAATGGAATTCGAGAGTCTGCAAAAACCCTAACTTCCTCAGATCATATCTCCAAAAATACAGCAAGATAAGATCTAAAATTTGGACCCAAGGTTTAGAACGATTTCGAATCAAACAAGTTTTTTTAGCTTCTGATACATCGTAGAGAAAAAATTATAGTGAAAATTCCACAATGACCTGTTTGGAGCAGCAAAACCCTAGAATCCAAAGCTCTGATACCAAATGTTACGAAACCAACTCACAAAAGATAGAAAAGATAAATCAATGACTTAGAAATTAGCCTCTTCGATGGGGAAACCTCTTTTACATATCACAAATGAACAATTCTTTGATGATACAAATGCCAAAACCTCCTTTTTATATATAGGAGTCTAAGGGGTCATGATATAATGAAAGCCGACATAAAAATAATAATATAAGGGCACAACAATAACAATAGTGGGCTTCTATGGGGCACAATGGGGACAATAGAGGCACAAAAATAACAATGAGGGCTACAATGACAATAGTAATGGGGGAATCACTAGTATTATAGGGGCCTAACAAAAGATGCAGTAGGAAAGGGTGTGTCATATATGTAGTCCAAGTGACTAGTGAATAAAAAACCAATAGGGACAGAATGAAATAACACCCAATGTTATCGCAATTTAGTGATTTTTTTTCCAGATGAAATACTAAGATTAAAACCTAGAAGAGAGATCAATTTTTCCATCTAGTTTCTACTTGGATTAGTGCTAGTCTCAAAAGCCCCATATCACATGAGTATGTCAGAGCTAGTGGAGCTAAAGATTCAACTGAAAGAAATTTTATACAAGGGATATATCCAGCTCAATGTTTCACCATGGGGATCCCTAACATTATTTGTGAAGAATAAATATGCCACACTATGGTTGTGCATCAATTACACACAACTAAATAAAGCCAAAGCAAAGAACAAGTATATGATTCCCAATATTAATGACTTGTTTGGATAGTTGAATGGGGTTGGAATATTCTCTAAAATAGATCTAAGGCTAGGCTACCATTATATTTAGATTAAGGATAAAGAGATCCACAAGACACTACTCGGGACCAAATATGGACATTATGAGTGTGTGGTGGTTCCATTTGGGTTCACAAAAACCTCCACCACATTTATGTGTTTGATGAACAATGTCTTTAGTCCATATTTGCAGAAGTTTTTTTGGTCTTCATGGATGAAATCTTTTTCTACTCGAAAACCAGAGAATAGCATGAAGAGCTTTTGAAGGAAAAGCTGCAGTTTCTCAGGGGGGACAAACTCTATGCCAAGATAAGCAAATGTGACTTCTTCTAATGACAAATTTAGTACTCGGGACATATCATTTTCAATGAAGGAGTGGTAGTGGATCACGAGAAGATAAAGGCCATCATGGAGTCTCCCACTCCCCAAAATGTTACCAAAGTTAGATTTTTTTAGGATTAGATGGATATTACTAGTGGTTTATTAGATAGTTCTCACAATTTGGGCACCCAAACACATCTTTGCAAAAGAAAGGGACAAAATTCCAATGGACATCAAAGTGCACAAATAACTTTGAGCAACTCAAACATATACTCACACATGGACCTATTTTTTGAATAGTTGATCTAGAGAAAGTATTCTTAGTGTGCACATATGCCTACAAGGAAGGGCTAGGTGGAATCCTAATGTAGGAGGGGCATGTGATTTGTTATGAATCGATAAAATTAAATGAACATGAGAAGAACTATGTCACTTATGACATGGAGCTTGTAGTGATAGTATACACATTAAAAATGTGGAGGCATTACTTACTTGGAAGGAATTTTATTTTAATGTCAGACCATGGATGGTTGATATATTTGTTTGACCATTCCAAGTTAAGTTCAAGATAAGCTAGAAGGTTATCCTTGATTAGTGAGTTTGGATTTGAGATAAAGCATATTAAGGGAAAGGTGAACAAAGTAGCAAATGCACTGAGTAGGAGTATACAATTGTTTCAATTGGAAGCCATAATAATTTTCGAGATTGAAATTAAATAATGGATCAAGGAGGAATTACAACATGATGAGAATTACCAGAATGTGAAGTAATGCTTGCAGTAGAAACCAAAAAGACCAATGAGAAGGAATTACATACTCACAACTAATGGCATGTTGAATTTCAAGTACAGATTGTTCGTACCTTGCATGGGTGACTTGAAGAATCTCATCGTCGATGAGTTTCATAAAATACATTATTCAGGTCATCCTAGTTATCAGAAGATGATAACAACTATGAGGAAGAGGTATTATTAGCCAAGAATGAAGAAGGATGTGGCTGATTACATTGTCAGGTTCCTAGAGAGTCAACAAGTTAAAGTGGAATGTAGGAACCCAAAGGAATTATTAAATCCAATCTGAGTTCCTAAGTGGAAGTGGGAAAATTTCTAAGAATCATGATAGTGTAATGGTGATTTTGGTCAAATTGAGTAAGGAAGCTCATTTTATAGTTGTCAAGTCCAATCACAAGTAAATTGACATTGCTCATATATTCATGAAGGATATATTTGGATTGCATAACATACCTAAGAACATCATTTCATATTAAGTTTCTAAATTCACCTAAAAATTTTGGAAGACATTATTTGTAGGTTTTGGAACACAACTAGCATTTAGCTTAGCCTACCATCCTCATACTGATGGGAAAAATGAAAGAGTGAACATAGTTTTGGAATACATGTTTGGGATTTATCTGATGCGTCATCCAAATAGGTGGGAAGAGTACTCACCACTAGTTAAATTCACATAAAATAATTGGTATCACGAGACATTAAACATTAGCCATTTTGGAGCTTTATATGTTAGAAAATGAAAAACTCCTATCATCTGGAATGGTCTAGTGAAAAAAGTAGTTCTTGGACCAAACATCTTGAAGAAAATGGAGCAAAATCTAACTGATATCAATAAGAAATTTAACGTATCCTAGGATGAGAAAAAAAGCTATGCATATCAACAGAGAATGGACAAGGAATTCCAAGTGGGAGATGATACATATCTACACATCAAATCAAGGAAGAGCTCATTGAGAGTGGTATATTTTTCTAATTTTGTGCCCAAAATTTGTGGACCATTTTAGTTTTTATAGAGAGTGGAGCTAATGGAATATAGAATGGTCCTACCGATAGCTAAAGCACATGATATTTTGCACATTTCCTTGCCTAAGAAGTATTTACATGAAACTAATCATATTGTTGATTACTTAGTGATATAGGTGGAAACTAAGGGAGAGTTCCAAGCAAAACCATTTTGCATGCTAGATTAAAAGCATATACCACATTCCATAACTGAGTAATAGAGTAGGTCAAGGTCCATTGGATGCACTTTGGACAAAATGAATACACCTAAGAAATGGCAGATAAAATGAGGGCATTGTACCCATTTTCATTCACTAGGTAAATGAATGTAATAATTGTAAATATAAAGATCACTAACTATAATGGTGTTTTCTTCTTTGATAAAATATAGTGGATGGTGTTTCCTTAAGGGGATTGGGTCTATAATAACCCTTTTTACTACACTCCATGTATGTAAATGACAATGTGTAAACTTATGTAAAATTGTGTAGAAATTTATTTGATTGGATGAGCCAAGGAGGGGAAATGGATCCATAGTTTTGAAGGGGGAAGGGCCTATGAAGGGCCATGTTATGACCATATGAAACACATTAAACCCACAAAAACCACTCTTAGTTGGGTTACCTACACTCACAATAAATTATGCTCCAATGTGGGCGTGAAGAAAAAGAGGACAACGACCATCATCCTTAGGGGTTGAGGGAAACATCCTTGGGAAAAGAATAATAAGGACCACACATGAGAGAATAGGGGAATAAAGTTTGTTTAAGGATGAAAAGTAGAGCAGAAGAGAAGTGATTGACATAAAACAATGTAGAAGATCATGGATGAACACGAGGAAGAAACACAAGAAATAGAGGAAAATCTATGAAGAAGAATGGTTTATACTGGACTATGTGTTTCTAAGCCTTTATGGCCAATGGGAAGCTTAATGGAGAATCGAATCACTTAGTTCTTATTAAGTAATCTAATAAACCACTAATTTCTTGTTGAATAATTTGTGAAGCCATCTAGTGACTATTTATTGTCTTGATAAATCACTTGGGTACTTGTTGGAAGGTTGATAAACCCATACTAGGGAAAGTTGAAGTAGTATGGTGCTTGCTAAAATACCTAATAAACCACCTGAATAGTAGGATATAGGCTCATGTGTTCCTTTCCTCAAAAATCCAATTTAAAAACCAACTATACAATGTATTTGGCCTCCTGGAACTAAACAATTCCCCAACTGAGCATTGGATGAAGCCAATTGTTTTAGTTTTGAAAGTAAGAGGGTGATTGTGGTGCTTACTTATTGAGTTTGATTGATAAACCACCTATATTCTTCCTCCTTAAGGTTTGGTAAATCCTTGGTTTAGACTTTTCAACCTAAACCCCCCTTCAAACTTTGGATCGAGTTCATGGTTGGTGATGGGTCCCATCAATAGGTATCTTTTGGAGTTCATTGTGCTATCCTCCAACCCTTAAAACTATCCTTTTCTCACATTAATTCACTTTTTTAGCCATAATATGCTTAGTAGGAAGAATAAAAGGTGCTATTCATATTGTACAACCTAATGTGATTAATATGCAGGTTAAAGAAGCATTTTTGGAGATATTTACCATGCAGGGGCTTGATGGAGACACCTTGAGAGGATAGAGGGAGTTTACCCACCTCATTGACTCCCTAACTCGGATTAAGATCACAAAATCCTCTCCAACAACTCAAATTCACTAACATCAAAGGAACTCCAAGTGCATGATAAGAACAAAGAAAACTAGACCCACAAATCTTGATATTTTTGATGGGAGCATTCCCCCTTTCAAGGAAGCTTCCCCTCAATTATTTTTGTATAAGTGAGCTAGCTAAAAGGATCACTAGGATTGGAATTTTTGTTGTAGCTAGGAGTAGCTACTGAGAGCCTAGTTCTTGACATTGTTATTCTTCACCTTCACATGATGTATGAGACTTTTACGTTATATTAATGAGAAGTTTACTATTGATCTGCATCTGAGTTAGTTTTGTGTTGGGGAAATTAATTTCTTAGTAAAAAAACAAACTAATCACTTGAACATTAATTGTCAACCTGAGGAGCGTCTTTTTATTTCAAGGCAATCAGAAAAATATATACAAAAAACTACCCACAAGTAATCATTTGTTCTACCTGATTTTGTTTTACACTACCAAGCTCATTCAACAAAAAAGAAATTAAGACTTCAATAAAAATACTAATTTAAAAAATAGAAAGTAAATGATAGAAAATAGAATTATGCAAATCACACCACTTGAATCAATACTAAATTAAACCATGCCTTGCAGAATTGGAAATTTAACCTATTGCACCCAACAAAATTCAAATGCTAATCTAGAGCAGTAAATTAATATAAATCTAGAAATTGCAAAAAATAACAAATTTGGAAAATGTAGCAGCCAAAAAATTACTTTAAAAAAATGAAAATTTACATTAACGAACAACAATTAAAATTCAAAGAAACAAGAATTAATTAAAAACAAAAAGTACACAATTAAACTACTTTACATGTTCAAGGAAACACCTTGTCCAAGGTAGTGTTCCTCACTGCCCAAGAGTCGGTTCTACCTTGAAACATAATTCAAATCAGATTACAAGTAGACAATTAGGAAATTCCACTGATATCTCATTTCATTAAAAATTAGAAATAGATACAATACAACTCTGAGATCTACATCTAATTCAATAATTGTCCATCCTCCTCTCTGATTTCGATCTTCATTTAAATGTACAGAGAGAAAAGGGATAATTAGAACTAAACTGAACAAAATGATTTTTCATTATAATTTTGGATTGATTACAATGTGTTAATCAGTAAGATGAAATCTGGAATATCTTTCCATCATCAATCAACTAAAACAAGTCAAATATAGTATTGCAATTGGGGCAGTTTGGAAAACTGTCACAACAGAAAATATGGAAAAATTTCTTCGAAGAACCTTGTGTTTCTCTCAATCTAAACCGAATTCTGGAAAAATTCTCATGAGAAACTAATTTGATCTATTCTTCACAAAACTTGTGTCGTATTTTCAAGATTCATCTTCATTTGCTCGAAAAGGAAAACACAAATTTTTCACTTTTTATCCCATCAAAATTCTGAGTTGGAATATTTGACTATGAGTTGAAGATAAAATTTGCAATCTAGAAGAAATCTTGGAGGATAAAATCGCGAATGATGTTATAACAAATTAATTAATAAATGATCATAGGAAAAATCATGCAATATACTCATCAATTTGTTAAAAATAAAGGAGAACAAATATTACTTATCCACTAGAGAATAAATAGTTATAAAATTGAATTATATGATAAATTATGATAAATAACGTGATAAAAGAATAGTAGAAATAGATGAAATGGATGTTAAGAAGTGATAATAGTAATTACAAATTAGTGGCCCAACATCTCCCCAAACTAAACATGTTGCATGTCCTCATACAATCCAATGCCTCTATATTAATCAAGTTGTAATAGAATAACCAAGACACTCACGCCAACTCGGGATACTAATAGAACTTAATAATTCTTCCCAAAAAGCCTCTTCAAAATAACGATTTTTCAATTCTAGCAATGTTGGTGAAGCTATAACAATTTGCAAATTAATTTTCAATAATATATATATGAAGTTGTAATGAAATATGATACAAGTAACAACGAAATTCATTAACCATTTTCTCAAAAAAATCAAAACCATATTTTGATGAAATTTTGCAGGCATATTTTTATTATATTGATGCCTCTCCACTCTGAAAATATGATCTATATGATGCACATATCCTGAGATATAAGAAACATGGTTGTAGGTGACAGTGCATGATTTCTAGAATTTTACCAACGTTTAGCTTCACAATTTCTAGGTTTATGTATTTTAATGATACCTTCTTGTTGTTCGAAAATCACAAAAATTCAGTTCATGGTTTTAGATATATATTCTAATTAATTTCGACAGTATATAAAAATGAAATTGTATGCCTTAAATGAGGAATAAAGGGGAAAACATCCATCATGCGTGTAAATTCCTCCCCCAAACTTGAAAATTAGCATGCCCTCATGCTACACTAGAAAACAATTTGAGGTTGTTGCTACAATCATTTTTTAAATCTCTGCTTGGAGTAAAACAACAAGGAATAGGGGATATTTTGAGAATGAATAAGGACATTGATGTATGATAAAGAGTATTGATGATATTGTCATGATAAATACATTAATGAGAAATACACTCCCCCAAATTGAAATCTTTTGTCTTTGAATAATGAGAAGTGCTAAAGAAGGGGAAATAATGGTTTAAAAATATGAGTGAATAATGCTCAGTGGTTTTTCATGACATTCTCCTAAACTTTTAATAAATCATAAACTTATGCTATTTTACCTCAAGTTTTACCTCCATGAAAGCATGGAATGACATGGATGGACTGATATTTGTTGAAGTTGATGTAGGATGAGTTGATGTTAAAAATGATATGGAAGGTGGAAGCCATGCAAGTTGAAAGAAAGTAATCATAAAGTGTAGTCAAGTTTCCTTCCCCCAAACTGATTAGTTGCCCTGTCATCAAGGTTTCTATAACACATATCATGAGTAGGCTCAATCAGTAATTCATCAACTCAATTACCTCTTTATATATAAAAGTGACATAATCATCTTGTGAATTCCATGGGATAACAATGGATAAAAAGGGAATATTAAACAGGGTAAAAATGATGAGAAAAATATGCATTCCCTATACCCATAAGCTTCGGTTATTACGAATAAACAAATGGTGAGAATTAGTTATATCAATCTTTGCATCTCAAGGTCTGACCAATTACCTAGTGTTCATAATCAAAATTAAGCCTCTTTATTCTTTGCCAAAATAATAGTAGTGTTGTGAAGGTATGAATAAATGGTGACTGATTGGGAAAGACAACTATATTTGGTTAAATATATGAAACTTGTAGAATAAAATAATGATAGATTAGATGATACAAAATGTCGAATATCAAATATCCTAAAAGTTTCATCCATAATATGTAAAGTCAATATTTATAACTCATTAATAGATATAAACCATAACCACCATAATCTAGGAACTAATTAAATATTACTCCATGAACCACGAGCTCTAGAAAACCTTATATATGCAATAATAGGTTTTATCGACAATTAGTTTTGAGAAAACAAGGAAACTAAGTAGATCATAGTATTGAATTAAATTTTATACCATAGGCATGGCCATTATTACCAGTAGATGTCCATAGCCTCGATATGGATTCCTTTTTAACCCGTTGAGATTCTAGTGTCCCATCCATTAGAAATAAATAGACAGTTACAAGAACATTTCAATTTACTTAGCTGTATACTAAAGATCATTGTTCTGGCTTGGTAATCAGTTAATAACAATTTCATTCACGGGAGCTAACAAAAGTAAACAAGCTCGTGATGAGACCTCTTATCCTCCAGCTTTACGAATGAATCACATTGACTTGGATTGGTGACCAATAGTTGTAATGTTAATTTATTAAGACCTATGATCATGGTAGGTTGGCTTGTGATGAGACCTCCTATCCTCCAATTGACTATTTTTGCTTAAAATTCAACTATGGCTATTTTTGTCAACAAAAGGTTACTTAATAGATGGGGTTGTAGGTTAGCTCCTTAAGAGCTAGGGATGGTGTAAAAAGTTTTGTAGTAATCATTTTCAACTTGGATAATATTGATTCTTGAAAACTAATAACCTTGTAATAATTGTTGATAAATATAATTTTATTTGTTAAGATTGGGGTTCAGAATAAATTCATTATATAGTGATGAAAATATTTAAGTACAATTTTGTGGTAATCAACATAAATTTTACAAGATCAAGGACAGGATATATTAATAAAGTTCAAAGTCAGCATGATGAAATAATCTTTGCATAATTATTCCTTAAAAATATGATCATGTTTAGAGATAAACAAAGATAAATTGACTACCCAATCATTATGTCAAAGAGGACCTAGAACATTAAAAGTATTTCCCATTCACCAGGGAGAAAAAATAGAAAGACTGACAAATATCAAATCAATGAAGTGAATAAAAGCGTGAAAATGGTAGAATAAAAATAGTTTCAATTGAGGTAAAAAGGATTATGACGTAGGTAACAACAACCATGACTTATGTAACAATACTTGTGATAGAGGTAACAATAGTTGTAATTGAGGGAACAACAACCGTGACCTAGGAAACAATGGTTGTAACTGAGGTAACAACAATTGTGACTTAGTAAACAACACTTGTGATTGAGGGAAGACCAATCGTGAGTAAGGAAACAACAGTTGTGACTAAGGGAACAACAATTGTGAATTAAGGAAACAACAATTGTAATTGAGGGAACAACAATTGTAAGTTAGGAAACAATATATGTGACTGAGGGAACAACAATGGCGAGTCCGGAAACAACAACTGTGATTGAGTGAACAACAATTATGACTCAGGAAACAAAAGTTATGACTCAGGGAACAACAACTGTGAGTCAAGAAACAAGATTTTTGACTGAAGGAAAAATAATTGTGAGTCAAGAAATAATAGTTGTGGCTAAGGGAACAACAATTGTAGCTAAGGTAGCAACAATTATGATTCGAGATTTATTTATCCAACATTACCATTGTTTCATGTTACAACCTAAAAACTACCCATACCATTTTAAGCTTGTGGAGATGAAGTATCAAGCATGACTGTGGAAATCCCTCCCAAAAACTAACTCAATGGGTGATCATAGGAAGGTGACATGGAGAAGGATTATTCATCCGACAGTCGTAGTCATTTTACAAAATAATGAGTAATTAAGAGTAAATAATTTCTAACAAGACTTACCATAAGTGAGTTTTAATATTAGATATGAGGCAACCATATACTTGAGAAGACTCGGGGAAGAAATGGATAGATGTGGAGTGACAACATAAAACTCAAAAACTTTCTTCTTTTACTTTTACGAAGGAACAAAAGTCACGACTTTGAAGTAAACAACAACTGAAACATAAAAACATAAGAGAAATTAGAAAACGAGAAACACTTTATTGAAAAATAAAAAATAAGTAAATAACTTGATTTACAACAACTGTGATTTCAGGTGCGATGATGTTGTTTCCTAAGGGAACATCAATCTATTTCCAGGAAACACAATTTGTTAATGGTGAATGAATGGAAAAAAGAAGAAGATATTTTGGAAGAATGCTTTAGTATAAGTGGCATGGTTGATGGTATAGTGGTACTAAACAACATAGAGATAAATTCTTCATTTCTCCTGTTATGAATTGATCAAGTAACAAAAAATTCTTCATGTTAATTTTTCTTGTTGGTAAGCATTAGCGGGAAATGTATCAAGCTCTTATAATCCAAGAATTTTTAGGTCATAACATTTAAAAGAACTCAACATCATATTATAAATTTCTTTATATATTCTTAGATGAAATTCATTATTTCATTTGCACTTCTTTCAAGAACCGCGTTTTCATAAATGGACCTCTTTTATTCTCCTGGGACCTGCAAGAAATGAGCATCTTCCTGCAATAAAAAATAAAATCATTGAAGAATATGTTGTGTGTGGAGCATGATTGTTCAGAGGTCTTTGTTTCAGCCGGATGTATACCCAAAGAAGTTTGTACACCCCTCCACGCGGGGGGGTGTAGGGGGGACTTGTTCCCCCCACGGGGGTCCAGGTGGGGGAGTAGTCATGTAATCATAAGATGAACCATGTCAAAATTGTGGACAATATTGGTGGGGATTATACTAAGATTGGTATGGCTACCCTAATATAGGAGTATTCCATAATTGATAATGCAAGTAAGAGAATGGAGAGAAAGTGTTTTGAGCCATACATGTAGGCCACAATTATGGTTGTGATCTTGTAGCTTCTCGATCTCTTTGATATGTTTCTTTCATCCTAGGTAAGAAAGAGCAGTTACCCATGGGGTGTTTCTTTGAACATCGAGAGAAAAAAAACTTTTTCAAATTTTTATTTATTTTTATTAACATGTAAAACATTCAATTGTGAAATTAGATAGCTAATTTTATTAATTTTAAGCATTCCAAAAATTCATTAATTTTAGCTCTTATAACTCCTATTCTTGCAGTATATTTCAAAAGTTGAGAAGAAAGTTCTCTCGAAATCTTACTAGCCTTGGAGGTTCCTCTTGAATACCTTACACATAATTCACAAACATCATAATATGATAGCTGAAAGGTATCACCTTTACCCATCATATTTAAGAGTTCTAAAAATTCATCTTTGATTCCATCGAGTAGGAATGTTTTCAAGATCTCTTTTTTCAAATGCTTATGTTTTGATTTTTGAAGGTTGTATTGAAATCACTCCACATAGTCCTCCAAGATTTCATCTTCCCCTTGTGTCATTATGAAAATATTTTCATTGGCCTTGTAGTAGTCTTAGTACTTCTTCAAGAATACATTCCTCATGTCTTCCCACATTTGGATGCAGTTCCCACCAAGGCTCATAAACCATCAAAGAGTTCTCCTTTTAGAGTAAGAGGAAACACTTTCAACCTTTGATAATTAGTACAATAATCATATCCTCTACAAAGTACTTAAAACTCAAATAAGAATGTATCTAGGTCTTCGTTTTCCAAACCATGAAAATTTAGTAGAGCAGATGGGGGAATGATGTGCATTTGCATCACTCCTAGATCTCTAACATGGAATTCAAAAGTAGAAATGTATGTCATTTCTTTCCAAAATAGAATATGTTCTTCATGTGCTACTTTGAGGCTCCTCCTTTGAAATTTCCTTTAAATTGGTTAGTGGGATGGGTGGTGCTTACATCACCACTTGAGTGAAATCATAATATCTTTTCTTTCTCAAAATTCTACCACTAAAATTCATAGTTTTATCAGTACATACTATATGACTTGAAACTTCCTACAAATGGCAGACCTCACCATAAGTTAAATAGGGTGCATCTGTAGGTTCATACCTTCAGTCTTTACTATCCAATCCTCTCGGAATCAGGAATGCATCTACAACCAAATATTAGTGTGGTAGGGTTATTTGACTGCCTCCCTGGAAATGGCACCGAAATGTTGGGGAAATTAATTTCTTAATAAAAAACACAACTAATCACCTGAACATTAATTAGGAACCCTAGGAGCCTCTTTTTATTTCAAGGCAATCGGACAAGTATATGAAATAAACTAGCAATAGCTAATCATTGGTTCTACATGATTGTGTTCTACACTACCACGCTCGTTCAACAAGAAATAAAATATAAGACTTGAATAACAATACTAATTTAGAAAACAGAAAGTAAATGATAGAAAAAATAATTATGCTAATCACATGACTTGAATAAATACTAAATTAAACTCACCTTGCTAAATTGGAAATTTAACCTATTACACCCAACATAATTAAAATGCTAATTTAGAGTAGTAAATTAATAGAAATCTAGAAAGTGCAGAAAACAACAAATATGGAAAATGCAATAGCCAACAAATTACTTAAAAAAAAGGAAAATTTACTTTAAGGGACAACAATTGCAATTCAAAGAAAAAAATCATTAAAAAGAAAAAGTATACGATTAAACTACTTTACATGTTCAAGGCAACACCTCATCTAAGGTAGTGGGCCCAACTACCCAAGTGTCAGTTCTATCTTGAAAAATAATTCAAATCAGATTTTTTTTCCAAAGAAAAAAGCGAACTTTTTATTAAGAAAATAAAAAGTTACATTCTGTATGCTTTGAGCAATCCTGATGACTCATATGATTGCTGTTTTGACATTTTGTAAGACACAAAAATCTCAGTCTTTTTTGACTGATTGTGGATGTTAAAATGTATCCGATACTGCTGTAAAAAAAAAAAGTCTGATAGTAACTATCTAGTCTTCCTCCCTTCAGGAGGCTTAGGACATTTAACAGAAATATATTTTAGGGTCTCCTTCAGAGAAGGAAAACAACCCCTTACATGGCTGTAAGATCACTTAGAACCAGCTGATATGAACAAAAAGATATAGAGTTTTCCTGTTTTGTAGTGCTCAAAAAAATAACAATATAAAAGAAGTTGTAACAGATATAACATTGGAGCCCATGAACCAGAAACAAAAAGAAAGACGAGCCGCGATCACTGTGGTGGAGCAAAAGGAGGCTGAAACGAGGTGGAGGACTGCCCCTGTCTTAGTTCTACTATTGACCAGCTTCCCAGATCTTGCTGTAAACCAGCCTTAGAAAGCTGGTCTGCTTCCTCGTTTTTGTCCCTGTAGACATGGCAGATGATAAAACTATTAAATGATGACTTTAAAAGCAATATTTCTTCTAAAATAATCTTCAGAATTTGGTTTTGACATATAGCACTCCCATTAACCCAGTTTATGACATTCAAAGAGTCTCCGAAGATTTGAATTGTGAAGATGTTTCTTTGAAGTAGCCAGCAAAGAAGAAGGCGCAAGGCAGACAGCTCAGCAAAATTATTTGTGCCAAGTCCTAGACCTACAGAAGCTTTTAGGGAGTGTTCAGGATTCAAATGAATGCACAATCCTACTCCAGCCTTGTTGTTCTGGGATGCTCCGTCAAAAAAGGCCCATGGAATGCCCTCCTGGATAATAATAGGCTTGTGATGAATGTGAGGACTTTTTGCTTCAAGGATTGGGATGGCAGAGTAAATGGCTGCACAATTTATAGCTATGACAGATGCAGGAGTGTCCTTGTCTTGAAACAAGCTTTTATTTCTCGCTAACCATACCCCCCAAAAAAGGATAAGAGGTAGATTTCTCATGTTTCCCTTCGGGTAGTTCTGCCACCATCTACTCCAAGCTTCTTCCAAAGGTTCTAACCCCCACTGTGCCTTTAAGTTGAGCAGACTGATTAACTCCTCCCAGAATTTTTTTGAAACTGCACAAGATGCAAAGAGATGACTTATTGATTCCTCTTCTATTTTGCACAATGGGCACCTCCCTGGCCCAACTAAGTATTTGGCTCGTAAAATGTCCCAGGTTGGAACTTTCCTTTTAAGCATACACCATAAGAAGATACTAGCCTTTCCTGGGCATTTTAACTTCCAAATGTGTTTCGACCACCATTCTGGTATTCCCCAACCTTTCTTTTGCATTAAGAAGGTATATCCATCTTTTGGGGAATATTCACCTGTTTTCCCCTACGCCCAGATCAGCATATCAGATTCGTTTTTAAGCCTGACATTGGAACGATGTACTTCTTGAATGAAATGGCACCATTCGTTCTTCCACCTGATGTTTATTCCTAATTCTTCGACATTTTTCCAAGCCTGTCCCCATAAAGTAGAATGGCCTGTTTTCTCCACCTGGTTTAGAGTAAAAATGCCCTTACTATCTAGATGTCTGAGAAAGCCAGGAGATAAGGCAAAAGCTTCATTACAACCTACCCAGGGGTCCCTGCCAATTCTTATATGTCTTCCATCTCCTATCTTCCATGCCAAACCTTGTTCAATCACAGAGAAAGCCTCCACTGTGGCTTTCCAAATGGCTGAGACATTCTTCTTTTTCTTTTCCTGGCTCCGAATCCAATCTTCCAAAGAGACTGGATCTATGTACTTTCTTTTGACCACCCTTGTCCATAGATTCTCCAGCGAGATTAATCTCCAGCCTGATTTAGCTGCCAGAGAAAGACTAAACTCGGGGAGCCTTTTTAATCCCCAACCTCCCCATTCTTTTGGCCTAGCCAGGTTATCCCAAGCCACCCAGGGAAGAACTGAACTTTCTTTTGAGCTTGCCCATAAGAATCTACAGCAAATCCTTCTGATTTTCTCCAGCACTCCTTTGGGAACCCAGGTTAAAGCTGCCCAGTATACTAGAATGGCTAACAGTACAGATTTGATGAGGGTCAGTCTGCCTGCTCTGGAGAGCCACTTGAAACTCCAGTGAGAAATTATGGCTTCTAACTTTGCTATGAGCCAGTTCCAATCCTCTTTCTTTTATGCTGCCGGCTTTAACAAAAACCCCAAGTATTTGAAGGGGGAATCCAGAGGTTGATGATAGAAGGGAAAAAGATTGAGCATCATGGATCTTTCCCTTCTGTCAATATCTGCCACACAAACCTGAGACATCCTAGAATTTATCTGCATGCCAGTAGCTTTTAGAAACAGATCGATTATGCATTTTATCTCCTTAAGTTCATTATATGATCCATTAGAGAAAATCAAAATGTCATCAACAAAGAGAAGGTGAGTGATGAAAAGATTGATTGCTACCTCAATACCTTTTACCTTCTCCTCTCTTCTAGCTTTGTGAATCAACCTGCTTAGCCCTTCTGCCACTAGAAGAAACATGAGAGGAGATAAAGGGCAACCTTGCCTTAAGCCTCTTTGGCTTTTGAAAAAAGGTGAGGCTGCTCCATTGATTAGAACAACAAAACTGACATTTGTGATACAACCCATTATCCAACTGATGAAAGAATAATTGAAACCCAGATGGGTTAGCAGCATCTAGAGATAAAGCCAGTTGATTCGGTCGTAGGCTTTGGAGAGATCTATTTTAAGAACCACACCCTTCTTTTTCTTTTGTCTGACACTGTGAATTACCTCCTGGGCTACTCCAATGGCTTCGTGAATTTGTCTTCCATCCAAAAACCCAAATTGTTCCATTGAGATGTTTCTTGACAAAATAGGAACAATTCTACTAGCTATCACCTTTGCAATGATTTTATATATACATTTGCATAAGGAGATCGGCCTGAAGTCTTCAAAGTTCTCCGGGTCGTCCTTCTTTGGAATGAGAGCTAGAAAAGTTGAATTAAAAGGGCTGTAGACTTCTCCTTTCTGTCTTGATTCTTCTACTACATCAGTGATTTCAGAACCTATTAAATCAAAGAAAAAGAGGAAGAGTTCAATAGTCCACCCGTCAGGTCTGGGGCTTTTGTCTTTGGCCATAAGTTTCATAGCTGCTTCAACCTCCTCCTTAGATACAGGGATTGATAGCTCTTCTGCTTCTTCCTCTTCGACAAATCTTGGAAAGCATTGAGCTGTTCTAATGACTTCTGCTATGGTGGCCTCTCCCGGATCTGAGAATATTCTCTGGAAATGTCTCTGTCCTAGACCAGAGAGGTCTGAAAAAGAACTGACCTCCCTTCCATCTTCATCTTTAAGGCTCCAAATGGTATTTACAGATTTTCTTCCTTTTGCATAGTTATGAAAAAAACTGGTGTTTTCATCTCCTGATTTTAACCATATTGCCCTACTCTTGAGCCTCCATTCTTCTTCCTTGTCCAAGAGTATTTTGTTTTGAAGTTTCTTCAGATGAAGGATTCTATCCTTAGAAGCCTGTGAGATATATCCATCCACCTCAATACTCTCCAACTTCTTCAACTCCTCCCTGATCCTGAACAGCTCTTCATTCTATTTAAGCTTTCTGTCCTTTGCCCAGGAGATAGTCGCTTTCTTCAATCTTTTGAGATTCTCCATAAACAGGAAACTTTTGTCCTCTCTTGCATTTATGTCTGGATGGATCCACGTTTCCTTGAAGAGTTTATTGAAGGAGGGGTCTTGAAGCCAAGAAGAATTGAATTTAAAGGGGGCAGGAGGCTTTGGAGGGGGGAAAGAGAGATCCAAGAAAGTAGGGAAGTGATCAGAGTTGCCTATCTCCTCAACCCACTGCCTGAGAATAGGAACCTTTGAGATTAAATCTTCAGATAGAAGAAAACGGTCTAATATTTTAGCAATTCGATCCTCCCCTGCTCTTCTGTTCCTCCATGTTGGCTTGAGTTTGTTCGGGAAGGGATCTATGAGATTGTTATCCAAAAGGAGATTGAGGAAGAAATCCGACAAGGGGTCTTCCCTGGCCGATGGACCCCAAGCCTCTGCTCTCCCTATAGAGAAATTTAGGTCACCTCCCACAATCAACAGAGAAGACTTCATCAGAGATTTAGCCATCAGGTCATTCCAGAATATCTCCCTTCCTTGACAGGGGCCATAGATGTTTACAATTGAAAGGGGAAGAGAGAAGGCGGGGGAAATAACCTCCATGCCCATTACTTGCTTCGTCCCCCATTGATTAATGACCTTTATTCTTCCTTCTTTATGCCCAATCGCAAGACCTCCCGAGTGGCCCGATGAATCTACTGCAGAAAATTTCCACCCTGGCAGGAGAGCACTTAGCATTGTTTCCACTTCAGTTCCTTTCCCCAGTGTTTCTTGGAGAAAAAGAATGTCAGATTTTGAGTTTTGGATCCAGTCTCTAAGGGCCAATTTTTTAGGTTTACTGGCCAAACCTCTACAGTTCCAAGAGGACAAAATCATTTGATAACAGATTCAGGGGTCTGCACTGCTCTAAGAACCCCAGGGATAGAGTGTTGTTTCCCATCAGCTACATCCAGTTTTGCTTTTAGTTTTGCCTTAGATAAATCCAATTTTCTACCTCTCTTATTTTTGGAGAAACCTTGAGAGATCGTCTGCCCTAAACCTCCAACTGAACCGGGCGACCCAGGCTTTCCTCCCAAAGATCTAAGGTTATAGGGTCACGGGGTGTGAAGAACCGGGGGAACAAGAGGAGTCCACACATCTTCACAGTTCAAATCAAGGGACGGCATGGCAGCCAAAATAGAATCAATATCAGGAAAATCCTTTGAAGGGTCTTTGATCTCATTTAAGCCTTCGTTTTGAATGGGGGAAATAGAAGGCGTAATATGCATAGAATCAGAAATATGCTCAGGAAATTGAAGGGAAGAAGGAGGAGGACCTGAGCACATACCCTTTTCAGATTCTTTGATGGGATTTTGATCTGCGGTTGAGTCCCTAGCGATCTCCTCCTTTGCTTCCGCAGGTTGCGATTCAGTGACCTCTGCCGGCTCTCGGAGCTGAGGATCTTCAGGCGCTGGCTCTTTCTGAGTCCCCTCAATCTCCATTTCTTCTATTGTCTGCTCCACCATGCCTTCTTTCTCCTGAGGAACGTGTACGTGATTGAAGACTGGCTCTCTGAAATCTGAGGTCCTCCGAAAACGCCTCCTTCTCCTGAACAGCGGGCAGTCCTTGGCAAGGTGCCCATACTCATGGCATCGATGGCACCGGAAGGGCAAATGCTCGTAATCCGAGATCTGTTCAAACACAAAATCTTTGTACTGTAGATTTATTTTTTGGGCAAGACCTCTGCTAGGGTTGAGGCTCACCAGAATGTGGGCCATTGCTCTGTTCTTCATCTCCAGAAAAGACATGTCTGCTTCCAAGAAAGATCCCAATCTATTTCCGATGGCTTTAAACACTGCTTCTGTCCATAGGAACGAGGGGAGGCCCGGGGCCCTTACCCATACCGGGAACACATCAGTTTTCTCTTTGATAGCATCGAAAAGTGGGCTCCATTTTTTCAGCAGAACCG
This sequence comes from Pinus tabuliformis, assembly GCA_031772625.1. Lineage (NCBI taxonomy): Eukaryota > Viridiplantae > Streptophyta > Pinopsida > Pinales > Pinaceae > Pinus > Pinus tabuliformis. The sequence goes on along the minus strand of CM062820.1, from coordinate 1,288,368,591 downwards.
GGATGTTCCCTATGATCCAATTTCGTTCAAGCACCCACTCAGCTGCCTCTTTATCCTCGAACCGGAGCATGAACCAGCCTTTAGCTAAACATGATGCCTCGAACCCTAAAGGTTTGTCAGAAACAAATTGCTATTCTCCCCATGCTTGTAAAAACCCTGACGAAAGTTTCTTGCCTCTCACCCTTCCAACCAGGGTGCATTCTGCTACTTCTAGGGTTTCTTCAATAGAGACCTCCATACCTAGGACCAGATTCCCTTCAAGCTCCTGTGATCCGATCGGTCTTTGAGTTTTTCTTTTCTCCCCTCTTTTCCTTATACCATCAACAGAGACCCTGGTTTCCCCAAAAACATCGTTCCATTCTGGTTCCTCCTGAGTCGGAGCCGAAGGGATTTCTACCTCCGGCCGAGACTGAACAGGGACTGAGGAATCGGGGACGGGGTTCCCTGAAATTTGTTGACCGACTGTCGCACCATCAAAACCTCCCGGCTCTCCCGCTTGGCTGTCAATATGGCCTTCGAAACCTCCTGCTAAGCTTTCTTTAGGAAAGGGAGGGTCTCTTGACAAAGAAACCCTAGAAAGCGAAAGATCCCCTCCAGAGCCCCTTGCATTACCAAACCCTGAAGCAAGCCCTAGATTTACAATGTCTTCAAAACCCCTTGAAAGAAAGTTCCGGCTCGACACTGATTTGCCCTTGTTGTCAAGAAAGTGAGTGGCAATTGACGCCCTATCCGCCACATCATCTCTGTCCGTCTGCTTGTAATAAGCCTGGTTTCGAGATCTGAGGGCATTTCTGTCTGGTTCCTTGCTTATCTGCTGAAATGAGGGTTTAGTCTCCTGAGAAATCGACTCCAACCTCGATAGCTCGAAACCCCCGAAATAGCGTTCAACGTTTTGGACTGTAGGTTCCTTCCCCCACACTGAAAGAATGTCCTCCAATTCTGGGTCCAAATCAACCAATTCATTAGGATTAACCATGGTTATGGGAGCTGTTCCGAGAAAGGTGTCAGAAACAGGCTAGATGCCAGCGCAAACCCTTGACCTATACTCTTGAAAACAGAAAAGAGGAAAAACGACCTGCAGCTCCAACGGATATGTTACCTCCCAGCTAACCGCTTAAGCGAACAACTCGACCTCCAGCTGCTAGTCAACCCGAAAACGACTATCCTATGCCTGCACCTGCGCACGGAACCTGTCTGCAGGCTCCCTAACCGTGCCCTGAACGCGGTTCCGCCCGAAACCCTCGTCTCCAAACCCTAGCCATCCTCCCGCCTTCAGTGATACCCCCAATTCAAATCAGATTACAAGTAGAAAATTATGAAATTCCACTAATAGATCCTTTCATTAAAAAATATAAATAGATACAATACATCTCTCAGCTGTGCCTCTATTTCAATGATTGTCCATCCCCCTCTCTGATTTTTATCTTCATTTAAATATTTAGAGAGAAAAGCGATAATTACAACTAAACTGAACATAATGATTTTCCATTACATTTTTGGATTGATTATAATTTGTTAATCAATAAGATCAAATTTGGAAGATCTTTCCATCATCAACTAGCTGGAACAAGTCAAATTTGGTATTGAAATTGGGGCAATTTGGAAAACGGTAGCAATAGAAAATATGAAAAAAAATACCTTTGAAGAACCTTGTGTTTCTCTCAATCCAGACCGACTTTTTGAAATCCACTGATAAGAAAACTAATTTGGTTTGTTATGAAAAAATCCCGTGACTTGGATTTTCAACATTCATCTTCAGTTTCCCGAAAGGCCAACATAAAACTGTCACTTTTTATCCTATCGAATTTCTGAGTTGGAATATTTGACTATGAGTTGAAGATCAAATTTGAAATCTGGAAGAGATATTGAAGGCTAAAATCATGAGTGATGTTATAACAAATTCATTAATAAAACATCATTGGAAAAAACATGCATCATAATCGTCAATTTATTAGAAATGAAGGAGAACAAGTATTACTTATCCACAAGAGCACAAATAAGTATGAAATGGAATTATATGATAAATTATGATAAATAATGTGATAAAAGAATAATAGAAATGGATATTAAGAAATAATAATAATGAAAAATTAGTGGCCTGACATTTTGGAGGGTTGAAACACTTGCATTTGGGCTCAACCCAGAGGCTTTAATCCCTCTCTTGTATTTCATTCCTGTTCTTGTTTCAAAGAATTGCAATCCTTCTCTTGTTTCACTAGATATTATATCATAAAAACTTGTAATTTTAGTCTTGCCTATCACCTATCTTGTGGGAAGAGTGAATGGAAATATGTACAATAACAACTCAATTTTTTCTTTTTATGATTTCTTGGAAATTGATAGATGTTAGTTTTCCTACTTTTTCTCTACAATTTAGGAGTTAGTCTAATTAGCTTGAGTTATTAGAGTAGTGTTGTGCAATAGAATAGATCGTAATCAAATTCAACTCATCTTTTCCATGTTAATTTGTCTCACTGCATTATTGGTCATTTGGTGCATGTATTTGGCTAAGTTGTAGGGCCTGTGCTCATATGAAAGGGTTGGGCATACCTTTCCACATCCACCTAGACCTTTCCATATTCCTCATAGGTACCTCTCCTTTCTTCCAAGTTCTGTCTCCGAATTCACTCTGTTAAGGCAAATGAAGGACACTATGGGCATCAATTTTGGTGCAATATAAACCCTTGAGGGGTACTAAGCTTGGATAAGGGGTTCCCACGCCCTTCATTTATCATATTATACCTTCATCCACCTTTATCCACCTCTAAGACACCACTTCCATCCTTATAACTCTATTGTACCCCATCTTGTAGGAAAAGAGGGCCTCCTATTGCATTACTAGACCTCTTCTAATAGTTGTGTAGCACTATTTTCTTCAACCAATTTTGCTTCATACCTTGATTTTATAATAATTAAATTGAATAATGGACCACACACTATGATTTGGTGATTTTTGATGACTCTAAGACCACTCAAACCTCCTCCTTTCTTCACTACAACCATCATATAACAAAACAGAGTTAGAATTAGTATTTTTATTCATAGGCATGTTAAAAATTGGATTCCTAATTTTCAAGCAAGTGTGAGTAGATAAATGATGCATACAAATAGGTTATTTATATGATCAAATGTGCCAGTAGAGTAGCATGATTTACTTATGAAAATAGGCTAGCCTTCTCCTTTCATGCAATGTCAATTAACATTTACATTTAAATGAGTGTCATTTTCACTTTTATAATTAAAATCATTTTGTTTATGCTTTCATGATAATTTTTCACTATAGTTAGTTGGAGGAGTGGTCTTTGAACACCTTGATATTATCTCATAACTGAGGGTGACATGAGCAGAACCTAGCCTAATTTTCATATAACATCTTCACCTCTAAGTTTGTAAAAACCCCAGGTTGAGAATTTGATTTGAGGAATCCTTAGGAGATGAAACATTCTTGGTGCAATACCAGGGCTCATCACTTTTTGGCATATTTGTTGGGGATGTGTCTAAGTAGGTGTTGTTTCTACTTAAGAATTTCTTTCCTTTTTTTCTTTCTTCCATCAGTCTTATTTCTTTGAACAAAAAGTGAAAAAATAAAAAGTAAAACGTGTTCTTTCATGCATCATAGGAGTAGGGATAACCAAGGGAAATTCTTACCAAAAACTGCAACTTCTCAAGTAGTTAACCTCCATTTTTCTTTGGCGACTGTTAAATTCCCTCTCTGACTACAAGGAAGTTCGAAAACCCTTTAGGGGAGCCACCTAAAATTTTTGAAGAGCCTATAGGAGAAGAAGAACATATCTCACCTACCCAAACTATGGCTGAAAACTGGAACAATGCGCTTTTCCCTATTAGAGAAACTAAGTAAGAGGCTAGAATGAAGAATATAATCCCTACTAACCTTCCACATTTCCATGGCCTAACCTTTGAGGATTGTGACACCTTCATGTTTGAGTTTGTTGTTTTCTGTAGGACCTATGACTATGCCTTTGATAAGAACAATATAAAGTTGTTTCCTTCTACCCTCAAAGATGCAGCCTTGTGCGAGTTTATGAGTCTATCTGGAGGCCAAATCACTACTTGGGCCCAAATTCAAGAAGCCTTTGATGAAAAATACATGGATTACTCTAGGTCCAAAGAAACAAAGGAGGAAATCTTTAGGATGACCCTTGGACCTGATGAATCTTTGGCGCACTATGAGGAAATATTTCAACTCAATTATAGGAAGGCCAACTGTACCCTCAAACCCTAAACATTCTATGTGCAGGAAATATATACCACTTTCCTTATGATCGCATCAAAAAAGTATTCAACAACCACTCTAGGGTTGTTAGGAAGAAGGGTAGATCTAGAAAAAATTTGGTCAGTTCCTCTCCCTCCACAATAGCTATCAAGCATGAGATTGGAAGTATGTTGGAAGATTTTAAAAGTCAAATACTACTTACCTTTTCCTTGTAGATGGATACTATGCAAATGAAAAGAAGGCAAGTGGAAGCAAAGAGGGCACTAGCTATATTTTTCCCTAGGTGTACTAAAAGAGATCACAGGAATGAATGTCCATTGAATGGCATAGAAGTCTGCTTAGTCTATGAAGAGAGTAATGCAACAGATAAATTTCCCTCTCTTTTAGGCCTAAGGTTGTATACTAATGAGGGGTAGAAAGTGAGCCTAACTAGTTGTGCTTCAGTAACCAAACGACACCCCCAGGTCCTTAACCATATCAGCAAGGCATGCAAGATTCACATTATCCTCAATACAATCCAAATCAAAATGCACCTTTCCAACCTTCGTACCCTTCAACTCTTCCATCATAGTCCACACATCCTCCTCGGTGTCATACTTCCCAATATCTTTCTCATCCTATCAACCCTCCTTTTCAGCCATATCGACTACAACCTTCCTAATGGGGCAACCCCTCACTAGGATGGAGGCCTACAACCACCCAACCTCCCGCTTTACTACCTCCACCTTAACCTCAACCAAAACCACAACCTCCTCACAAAAATCTACCTAAGAAACCTCAAATGCCTACTCAACCCAATTTGAACCCAAATAAAAAGAAGGCGCAACATGTTTATAGTGGGGAGATATCCTACCTTCCTTATGTTGTGGAAATCCAAGAGATCAGACTTAGGTTTGCAAAGGTGCTCCTAGATAATCACCAACCTTCTCCACCTAAAGAGCTTGAAGAAGAGAAGGAGGAGAGAGTCCCTCAAGTCAATGCACCTCATTATCCTGAAAGGTTGGTCCACCCTAAACAACACACCTAAGAAGAGGTTGAACTTTTGGGAGAATTGAAAAACTTTTGTGTCAAGATACCCTTCTCCGGGCCATTAAATTTGTTCCCATTTAAAACAAGCTTATCAAGGAGGAATATTTCAAAAGGCTTGGGATAAGAAGATGAGATACCCCCACAATCAATGTTGTTGGACAACTATTTGATTTGATTCTTGGGAGGGTGATATCTCCAAAATACTTGGATCCTAGTAGCCTAGTAGTCGATGTACACATTGATGGAATTATGGTCCCTAATACTTTGATTGATCTTAAGGCTGCAATCATTGTAATGACGAGGGAAATCATGTTGAAACTCAACCTCCAAGGGGATTTGAGTGAGACTGCTACAGTGTTGCAGCTTGCAGATAGATCCATAGTATCTATTGAAGGAGTTATTGAGGATGTCATGGCCTCCATTGACTCTTGGGATTATCCCACTTATTTCCCAATCCTCCAGCCCAAAATAAAGTTCAATGGCTATCCTCTCATTGTAGGAAGATCTTGGTTGGCTACTTTGATGCTTACATTAGTTGTAGGGCTATAGACATGACTATTAAAAATGGAAATTTATAAAATCAACCCATGTTGTATCCTCTTTCTCAACCTTTTGTTGAGCGTGATTTACCCTTATGGTTAGAGGAGGAGGAAGAGGAATAATTTTATCAGACATCCCTCTACCCAGTATGCACTCTAAACACTGTTATAGGAGGGGGGCAGCTTGATGAATATGACCTTATTGACCATATCTTATAGAATCAACCTCCTACTACCATACCAATTGAAGAACTAATGAAAGAACCTAAGAGTAGCCCTTGGACTAAACTATGCCATGTTAGACTCTAACCTAGAACTTGCCAAGATTGTGGGGATTGGCCCATCTAGAACTCTAAATATCAGCCCCTCTCCTTTTGCTAAGAAAAAAAGAAGAATTATGAAGTGTATTGACACAACATCTCGAAGCTTTTGCTTGGGATTATAAGGAAATGAAAGGTGTGCATCCCTCTGTCTAGAATCATCATATTTATATCAAAGAGGGATGCAAGCATATGCACCAACCCTACAGAGGGATGAACCCAACTCTTAAGGACATTGTGAAAGAACAATTGCAGAAGTTATTAGGTGCAGGGTTCATATACCCCATTTCAGATAGTGAGTGGGTATCACATCTTGTTCTAGTCCCCAAAAAAATGGGAAGTAGAGGATCTATGTTGATTATCGAGAACTTCACAAGGCTACAAAGAAACACCATTTTGTTTTTCCCTTTATTGACCAAGTTCGAGATGGCCTTGTAGGAAATACATTCTTCTCCTTCCTAGATGGATTTAGTAGATACAACCAAATGCAGATAAGCCTTGAAGACCAAGATAAGACCACATTTACATGTCCTTACGGTACCTTTTCATATAGAGTCCTTCTATTTGGTATGTGTAACGCTCCTGCTACTTTCTAGAGGGTAGTTCTAAGTATCTTTACTGAAATTTTTCATGACTGTGTTGAGATATACATGGATGATTTTGCTCCTTATGGATGTGACTTCAAGGAAGTTGTTTCCAATCTGTACAAAGTATTAAATAAATTCATTGAAATTAATCTTTCATCGAGTCCTAAGAAATGTGAATTCTTAATGAATGTAGGGATTTTCCTTAGCCATTCTATATCCAAGCAAGTGACATAGGTTGACCCAAACAAAATTTCCATCATTAAAAGTGTTCCTAAAAGAAATGTCATGAGTTTCCTAGGATTAGTTGGGTATTATAAAAGGTTTATCGAATACCTTAGTAAACTATGTTTGTCATTGTTTGGATTGCAGGCTAAACATTTATATTTTTTTTTGAAAAACAAATGTCAAGAATCCTTCTCAGTACTGAAAGAAAATTTGACCATTGCACCCATCCTTAGTGGTCCTAACTAGGCATTACCTTTCCATATATACAAATATTCCTTAGATAAAGTTGTAGGGGCAGCCTTAGGGAAAATTGAAAACAAATTTCCTTATGCTATCTATTTCATTAGTAAAATCCTTTCTAAAGTTGAGTTTAACTATACTGTCACTGAATAGGAACACTTGGTAGTGGTACATTCTTTGTACAAGTTTAGGCATTATATCACTGGTTATCTGACTTTTGTTCACACTAATCATGCAACCATTAAGTATTTAATGAATAAAATATATGTCATTGTTAGTATAATCAGATGATTATTATTATTACAATAATTTGATTTGACTATTATTCATAAACCACGTAAAGAGAATGTGGTAGAAGATTTCTTGTCAAGACTAACCTTGCCTACAGGAGTGGAAGAAATGGTGGATGATCAACTTCTAGATGAACATCTCTTTGCCATCTCAGTTCTTTCTCCTTGGCTTTTTGATGTAGCCAACTACTTGGTTGTGGGGAGGTTACCTCCTAATCTATTCTCCAAGGAGAAAAGAAACATTGTTGGTGAAAGTGACCCATTCACTTAGATTGGAGGAAATATTTTTAGATTGGGACCAGATCAGATCCCAAGGAGATGTGTGAGTGAAGAGGAGGTTTTTGAAATTCTTTCCACATGCCATGATGGACCCTGTAGGGGCCACGTTGCTACTAAGAGGAAAACTTTCAAATTTATACAATCAGGTTGTTATTGGCCCACTTTACATCAAGATACAAAAAGGTACACCACCAGGTATGATCAGTGCCAAAGGATGGGTAAACCCGCACCCAAAGATGAAATTCCCTTACAACCTCAAGTGACTTTAGAGCCATTTGAGAAGTGGGGAATGGATTTCATTAGACCTATTGATCCTAAATTAGGACAAAAGATATATATCATTGTGTGCACTGATTACTTGATTAAATGGGCTAAAAAAAAGGTCATAAAGGAAACAACTGAGCAAAAGGTGGTTGAATTTCCAAGGGAGAACATATTCTACAAGTTTGCTTCTCGAAGGGAGTTATTCATTAATCATGGAGCAAAATTTACATCGAATATTATTGAAGATATCATAAAGAAACACCACATCGAGCACCAGACATCCACTACCTATCACCCTCAATAAAATGGGCAGGTGAAAGTAAAAAATATAGCACTGGAGAAAATTCTTACCAAGGTTGTTAGCAACAACAGAAAGGATTGGGCACAAAGACTTGTTGTATCCACTTGGGTGCACAACACAACTTGAAATACCACCGGATTTACACCATTTGAACTAGTATATGGGAAGAATTCCCTATTGTCTATTGAATTTGAATATAACTCCTTAAGGATGGCAACTCAGTTAGAATTGCATCTCAGTATAGAACAACAAGAGAGGCTGCTCCAACTCAATGGTCTAGTGAATTTAAGTTGAAATTTCTCCTACACATCGAGGTAATCCAACTACAAAGGATGATTTGGAATGACCCACAAATCCAGGACAAGACTTTTCAAGAAGGAGATTGGGCCATGCTGTATGATTCTAGGTTGAAGGATTCAAGGGAAAATTAATGACAAGATGGATGGGTCCCTATCTAGTAGAGAAATTTCATGAGAATGTGTTTGTCCATATCAAAACAATTGATGAGGAAGGGATCCCCTTACTTGGCAATGGTTATAGGTTAAAGTTGTATAAAATATCTCTATCCAAGGAAGAATTTGTTAGCTCAATATTCAAAGAATTGAATGTGATTTTGAGGCTCATATTCCTCATTCCAAAAAAAAATCTTGTAAAAGGGAAAAAGAAAAAAATAAGAGGACCTAGATGAAAACCTCCATGAGGCATTTGAGGCCAACTCCAGGGTTGAAAATCTCTCTAAGGGAGCCCAAGAACAAGAAAAATTGGAAAAAAACAAACACAAAATATACCTAGGTGAAAAACTCCTCTAAGGTGCCTAGGGAAGGCATGCAGGTTGAAAACCTCTACAGAGGTAGTCTGCATGTCTTTAAAAAAAAAGTGAAAAGAAAAACACAAGGAAGGAGTTGTTGCACTACTTTTGGTAACTTCTCTCTTTTGCAGGATTCCAGGAAGTCAACATGACCATGGCTATAGGACAAATTCTACTAGCTCAATCCTCCATTTTTATAGCCACCCATTTCATTTTTACCCTATTCACTCACCTCCCTACTTATCTCCATCATCTATCCAATTATAGAATCAAATTTTGTCTCCTTGTTGTAATGCTACAAGAGCAGTCCATAATGCCACAAGAGGAACCTGAATTACTACAAGAGGAGTCTGAAATTATACAGGAGGAAGATACGATTGGAGAAAGAGGAAATAAGGTCATGTACTCTTCAGGAAATTTTGAGAGAGGTCCACCAAAATCAATTTCATCACCCATACGCTACATCTAGCCAAAATTCAGTTTCAATTTCGCCTCTTCCATGCATATGAAAAAACATAGAAAAACTCTTCTTTCAATTTTTCCACCACCTACACCACTTCCTCATAATCTTAATCTTGTCCCATACCTTTCATGACTTTCCCCGAATCTTACATGCAATATGAGGTATCAAAAGAGGGATTAAGTGACTGTTACAGGGAAGAGACTCCTCCTGTAGCAGCTAGTACAATCACAACAGAACTCATCATGATTTTTTTTTTCGCCCACAAAGAAGAAGGTCCAGCCACGTTAAGCATCATGAAGCCATTTTTTAAGTGGAGAAGAGGCATTCCCTCCTTAGGATGTAGTATATTGAACAATGGGAAGAAACATACACACACACAACAATTTTGTCTGTCAAGGAATCATTAAGCTATGAGAACTTGTGCAGAAGAAAGTAAAGGAAGTCAACAACTTTAGGATCATCATATTATGACTCCAACTCTAGCATGAAAGCTTTTCAAACAATTAGACATCACAAGTAGGCTCAAGTATGACAACCCTCACCTCTTCACTATGCATATGATGATAAAATGTGTAATGGTCAAGAAAGGAATTTTTTATGGGCTTGAGGTGGCCAGTAAATTTGTCCACCTTTGATTAGTAAACTAAAGTTCATTTCAATCACACATGCACGTAGAAAAGTCAACTTAAGTGAGGTGGGGATTATGAGGAGTGAAGTTATGATCACGAGGAGTGGGGTGTTGATTGCAAGGAGTGGGGACAATGGTTAAAAAAAGGAAGCTTATGCAAGTGCCATTTCATCAAATAACTTTGAGCCCTAACCACAAAAGGACTATTAAGTACAAATCTCAACTCCATCGGTATAATCACTCATTTCAATAATACAGTTAGAGAAGGATGAGGTAGTGTTATGAGATACTTCCTAGGGTGCCATCGATTTGCTTCGTACATTGTTTTCATGTGATACAGAAAGAGATACAGGAGGCTCTCAACTACTACATGAGGCTTTGCACTGCTACAAGAGGGCCGAAAACAAGCTACAAGAGAGAATTAAAGGGAGAAAGAGAGCCAAAATTACCCAAAGTTCCCCTGAAACCCTCATGCATATGCCAAAGTCATCTTGAGAGGAGCAAGTGGTTCTCTCCCTCTGTAATTTCCATACCTCTGAATGGATTAGAGGAATTTTTTTCTTGAATTAAGTTCCTTGTAGCAAAGAATTAGGTAGTAGTTCCCTTTGGAAATTATGAAAGAAAAGTTTTTTTTCCTCTGATAAAAAGGAAAACTTGACACTGTATCTACAACCAAGACTGTTCTAAGGCCAAAATTTTAAATACACGTAAGTAACCTCAAGAAGGAGCAGTAGGATAAATGGGGGGAGGGTTTAACTGAAGATAGCTGAAGGACACAAAGAGAATTCATCAACATCCACCTGTGGTAAATATTTTTCTAAGGGATAAGTGGATGGGCTTCTTTCAACAACTGAAGGGGTATGATGATGATATAACGTAGGAAGTTTCCATGGAACTAAATCCTTAGGGAGAATATAGTGCCATTACTATTGTTAAAGGCCTTTCCATCTCTCTAAATATTGATATCATAAGCAGAGTGACTACCTTACCCTTAGGAATTCAATTGAGTGAGTAGGAGAAAGCATTGAGTGTCACAACCAGGAAGAAATTCTTCATTTCGAAAGAAAGTCCTATAGCAGATATGAATCGAGTGAGAAGGGATAGCCTACCTTACCCATGGGATGAAGTGGCCTATCACATTCTCAAATAAATATCCCGTGAGGGGAGGTTGAGCATTGTATATGCCTACCTCTTTTGGTTGCTCCATGAGATAAGATTCAAATCAGAGTTACCAATTCAATAGAGGCTCAACATTCCTCATTTCCTCTTGAAATATATCACTAAAATGAGCTAGAAAGTGAGGTAAGGGAAGCACTAACACATTTCCCACCATGGCCTCATTAAACTGATTGTTATGGATTCATTCAGTTACCTAACATACCTTGTGTTATGGATTGATTTTGTAGACATGGACAAGGAAATTTTCATTGAAACCCAAGACATCACACATGAAGAAATAGTAGCCTCTAGCATTTGAGGCAGGGGAGGAAAGATAGAGGAAGAAGAGGTAGTAGAAGCAGAGGAAGAAGAAGTAAAAATTAAGGAAGAAGAAGGAGATAAATAGGTAGCAGAAAAAGAGAACCCTAAGGAGACCTCTAAGCCCCAAGAGATGAAAAAACGAGGACATCAAACAATTCTCTCTGTAGGGAACACTGAACAAGAAGTGGCTGCAACATTTGCCACATTGGGCACACTTGTCAAGCCCAAAAGAAGGTATCCAAGGCAAGGCCATTTGTACTTCAAAACAAGAAAGAGCACCAAGATAAGGCAAGGAAAGCCTCAACCTCCTACAAAGGTCCCTATCACCATAGAGGAGTGAACAAGAATGAAAAAAGAAGTGGGACATAGTGAGGGAAAAATTGAGGAGGTTACCTCTCTTATGTCCAAAACCAAGCAACCTGTGATACCTGTGGGAATGCCCTCTATTAGCGCAGCCACCTTTAAGAGACTCAAGAGATAGACTACCATGCTAGAAAGAGAGAAAGAAGAGATACAGGAGGAAACATAACATCTATAGGAGAAACAAGGGATCATATAGGAGAAACAGGGGCTACTACAAGAGTAGCAGGGAGTGCAACAAGAAGGATCAACCACCTTAAAAGAAGATGAGTAAGGCCTTAAGGAGCTTTAAGAGCGTGATCCACACCCCAACCTAGAATCCTACTAAAATATTATTGACAGAGGTGATATTATACCTAAGAAGTTTGCCATCCCACTCTTCTTTGAGTTAGAGAAGGAAAGAGGCATAACACATAGATGGATGCGAACTGCAAACTCCAAAAGTGTAGAAGATGTTGGCCTCATGGAGGAGAAAATCAATGAAATGGTAAAGGAATTAAGTGACCTGAAACTAAGGGAGTCAACCATGAGGGAGCAACTATAGACAGAGAACACAAGGATAAAACAACAAATGCAAGAAAAGGAAACACAACTTGCTAGTATGGCAAGTTTATCTATGGAAGCCATACAATGTAGGAAACCATCCAAATCCTATGCTATTTTCATCAAGGAGCAGTGGTTAAAATTCCAGATAAAGACACTAGCACACTATGGGTCTTTACCTTTCCAAGACTACAAGAAATTTATTGATTTTTGCGAAAAAGTTAGTATTGAGCGTAAGGAAAAACCAGAGGAGTTTTATATGCATAATCTGATCCTAACAGATATGAACTTTTGGGAGTGCAATTCAAGATTGGGAGACATGAAACTCATGTCATTAGCATCTTGGTTGACAGATGAGGAGACAAGAGCTGAAGAAGTGAAAAAGGTGATGAAAAAGGAAGAAAAGGATCCCTTATTTATATGAGCAGAATAGTTGACTTGCATTGCAATAAAAGTATCCAAGTTAGTTAAACTTTGCAATCACAATAATAATATTAGTATGGGTATATTAAGTTGTTGGTAAATGTAAATAGGCATTAATTAATAATAGACATTGACTAAGACATCATCAAATTAGAAAAAAATCATAACGTAAATAAGCATTAATTCATAATAGACATTGGCTAAAACATCATCAAAATTAGAAAGAAAAAACTAATTTAAGTTATTTTATTTTATTAATAGATTTTGTTTCTTAAAAACTTGTGTTCATTTAAAGAAACATGTTACTGGTCCAAGCCCATCTGAAGGAGTGAAAGTCTACCCCCTTAAGGACCACCAGCAAGTGATTCCAGGTGGCGTGGTTTTCCTTGAATAACTGCAATGAGTCAGTCTGCATTCATGGATAACAGAAAAAAATAGTTGTCCTCAATTATGATTGGTTTTCTCACTACATAAAAAAAATCATACAGATTCATTTCACTTTATTATGAAAAATAATATTTATTAAAATTTAAATAACTTCCATCTAAATTAAATTTATTTAAAAAATAGATATATTATTATTTCAACCTTCTTCTCTTAATTCGAATACAAACTTTCAAAGTTATGGGAGCCTTGACTTGAATGACCAAGCAACAGAGTTGGGCTTACCCTTTGAAGAAAAAAATAATGGAGAAATCTTCTCGAATATGGCTTTTGTGACAAAAGAGGTATGCTAGTTGAACAAGATTAGTATTATTAGCTTAATTTTAAAAGTTTATAAATTAGTTTGGAAAATAATAGAAATGCATCTTAAGATTATGATCAAATTTGGTAGATATTTTTGAAAAATTAAATTATCACTGTTAAAGTATAAAATTGTAAGTATGTTGTTGAATATATTTTCACTAAAATGCAAACACTCCACTATTTTTATTTTTTACTCTATTTTTGCCAAACCCAGCAAGAAATGTGCCATGAGAGGAATTTGTGGTATCTCTAAACAATGTCGTATAAATTATATATTCAGCAGGGGGGAATTATTCCTCATGGGACATGATGAATAATCAAATATATTATCATTGGCATAGAGGTGCAAGAAACTTTATAGAACAATCGATGATTTTTTCTAACTAATATCATTTTATTTGCAAATTGCTGATAATATTAAATTAATGAGTTGTCTTTAGTGCAACTTTTTGGAAGCTTTTACGGTGGGTTTTTCCGGTCTAATAAATCTAAAATCTGACAAGAATTTATTGAACTCACAAGTTTGATGGGTAACCCCTGCACAATCCAAGTACCCTAGGGGTTTTTCAGGGTGCTAAATCCATATATACAGTGAAAAATCAGTTTAAATAACACAAATCAAGATTTCACCTCAAATTGTTCTCCCGGATTCGGGCATAGGATAGTCCAAAAAATCGCACTAAAGACAACTCCTTAAATTAATTTGTAATCTTTCGATAGAATTACTGTATTAAACCAGAGCTTCTGACATTATTGGTTGAATTTCTATTTAGAAAGAAAAAAGTGTGATTTATTCCGTTCTCTTATTTGTCTCGCGTATTTCTCTATAAAAAAAGAAAAGGGAATTCTAGGAATTCCTACCTTTCCCTCCCAAACTCCTAATACGGACGACAATGCGCCAACATAGAAAAAATTACCACTTTATCATTCATGGTTAACACTACACTGAAACGATGACAATTTGACCTCGGTTTGTTGCTTTCGATATTACACTTTTGTATCTTTTGGACCTGAAGATACGAGTTTGGTAGTTTCAGAAATTTTTCCGTTCAAAATGTGACTGAGCTGCTATTCGCTATTACGGTTGAAGGATGTTTGAAATATTATTTATCTTTGTAGTGGATTATAGATTCATATTCCGAAGGGGTAGCGTATGGTAGCGTATGTTTATTATTATAACTTTTTAAGTTAAATTTAGAAGTGATATGGTATGTTATTTTTATAAATTTTAAGAGTTTAATCACTGTGTCTCAGTTTTATATAATAATTTAATTTTTGTTTTGGTATGATTTAAAAATTAAATTATTATAATTATAATATTTTGTTTTTAAGATGTTATTTATTTTTGTGAATTGATACAAGACACTACATAAGTTTATAGTATCTTAAATAAAATTTTCAATTTCAGTTTTACCTTTTCTTGTAGCTCTTAGAGACAGTTCCTCGGTTGAGGAATGGTTAGTGCCTAGGAAATTTCAGTCTCTTTTGAAGATAATTCATTGTTTCTCATGAGACAAATGAAAATGATTTTAAATCTAGTTCAATTACCTTTTTTCAGAGGTAGATATAGTATATGTAGTAACATGACATCATTCCCAAGAATAAATGTTTCAGGTTTGGTGGCTGACACACAGATAATGCAGCTTTAATTTGTTGTTGTAGTAAAGATGGAAAGGAGAAATATAAGGGAGGAAACTAGTGCAGAGGGTTGGATAAACACATAATCCTATGCAACAAATCCCAGTATAATTATGAAAGAATAAGGAAATGAAATGTAGAAATTATAGAATGCATTTTAAGGTTTCCAACTAAATATTTCATGGTTATATTCTGTTACAATATAACATAGTAAATCTGTAATCTCTCATGTATTGTCTGCTACAATATAACATAATAAATCCTTGATATATAAGTAAATCCAACAACTACTACTTACACAATTTCTAAGGAAGAGAAACACAAATGAAATGGCATACAAAGGAAGAACAGGTACTACATATCCCAAATGCTTGGAATCACCATAGTTATTAATCTTCTAGAAAGAAAACAGATCGTAGGCCTAAACAAGCGAAATTTTCCAAAGAAATAATAACAACCTCAAGAATAAGAAATTAGAACAAAATTTGGAACCTCATATGAAAATAGAGTTTAGAACTCGTGAACACAAACTTCAGAACCTCTGAGAGCATAATTTGGGAACCTTTTTAATGATTTTCCTCCCTCCTTTTATAAGGAGAACCAGAGAAGAACAACTTACAAAAATCTCCAAATGTTAAAGTTGTGTGGTTGAATCTGCTGTCTGAGCATGAAAACGTCCTACTGATTACAAAACATATCTGATTCTCTTCTTGAAAATGCAAAAAATTACAAAATAACAAAACATGAGAAACGTGTGTCGTGATGTACAGAAGAACATATCTCCATTCCGATTCCTCTGATTTCCTTAGATAGACTCAGTCTCCAATGTCTAGATTATTGGTGGGTTGATGACCTGGCCATAATTCTATTATGATTTTCCCTCACAATTTTCAGCTAGTTTTCATATCACTTTCTCCCTTTAGCATCTTTAAACTTCCCCTCTTGGAACTAGCCATGATTAGGCACGGTGGCATTGAAGGTGCCTTGTGATCTAGTTTTGAGCTATCCATCCCTTTATTTTCTCTCTGGTCCACTATCAGAGCCTAATACATCTCTTAGCACTTTGATGTTGCAATTTCGGAGCCGAGGCGCATCATAACTTTAACTAAAATTTTGTTATGAAACTCCAAAGTTCCAATGCCCTGATCCTTCCCGTGCTTAGCTCCTTATCACAATTCTACCATATAACCAATTGTCATGATTAGTGGCTTGGGAACTTGGGTGCTTAAGCCTTGAGGCTCCTATCGAGGGCCTATTTCCCTTTATATTTGTTCTTCCACCCTTCATTCCTTTAATTCTCCCACAACCGGGTGCTACCAACACATTAAAACTCCTCATTATCATAACCTTTTTAAAATGAAATTAGGATAGTGCTCTGATATCTCTTTGCTTCGATATTCCTTCTTAGCACTTAGGTGTTCTGCCCACCCTAAGCCCTCAGTTCTTTTGAGTTCTCATGACCCAGTGCCACATAACATCGAAGCCCCTCCATTATAGCTTCTTCAAGCTAGAAATTAAACCAAAGTTATGATGTCTCCCTCTTTTGATGAGCTCCATAGTACTTGGGTGCTTGACCTTGGTCCACACCCTTGGTTCTTTGGGCCCTCGAAACTAAACACCAACAACACATCGGAAACCCTCTCATCGGGATCTTTTCAAAAATGCAATTTCAAAAAGGGGTTTGGGATTTCTGACCTTCGATATTCAACATAGAACGTAGGTGCTCTGCCTTTTCTACACCCTTGGTCCCCTAATCCGTCATGACCAAGTGCTAACAACATGGGACCCCATCCATCGGATCATAATTTTTATAAAACAATTTAAACAGGGGGTTACAAAATCTCTTTCCTTCAAATTTCCGACCTCTGAAATGATGTCACACTGACACCATCATCTCCACATGGAGCCTGCTTGGTGCTGACACATGTCACCCAGGTTTTCACCATTAGGCCCTAAAAAATGCTGAAATTAACTGCCAGATGTCCACCGTATGACAAAATCACACTGACACCATTTGCCTTGTCAAATGCTCGGAGCCAATTATCTGCTTCCATGTGTACCATCTCAAGGAGAGAGAAAGGGTCCCTGGTGTCCCTGAATTTTCAACGATTTCCTTTGTTTTTCCACTTCACAGTGATGTCGACACTCATAAAGAAATATATTCTTAAAGGGTTTCGACGTCTTGATGTCATGAGATAACCGACCCTTTGAGATTCAGGTTCTGATGTGCCCTTGCTATAATGTCTAGCCTTTTGGTATCAGGCCCCAATATACCTTCCTTCCCATTCTTTTGATATCTGGTTCTGATGTGATTGATTCCCAAATTTCGACACTCCCATTTTCATTTTTGCCTTCCATATTTCGAAACTTTCTTTTTTGGCTCTCATCTGAATTCTAGCTCATGAAATTTTGGGTTTTCCATCTAATATCAACCCTTGATATGCTGAGCCTTCTCCGAAATGGTCATTCAATGTGTTGCCTTTCCCATTTTATTTCCTTTTGAAGGACCAAGACTACACCTCTTCCTTGTTGTTTCATGGATGGAAAGCAAGACCATTCGAGAAAAATAAAAGAAATTATTATAGATACAACATTGACTCTAATTGGGGACAACGTATTGCAAGCAATGCATTGAGAATTGTCAGATTTGTGTCTTATATATATTTTGAATGGAGTCATTTTATTCAAGTACATAAAAATAAAAAAAAGAAACATTAAGAACTTAAAGCATTACTGGTATGTACAATGGCTCATCGATAAATACAATGGATGAAAATGGACCTCGTTAATGCTAGAAATAAAGTTTGAGAAACTTTCCATTCACAGGTAGTTCAAGCACATCACCATCCAAATTTCCAGCAAGAAGGTGTTGTTTCCCTTCGCTTCACATATCTTGAAGGTTCCAAAACATAAGGGATCTAACTTCCCATGTTCTCCTTTGTCCTCTCTTTTGACATCTCGTCTAAGTACCAAATCTCCTCATTGCAGGGACTTGTCCCTTGCTTTTCTATCAAAGATATATCTCATTCTTTCTAGATAATTGATCAAATTCTGATTTACATGTTCCCTGCTTTCTTGAAGTTCTACCAGCTGATTGACCCTCCTACTTAGAGAATTCGTCTCCTCCTCAACATCCTATATAATTTTAGCTACTAGCATTTCTATTTAAGTAGTGAAAATTACAGCTTTCCCATACACTAATTCAAACAGATATTTCCCAATGGACCTCTTGGTTGTAACCCTATTAGCCCATAAATTCAGATGTGAATCCTAGTTCTTCTGATTTTCTTAATATTGTCTTCTTCAGAATCCTTACTAAGGTTTTATTATAGGATTCATCTAATCCGTTTCCTTGTGGGTAATAGGTGGTGGAATGGCATAATATAATGTTGTACCTTTTGCAAAAATCAATAAATTTGGCTAACCTAAAAACCTAAGCATTTTCAGTGACGATTTTCTTTGGGAAACCAAGCTTGGTGAGGATGTTTTCCTCCTTAAACTTGATGACTACTACATCAATTACATTTCTAGCTGGGGTAGCTTCCACCCACTTAGTGAAATAATGAGTGGTTGTGAGTATCCATTTGTGTTGGCCACTAAAAGGTGGATGTATTTCTACATTGAAGTCTAATCCTCATTGCCTAAAAGTTTCTTCTAAAAAAACAGGGATTAAAGGAAGGGGAGCTAACCTTTATTTTTTTTCAAACATTTGACACTTCCCATATGCCCAGACATAGATATGTACTTCACCAAGCAACTTAGGGCAATAAAATTTTTCTTTGAGAATTTTGTGGGTTGTAGCTCTCCAACTATAATGTCCCCCACAAACACAATTATGGAACTTATCAATTACTTTATGGATCTCTTCTTCAACCAGACATAAGCCCAAATCCCCACTAGGTATTTCCAATACAGTTGGCCATTGGAGATTACAGATTTATGGGCTTGTAGCCTCAAACCCCTGTATTTAACTTTATCAAAATTGACTGGAAAATTCAGGAAAAGTAAATAATGGAATATATGTTTATACCAGTGGGAGACAAGGTATTACATCCAAATTTTCAGCGTTGAGGCATCAATTTTTTGTTGTTCCTCTACTTTTCCACTTTCTCCATCCTTCCCTACCAACAAGTTTATACTCAAGACTTGGCAGTTTGCTTCAGACAAGATTTTAGCTAACCCTTTCCCTTTGATCAACTTGGTAGTCTTGATATCCATGTCATATTCCTTTATCTTGGCTATCCGCTTGCCTCTTTTCCCTTCGTTGTCCCCTGCACAAGGATATCTTTCACAGCAACTGTAGGAACATAAGTTGTTATATTTTATTGCAGGACATAAATTCTAAAATATTTCAGGGCTTTGACTAAGGCATAGGCTTGCTTCTCCAAAATATATTTTAGCTCAACATCTCGTAGCACCTGGCCAAAAAATGTAATTGGTTTCTTGTGTCCTTGATCATTTTTTTGCAACAAGAAAACAACCACCATGTGGGGAGAAGTAAAAGAAAAGATGAAAAATGATTTTTGATACTCTGGGATGACTAGTATTGGGGCCTCTGCAAAATCCTTTTTGATTCTAGAGAATGACTCCCAAGCTTTTACTATCCACTTTACCTAGTTGTCGTTCCTCAACATCTTCGTGATTTCTTTGACTATTTTAGCATAATTGGTTATGAACATTCTTAAAAGGTTGATTCTTCCCAACAAGACATTGATTTCATTCTTATTCCTTTGTAATGGAATGTTATTGATGGCTTCCACCCTTTTGGGACGAATCTTTACTCCCTCTTTTTCCACAACGTGGCCCAACAAATTTACTTAAATTAAATCAAACAATGATTTCTTAGGATTTAAGGACATACCATACCTTCTACATTTTGTGAATGTGATCTGAAAATACTTGAGGTGCTCTTTATCGAACTCTACAACAAATGTTATATCCATAGATCTCTAAAAGTGGCTCTTGTGTTTATGGGGCCAAAGGGAATTCTTGCATACACAAATGTTTCCTGGGGTGTAGTGAAAGTGGTTTTCTTCTAATATTATGGGTGCACAGTGACTTGGTTGTATCCAAAGAAGCCATCCATCATGGAAATCCAAGAAAATCCTACCACCTTTAGTAGAATGTAGCCCATCTTAGGCAAAGGGTAATTATCTTTTAGTGAGGCCTTTTTTAGATTCCTAAAGTCAACACATAAACGTATTTATCCATTCTTCTTCCTAACAGGAATGAGATTCGCTACCCAATCTAAGTATCCTAACAATTACCATAGCCTGTAACATTTTCTTCACGTCCTTTTCAATGGAATGGGAGCAAAAAAGGATTATTTTATTTGAGATTATGCTTATATGGATTCACCTCATCTTTTAAGGTGATTTTGTGTTGTATGATGCCATAAATAAAAGTATTTAAATCATCATATGACCAGGAAAACACATCCATGTACTCCTTAAAAAGGTTCAGGTGACTTTGTTTGTATTCCCTAGGAACTCCTTTAGCGAATTTGATGATTCTTGGATCTCCTTTGGTGCCAATGTTACAATATTCTACATATTCTTCAAGCTCTTACTTAGTTGGCTTAGTAGCCACATCACTTGAGTTAAAAATCCTTTACAATGGAACCAATCCTCTATGGATGATATTCCCCTTTAGCTGCAATATCTTGTGACCATCAATGATTTCTTCCCAACCGGCCTATTGTTCACATGTCATCTCCTTATCCTCCTCATCAATCATTGAGTTTGAAAACTATCTAATAACCTCCATGAAGTGTTTGATTTTTTCCTCATATTCAAACACCTGCCAATACTTGACATTGTCTGGTATTGAAAGCTTGTGCATGACATCAACTTTGTATCTGAGCAAGGGATTTTGAGGAGGCTTGAAGTTACTAGTAGCTACAACCAAGGAGTCATTTATCTGATTTCTATCGCTGGGAAAAAATTGGATATTAAAGGATAGGAAACAATTCTAAATCAAATCTCATACCTCATTTCAGTAACCCTTCAATCTTGGATGTTTAGATTGCCATTGATTTATGATTTTCTTCACCACCATATTTGAATCTCCAAACACTGCCAAGAACCCAATGTTGAGATTTCTGGAAACTTGCAACCCTAATAACAAAGCTTCATATTCAACAACATTATTAGTTGTTTTAAGCTCTAGCTTGAAAGAATAACGAATCAGGCTAGCTTCGGGAGACACCATCAACACACATGGCCCATTTCCTCCCTAGAATAAACACCATCAAAGTATAACTTTCATACTTTATTAGACTCTAGTGACTATTTATTTAGCTAGATAGAACATTCCACTTATGTTTCATCCATGATTTTATCATTTTCCTCTAACAATAAGCGAGAGAAATTCTTCTCTTTACCATACATTGGACCATTATTTAAACAATCGGCCCTTGCAATTGTCTTTACAAATCTTGATTATCTATATAATCAACGTTCCTCTCCACCAAACATAGGAATGGTAGCATATGTGATCCACGTGGATGTTGGTGTCCACCCACCTATTCCACTGGGATCCCACCACTGTCTCTTTCAGTTTTTTATTTTCCTTAGTTGTAGCACATTTTACTATTTATGGAAGCTTTTTGGGTCATGAACTTCTGGAGCCGTTTTGAGGCCCTAACCAAAATTTTTGGGAAACCCGGGGCCAACAAGGGTGTTTTGTTGGTGTTCTCTAGTTAGAAGTTGTAGTTTCTTGGATATACCTTTCAAATGAGGTATTTTTTGGATCAAACGAAATC
This sequence comes from Pinus tabuliformis, assembly GCA_031772625.1. Lineage (NCBI taxonomy): Eukaryota > Viridiplantae > Streptophyta > Pinopsida > Pinales > Pinaceae > Pinus > Pinus tabuliformis. The sequence continues at coordinate 1,288,346,431 of CM062820.1, read as the reverse complement.
ATATGTCAAAGTTACAACCTTGGGAAGTTGATATACCAATTTACCCAAATGGGGCCCATAATTTTGGTGCTTCATCTCCTAGGGTTAGGGTTTTGGATGTTTAGGGTTTTCCATTGTTTCTAAATAATAAGTAGGCCTTCGAGCCTTGTTGTAACACAGTTTAGAGGCATGTAGCAGCCAAACTCTTCTCATAGATAAGCTACCATCGTCCAAGCTAGCTTTATTTCCATTGTGTTTGTAAGCATATTTCAATATTTGATATTAATTAAATGAAGTGTTATTTCTACTTCATCTCGATATTTATGGTTATATCGATAATTTGTTGCCTTCCTGTTTAAGTTCAGATCAGTGGTATCAGACAGGTCTACTATTTCTCTATTTTTCTTTGCATGTCCCCAATGAGGTTGGAATATAAGAAGTTAGGGGATGAACTAGTTGAACCTTTGCAAGACCAGCCTAGAAAATCCTGACGCCCTCCCATGGTAGAAGATAAGAAAGACAAGGGGGCAGGAGATCCTTTCAAAATCTTGCTTGAAGAAGCCCTTGAGTGACAGAGGAATGCAATGACGGACAACTATGCTCAAATCCTTTAGCAGCTACCCAAGGGCGACACATTTCCTTCCAGTAGCTACTCTTGAATTGCCAGACACTTTAACGTACAAGTTAACTTTGACATCCCCATATTTGAGGGTGAGATATATGCTAGCATAATAGATAAATTGTTAAATTTTCTAGAACGATATTTTTTTGTTCATGATTTTTCTAGTCAAGAAAATATTGCTTTTTCACTTCTCAAAGCGCCCCCCACGTTAAGGACTGGTGGGAAACCTACTGTGATAAGAAGGACGAAATTACACCCTCACTATTTTCGGCCGCACCTACTTGGGATTTGTTTTTGGATTGCATGAAGGGGAAATAATACCATGTCGGGAGCTATGAGGATAAATACATAAAGTGGACCACGTTGTTGCATGAAAGCGACTAAGACGTGCGGAGTTTACCAATGTTTTTCATACCCTTCGCACGAAGTTAGGTATCGAGGATTATGAGAAACATTTGGTACTCAAGTACCATAGGTGCCTACACAAGTACAACCGGGATGAGATGGAGTTCCTAGAAATCTCCTCGCTTAGCATGACTTACTGATACACTGTCAAGATTGAGTAGAAGTTTAAACATAAAAAATGATACTTTTGATCTTTGAATCCAAAGAAAGGGAAAGACTCCCCAAAATAGAGAACAAAAGATAAAACCAAGGCGAGGTGACCCAGGACAACCTACCAAATCCATAAGAAAAGAACATCACCACGATGTCAAAGAAGGACACAAGAAATTGGTTTGGGGTCCATAAGAGCCCCACTCAAAACAAGTTAGTGTCGAGCCAAGAAGTCACTAGTGGCCGAGTTGAAGGCTTCAGAATCATATGAATGTTCTGAATCTGAGTCAAAACTCAACAAGAGGAATGAGAAAGGGAAGTAGATTATTGAGGTGGAGCCCAATGCCATTGTTGCCACCACTAAGATCTAGAAGAATGAGCTTGAACATCGAGAGGAGGGGGGGCGTCTCTTCCACTCAAAGATGTGGGTGAAGGTTTCACCACTACAATTCATTGTTGATAGTGTGAGCCAAAAGAACCTCATTTCAATAGAGTTCGTGAAGTGGTTGGGCCTACCAATCACACCACACCCACAACTGTACAACATCAAGTGGCTTCACCAATGATGAGAACTTTGAGTCAACTAACAGTGTTTCCTTCCCTAAAGCATCAAGCCCTTCACAGATGAAGTTTTGTGTGATGTTTCTCCTCTTGATGTTTGTGATGTATTATTAATATAACCATACTTGTGGAAGCGACACATTGTAAATGATTCGAGACCTCGTTCTATTATTATTTCTTTGGGTAATACGTTATACATGATACTATAGGTAGCTACGGCTACTGCCATCTCTTTGATCTTTTCGAAGCAATGCAGTAAGGTCATCTCTCAGACTAGGAATTTTTTTTTCTTTCTGATTCGCTCACAAAATAAGGGGAAGAGTGTAGCCACATCCATGGCCCCTGGGAAGGGTTTCTCCATGTAGTAAAAGTGGGTGGATACTGTCATGGAAGAATATAGGAACAACTTCTCCTCACCCACAGGGGTACCCTTGCACTGTCAGGTCGAGCATTCGTTCGATATGACTCCTGGAGAACCTCTACCCAATGGGTTGATATATCACCGCTCCATTATGGGAAATGGAATGTACAAGCAATGCCATGATCAACATCAAATTCCAAACCAGTTTCAGGTAGGTGACAAAGTTTGGTTGCAGTTACAGAAAGAACGCCTTACCGAAGCCCATCGGAAGCGCATACCACTCTGATATGGTGCTTACACCATTACCAAGACAATGGGAGATAATTCTTTTGAGCTCAACATATCCCCATTCCTTTGCCAACACCCAGTGTTCAATGTGGACCGCCTTCTACCATACTTCCCACCATTACTTGACACATCAAACATTGTAGAACAACTAACACAAGAGTTAATCCCAAACTCATCGAACAGGCAAAAACTAAACAAATTATGGACACACGGGTGAAGAACACTCACTAGTAGAAGATCCAACTATATAGGGTTGTCAAAGATGGCCAACACTTGCACCAATGCAAGTGGCTCACCAGGGACTAAGTTTAGCAAAAGTTTCCCCATTTCATGGAGGAAGTCAACACAATGGGGACCACTGCTTCCTAAGGGGGGAGGACTAATCCAAGTGGATGTTTGTGGCCACCCAGCAATTCGACTAGGACCCCACCACTATCTCTTTCAGTTTTTCAGTTTTCTTAATTGTAGCAAAATTTACTATTTTTGGTAGTTTTTCAGGTCTTGAAGTTCCAGAGCCATTTTGAGGGGCCAATATGAGTCTGAATCTTGTGTTGTCCGGTCATAAGTTTTATTTCACAGATATATATTTCTAACGAGGTATTGTGCATGTTAAGCAAAGATTGTATGCCAAAGTTACGACCCTAGGAAGTTGATGTACCAATTTACCCAAACGGGGCCCATAGTTTTGGCACTTCATCTCTTAGGGTTAGGGTTTTAGATGTTTAGGGTTTTTCATTTTTTTCAATAATAAATAGGCCTTTGAGCCTTGTTTTAACACATTTTAAAGGCTTGTAGCCACCACATCTCTTCTCAGAGATAAGCTACCATCACCCGAGCTACTATTATTTCCATTCTATTTGTAAGCATATTTAAGTACTTGATATTAATGACATGAAGTGTTATTTCTGCCACATCTTTGTATTTATGGTTATATCTATAATTTTTTATGTTCCTATTTAAGTTCATGTCAATATGTCAAATCCAATTTTGATAGATCCCCTAATTTTCGATCCTCGTGACTTGGACAAAAGCATACCAAACCTTGCAGGGATGTCAACAACTACAATATCCATTACACCACTTTTTACAGGTATCTAAGACAAATTGACCACCAGGTCTTTAATCATCTCCAGGTATTTTACTCTCTTAGAATCAAAGGAGTACATGTCTTTATATGGTTTTGTTATTTCCAGCCCCAGCTGGTCAATGACAGACAAGGGCATGAGATTATGAGAAGCTCCTAAGTCAAGCATACAGTTATGAAATAGGAGCTCATGAGTTGCCAAGGTAATGTAGAAAGGGGTAGTGGAAGAGTCTTTCTCCTCAACAGGAGGTCCAAATAGAACCATGGGTCTCTCTTCTTTGAGGTTCGGGCTATATTGCATAGGAACTATGGTAGGTAGATAGATGAGCTGAGGTACTTAAGCTTTATGATTATTTTGTATCAATTCAGTTAAGGGAACAAATATCTTTACCTTCTCCAACTCTTTTTGAAGATTAAAGGCAGAGGGGTTCCTATCAATTGTTGCAGCTTCAGTGGGTTCCTTCTCCTTACTAGAGTGTGGCTAGGTTTGGGGAGACAATTGCTCTATTTTGGGGACTCCAAGCTTATGAGAAACAAGATCTGAGGACTCCTTCTTGCTTTGTGGGATTAGGTCAGGAATTTTCTCTCCTTTCTCTATTGACTTAGGGGGATTTTAGTGGGGAGGCTCTTCATTTTTCTCTTTCATGATAGACCTTTTCCTAGAAGACTTGAGGTCATATTTCAGTGTAACTGGGCGTACATGAAGTCAAAAAACTTCCTACAGTATTTTTCAATCTCACCATCATCCAGTGGGGAATCCAAGTCATCACCTTCTTCCTCGTGTGCTTCTTTTTCATGTTCCTCATCAGAAAGAGATAAGAACTAGTTTTCTTGAACCTCTATGGTTTCTTGACCAAGTTCCTCTGGATCATATTCCAAATACAAAGGTGGTTCAATACAATATTGTTTCTCCTTTCTCTCTCTTTGCAAGCGTTTCAAGGGTGGTCTTCTATATTGAGGGTTGAAATTTTGGTTTAGATGGTTGACTCTATTGAAGAGGATTTTTGTTTTCCAACTTCAGTTTTACAAGCTTGTTAGACAAATTTCTTATAAACTTATTCATCTCCTCAATATTTTGTTCCTGGGTTTCCTTCCCATGGCTCGAAAAGTTGGATTCCTCTTTTCCCCTCCTCATATCACCATACTCAGTTTTCTCTTTCCAATTCCCATTCGAGGTGAACTTTGCTTCAACTTCTAAAGCATCTATTTGGATATGGTCTAGGGTATGAGAATTTCTTTCTCTAAGAGTGAACCTAAATACAGGTTCAAAATCCATAGCAAAAACCACTTTGGTAGCATCCTGTGGAGGTTTAATTTCAACTAGAAGACTATTGTATAATTTGTTAAACCTTTTTATGAATTTTGAAACATCTTCATTGTGTTTTTTCTTCATTACATTAAATTCGGTGAGGATGTACCCATGATACCTTTTCTCTCCCCATTTCTGTATAAACAAATTCTCCATCTCCTCCCAAGTGGTGATTGAAGCATTTGGGAGGGATTTGAACCATTTCCCAACCTCCCCATCTAGGGACTAGAGAAAGAGTCTTAACACCACATCTAGGTGTTTTACATCTATATTTTCTACAAATGCACAAAACGTTTTTGTGTGTCTTTGAGATGAGATATCATCTTCTCGAGTGAATTGTGGCAAGAGCTTAAGATAATCTTGTGGAATACCATTTAGGGGTTATGGAAAGTCTAGTGGGGCATATTTATTTAGGATAAAACCATGGAAAACCATGTTTTGAAAAGGAGGTTGTAGGAGGTTTATGACAGGACCTTGCTAAGGAGGTGTATGACTTGCATATAACTGAAGTTGAGCTAGAAAATTATTAATTCTCTATGTTGGACTATTTATGGGAATATCATGGACTTCTTCAGGTTCTAAGAAGGTATGAAATGTGAAGGGAGGTGAGCTGACATAAGCTTCTTCAATTTTGACTCTTGAGGAAAATTATCCAAATAGTGCACAAACTTCCTTAGGATATTCCAAAACTTTGGAGGAAGATTCAAAGTGATTTATGAAAACATTTTGAGAGCTAGAGGATGATATTTCTAGAAAAGAGGTAACAAGAACTCGAGTGACATGAGTCTTTTCTTTCCATACATTCCTAGATATTATCTTTTAAGGGTCAAACACAAGAGGATTTCTCTGTTGTGAAGTACTCTGGCATTTTGAAAGTCATGATGCTCGAAATGAGATTCAAATAGTGGAGTCGCCAAGGTGAGAGATCTTCGACACACACCCCTTTCTTCTCACCTTACGAAAGGGTGTAAAATGTCATACCTAGGGAAAATATTCTAATTCATCCACAACAACGGCGCCAAAATATGTTGTAGCTCCTACAAACAACCCTTGGGTTGAGGAGAGGTCAGTGCCTAGGACATCTTAGTCTCTCTTGAAGATAATTCATTACTTCTCAAGAGGTAAATGAAAATGATTTTAGATTTGGTTCAATTACCTTTTCACAGAGGTCGTGGATGGAAATACTTCTTGATCTCGATCAATGTATATAATATATGTAGTAACGTGACATCATTCCCAAGAATAAATGTTTCAAGTCTCGTGATCAATGATCAAATAATGCAGCTTAAATTTTTTATTGTAGTAAATATGGAAAGGAGAAATATAAGGGAGGGACCTAGTGCAGAGGGTTGTATAAACACAATGTCTTTTACAACAAATTCCACCAGAATTATGAAATAATAAGGAAATGGAATGCAGAAATTATGGAGCACATTTTAAGGTTTCCAGCTCAATATTTCATGGGTACATTATGTCACAATATAACATAGGAAATATATAATCTGATAGGTATTGTCTGCTATAATACAACAAAGTAAATCCATGATTTCTAAGTGAATCCAACAACTACTATTTACACAATTTCTAAGGATGAGAAACACATAGGAAATGACATGCAAAGGAAGAACACATACTGCATATCCCAAATTATACACGGAATCATCATAACTTATTCATTGATCTTCTAGAAGGAAAACAGATTGTAGGCCTAAATAAGAATTTTTTTCCAAAGAAACAATAACAGCCTCAAGGATAAGAAATTAGAACCAAATTTGGAACTGTGGATTTTTACTGTAAACTCAACAACTTAAGTGATATACTAAAACACAAGACAAGAATCTACTATACTCTTCAAAGGAAACCAAAATTGATCAATGAGAACAACAAGCAAAAAAGGAAGAATATGAATCGCACATAACATAATATTTCTCTAGGGAAAGAAACTGCTAAAAACCATGATTATCTATATTACATTACCCAGAAGATCTGAGAAGAAAATACAATGCTTTTTCGTCCCAAAAAATTCCTCCAGAAGTACAATCTATCTCTCTTCTTCACAAACCAACTCAAGGAAACACTTAGCCAATTCTACTTCTTGTCAAGCCCCTACTTCCTTATGCAATCCCTAGAGGAATTAACCCATATTTAACTGGGAAATCCACTCTCCATAACTGCACAATCCAAACATATGTCCTCAACTAATTGCATGCACCATATATACAACTCGAAAAATTATACAACTGATAGTACACTGTCCCTGAACTCTAATCTCAACTAGGTCTTCCTCTAAACTGGCATGCATGAGTTATTTATGAGTGAATCTTCAGTTAACTGGTATGGTATTGGTGATGCACTGGTGCACTACTCCACTACTATACCTCTAGTTCCTCCAATAGTTAGAACTAGTTTAACTGACTCTAACTTAGTTAGACTGAGTTATCTAATTATAACTCAAAAGAACTCAACCTGTGCCCCTAAAATTTAGGGATTACTCTACATGACTCTAGATAGACATCCAAATCGAATTCTCGAATTCAATTAAGTCAATTTAACTTAATTAAATATTACAAGTTGCTATGAGAATAGAATTTTGATTTAATTCACAATTTAATTCAAGGAAAAATGAAGTTGGAATTTCTTGTTGCTATTTCTAACACTCCCTCTCAACAAGAAAGGGATTATCAGCTACCCCGATCCTGTCTCTGTGAAACTCGTATTTGCATCTTGACAATGCCTTTGTCAAAATATCTACATCCTGCTATGTGGGAATGTACTCCAAGAACATAATTCTCCTGTCCACACAAGCTCGAAGATGTTGACACCGGATATCAATATGCTTGGACTGATCATGAAAACCCAGATTTTTGGAGAGTTTGATATAACTCTAATTGTCACAGCAAATCACAATTGGATCCATCTACTGAGCAAACAAACCAACTAGAATATTCTTCATCCAAATAGCGTCACAAGTTGCATGACTAGTAGTTATGCATTATGCCTCTTCTGAACTAATTGCAACTAATCTATGTTTCTTGTTGTACCAAGAAGCAACTACTGACCCAATAGTGAATATCCCTCCTCATGTGCTCTTCCTATCTAATGGACTCCATGTCCAATGTGTATTAGTAGCCTTGTAGCTTCACTCCCTCTGTCTGTTTGTACCATAAACCATACTGAGCAGTGCCTCTGAGGTATCTCAACACATGCTTGGTTTCCTTCCAATACAACTTGGTCAGCTTAACCATCGCTTGACTAAGCTAGTTAAATGCATAGCACATGTTTGGTCGTGTGTTCACCAAATACATGAGTGAACCCAAAAAATACCTATAAATAGTAGCTTCCACTACTGCATCAGAAGTAGCATCCTCCTTCCTCCAATTACCTGCTAGAGGAGTCTCCATGGGTTGACTTCTCTCCATGTCAAACCTTTTGAGTATATCATTGCCATACTTTCCCTGAGATACAAAAAGTTGCTCATCACTTTGCCATACTTCCATGCCCAGAAAGTAGTACATGAGCCCCAAGTGCTTCATTTCAAACTATCTTGCAAGATCCTCTTTGCAAGACTTGATCATCTTATCATCAGTTGTCAGAATCAAATCGTCGACATATAAAACAATAATAAAAAATTTATCTTCAATCATAATATGGTAAAAGGTTCACATCTACTTCACTTTTGGTGAAGCCCAACTTGGTGAAGTAGCTATCAATCCTAGTGTAGCAAGCATAGGGTGCTTGTTTCAGCCCATACAACTCTCAGTTGAGTTGACACACATGCGACTCTTGGTTAAAGGTCTCATAACCTTTAGGCCACTCAATATACACCTCTTCCTCAATCGTGTCATTAAGGAAGGTTGTCTTTACATCCGTGTGATGTATCTTCCATCCCATCTATGCTGACAGTGCCAAAATGGATCTAATTGATGAGTACCTTGCAACATGAGAAAAAGTATCATCATAATCAGTCCCCTCCACCTGAGAAAAAACTAAGGCTACAAACCTCGTGTTGTGTTTCTCCACACTACTATCTGCTACTTGCTTTACCTTGTAAAGCCATTGGGAACTCACTAATGACTTGTCTGCCAATCTTGGGACCACATCCCAAATAATGTTCCTGACAATGGAGTCATACTCCTCAACCATGGCATCAACCCAAACCAGTTGTTTCACTTCTTCCTCAAAAGAGGATGGCTCAGAATCAACACATCCGCTCATAAGATCCATGTATCCAGTGTACCTCTCTAGTGACCTCCTCTGTCTATGTTGTGATATGGGTGCTCCCACATTCTCTCTAGCATCACCATCAGGGGAGTTTTGACGTATAAAATGGGCCTCCTAAGAAAAATTTACAACCAAAATAAACTTTATAAGAACCAATAGGATTCAAGATGATGATGTTAACCATGGGGGATGATTCACCATTTTTGGAGTAAAAAAGTAAAAATAATAAAAAATAATAAAATAATAAAACTAATTTTGCAACTGGTATTTTCAACTTATCTACCTAAGGTTTTACTCAATTTTGGAGCAGGAGTACTCGTTGGAAGTAAAATTTAATTCCTCATCCAAGGAGTACCCATATTACATAAGTTTGATGGACCCTGCTACATGAAAATTGAGAAATACATGAAAAAACGTGATTGGAATCATTTTTTTCATGTATTTCTCATTTTTTCCATAGTGGACTCCATCAAAAGTATGTAGCATGGGTACTCCTTGCATGAGAAATCAAATTTTGCATCCAACGAGTGTTTTTTCTCAAAATTTGAGCAAACCCATAGGGAGATAAGTTGAAAATACGAGTTGAAAAAATAGTTTTTTCTTTTTTCCCTCTAAAATTTGATGATGTAATCTAACCTTATTTTATTATTTCCACTATAATTTTATAATTTCCTTAGGAGTCTTGTTCTAGACCTCAAAATTACCCTAATGGCAATAACCTGTTAGCCTCTCTGGCACACTTTCTCCCATCTCTAGAAGACTCTGCATGAGTGGGTGTTTCCACTCCCTAATCCTCTGCATGTGGTTGCTCCAAATCAATCTAAGGTTCCTCCTTAGGAGCTAAAGGATCCTCAACCACATGCATCTAAAGCTCTGTCTCAAGGGAACATCAACCTTCTCTTAATCGAATTTTACACCACTGTGAACCACTGTCATCCTATTGATCAGTTGGTACACCCGTTAGTTGTGAGGTGTATCAATGTACCCCACAAATATCCCTAATTCTATTGCTGGCTCAAGCCTCTTGCAGTGTACTCATCCCAAGAATTTGATGAGGGCTTCTGTTATGCAAATAAATAGTTGTGTTGCATGCCTCAACCCACAAATGTAGTGGTATGCCCTAATCATGTAACGTTTGCCGTGCTGCCCCTACTATGCTTCTGTTTTTACTTTTAGCGGCCCCATTCTGTTGTGGGTTATGAGGTGCTATTAACTTTCTTTGAATGCCTTCTTCCGCAAAAAGGTTTTTAAAGTCATTTGATACATACTCTCCACTGTTATCATTCTCAAGAGCTTTAACCTTCTTGCCAATATCTTTCTCAACCAATGGTTTAAATTCACAAAACTTTGCAAAAGAATGATCTTTCTTTTGCATAAATAAGATCCAACATTTACAGGAGAAATGATCAACAAATATAAATTAATACCTGTGCTTGGTCGTGGACGTTGTCGAGAACAATACACACGCATCTGCATGGATTTGATCGGGGATTGCTTATGCTTTACTATATTTGTCGTGAAAGGAAGATTTGGTGTATTTTCCCAAAGTACACCCTTTGCATGTGTCAAATTTTTCTAGTGTACCTTTGGGAAGGTCGATAGAAATTTGTTGCATGATTTTCAAAGTGCCATGATGCAAGTGACCCAACCTCCTGTACCACAAATAATTGATGTCTCAGCTCCGCATCTTCTCTACTTTCATGCTCAAGGAAGCACAATCTTCTACCTCCAACTTGTAGAGATTCTTCACTCAAACCCCTATCCTCTTCACCTATCTCGTGGCTATATGATGAAGGAACACCTTTCCCTTACTAAATATCAAATCATAGCCTCTATGATCGTCCAATGAGGGAATAGATATGAAGCTCTTCTTTAAACCAGGAACATACATAACATATCACAAGGTGAGGGGAGATCCTGAATCCCTCTGAAAGGTAATTGTAACAAGCCTGACAACACTATAGCTCCTGCCATCACCTATATCAATATGCATATGGGGATCCTTCTCCTCCAGGTTACTAAAGAGATCTTTGTTATCAGTCATGTGGAAAGAAGCATAATTGTCTAGGTACCATACACTACCCATCATCGATGACACCATATATGCGATGAGAGTAAATTCTAGTTCAAATTGTGAGGCAAGAACCTCACATGCCACTCCTCCTGATGGCTTCCTACTGACCTTCTTGAGTAGACACTTTCTGAAAAAATGTCACAGCTTGTGATAGTGAAAGAACTTTACTTTTGACATGTCCTTATTCTTGTTTCCATGACAAGAATTTGATTTGGAATGGGATGCCTTCCCCTTCCGTTTCCTTGCCTTACCTATTAAGGAACAATTCTCCTCATCATCAATCTTTGATGTGGATGTTTCTTTGGTTGTCCTATGAATCTCTTCCTGTACCAAATCTAACCATAGTTGCTCCCAATCTGGTAGCTTGTCCATCCCATTAACATAGTGTTGGTAACCTTTCCAACCCTTGGTAAGTTGTACAAGACTTAGGCTCACCACATTTCCTTCAGCAACAATAATCCCGACACTTCCAACCGCATCCCAACTATGAGTGAACTTGTTCAAGTACTTCGAAATTGACTCACCCTTCTCCATCTTGATCTTTCTGAGTTTTTCCTTTAGTTCCAATTTCCTATGGTCATTTCCATTTTGAAATATGTCCATCAATGCCTTCTAGATTGAGTATGAAGTATCCTTTCCATGGAGACTTGAGACAATGTGGTCACGAACTCTTTCCAGGTTAATCCTTCTCACTTTTGCCACACAATTTCTCCATTTAGCTAGATATTTAGCATCTGATGCCGGAGGCTTAGGAATGTCATGATCTATGAATTCCTTGAGGCCATTTTCTTCCAACACTACCTCCATCCTGTCCTTCCAAGCTATGTAATTCTAGATTCCCTCCAAGCTATATTCAAGTCACAAACGTAGAATGACATATTGTTGCTCTGAAGTATGAACTTGAAAATTTGATTTTCACCTACACAAAAAACTCAAATTCTCCTCTTATATATTATCTTCAGCTTCGATACCATTTATATTTTTACTGTAAATTCAACAACTTATGTGATATGCTAAAACACAAGACAATAATCTACTCTACTATTCAAGGAAACCAAAATTGATCGATGAAAACAATAAGCAGAAAAGAAAGAATATCAATCACAAAAAACATGATATTTCTCTAGGGAAAGAAACTATTAAAAACCCTCATTATCTATATTGCATTAACCAGAGGATCTTCTTGTTCATCTTGAAGAATCCCTGCACAAGTACAATCTATCTCTCTTCTTCACAAACTAGCTAAAACCAACACTTAGCCAATTCTTCTACTTGTTAAGCCCATACTTCCTTGCGTAATTCCTAGAGGAATTAACCCTTATTTAATTGGGAAATCCACTATCCATAACCGCACATTCCAAACATATGTCCTCAACTGATTGCATGCACCATTTGTACAACTCGGAAAATTATACAATTGATAGTACACTGTCCCTAAACTCTAAGGTTCTTCCTCTAAAATGACATGCATGAGTTATTTGTGAGTGAATCTTCAGTTAATTAGTTTGGTACTGGAGATAAACTGGTGCACTACTCCACTACTAGACCTCTACCAGTTCCTCCAACAATTAGAACTAGTTTAACTCACTATAACTTAGTTAGACTGAGTTATCTAACTACAAGTCAAAAGAACTCAACCTGGGCCCCTAAAATTTAATTTAGGGATCACTTTACATGACTTTAGATAGACTTCCAACTCGAATTTCCTAAGTCAATTAAGTCAATTTAACTTAATTAACTATTACAAGTTGCTATGAGAATAGAATTTCGATTTAATTCACAATTTAATTCGAGGAAAAATTAAACTGGAATTTCTTGTTTCTATTTTAAATAGGAACCTCCTGTGAAAACAAAGCTCATAACTCTTGAACACAGACTTTGAAACTAAGAGTAGAATTTGGGAACCATTTTAATGAGTTTCCTCTCTATTTTTATAGGGAGAACCAAAGAAAAACAACTTACAAAATATCTTCAAATGTTACAGTTGTATAATAGACTCAACTATCTGAGCATACGAATGTCCTAATGATTACAAAACATATATGATCCTCTTCTTAAAAATGCAAAAAAAATAAAACTAACAAAACATGAGAAACGTGAGGTTTTGTGATGGACACAATAAAATATCTCCATGTTGATTCCTGTGATTTCCTTAGGCAGACTCAAGCTCCAATTTTTGGATCAGTGGTGCACTAATGATCTGACCATATTTCTATTATGATATTCCCCCATGATTTCTGGCCAGTTTTCCTGTCACTTTCTCCCTTTAACAACTTGAAACTTCCCCTCTTGGAATTGGCCATGATCAGACGTAGTGGCATTGAAGGTGCCTCGTGAATGAACTACCGACCCATCCATCCATTTATTTCCTCTGTGGTACACTATGAGAGCCCAATACATCTCTTAACACTTCCATGATGCAAGTTCGGAGCTGAGGTGCATCATAACTTTAATTAAAATGTCGTTATGAAACTCCAAATTTCTGATGCCTTGAGCCCACTCATATTTAGTTCCTTATCACAATTCTTCCATAGAACTGAGTTTCATGACCAGTGTCTTGGGCGCTTGCGTTCTCAAGTCTTCAGTCTCCAATCGGGGTCCTATCTCCCTTTATATTTGTTCTTCCACCCTTGGTTCCTTTAATTCTCCCACAACCCGGTACCACCAACACATCAGAGCTCCTTATTAGTGTAACCTTTCCAAAATTAAAATAGAGTAGAGTTATAATATATCCTTGCTTCAATATTCCTTCTTAGCACTTAGGTTCTTTTCCCACCCTAAGCCCTTAATTCTTTTGAGTTCTCATGACCCAATTCCACATAACATCAGAGCACCTCCATCAAAAATTCTTTGAGTTGGAAATTAAAACAAAGTTACGATGTCTCCCTCTTCCAATGGGCTCCATAGCACTTGGGTACTTGACCTTGGTTCGTGCCCTTAATTTTTTGGGCCCTCAAAACTAAATGCCAATAACACATCAGAAACCCATCTCATCGGAATTTAAAAAAAATGCAATGTAATTTCAAAAAGGGATCTGAGATTTCTGACATTTGATATTTAACATAACCGCTGGGTGCTCTGCCTTTCCGATGCCCTCAGTCCCTTGAGGCCTCATGACCAAGTGCTAACAACATTAGAGCCCCTTCATTGGATCATAATATTTATAAAACAATTTAAATAGGGGGTTACGAAATCTCTTTCCCTTGAACTTCCAACCTCCGAAATGATGTGACATTGACATTATCATCTCCACGTGGAGCATCCATGGTGGTGACATGTGTCACCCAAATTTTCCCCATTAGGCCCTCATAAATACCGAAATCAACTACCTTGTGTCCATCGTATGACCACATCATGTTGATATCATTTTCCTCATCATCTCCTCAGAGCCAATTATCTACTGCCATGTGTCTTGTCTTGAGGAGAGAGAAAGGGTCCCTGGGGTCCTTGGATTTTCAATGATTTCCTTTGTTTTTCCCCTTCTCAGTGATGTCGACGCTTATAAAGAATTATATTTTTAAATGGTTATAAGGTCCTAATCTTTGATGTCCCAGAATGATCGACCCTTCGAGATTTACATTCCAATGCGCCCTATGCTTTGATGTCCATCATTCTGGTATTGAGCCCTGATATACCTTCCATCTCATTCTTCCGATATCGGGTTCTGAAGTAATCAATTCCAAAATTTTGGCACTCCCTTTTTCATTTCAACCTCTGATATTTCAACACTTTCTTTTTTGACTCTCCTCTGAATTCTAACTCCTAAAATTTCGGGTCTCCCATCTGATATCGTCCCTCGATATGCTGAGCCTTCTCTGAAATTTTTATTTGATGTGTTTCCTTTTCCTTTTGATTTCCCTTTGAGTGACCAAGATTGCACCTACTCATTGTTGTATCATGGATGGAAAATAGGACCATTCGACAAAAATACAGGAAAGTATTATAGATACAACACCTTCCAAAATTTAAATGTAAAGATAATTTTTAATACACAATTTTAAAGAAAATTTAAATAATATAGTTTCTTAAATATTATAATACCATTTAAAAAAATTATATTTTTTATTCTTTCAATGGTTAGGACGTCAGTAGCACAGTCAACAGGGTGACATGGAAGTACATACCAGTGAGAGAGCAACACGTGGAAGTACATGCTATTGAAAGAGAAACACGTGGAAGCATGACGTCAATAGCATAATCAATAGGGTGATGTCGTAGTATGGACCAAACATAGAGGGACATGTCGCGGATGACGTCAGCAGGCTGATGTGGTAGTACAGACCATCCCAACTGTGACATGTGGTAGATGACATTAGCATATGGAGAGTTAATGAGGAGATTCCACCTAGCGCCTAGCATGGGGTTGGTTAAGTGGGAGAAAATTTGGACTAGTGATGGTTGCCAGAGAAGGTTGTCCGTGATGACGAAATTGTTGCCTCGTTAAGGAAGCTGATGATCACCAACGAACGTCAGAATTGTCGACAATGGTTTATGTTTTTTATATGTTTTTTAATAAAAATTAATATGGGTTGGTAGGCCCGCGGGATTGAACCTATGGCATTCAGCCTCCAATATAGACATGCTACCATTAGACCACAAGTGGTTGACAGACCTAATGATTACCACCATTTTATTAAAACCCCACTTGGACACCAAGGAAGGGGGAGAGAGTCCACCAAATAGAAGACAAGCTAGAACCCTACCACTGATCTGAATTTGAAACTACTTGTAAATGGTTTGCAAGGTATTCAATTCAGATATATACATATTTAAAAGATGTCCATGTCTTGCAGAAAGAAAACAAATGAAAATTTCAGTTGTTCATGACCCATTTAAGCATAGCAGATTTATTTCCTTTCACTGTTTAACACACTAAAACGAATTTTTTCTACAAAATAAATCAAACACAGATGCAAAAGAAGTTGATAAAGCATTTCACCCCTCCTGGACTACGTCTGCTGGGTCCAAAGCCCCCAAATGGGCTTGTTGTCGTTTTAATTAAATGCTCAAATTGAATATACAGCTGAATAGAAGCATCTACAGGTGGAATAGATGGTAAAAACAGATTCAGAACACTTGAATCCTTCAGGATTGGCTACTGGTTCACCTCCAATGGATACCTGCAACCCTATATAGTCTTCACAATACTGGGCCCTTGTGGCTCCTAGAAATTTCATGGCTCCAAAACCTTTGCAAATGACCTCAAATGACTGTAAGACCTACACCAATGGCTTCCAAAGGTCGAAAATACCCAAAATCAAAAAAAAATTCGTCCAAAACCGCCTTTCCTAGCCAAAGTTATGGCCAATTAAAGTTTCTCCAGTCTGCCCCTAGAAAAACTCCTGCTAACTGTAGTTGGAGGCCAGATAAGCCTGCCAATTTTGGAGCGGCCCCCAAATTTGGCGCTCCACCAAATATTCCGCCATGCTAACTGTAGTTAATAAATGCGCATGTGACCAAAATTTCGGCTGGCCGTTTGCATTGGATTGCGCGCTGGTGGTTAGTGTGCTGGCAGTTGGGGCTTAAGCCCTAGGTTCCGGGCCCAAGGTCGCAAGGTATGGGGGCTGGCCCTTAGTGGCTAGCCCCATTCGGGGCCCACCCAAACTCATTTTAAAATTCAAATAACATTTTTTGCGCCCATCTAACAAGAAATGCGCCCATGGCCTAACGGTGAGGCGTGGGAGTGTTGTTACATAGGTCGTGGGTTCAAACCATGTTCAACCCAACTTTTGATTATATGCGCCCACATATGCTGACGTCATCCTGGGGCCACGTGGTGGCCTCCGGGCTTGCCACGTGGCAGCCGTTGATTCACTGTCCAAAATGAATATTCCCCAGAATATTCCAAGGAATATTTCGTGGAATATTCTTTTTTAATTTTTTTTTTTTAAATTCAAAAATTAAGGGTTATTCGGCGATTTTGTTTTTGGCATAACTTTCTCATACGACGACCGTTATTCGAACCGTTTGCGGTGCTAGAATTAGGAAGACGAGAACTTTCCAATCATTCAACTTTGAACCAGTTCTAAGCATTTTAAATTTTGAGCATTTTATGACACTTAGGACATGACCACCTGATCACGCCTCCCCATTAGGAAGCTTTTGGACCCCAAAAGCCTTCAACTACCTGCTAAATAGGTGAGGGTACAATTCCCTCACTCTGTCCACCTCCATCCACTTTGCCTTGTTCGGTTTTCTGCCTTTGAAACCAACCCGAACATAATCTACACTGCCTCTCCTTGAAGCGCGTGTCCTTCTGTCAAGGATTGTATCTTCTTTTTGCTCATCTAAGAATTCTGGCAAGAAATCTTCTATAGATGGTAGCTGAACAGCACTTTCATAATCAACAATCAAAGGAGGTTCATACAAACGTAAGTTCTCCACATTGACAACAGAATACATTTGCATGCAGGAAGGCAAATCTAATTGAAAAGCATTATTTCCAACCTTCTTGAGGATTTTGAATGGACCATAACGAATAGGCTTCAGCTTTTTACCTTCTCCTTGCATCCTTTCCTTACTAATGTACAGCCATACCTCATCCCCTTCTTGAAACATGTGATCAACTCTATGCTTGTCGTGTCTTTCCTTGTACTTGCCTTGACTCTTCTCAAGCAGCTCTTGAATTTGCTGATGTATTTGCTGAATTCTTTCAATGAATGAACGAGCTTTGTCAATATCACTATTTCCCTCAGTGGTGACATCTTTCTCAAGAATGAAATCAAGATGTGATTTTGGCAAGTAACCAAAACAAGCTTCAAACGGTGAGGTGTTTGTGGAAGAGTGCTTGGCATGGTTGTAAGCATGTTGTATGTAGTGCAAATGTTCATCCCACAACTTGGGATGCTTGCTGCAATATCCTCTCAAGAGGTGTAGAATGGTTCTGTTCACAACTTCTGTTTGTCCATCTGTTTGCGGATGGAAAGCAGTACTTTTCTTCAACCTTGTGTCCATCATCTCCCATAGGTTGGACCAAAAATTCCCCACAAATCTGGAATCCCTGTCACTAATAATGGAAGTAGGCAAACCAAGGTGAATCCATACATGATGAAAAAATAATTTAGTAGTTTGTTCAGCAGTTATAGTTTTCTTACAAGGCATAAGTATACACATTTTGCTGAAATGATCAACTACTACATATAAATAATCATGTTGCTTTCTAGATTTTGGCAAAACTCCTACAAAATCCATAGAGATGCTCTCCCATGGTCTAGAAGGTACCGGCAAAGGAGTATACAAGCCAAGCTTCCTATTACTAGGCTTGCTTGTAGCACATAATGAACAACCTCTTATGAACCTTGAAACAGAATCTACCATGCGAGGCCAATAACAATACCTTTGTAGATGTGCAACTATTTTTCTCACACCAAAATGGCCAGCAATAAGAGAAGAATGAGCTTCTCTTATGACATTTATTCTCTCACCCTGTGGTATACACAACTTGCCCAAATGAAACAGCAAATTGTTATGCATGTGATAGTCATTTTCCTCTACATGATTCCCTTTACTCAAGTTAGCATACACATCTTTAAAGTCATCATTAGATGCATATTGTTCTATGTAACTATCATGTACAATGGAATCATTCTTAAGTAAAGTAACAGCACCAATAACAGGCCTTGAAAGCATATCAACAACTTTATTCAGAGTGCCTTTCTTGTACCTTATTACCAAATGGAACTGTTGCAAGAAGCCCATCCATCTGAAGTGTCGTGACTGTTGTAACTTGCTTTGTGATTGCAAGTACTCTAAGGGCTGATGGTCGGTATGTATAACAGTTTCTTTGCCCATCAAATAGTGTTTCCACTTTTTGACGCTTTGCACCAATGCATACAACTCCTTATCATATGTAGGATAATTTACAACAGCACCATTAAAAGTTTTAGAATGAAAAACAATAGGCTTACCATGCTGTAGAAGAACTACACCCATGGAATAATCACTAGCATCAGTTTGTATCTCAAATGGCTGTCTCAAATCTGGTAATGCAAGGACCGGAGCTGAACTAATCTTCTCTTTCAAAGATTCGAAAGATTTTTGCTGCTTGCCTCCCCATTGGAAGGCATGCTTCACACTTGTCACTGCATGCATAGGACCTGCTATAGAAGAGAAGTTTGAGATGAGCTTCCTCCAATATTGAGCTGCACCCAAAAAACATCTTACCTCTGTTATGGATTTGGGAGTAGGCCAATTCACAATAGCCTCTATTTTAACAGGATCTATTCTCAAAACACCTCCTCCTACTATGTGTCCCAAATAAACCAAAGAAGTCTTTCCAAATTCACATTTTGACATTTTAAGAAATAACTGATTCTTCTTCAAAACATCAAGTACTTTCCTAACATGCATGACATGATCTTCTCTAGACTTGCTGAAAATTAAGATGTCATATAAGTAGACAATAACGAAATCATCAAGAAAAGGACACAAGACATCATCCATTACCCACATGAAAGTCGTAGGTGCATTACACAAACCAAATGGCATCACAAGCCACTCAAAGAGTCCTTGTTTGGTTTTAAAGGCTATCTTCCAAATGTCACTTTCTTCGATTCTTACTTGATGATATCCACTGCGCAAGTCTAGCTTAGTGAAATATCGAGCATCTTTTAGCTGGTCTAGCAAATCATCTATCCTTGGTAGTGGGTAACGATTCTTTACCGTTATCTTGTTCAAGGCCGTGAAATCAACACACATACACCAAGTGCCATCTTTCTTTGGAATCAATACAATCGGTGACCCACAAGGCGAAGTACTTCGCCTTATGAAACCCTTGTCCAACAAGTCCTTGATTTGCTTCTTTATTTCAGCATTCTCCATAATAGACATGCGGTGCATGCTTATGTTTGGAAGAGGACAATCTAGATGCAAATGGATTTCATGCTGAATCTCCCTCTTAGGAGGCAAACTTGTTGGCTCCTGAAACATCTCATGATATGCATCAACTACATCATACAGTTCTGACTTCAGTTTTGGATCACAATTGTCAAATGACTCATGATTCACATCAACCTTGGGCTTAATCATAAGAAGAACAAAATTCTTACTTGAATTGACTAGCCTTTTTACCTATCCTGCATTCACCATCGCTATATTTGTCTTCTTGCGATGAGCTCTAACAATGAACTCCTTGCCATCTTTGAAAAGATGATATTTGTTTTCATGGCGATGAAAGATAGCTTTCCTATCAAACAAGTAAGGACTTCCCAAAACAATTCCTGCGATATCAAAAGGTACCACAGCAAGTTCAACTGTGTCAATAAAATGTGCAGTAATTGCAAAGCGCAATGTGCACATTCTTGAAACTTGTAAATTTGCATCCTTGCAAATCCATCCAAGTGGATATGGGTTCGGATGTGGAACGGCCTCAAGTTTAAGCTGCTTGACCAAGTCCTCTGATATAAGGTTTGCTTGTGACCCACTATCAAAAAGTGTGTCAATTTTAGTATGTTTTGAAATCACCCTCACATGAAACAGTTCAATTCTTTCTTCCTCATTAGGAGCTTGTACATGGCAGTTTGAGGTACTAGTGCTGGCTTGAGTTTCAATTTCTTTTCCCTTCAAGTTTTTCAAACCCATGGCTGCAATTTTAGTTTCATCACCTGAATCATCCCCTAAATCCCGTGGTGTAGATGTAGTAGCAGCAGTTTTCTGTTTCCCTTTGGATTTGTTAAATTGAGGTCTTTTTTCAGGATGTAATTTCCAACAGTTTTTCTCCTCATGGCCTGATTTAGAACAGTGTTTACAGATCACTTTCTCACTCTCTTGTTTAATAGATGCATTCTTTTTGTCCTTTCCCTTGGAGGTTTTCTCTTTGTTTTCCCCTTGGGGGGCTTGTTTCTACCCTCTTCAAATGTTTTTTTCCCCTTGCCTCTAAATGGGTAGCTTGGACACAAACCTCGTCCAGGCTAGTAGGGTTAAAAATCAAGATGGTGTGTCTAAGGTAGCTATGCAAGACACCAATGTATTTCAGCAAGGTTTCCTGGGTCTGTAAATATACCCCTAACAAGAGAGCTCTTCTCCTGAATTCTTGGGTCTAGTCTTGGACACTCTGACCCTTAAGTTGTCTGAAATTTTGCCAGTTCATAATGGCTTTCTGCATGTGAGCAAGAGGATAAAACTATTTTTTAATGGCTAACAGAAATTCAGGCCGTGTTAAGGTAACCTTACCAAATTTCTTGATCTCCTCTTTAGTCTTGGCCTCCCACCAGACCAATGCTGCTCCATCCATTCTCAAAGAAGCCAACTGAATCTTTGTGGCATCATCATGCATATTCTGGATCCTCAATTAAACTTCCAACTTCCTAATCCAGTTGTCAAGCTTTTCTGCATTCACTTCACCATTAAACATAGGTAATTCGAATTTTACATCAAGCTTCAAAAAAGGACCTTTTCCAGAGGATCTATGCTTATGCATAGAAGAAGAAGATGAGGATGAAGAGGAAGAAGGTGACAATGGGGGTGGTGGATCACCATTTCCTCCATGTCCTTTCTTGGAATGATCATCATCCTTCTTACCTCCTGAAGAGCCCTCTCCTTCATGTGGATGTTTGGACCCTTCTCCAGCCAATTTCTCATTTCTTTCTTGGTACAATATCCTCACCATTTCAGTGAGGTCCAAGAAAGACTTTCTGAAGACTCTTTCTTCTTCTTTTGCATCCATATTTGCAGGAATTTCTCCTTCATGTGCAGACATTCTTGAAGCTTCTGCTGAGACTCTTGAGAGTTAAATTGAAGGTGGAGGTGATGGCTCTCTGGCCTTCCATGACTGAGGATTCCCTCGTTCTCTAGTCAACTGTCCTTCCCCTCTTTTAAGTTTCAACCTGGTAAGCATCAATACTTGCAAGACAGTTAGAAGATCTTTGCACAAAACCCAGGCTCTGATACCAACTTGATCTAAATTTGAAACTACTTGTACATGGTTTGCAAGGTATTCAATTCAGATATATACATATTTAAAAGATGTCCATGTCTTGCAGAAAGAAAACAAATGAAAATTTCAGCTGTTCATGACCCATTTAAGCATAGCCGATTTATTTCCTTTTACTGTTTAACACACTAAAACGAATTTGTTCTACAAAATAAATCAACCATAGATGCAAAAGAAGTTGATAAAGCAGTTCACCCCTCCTGGGCTATGTCTACTGGGTCCAAAGCCCCCAAATGGGCCTGCCCTTGTTTTAATTAAATGCTCAAATTGAATATACAGTTGAATAGAAGCATCTACAGGTGGAATAGATGGTAAAAACAGATTCAGAACACTTGAATCCTTCAGGATTGACTACTGGTTCACCTCCAATGGATACCTGCAACCCTATACAGTCTTCACAATACTGGGCCCTAGTGCCTCCTAGAATTTTCACGGCTCCAAAACCTCTGAAAATGACCTTAGATAGCTATAAGACCTGCACCAATGGCTTCAGAAGGTCAAAAATACCCAAAATAATAAAAAAAAAATCGTGCAAAACCGCCTTTCCTAGCCAAAGTTATGCCCAATTAAAGTTTCTCCAGTCTGCCCCTAGAAATACTCCTGCTCACTGTAGTTGGAGGCCAGATAAGCCCACCAATTTTGGAGTGGCTGCCAAATTTGTCACTCCGCCAAATATTCCGCCATGCTAACTGCAGTTAATAAATGCACATGTGACAAAAATTTCGGCTTGCCGTTTGCATCGGATTGTGTGCTGATGGTTAGTGTGCTGGCGGTTGGGGCTTAAGCCCTAAGTTCCGAGCCCGAGGTCACATGGTATGGGGGCTGGCCCTTAGGGGCTGGCCCCTTTCGGGCCTCACCCAAACTCATTTTAAAATTTAAATAACATTTTTTGTGCCCATCTAACAAGAAATGCACCCATGGCCTAACGGTAAGGCATGGGAGTGTTGTTACATAGGTCGTGGGTTCAAACCACGTTCGACCCAACTTTTGATTATATGCGCCCACATATGCTGATGTCATCCTGTGGCCACGTGGTGGCCTCCGGGCTTGCCACGTGGCAATCGTTGATTTGCTGTCCAAAAATAATATTCTCCAAAATATTCCAAGGAATATTCTGTGGAATATTCTTTTTTAATTTTTTTTAAAAATTCAAAAATTAAGGGTTATTGGGCGATTTTGTTTTTGGCATAACTTTCTCATACGGCACTGTTTTTTGAACCGTTTGCGGTGCTGGAATTAGGAAGACAGGAAATATCCAGTCGTTCAATTTTGAACTAGTTTTAAGCATATTAAATTTTGAGCATTTTACGAAACTTAGGACATGAGCACCTGATCACGCCTCCCCATTGGGAAGATTTTGGACCCCAAAAGCCTTCAACTACCTACTAAAGGGGTGAGGGTACAACTCCCTCACTTTTTTCACCTCCATCCACTTTGCCTTGTTTGGTTTGCTGCCTTTGAAACCAACCCGAACATAATCTACACTGCCTCTCCTTGAAGTGCATGTCCTTTTGTCAAGGATTGTATCTTCTTTCATCTCATCTAAGAATTCTGGCGAGAAATCTTCTATAGATGGCAGCTGAACAACACTTTCATGATCAGCAATCAAAGGAGGTTCATACAAACGTAAGTTCTCCATATTGACAACAGAATACATTTGCATGTAGGAAAGCAAATCTAATTGAAAAGCATTATTTCCAACTTTCTTGAGGATTTTGAATGGACCATAACGAATAGTCTTCAGCTTTTTACCTTCTCCTTGCATCCTTTCCTTACTAATGTACAGCCATACCTCATCCCCTTCTTGAAACTTGTGATCGACTCTATGCTTGTCGTGTCTTTCCTTGTACTTGCCTTGACTCTTCTCAAGCTGTTCTTGAATTTGCTGATGTATTTGCTGAATTCTTTCAATGAATGAACGAGCTTTGTCAATATCACTATGTCCCTCAATGGCGACATCTTTCTCAAGAATGAAATCAAGAGGTGATTTTGGCAAGTAACCAAAACAAGCTTCAAACGATGAGGTGTTTGTGGAAGAGTGCTTGGCACGGTTCTAAGCATGCTGTATGTAGTGCAAATGTTCATCCCACAACTTGGGATGCTTGCTGCAATATCCTCTCAAGAGGTGCACAATGGTTCTGTTCACAACTTCTGTTTGTCCATCTATTTGTGGATGGAAAGCAGTACTTTTCTTCAACTTTGTGTCCATCATCTCCCATAGGTTGGACCAAAAATTCCCCACAAATATGGAATCCCTGTCACTAATAATGGAAGTAGGCAAACCAAAGTGAATCCATACATGATGAAAAAATAATTCAGCAGTTTGTTCAGCAGTTATAGTTTTCTTACAAGGCATAAGTATACACATTTTGCTGAAACGATCAACTACTAGATATAAATAATCATGTTGCTTTCTAGATTTTGGCAAACCTCCTACAAAATCCATAGAGATGCTCTCCCATGCTCTAGAGGGTATCGGCAAAGGAGTATACAAGCCAAGCTTCCTATTACTATGCTTGCTTGTAGCACATAATGAACAACCTCTTATGAACCTTGAAACAAAATCTACCATGCGAGGCCAATAACAATACCTCTGTAGATGTGAAACTGTTTTTCTCACACCAAAATGGCCAGCAATAAGAGAAGAATGAGCTTCTCTTATGACATTTAATCTCTTCCCCTGTGGTATACACAACTTGCCTAAATGAAACAACAAATTGTTATGCATGTGATAGTCATTTTCCTCTACATGATTCCCTTTACTCAAGTTAGCATACACATCTTTAAAGTCATCATCAGATGCATATTGTTCTATGTAACTATCATGTACAATGGAATCATTCTTAAGTAAAGTAACAGCACCAATAATAGGCCTTGAAAGCATATCAGTAGCTTTGTTCAGAGTACCTTTCTTGTACCTTATTACCAAATGGAACTGTTGCAAGAAGCCCATCCATCTGAAGTGTCGTGACTGTTGTAACTTGCTTTGTGATTGCAAGTAGTCTAAGGGCTAATGGTCGGTACGTATAACAGTTTCTTTGCCCATCTAATAGTGTTTCCACTTTTTAAGGCTTTGCACCAATCCATACAACTCCTTATCATATGTAGGATAATTTACAACAGCACCATTAAAAGTTTCAGAATGAAAAGCAATAGGCTTACCATGCTGTAGAAGAACTGCACCCATGGCATAATCACTAGCATTAGTTTGTATCTGAAATGGCTGTCTCAAATCTAGTAATGCAAGGACCGGAGTTGAACTAATCTTCTCTATCAAAGATTCGAAAGCTTTTTGCTGCTTGCCTCCCCATTGGAAAGCATGCTTCACACTTGTCACTGCATGCATAGGAGCTGCTATAGAAGAGAAGTTAGAGATGAACTTCCTCCAATATTGAGCTGCAACCAAAAAACTTCTTACCTCTGTTATGCATTTGGGAGTTGGCCAATTCACAATAGCCTCTATTTTAGCAGGATCTATTCTCAAAGCACCTCCTCCTACTATGTGTCCCAAATAAACCAAAGAAGTCTTTCCAAATTTACACTTTGACATTTTAAGAAATAACTGATTCTTCTTCAAAACATCAAGTACTTTCCTAACATGCATGACATGATCTTCTCTAGACTTGCTGAAAATTAAGATGTCATCTAAGTAGACAATAACGAAATCATCAAGAAAAGGACGCAAGACATCATCCATTACCCGCATGAAAGTTGCAGGTGCATTACACAAACCAAATGGCATCACAAGCCACTCAATGAGTCCTTGTTTGGTTTTAAAGGTTGTCTTCCAAATGTCACTTTCTTTGATTCTTACTTGATGATATCCACTGGGCAAGTCTAGCTTAGTGAAATATCAAGCATCTTTCAGCTGGTCTAGCAAATCATCTATCCTTGGGAGTGGGTAACGATTCTTTACCGTTATCTTGTTCAAGACCGTGAAATCAACACACATACGCCAAGTGCCATCTTTCTTTGGAATCAATACAATCGGTGACCCACATGGCGAAGTACTTGGCCTTATGAAACCCTTGTCCAACAAGTCCTTGATTTGCTTCTTTATTTCAACATTCTCCATAATAGACATGCGGTACATGCCTATGTTTGGAAGAGGACAATCTAGATGCAAATGGATTTCATGCTGAATCTCCCTCTTAGGAGGAAAACCTGTTGGCTCCTGAAACATCTCATGATATGCATCAACTACATCATACAGTTCTGACTTCAGTTTTGGATCACAATTGTCAAATGACTCATGATTCACATCAACCTTGGGCTTAATCATAAGAAGAACAAAATTCTTACTTGAATTGACCAGCCTTTTTACCTGTCCTGCATTCACCATCGCTATATTTGTCTTCTTGCGATGAGCTCTAACAATGAACTCCTTTCCATCTTTGAAAAGATGATATTTGTTTTCATGGCGATGAAAGATAGCTTTCTTGTCAAACAAGTAAGGACTTGCCAAAACAATTCCTGCTATATCAAAAGGTACCACATCAAGTTCAACTGTGTCAATAAAATGTGAAGTAATTGCAAAGCGCAATGTGCACTTTCTTGAAACTTGTAAATTTTCATCCTTGCAAATCCATCCAAGTGGATATGGCTTCGGATGTGGAACGGTCTCAAGTTTAAGCTACTTGACCAAGTCCTCTGATATAAGGTTTGCTTGTGACGCACTATCAAAAAGTGTGTCAATTTTAGTATGTTTTGAAATCACCCTCACATGAAATAGTTCAATTCTTTCTTCCTCATTAGGAGCTTGTACATGGCAGTTTGAGGTACTAGTGTTGGCTTGAGTTTCAATTTCTTTTCCCTTCAAGTTTTTCAAACCCATGGCTGAAATTTTGGTTTCATCACCTGAATCATCCCCTAAATCCTGTGGTGTAGATGTAGTAGCAGCAGTTTTCTGTTTCCCTTTGGATTTGTTAAATTGAGGTCTTTTTTCAGGATGTAATTTCCAACAGTTTTTCTCCTCATGGCCTGATTTAGAACAGTGTTTACAGATCACTTTCTCACTCTCTTGTTTGACAGATGCATTCTTTTTGTCCTTTCCCTTGGAGGTTTTCTCGGGCGCTTGTTTCTACCCTCTTCAAATGTGTTTTTTCCCCTTGCCTCTAAATAGGTAGCTTGGACACAAACCTCATCCAAGCTAGTAGGGTTAAACATCAAGATGGTGTGTCTAAGGTAGCTATGCAAGCCACCAATGTATTTCAGCAAGGTTTCCTGGATTTGTAAATCTACCCCTAACAAGAGAGCTCTTCTCCTGAATTCTTGGGTCTAGTCTTGGACACTCTGACCCTTAAGTTGTCTGAAATTTTTCCAGTTCGTAATGGCTTTCTGCATGTGAGCAAGAGGATAAAACTGTTTTTTAATGGCTATCAGAAATTCAGGCCATGTTAAGGTAACCTTACCAAATTTCTTGATCTCCTATTTAGTCTTGGCCTCCCACCAGACCAATGCTGCTCCATCCATTATCACAGAAGCCAACTGAATCTTTGTGGCATCATCATGCATATTCTGGATCCTCAAGTAAACTTCCAACTTCCTAATCCAATTGTCAAGCTTTTCTGCATTCACTTCACCATTAAACATAGGTAATTCGAATTTTACATCAAGCTTCAAAAAAGGACTTTTTCCAGATGATCTATGCTTATGCATAGAAGAAGAAGACGAGGATGAAGAGGAAGAAGGTGATGATGGGGGTGGTGGATCACCATTTTCTCCATGTCCTTTCTTGCAATGATCATCATCCTTCTTACCTCCTGAAGAGCCCTCTCCTTCATGTGGATGTTTGGACCCTTCTCCGGCCAATTTCTCATTTCTTTCTTGGTACAATATCCTCACCATTTCAGTGAGGTCCAAGAAAGCCTTTCTGAAGACTCTTTCTTCCTCTTTTGGATCCATATCTGCAGGAATTTCTCCTTCATGTGCAGACATTCTTGAAGCTTCTGCTGAGACTCTTGAGGGTGAAATTGAAGGTGGAGGTGATGGCTCTTTGGCCTTCCTTGACTGAGGATTCTCTCGTTCTCTAGTCAACTGTCCTTCCCCTCTTTTAAGTTTCAACCTGGTAAGCATCAATACTTGCAAGACAGTTAGAAGATCTTTGCACAAAACCCAGGCTCTGATACCAACTTCATCTGAATTTGAAACTACTTGTAAATGGTTTGCAAGGTTTTCAATTCAGATATATAGATATTTAAAAGATGTCCATGTCTTGCAGAAAGAAAACAAATGAAAATTTCAGTTGTTCATGACCCATTTAAGCATAGCAGATTTATTTCCTTTTACTGTTTAACACACTAGAACGATTTTTTTCTACAAAATAAATCAACCACAGATGCAAAAGAAGTTGATAAAGCAGTTCACCCCTCCTGGGCTACGTCTGCTGGGTCCAAAGCCCCCAAATGGGCCTGCCCTTGTTTTAATTAAATGCTCAAATTGAATATACAGCTGAATAGAAGCATCTACAGGTGGAATAGATAGTAAAAACGGATTTAGAACACTTGAATCCTTCATGATTGACTACTGGTTCACCTCCAATGGATACCTGCAACCGTATACAGCTTCACAATACTGGGCCCTGGTGGCACCTAGAACTTTCACGGCTCTAAAACCTTTGCAAGTGACCTTAGATGGCTATAAGACTCGCACAAATGGCTTCATAAGGTCGAAAATACCCAAAATCAAAAAAAAAATCGTCCAAAACCGCCTTTCCTAGCCAAGGTTATGGCCAATTAAAGTTTCTCCAGTCTGCCCCTAGAAAAACTCCCGCTAACTGTAGTTGGAGGCCAGATAAGCCCGCCAATTTTGGAGCGGCCGCCAAATTTGTCGCTCCGCCAAATATTCCGCCATGCTATCTGTAGTTAATAAATGCGCATGTGACCAAAATTTCGGCTGGCTGTTTGCATCGGATTGCGCGCTGGTGGTTAGTGTGCTAGCGGTTGGGGCTTAAGCCCTAGGTTCCAGGCCTAAGGTCGCATGGTATGGATGCTGGCCCTTAGGGGCTGGCCCCCTTCAGGCCCCGCCCAAACTCATTTTAAAATTCAAATAACATTTTTTGCGCCCATTTAACATGAAATGCGCCCATGGCCTAATGGTAGGGCGTGGGAGGGTTGTTACATAGGTCGTGGGTTCAAACCACGTTCAACCCCACTTTTGATTATATGCGCCCACAGATGCTGACGTCACCCTGGGGCCACGTGGTGGCCTCCGGGCTTGCCATGTGGCAGTCGTTGATTCGCTGTCCAAAAAGAATATTCTCTAGAATATTTCAAGGAATATTCCGTGGAATATTCTTTTTTAATTTTTTTTTGTTTTTTTAAATTCAAAAATTAAGGGTTATTGGGCGATTTTGTTTTTGGCATAACTTTCTCAAACGGGGACCGTTTTTCGAACCGTTTACGGTGCCGGAATCAAGAAGACGAGCACTTTCCATTCATTCAACTTTGAACCAGTTCTAAGAATTTTAAATTTTGAGCATTTTACGACACTTAGGACATGAGCACGTGATCAACCACCAAAATAGAACCTTGCACCTTTGGGCATGGATTTCTAGAGCTAGATTTTGTGGATATTTTGAGGAATATTCTTTGGATATTCCAAGGAATCTTGCAGGGAATATTTAGAATTCTTAGAGCATCAAAAATCACCAGAACATAAATAGGTCAATTTTATACACATTTTACTTAGTTTTCTGCAAGGAACACAACGGTGAAGTTAGTTTCACCACCCAAGTAGCCTAATTTTAGTCGACTCACGGGAATGAATCTTTGAGATTCTTGGGGGCCCATATTTTGATCGAACCATAACATGGTCGAATTTATAGTCATTTTTCATGATGTTTCACTAGGAATCCAACCGTGTAGTCTGTTTCTTTAGAACCAATCTACATTTTTAGGCCATCCTTGAAAGTGGGGGTATAACATTTCATTTTTTGATTTCTTTTAATTTTATTTCACTACCAGTTAATCAAAGAGGCCTCCCTACATTCAGCAAGGCTCGGAGATGTAGTCCACACTGGGCGAACTCCGTTATCAATTTGTTTGTGTACCTTTGATCTCATGGTTTCTTTTGATTTCCGCTTCTTTTATGTGTTTATGTCACTTGGTTACATGCTCTTTTCAAATGTAATTTTGTATGCATCCTTGAAGTAAAATATTTGGATCAGATAGATTAAGCCTTTTCATACCAATAGGTTGTGAAATTGCGGATAATAACTTTTCTTTTACTCTTCAAAGAGAATTTTATATGAAATATGAACTTTGGCATTTTGATCTTTTCATTTATTCCTTTCTCTTTCTAATTTCATTAATTTATTTAGAGACAACTGTTTCACCTAGTGAATCTCCAAGTGTTGTAGTGAACAACAAAGACCCCACCCCAAACACAATTTTTGTTTGTCTTTAAAGACATAATAAACAATGGGGACCCTTTGATTTTTATTTTTTATAAAATCATTTTAGGTTTGTCTTAAAATAAGATGAAAATAAATGAGTTTTGAGTCAGTCTTGAAATGATTTTAAAAGAAAACTTAAGTAAATTCTTTATCGGGACAAATGTTATCGTAGTTGCTTTATCCGAACTATTCTTAAAAACATTACGAGATTTTTCTCCTTGAAATGTGACTTCTCAATATTTCAAAAGGCTTAAAGTCTCGAGGTAAGATTCCCAATGTTATGAATTGAGGCGTTTTCTTGTCGGGACTTTTTATCGAAACCTTTTTATAAAACGTTACGAGATGCTTCCTCTCTGATATTACACTTTCCAAGGTCCTTTTCCTTAGTATTTCAAACTTTTGTATTGGGTCAATTAATGTTAGATCTTTCCATATCATAAACAATCATTTAATAAAACTTACGAGAAAAAGGTCTACTAAGAAAACTCTTGTAACAAAACTTTTATATCTCAAAGCTTTGTCTCTCGGAGATTAATTTTTTCAGAGCCTTCGCTTCTCGGCACATCAGATCTCGGACCTTTCCATATCAGAGAAACGTGATATTGTAAGTATATTTCTAATTCCCCTCTGATAGATTCACTCCAAGATCTGATGTAGCAATCTTCACGTGATCCATAACCTTTTCACTTAGCTGACTTAATGCGATATTAATTAGCCTTGAACGAATAAAAGGTTTACCTTTAATATATTTTAGTATGCTCAATTCGTTTCTAAAAATGATTTTTACTCTAAGCTTATATTTTGCACCATTTTGAGTTGCTGCAAATAGTTTCTCTGTTAATTTTCTACGCTTGTCCTCCATAGGTGAACACAGATCCTCGACACATTAAAGAAATGAAGAAAGGAGGAAAGGTTAAGAAAAAGGCTCCACAACATCAACCAATGGGTCTATTTGTGGAAGATGTAGATGACAAAAGTTCAGGAGCAGGGCTATTTTCTAGCACTTTATGTACCATAGATGTTAAGCTTTCCTCTTGGGATTTACTAGTATTTTGAAGATGAAGGGTATAAAATCACCAAAATAATAGTCAAAACAGATGACAAAACGCTTGTCTTGGAAAATAATTCAAAGGACACAGAAAATTTCTTTCTCCACAGAATAACAACGAGACCACGATTAATGCCTTATACATATATAGTTTGTTGGGTGGTTTAAAATTTCGATCATTCCTAGAGACACATATAAACACTAAAAGGCACATTGATTGGTGCTTTCTCTAGAAAATATTTGGAAGGTATGTATCATTTGCCTAATCCACAATGTGTATATAATAAAGAGTTCACCGTGGCATTTGTAAAGGAGCATGGGCACCCATCAGAACAAATCACACGATGGAGAAGAGACCGTAATAAGCATAAAGAAGAATAATCTAGTAAGTATTCACTTGATTCCTTTGTTGTTCCTTTTTCCCATGGCACAACTATGATGTGTTCATTGCATGCTCAACCTAATGTGTCAAAGTTCACAGACACCTAGATACCTCTAATCGATGGCATGATAGAAGGATTCATATTTGATTGGGCCACTATTCTCTCAGATAATTTGGCTACACACATCTCAACTTTCTGTTGTGATAGAAGTGTTTATGAGCATAAGATTTCCCTTTTCTACATGTCTGCTAATATCATGGACACCCTGTGTTTTACAATGGATTTTCTTGCTATAGGTTGGAAATGGACCATTCAGGATCACAAGCATATTCATATCTATCATGATATTCTATTGGAATCCAAATACTGTGAACATTTCTACTAGATTTTTCATAGAGTGATTATTCCTATACATGAAGCCATTTTTTAGTCTTGGCCACCTTGGATGTCGCAAGAAGCCATGGGTGACCTTCGGGAGGTTGGAAATTTGTTCGGGGAAGAATTGTTCACTTATATCAGGCTCTACGACATCCTTGCCCATCCTCATGTTTTTCCCTTGTTCATCCCCGATAAGTTAGTCAGCAGAGAGGTATCTTATCATACAGTGGGATATGGTATCACTAACACATTAAAAGAATCAAACAAAAGCACATGGCCTATTTTCCCTGCCAAATTCGACATATTTGCATTGGCTAATTATTGCCATGCAAAGAAAGAAATTCTAGCCATTCAAATTATTAAGTTTCCTACTCTTCCTAACAGATAATATAATCTTATTGTAGTGGTGAATAATTTCACTACTTCCCAAGGACTCTAACAATTTTTCCATGAAGCAGACAAGTGAGATGACTCATTTTCACAATCCTCCTCTTATGCTATAGTATTATGGAGAGTGGAAGAATAATTGACTCAGAGGAGAAAAATCAAATTTTCCAATACAAAAATTCTCGGATAGCCAATCTTCCATTAAATTTTCTACACTTACCTCGAGATAATTCCTCAATGTTAACTGCTCCTCCTGATAGTTCTACACAATCGGTCTTTCCTCCTAAGGATCAACAAGAGTTTGTTTTAATTTCCTCCCCACCTTAGGTTGAGGAATTAATTTTTAATCATGAATTAAATGAGGCATGGAATAAATTGAATATGGTTATAAATCTTAAGATCAAACCTCAAACTTTTGCTTATCAAATTGCCACTTCTTCACAATAAGTGAATGTTCAAGGTACTATTTAGAATGTTGAACAAGATACCAGGTCAGAGGAAGTTACTGATAGGTCTTCCATTCGCATTCAAAAAGATGCTGAAGTTATTCCTTCTTTCCCTACTCAGAGGTTACTATGAATATTGAATAAATTCCTCCCTTAGACATTTTCTACAGTCCTCAGCATAAGGTTGTGGTCAAAAGGGGAAGAAAGAAGATAAAATTGGATCAATATCAATCATTATAGCCTACCAAGGTCTCTTCTTTTGAAGTTTTGTGGAAAGGTTCCTCTGCAACACCAACAAAAGAGTTAGGAAATATAACTCAATTTAGAGTAGTCTATGCTTCAAAAATGATTGACAAATTTGTAGAGGTCGAAGAACTCCTTAAGGAGAAATAAGAGAATATCATCTCGTTGGAACAAAATCGCAATACTGAAAAATATAAAATTAATGAACAAAGCTAGAATTGGATGAAAGAGTTACAACATAAATTTGATGCCTTGAAAGTACAACATGACAAGGAGGTACATATAAAATATGATCAAATCAAAGAAATGCAGAAGAAAATAGAGTAATTGCATGTCAGTTCCCAATTGACCTAATTTATGAAATAAGCTAAGGAATTAAATTCTTAGCTCAAGAATCAACGGAAGGTCTTTTGCAATAAGCTTATGTTGATCCAGGATTAATGTAAAATAACAAATTCACTTGTGGACCAGTTGTTTTATATGATGAAATACTTTGAAGAAGTGAATGAACAACGAAGTTATTTTCTAACTTGATAAGAAAGTGAGGAAGGTAGAATTACAAGTCTACCTAAAATTGATGAAACTCAAACGATAATAATTTTCCGAGAGTGGGAAATCATAATGAAATAGGCTGAAGCTTATTTGAATGAACTCCAAGATATTTCTAATTCTATCAATGAAGCAGTCAACGATACGTTATTAAAATCCAATCATATTTCTAACTACTCTAGAGATTGATGGCGAGAAGCCAATACATTATCAAATTCTTGGCTGGAACATAGTACAATAATGGTTGAAATGATTCATCAGTTGTTTAAAAATGACCTCGAGCATCATTGGTAGCTTCTGGTTAAGCCTCTCAACGAATGGTTAGTTCTTTGATGCGTGTCCAATGTTTCTACTCAGACGTTGTCACCATGAAAGACTGTTATTTTTACAGGTGAGATAAGGATCAAGCCTAGTCAACTGTAGAGCTCACCAGTATGCTAGATATTTACAAATTACGAAAAATCGCTATTGGAAAATCTTCATCCTAAGTTTCAAGGTTGTTACAACCATTTCCTCATTAGTCATTTACGATTGTTTCTATTGAGATATTGTCGGAAAATTTTGGTTTAAACCTTTTTTGTATTAAGACTATAAATTACCTCTCCAAGATGGAGAAGGGAATTTGAATTTTGAAAAGAAAGGACTTGAAATTACTCTATTATATTTTAAGTTTTTCTTAATATAATATGAGCCACTTGCAATTCCAGTATGAGAAAATCTACAGTGTATCAGGGACTACTATCCTATGTTTCTATGTCTTTGTTTTGAAAGGAATTGTTTGATGAAAATGTTCACATATATGTATGCTAATCAGTCTTTCATGATCGTTATTGGCATGTTTAGTTGAAATTTATGTTATATTGTGAATAATTTTTTTTTTTATCATATGATGGTTTAATCAAATTAATTTAATTAACTATTTAATTAAAATAACTTTCTTTAATCAAATCAATATCGTAATTGCATAATGATCTACATTATTGTTCTTGTTACTACATTTTTCTAGCACATATGTTTTCATCTTACCTGATTATTATAATAATCTATAGTAAGTTGTAAGTAAGTTATTGGAATATATTGGTTTTCCTAATAAATAAATTATCATCACCACTCATCTCCTTCCACACATTTTATTTAAGGGAAACTGGTCACATAATTCCAAGGAGAGCCACTATTCCAAATGGAAATGGGTCTAATTGCGGCCCTGACCAGGTGGTTTTCCCCAAATGTTGATAAGGTCAATTCAGACTATAAAAAGAGTCCTCATTCAGCATGGTAGGAGCTTTGATGAAGTCAGAAATTTGTTGTATTTGTTGGAGCCTAAATCTTTCATTATTTCTATTAATAAAATTAATTTTTATTCTATATCTTATGTTTTGGTGTAATTTTTGAATATATATTAACTAATATAATCTAAAAATTGAATGAAATATTGATTCAACCACCCTCTCAATATTTCCAACATAGTTTGATTACTATCATAGAAAGTAATGCCACTACTTCAAGTTTTGATGAAATAGTCTCATCCTAATTATCAGAGGAGACAAGACAAGAAAACACATGGAAAGTAAAAATGAAAATGACTTATTATATGAGGATGGTCCCAAGGGAGAAATAAAAATGATTCACTAAGTGGGAAATCTGAATCTAGGGGAAGATCTAACTCTCTAGGATAATTTGCAAGGTTATACTAAATAATTAGAAAACAAGGCATTACAAGAAACATTATAAATCCAAAATTGTTGAGAAAGGGTAGGTATTTTATGATGCTCTTTCTATAGAGGGAAAAACGTATTGAAACAAAGGAGGAGATTTTTATTTTGATTCTTCAAGCACACACATATATCATGAGTTGTGGTTGCTTGATTTAGGTGCATCTTTTCATACAACTCCTCATAGGGAGTGGTTTTGTGAGTATGAAAGATATGATGGTTTTGACATTTTCCTAGGAGATGAATCAACAACTAGAACCATAAGATGATGAAAATTCAAGTTGAAGCTCATGGATGGAATGATTAGAACACTCGATGTACTACACATGTAAATATTGGGTAAAAGTTTGATTTTTTGTAAGAAAAATGAGCAATGTAAATGTAAAAATATAAATTGAAAAGGAAACTTATAGGATGGTATGAGGAGAAATGGTATTGATGAGGCAAGTTTGGATTCAAACTCTTTACAAGCTACTATAATTTTCTATTAATTATAAGCACCACAATTTCATTTTTCTTAAGAGTGGAGCTGAAGAGGGAAAAATCCCTGACTCTCTTAAGGATAAGTTATGTTCTGACATAAAATATCAGGACATATTTGAGTAAAGGGACTTCAAGTAATATACAATAATGGTATGGTTGAAGCAATTCCTAACTTACCTTTATATTTTGATTTCTGTGAACATTTTTATATGGAAGCAAAATCAAGATTTTTCTTTGGTGTTATGACAATAAAGGGTATATTACAGTTGGTGCACAATGATTTGTTTGAAACTATACTAGTTTCATCAATAGGTAAATATATGTACCATGTCTCATTTACAGGTGACATCTCAAGGAATACATGAATTCCTTTCCTTAGGAAGACATATAAACTCTTTGATATATTTAAAGAGTTTAAGTATCTTATGGAAAATTAGACAGAGAATAAAATTAAGGCATCAAGGATAAAGAATAGTGGGGAATTTTAAGGTAATGAGTTTGAGGAATTTTGAAAGTATTGGAATATAGAAAGGCAAAATACTACACCATACATACCTCAATTGAACGGGGTTGCAGAAAGGATGAACATGCCGCTGATGGAAAAAGAGAAGAGCATGCTAGGTGGTGTAGGTTACAAAAGGAATTATGGGCAAAGGAAGTGGGTATTTCATTTTACATGGTAAATAGATCACCCTTATTTGTGTTGGATGAAAAGAATCTAGAAACAATATAAACCCTCTTAAAAATTTGAGAGTATTTAGTTATGATGTTTATGTATACATGGCAAAGGAGAATAGGGCTAAGTTGGATAATAAAGTTGAAAACTGTATCTTTAGTGGATATAAAGAAAGTATAAAGGTTATAATATTTGGAACCTAGAAAATAAGAATATTGTGTGTTGTCAAGATATGAATTTAGAGAAATCAAAGATGTTTTCAAAGAGGAAATCCTACATATATAGAAAAAATTGTAATTTCCACATATGGAATTCAACTTTGACCATGCACTAGTGGTAACTCAGAGGCTGGATAACAGCTTGGGTTTTTTGAAGTTGGACTTGCATACTCCAACATCATGACTGTGGTGGGTTTACTATTGTAGGTTTTTTTAAAATTGTACTTGCATGCTCCACCTCTTTCATGTCCATGGTTGGCTCACTATTGGTGTGGAAAAGTTGCACCCTTTTCATCTCATTATTTTTCCACCATGGAAAACCTACCAAGAAAATCCAAGGATGCTTTTGAGTATTAGTGAATGGAATTCATGTAAACTCATCGAAAATCCAAGGGATGCTTCTGAGTACTAGTGAGTGGAATTCTTGTAAACTCATTGAAAATCCAAGGAACGATTTTGAGTATTGGTGGATGGAATTCTTGTAAACTCTTTTCAACTACTTATTTTTCCTTTATGGAAAACCTATCAAGTAAAATTCAATGGATGATGTTTTCCTATATGGATGGCACTTTTGCAAAATCATACTAAATTTAATTGTCTATTCTATTCATTCTAATTAATGAAATGCTTAATAATATTAAGCAAAATGAAATTGATTTAAGTCGTTAGACCTTCATAGCTAACAATATCAACTATTATTTTAGCTCTCTTCAAAATAATAGAGGATAACATATAATGTTTACACCAAAAATTATATGATTGTGCTCATAACAAGATGTTTTCTTGATACAAGATCTTCAAGATTGCCCTGAGATACCTTGTGGAGTAAAATTTGACCTTACAAATAAAAAGTTGATAGAACATCTACAAGGAAAGGTTGTATTTGATAATTTCGCTTCGCATCCTTTAATTGATGAGTTCATTCCTACAATTGGAGGGGAAGATGGGATCTGCTATTCACATCCAAAAAATCTTCTAGGTGTGTATTGTTCTCCAAACAAAAACTTCCAAGTGTGTATTTCTCTTAAAGATAGTTATCTAATTTGTTAGAATTATGCATCGGAGATTGATCCACACTGCACATCTTTATAGTAACCATTTAGAGTTACAAACTAGGTGATATGATTATGAGTCTCGTTGAAAAAAAAAATCATACTATGGATCAATCTCCAATGTAGAATTCCGACAAACCCAACCACATAAAGGTTCAAATAACAATTATCTGGGTTTTTTTGGCCAAATATTATTTTTTTGTTGTTTAAAATGAGTTTTTGACTATATATATGGATTCAACACCGTGAAAAACATCTCAAGCACTAGGATTATGAAGAGTTTACAACTCAAACTTATGATTCCAAGAAATCGATACAGGATTCTAAAAAAATTAGACAAAAAATATACCTGAAATCTCTTCAAAAAGTAGAAAGATAGACTACAACTTTTTTTTATTAATCTAATAAGCACGATCAGTTCCTTTAATGAGCATGTTGATTGATAGTATTATACATTTAGTTATCTATAACTACATTATTCCCTATTATTGTTGGTAAAACTGCCACTTAGTCCTCTCGTTCAATTATTTTGCATTGTTATTGCATGTTATTCTTACTTAGACTGAGTTTATATTTTGGTTAAAGAAATACAAACAGCCCATGATGAGAGCAGTGAAGGCGAAACAAGACGAAACAAGACTAGTAAAACGATACCAATCACTGGTTTATTGCAAGTGGAAGGGCTGTAAGAAAATCTTAGTACTGTACACAAACTTTGGGAAGCACAAGAAACCCGAGAAAACAAATTAGGTGATGCATCAATATCATTTGGGTTCACATGAAGAAGAGAAGGAAGGGGATCCAATGGTATCTAAGATCTTCTGTTAGACACAGCCAAGGTAATGATATTGGGAAAAAGTTACAGATGTCGGGGATACCCGCAGGGCCAATGTCACTGAAGCGACTCAAGTTTTAGGGATATTCACAGCTGGAGAAACTCTTAGTTCCACCGGTAGGCATATTCATAATGCCTATAATCACTTGTAACAAGAAACGAAATTCACTCACAGTTCCTACGATTTATCTCTAGCCCAATGCAGATTGGAAGGTAGTGGTCGAGTATGCATTTCTGAATAACTTAACCTTGAAAACCAGAAACAGCGCTCAATGAGGTTGTTTTTGGTAGAAAGCAAATCCAAAATCTTAAGTAATAACACCATTTCCTTGATTTGATCTTCATGTGAGTAAAAAATTGGAATGGGTAGTCCTTCATGGGAAAAAGCCTTTTTGTAACTGAGAAAATGTGGGATTTTTTTTTAACCCATGGATTCCGGTCCTTTTGGTACACTACAAAAGATTTAAAATTTGACGTTCTCTAGCTAAAGCAAGATTTTATATATTTACTCAAAATTTAACTCAATTAGATATGTGATTACAGTGACCACTATGAGTATAAATGGGTTAGCTTGTAAGCACCTATACTAAAAAGTAACTCATAATATGATTAATCTAGTTGAAATGTTACAAAAGTCAGTCATAATGTTATTTATCTAATCAAAATATTCTCTAAATAATCTTTATGAAAATGTGAAAGGTGATGTATTCAAAACTTTATGGTTTTAATATTTTTTTAAATTATATTTTAATGAGTTTTATTTAAATTTATTGGAAATGGTATATTTAAGTTATTAAATTTATATATATTAAGTTTTAAATTTAATTATTCAAAAATATATTAAAAAAATATAAAATTATATAATTAAGTTTTAAAAAATATAAAATAATTAATGTGCATGTTAAGAGAAGGTATCTAATTAGTTGATCATTTAAGAAATTTAATAAGAAACTTTTTTATATATACAATATTGTTAACAATATGATATACAATATTTGTTATTAATATGAATTAATATTAGCTAAGTTGAATATTTTGATAAATGTTTAATTGATTAATATTTAGTTTAATATTATTATATATGTTTAATTCATTGATATTTTGGTATTATTAGTGATTTTATGTTATGAAAATGAAATGAAATAAGATTTCAAAATTATCAATTGATTTATTGTTAATAATTATTTTAACAATTATAAATATTATATTAAAAAAATGCTATCTAATTAATTTATTTTTCTAGAAACTCAATAAGAAAAGTTTTAGTATAAAATGCTATTTAATTAATTTATTTTCCAAAAACTCAATATGAAAGTTTTAGTATAAATTGC
This sequence comes from Pinus tabuliformis, assembly GCA_031772625.1. Classification (NCBI taxonomy): domain Eukaryota; kingdom Viridiplantae; phylum Streptophyta; class Pinopsida; order Pinales; family Pinaceae; genus Pinus; species Pinus tabuliformis. Next base: position 1,288,306,311 of record CM062820.1, on the reverse strand, counting down.
TATGTAATTAATTTATTGTTCCAGAAAATCAATGAGAAAAGTTTTATTATTGTTCAAGGACACTGTGTGGCCACCACGAAAATTCAAGTGACGTGAAGACATAACCCCAAGAGCATGGAGGATATTTGATCGTCTGACCTTCCTATAGGTGAGGTACTTAGCAACAAGAACTCGACCAACTGAGCTATCCCTTGGGGCTAGCAACATTATATGATAATTTTATCAATATAAACTAATTTTAACATTATGATATATGCATCATTGGTTAACATTTTGATATTATTAATGATTTATGTTATGAAAATAAAATGAAATAGGTTTTCAAAATTATCAAACTATTTATTCTCAATAGTTATTTCGGCAATTGGAAATGTGATATTACTAATATGATAGTAGTTATTTTGTTAATTGGTTTCATTGTCAAATGTATATACTTTTTTATTTTTGGTATTTTTTCATGAAAAAAAGGTATTTTATTTCAAAATAAATATAAGTATAATTTTTAGGCATTTTATGCTATTCAAAAGTGAAAAAAGGGCACATAACCAAAGCTATAAGGTAAGATGAACCTAAATAGCAGTAGCGCAAGTTTGTTATGATCACTGCTCTAAACAACACTAGAACCAAACAAAGGTGATACATAAAATGAATATATTCAAGATAGAAAAAATAAATAACAACTACGAAGGTCCTTAAAAAAGTAACATATTAACCAACGCATGTCAATCACCACTATATCTCAGAATTGTGTCTCTCTCAGGCGAAGCAATTGCCACTCATTAAAATCCTCCATAATTAACTTGTTTACATTAATGAGTAATGCATTATTAGATATACTATCAACATTAATGCTTAGTTAATGGAAAATGTGATTGAAGCAAGCTGAAATTGTGATGTTATTGTTTTCAATTCTTGTGTTATATGAAGCAAGTCCAAGTTAAGTACCTAGTGATCAATAATGATGTATTTAATGTTAAATTAGACTCCTAAAAAAACCACAATTATAGGTTATCTCAGTGAAGAGCATATTTAAAATAAAGGAAACACAAGATGCATTGAATTCAACTTCTTAATTAGTAACATGGCCCAAATTTTCGTTTCTTAAGATATAGTGAGAGTAGAATGCAAAGTAAAACCCAACTCACATAACTAGTCTCTACTGAAAGAACCAAAGAGATCACCTTATTTATAGAAATCGCTTCCAATGAGAAAGGTCTTCAAAGGGATCTTGGATTTATAAGAAGAAATAAATACACTTACAATTATAATAAGAAGAGGTAGCAAACTTTATTCTGTTACTTTTAAAAGTGGGGCAGATAGTATTCTCCAATAGACTAGCATTGAGCTTGTGCCAAATTCCCCTAATGACTATAATATGTAAGAAAATGCTTTTATTGATCCCTTAGTAAAGTAAGCTTGAAACCGGTGAATGAAAAAATTCCAATCCACGAGCGATCCTCCTAAACTTGTAATCTCCAACCAAACTTGTCTAATAAATGGGCATTTGAGGGACTTCTAGACTATTCTTCCTTCAAACTTGTAATCTCAAACCAAACTTGTCTAATAAATAGACATTCTAGACTATTCTTCCTACATATAACAAATATAAAACTTTATGTTTTTTTCTATAAAAAAAAATACCATATAGACCCGTTTCATATCTAATAAGAACAAAATACATACGTTTTTTAATGACACTTTAATTTTTTTAAATTAATTAAAAAATATGATTTTTTAACCACTTATTAATTTTTCAAAACTTTTTCAAATAATTGTTATATGGAATCAAAGATTACCCGAGCAAGTAACGTATGTTGAGTGACCTCAGCCCACCAAAGTTCTCACATAAGTGTATATGTGCATTGGCCAATTTAGCAATAAATAAATGTCCTTATTGATAGAGTTTGATTTTCCGAAGTCAAATTTTATTTGTTATATATTTTTAAGGGTATTTTAATATACATTTTATTTTCATTTAGGAGGATTTGTTGAACTCTTACTTTTTGCTATAGAATAGTTGACTTTCATTGTAATAAATGTATTTAAATTAGATATTATTTTTGGGATTCAAGTGTGTTGAGCAAGTTATTCATTTATGACTATTTCCATGAGAGGAAGTCATACTAGCTAATTTCTCATAATTTTTTAATAGTCCACTTACCACTCATCACATTATGCTCACAATAATTATAAAAATTAAATAAAAATTTTATAATTAGTAAATGTAAAAAAATATATTTGTTATTGTTAAATGAATGAAAAATCATAAAAAATAAATAAATATTTTATTCTATTTTATATTTTTGTTACTTGATTATAAAATTAAATCTTTACCGTGATATCAAAATTTTGAAGAAAAATAAAAATATTATTATTTAAAATTTTAAAAGATATATATTATTATTCCTCCTACGACTTGATCAATAATTAAATATATTATCATCACGTCAGTGGTTTCTTCTGACTAATATCGTTTTATTCGAGTCTGCTGCATAATATGAAATTAACTCGTAATCTTCCGATGGGAGTGACTGTTAAACCAGAGGTTCTGACATTATAAGTTGAAATTTAATTTAAAAAGAAAAACGAACGACTTATTCAGTTCTCTTATTTGTGTCGTGTATCTTTCTATAAAGAAAGAAAGAATAACTTGCATGCTAGGGATTCCAACCTTTCCCAAACGCGAAGTCAGACAGCAGTACCCCTAACATAGAAATAAAACACCACATCAGTATTCTCAAGTAACATTCAGTTTCATGACAATTTGGTTTCTTTTTGTTGCTTTCGACGTTACACTTTTGTGGACAAGTTTGGTAGTTTTTGGAAATTTTCTTATTCAAATGTCACCTGGCTATTGTTCTCTATTCTGATAAATTAGAGGAGCAAATATAGTGAACGAAGTAATTAGAGGAGCAAACATAGTCTATAGGTTTATTATAAAACTCACAAATACAAGATATATATAGTGTTTATGAAATCCAAACAAGGAGATTGCTGGCTTGTTCACAAAATATCTCAATAACCCAACCAATTAATGAACCAAATCTAAGTGTATACTAATGTAACTGTTATTTCTAAGTTTCTCTCTTAATGCCTACATTACATAATCAATATTAGAAAGAATCACAAATTAAATTTTGCATATTTCATTGACACTTCTAACCACTTTGAAATCTCATAGACCATGTTCTTTTTTCCACCACAATCCTCGAGCTTCCCAATTGAATCATTTAAGGTGCAACTGTCTCCAACTATCATTGACGAACTTGTAATATCAACAATATTGACATACTCGGTTCATCGGAGCTTCCACGATAAAAGATGTCAAGTAATGAACCACTCTATGGACTTACGACTATATATCGGATATGTCACTTTCGGCTAGCCATCAGTAGCTAGGAAGGCAATCTAGATACTAAATGTGTTTGGAAATTGATCAAACAAATTAACATGTCTAACACACAAGGATCTCGTACTATAACCTCTCGTTGTTATACAGGGGTTTCCATGCACCAAGAATAACTAACCATAACAGTGTGTAAACACAGTCAAACTAGTGATGTGTTTAAGGGTTTTCAACACCTAGAACCACTATTTTGGATCATGTTACATTGTTTAATAATTGGTTCTGCACTTTTTACGAGATACAAAAAATATACAAATAACTGACAAAATACATGAATGATAGCTATTTTAGAAAAGTATGAGAGACTTTGTATTGAACTCATCATCGTTGTCATATACTATCCTTGGACCAAATTCCATTGATTATAGGCTTCGATCTCGAAAGTTCCCCAGTATTTGTTAGAGTCACAAATTCTAACAAAACTTCATATTGAGGTCGAGAATCTCAAAATGTTTCTGTATTTTAAACTCCAAGAAACTTCATTTTGTCAATGCAGCTTCGAGCATTGACTCCAATCAATAAGGGACAAGTAAACACAATAATAAACTCATTTTATAGCTACGAAAAATATGTTCTGCCACATAATAAAACCATTTAAAGGGACTAACACTCTACAACCAAGCCAAATTTTTTAAAGGAGACACGGTGACTTCAATATCTAAGTAATTTCGGGCTGTACATACCCTTTTTTTTCATATGGTTAATGGATACACCATTGTGACATTATGGAATGATAATTTCAATGGCTTGCATCGTACTGATCCCGATACCATGGCTCTGAATCTGTAGCTGTGATATTGTCATAGATTTCTGAACTAGGGTTGAATAGTTGATCCTACTCTTTGTAAAGCGATGTCACAGATCCTGATAGAGTATGCATCACATAGTTGATGTCTCCACTACTCTCCACTTCATAAGAGCAATCCAATAGTTCATTTTCTGAAATAACTTGTTTCTTGTGACCTTCATGGCTCAATTGTGAGAAAAAGATATTTGTATTGGCAAATCCAAAGACATTGACATCTTATCTTTCCACTACAGAAAGCAACATGGAACAATTATCCAACTAGGGATCGATTAAGAAACTTGGTGAGGACAATGCCAATCTTTGATTTGAGATGCAAATCTTTGATGAATCAAAACTCTCGAGGATAGTAGCTATACTCCATGAATCAGGCCCCATAGGATCATCCTCCTCTTCCATATTTTTGAATTCATGTGTTAGGTTTGCAACCCTTCTTCCTTCTACTAGGATTTTGGGTAGGCCGTCGACTTCTTCTGTGTGGCAATGGATCAATGTGTCCACATATTTCAATTTTATCTCGGCAAGACGTATATTATGAGATCCATGGGTGCAATTTTCTATCATGTTGACCATGGGGGATGAAGATAGAACATTTGGATTTGAAATGAGATGCTCTGATTACAAAACTCTAGCAATGAAATCCCAAATCATGTCAGAAGTAGGGAACAAACCCAAAAAAGTATAGATGAAGTTGGTGTGTGCTATAGAGCTGCTCATGAATAAGGATTCTTTGTCATAAGGAATGGTTGCCTCCTTTGCTATGTCAAAATTGTTGCTCCAGTTTGACAAAAAATATCACACTCAACAGAAAAAATACACAAAACAAATACTCACACAATAGTATACGACGTACTCTTACTCTATGTACAAAGTAGGGATTTAATCTTCAAAATTATTCCATATTCTTGAGCCCTCTCTTGAGGGAGTACAGGCTCTGATACCAACAAGGAATAAGAGGAACAAACATAATGCATAGGTTACACACAAAATTATTTTCCTATTTCACCACAAAACTTACAAGTACATGACACATATATAGTGTTTGTATGATCGAACAGATTCCAAACAAAGCTATTGCTTGTTGACAAATATCTCAACAACCCAAACAACTAACAAACCAAATATACATGTACACTAATGTAAGCATTATTTATAAGTATTGCAATAACCAGAATAAGTGTATGTTTGAATTATTATTATTATTATTCTAAAGGTTAGTATAGTTTCAAATTTAGAAAGGAGTAAGGTATGTTTATTTTCATAGATTTTAAGAATTACATATTATTATAAGTTAAAATTTAAAGAGGTAAGGTATGTTAAGAGTTAAACTATTATGCAAGAGAAATTACTTATTTCAGAAACAAAGAGGTTTAGTACTAAGTTAATATCTCTTTTGAAATGACTTTCAAATTAACCAACATAGATCCCTTTAACACCAGATCTACCAAGCATCAAGAGGGATCAAATCTCTTCATTTAACTCTAGATCTACCAAGAATGGAGATGGATCAAATTTCTCTAAATGCAAACCTATTTTTGAGTGCAGAACTTGAGGAAAGGTTTGCAACTCTTGAGATTTGATTGCACTCATCTTTTGGTAGATCTAAAATTATATGGATCTATGCTGGTTTTGAGAAACACACACTATCTTTATAACTTTATATACACACACATTGAATAATTTTGTTATTAATATTTTTACTTGTATGCATATATTTAATTATTTTTTTTATTAGTATTTTTATGAATGTTGTATATCAAATTGATATTAAACAAATTGCAAATCGCCCTCATAATTTGAATTAAAAAACACATATTAATGGAATAAGAATTCTCTCTCTCTTTCTTACACTATATATGTCTGGCATTGAAATGTTTTACTCAACATGCATATTGAAATATTTGATGTATAACCTTATTAAAATTTTCTTTATTACTATTATTTTTTAAATCTTATATATCAACTCCATCTTAAAAATGAAATAAATTACACATCTCCTTAGTATTGGGAACTAAAATATATATGAATTTTTAAAACTTAAATTACTTTCTCTTTCTTTAATATGGACATTGAAATATTCTGTTTATGATTGACATTAAAATATTTTTTTGTTATTAGAATATATATATATATATATATATATATATATATATATATATATATATAAAGATATATATAAACTAAGCATAAAATGAATTAAATATCATGTAATATCAATAATATTATTTAACATCATGTAATATCAATAGTATCATTTTCAAATTCATATTAAATAGTGAAGAAAGTACATACCTCTCTCAATATTAAAAAGTAAATTCGTTTTTTACTTTCAATTATTTTATCTCTTTATACAAAGTTGATGTGAAATTAAAGTGGGAATTAAAATATTTTAATTATGACCCACATCATTTTTTTGTTATTTATATTTTAATTTGTTAATGTAAGTATTACTTTATTATTTTTAAATATAACGTTATGACACAACATCTCTCCTATATTGAAATAAAAACATTATCATAATTATTATATTGAATTATTTATATACTTTAGTTTTGAAATGTTGAATTGAGATGATAAAACACATAACTTCATAACATTCTATTTATATTGAGTTGAGATGACAAAACACATACGGTCATAACATTTGAAATAATAGTTTTTATTTAATTTACCAATCAAAATTTAATGTTAATTTATTTTCCTATACATATTTTAAAACAAAATAATGCCATAATTTCTTTAAATGTAATAATACTAATTTTAAAATTTTTAATATTCATGTTTTTAATATTCCTTATTACTTTCCATATTTGTGTATTTCACATTTAATTTACTCTTTTGTTTATGATAGTGATTTATAAAGTCTTATGGATATTTTATTGAAAAATTCTTTATGACAAACTATTTTTTATGAAACATTTTACTTTTAAATTTCATATTTAATATTATGAATTTAATGCACAAGATACTAAACTAAATGAAATTAAGCAAGTAAACCACAATAAACACAAGATGTATCTTAATAAAATTGAATATAGGAAAAACCATTTAAAAGGTGAAGCTAATGGTTTTCTCTTTTCTTCTTAGTTATGAAATTCAAATAAACAGAAAAAACACTCACAATGGAATTTCCATGGACCTTGTGGTCTATATAACTCCTATATGACCCTTTAACTCTTATTTTCTTGTTGAATATGTCACTCTCAATGATTTGACCTATTATGGAATGAAATTTAATAAAATAAGAATGAAACCCCTATTATAGTGACCAAATGTTAGATGTATAGGGTTAGGGTTATTGTTTTGGACCCTCTAGAATCTTCTTGAAAGTCCAAATGTGACTAGTTCCACATGCTTGAGTAATGGAAGTCAACATGGAATCCACTGCATATCATTGTGGTTAACATCATAGTTCAAGTTGTAGGAGACAACTTCCTCATACCATTTCTAAGTGAGTTGATCTTTATTTCATTCGAAATTTCTTGATATATATAATATTTTCAAGGCACTGTGAACTTTGTTCGCAAAGTTTTGGCCCAAAAAATGACCATTCAATGGCTCAATTAGGGTCCGAAAGTTTTGAAAATCCAAATTACCATGGCATCTTCCCATAAAATGATTGGGATTGGGCCATTATATTTTTTTTCATCCATCTTGAAGCCTTTAGAGTGGAAAATGTAGAGGAATAAGCTAACATCACCATTTTTACCAGTGGGATCTAGTTTGAAAAATTCAGGTACGAAATCTTTCAAGAGCAATTTGAGGCATCAAATGATGAATTTTGAGGGGTATTTATTTTCTATTTTAGTGTAGCACATTTTTTCATTATTTTACACACAATAATTTCAAAGGTGCAATAATTATCTCAATCAAAGTTTGGAAGCAAAAGTTAGGCCACTTGAAATTTGGCCTTCCTGTTTTGGCCACCAAAATTTGAAAGGATGCCACATCAGCCCTCATTACTTATAGAAAAGTGCTAGACACATGATAAGGACGAAAAAGACTCAAGAAAGGCCCATACTGTAACTCTAGTTAAGAGTTGAAGGAGTCAGACCTAACCACTAGTAGGTTATCAAGATGTATTATAACAAGACCGCTAGGAGGAAAAGGGGTTCCATTCTATTCGAGTGCATTTTGTTTGATAAATCAAAAGAGTAGCCAAGAGTGGATACAAAGAGAGAGGATATCTAGAGTATTTGTGTGTTGTAGTAGTCAACAGGACACAAGTGTCATTTATTTTTTACTTGCATCTACTTTCCATTTAGAGAAAGAGAGTAGAGAGACCTCACCTTTCAACTGGGTTTTCTCCAAAAAGGGTTTTCCATGTTATATCTCGTGTTAATTTTTCGTTTGTGAATTTTAATTCACTATTCTCTATTTTCTGCATAGTTATAATTTTCATGCATACTCAATAAACAACGATTAATAGATCCATAAATACAAGGAGAGATACATCTTAATAGTGTATATTTCGGATTTTATAATATATTTTAGTAGATATATTGTGAAGAATTGCCCAGTGGAATATCCTCAAAAATGTATGGATCATATTGGTATAAGAGTAGGTTTATTTGGGTATAGTTTTGGTATACATGAGGATCTAGATCTATTAAGCCCAAAGTCACAAAACTGTAGTCATGGTTCTAAAAAATGTGAATAACCCTCATGATCTTGTAGATGAGACGTTTGCACATCTAGAAACACAATTCATAGGTATAAACTATAATGTGAGCCTTCTCATTGCGTCCTTGACCAATAAGTTAATGTAATCAGAGAAGATGGAGGTTCTAATGGAAAGGCCAGACCGAAGGGGAAATTATTAAATCAAGAAGAATTGGAGAGAGAATCTAAAAAATAATTTGGGAAGGATCAACCTAGTTTGAGTGTCTTGAACCATTCACATTCCATGTTCAAAAGGAAAGAGAAGGTCAACATCAAGTTGTATCAAGGTGAGATTGATGCTTTAAATCTAAATCATTGGTTACAAAATTAGAGATTTATTTTATTGTTCATCATATAGAAGAAGAATAAAATATCTCATTAGTTCATCTGAAATTAGATGGCCATGCCCTTAACATGTTGGAAAGTCACATAAAGACCTTGATGTTGGATGGAGGTCCTCTAGTGACTAAGTGGAAGGATTTTAAAACCCTTATAAAGTCACAATTTTACCTTTTTGGGTTTTTACAATACCAATGGATCTAGTGGTATTACTTTAGGGAGAAGTAGGGGTAGAGCATATAGGAGTACACTACATAGTTTAACAACATGGCCATAATTTTGGGTATCTCCCTAGAGAACTTAGATGTGCTCCTCAAGTATTTGGGCGGTTTACACAACCATCTATGAAAGGAAGTGATGATGTTAAAACCTAGATTGGTGGACAAGGCTTGTGTATAGGTATAATAGCTAGAGAACATAGGCCAAAGAAAGGGAAATATAGTGGATTGAAGTAGAAGGAGCCCAAATATCCTTATAAGGAGGGGAAGAAGAAGTGGAAAAGGGAAAATGATAAAAGGCTAACAACCACAGCACATCAATGCAAAAATTCTACCAATATTTATAGCCACTATAATATTGATGTTCACACAAAGGAGTAGTGGTGGAAGTTGCATCCAAAGCTCAAATTGAAGAAAAGAAAGAAAGATATTAAGAAGAAGAATCTCATAGTTACTAATTTAAGAAACTGAGTAAAAGAAACTCAGACATGGATGAAAATATCATCTATATATCAATGCAAAAGGAGGTGAAACTAAGTTGTGTTCAACATTAGGAATATAACAGAAAGGCCAAACTCTTATATATAAAGATACAAGTCAAGATGAAAAATATTGATGCTCAGTTTGACCCAAGTTCACAAGCGAATCTCATTGCAACAAAGTTAGACAAAAATTGGCATTGTAAGTTCATAATCACCCAATCCCATATCCATTGGGATGGGTATATAAGGATGCAAAAATAAAGGTAACCAAACAATGTAAAATAAGATTTGTTATTAGTGTTGATTTGATTGATGAAGTAGAACTAGATGTAGTTCTCCTTGATGTGTGTGAAGTGGTGATTGGAAGTCCTTATACATACATGTAGGATAAAATATTCATGTAGAAATCCAATCAATACTTCCTCATCAAGGATGAAAACCCTTCACCATCAACAAATACAAGGTCAAGTCCAAAAGTTTGTTGGTAAGAACAAACCAAGACAGGAAATTGATTATTTTTAGAAGGAAACATGTTTTACTATTTTTGAGAGAAATTTAGTTGGTAGAAGAGTTAGTGAGAGTAAAGACATCTTTGGAGGGGTGTATTAAGAAATAGAGACATGAACTAGAAGACTTGTTATAGACATATAGGGAAGTATTCAAGGATCCTAAAGGACTACCACCTCAAAGGAAAGTGGAGCACGATATCCAACTATTTCTGGACTTTGCATTGCTAAGATTTTTTTTTTATAAGAGTTCATTATAAAATCAAGTGAGGAGAAGAAAAAAATGCAACAACTATTGAAAAAAGGTTTCATTTGACCAAGTTCCTCACCATGTGGTTCAGCCCTAATTATCATGCCACAGGATAAGGCTTGGTGGATTTGTATTGATTAAAGTTTGTTAAAAAAAATAAACTCAAGAACAAGTACACCCTACCCAAGATAATTGATATGTTAGATAGTTTGTATCAAGTCAAATAATTCACAAAAATAGACTTAAAATTAGAATATCACCAAGTTTGAGTTAGCGAAGAAGATACCGAGAAGAACTCTTTCAAAACCAAGAAATATTTGTATGAGTGGTTAGTCATGTCATTTGACCTATGCAATGCAACAAATACATTTATGAGGTTAATAAATGATATATTGTGCCATTTTATACATTCATTTGTTATTTTCTATTTGGATGATATACTGGTATATAATGCTACTTAGGAGAAGAAAATCTCACAGTTTTCACATGTGCTAGAGACAGTAAAGAAGCAGAAGTCACTAGAAAATATCAACATGTGTGAGTTTTCATAGTAGTTTTTGGTGTACCTGGGGTATGTGATAAGTGGATGAGAGCTAAATATATATCCCACCAATATGGAGGCCATCATGAAGTCGACAATTCATACTATTGATTTTGAGGTTAGTAGTTTCATTGCAGAAGCTCAGTACTTGAGGATATTCATAGCCTAGTTTTTAGTAGTAGCAACAACACTCCATGCCATGATAGTAAGTGGAAAGAGTTTCTAGTGGAGAAAGGATCAACAAAGGGCCTTTGAGGAGTTAAAGAACAATATCACTCAAACACTAGTTCTAGAATCACCAAACTTGTAGAAACCCTTCAAGGTGGACACAAATGTGAGTGGGTGTTATACAGAAGTGGTATTGATGGAGGGATAGAGGATTGTATGCTACGATTCTAAATCAGTTGTCAACTACCCTACCTATGACAAAGAGATTTATGCCCTAGAGAAAGTTTTAAAGAAGTGGAAACATTATTTGATGGGAAACGAAATAATAATTCGCACAAATCACACACCACTATAGTACATGCAGGTCCATAGTAAGCTACAATACACCAACCATTACAAGTCCATGGGATTTTTACAAAAATCTCATTTAGTCATCAATTACTAGAAGGGAAGCACAAGTAAGTTGGTTGACATGCTTTCAAGACCACCCACATCATAAAGATAATAACTTTGGGAATGCTTATGCACATGGATTCATTCACCCATGATGCATATAGAGACATATTTAGAGGATGGGGACTTCATGGAGTCATGTGAATGAGGGTGACAATACAATTGACTACCATCTCTATAATGGGTTACTTTATAAGCTGGATAAGTTATGTTTTACTAAAGGTGAGTGACTACAACTGATTATATAGGCTCAACTCTAGGATTGTAGGGAAATTTGGTGCAGGGAATACAATGTACAACTTATAGAGGTATGTGTATTGGCCCAAGATGCAAGAACAAGTAGCTAGGCTTGTAAGAGGACGCATGCTTTAAATCGTTTTACTAGTAAGCCTAGTAACATGATGAATGCTATATATCATCCCTTTCTAGTACCCACTCATCCGTAGGAAAGCATTTCCCTATAATTTTTTAGAGGTTCACCAATAACAAGGAAGGGACATGACTAAATTTTCATGGTGGTTAATAGGTTGAACATGATGTATGTTTGAATGCCCTATAAAAATACAAGTAGTGGGAAATAAGTACAAAATTTTTTCTTTGGAAAGGTCTACATGCACTTTGAGATGCCAATAATTTTAGATAGGGACACAAGATTTCTCAAATATTTTTGGACTATATTATGAAAAAACATGGACACAAAGTTAAATAGGTCTGTAGAATTCCATCCATAGATACATTAGCATATAGAAGAACATGAATTTGGTGTAACTTTTGAGGGGTTACAAAGAGAAGCATCTGAAGACTCAAGAAGAAAATATGGTATATATAAATCATTATTATAATAAAAAATTCCACACTTCTATTGGTAATTCCCCATTTGAAACTTTTTTTTGATATGTACTACGTTCACTTTTAAATATTGCACATGGGAAGGAAGGAGGAGTGAGGGAGGATCCTATAGGGGATTCTTTAAGGGTTGAATTTTTTTGTGAGAAGATTAGATAAATCCATCTACAGGTATAGGAGACACTGCAAAAGTCACAAGAAAAATATAAGGCCATGCATTATCAACAAAAAAGAGAGAAGTCCTTCAAGGTGGGAGACAAATTATGGTTATAATTGAACAAGAAGAGGCTACAAGGTCTCGGTAAGAAAATCAAGGTTCTATAATATGGTTCATTTGAGATATTGGAAAAGGTGGGAGATAACTCCTATAACTTAGTCTGCCCTCTCAAATGTGCATTTACTTAGTGGTGAATGTAAAGAATATGAAACCCTATGAGACTTCCATGCTAGATTAGGAAGTGGGAAAGTTTCTACCTTCTATAGAGGATTTGTCCCCACATGCTCAAGAATAGTTGATAGAGAATTTTTTTTTTATAAGTGGTCCAAGTCTACAATACATGTGAAACATGACCTTTGGTATATTGGGTTGAAGGGATAGTCTCAAGGGAAAGCTAGATGGTGATAATTTTTGGGGAAAGCTAAATGGTGCACCTGAGAAAAGGTGGAGAAAAAAAATCAACACTAAATTCAACAAAACATTTTAGGGACCAAAAGCCTCCCAAAATGGGGATGCCTAATTTAGATTGGATCATTATTTTTTTTTTCATCCATCTTGAAGCTTTGGGAGTGGAAAAAGTGGAGGAATCAAATCACATGACCATTTTCACTAGCGGGACATAGTTTGGTAAATTGAGGTGAGAAATCTTCTTAGAGAAATTTGAGGCATAAAAAAACATTTTTTGGGTAAAAAAATTCCCTTCGAGTGCTTCAAATTCTTGTGCTACTCTACACATAGATACCTTTCCAACTGCATAAAAATTTCCTTAATTGAAAACTGATACAAAAGTTATTCTCGTCGAAAGTCGACCTTTCTATTTTGACAACCACATTCAAGAGGATGCCACATAAGCCCCCATTACTCATGGAAAAGAGGCTAACCAAGTGATCGTGATGAAGAAGACTATAAAATTTCATATTATAACTTTAGTTAAGAGTTGAAGAAGTTAAACTTCACCACTAGTAGGTTATTGGGCTATGCTATAACTTGACTAGTAGGAGGAAAGGGGTTCCATTCTATTCAAGTACATTTAATTCCATAGATGAGTAGAGTAGCCAAAATAATATAGGAGGAGAGAAAACAAAGACGATTTGTGCATTATAACTTCGAATGGGGCATAGGCCTCACTTCTTTTTACTTTCATCAATTTTCCATTCAAAGAAAGAGAGCAAAGAAGAATCATTGTTTACCTAGGTTTTCTCCTAAAAGGGTTTCCTAGGCTATATCAAGCTTTAATCTGTGGTTTGTGAGTTTTATTTTGTTGTTCTTGACATTATGGATAAGTATAATTTGCATGCATATAAAATAAATAGTAATTAATAGATCCAAAAATATGAGGAGAAATAAATCATCATAGTGTAACTTTTAGATTTTATAATGTAAATTTGTATATATTCTAACCCTCTTGTACATAAATCGCATTCCTCTTGTACATATTTTGATTTCCCTTTCTAGTCTTGCAAAAATCTAAATTAGGAAGAGGGTTTGGCTTGAAGATTTGTATGAATTTTTTTTGAAATATATGTTAGTATATATGTTGTGACAAATTGTCAAGTGGAATATCCACGATAATTTACAAATCATAAAATGAAACCTATAAGCTCATAGCTCTAATTTTTCCACCTAGAAATACCACAATAAAAGACAAATCATATAAGAATATACTTTGAATCATGTCTCCCCATTAAGGAGGCTTTTTGGTCCCTAATAACTTTTGTTGAAAAAAATGAGGAAAAAATTCCTCTACATTCTCCATGGAGTGCTATTTGGCCTTGAATAGAAGTTATCCTTTTAATACAACTTTATATAATGTTGAAAATATACTCTACAAGGAGAAAATGTCCCTAGTGAAGGGTTTATATCATAGATAAGAAAATGAATAGCATGCATAAAATAGTCTTTCTCTATCCTTTAAACAAAATCATTAAAGTTAGAAGTATATTGACTAAAGAGAAAATTCATGGATTATATTTTGTATGATCTTTCTCTATTTGAAAAGGATAGATCGCAACAATGATACAGTACCAACCCAATATGATATTTTAACGAAACAACCAACCCTTCACTCAAAATGTAGTTTAACATTTCAATAATTTAATGCAAAGAATTCAACAAATCATTAACCTTCACAAATATGGACTTTGATTTAAGCATAAATTGAATGAAAATATGCACATCCAATTAGGGGAAGGAAACAACAGAGATATATTGATTCATTAGAATAATTACAAGTAAATATTGTATCTTGGTTTATGAAGCATCACCTTCTTCACCTCAACTTGTAGTCCTTCAACTCTAGCAATGTACTAGATCACGTTTAATATTTGAAAACCACCAATCCTTATGGCAGAAATAAATCTAAAGTATTTTCAGAAATAAAAGGATAGACTATATAATGGGACCAAGGGATTGCCAACAAGATGAGATGTAAAAAAGAATAACTAGAGAGGCACATTAATTATTTTTAAACAAAGGATTATTCAATACAAAGACATTTTTTCATTCTTTTTATGTGTAGGCGTTGGTTCTAACTATTACCGAACTCATACACCTCCTTCTATATGACAAAAAATAAGTTAATATTTTTTAGGAGAAAGAATGAGACTAAATAAGGGCTTGACATCCATGAACTTCACTCGCGATGATGCATTTTGTGTTTCTCTTTATATTTTCGGGTCATTTATTATGAGATAAAGGATTTATGGAGGAGAAACAATGGTCAACTTCTAATTAGACTAGGAGATTAATGGTTATGTATCAAATGATTATAAAAATTGATGTGAAAATATAAAACAACATAATGATGAACCAAGCTTCACTTATATCACCAAAAGGTCGTTAAATATGATATAATAAATGCCCTTAATGTATGATTTTAGAGGAATAGTTTATGGTCAAAATGCATCATAATAGCTTTAAGAATGAATTGGCACATGAATAAGAGTGAATTCATATGCACCATATTCAGTGTGTGTTATATTCTTTGCAAAACTAGCCCCATACATTACTAATTGGGTTGAGAATAGTGGGGGTGACATGGGGCGTCATAGCTTATGTACAAAATCTTGAATGGGCCCATTAAGTGAAAATCATTGATATTTTTTTATCGATAGGTTTTCATTCAAAGGTTTTTATTAGGTGGTTCTTCTTGGTATGGTTTTCTCTTTTTTATGGTTTCATGACACATAGTTTTAAGGTATATGGTAATGAAATTTCTGATTAGGGGAAATGAAATTGTATTCTAATTTAGGGTTAATGGGATGTGTTTTATATTATATTGCAAAATTGTAAAGACATGATATATTGAAATATATTTTAGTTTTTTATTTCAGCTTGAGTTTCTAAGGTAAAATCTCTATGCTAATTGTGTGTAGGTGTGCCATTGCATCTTTTTTATTTATATTATGGATCTGTTTGTAGTTATTAACTATATGGGTTTAAAACGTACATTTGGTACCATAGCAATTTGGATTCAAGAGAATTCTTTTGTGGCTAAGGGTTTTAGCTCAATCTTATGGAAAACCTTGTTACAGTTAGAGATCTGTGGTATCAACTTTTGTGGTGAAAGGAAATGGTGAGAAATTC
Source organism: Pinus tabuliformis (assembly GCA_031772625.1). Classification (NCBI taxonomy): domain Eukaryota; kingdom Viridiplantae; phylum Streptophyta; class Pinopsida; order Pinales; family Pinaceae; genus Pinus; species Pinus tabuliformis. Next base: position 1,288,289,833 of record CM062820.1, on the reverse strand, counting down.
AAAGATAAATATCAAGAAATTAAATGGGTATTGTTTTGAGCTATGGAATTGAAAACATAAGATCTTTTGGTTGAGGAAGATCAATGAATCTCTATGGATTTGGTATCACACTTACAAGGATGTTGATAGAAGACTAGACCAAGTTAGATTGGAAGGGAAAGAGCACAATATGGTTGTGTCTCTCAAGTTTATTATTACTAAATATTTTAGGATAAGCTACAATGAAGGAATTGTGAATCAAGTTACGAGATTTATATCAGTTTGTATCATGTGAAAAAAGTATTCCTGCAAATGTTTTATAACTTGAGGGTAAAGGATGGATACTTTGTGATAAAGAATTTGAATTTCTTAAATATTGTGGCATGCCAACTATTATTTGGTAATATAATATTTCAGATGAAGAAAATATTATTAGTTTGTTGTGTTCTTTATCAAACTCATGGGATATTTTTCTTTCTTTCATAGGTAGTAATGCAATTACTTCAAGTTTTGATGAAATAGTCTCATCCTAGTTATCAGAGGAGATGAGACAAAAAAACATGGAAAGTAAAGATGAAAATGCCTTATTTATATGAGGATGCTCCCAAAAGAGAATAAAAATGATTCATCAAGTGGGAAATCAAAATCTAGAAGAAGATCTAAATAACTAGGATAATTTGTAAAGGTATATTAAATATGTGGAAAATAAGGGCATTAAAGGAAACATTATAAATACAAAAATGTTGAGAAAGGGAAGGTATTTTATGATGCTCTTTCTACAGATGAAAAAACCTCCTCAAAACGAAGGAGGGGATGTGCACTTAGATTCATCAAGCACACACGTAGATCATGAGGTGTGGTTAGTTGATTCAAGTGCATCTTTTGATATGAATCCTCATAGAGAGTGGATTTGTGAGTATGAAATATATGATGGTTTTTATATTTTCTTAGGAGATGACTCAACATCAAAATCCATAAGATGAGGAAAAGTCAAGTTGAAGCTCATGAATGCAAGGATTCAAAAAATCCTTGGTGTACTACACATCCCAAGATTGCCCAAAAGTTTGATATTTGTAAGAAAAATGAGTGATGCATATGTAAAAAAAATGTTTTAAAAAGAAACCTATAGGATGGTTTGAGGAGAAATGGTATTGCTGAGGGAAGTTTGGATTGGAGCTCTTTATAATATACTAGAATGCTCGATTAGTGATAGGTGTAACAATTCTATTCTTCTTGAGAGTGAAGTTGAAGAGGACAAAAATCCTAGAGTCTATTGATGGTGTATTGCGCATCCCAAGATTGGCTAAAAGTTTGATTTTTGTAAGAAAAATGAGCGATGCAGGTGTGAAAAAATGTTTGAAAAGGAAACCTATAGGATGGTTTTAGGAGAAATGGTATTGATAATAGAAGTTTGCATTGGAAATATTTATAAGCCTAAGATGCTTTATTAGTGACAAGTGCAACAATTCCATTGTTCTTGAGAGTGGAGTTGACGAAGGAAAAAATCCTAGAATCTCTTGAGGAAAGACTATGTTGTGGCATCAAAAATTAGGACTTATTAGAGAGAAGGGACTTCGAGTACTACACAATAAATGTATGGTTGAAGGAACGTCTAGTTTATTTCTATAAGTTGATTCATGTAAACGTTGCTTATATGGGAAGAAAAATCAACGAAGATTCTCCTTTGCGTTATGATGATAAAGTGTATATTATAGTTGGTGCACAATAATTTGTTTGGATCTATATCAGTTTCATCACTAGGTAAATATTTCTACCATGTCTTATTTATAGATGACCTCTTGAGGAATATCTAGATCTATTTCCTTAGAAAAAAAATAAACTCTTTGATATATTTAATGAGTTTAACGACCTAATGGAAAATCGGAAAGAGAATAAAATTAAGGTTTTGATGATAGAAAATGGTGGGGAATTTGAAGGGAATGAGTTTGAGTAATTTTGTAAGTAATTGATATAGCAAGGAAAAGACTACAACATGCACTCCTCAATAGAATGGGGTTGCAGCAAGGATGAACATGACATTGATGGAAAAATTGAGGAACATGATAAGTAATGCAAGTTGGATGATAAGACTCTATATGAGGTATGGGTCTGTAAGAAACCCTCTTTAAAAATTGAGTGTATTTCACTGTGATGTTTATATACACATTGCAAAGGAGAATAAGGGTAAGTTGGATAATAAAGTTCAAAACTGTATCTTTAGTGGATATAAAGAAAGTCTAAAGGGTATAATATTTGGAACCTATAAAGTAAGAAGATTATGTTTTTTCAAATATGACATTTACAAAAATCAAAGATATTTTCAAGTAAGAAATCATACATTTTAATAAACAACTAAAATTTCCACATTTGGTACTTTGCTTTGGCCATGAACTAGTGGAAAGTTGGAAAGTGGATTGCAACTTGGGTTTTCAAAACTTGGATTTGCATGCTCCAACCTCATGCTTTTTGTTGGTCTATTGTTGTAGGTTTTTAAAAAAGGAATTGCATGCTCTAGCTACCTCATTTATGTGGTTGCACTCATTTCGGCTAGTTGTTATTCCTCTATGGAAAAACATATCAAGAAAATAAGAGAGATGCAAATGAGTATTGGTGAATGGCATTTTTGTAAACTTTTTGAAAATCCAAGGGATGATTTTGAGTATTGGTGGATGACATTGCTGTAAATTATTTGAAAATCCAAGGGTTATGAATCTTGATAAATTTGATTCTCTAATTTACTAATTCTAATTAATATTGAGCTAACCCTTTAAACCTCCATAGCTAGCAATATCAGCTGTTATCAGCTCTATTCAAAATAATGGAGGAGAACACAACATATTAGCCCATAAAATAGCATGAGTACATGCTTAGAATGAGATGCTTGTTTGTTACAAAGGAGAAAGATACAAACAACCCGCGATGAGAGCAGTGAAGGAAAAACAAGACGGCACAAGACTGTTAAAATGAGACGAGCAAAAGTGCTACTATTTTTCTTTTAATGTTAATGTTAATTATCAATATGAATGGATAATTGATAATTAACATTTTGGTACGTGTGTGATTGGTTAACATTTTAATATTATGTATTATTTTATGTTATGAAAATGAAATAAAATAAGATTCACAAGTTATTAATTGATTTCATATAAAATATTATTTTTACAATTGTAAATGTTATATTATTAATATGATATTAGTTTTTCTTTACCCACCCTGATTCACACATTTAATCTCATGTTTTATATCATACTTTTTATTTTGGGGTCAAGTTTTCTAAGATATCAAGAGATTACATGAGGCTTGACTTGTGGCTTGAGAAACCACGTCCTAAGGGCATCTAAGTCATCAAAAGTATAAGGGTGCGAGGGTTCTAAGCCATCAAAAGTATCAGGGATCATACCCAGCCTAGGCCACACCAACCCTTAACACACACACACACACACATGTGTGTGTGTGTATATCTTAGGCATTTTGTGCTATCCAAAAGTAATAAAAATGTTCATAAGAAAAGTTATATGGTAGGATGACCCTAAATAGTAATGACATAGGTCTATTGTGACCATCATCTAAACAACATTCAAACTAACTAAAAATGATACATAAGATGAACATATTCAAGGCTAAAATAAATAAATAATAGTAACATGTCCCTTAAAGAAAAGGAGGATATTAATCATTACATGTCCATGAAAAGACATATACATCTTAGAATTGTCTCTCCCCTTTATTGAGCAAATATCCCTCATCAAAATCTTATGGAATTAACATGTTTACACCAGTGAGAAATGCATCATTAGATAGAATATCAATATTAACTTTTAGTTCATGAAAAGTGTGCTAAATCCTAACACTCTAAAATCTAATGAAAATTTCTTCCATTGTTGTGTTATATGAAATAAGCCCAAATTAAACACCTCATGATAATGATCCATTTAGTTGTTAACTTATAGAACTAGGTAAATGACACATTTTAAAAAACACATAATGCATTAAATTTAACCTCATTATGAATACCATGGCTTAAACTTTCTTTCCTTGAGATATATTAAAGGTCGAAGAGATGCAAAACAAAACCCAACTTCCCTAATTACCCCTTTCAAAAGGGCCTCAGTACATCACTAAGTCACTTTATTCAAAAAGCTCGGACTTATATTAAGATATAAGTGCTAAAACATTGTAATACTTTTAATGTAACCTATAGGGCATTTCCAAAGAGACTAACATTGTGCATGTGCCAAATTGCCCAAGTATTGGAATAAGTAAGACACAATGTTCTTAGTGATTCCTTAGTGAAGTAAATTTGGAAACAGTGAATAAAAAAATTCACATCTATAAATGATCCTCTTAAACCTGTATTTCAATCTCAAGACAAACTTATCATGTAAATGGGTATTCTAAAAAGAAATAAATATTTCATTCACTATTCTTCTTGCATAGCTCACAAATGATGGGCTCAATTTATTTGTTCCTAAATATTATTTCATGTTGAAACTCATTCTTTCATACTTAACTTGAAAACATACTTTTGAAACTCATTCTTTCATACATAACTTAAAAACAAACTCTTCAATTCGATAGTTCATTAATTTTTTAAAGTCTATTTCCCTAAAATTAACTTCTTAATTTTCCTAAACTCTTTCAAGAACTCTAAACTGATCTACTATTTGGAATCAAAGGTTACATGAACAAGTAACCCAACTTGACTGTATACTAAACCTAAGTAGATTTAACAACCAAGCATGGTAATCCTCATGATCTTCAAGTGAGTGTATATGTTGATAAAAACAGAGTTTATTACCTAAATGAATCTCCAAGTGAGATACCTAGAGAGTGTATAAACACTCATACACACAAGCACTATTAAATATCTTAATCAAGAGAACAACCTAGTACATATAGGCTTTCATAGAAACAACTAACGATATGTTTCTCCATGAATTCTAACACTCCCCCTTAATGGAGAAACGGTACTGAACAATAACATACGCTTCCTGATCCTAGTCTCAGCTAGGCTTACAATGGTTAAAGACAGAGTTTTCATTTTTGTCTTCTTACAACAGAGGCCATATTTACTCATTTGTGGATGAGACTTCATCTTCACTTTCTTTGCCATGAGGTGCTGCTATATCTTCACCTCATTTCTTCCCCTACGAAGGAAATCTTGAATTCTTATTCTTCCCCTTCTCAGAATTATGGCAGGCTAGATACGAGAATTTTCCTTCTCACTATTTCTGGTGTCAACCATCTGAACACCATCGATGATGTCTTCACCATTAATTAATGCAACTTCTTTGTTGACTTCATAAAGACACGGTGTTTCAAGCCATGCTTCAAGAAACTTCAATTCTTCTTCAAACTTCATTGATTTTTCTTGCCTCCCAATATCTGCACAAAAATCAATGTTAGATTTATAAAGAGGACCGCATTTGATTTTATCTTCCTACTCCTTCACGAGAGCTTTCATTTCTCCATCTCTCCCTACTTCATCCCTTTTTGATGTCATAGTTATGCCTTCAACCTCTTCACTCAGTTCTATTGCTGCAGGCATTTTCTGCATTTGATCTATATGTGAAGATAGGCCTTCTTTCTCACCAAACAATAATTCATCAATAAGATGTTTTTCAATCATCAAATTGATCCACTGATCATGAGGTATATAATTTTCATCAAACTTGATTTCTGCATCTGGAAAAAATTCAGGTTCTAGAATAATGGATGTGTTTTCATCATCACAAGTTTCAGTTATAGACACACATTCATCACCCATCATTGCATATTCAATTTCATAATCAAATATGGGATCATTTTCAAGAGAATATATCTTCAGCATCATTGTCTTGATTCAAACAATATTTCATTTCTAAAAAATCCCATAAGAATTTTGCACTAAGAATCTATCCATATTCATATATTATGTGGAGTATGATGTTGTCATCTACTGTTGAAAATTGGCAACAAGATATGCTAAAAATAGAAGTGCTAAAAATAACACTGCTAAAAATAGTAGTTTGGGTACGAGTGCTGGATTGGGAAATAGGGAATGAAAAATGGAAGTGCTAAAAATAGCATTCTATTTTTAGCAGTTCAGGATGGATTCCTATTTTAGTCAGTCCCTGGACTAGAAATAGGAAGTAAAATTCGAATTTGTTATTAACAGCAGTTTGTAAATTTATTAATTAATTCATCTTGAGTTAAATAGTTAAGGAAAAACAAACTTGAAGTCTATATGAGTACATGCAACAGTTTATCTATTAATTGAGGAATTTATCCATCCGTTGAAGAGATAAGGATGAGTTGTAATATTGAGCTGTAATTAGTTGTCTAAGTTAACTGAGTCAAGTCCAGTTAGATTAATTTAACAATTTGTTAAATTAATGAGAGTTCAGTTAGTTAATGCTTGCATGCATGTAACTACTATATTTCAAATCATTGAGTATTCACTCATGGATAACTCATGCATGTGAGTTCAGACAGAGACCCAGTTGAGATAGGAGAAGGGACAATGTACTATCAGTTGGATGAATATTTTTTCTATAAAGGAAGCTCATCCATGATGACGATTTATCTCCTTCAGGATTACGTAGTTGGATAAGAGGTTAGTGAGTGTGTGAAGAGGCCAATTCACACAAGCAGTTGCACTGGACCCCAATCATAATTGCACAAATAAAGAGGAGGCTTGCAGGGTAGACCAGACATTAGATAGAGGCCTTTGACTATCTATGAGCAGCAAAGGTATTGCAGAGAGTGCAGGATATATTTTGAGTTTATTCTTTTTGTAATACTGACTATATTTCCACTTGTATGATAATATAGAGATGGGGTTTCACGCTAGTGCTTTCCCCTGGTTACATCTTCTGTTTTATGTGTGATTGATTTCCCCATATCAATTATATGTGTCCTTATTGATGTTGCTCAAACTGATTAAGCTTTCGCAATTGATTGTAGAAATAGATCAAGTATTTTGCTTTCGTATATTGCATTATCGGGTGATCTTTAGGTGGGAATTTCTACATGGTATCAGAGCACAAGTGATCAAGGAAGAACAATATACAAGAAGGGAGAAGTTGAAGTTTGTGGTTTTTGAATATTGAATTGAGTTCTTATCACATCTATTTCACCGATGGCATTCAGTGGTTTGAGACAAGAATATGCCCTTGATGGCAGTTCGAATTATACAGCCTGGAAGGTTCACATGGAGCCAATATTAGAAGATAATGGTCTGAAGGACTTAATTGATCAAGAAGTCCAGAAGCTGATTGATGCTACTCAACTGGCGGAATGGAAAAAGTGTGTGGCTAGAGCAAGGAGAATTCTCCTGGAGAGAGTTCGAGATCACATTGTCTCGAGCCTCCATGGGAAGGAGACACCATTTTTGATGTGGAAAACATTGAAAGATATTTATCAGAATAGCAGTGATTAGAGGAAGCTGGCATTGAAGGACAAACTTTGAAAGATCAAGTGTGAAGAGGGTGACACGATCTCTATGTATCTGAACAATCTCACCTCATGCAGGGATGAGCTTGGAAGTGTAGGGATCATGATAGCTGATGATGGCATGGTGATTCTTGCACTACTCGGTCTTCCTAAGAGCTGGCATAGCTACCAGGACTTGGTTAATTTAAGAGAGAAATTGCCAGATTGGGAACGAATTTGATCAGATTTGATGCAGGAGGAGATAAGAAGAAGCACCAAAGATGGTTCTCCATCCATGGAGGATGAATAAAATTGTGCCTTAGATAGTAAGTCGAAGAAGGGGAACGAGAAGGTTTCTCTTTCCGAATCCATTTCATCCCATGGTGGGAAGAAGTTTGACAAATCGAAAGTGTGATGCTTTTGTTGTCATGAGGTGGGCAATTTTGCTACAGATTGTCCACAGTCCAAATCCAAGAAGGGATCTTAGGAAGGATCTGAAAGTGAGGCACTTTGTTCACAGTTCGAGTTGGATTTCACACTCTTCGCATGCATGGTTTCATCCATGGTGGGAAGTGGTTGGTTTCTTGAGAGTGGAGCTTCTTTCCACATGACCGACGATAAGAGTTTGTTCAGTACTTTGGAGGAGAAAGATCTCTAGATACTCGTAGCAATGGGTAATGATGAGAAGTACAGTGTCTCAGTTGTAGGCACAATTATTTTTTAGAGGGAGCATGGAGCTCGACTTACCTTGACCGATGTTGAGTATGTACCAGGACTGAAGAGAAACTTGGTGTCAATCGTAATGCTGGAAGACAGAGGCTATGATGTAGTCTTCAGCAAGGGAAAGGTTTTCCTTAGATACATCATTGCTAGATAGGTGAAACAGATCAGTTCACGGGTCAAGAACCTGTATGCTCTTGATGTTCAAGATGCATGCAAAGCCTTGAGCAGTAAGGCAACTAATGGAGACTTAGTGGTTGAGAGGGAGAGTATATTACCTCTCAACATGCAGCACCAGAAGAAGTCTCAGACAATTGTGGAGGAGCCACGATCGGTTAAGCAACTTCAGGAGGTTGTGGAGAAGACACAACTAGAGAAGTCGAGAGGAGACAAAGTGGAGGCATCCACTCATGCAGAGACCTCCAATAGGGGGAAACTTCAAGCCAGGTGGGCTGAGGGATCACATGCAGCCATACCTACAGGTAGGAGGTGGGGCGATGTGGAGTGATCGTCCCAAGGAGGAAGGGCAAGATCCTTGAGTTATCCAACCTCTTTAATTTGACTTTGCTATAGGAGCCCCGATGAGGAGTAGTAAGACTGACTGATTGGGTAGAGACAGATGCAGATGGAGCGGCGGAGAGAGCTACAGTGTGGGAATCCCAAGACATCATACAGCTAGCAGGTTGCAGCAATGCGAGAGGCACAAGTGTGTTGTACCAGTGTAGGATGGAATAGAGAGGTGTGAAATGGTGCGAGATGCATGGAGATGTTGCGGTAGCGCAAAGGTTAGAGAGGGAACACTTGTCAGCAGTAGGTAGAGCTTCAGCATCAGAGTATGTTTCTAGCCCAATAGAGAGGTCAATTGGGAGTTTTTTTGTTTTGAGAGTTGTTGGAGAAACCACACTTGGTAGAAGTATTGCATGCAGAACATTCTAAAGGTATAGGATCGGGTTCGAGAGGAAGCCTTTCTTGTTGAGAGGGAGTGTTTAAAAATGGAAACAAGAAGTGCTAAAAATAGCAGTGATAAAAATAGCAATTTGGGTACCAGTGCTAGATTGGGCAATAGGGAATGAAAAATGTAAGCGCTAAAAATAGCATTCTATTTTTAGCAGTTTGAGATGGATTCCTATTTTTGTCAGTCCCTGGACTAAAATAGGAAGTAAAATTTGAATTTGATATTAACAACAGTTTGTAAATTAATTAGTTAATTCATCTTGAGTTAATTAGCTAAGGAAAAACAAACTTGAAGTCTATGTGAGGACATTAAATACTTTATCTATTAATTGAGGAATTTATCTATCAGTTAAAGAGATAAGGATGAGTTGTAATTAGTTCGCTCAGTTAACTGAGTCAAGTCCAATTAGATTAACTTAATAGTTTGTTAAATTAATGAGAGTTGATTTAGTTAATGTTTGCATGCATGTAACTACTGTATTTCAGATAAATGAGTATTCAGTCATGGATAACTCATGCATGTCAGTTCAGACAGAGACTCAGATGAGATCAGAGAAGGGCTAGTGTACTATCAGTTGGATGAATATTTTTCCTATAAAGGAAGCTCATCCATGATGAGGATTTATGTCCTTCAAGACTACGTAGTTGGATCAGAGGTTAGTGAGTGTGTGAAGAGGCCAATTCACACAAGTGGCTGCAGTGGACCCCAATCAGAATTCCACAAAGAAATAAGAGGCTTGGAGGGCAGACCAGAGGTTAGATAGAGGCCTTTGACTGTCTATGAGCAGTAGAGGTATTGTAGAGAGAGCGAGATAGCTTTTGAGTTGATTCTTTTTTATAATACTAGCTATATTTCCACTTGTATTATAATACAGAGATGGGGTTTTAGGTTGGTGGTTTCCCCTCGTTATATCTTCTATCTTACATGTGATTTATTTCTCCATATCAGTTATATGTGTTCTTATTGATTTTTCTCAAATTGATTAAGCTTCCACTGAATTGATTGTAGAAGTAGATCAAGTATTTTTCTTTAGTACATTGCATTATCAGGTGACCTACAAGTGGGAATTTCTACATCTACTGCAGATGTTATAAGACTTAATGCTGATGCATCTCCACTATCATTAATAACATCTCCACTATCAGTAATGAAGAATGATGAGATGCAGCATAGTGATGATGGGTGTAGCATGGTGCAGCATGATGACGAAATGTAGCACAACGATAGGTGAAGGAGTCACCTTGGAGAATCAGTTGAAACAACATGTCTTCAACTGATCTCATGTATCATCTTCTTAGACACAATCTATGCACTTATCTAGATAAGTCAAAATGTTGAATTTTGTTGTAAACATACTATCTCTCTCTCTCTGCTGAACTATTGAAGAACATACAAGAAGAATTGATCAAGGGTTTCCCGACATTGGCGTTTGTCACTGGCTAGCACCACATCTTGTGTCCTCTTGTCTTGGCTTGTCTTCTGCGATTTATGTTTATGTTCTATCTAGAGTTTAATTTAATGCTGATGTGATTGCTAATCTGGAAAAGATATTGAGCTAACTGTGAAAATTGAAATAAATTGCTCAAAGCATAGAACATACCTAAATTAACATCGATGAACTATATTAGTGGTAAAATTTGTTGTTTTCACTATGATTGGTAATGTACATTGAAAGACACACGTTCTATCATCTTCATAATGTTAATAGTTACACATCCATGACATCTCTGGTTCTTCCAACTTCTATGACATAATCCATGTAGTTGAAGCCTTCGAGATTTCTAGGCCCAATGTTCATAGAAGAATGTGGTAGGATCAAAAGTTAATGTCCAAGCAGTTACTCACCTTTATCACAAGTTGACCACCTAGTTTTCCTATTCTATATTACTCTCAAGATCTCCTTACATGCCACAAACAAAAGAAGTTATTGTAAAGATAATCTCTCTATGTTTCTAAAGGAAAACAATCTCTCTTTAATGACAAAAGATATTTTATTTTTATTTTTATTTTTGGAACAGTTGCCTTGAGAAAATTGCAAGAGAAATCATAATACATGAAGAGTTTATATACTCTCAAAATCTTCCAATATCATGTAATCACAATTGAGCCTTACCAACTATACAGTTATGAGGAAGCCTTACCCATATTCATGTAATCAGTTTTCCTTTAGATGATTATGTAATAAACATCTAAAGAGACAAATATGCATTCTATTGACAATAATCTATAAATCCCTATGAACGTCTTACAAGGAAAGGAACATTTGTACCAAGAAGATCCACCTGAAGAAATCAATTTCTGTTGGCTCAACCAACAGAGGTAATTATGCAATATGCAGGTACCAAGCAATAATCTCGCACAGTAGTGTCCAGGTTTTGCTAGAATCTTATTAAAAAAAGTTTCATTTCTCCCCATGTAGGTTGACCATACCAATGTAAAGTTTCATTGTTCAAAAGTTTAGGGCCTCCTTGGTAAAACCATGCATGTCATATTCACTGACTATGGGATACTCTGAGGTAGATTTAGTAATAAATTTTGTTCATCAATAGAGTTTTGGCATTTTCTGGCTAAGTTAAGGCACCAACACCACAACTGTTATGAATAACCTAGTCAAGTCTCAAGAGAGAGCCTCTTTTGTTTCATCTCTATATCAATCCATGAAATGGTGGAGAACCTAACAACCTTCTCTTTTAATCACTCAACCTAGACCAAACTCACAAGATGTATTCCTACCTAACCAAAAATTTTCCATGTTTTTGCTTCCTCATAAAAGATATCAGTCTAAGGGATATCCTCATGCAAAATGTACATCCCAGCAGACTATTTTAACACCTTGTTTTAGGAGATTAACCCACTAGCCTTTGTTCTGTGGTGACTTTCCAAACCCAGTAGCTCCTCGATAAGATTACTCTCGTACGGAATCTAATACCATTTAACTATGATTAATTGGTAGCACATACAATTTGCAAGGAAGGGTCACAGTTTCAGTTTTGGACCATTTAGTCATGTTTATAGCTTAAATGGTAGTTTCATTCTTTGAGTTAAAATATCTTTGACATATATGATATAACTGATCTAGTCTATTTTTATGCCACTACTAAAACAATCCATGAAATGTGCATGCAAGGTCTAACATCAATGCTTAACTTGGCTTCCATAGTAATGTTCCACATTTGAATGGACTTCCCAAAACATTTCATTGTGTTTACATAATGCTTCATGCATCTCTAGTGAAAACTAAAGGCTAGATGCCAAATGTGTTTGTCATATGTTTCTTATTAATGCATAGATAAGATTGGTGTATTTCATATATTCTCAAGAGAGAGCCTCTTTTGTCTCATCTCTATATCAATCCACGAAATGGTGGAGCGCCTAATAACCTTCTCTTTTAATCACTCAAGCTAGACCAAATTGACACGTTGTATTCCTATCTAACCAAACTTTTTCCATGTTTTTTCTTCATCATAAAAAGATATCAATCTAGGGGATATCCTGTTGCAAAATGTACATCTCAATAGACTATTTTAACACCTTATTTTAGGATATTAACCCGCTGGCCTTTGTTCTGCGGTGACTTTATAAACCCAATAGCTCCTCTATAAGATTTCTCGTATTGAATCTAAAAGCATTTAACTATGATTAATTGGTAGCACATACAATTTGCAAGGAAGGGTCACAGTTTCAGGTTTGGACCATTTAGTAAGGTTTATAGCTTAAATGGCAGTTTCATTTTTTGAGTTAAACTATCTTTGACATATATGATATAACTGACCTAGTCTATTTTTATGTCACTACTACAACTATCCATGAAATGTGCATGCAAGGTCTAAAATCAATGCTTAACTTGGCTTCCATAGTAATGTTCCACATTTGAATGGACTTCCCAAAACATTGCATTGTGTTTATATAATGCTTCATGCATCTCTAGTGAAAACTAAAGGCTAGATTCCAAATGTGTTTGTTAGGTGTTGCTTATGAATGCATAGATAAGACTAGTGTATTTCATATATTCTCAAGAGAGAGCCTCCTTTGTCTCATCTCTATATCAATCCATGAAATGGTGGAGAGCCTAACAAACTTCTCTTTCAATCACTCAAGCTAGACCAAATTGACAAGTTGTATTCCTACCTAACCAAACATTTTCCATGTTTTTGATTCCTCATAAAAATATATCAGTCTAGGGGATATCTTGATGCAAAGTGTACATCTCCGCAGACTATTTTAACACCTTATTTTAGGAGATTAACCCATTGGCCTTTGTTCTGTGGTTACTTTTCAAACCCAATAGCACCTCCATAAGATTACTCTCGTATTCAATCTAAAACCATTTAAATATGATTAGTTGGTATCACATACAATTTGCAAGGAAGGGTCACAATTTTAGGTTTGGACAATTTAGTCAAGTTTATAGCTTAAATGGTAGTTTCATTCTTTGAGTTAAACTATCTTTGACATATATGATATAACTGACCTAGTCTATTTTTATGTCACTACTACAAAAATCCATGAAATGTGCATGCCAGATCTAAAATCAATTCTTAACTTGGCTTCCATAGTAATGTTCCACATTTGAATGGACTTCCCAAAACATTGCATTATGTTTATATAATGCTTCATGCATCTCTAGTAAAAACTAAAGGCTAGATATAGTAAAACTCACTTTAAACTTTACAAAGTACATTAAGGCAGTTTCTGTTCAAACTATATATCTATTTAGTTATATGTGTATGTCTCTTTATGAGAAGCAAGAAAACTTTTTGCCCAAGAGGTAGAGGGGAGACAGGAGAATGTCTATGATAACTTATAGTCTAGAAAATAGATAGCACATGTTGTTAATGATGTGAAGAAGAGCCTACCTCTTCTACATTCGGTAGTCTCAATAAAGGAACCATGTCATCTCTCAAAGGCCTTCAAGAAGAAAATGAGAATGGCAAGGAAGTAATTCCAGTACCTGGGTTTGGTATTTTGTTTCTTCAACCTTGCAGCAATTAAATGATAAGCATCGTTGTTTCATGGATTTTCAATAGGGAGCGGTTCAAAGAGGAAGAGGAAATCTTTAACTATTCATGCAACTGCTGCATAGGCACCTAGAATTAGCTATGATAGCAATCCATAGACTGTGCCCTTACAAGCTTGGGTGAAGATGGTTCAACTTAGTTGTCAAAAGAATAATTATTTTCTCAGCCAATGAGGTGAATTGGATTCACCTTTATGATAGCATGAATACTAGTATTATTTCAGTGATTTCTCAGGCATTTCCATTCACATCTTATGATAAATAGATGTCTTTTAGCTATTTGAATCACGAACAATCACTACCTTGACTATTTTAAAGGAAATTCACTAAAATGGATTTGGTTAGCCCTCCCTAAATACAATTGTGGGAAGATTTTCTTGGCATGAAATAGGGTTAATTAATAATTCTTATAGCTAGCCTTAATCATCAGAGAACTTGCCAAATTGTTATTGGCATAGGATATCCAATCAAGGAAGTCCAAGCCATTAATTCTCCAAACTAGTACTAAATTACACACAGTACTAGTGCCATGATGAAAACTAAATTTTAACTGAAAACTACCATGAACATATTAGACGGGTCCTATTTTTCTGTGTTTCTATATACAATGTTCATATAATAGAGATAAATATCAAAATAATTAGATTTCTAATTACTTCCGAAGATAGCAAAAATAATTCAGAGACCCCAATTCACAAGCCTAATTAGTTCAGAGATCCAACTTCATGGTTTTTCCAAGTTGCAGAATGTCATTCTGGGAATATAAATGATAAATTATAATTAAACAAATTCTGGCACACATCCGACCATACTACATCAATCCCTTTTTCTATTTTTCCATAAATAATGTTGATATACTAGAGATAAAAATGAATATCAATAGGGTATTTATTACTTCCAAAGGTGGTGAAAAAACATTTTAATGGTTTATTGATTTCAAATGGAAATGGATATTCAACTCTTTTCAAAGCAAAACAGCCTCCGAGCATGACCTGTACAAATATGAAATAGCCATCAATTCTCGAAACTAGTACTGAATTGCACAAGGATTATAACAATATAAACTCTATTCAAGGAACACTAAGCAACATTGTTCATATAATTCCATTTCTCACCTTAGCACAAGAAAAAAATCGAATCATCTTTGTGTTGTACGCTTGTGCTGAAGAAGCCGCAAATGCACATAAATATGCACCCTAAATAGATGTGCTAATACCTTTCTGTTCATCCAATGAAGGTCGTTTGGCCCTCAGAGTTGTTTTGAGATTGCATGAAGAGAAGGCTCGTACTTTGCCACTGAATTTAGGGTCATTCAGCCTATTTGGAAAGGAGAAAAGTTAAAGAGGTATAGGAATGAGTTTGGGTATTGTGTTTTGTTTTTTAGAATGATCAGGTGAGACGTGTTCTCCAAAACATAAGTAGAAGAAGGCCTAGCATTTAAACTTTTATTCTTGTAACTCCATTTTTTCTTCATATGATTAGATAATAATTAACTATACAAATTCAAACAACCTCTGCATTCCATTAAGAAGACTCTATATCCCCCTCTCCAAGTCTTGCAAGGAGAGGACATACATTGAGAAGAGTTTATATACTCTCAAAACCTTCCAAGATCACATAATCACAATTGTGACTCAGTAATTTTACAGTTATGAGTCAGATTAACCCATATTCCTATACTCTATTTTCCTACATGACAAAGTGATAAACAGAGGAAATGAAGATTTTTTGAATATTTGCACCATTGATACAACCCATATGTAGTTCTAGGCAGCTAGAAACCATGTTTCTACCCTAAAAGATCAACCATATGAAAAGGACGATGAAGATCATGCTTTCCTTTATGATAATTTAAATCCTGAATACACTTTTGAGGTCAAAGAAATATAGTTCAATAAACTAATCCTATTTTCACAGACATTGAAAGTAAGGGAGTTATAGACTTTCATGGTAATACAGTTGGCATCTCAACATTTCATTGTGAGTTTGAGTAGCAGTAATGTAACCCCCATGTTGCACTTTGATGTTGATCATGATCATGTAAGAAATAAAGGGAAGTAATAATGGTTTCCTAGAGTTCGAGGTCAATATACTTTTTCAAAGCCAGCAAAGCTAAAATGTGACAATTATGGTTATATGAATGAAGAAACAATTAATTTTATAGTTCAATCCTAAAAGATCCTATAACATGGAATCTGACAGTCCTGGTATTTTTTATGCCTACGATCTGAATTTATTCCTCAATCCAGATAGGATAGGGTAGTCTCATCCTTTTACTGTCAATACTGATCTGGAAGACAAAGTTATTGACATATGTGATGGATATTCCTTGGTAGAAAAACAAAGGGTATGTTAAAAACACACAATTATTCAAGCTTTAAGTCATACAAATCCATTTCCACCTATAGATAGCTCTATTGTTGACACTAACAAATTTCGACAGCCCTAGAAGATTGATTAAACCTATAATGAAACCCTCGATGACATATACAACTACAGTGCTGAGAATGAAAATAATGTCAAGAAAATCATTGATGAGGAATACAAGCTTGACCAAATAAAAAAATTCTCTCTGGATCACATCAAATGCAAATATGCTCTCTTCTCCATGAACATGTGGACAATTATTCGTGCACTAGAGTTTTAAAAGGAAATGTAGACAACAAACCTCTAACAAATCCACACGGAGTCAATGCTGAGGGATAATTTTGGGTCCTGGAAAAGGTGCATTCACAGAGATTAAATCACAGTGAAGAGAGGCTCCTTCGCTATCCCAAAAGAAGGTTCTTCATCACAGCAAGGAGGCTTCCATAAGCTATAAAGGGAAGCTCCAAAAGAGCCCTAGTTGTAGTCTTCTATTCACGGCTAAGACACAATCAAAGGGAGCCTAAATGAACCCCTAATCCACAATAAGTAAGAGACTCAACACACAGTCCTAGAGGATGTGTTTTAGGCGTTGTTCAAGTAATGAGACCTAGGTGTTTTAAGTTAAGCTTTCTTTGACATATATGATATAATTGACCTAGTCTATTTTTATGTCACTACTACAACAATCCATGAAATGTGCATGTAAGATCTCAAATCAATGCTTGACTTGGCTTCCATAGCAATGTTTGACATTTGAATGGACTCCCAAAATATTTCATTGTGTTTATATAATGCTTCATGCATCTCTAGTAAAACCTAAATGGTAGATATGGGAAAACTCGCTTTAAACTTTACAAAATACATTAAGGCAATTTATGTTTGAACTATCTGTCTATCTAGTGTTATAGACATTTTTGTGCCTTACAGCATTGAGCATGAAATGTCCATAATATAAGGGATCCAAAGTCCCTAAATATGTTGTTCCTACCCCTAGAGGAACAAGGCTAACAAACCACAGCAATTCACAGAAGATCTCCACCAGAAACTACTCAAAAACAAGTCAATTCAGGATCATTTCAGTGGCTACACTAGCTGTTTGCGCTGAATGTCAAAGCCAACAATGGCTACCTGCGTTGAATGTCAACTGGAACACTGGCTACCTGCGCTGAACGAGAGTGGACTAGTGGCAGGCTCATTTCTCAAGGTGTCAAAACCCATGAAGCTTCCAAAATGACACTTGCCTCAGGGAATTCGACTGGTGATGAGTAAGAGGTTCCAAATCTCCAAGTGGAAGCAAGAACCTCCAATTGGACTCAAGAACTGACAGAGGGAGAGGACACTAGTCAGATCTCAAGCTGACTCATCCTCTCTCCAAACATCTATATATGGATCTCTCCTCCATGAGATCTAGAGGCTGGAATTTTGTTATTGCAAAGAATTGCTGTTGGTTTGATATTGGAATCATTGGGTGCTTAATGCTTTGAAAGGGGTGAAGATAGGAATTCCATTTGCTGGGAAGGAGATGCTAGATTGGAGCCCTCTGGGTTGTATCTCTTCCTGAACCTTGTTATTCATCAATAAAGCTATCTTCGTTTCTCCTATATGCTGATGTATTTTGATGTATGAATGTATTAGTGTATTTGGTTTATTTCTAATCCTAAACTAGTTATGAATGTGAATATCTGCCTTTGTATAGAGTTCTTCTCTTGTCGCAAGTAGCTGTTCTCTTGTGATCTTGCAGGAAGTTGAAACTGGATATGTAAGAAGGCAAGTAGCTGTGAACTCCCAAAGAGAAGAGAGACCAGATCGAGGGACAAACGGAAGACACCAGTAAGTCTATTCATCTCTCTTCTTTCACATTTCATAAAGGAAGAAACCGGAATAGTTGTACTCGTTTGTTGCTAAGGCACTGTCACACCTTAGGTGGATAGGATCGTCCTGCATAGGCATTTTTCCCCACAAATGTGTGTTTTGCGTCGGTTCTGGTCATTTACTTGGCTTTGTAGTCTCTAAGGATGGGATTCATCTTGACCCTTGTAAGGTTCAGGCAATCATTAATTTGCCTCCAACTTCAAATTTGCTTCAGATTCAGAAACTCCAAGGGAAATCAAACATTTTGAGGAGGTTCATTCCAAATTAAGTAGAACTTGCTAAAGGTTATACTCGTATGTTAAAAAAGGATGTACCTTTTGTCTGGGATCAGGTGGTGCAAGCTTCCTTTGATGCTCTGAAAGATTCTCTAGTAAAAGCATCATTAATGTACGCCCCAGACTATCAAAGAGATTTTAACCTGTATCTGGCTGCAGCAGATACGACCATTGTGATGGTTTTAGTCCAAGAAGTCGATGGAACTGAACATCCAATATATTATTTAAGCAAAAACTTGAATGATACAGAAAGCAAATATTCTTATGTTGAAAAGCTAGCACTCGTTGCTGTTCAAGCGATAGAAAGATTTCGACATTATGTCCTCTTTCGGAAAACTACCATTCTATCATATTGCAACCCCATGACTTATATATTGTCGTGACAATTGCTGGGGGGCAAGTATTCAAAATGGATAGCAATCCTTCAAGAGTTTGATCTGGAATTTGTCAAATCCAAATCAAAGAAAGCTTTAGTTTTCGCAGAATTATTGTGCGATCTCCCATCGTCGTCCAACGATGAAACATCAGAAGAGTCAATCGTGGATGAAAGTTTGTTTCTGATATCTGCAAGCAATGAATGGTATTTAGATATAATAATTTATCTCCAAACCCAAAAATTGGGGCCTGACACCTCTCACTCAGAACAGAAATGTATACGATACCAAGCGAAAGACTACATGATCGTCGGTGATACGCTTTACCGTCGTGGTATCGACACAGTTCTGAGGAGGTGCCTAACCCATGAAGAGGCCGAAAAATCCCTGAATGAGTGTCATTCAGGTGCGTGTGGGGGGCATCAATCTGGATATGCTACAACACAGAAAATCTTACGAGCAGGATACTTCTGGCCAACCATGTTCAAAGATTGCATAACCGCAGTCAGAAGTTGCCATGCTTGTCAAATTTTTGATAGAAAAACCAGAAGAACACCCGCACCTTTACAACCAATAGTTGTTGTTGGGCCTTTCACCAAATGGGGCATCGATTTCATGCAATGTAACCCCACCTCGACCGGGGGGCATGGGTATATTATAGTCGCTGTTGACTATTTTACCAAATGGGCCGAGGCGATGCCTACATTAGATAACACTGGTGAAACATCTGCCCTTTTCTTTTTCAATCATGTAGTTGCCAGGTTCGGCGTACCACAGTCTATAGTTACAGATCATGGATCACATTTTCGCAATCACATGATGGTTGAATTAGCTGCCAAGCTAGGGCTATCTCACGTCAGCTCTACCCCGTATTATCCGCAAGCCAACGGACAAGTTGAAGCAATCAACAAGGTCCTGAAGCGTATGTTGCAAAGGATGATCGGGGTTCACAAAAGAAGGTGGCAACTAATCCTGTACTCAGCCCTGTGGGCTTACCGAACATCGGTAAAGAACGCGACTGGGTTCACACCGTTCCAACTGGTGTATGGCCTGGAAGCAGTCTTGCCAATCCAGTGTGAACTCTCGTCTCTTAAACTCGCAATTGATCTCCTCCTCGGAACTTCGGAAGAAGAGGCTCATTTCTTGGAATTAATCCAATTGGATGAAACCCGTCATGATGCCGCTTTGGCTAACGAAGCCCATAAGAAATGAGTTAAGGCGCAGTTCGACAAAAAAGTCAAACCCCGTGTCTTCTCAGAAGGTGACTTGGTCTTGCTTTATGACCAAGAATCCGATAAATTGGGAGCAGGAAAATTTAATTCTTTATGGATGGGCCCTTATATTGTTAAACAAGTGTTAGCAAAAGGAGCCTACGAGTTAATGGATTATGACAGAATTCCACTGGCGCAACCCTGTAATGGGTTGTATCTTAAGCGTTACTATGCTTAAATAGTAACCTGTATGCTTTTGTTGTATTTTGTTTTCGCTAAAGTATTTGTTTTGGTCAAGTGATCCACCTTTTTACATTTATTGCAGATGTCAAACCTTCTGGAGACATGTGTTGGATATGCCGACGGAGCGAGTCGTAGTTCGCGGAACCTGTCCTCCACAGCCTGGGCCATTTTTGATCCAAGCGGCGAGTTAGTAAGTTTCAGAGGTGTGTGTATTGGGCAATCAACGAATAACATCACTGAGTATAGCGCGTTGATAGAACTACTCTCTGATGCCGTCACCCATGGTATACGCCGACTAATCGTCAGGCTAGACTCACAACTCGTAATACTACAACTCAATGGTATATATTTCGTTTGCAATCCAGCTATTTATCGCATGTTCCTAAGGGTTAAGATTTTGGAAAGGCAGTTTGATTTAATTCAATAACAGCATATTTCCAGAAACTTAAACACATTAACCGACTCACTAGCAAACTATGTGTTAGATAGACATTTGCAACATTTATAAAAAAGGACACATCATCAATGTTGTACATATGGATCATATAACTCAACCAAAATAAACCTCGAAAATCAAAATATATATGTAAATTGTTTATCGTTCATACATAATGTTCTGTAACCAAGACAAAAATCGGTCATATGACCCAAAAACTCAAAATGCTAGGGGGCACCCTAGCCTAGTGATGCTCATGATAGCACGTCACAGCCTGTGCAATCATGCGCGAGAGACGAGTCCATCGTCTAGGCACACCAGTAGTATGCCGCTGCAACTGTAAAGGTAACTCATCAATCCTCACATCGGGAATGCCGAGAGTAAGGCTCTCAACTTGCTCCTGCACAGCTGTAAGGGTATCAGCTACGTCAAGGTCGCGGAGGATAACTCTCCCAGCAGTCTCCCCTACTGGGGTAGCAACTGGCGCTCTCGGGCGAACTGCTGGACAAACAGGGCCAACTTCTGCATGCACACATGAGTTTGATTAAAGTCTTGATAAAATAAAGCACAAGGACATTATAAATAAGAACAGTAAACAGTAATATGGTCGAAGATTTTAACAATAGCGCCCCACTGTTCACCATCCGGCAGTACCAAGTCCGGATCACCTCGGAAATCCATAACAACATATGGATACTCGGAATAGACCATCTCCTGACGCTCGAACCACCTGAAGAAGGTATCAGTGAAAGAAATCTGAGATTGACCAGCATGCCTAGACATGTGATCAACCCATCTCTGCATGCGTGGCTCGGTAGGAGAAGGCAAGTCGAGTGCAATATACTGAGGCTGCATCAGTGGTATTTTCTCCAAGGTGAAGGTAGTCAGAATAGAACCAAATCCAAAGTTCTTCAGCTTCCCGTCCTTTACCTTGTTCAACTGACTTTTCATCTGAAGAATTACTGCATCACACAAGTTGAATACTTTCGGTTGGAGACACTCCAAGGCGTTCTGCACATAAGATCTGTTGGCAACATGTAGAGATGCGCTACCGGCCATCCTACCAATAGTATACAGAATGGACCTGAGAGACCTGTCAGTAATCTCACGGATAACAACCTTGCCGTCTCTGCCTGGTTGGGATCCCTCCCTGCAATACTGGCGGACATAATCTCTCACGGAGTCATTCCCTTGGGCCGAACCTGACAAAGAAATGGAGGCACCCCGCCTCGACAAACCAGTCAAGAAGTAAATGTCTACCACGGTCAAAGGGATGGATTTGCTCCTGATCTGAAATACTTGGTTAATAGGATCCCAAGCATCAAGCGTATACTGCAGTAAAGAGATCTGTGCTCTCATACTAAAGATACGGAAGAACTTCAGCAGGCCATAGTTTAGCAGCGCGTTCACCGTGACAGGGTCATGGAGGGAAATCATGTCCTCTTCTTCATGTTCTCGTTCTCGCCATGTGAGGGTCATTTTGCTCAAAAAGTCCCTGCAAAACAAACAAGAGAAAGAGTAAGATCCTGGATTTGATGAGAAACTGGCAAAATTTCATCAAAAACTATGTAATAGAACTGTTTTTCTATGATCAACGCAACAGGCTAGTGTCCCACCTGTGTTGAAGGTCAAACTGCCTTCATGCAGCTTGACATTCAACGCAGGTTTCGAATGGACTGCCTGCGCTGATGGCAGATTGCCCTAGCAAAACCCCAGGGGCTCATGGGAACAGGAAAATAGGCACAGAATGGAAAAACGAAACAATGAAAAGAAAGAGCTAGAGTTTAGCTCCTACCTGGTCCAGACGGCGCCGAAAATCGTCCGCAGAATCTCCCGGAATCAGCTAGTGAAAATCAAGGGGGAAGTGGCACCTCCAAAGCTCTAGCAAACCAAGTTCAAATGAAATGGTAAAATGAGAGGTAAAAACACCTTTTAATTGCCTTTTACGTAGTTCAAAGCGAAATATTAGGGTTCTAATCTCATTTTCATGCAAATGTTATCCATTTCTAACTAGTTTGATGCAGCAATTGAGGATACAATACTATCTTTGAAAAGGGCAAAGCTAGTCATGGTAAAAATAAAAAATTTGACCATATAATATCGAGCAGTTTTAGCACACAGTTCATGCTCGTTAAAAAATAAACGCAAGATCCGAGCAGTTTTAACACATAGTTCATGGTTGTTAAAAAATAAAGATAAGATCGAGCAAATGTTTCCACCCACGTTTAAGCTCGTTAAAAAATGAACTATTCCGGTAAATAACCACTGTGAATGTAATATCACCAGCCATTAAAGCCTTGGTCGTGTTTGCACCGTCACCTCCACTTTTCATTTGGCTGATCGTTCACCTCCATATTATTGTTTACCCATTTTGAGGAACAACTGCGAAGAGTGATTTCACCTAGCCATCCTTGTGACACTGCCGTGATTGGAAAATTCCAACCTGTACCTGGAATCAGCTGCTAACCCTGTTTATCACTCGTTCCTCAAAAGACAAGTCTTCTTTAAGCTCTTTTCAATTGACTCGTAAAATATGAAAAGATTGCCGAGTCCTTGGCCTTCCAGCTCGTTAAAGGGACAAGAAGAGCTATCCCTCCTCTAGATTTTAATATTTTTGGACCTGAGGGATTATTGCACAAAAAGATCGAGCGCTTGTTTTGTTCGGCTCGTTAAAACTATCAAAAACTCATCCCTTCTATATTGTTTTATAATTTTTCAGACTTAAGGGATTAGATGACGAAATACGACTTTCGGAGTTAACTTTATGTACCTTTTCAAACTCTCTAAAAATGAAAAGGACCGAGTTATCCTTGTCGTTAGACTCGTTAAAATCATTAAATAGCGACAAACTTGTCTTTAGACGAGAACGAGTTTCATTATTGCTAGGCTCGTTAAAACATAGCGATGGGCTTGCCCGAATGGCAGGTTATAGAACAAGCATATGTTATCCTCCTCAAGCTTGACAAAAATAAACAGGTACTGGTCAGCAATGACTGGGGAAAAATTGGGAGAAACTAAAGAAAACTTTGATGGTAGCAAGTCGCCCTTGAACATGACACTTTTCCTCCGTACCACAATCGGGTTGGGTTGTTTCATTCACCGGTCACATCCATGGTCTCGCCATACCATCCATATTTAGGGTAATGCTATCGATCCATCGTATCAGTGTCGCCATATGTTCAAGAGAAGTCGTTCAGAAAAAGTCAACGGTGTCCCATCCACTGCCATACATTATCCTTCATCCTTTCATGACTGCCACCCTGAATCATATGTCACAGATCGTTTTCAACTCCATTAAAATCATTAGCTCCATTCCGTGTCACTGATGTGGGATTCATTAAGGCCCTCCTGTGACGGATCGCTTCTTGTCGACATCAGCTCATTATCCAAGAAGTTGATCTAGGAACAACCCCTTCAGTACTTTGAAGCTTGCATGCCACAATGGCAAGTTTCTCACTTCCGGCGACAGGTATACATCAATTACCTTCGACCGAAAGTTTTTGCGTGGTGTTCGACGCCAAGTCCTTTATTCACACCACGTGAATTGTACTGTAGTACCTTGAGGGTCATTATCATTATCGGTGATTCCTCTTGCGCTTGTTAACGGTTTACATCATTGACCGGTAATCAAGCGATGTCTTTCCATGTTCGACTTCAGAACATTTCTCACATGGATCGACTTGTACTTAGAGTGAAGATCGAACGAGTTTGAAGACCCCGGATCTAGTTTCATCCATCCGGGATGCGATATATATTCAGGAAAGATAAAGACATTGACATGTACATCATTGCAGCAGATAATCATCCTACTCAAAGGATGATAATTTCATCAAAATTATCAGTGTACCATCAGACGATTGTCTGTTCTATGTACAGAAAAATGAATTTATAAAGCTGAGCATGGGAATGCCCGCCTCAGCTAGATCATGAAAGCAGTATGAAAAATAATGTATTGCATTGTATCTTATTACAGGTCTCCTCTCAGCATTGGATGAACTTCCGATCCCCCTGATAAAGCATTTCACCCGATAAACAGCCTCATACTTTAGGGGGCAACTGTTATAGACATTTTTGTGCCTTACAACATTGAGCATGAAATGTCCATAATCTAAGGAATCCAAAGTCCCTAAATATGTTGTTCCTACCCCTAGAGGAACAAGGCTAACAAACCACAGCAATTCACAGAAGTTCTCGACCAGAAACTGCTCAAAAACAAGTCAATTCAGGATCATTTCAGTGGCTACACTAGTTGTTTCCACTGAATGTCAAAGCCAACACTCGCTACCTGCATTGAATGTCAACTGGAACACTGGCTACCTGCGCTGAACGAGAGTGGACAAGTGGCAGGCTCATTTCTCAAGGTGTCAAAACCCAGGAAGCTTCCAAAATGACACTTGCCTCAGGGAATTCGACTGGTGATGAGTAAGAGGTTCCAAATCTCCAAGTGGAAGCAAGAACCTCCAAGTGGACTCGAGAATTGACAGAGGGAGAGGACACTAGTCAGATCTCAAGCTGACTCATTCTCTCTCCAAACATCTATATATGGATCTCTCCTCCATGAGATCTAGAGGCTGGAATTTTGTTATTGCAAAGAATTGCTGTTGGTTTGAGATTGGAATCATTGGGTGCTTAATGCTTTGAAAGGGGTGAAGATAGGAATTCCATTTGCTGGGAAGGAGATGCTGGATTGGAGCCCTCTGGGTTGTATCTCTTCCTGAACCTTGTTATTCATCAATAAAGCTATCTTGGTTTCTCCTATATGCTGATGTATTTTGATGTATGAATGTATTAGTGTATTTGGTTTATTTCTAATCCTAAACTAGTTATGAATGTGAATATCTGTCTTTGTATAGAGTTCTTATCTTGTCGCAAGTAGCTGCTCTCTTGTCGCAAGTAGTTGTTCTCTTGTGATCTTGTAGGAAGTTGAAACTGGATAAGCAAGAAGGAAAGTAGCTGTGAACTCCCAAAGAGAAGAGAGACCGGATCGAGGGACAAACGGAAGACACCAATAAGTCTATTGATATCTCTTCTTTCACATTTCATAAAGGAAGAAACCAGAATAGCTGTACTCGTTTGTTGCTAAGGCACTGTCACACCTTAGGTGGATAGGATCGTCCTGCATAGGAATTTTTCCCCACAACATCTAGCTATATGTGTATGTCTCTTTATGAGAAGCAAGAAAACCTTTTGGCCAAGAGGTAGATGGGAGACATGATAGTTTCTATGATAACTTACAGTCTAGAAAATAGATAGTACATGTTGTTAATGATGTCAAGAAGAGTCTACCTCTTCTACATTCAGTAGTATAAATAAAGGAACCATGTCATCTCTCAAATGCCTCCACGAAAAAAATGAGAATGGCAAGGAAGTAATTCAACTACCTAGGTTTGGTATATTGTTTCTTCCACCTTGCAGCAATTAAATGATCAACATCGTTGTTTCATGGACTGTCAATAGGGAATAGATCAAAGAGGAAGAGGAATTCTTCAACTATTCATGCAACTACTACATGGGCACCTAGAATTAGCTATGATAGAAATCCATAGACTGTGCCCTTACAAGCTTGGGTGAAGATTGATCAACTTAGTTGTCAGAAGAACAATTATTTTCTCGGCCAATAAGGTAAATTGGATTCACCTTTATGATAGCATGAATACTAGTATTATTTCAATGATTTCTGAGGCATTTCCTTTCACATCTTATGATAAATAAATGTCTTTCAACTATTTGAATCATGGTACAATCACTACCTTGATTGCTTTAATGGAAATTCACTACTCAAATGGATTTGGTTAGCACTCCCTAGATACAATTGTGGGAAGATTTGCTAGTTCAATCCTAAAATATTTCATAGTTCAATCCTAAAAGATCGTATATCATCGAATCTGACAGTCCTACTATTTGTTATGCCTACGATCTAAATTTATTCCTCAAGCCAGATGGGATAAGGAAGTCTCATCCTTTTACTGTCAATACTTATCTGGAAGACAAAGTTATTGAGACATGTGATGGATATTCCTTGGTAGACAAACAAAGGGTATGTTATAAACTTACAATTATTGAAGCTTTAAGCCATACAAATCCTTTTCTGCCTATAGATAGCTCTATTGCTGAAAATAACAAAGTTGGACAACTCGAGAAGATTGATTAAACCTGTAATGAAACCCTCAATGACATATACAACTATAGTGCTGAGAATGAAAACATTGTCAAGAAAATAATTGATGAAGAATACAGGCTTGACAAAATTTAAAATTTCTCTCTAGACCACATCAAATGCAAATATGTTCTCTTCTCCATGAAGATGTGGACAATTATTCATGCACTATATTTTTAAAAGGAAATGTAGGCAACAAACCTATAACAAATCCACATGAAGTCAATGCTGAGCGACAATTTTGGTGCTTGGAGAGGCTCCTTCGCTGTCCCAAAAGAAGGTTCTTCATCACAGTAAGGAGGCTTCCATACACTGTGAAAGGAAGCTCCAAAAAAACCCTAGTTGTAGTCTTCTCTTCACAGCTAAGATGCAACCAAAGGGAGCATAAATGAACCCCTAATCCACAATAAGAAAGAGACTCAACACAAAATCCTAAAGGATGTGTTTTAAGTGTTGTTCAAGTAAGGAGACCTAGCACGTCTTAGTATTTCAATGGCAACATGATGATGGGAGCAGTGTGATTGAAACTATTCCTGAGGACTATTTATAAGGTTGGTAAGCTACAATCAAATTATATTAGTGAAATCTGTCCCAGACCTTGTACGACTTATACTACAACATTGATATTATTTTTTGACTGAAGATCATAGGCCAGACTTGCTACTAGGCTAGACCACAGGCCATAGCGAGCAGCAAAGGTATTGACTTGAAAGCGTGACAATGGTGGAGTTGCACGTCGAAGTCATGGATTGGTAACTGTGTGAAGGAAGAGGATTGAATGTTGGTGCCATATCTCATAAAGGAGTTGCAGCTAGTGCAACAAGTCCTTATGAGTTTTTTGGGGAGCTGTATTGGGTCAATGGTTGACCATGTTCGACTTAGTTTGATGAGCATCCTATTGGTGCCATATGGATGAACTTACATTGATGTCAGAGTGTCAGCAAGGAAATTTGCAAATATCTTAACACAAAGAAACAAGCAATCAGATTCCATTAAAATGCACTTAACTTTACATATTCCTAAAAGTAGAGGAAATACCTAAGCTGGAATCTGATCCAAGAAAATGAAATGTGTTATCATCCTATGCTTAGTAGAGCTTATAAGGAAATGGGTTGGATATGTGTTTAAATTCTGTACAATCAAAAAGATAGAATCTAAAGGTAGCCCCAACAATTTTAACAGGCAATAGGATATGATAATAATTTATGCAAAGAGCTATTTTTAAATAAAACAAATAGAAAGCCTAAACACATACCTATTTTAGGCAAAAACTATGAAAGATCGGCCTCACAAAAAAAATGGTAGTCAATGCAGAGCTTATAAAACTATCTTGGTCTTCTGAAAGGGTTGTTGACAGATGCACCTCACCTGTAGATACTCCCTGACCATATTGGAGATAATGTGTGCATCCGCTCCTCAAATCACATGGATCACAAATTATCAAAGCACATGGATCACTGATTATCTGTCTGTTCAAAAGTTTCCCAAATCGTTGAATCACAAATTATCATGTGTTTTGTGTGAATTTGGGCAAGCTTAGAAGTCGGGTTACAAACTGCTACAGGTGTCCTTATTTTTATACAAGAAATAGTCTAATGTGATGGTGATTATGCTAAATGTGATATTGGATGGAAATGATGCTAATGAGAAGTTGGAAAATTGGAAAGTGCACATATCCAATGCATTAAAACAACTTGTGGTAGGGATAATCTACCAAAATGCAAGGTTGTAGTGTTTCTTGTAGTTCCGAAATAGAGTAGAGTGTAAGTAACAATGAATAACACATAATGAAAAAAAAAATAAAAATAGTAATGGAAGTGAACTAAATTCAAAGTAAAAATTCTATATAACTAATGTAAGAGTGCTACAAATATCATCAACAAATGTCAAGATAAGCTGTAAGAAAAAATTGCTCATAAACAAATGTGTGAACATAAATGATACAAGAGGGATATTAACCAGCTAGGTCAATGGGCCTTAACACAAGGAAGCTTGAAAGCCTTAGAAAAGCTAAACTAAGAGCTGAAATCAAATATACTTCAATTAACAAACATGTCTTGGAATCTAAACCTCTCGTATTATTCACATGTTTTCCTAGATTTTCTTCTAATCCTATTATGCTACTGAAGCCTATTTTGTGTACAAGTGGATAGGAGGAAAACTCCTTGAGTAGAGGAATGCTTTCCCTCCAAAAAGCAATAAAAACCAAGATCTTGTTTCCTAGATCACCACACATCAGTAGTAAGGAGGATTTACTATTCTGAAGAAGTCATGTTGGGTTTATTACTGAACCAACCAAAACCACTTGTATGCCTTGGGATGATAATGGTATTTCTCCTTAGATGATGTCCAAGGCCCCAAACAAAGCCATCCTTGTGGGGCAAAGTTATCCTCACATTAACACCCATACAACATCTATATACCTATGGTTTATAATGATGTCAAATGGTGCTCCCCATCACCTAATTGTGCAAAAAGCCCCTACTAACCTAGATGCCATGTCAAATTTGTCTTTGATATTAGCATATCATCCTACATTATCCATTAGCTCATCGACATAGAGGGATCAAGGACTCTCACTCCATGGTTGGGGACCATAGTTCATCAATCCTAGGTCAAATTTCGAGCTAACTGTATCAATGACACCTCAAGTTCAACCAACACTAATGCAATGTATTAGTTGTTGGTCCATTGACCAATCAAAATGTCATAATATTGGGTAGTAGACATTAGTAAGTAGGATAGTAGCCACCAACAAGAAAACTTGATGTTGGCAATGAGCACCACTAGGCCAACCATTCACCTTAAAGGCACTAGGAGGTGGTTTTGTACCATGTGCATAGTGTGTATTATTACTGAACCAATCAAAACCACTCATAGGCCCTAAGATGATAATGGTGTTTCTCCTTAGGTGAAGTCCAAAGGCCGAAACAAAGCCATCCTTATGGGGAAAAATTATTTTAACATTAACACCCATACAACATCTATATACCTATGGTTTATAATGATGGCAAATAGTGCTCCCCATTACCTAATTGTACAAAAAGCCCCAACTAACCTAGATGCCATGTCAAACCTGTCCTCGATATTATCATATCATCCTACACTATCCATTAGCTCATCGAGATAGAGGGCCCAATGACTCTTACTCCATGGTTGGGGACTATAGTCCATCAAGTCTAGGTCAAATTTCAGGCTAGCTGTATCAAGGACACCTAAAGGTCAACCAACACTAATGCAATGTATTACATGTTGTTACATGTTCCTATCAAAATGTCACAATATTTGGTAGTAGACATTAGTAAGTAGGTAGCCACCAAGAAGAAACCTTGGTGTTGGCAATGAGCACCACTAGGCCAACCATTGACCTTAGAGGCACTCGGAGGTGGTTTTGTACCATGTGCATAGTCTCTATTATTAATAAACCAGCCAAAACCACTCGTAGGCCCTAGGATGGTAATGGTGTTTCTCTTTAGATGACATCCAAGGCCCAAAACAGAGTCATCCTTGTCCAACGAAAAAATTATCCTCACATTAACGCCCATACAACATCTATATTTCTATGGTTTATAATGATGTAAAATAGTGCTCCCCATCACAAAATTGTGTAAAAAACCCCAACTAATGTACACGCCATGTCAAAATTCTCCTTGATATTAGAATATCATCCTACATTATCCATTAGCTCATTGAGATAAAGGGTTCAAGGACTCTCACTCCATGGTTGCGGACTATAGTCCATCAAGTCTAGGTCAAATTTCTGGC
This sequence comes from Pinus tabuliformis, assembly GCA_031772625.1. NCBI lineage: Eukaryota > Viridiplantae > Streptophyta > Pinopsida > Pinales > Pinaceae > Pinus > Pinus tabuliformis. Next base: position 1,288,259,049 of record CM062820.1, on the reverse strand, counting down.
TAACTGTATCAAGGACAGCTCAAGGTCAACCAAAACTAATGCAATGTATTACTTGTTGTTAGATGTTCCTATCAAAATGTCAAAATATTTGGTAGTAGACATTAGTAAGTAGGACACTAGCCACCAACAAGAAACCTTGATGTTGGCAATGAGCACCACTAGGCCAACCATTCACTTTAGAGGCATTCATAGGTGGTTTTGTACCATATGCATAGTCTGTATTATTAGTAAACCAACCAAAACCACTCGTAGGCCCTGGGAGGATAATGGTGTTTCTCCTTAGATGATATCCAAGGCCCAAAACAAAGCCATCCTTGTCCAATGGGAAAATTATCCTCACATTAGTGCGCATACAACATCTATATTCCTATGGTCTGTAATGATGGAAAATAGTGCTGCCCATCACCAAATTATGCAAAAAGGCCCAGCTAACCTACACGCCATGTCAAACTTGTCCTCGATATTAGCATATCATCCTACATCATCCATAAGCTCATTGAGATAAAGGGTTCAAGGACTATCACTCCATGGTTGGGGACTATAGTCCATCAAGTCTAGGTCAAATTTTGGGCTAACTGTATCAAGGACACCTTAAGGTCAACCAACACTAATGCAATGTATTACCTGTTGTTACATGTTCCTATCAAAATGTCACAATATTGGGTAGTAGACATTAGTAAGTAGGACACTAGCCACCAACAAGAAACCTTGATGTTGGCGATGAGCACCACTAGGCCAACCATTCACGTTAAAGGCACTAAAAGGTGGTTTTGTACCATGTGCATAGTCTATATTATTACTAAACCAATCAAAACCACTCGTAGGCCCTGAGATGATAATGGTGTCTCTCCCTAGATGATGTCCAAGGCCCTAAACAAAGCCATCCTCGTGGGGAAAAATTATCCTCACATTAACACTCGCGCAACATCTATATACCTATGGTTTATAATGATGGAAAATAGTGCTCCCCATAACCTAATTGTGAAAAAAGCCCCAACTAACCTACATGTCATGTCAAACTTGTCCTCGATTGTTATGGACATATTTGGGCACTGCAACGCCAATCACATATGTCCATAAACCAAGGGCTCTCAAACCCCCAAAAGTGTTGTTTCATACCCTAAAGGATCAAGGTCAGCTAATTACATGATTTCCCAGAAGTTCTCCTTTAAAAATTGCTTAGAACTTGTCAAAATTGGACCATACACACTGATCCATGCTGAGGGTGCGACGCATCTCACTTGTTACACATGGGGGTGATATCCACACTAAAAATCCCTTCTGTAGGGTGTGATGAGCGAGAGGAGAAAAATGGCAAAAGCAGTTTGCTAGGTGGAAACTCAAAGAATCTTTTAGAAACTGCTCATATGACACTTGCCTCTCTAAATTCACCCAAGGATGAGTAAGAGATCATGAAATCTCCAAGTGGAACCAAGAAATATTAGTGAAATGACAGTAATCAAAATCCTAGAAGCTGACTCACTCTCCTGCAAACATCTATATATGGATCCCTCGTCCTAGAGATCCAGAGGCTAGAATTTTGTAATTTGTAAGGAAGTGTTGGTGGTTTCTCTTTGAGACATTGTATTTTTCTATGATCTTGCTTTCTATGAGGTGAAGTGGGCTTTCATGCTAGGAGGATGATGCTAGATCAGACAACTTGGTTGTAATCCTCTCTTCTACTACTTCTATGAATAAAGCTATTTGAGTTTTCCTCCATATGCTTGTATATCTCGGAATCTTGTATTTATGTATGCATTTGTATGGTTAATATACATCTGATCCTATATTGTTTATGGTTATAGATCTTTATGCTTTGATGGTATTTTCCTGCTTTAACTCTGCAAGTGTTCTTTGAAGTGGGACAAGTGAGAAAGGAGTGGTGAAAGCTCTATCAAAGGAGAGAGGGAACAAGCAAGGAGACTAGTGAAAGACTGAGGTTGGTACTCTCTGCTTCTCTCTCATCTATCTCTCATAATGGAAAACCCAAGAAACTTTGGTTTGTTTGTTTCTAAGATAGCTACCCATCCTAGTGGGACTAGCAGCTCTGAATGGACACTAGTTTTCCTGATAACATCGATATTAGAATATCATCCTACATTATCCATTAGCTCATCGACATAGAGGGATCAAGGAATCACACTCCATGGTTGGGGACTTTAGTCCATCAAGTCTAGGTCAAATTTCCGGCTAACTGTATCAAGGACACCTCAAGGTCAACCCACACTAATGCAATGTATTAGTTGTCGATACATTGGCCTATCAAAATGTCACAATATTAGGTTGTAAACATTAGTAAGTAGGACACTAGCCACCAACAAGAAACCTTGATGTTGGCGATGAGCACCACTAGGCCAACCATTCACCTTAGAGGCACTAGGAGGTGGTTTTTTTCCATGTGCATAGTCTATATTATTACTAAACCAACCAAAACAACTCATAGGCCCTAGGATGACAATGGTGTTTCTCCTTAGATGATGTCCAAGGCCCCAAATAAAGCCATCATTGTCCAAGGTAAATATTATCCTCACATTAACAGCCATACAACATCTATATTCCTATGGTATATAATGATGGCATAGTGTTCCCCATTACCTGATTGTTCAAAAAGCCCTGACTAACCTACATGCCATGTCAAAATTGTCCTCAATATTAGCATATCATCCTACATTATCCATTAGCTCATCAAGATAGAGTGTTCAAGGACTCTCACTTCATGGTTTGGGACTATAGTCCATCAAGTGTAGGTCAAATTTCGGGCTAACTGTGTCAAGGACACCTCAAGATCAACCAACACTAATGCAATGTATTAGTTTTTGGTACATCGACCTATCAAAATGTCACATGGGTATTAGATATTAGTATGTAGGACACTAGCCACCAACAGGAAACCTTGATGTTGGTGATGAGCACCGCTAGGCCAACCATTCACCTTAGAGGCACTAAGAGGTGGATTTGTACCATGTGCATAGTCTGTATTATTACTAAACCAACCAAAACCACTTGTAGGCCTTGGGATGATAATGGTGTTTCTCCTTAGATGATGTCCAAGGCCCCAAACAAAGCCATCCTCCTGGGGCAAAATTATCCTCACATTGACACCCATACAACATGTATATACCTACAGCTTATAATGATGGCAAATAGTGCTCCCCATCACGTGATTGTGCAAAAAGCCCCAACTAACCTACATGCCATGTTAAACTTGTCGTCGATATTAGCATATCATCCTAAATTATCCATTAGCTCATTGACATATAGGGATCAAAGACTCTCACTTCATGGTTGGGGACTATAGTCCATCAAGTCTAGGTCAAATTCCGGGCTAACTATATCAAGGACACCTCAAGGTCAACCAACACTAACGTAATGTATAAGTTGTTGGTACATCTACCTATCAAAATGTCACAATATTGGGTAGTAGACATTAGTAAGTAGGACACTAGCAACCAACAAGAAACCTTGATGTCGGCGATGAGCACCACTATGCCAACCATTCACCTTAGAGGCACTGGGAGGTGGTTTTGTACCATGTGGATAGTCTGTATTATTACTAAACCAACCAAAACCACTCATATGGGATGGGATGATAATGGTGTTTCTCCTTAGATGATGTCCAAGGCCCCAAACAAAGCCATCCTTTTCCAAGGGCAAAATTATCCTCACATTAACACCCATACAACTTCTATATTCCTTTGGTTTATAATGATGGCAACTAGTGTTCCCCATCACCTAATTGTGCAAAAAGCCCCAACTAACCTACAGGCCTTGTCAGACTTGTCCTCAATATTAGCATATCATCCTACATTATCCATTATCTCATCGAGATAGGGGGTTCAAGGACTCTCACTCCATGGTTGGGGACTATAGTCCATCAAGTCTAGGTCAAATTCCAGGCTAACTGTATCAAGGACACCTCAAGGTCAACCAACACTAATGCAATGTATTAGTTGTTGGTACATCGACCTATAAAAATGTCAAATATGTCCTCGATATTAGAATATCATCCTATATTATCCATAATTTAGCTCATGGAGATAGAGGGTTCAGGGACTCTCACTCCATGGTTGGGGACTATAGTCCATCGAGAGGTCAAGGTTTGGGCTAACTATATGAAGGGCACCTTGACAAGGTTGACCTACACTAATGCAATGTATTAGTTGTTGGTAGATCGACCTATCAAAATTTCACAATATTGGGTAGTAGAGATCAGTAAGTAGGACACTAGCCACCAACAAGAAACCTTGATGTTGGCGATGAGCACCACTAGGACAACCATTCACCTTAGAGGCACTCTGAGGTGGTTTTGTATCATGTGCATAGTCTGTATTATTACTAAACCAACCAAAACTAGTCGTAGGCTGTAGGATGATAATGGTGTTTCTCCGTAGATGATGTCTAAGGCCCAAAACAAAGCCATCCTTTTGGGGCAAAATTATCCTCACATTAACACCCATACAACATCTGTATATCTATGGTTTATAATGATGGCAAATAGTGCTCCCCATCACCTAATTTTGCAAAAAGCACCAAATAACCTAGATGCCATGTCAAACTTGTCCTCGATATTAGCATATGATCCCACATTATCCATTAGATCATGGAGATAGAGGGTTCAAGGACTCTCACTCCATGGTTGGGGACTATAGTCCATCAAGATGTCAAATTTCGGGCTAAGTGTATCAAGGAAACCTCAAGGTCAACCAACACTAATGCAATGTATCAGTTGTTGGTACATCGACTTATCAAAATGTCACAATATTGGGTAGTAGACATTTGTAAGTAGGACACTAGCCACCAACAAGAAACCTTGATGTTCGCGATGAGCACCACTAGGCCAACCATTCACCTTAGAGGCACTGGGAGGTGGTTTTGTACCATGTGCATAGTCTATATTATGATTGAACCAACCAAAACCACTCGTACGCCATAGGATGATAATGGTGTTTCTCCTTAGATGATGTCCAAGGCCCCAACAAAGCCGTCCTTATGGGGCAAAATTATCCTCACATTAACACCCATACAACATATGTATACGTATGGTTTATAATGATGGAAAATAGTGCTCCCCATCACCTAATTATGAAAAAAGCCCCAACTAACCTAGATGCCATGTCAAACTTGTCCTTGATATTACCATATTAACTAGATTTATTATTTCTTTGTGACTCAAGTTGAAAATTTGACATACAAAATATTTAATAAATGAGAGAAAATATTATTTCAGGGGTCTTACCAACCGTATTGCTTGAGGTTTTATATGAAACAAGTATATATTGCTAGAAAAATAGGGATAGGCAATAATTAACAAATTCTTAAATTCCTTATTTGAAATAAAGAGAAAACTCTACTTTTAGCTTTTTTAATAATTACTAAATTCTTTATTTGAACTAGTTCCTAATTTGAAATAAGGAAAAATCTCTATTTTTATTTCTTTTAGTAATTTCTAAATTCCTTATTTGATATTAATAAACAAATAAAAAATTAGATTTTTTATGAATTCAAATGGAACTTTTACTTACACTTCCATTACAGGTACCAACATGCATGTACCTGCACTATTTTGTCAGCGAATACATGCTCGATTTTGTGAGTAAATATAGGTTGTTGAAGTAACTGAAAATAGTTAGTAAGAATAAACTTGCTCATAGTAAACTAAGTGTTGACCCCTCCCCATCATCTGATATGCTCTCATCACTCTGTATAAATAGAGCAGTTCTGATTCCAGGATTGATACCACCACAACTGAGCTATTAAACGTACTTCCATGCACGATTTTGTCTGATTTTCAGAAGAACAACTCTTCAAATTGGCAAGTAGGGTTCAGATTTTTCTCTTTTGGATGCGAGAGTTCATGCAAAATACATGTACTTCTCATTTTATTCACTTTTTTAAATATAGAAAATCTAATATAGCCGATTGTATAATGACTGGAATCTTACAGACATGATGTCTTAATTTTGGTTGATAAATGCTCCTTTTTTTGGTATATATATCATCAATTTGTGTAGTACATTTGATAATTTCATTGAAAATTCATTTCACATTGGTTGGTTAGTTGCAAATTTGTTTGCCTACAATAAGTTCTTTTTAGGATTGGACTGAAGTGATCTCAATTTATTTTTTGTTTAACATATACTGATATAGATCATCAATTCGAGGTGTCCTTCAGGAACTTGTCTCCTTGATGCATTGTTAGTGCTTCCGCTTTTTATTAGTTGCTTGTCCCTATCTCCAAGAAAATTTTAGTTTCTAGGGACCTCTTCCACTTAGAAAAATACAACGTAAGGTCTTGATCTCCATTGAATCCATTCCCTCTAGTTCCACAGTGTCGGCATAAATAATTTTAGTTACTGCCTGCTCTTTGGGTATCCCTACAATTCGTATACCATGGCTCAATGCAGTGATGATTCAGACAAGTGTATAATGTGATTTGAAGGACACCTTATCTCATTTATAGTGAACATTTATTTAAACTAGTGCATAATGAGATTTCATGTTTCTTACTATACTCTATATTCAAATTTTAAAAAAATTCCTTCCTTCCACTTATGCCACAACACCTCTACCTTGGCACAAAATCACACATATTTCAAGATCATTGGCTTCTTAGGTTGGTTTTATTGAATTTCAGCTATGGAGGCATGCATTCTTTCAGCATGAGGAATAATGTAAGAATCGCATGTGTTATTTCAGCATGATGAAGAATGTAAGAATAAAATTGATGTAAGAAAAGAAGTAAGCTTCTCAGTCCTCATTTCTGCATCGAACAGTCCATCCATGCTGCATAACAATACTAGTTTCTTGGTGATCCAAACATCATGGATATTGTAGTCTATGGTAATTCCATTTTTAACTGTTTGTTAGTACAACATGTGCTTCGTTGAATTATGACATTTGCACTTCCCAGTGATAAGGGATACACATGACTGTATATATCTTCTAATGTATAGCCCACCCACATCTATGATGTAATGATTAATCCTAGGAGTAGCCAAATATGAGAGTGGGAAGAGGTGAATTTTTAGCCTACCAAGACGTTCAGTGAGAAAATAATAATAATAAACACAGATAATTAAAAAAAATAAAAATTACTAGAAGATCATAACCCAGAAGCTAATACTCCAGAAGAATTTTCGGAGGACCCCAAGCCTGTGGAAATCTACAAGTAAAAAGAATGCTAACGTGTTGTCAAGGAAATCTGTAATTAAAAAGAATGTCAAGCTATGATTCAGTCTTAGGCCTCTTCAAGAAAATGTATATGTTATGTCTCCAATGCATGAGGATCACCTGTCTTCCATTAGTATTTTGATTTTATACTTGGAACATATGATCAAATTGTCCCTATTAGCAAACTGTTCTTGTTATCAAACTGTCTATTAGCAAACTATCCTTGTGCCTTCTTATCTGGTGAGAAAAACTCCTTTTGTTTCCATGTATCACAATTTGTGTAGAGAGTTCCAACTTTCATGCTTCCTCTCCTTGGGAGTTTTTATTGATGATGTTATTGAGGTGTAGAGGGATTTTCCTCCCCCTCGATACCTACTCAGAGGGTTCCTTTGTCTTCTGAAACTACTTTCTTAGCCATCTGATTGACTTGGGAGTTGAATCCTTTTCTAACCTAAAAATAATGGACTTATTTAAATACATTGATTAGCAGGACCATTTTATGATAGATGCATGCCGGGGCTTAGGAGGAGGGAGCTCTTTCCTGTTGCAGTGATCTTGTGATTATGTTGGAGTCCTCAACTGAAACTGCTTTCTTAGCCATATGATTGACTTGGGAGTTGAATCTTTTTCTAAACTAAAAATAATGGAATTATTTAAATGCGTTAAGTAGCAGGACCATTTTATGATATATGCATGCCAGGGCTTAGGAGGAGGGAGCTCTTTCCTGCTTTAGTGATCTTGTGATTATGTTGGATTCCTAAAAAATAACTACATCACTTTGCACAATGTCCTTCAGGAACCTGAATCCTTGATACATTGTTACTGCTTTTGCTTGTTATTAGTTTCTTATCCCTATCTCCAGGGAAATTTTAATTTCTAGGGACCTCTTCCACTTAGAAAAACACAACACAAGGTCTTGATCTCCGTTGAATCCATTCCCTCTAGTTCCATAGTGTTGGCATAAAGAATTTTAGTTGCTAGTTGCTGTTTGGGTATCCTTACAATTCGTATACCGTGGCTCAATGCAATGATGATTCAGGCTAGTGTATAATGTGATTTGAAGGACACCTTATCTCGTTTGCAGTGAACATTGATTTAAACTAGTGTGTAATGAGATTTCATGTTTCTTAATATACTCTATCTTCAAATTTAAAAAAAAAATTCCTTCCTTCCACTTATGCCACAACACCTGTATCTTACACAAAATCATACATATTTCAAGATCATTGGCTTCATAGGTTGGTTTTATTGAATTCCAGCTATGGAGGCATGTGTTATTTCAACATGAGGAAGAATGTAAGAATGACAAAGTTCATCTATGATGTAATGATTAATCCTAGGAGCAACCAAATATCAAAATATACCCCTTAACTGCCAATTCTATTCCAAGGTAGGAATATCAACAAATCATTTTATTTAAATCATTCTACATGAGAGTGGGAAGAGGTGAAATTTTAGCCTAGAAAGAAGTTCAGTGAGAAGATAATAATAATAAACAAAAATAATTAAAAAAAAATCACTCGAAGACCATAACCCGGAAGCTAATACTCCAGAAGAATTTCTGGAGGACGCCAAGCCTGTGGAAATCTGCAAGTAAAAGGAATGCTAACGTGTTGTCAAGGAAACCTGTAATTAAAAAGAATGTCAAGCTACGATTCAATCTAAGGCCTCTTCAAGAAAACGTATATGCTATGTCTCCAATGCATGAGTATCACCTGTCTTCCATTAGTATTTTGAGTTTGTACTTGGAGCATATGATGAAATTGTCCCTGTTAGCAAACTTTCTATGTTATCAAACTGTCTGTTAGCAATGGCTCAATGCAGTGATGATTCAGACAAGTGTACAATGTGATTTGAAGGACACCTTATCTCATTTGCAGTGAACATTGATTTAAACTAGTGCATAATGAGATTTAATGTTTCTTACTACACTGTGTCTTCAAATTTAAAAAAAAATCATTCCTTCCACTTATGCCACAATACCTCTATCTTGGCACAAAATCACACATATTTCAAGATCATTGGCTTTTAGGTTGGTTTTATTGAATTCTAGCTATGGGGGCATGTGTTCTTTCAGCATGAGGAAGAATGTAAGAATGAAAAAGTTGATCCGTGATGTAATGATTAATCCTAGGAGCAGCCAAATATCATAATATACCCCTTAACTGCCAATTCTTTTCCCATGTAGGAATATAAACAAATCATTGTCTTTAAATCATTCTACTTCAAAGTGGGAAGAGGTGAAATGTTAGCCTACCAAGACATTCAGTGAGAAGATCATAATAATAAAAACAAATAGTTAAAAAAACAAAATCACTGGAAGATCATAACCCAGAAGCTAATACTCCAGAAGAATTTCTAGAGGACCCCAAGCCTGTGGAAATTTGCATGTAAAAAGAATGCTAATGTGTTGTCAAGGAAATTTATAATTAAAAAGAATGTCAAGCTATGATTAAGTCTTAGGCCTATCCAAGAAAATGTATATGTTATGTCTCCAATGCATAAGGATCACATGTCTTCCATTAGTATTTTGAGTTTGTACTTGGAACATATCATCAAATTGTCCCTGTTAGCAATCTGTCCATGTTATCAAATTGTCTGTTAGCAATGGCTCAATGCAGTGATGATTCAGACAAGTGTATAATGTGATTTGAAGGAAACCTTATCTCATTTGCAGTGAACATTGATTTAAACTAGTGCATAATGAGATTTCATGTTTCTTACTATACTCTGTCTTCAAATTAAAAAACAATTCCTTCTTTCCACTTATGCCACAACACCTCTAGCTTGGCACAAAATCACACATATTTCAAGATCACTGGCTTCTTAGGTTGTTTTATTGAATTCTAGCTATGGAGGCATGCATTCTTTTAGCATGAGGAAGAATGTAAGAATGACAAAGTTCATCTATGATGTAATGATTAATCCTAGGAGCAACCAAATATGAGAATATAACCCTTAACTGCCAGTTCTATTCCCAAGTAGGAATATCAACAAATCATTTTCTTTAAATCATTCTACTTTAGAGTGGGAAGAGATGAAATATTATGCTACTAAGATGTTCATTGAGAAGATAATAATAATAAATGCAAATAATTAAAAAAAAATCACTGGAAGATCATAACCCAAAAGCTAATACTCCAGAACAATTTCCGGAGGACCCCAAACCTATGGAAATCTGCAAGTAAAAAGAATGCTAACATGTTGTCAAGGAAATCTACAATTAAAATGAATGTCAAGCTACGATTCAGTCTCAGGCCTCTCCAAGAAAGCATATATGTTATGTCTCCAATGCATGAGGATCACCTGTCTTCCATTAGTATTTTGATTTTGTACTAGGAACATATGATCAAACTATCCTTATTATAAAACTCTCCCTGTTGTCAAACTGTCTATTAGCAATAGCTCAATGTAGTGATGATTCAGACAAGTGTATAATATGATTTGAAGGACACCTTATCTCATTTGCAATGAACATTGATTTAAACTAGTGCGTAATGAGATTTCATGTTTCTTACTATACATTGTATTCAAATTTAAAAAAAATTCCTTCCTTCAACTTATGCCACAACACCTCTATCTTGGCATAAAATCACACATATTTCAAGATCATTGGCTTCATAGGTTGGTTTTATTGAATTCCAGCTATGGAGGCACACATTCGTTCAACATGACGAAGAATGTAAGAATCGCATGCATTCTTTCAGCATGAGGAAGAATGTAAGAATAAAATTGATGTAAGAAAAGAAGTAAGATTCTTGGTCCTCATTTCCGCATCGAATAGTCCATCCATGCTGCAAAATAGTACTAGTTTCTTGGTTATCCAACCATCATGGATATTGTAGTGTATGGTAATTCCATCTTTAAGTTTTCGTTAGTACAGCATGTGCTTCGTTGAATTATGACATTTGCACTTCCCAGTGATAAGGGATATACATGAGTGGATCTATCTTCTAATGTATAACCTACACACATCTATGGTGTTACAATGATTAATCCTAGGAGCAACCAAATATGAGAACTTAACTGCCAGTTTTGTTTCCAGGTAGGAATATCAACAAATCATTTTCTTTAAATCATTCTACTTCAGAGTGGGAAGAGGTGAAATTTTAGCCTACCAAGACATTCAGTGAGAATATAATAATAATAAACACAAATAATTTAAGAAAAAAATCACTGGAAGATCATAACCCAGAAGCTAATACTCTAGAAGAATTTCTAGAGGACCCCAAGGTTGTGGAAACCTGCAAGTAAAAATAATGTTAACTTGTTGTCAAGGAAATTTCTAATTAAAAAGAATGCCAAGCTATGATTCAGTCTTAGGCCTCTCCAAGAAAACATACATGTTATGTCTCCAATGCATGCGAATCATCTGTCTTCCATTAGTATTTTGAGTTTTTACTTGGAACATATGATCAAACTGTCCCTGTTAGCAAACTATCCATATTATCAAACTCTCTATTAGAAAACTATCCCTCTGCCTTATTATTTGGTGAGCCAAACTCCTTTTGTTTCCATATATCACAATTTCGGTAGAGAGTGCCACCTTTCATGTTTCTTCTCCTTGGGAATTTTTATTGATGATGTTATTGAGGTGTAGAGGGGTTTTGCTTCCCCTCGATACATACTCAGAGGGTTCCTTTGTATTTGGAAACTGCTTTCTTAACCATCTGATTGACTTGGGAGTTGAATCGTTTTCTAACCTGAAAATAGTGGACTTATTTAAATACATTAAGTAGCAGGACCATTTTATGATAGATGCATGCTAGGGCTTAGGAGGAGGGAGCTCTTTGATGCTTCAGTGATCTTGTGATTATGTTGGAGTCCTCAACTAAAATTGCTTGCTTAGTCATCTGATTCACGTGCGATTTGAATATTTTTCTAACCTAAAAATAGTGGACTTATTTAAATGCATTGAGTAGAAGGACCATTTTATGATAGATGCATGCCAGGGATTAGGAGGAGGGAGCTCTTTCATGCTTCAGTGATCTAGTGATTATGTTGGACTCCTCAACAATAACTACATCCCTCTGCACAATTTCCTTTAGGAACCTGACTCCTTGATACATTGTTATTGTTTCTACTTGTTATTAGTTGCCTGTCCCTATCTCCAGGAAAATTTTAATTTCTAGGGACCTCTTTCACTTAGAAAGGAACAACGCAAGGTCTTGATCTCCATTGAATGAATTCTATCTAGTTCCATAGTGTTGGCATAAAGAATTTTAGCTACTGGCTTCTCTTTTAGTATCCTTACAATTCGTATACCGTGGCTCAATGCAGTGATGATTCAGACTAATGTATAATGTGATTTGAAGGACACCTTATCTCATTTCCAGTGAACATTGTTTTAAAATAGTGCGTAATGAGATTTCATGTTTCTTACTATACTTTGTCTTCAAATTTAAAAAAATTCGTTCCTTCCACTTATGCCAGAACACCTCTATCTTGGGACTAAATCACACATATTTCAAGATCATTTGCTTCTTAGGTTGGTTTTATTTAATTCTAGCTATTGGTGCATGCATTCTTTCAGCATAAGGAAGAATTTAAGAATGAGATGCGTTCTTTCAGCATGAGGAAGAATGTAAGAATGACAGGGAAAGAAACTCTCCAAGAAAACGTATATGTTATGTCTCCCATGCATGAGGATCATGTGTCTTCCATATAGTATTTTGAGTTTGTACTTGGAGCATATGATCAACAGGGTAGGTGAAAGAGCCTTTAGTACAACAGGGTCAAAAGATAGAACCTCTGCAAGGGATACATGGCAGCAATGAATTATTGGGTTATGAGAGGAAGCCCATCCTTTGATAAGAAAACACATGTGATGTTTTCATATGGGGTTTCTAGATAACTCGTGATAGATTTTTAGGTAACTCCCTTCTGCCAGCTCCATGCAAAGGACCTCTTTTCCTTATAGAGAGACTTATCCCAGACTAAATCTATCTCTTTTACCCAGCTTTCTATCCAAAGCCTGAGATGGTAGGATAGATTCAGTTTCCGCTTTAGAGGAATACCCTCTGTTTGACAGTGTGATTTCGATGCATTGAGGCATATAAGGAGGCATTTTTCTTTAAAAAAAATTCGGTTCGTTAGTGAAGAGATGTAAATGAGCATGGAATGTGAAAACTCTGACATATGGATAAGAAGTCTTAGGATGTCTAAATTACTTGTGAGAATGGAAATTTTCTTAACTAGATAGCTTCCGTTTCCGCTTTAGAGGAATACCCTTTGTTTAACAGTGGGAATTCGATGCATTGACACATTCAATGAGGTATTTTTCATTAAAAAGATTTGGTCAGTTAGTGAAGAGATGTAACTTATTCATGAGCATGGAATATGAAAAATCTAAAGTATGTATAAGTCTTAAGATGTCTAAATTACTTGTGAGAATGGAAATATTCTTAACTAACTTGTTCATGAGCATGGAATGTGAAAACTCTGAAGTATGGATATGAAGTCTTGGATGTCTAAAATTACTTGTGACAAAGGAAATATTCTTAACTAAAACATGATATGAAGTGTTTAAGAAAAGTTATTTTTCTGAAATTGATGCATTGAGGATTTAAGTTTGTGAAATTGATGATACAAAGGAAATGATGGCATATTTAGTCTCTATTTTTCTGTTGAACATTCATTCTCTTTATAGTTATTCTTGGGTTATTGTTTTCTCTAAGGTTGCACCCCTTTCGATCCTCTTTCTTTTGTGAATATCACTAGTATAAACATCATTTGTCTTTGCCTTTCCTTTTCTCATTTGATTTCCATGACCTTACATCGTTAAAGCATTTTTCCCCAAAAGTAGCAACATGTGTCAAATTCAATAATATCTTAAAATGAGAAATTTCTTATATTTCCTAAAATGTTAAGAAAAAATCAATTATTCTTTAAATTTGTTTTAAGTTTTTATATACTAACTGATATTGATTTATGTTCACACTAGGTTATTCATTTTGTGAAGAGTTAGGATAAAATATACAATTGTAACCATTTTCCCCAATTGTAGAATTATCAAACTAATCAACTTTATATTGCTTATTATATTTGAGAATAAGATTACATATTATTTAAGAAAATATGTTTTTGATTAATTCAATGTTTTGAATTTATTTTAATTAGAAATGTAAAATCATAAATTTAATTAATTATATGTTTTAATTTTATTTTTATTTTTAAATGAAAAATATAAAATCATGAATTTAAATGGTTCAAATTACATTATAATGCACTTAATATTTATAATATGGTAGCCATTTCCAAATTTATACTTTTCATTATATATTAAATATTATCCATTAAAATGAAAATAAATATCTACAAATTTTAATAATAATAAAGAATTTGGTATGTTAATATTCTTTTTATTAGTAATTTTAAAATTCTTAATTACAATTTTTGAAATTATATTACATTTTTCATGTATTATTGTATATAATATTTATAAAATTAAATATGATAACCATATATTTAATAAATTTTTTTATTATTATCAATTTTTTGTTTTGAAAGTTTTCTAAAATAAAAATATAAAATTATAATTTTAAATGGTTATAATTTCATTGTAATTCACTTGATATTTATAATATTTATGGGCTTTTCCAAGTTTATGTTTTCTACTTTATATTAAATATTATTGATTAAAATAAAAATATATATCTACAAATTTAAATAATGGCATGGAGAGACTTTGGTCCAACATGAATGATTACATGGGAGACTTTAGCCCAAAGTGAATGAGATGTTTTAAGGTTATGTAATGCTATTTAAACTTGTTAATTTAGTCAAATTACATAAATCTAAAATAAAATAAAATAAAATAAGAATTATAATTATAATTATTAATAATTAAACCATTTTAGATTCATCTTAACTCTAGATTTAGATAGCCTATAAAGGGATCAAATTTCTCTAGGTGCAAGCTTTTTAGTTTAGATCCATCTTAACTCTAGATTTACTCAGCATAAAGAGGGAATTTTTTTCTTTATGATAATATTAGAGTCTAATCTATTTGCATTGTTTGGAAAATCTTACAAAGACCCAGGATTTCAAGCGAGTGAAAGAGAAAATTTACTTAATCTGGTTTATAAACATGTATATGCATCTCCTAGATGGGGAGGAGAAAGTGGAGGGATATGGAGATGAGTATGAGATTGTTTTGTGTGAGAACTCCATAACAACTTGTTATATTTCTCACTCTACAATGTTTCTATGTGCTTGAGTTTGTGCTTAAAGGAAATCTAATGCATGTTAGATTTTCTTTTACATTGTGATGTTGTTAATCTAGCACACATTAGACTTATTTAGCCCTAAAATGTTGTTATTTTCTTGTGTTTTTTCTAGAAGGAAATATAGCACATGTTAGATTCATTTCAAATTTAAATATGCTTGTGTTTGTGTTAGAATAAAGTTTAACACAAGCTAGATTTCTTATACTGTACAATGTTGTTGTTGGCAATGTGCATGTATTTCTGGTAGACATAAATCTAGCACTTGCTAGATTTCTCACTCTACAATGTCTCTATATGCTCAAGTTTGCATAAAAGGAAATCTAACACATGTTAGATTTTATTTTACATTGAAATGTTGTTATTCTAGCACACATTTGACTTACTTAGTCCTACAATATTGTTATGTTCTTGTGTTTATGCTTGAAGGAAATACAACATGTGTTAGATTTCTTTCAAATTAAAACGTGCCTTTGTTTTTGTTGGAAGAAAATTTAACACAATCTAGAATTCTTATACTCTACAATGTTGTTGTTGGCAACATGATTGTATTTGTGCTAGACATAAATCTAGCACTTGTTAGATTTCTCAATCTACAATGATTCTATGTGCCTAAGTTTGCACTAAAACGAAATCTAAGACATGCTAGATTTTATTTTACATTGCAATGTTGTTAATCTATCACACATTAGACTTATTTAGTCCTAAAATGTTGTTATGTTCTTGTGCTTGTGCTAGAAGGAAATATAGCATGTGTTAGATTTTTTTCAAATTTAAATATGCTTGTGTTTGTGTTAGATGAAAATTTAACACAAGCTAGATTTCTTATACTCTATAATGTTGTTGTTAGCAATGTGCTTGTATTTGTGGTAGACATAAATCTAACACTTGCTAGATTTCTCACTCTACAATGTTTCTATGTGCTCGAGTTTGCACTAAAAGGAAATCTAACACATGTTAGATTTTATTTTACATTGTAATGTTGTTAATCTAGCACGCAATAGACCTATTTAGTCATACAATGTTGTTACGTTCTTGTGTTTGTGCTCGAAGGAAATATAACATGTATTAAATTTCTTTTAGCTTAAAATGTGTTTGTGTTTGTGATGGAAGAAAATTTAACAAAATCTAGAATTCTTATACTCTAAAATGTTGTTGTTGGCAACGTGCTCATATTTGTGCTATACGTAAATCTAGCACTTGCTAGATTTCTCATTCTATAATGTTTCTATGTGCTTGAGTTTGTGCTAAAAGGAAATCTAACACATGTTAGATTTTCTTTTACATTGCAATGTTGTTAATATAGCACACATTAGACTTATTTAGTCCTACAATGTTGTTACGTTCTTGTGTTTGTGCTTGAAGGAAATATAACATATGTTAGATTTCTTTCAAATCAAATTGTGGTTGGATTTGTGTTGGAAGAAAATTTAACACAATCTAGAATTCTTATACTCTACAACGTTGTTGTTGGAAACGTGCTTGTATTTGTGGTAGACATAAATGTAGCACTTGTTAGATTTCTCACTCTACAATGTTGTTGTTGGCAACGTGCTTGCATTCTTGTTAGACATAAACCTAGCAGCTGCTAGATTTCTCACTCTACCATGTTTCTATGTGCTTGAGTTTCTGCTAAAAGGAAATCTAACACATGTAAGATTTTCTTATACATTGCAATGTTGTTAATCTAGCACACCTTAGACTTATTTAGTCCTAAAATGTTGTTATGTTCTTGTGTTTGTGCTATAAGGAAATATAACATGTCTTATATTTCTTTCAAATTTAAATTTGCTTGTGTTTGTGTTGGAAGAAAATTCAACACAAGCCAGATTTCTTATACTCTACAAGGTTGTTGTTGGCAACGTTCTTTTATTTTTGGTAGACATAAATCTAGCGCTTGATATATTTCTCACCCTACAATGTTTCTATGTGCTTGAGTTTGTGCTAAAAGTAAGTCTAACACATGTTAGATTTTCTTTTACATTGCAATGTTGTTAATCTAGCACACATTAGACTTACTTAGTCCTAAAATGTTCTTATGTTCTTGTGTTTGTGCTAGAAGGAAATATAGCATGTGTTAGAATTCTTTCAAATTTAAATGTGGTTGTGTTTGTGTTGGAAGAAAATTTAACACAAGCTAGATTTATTATACTCTACATTGTTCTTGTTGGCAACATGATTGTATTTGTGCTAGACATAAATGTAGCACTTGTTAGATTTCTCTCTCTACAATGTTTCTATGTGTGCGAGTTTGTGCTAGAGGAAATCTAACACATGTTAGATTCTTTTTTACATTGCAATGTTGTTAATCTAGCACACATTATATACTTATTTAGTCCTACAATGTTGTTATGTTCTTGTGCTTGTGCTAGAAGGAAATTTAGCATTTGTTAGAATTCTTTCAAATTTAAATCTGCTTGTGTTTGTGTTGGAAGAAAATTTAACACAAGCTAGAATTCTTATACTCTACAATGTTGTTGTTGGCAATGTGCCTGTATTTGTGGTAGACATAAATGTAGCACTTGCTATATTTCTCACTCTACAATGTTTCTATGTGCTCAAGTTTGTTGTCAAACGAAATCTAACACATGCTAGGTTTTATTTTACATTTAAATGTTGTTAATCTAGCACACATTAGACTTATTTAATCCTACAATATTGTTATATTCCTGTGTTTGTGCTTGAAGGAAATATAACATGTCTTAGATTTCTTTCAAATTAAATTGTTCTTGTGTTTGTGTTGGAAGAAAATTTAACACAATCTAGTATTCTTATACTATACAATGTTGTTATTGGCAACGTTCTTGTATTTTTGGTAGACAAAAATATAGCATGTGTTACATTTCTCACTCTATAATGTTTCTATGTGCTCATGTTTGTGCTAAAAGGAAATCTAACACATGTTATATTTTATTTTACATTGCAATGTTTTTAATATACCACACATTGGACTTATTTAATCCTAAAATGTTGTTACGTTATTGTGTTTGTGCTAGAAGGAAATATAGCATGTGTTAGATTCTTTCAAATTAAAATGTGCTTGTGTTTGTGTTGGAAGAAAATTTAACACAAGCTAGATTTCTTATACTCTACAATGTTGTTTTTGCCAAAATGCTTATATTTGTGGTAGATATAAATGTAGCACTTGCTAGATTTCTCACTGTACAATGTTTCTATGTGCTCGAGTTTGTGCTAAAATGAAATCTAACACATGTTAGAATTTATTTTACATTGCAATGTTGTTAAAGTAGCACACATTAGACTTATTTAGTCCTAAAATGTTGTTATGTTCTTGTGTTTGTGCTAAAAGGAAATATAGCATGTGTTAGATTTCTTTCAAATTAAATTGTGCTTTTGTTTGTGTTGGAACAAAATTTAACACAATCTAGTATTCTTATACTATACAATGTTGCTATTGGCAATGTGGATGTATTTGTGGTAGACATAAATCTAGCACTTGTTAGATTTCTCACTCTACAATGTTTCTATGTGATCCGGATTTAAACAGGAACGCAACAAATTACAGAGGTAACCATATACCCAAAGATGCAGTGGAAATAATACTTCATTTCATTAATGGAAAATACTGAACTATGCTTACAAACAGAAATGGCAATAAACTAGCTAGGGCGATGGTAGCTTATCTCTGAGAAGAGATGTGATGGCTACATGCCTCTGAACTGTGTTACAATGAGGCTCGAAGGCCTATTTATTGTTGAGAAACAATGGAAAACCCTTAACATTCCAAAACCTAACCCTAGGAGATGAAACGCCAAACTGTGGGCCCCGTTTGGGTAAATTGGTACATCAACTTCCCAGGGTCGTAACTTTGGCATACGATCTCCGTTTGACGCGTACAATAGCTCGTTAGAAAGATCTATCTGAGCACTACCACTTTGGGAAGGGCAACATCGGTCCATGGACCCATGTTGCCCCCAGATTTCCCAAAAAACGTCGTTTAGGGCCTCAAAACGGCTCCGGAAGTTCAGGACCCGAAAAACTGCTAAAAATAGTAAGTTGTGCTACAATTAAGGAAACTGAAAATGCTGAGAAAGACAATGGTGGGGGTCCAGGTGGACTTGGCAGGTGGCCACCAATATCCACCTGGATCATTCCTCCCCCCTTAGGAAGCAATGGTCCCCATTGCGTTGAGCTCCTCCATGAGATGAGGAAACTTCTGCTGAACTTGTTCCCTGGTGAGCCACTTGCCCTGCTGAAGGAGTTGGCCCGCTTTGACAACTCGATACAGTTGGATATTCTGTTGGCGAGTGTTCTTGATCTGTGTGTCCATGATCCGATCAGTTGCAGCTTGTTCCATGCAATCTGGATTTAATTCTGTGGGTTTGAGCTGTTCTGCAATGTCGGATGTGTCTAGCAATGGTGGAAAGTATGGCCGAAGGCGGTCCACATTAAATACTGGGTGCAGGCCAAGGAATGGGGGAATGCTGAGCTCAAATGCATTGTCTCCCATAGCCTTAGTAATGGTGTAAGGACCATATCGGAGTGGTCTCAATTTTCGATAGGCTCCAGTAAGGCGTTCCTTTTGCAAATGCAACCAGACTTTGTCGCCCACCTGAAACTTGTGTGGCACCCGATGTTGATCATGTCGCTGCTTGTACTTGGCATTTGATTTCTCAAGAATGTCATGGACCTGCTGGCGAATATGTTGGATGCGCTCAATGAAGCTGGTGGCCTTATCTGTTTCGGACTGGACATGAGCTGAATTCATGTGAGTAGCTGCAAGTGGCATGGCCACATCAATGGGGCATAGTGGCTGGAATCCCAAACCCACCTGAAAAGGGCTATGGCCAGTGGAGCTGTGAAGAGCTCGGTTGTAGCTGTGCTGAACGTAGGGGAGGCTCTCGTCCCATGTGCGTGGATGCTTTGAGTTATACATGCGCAGAATGTGCACAATCATCCTATTGACAACCTCTGTCTGGCCATCAGTTTGAGGATGGAAGGCTGTGGACTTCGTGAGTTTGGTGTCCAGCATTGACCAGAGACTGGACCAAAAGGTGCTGAGAAACCGACTGTCCCGATCTGAGATGATAGACTGTGGGATCCCAAAGTGCACCCACACTCATTCAAAGAAGAGTTTAGCAGTGGCTTCTGATTCTTCTTGTAGGCCATCATAATGGCCATCTTTGAGAACCTGTCGACGACCACAAAAACACAGTCATTTCCATGCTTAGTGGAAGGAAGGCCTGACATGTAATCCATGGAGATGGATTCCCAAGGTCGACTAGGGGTAGGCAACGGGGTATAGAGGCCTTGCTTCTTAATGGTCGGTTTGGCAATGGCACAGGCAGTACATGATCGGATGTACTTCCCAACATCCTGTCGAAGATTCGGCCAATAGAAATAGTTTTGCAGTACTGCCACTGTTTTCTCGACCCCGAAATGCCCAGCAGCCCGACTGTAGTGTGCTTCCCAAATCATCTTGGCACGCTCGCTTGAAGGAACACAAAGGTGACCGAGGTGGCATAATAGGGCATCCTGGAGGTGAAAATCTGCAACCTGCCGACCCTCCAAGAGTGTCTGGTATGTGTGGCCGAATTCTGGGTCGCTTTTGTAGAGAAGTGGCCAATCAGAAGTCTCGTGCCCGCAAGAGTTGAGCACGGTGGTTAGCGCCATGATCGGTGGTCGACTGAGGCAATCTGCAACATTATTGGTGCTGCCCTTTTTATACTTGATATTCAAGTGAAACTGTTGCAGGTATGTAGACCACTTCTGATGGCGATCATTCTGCAATTTCCCTTGGGTCTGTATGAACTGCAGAGGTCGGTGGTCTGTGTGGATGACCGTTTCCTTCCCCAAAATGTAATGCTTCCATTGTCGGCAGGCCTGTACAATGGAATACATCTCTTTATCATAAGTGGGGTACTTCCGGACTGTGTCTGAAAGTGTTTCACTGTGATATGCCACTGGATGTCCATGTTGAGTAAGGACTGCCCCAATAGCATAGTCAGAGGCATCTGTCTCGACCTCAAATGGTTGTTGTAAATCTGGTAACGCGAGCACTGGTGCCGTGCAGAGGCGATCCTTCAACTCCCTGAATGCCTTCTGTTGAGATTCAGACCAAAAGAATTTTGCTTTCGCCCCGCCCTTGGTGACTTGACTCAAGGGCCAAGAAATATGAGAAAATCCCAACACAAACCTGCGGTAGAAGTTGGCAAGACCTAGAAAGCTGCGGAGCTCTGTTAGAGTGGTTGGAGAGGGCCAATCCCGAATGACTTGGACCTTGGCTGGATCGACATGCACCCCCTGTTCATCAATGATGTATCCCAGATACTGAACCTCGGTCATGCCAAAAGTGCATTTCTCCAAATTGGCACATAGCTTGTGTTGCCGCAGTGTTTGGAGAACCTGTCGGATGTGGTGGAGGTGCTCTTCCCAACTCTGGCTGAAGATCAGAATGTCATCCAAGTATACTACTACAAAGGAGTTGGTGAATGGCCGCAAGATGTCATCCATTAGCCTCATAAAGGTTGCAGGAGCATTCGTCAATCCGAAAGGCATGACCAACCATTCGAAGAGGCCCTCCTTGGATTTGAAGGCAGTCTTCCACACATCTGAGGGTTCAATTGGTACCTGGTGATATCCTGACTTCAGATCGATCTTGCTGAAATATTTCGCCCCCTTTAGTTGGTCTAGGAGGTCATCAATCCGCGGGATCGGGTACCTATTACGGACAGTGATCTTGTTCAGCGCCCGATAGTCAATACAGAGTCTCCACGTCCCATCCTTCTTCTGTACCAACACTATCGGGCTCCCACAGGGCGAAGAACTCGGACGGATGTGACCTTTCTGCAGGAGCTCCTGAATCTGCCTCTTGATTTCATTGTTCTCCAGAACGGAGCGCCGATAAATTGGTCCATTGGGTAGCGGCGCACCTGGGGTCAGATCGATGGAGTGCTTGACTTGACAGTGCAGAGGAACCCCTGCCGGGGAGGTGAAGATGTCTTCGTACTCCTCCACAATCTTGTCCATCTGTAGCTGCCGTGCAGAGGGACCCCGTTTGGAGGCCGCGGCCACTGTCTTCTTCTTCCCTTGAGGGCGTATCATCAGGAAAACAAATTTCCTGGTTTTGGAAATGATCTTACTGCATTGTTTTGCAGTAATCAAAGAGATGGCGGCAGGTGGTGCTACCTCTGGTATCCTGAACAACTTATTTCCCAATGTAATAATAACAGCACGGGGCCTTGATTCATACACAGCATGTCGCTTCCACAAGTATGGTTGTCCTAGTAATACATCACAAACTTCAAGGGGAGCAATGTCACACAATACCTCATCCGTGAAGGGCTTGATGTTGTATGGAAGGCGACACTGCTGGCTCACGCGAAGATCTCGCCCTTGGTGAAGCCACCCAATGGTGTATGGTTGTGGATGTGCTGTGGTCGGTAAGCCCAACCGCTTCACGACCTCTGCCGAAATGAGGTTCTTTTGACTCCCGCTATCAACAATGAACTGTATCGGGGAGCCCTTTACCCACATCTGGGAGTGGAAGAGACGCTCCTCCTCCTCTGGATCTTCGGGTTCATTTTTCTGGATCTTTGCGGTAGCAACAGTGGCGCTGGGATCCGCATCAATGATCTGCTTCCCTTTTTCATACCCCTTATCGGGTTCTGACTCAGAGTCGGAACATGCATCTGATTCTGAAACCTTTAGCTCAGCCACCAGTGACTGCTTGGCCCGACACTCACTTGTGTTGTGAGTGGAGCTCTTATGGAACTCGCACCATTTTCCAGTGTCCTTTCTCGGCTTCGCGGCGTTGCTCTTTGCTTGCAGCTTCGGCTGGTTGTCTTGGGCTGTCCCGCCTTGGCTTTGTCCTTTGTTCTGTGGTTTAGGGGCACCTTTCCCCTGCTTTGGATTCGCAGATCCAAAGTCTCGCTTCTTTTGTTTAAACTTCTGCTCGACCTTGACGGCATACCGGTATGCTGCGCCGAGCGAGGGGATGTTTAGGAACTTTATTTCTTCCTGGATGTACTTGTGCAGGCAGCCACGGTATTTGAGTATCAAATGTTGCTCCGAATCCTTGATACCCAACTTTGTGCGAAGGGTATGGAAAAGATTGGTGAACTCCGGCACGTCTTGGTCCCTTCCCTGCCGCAGCGTGGTCCACTTTATGTATTCATCCTCATAGCTTCCGACAGGGTAGTACTGCTCCTTGATGGCATCCCGGAACGAATCCCAGGTGGGTGCGGCTGAAAATAGTGAGCCAGTACTTTCATCCTTCTGCTCGCAGTAGGTTTCCCACCAGTCCTTGACGTGGGGGGCTGCTTTGAGAAGAGCAAAAACAATCTTTTCCCGACTCGAAAATTCATGAACAGAAAAATAACCCTCTAGCAGATTTAACCATTTATCTACGGCATCGGCGTCTATCTGACCCTCGAATATGGGGATTTCAAAATTAACTTGTACCTTAAAGGGTGTGGCGTTTCCAGAGGAGCTGCTGGAAGCCGATGCGCCGCTTCTGGGTAGCCGCTGAAGGATCTGCGCAAAGCTGTCCATCATCGCGTTCCGTTGTCGCTCGAGCGCTTCTTCGAGCAAGATTTTGATGGGATCTCCTGCCCCCTCGTCTTTCTTCTCGTCCGCCATGGGAGGCCGTCGGGATTTGCGAGGCTGGTCTTGCAAAGGTTCAACCAGTTCAAGCCCTAACTCCTTATATCCCGACCTTGTTGGGGACATGCAAAGAAAAAAAGAGAAAAAGCAGACCGCTCTGATACCACTGATCCGGATTTAAACAGGAACGCAACAAATTACAGAGATAACCATATACACAAAGATGCAGCGGAAATAATACTTCATTTCATTAATGGAAAATACTGAAATATGCTTACAAACAGAAATGGCAATAAACTAGCTAGGGCGATGGTAGCTTATCTCTGAGAAGAGATGTGATGGCTACATGCCTCTGAACTGTGTTACAATGAGGCTCGAAGGCCTATTTATTGTTGAGAAACAATGGAAAACCCTTAACATTCCAAAACCTAACCCTAGGAGATGAAACGCCAAACTGTGGGCCCCGTTTGGGTAAATTGGTACATCAACTTCCCAGGGTCGTAACTTTGGCATACGATCTCCGTTTGACGCGTACAATAGCTCGTTAGAAAGATCTATCTGAGCACTACCACTTTAGGAAGGGCAACATGGTCCATGGACCTGACCCATGTTGCCCCCAGATTTCCCAAAAAACGTCGTTTAGGGCCTCAAAACGGCTCCAGAAGTTCAGGACCCGAAAAACTGCTAAAAATAGTAAGTTGTGCTACAATTAAGGAAACTGAAAATGCTGAGAAAGACAATGGTGGGGGTCCAGGTGGACTTGGCAGGTGGCCACCAATATCCACCTGGATCACTATGTGCTCAAGTTTGTGCTAAAAGGAAATCTAACACATGTTAGATTTTATTTTACATTGTAATGTTGTTAATCTAGCACACAAAATTTTGCTACGTTATTGTGTTTGTGCTAGATGGAAATATAACATGAGTTAGATTATTTCAAATTAAAATGTGCCTGTGTTTGTGTTTGAAGAAAATTTAACACAAGCTAGATTTCTTATGCTCTACAATGTTGTTGGCAATGTGCTTATATTTGTGGTAGACATAAATCTAGCACTTGCTAGATTTCTCACTCTACAATGTTTCTATGTGGTCGAGTTTGCGCTAAAACGAAATCTAGCAAATGTTACATTTTATTTTATATTGCAATGTTGTTAAAATAGCACACATTAGACTTATTTGGTCCTAAAATGTTGTTATGTTCTTGTGCTTGTGATAGAAGGAAATATACCATGTGTAGCATTTATTTCAAATTTTAATGTGCTTGTTTTTGTGTTCGAAGAAGATTTAACACAAGTTAGATTTATTATACTCTACAATGTTGTTGTTGGAAACGTGTTGTATTTGTGGTAGACATAAATCTAGCACTTGCTAGAATTCACAATCTACAATGTTTCTATGTGCTTGACTAAAAGGAAATCTAACACATGTTAGATGTTCTCTTACATTGCACTGTTGTTAATCTATCACACATTAGACTTATTTAGTCCTACAAAATTGTTAAGTTCTTGTGTTTGTGCTAGAAGGAAATGTAATATGTGTTAGATTTCTTTCAAATTAAAATGTGCTTGTGTTTGTGTTGGAAGAAAAATTAACACAATCTAGAATTCTTATACTATACAATGTTGTTGTTAGTAACATGCTTGTATTTGTGGTAGACATCAATCTTGAAGTTGCCAGATTTCTCACTATTGAATGTTTCTATGTTCTTGAGTTTTCACTAAAAGGAAATCTAACACATGTTAGATTTTCTTTTACATCGCAATGTTGTTAATCTAGCACACATTAGACTTATTTAGTCCTAAATTGTTGCTATGTTCTTGTGTTTGTGCTAGAAGGAAATATAACATGTATTGTATTTCTTTCAAGTTCAATTTTTCTTGTGTTTGTGTTGGAAGAAGATTTAACACAAGTCGGATTTCTTTTACTCTACAATGTTGTTGTTGGCAACAAACTTGTATTTGTGGTAGACATATATCTAGCACTTGCTAGATTTCTCACTCTAAAATGTTTCTATGTTCTTGAGTTTGCGCTAAAATTAAATCTAACACATGTTAGAATTTGTTTTAGATTGCAATGTTTTAATCTAGCACACATTAGAATTATTTAGTCCTAAAATTTTGTTATGTTCTTGTGTTTGTGCTAGAAGGACATATAGCAGGTGTTAGATTTCTTTCATATTTAAATGTGCTTGTGTTTGTGTTGGAAGAATATTTAACACAAGCTAGATTTCTTATACTCTAAAATGTTGTTGTTGGCAACGTGCTTGTATTTGTGGTAGACATAAATCTAACAGTTGCTAGATTTCTCACTCTTGAATGTTTCTATGTGCTCAAGTTTGCACTAAATCGAAATATAACACATGTTAGATTTTATTTTAAATTGCAATGTTGTTAATCTAGCACACTTTAAACTTATTTAGTTCTACAATTTTGTTATGTTCTTCTATTTTCACCGAAAGGAAATATAACGTGTGTTAAATTTCTTTCATATTAAAATGTGCTTGTGTTTGTGTTGGAAGAAAATTTATCACAATTTATAATTCTTAAATGCTACAATGTTGTTGTTGGCAATGTGGTTGTATTTGTGGTAGACATAAATCTAACACTTGATAGACTTCTCACTCTACAATGTTTGTATGTGTTCGAGTTTGCACTAAAAGGAAATCTAACACATGTTAGATTTTATTTTACATTGCAAGGTTGTTAAACTAGCACACATTAGACTTATTTAGTCCTAAAATGTTGTTCTGTTCTTGTGTTTGTGCTAGAAGGAAATATAGCATATGTTAGATTTCTTTCAAATTTAAATGTGCTTTTTTTTGTGTTGGAAGAGAATTTAACACAAGTTAGATTTCTTCTACTCTACAATGTTTTTGTTGGCAACGTGCTTGTATTTGTGGTAGACATAAGTTGCTAGATTTCTCACACTTAAATATTTCTATGTGTTTGAGTTTGCGCTAAAAGGAAATCTAACACATGCTAGAATTTCTTTTACATTGCAATGTTGTTAATCTAGCATACATTAGACTTATTTAGTCCTAAAATATTGTTATGTTGTTGTGTTTATATTTCTTTCAAATTTAGTTTTGCTTGTGTTTGTGTAGGAACAAAATTTAACGCAAGATGGATTTCTTATACTCTACAATGTTGTTGTTGGCAACGTGCTTGTATTTGTGGTAGACGTAAATCTAGCAGTTGCTAGATTTCTCACTCTACAATGCTTCTATGTGCTTCAGTTTGCACTAAAGGAAATCTAACACATGTTAGATTTTATTTTACATTGCAATGTTGTTAATCTAGCACACATTAGACTTATTTAGTCCTAAGATGTTGTTATGTTCTTGTGTATGTGCTAGAAGGAAATATAGCATGTGTTATATTTCTTTCAAATTTAATTTTTCTTGTATTTGTGTTGGAAGAAAATTTAACACAAGCCAGATTTGTTATACTCTACAATGTTGTTGTTGGCAACGTGATTGTATTTGTGGTAGACATAAATCTAGCACTTGCTAGATTTCTCACTCTACAATGTTTCTATGCTCTTGAGTTTGCAGTAAAAGTAAATGTAACTGATGTTAGATTTTCTTTTACATTTGAATGTTGTTAATCTAGCACACGCTAGACTTATTTATTCCTAAAATATTGTTATGTTCTTGTGTTTGTGCTAGAAGGAAATATAACATGTGTTAGATTTCTTTCAAATTTAAATGTGCTTGTGTTTGTGTTGAAAGAAAATTTAACACAAGCTAGATTTCTTATACTCTACAATGTTGTTGTTGGCAACGTGCTTTTATTTGTGTTAGACATAAATCTAGCACTTGCTAGATTTCTCACTCTACAATGTGTCTACGTGCTCGAGTTTGCACTAAAATGAAATCTAACACATGTTAGATTTTATATTACATTGCAATGATATTAATGATAACATGTTTCTGTTTAGGCTAAAACAAAATCTAACTTGTGCTAGATTTTTTTTGTCATGTAGTGTTGTCATTGGAAATATTTATATGTTTGTGTGATAAGTAAATGTAATTCTGAGTAAATTTTTCTCACCCTACAATGTTGTTATGTGATTAATTTTGCATTAGAAGGAAATATAGTATGCATTATATTTCTTTCACCTTGTATGGTTGTTATTTCCAACGTTCTTGTGTTTTTTATAGGAGGAAATCTTTGTTCACTATCCCATTCTTAGACCACATATTCCATATGAAGGGCCTTCTAATCATTTCAGGGATTAACATTTTTTATATTGTAACGATAGTGTATGTAGGCATGGACTAAAACCTCATAGTCTCTAAAAGGCAAGGTCAAATGTCCCAGGAAATATTATTATTGCAATGATTTTATTGACATTGTGTTTATGTTTTTTCTTTACAATACAATGTTGTTGTTGGCAATCTTCTTGCATGCGATAGAATATAGTCTAGCATGGGTTGCATTTCCTTTGCCTTGCAATATTTTTAATGACAATATGTTTTTTTTGTGGTAGGAGGAAACATAGCTTGTGCTACATTTATTTTGTTTTGCAATGTTTTTCTTGGAAATATGAATGTGTTCGTGCTAAAAATAATTATAGCATGTGCTAGATTTCTTTCACCTTGCAATGTTTTTTTTGACAATATCCAAGTGTTTGTAATCGAAATAGATCTAGGATGTGAATATTTATTTTTCTTTGCAAGATTCTTGTTGCAAATATGCTTTTGCTCATGTTAGAAGTAATTCTATCACATTCTATATTTTTTTCACCTTGCAAAGTTGCTATGTGTTTGTCTTTGTGCTAGATGAAGATCTAGAAGAAAATCTAATGATCGTCATAGTTAATGTTCTTTCATTGGGTTTTGCTATTAATTTATCTAAAGCAAACTACGAATATACATGACTATAAGAGATAAATTTTGTGTATACATGTTGTTGTTTTAGTCTATACAATTGTTTTTATTTATTCACAATGTAATGTCTCTTGGAAATGTTCTTATGCTCGTGCTAGAAGGAAACCTAGTAGATGTTTTCTTTCCTATATTCACGATTAAAAGAAAATAAAAAATTATTTGGGGGTGCCCTTTTTCTAACCTTGATTAGCTATTATTGTGAGCTATACACTTGTTATTGTTCTTGTTCATTTTGTTACACATATAATTATGTGAATAGTTATAGTATTTATAAACTCATATTTTCTTCAATAATTCGAAACTATAATAACAATTTTTTACTTTATTTTTAGATACCATGGACTATTAAGTTAGTGAGAATTCAAAGGAAGCATCGAAGGAAAAAGGAAGTTCAAGAAACACGAAACCAAATTCTTTAAATGGTATGACAATTTTAGTTTATAGTTTGTAAAACTTGTTAGATATTGTGTTAATAACTGGTTGTTGATTAATAAAACCCATGGAAATAGCCTTAGGATTGGGGTTTTAATGAGGACAATCCATACTAACATTGGTATTTTTTTTCCAAGAAATTTTAAATATGTGATAACTTTTGGTGCCATATACTAAACTTGCATAACATATGTACTCATTTATTATTGTGCGTGTAAATGGAAATTGTGTATTATAAGGTTGTTTAATACTATTTTTTATTTCATGTCTTCCATTATATTTCTCTTTCTAGAAACCGTGGAAACTAGTGGGTGTGAAATTCGAAGTAAAGTAGAGAAGACAAAAACAAAAACAAGTGATATACAAATGATGCCTGTTGGGGGGAAAAGTATCTAATGCAGAATGCCTCTATCCCACTCTGAAGGTGATAGTACTCCAGCAACAACAGAATGCAAAGCTATTCAAAGTTTCTTCTTTATGAGATGAGAGAGGGAAGAGAAGGATGATCTACTAACCGTTATCTTGCGCTAATAGTCGATCCAGTCTTCACTCCTTGCCACTTGCTCCTAGCTCCTTGTCCTTTTGCTGGCCCAGCTACACACAGATCCTGTAAAAGCACAAAGAAAGGAAACTACAAGAAGCATACATCCATAATCGATTATAGGATTAGCATAAATCAAATATACAAGCATCTATTCATCATAAAGACACATGTATATAGAAGAACCTCAAATACTTTATTGATAATAGAAGTAAAGTTCTGAGAGAGTTACAACCACAATGGGCCCAATCCAGCAACACCTCCCAGCTGAAAGAAATCTCCTCTTCACCTCCTTCAAGCAAACACCCAATAGCTCTAATCACAAACCAACAACACTTCCTTACTTGCACAAAATTCCAGCCCCCTTAGACCTCATGAGAGAGCTCTATATATAGGTTTTTGGAGAAAGGATGAGTCATCTTGAGATTGGCCTGAAGCTGACTTGTGTCCTCTCCCACTTTAGTTAATCTTCAGTTCTTGAGTCCACTTGGAGAATCTTGCTTCCACTTGGAGATCAAGACCCTCTTACTCATCACTAGGCGAATTCCTTGGCCCAAGTGTCAGTTTGGAAGCTTCCTGGGCAGTTGACACCTTGCAGAATGACTGTGCCACTTGGCCAATCTCGCCCAGCGCAGGTAGCCTTCATTAGTTTTGACCTTCAGTGCAGGTAAAAGGAGGAGCAGTTGACATTCAGCGCAGATGCTCAGTTGAGCAGCTGACATGATCCAGAAATAGCCTGTTTTTGAGTGTTTTTAGGTGGAGAACTGATTTTTAGTGCTGTGGTTTGCAGACCTTGTTCCTCTAAGGGTAAGAACAACATGTTTAGGGACTTTGGATCCCTCGGATTATTGACATTTCATGCTCCATGCTGATAGGCACAAAAATGTCTATAATAGTTGCCCCCTAAAGTATGAGGTTGTTTATCGGGTGAAATGCTTTATTAGGAGGATCCGAAGTTCATTCAATCAGCTGAGAGGTGCCCTGCAATAAAATACAATACAATACATTATTTTTCATTCTACTTTCATGATCTAGCTGAGGCGGGCATTCCCATGCTCAGCTTTATAAATTCATTTTGGTACATATAACAGACGACCGTCTGATGATAGACTGATAATTCTCTGCTGAAATTATCATCCTTTGAGTAGGATGATCATCTGCTGCAATGATGTACATATCAAATGTCTTTATATCCTGAATATATATCGCAGCCCGGAGGGATGAAACTAGATCTGGGGTCTTCAATCTCGTTCGATCTTCACTATAAGTACAAGTCGATCCATGTGAGAATTGCGTTGAAGTCAAACATGGAAAGACATCGCTTGATTACCGGTCAATAATGTAAAACGTTAACAAGCGCGAGAGGAATCACCAATAATGACAATGACCCTCAAGGTACTACAGTACAATTCACGTGGTGTGAATAAAGGACTTGGCGTCGAACACCACGCAAAATCTTCTGGTCGAAGGTCATTGATGTATACCTGTCGCCGGAAGTGAGAAACTTGCCATTGAGGCATGCAAGCTTCAAAGTACTGGGGGGGTGTTCCTAGATCAACTTCTTTGATAATGAGCTGAAGTCGACAAGAAGTGATCCGTCAAAGGAGGGCCTTAATGAATCCCACATCAGTGACACGAAACGGAGGTAATGACTTTAGTGGAGGTGAAAACAAACTGTGAGATATGATTCAGGGTGGCGATCATGGGTGGATGAAGGATAATGTATGGCAGTGGATGGGACACGGTTGACTCTTTCTGAACACATCTCTTGAACATATAACGACACTAATGTGATGGATCGATAGCATTACCCCAAATACGGATGGTTTGGCGAGGACCATGGTGATGAGACCGGTGAATGAAACAACCCAACCCGATGTGGTACGGAGGACAAAGTGTCATGTTCAAGAGCGACTTGCTACCATCAAAGCTTCGAGGTTCTCCCAATTTTTCCCCAGTCATTTCTGACCAGCACCTCTTTATTTTTGTTAAGCTTGAGGAGGATAACATATGCTTGTTCTATAACTTGCCCTTCGGGCAAGCCCATCGCTATGTTTTAACGAGCCTAGCGATAGGGAAACTCTTTCTCGTCTAAAGACAAGTTTGTCGCTATTTAATCATTTTAACGAGTCTAACGACAAAGACAACTCGGTCCTTTTCATTTTTAGAGAGTCTGAAAAGGTACAGAAAGTTAACTCCAAAATTCCTTTTTCGTCATCTAATCCCTTAAGTCCGAAAAAGTATAAAACAATACAAAAGGGATGAATTTTCGATAATTTTAATGAGCGGAATAAAACAAGCACTCGACCTTTTTGTGCAATAATCCCTCAGGTCCAAAAAGATTAAAATCTAGAGGAGGGATAGCCCTTCCGGTCCTTTTAACGAGCTGGAAGGCCAAAACTCGGCAATCTTTTCATATTTTACGAGTCAGTTGAAAAGAGCTTAAAGAAAACTCGTCTTTTGAGGAGCGAGTGATAAACAAGGATAGCAGCAGATTCCAGGTACAGGTTGGAATTTTCCAATCACGGCAGTGTCACAAGGATGGCTAAGTGGAATCACTCTTCGCAGCTGTTCCTCAAAATGGGTAAACAATCATATGGAGGTGAACGATAGGCCAAATGGAATGTAGGTGGCAGGTGCAAACACGACCAAGGCTTTTATGGCTAATAAATTTACAATCACAATGGTTATTTACCGGGAAAGGTTCATTTTTTAATGAGCTTGAACTCTGGTGGAACCCTTGCTCACGCTTTTCTATTTTTTAATGAGCATGAATTCCGCGGTAAAACTGCTTTAAAGCTTATGTTTATTTTTTAACGAGCATGAACTATGACGCTAAAACTGCTCGGATGTTGCGTTTATTTTTTAATGAGCATGAACTTTATGCTAAAACTGCTCGTTATACCAGTCATAAGATAAGAATGTCTCCTAAAAGATCCCATTTTTTATAGAGCTTGCGCCTTACCAAAGCTATGCTCTAAATTTGGCAATTTTTTACCTTTGCCCCACATCTTTGCATGCCCCCAGGTATAAAATACAATTTCAAGGCTGCCCCTCCTCTCTTTCACCTTTGTTTTTCTTTGGGTGTTCACAGCTACTTGTCGTCATGCTAGTCTAATGTTAACGATACTTGTCTTCTCGTTATTTTAACGGGTCTTATGCGGTACTTGTCTTCCCGTCGGCCCAATTTTAACAGATCTTTTTCAAGATCGCAAGAGAACAACTACTTGCGATAAGAGAGCAGCTACTTGCGACAAGAGAAGAACACTACTCAAAGACAAAACATTGATGTTATTGAGGGAGGCTTGCCTCTTTCTGGTTACCCAAAGAATGGTTTTATTTTTTGCCGCAAATGAAACTCTTTCTTCGGCAATGTCTATCATTAGGTTACTCAAAGATGGTTACTACTTGTTGCAGCAAATGAATCTCCTTCTTTGGAGGCTTCCCCTACTTATCCTCTAAAACATTAGTTTTAATGGGTGAGGCTTGCCTTTTATCCAGAGATGGTTTCCATTTGCTGCCGTAATAGAATCTCTTTCCTTGGTAGCCTACCTGTTTAGACAGAGATGAATGACCTTTGTCAAACAAGTAACCTTATCAAAAGAATCCTATTCTAGAACAACCCCTCTTCCATCCACGGACGGGGTACGGACTAGTCATATTCTTTCGCGAAAATTCTACTTTATACCCAAGGTTTCCTCTGCCCGAAGCAGACTAGGATGCATGCCCCCTGGGTCCCAGTTCTATCTTTCCGAATCACTCGCATTCATCGGGAAGGAGGACTGGAGGTGGAGACATTTCTTGGGTGAATAGACCATTGAGGATTGGTATTTGACTATTTGCGATGCGTGATCCCGGAAATGAAAGCTGGTCTACGAGCTTGACCACCCTTCCTTCGTGTGGAAAACACATTACTCTAAAGAGTGAGGAGACTATAGCTCCCATGCAATATATATAGTCACGTCCAAGGAGTAGGTTATAATCCAAGGGTCCTTGAACGGCCATCACGTTCAAATTAACGGTCTTCCCTTTCAATGTAACAGGCACATTGGGGAGGATCCCTAATGGTCTACTGGTTCCTTTATCAAAGCCCGAGAGATTTCTCATCTCAGGCAAAAGCGCCGGGGACTCCAGTGCTTTCCAAGCAACAGAGGAAAGGATACTCACAGATGCCCCTTCATCAATGATAGTTCCAGCCATCACCATTCTATAAATTTGGACTTTGATTCTGAATGGTATACTGGCTGGTAACCGGGGTCTGCCCAGTTGGTTCCAATCAAAGGACACAACTAGGTTGCTTGGTGGTGGGACCGAATACACGGCCAGATACGATCCTGACGATGTTCCTTCCTGCGATAAAGGAATGGGCGCATTGCCCTGATGCTCATCAGAATCTGTGTTGACGAAAAGAACCTGGATGGTGTCATCCTTATTCTCTTCCGTGAGGGTGTCACTTGAAGATGAATCTTCAGTGACGCTGTCATTTGAGGATGAAACTTCTGAAGGAAGAACCGGGTCAACTGCTGTATCGACCTTTAGACTTTTGTCTGGTCTGGATTCAGTAGGTTCATTTCCAATGACTGACGCTTCGGCTGACCACTTGAGCGGGCCAGCTGTATTTTCAACCAACGAAGGACTTGGCACGAGTTTTTTGTATCCAGGAGGAAGTCTCAACGGTGAAACCGGACGGTCTTCCAAAACTCTCTTTGCTTCACACAGTCTACAGGGGGATATTTCTCCCCCTCTTTGTCTTGAACCTTCACTTTCGCTGGTTGACGGTAAGCAATCAACATGGCTATCAGAGGTTCATGCTCCCGAATTGTGCAGATGAGGGGACCAGTCCCTTAGTATCCGGGGAATACAGGGACAATCTCTATGGAAGTGGTCTCCTCTACATATGACACATGGTGATTTAGGCCCAGTCTGTGCTGTGTGTGGGTTTTTGTCAGATGTCTTTTGCTTGCCCCCAGTTTCCTTAGGCTCCTTCTTCTTCTTCTCTTTCTTCTTCTTTTCCTTCTTCTCCGTGGGAGCTTGGCTTTTTCTAGCCCTACCTTTTGAAGATGAAGGATTGGAGGAAGGGTTAGAAGAAGTAGAAGGCTGGTGGGATGCTCTAGAATCATCTAACTGTTGACTCGACTGCTCAGGAACCATGGTGTTCTGAAATACACTAGTTGAGAATAGCCAAACAGGCAGGCCAATTGTCAGTCCTGGAAGCGACAATGTGGCCATGTGGGGCGCACCAACTTCTCCCCAAGAGGAGAATGGACTAGGACTTCCATCATGTGGAGTTCCTTGGTTGGGGCGTTCCATGTTCTCAACTTTAAGATCAACGCGGGAATAGGAGGTGATTATGTTCCGTTTAAAATAAATTTTATAACGACGCTTAGACACAACTTTCTTTTTCACTTTTTAAGAGTCGAGAAAAAGCTAAAGATGACTCTAGTCTCCTTCGATGTTTTAACGAGCCCGAAGTGACAAATGCTCGAATGGAATTTTTCAGTTATAAAGTTTGAAAAAGGCCAAAAGAAACTGCTCTGGAGTTCTAGGCAGAGGGTGTGCCAAACCTTTCGCAAAACCACAGAATACGTTTTACCGTACGAGTGGTCGATCTTCGTGAATGCTGTGTTCACTGCATTGCGATCAGTAGGGCGGCCAACACGATTTCCTATGGAAAAAGGCTTTGATCTTATAGGGGTCTCCCAATATATACGCGACGGTACGTGGGAGCACAAGTCCGTATTGATACTTATCGCTTCACCGTGGAGGAATCACCCAACCACTCAACGCTAAGATATCACGTTTAACGACGCCGGAACACGTCTCTAGCTTAGACCTCTAGATGTTTGCGTTATGTTTCAATGCGTTGTTATGTAAATTCAATTTATTTTAAGGTTGATCTTGTTTAGCAGTTTGCCTTTATGGATCACCACGAGATGTATAGAAACACTCTTGAATGCAATCTAAGATGATAAGCAAGCTTTTCAATCTTTCAACTTTGAAAACCTTAACTACTGAGGGAGAAGGAAGATAACACCTTTTCACACAGATCATAGAGCACACACTAATGCACTTTCCTAAATCAACATGCAAACTGTCATAATGCACATGCACAATGCAAGTATTTCTTTTCTCTTTCTTAATGTTGATGAAATACAAAAAGAAAGTTGTTGTATAACTTTGAATTCAATTTCAAGCGAGAGCAAACAAGTTTGTCCAAAATCGAAAGACACCTTACGATCTACTTGTTTCGACACTAGAAATATATAAATTCAAACCATATAACAAAAAAAAACAAACACAATCAGCTATGAACAGCAAATAAACTAACTCTTAAGACCAGAACGACACTTAATCACAGGTCTAGATCTAAGAGGTCAATGCAAGATTGGTTCACTTTCGTTATGGGAAACTGTAAATGACACAAGAAATACAAAAAGAACAAATACAGTTTCTTTATACAACTGAGGCGGAATAATGACAAAGGAAGATGGTTTCAGATAGGCCTACTGACTGGCAGCAAACAGCAAAAACAACAGTGAAAACAAATCAAGACACAGCAGGAAATCCCAAGAACTCAAGCCAAGACTGGTCCAGCACAGGTGTAACACTGCTTGTTTGACCTTCAACGTAGGTAGCCCCTTCGGGAACTGCGCTGAAATGCAGACTGCCTTTGTACAGTCTGCAATGAAGAACGAGACTTTCGTCCGTCTTGGTTTCCGGGTCACAGATTGCTCAAAAATTCACAGTTTTTGCTCAAATTAGAAGCTATCAGTCAAGGACACACTAAGGGATGCAAAGGAGGATGAAAAGCTATCACTAAGAGCTTATTAGAGTCCTTGTGGATCAGTTCTTCAAATCATAAACTTGCTCAGAAACTGAGCCAGAGTAGCTGCCCTCTACTTTGTGTTTGATAGATTCAAACACAGTTCGATTTGGTACTCTCCTTGTTTATGAAATGAATAGCAAGAAACACAACAAACTAACAAGATACGCTCCCCAGCGGAGTCACCATTTTGTTGGGGGGAAAAGTATTTAATGCAGAATGCCTCTATCCCACTCTGAAGGTGATAGTACTCCAGCAACAACAGAATGCAAAGCTATTCAAAGTTTCTTCTTTATGATATGAGAGAGGGAAGAGAAGGATGATCTACTAACCATTATCTTGCGCTAAGAGTCGATCCAGTCTTCACTCCTTGCCGCTTGCTCCTAGCTCCTTGTCCTTTTGCTGGCCCAGCTACACACAGATCCTGTAAAAGCACAAAGAAAGGAAACTGCAAGAAGCATACATCCATAATCGATTATAGGATTAGCATAAATCAAATATACAAGCATCTATTCATCATAAAGACACATGCATATAGAAGAACCTCAAATACTTTATTGATAATAGAAGTAAAGTTCTGAGAGAGTTACAACCACAATGGGCCCAATCCAGCAACACCTCCTAGCTGAAAGAAATCTCCTCTTCACCTCCTTCAATCAAATACCCAATAGCTCTAATCACAAACCAACAACACTTCCTTACTTGCACAAAATTCCAGCCCCCTTAGACCTCATGAGAGAGCTCTATATATAGGTTTTTGGAGAAAGGATGAGTCATCTTGAGATTGGCCTGAAGCTGACTTGTGTCCTCTCCCACTTTCGTTAATCTTCAGTTCTTGAGTCCACTTGGAGAATCTTGCTTCCACTTGGAGATCAAGACCCTCTTACTCATCACTAGGCGAATTCCTTGGCCCAAGTGTCAGTTTGGAAGCTTCCTGGGCAGTTGACACCTTGCAGAATGATTGTGCCACTTGGCCAATCTCGCCCAGCGCAGGTAGCCTTCATTGGTTTTGACCTTCAGCGCAGGTACAAGGAGGAGCAGTTGACATTCAGTGCAGATGCTCAGTGGGGCAGCTGACATGATCCAAAAATAGCCTGTTTTTGAGTGTTTTTAGGTGGAGAACTGATTTTTAGTGCTGTGGTTTGCAGACCTTGTTCCTCTAAGGGTAAGAACAACATGTTTAGGGACTTTGGATCCCTCAGATTATTGACATTTCATGCTCCATGCTGATAGGCACAAAAATGTCTATAACAATGCCCCCTTGAACTAGTATGGTGGTTTTATATTTTATGTACTCTTTTAGAAATGGTTGGATTAGGTGGTTTCCTTTCTTATTAGTTTTACCCAAGTGATAAATTTTGGTGTCATATAGTAAACTTGCATAACATATGTACTCATTTGTTATTGTGCATGTAAATGGAAATCATGTATTATAAGGTTGTTTAATAATATTTAATATTTCATATATTCCATAATTTTTTTTCTGGAAACTGCGGAATCTGGTGTGCCTGAAATTCAAAGTAAAGTAGTGAAGAAAAGATAAAAAAAAAAGTGATGTACAAACATTGCCTCCTTCAACTGGTATGGCGATTTTATATTTTATGTACAATGTCTTGGGAATGGTTAGATTAAGTGGCTTTTCAATATTTATAAGAACATTATGTGACAATATTTGAAATTATATTTTTATTTTGATTAATGCAAATATTTTTCTGCTATTATTTATAGAATTGGTTGGCCCAAAAGCAAATGAAATATTACAACCATCACTTAAGAAAAATAAAATTTATTCAGCTCAAAAGGAAGTATCAATAACACCTTCTACTTCCACTTTTGAAATGATTAAAAAACAAAAAACAAATAATAAATATGAGTTTGTGCAAGATTGGTACATTCAAATAGAAACTCCCATGAATATGTTTCCTGATATGTACCTATTTGGATCAACAGATAGAAACGAACTAGAGATATTAGGAATAGTAATTAATTGTTATGCTTGCAATGAAAATGAGATTGATTTTGAAGTGGAAATGATTAAAGAAAATGAGGTAAAACTAATTTCATGTCAAGTGGAATATACAAATTTTAGACGAGATTTGATTGAAGCTTCAAGTACTGATTCAACAAATACGATAAAAGATTCAATGTTTAAGTTGGATAATTTTGAGAGCTTCTCTAAATCTGGACTAAATATTTGTGCCGATCTTTGAAAATGCATCACCACCGTTCTGAGATATCACTATTTAAGAAGTAAAAAAACACCATTTGTACTTCTTCATTTACAAAAAAAAGGTAAAATTCTTGATAAAATACCAGATGATAGAAGAGATTCTCAATTACTTTCTTTGAGACGAGTATATTTATTTGATTTGGAGGAGAACATAAAAGAAAGTGATTTTAAGCCCACTACAGAATTTCGAAAAAATAGAAAAGTTGAATTTGAGACAAGTAACCTTGCAAATCAATGTGATGAGATTCATGAAGCTTTCAAGCATTGCTATGTATTTTCAAACTCCTTTAACAGAAAAGTGGTTGTTGAAAGATGTAAAGAAGCCCCTAAAGTGTTCAAATTAAGATCACGAGATGATTTAAATGTTCAAGTATTAGTGAAATCATTCCTAGGAAAATTCCAAACCTCATTACCGGATGCTCTTCTGAATCCATTTGATATCAATGAGCCTGATCCATTGGTCAACTCTATCAAAATTATAACTGAGATAGATCTAAATTTTAAGAATATCAATTTTTGGATAGTTAACGGTCAACATACCATTCAAGAAACAAAAGAAATTTTAACAAATCCTAAATATAATGTATCGACAGAAGCGAAAAACAAATATAAAAAAACATAATGCTCGATTCTTGCATCCATCAATTGAACCCGCTGAGGTGATCTGCATTTGTTGTCAATTAAATTCTACAAATAAGGTATTCTTCAAAACTCCATTTATTGATTATGTGTGCTCGGAAATACATTTCTTAATTGCCAATGACAAATTAAAGAAAAGGAGGATTGGATGTTCTAAGACGGCTGAAGAAAAGGTATGTAATTTTAATTATTTTTACATTTAACATTTTATTATTGTATCTACTTTTATTGTAGATAAATAACTAAAGTTGATAATATAAGTCATATTTTCTTATATTTATAATGATTTCTAATTAGATTATAGCACCTTATTTAGTTTCATTTTTACATTGAATTCTTATTAGTTTATATTTATTTTTTATCAGGTTGATGATGAAATGTTGTGCTTATTTCTCAACTGTCCAATTACAAATTTTTCTGATAGAAAAAATCTCTCATATCTTGATGAACCTATTTGGGATAAATGGGACAATGTTTTTAACTGCTACCAACTAGGAACATTAAAGTGTTCTCCAAGCGAGCCTGATTTTGAGAACTACAAGAGAAATAGTCTACATAGTTTGACAGCAGCTACTCTTCAGCCCCTTCGGACATTAACCATGGAAGAAATTGCTTCACTAGAAAACAAGCTATTGGATGGAACCATTTGGTTTTCTATTCCAATTAATCATCCAACAAATTCCATAAAATTAAAAGATTATTGTTCTAAATTGAAAACCAACAGAAAAATATAAGATGCAATGGTTACATATTGTCAAAGTCATGACCAGAACTTGAATGAGATGACTCTTACCACATTCAACATTCTTGACCATTATGAAATTAATGATATCATATTTACCAATTTTTGCACCACGGTGGAGGGGTCTGCTTATGTCAAAGGAACACGTAATACAAAGATAGAGTCCCTTTCTCAGCAAGCATGTGGAGTCCTTGACAGAATGATAAATGGATTGATAAGTGTTCAATAGGTTGATAACGATTTTGAATTTGGTTGTCATTTTTGGGGCCCTGATCTTTTGTCAACACTTTTTCACTCTTTTCCATGTCAGTTGCAAACAGTTTTACATACTGACCTTGTTGTTTTGGATACAACGGCTTTGAAGAAATAACAATTCAACAAGGGATATTACATTGAATTTTTTCAATTTCTTATCGAAAAAATGATTTTAATGACTTTACTACAATTATCTTAGTAGAACTTTGGTTTTGTAATGATGTACGCTAGTCTTTGGAAATTTCCATAAATAACTCCAAGTTCAACTATAAACTGACTAGTGGAATTTATGAATATAAGTCCCAAACAATTATAGTTATGATATAGTTCTTACTATACATTTCTATACTTCAGAATTAAAATTTTTGGAGGCTATAAAATAATCTCACACATTTGATGACATGTTTGATGAAAATGAGAGAGATTATGATTTTTGGATGGATTTAGTGGAGAAACACCAACAATGTAGTGATGCAAAAGTGGTTATTTCTCTTTACGCGTGGAAAAATTTAATCAAGTCATGTTGTACATATGGAAGAAGAATTTCATGTGTTGTGCAAACAGAGTCACAAAGGACAATAACGTTAAATAATTACAAATATTTTCAACTATCAAATCTCGTATCCATTAACTTCTTGGAAAATTCAGGTACTACAATTCATTTATTTATTTTCTTATAATACATTGGATACTATTTTTTTTCATATTTCTTAATTGTCAAAGTTTTTACTAAAATGACTAATGATGGAGATTCTAAAACAGAGAATGATGAAAGTGGGAAGAAACAAATTAATCAACATCGTGCTTATTTTGTTGAAAAAAGTATGGAGATGGAAACAGGAGGAGAAGGAGGCGAGGAAGAAGTTATCATAACAGGTACATAATTTGTTTGGTTTTTTCTCTTGATAATTTTTCAATTTATTTAATTGCCATATTCATAACATTTTTGGATGACTATTATAGGGAATTATGAGATGAATGAAATTAATCAAGAGAATGACCATGGAACAATGGAGATAGAAATGGGTATTAATCATTGTAACTCTATCTTTTTTTATTTTATTATTATTCTAAATTATTATTATTTTTTTTATTGTGATTCATATCCATTTCATATGTTGATTATAGTTGGAAATAAAGGGAATGAATATAATGACCAAGGTACTTTCCACAAAACTACAATCATGAACAAAATATAACATCAAGTACTTATAATTTGTCCACTTGTTTTCCTTGTTATTTAATGATTCTATTCATTTTCACAATTAAAAATATTTTATATGTTTACTTTGGAAACAAATAAAGGTAACCAAGATGATGATGAGGTGCAATGTTAAAAATATGAAGATAATGTCATATCAGATACTTATAACTTGTCTTATTGTTTATCTTATTATTCTTCAAACTCAAGTACTTGTAACTACCATAACGTTGTATATTTTTATTATAGGAACAAATAAAAAGGATAAAATTAACAATAAAAATAATGTTAAAGGTGTGTGTGTGTGTTCCTTTTAACGTTTAATAAGAAGTACAATTGGTATTTGATTGAAGGTTTAGTATGTTTACTCCAGGTCCTATCAAGATCATAAAATAACTTATTGTTTCATCTATAAATATTGAAAAAACAAATCAAGGTAACTGTATCATTTCAACAATTTTTTTATTAAAATGGTTTGACTATATTATTTTCCATTGTGTTGCAGCCAAAATAACTTAAAAGAAACTAGTTATTTTTGAACTAAAGGACATTTTTTATCATAGCATTCATGATGAAGCAACAAACAAAGGGCATATTGAGAAAATGGGAGCTGATGCTAATTACACAATAGAGAAAAAACATATTTTGCATTCATCCACATACAAAATCATTTTTTGAAATTTGTTTCAAAAATGAATCTCTTGACATTACAATTTGGACGACAACTTTGAAACAAAGCACAACAAGATTTCTAAAAAAGTTGGTTTCAGAAACATTACAAGATAAACTTGTGTTTAAGTGGACTGCTTTAGGCTGTAAGCCACAAAAGGGACATAAGGTCATTGACAATTCAACGAAATTATACACACTAAATCATTGAAAAAATTGTGGGAAATGCATACCCAATATGATGCAACCAATACTATTATAGTTGATTGTTTAATTGAGAGAGTGAAAGAGAATCCAAAAGAAAATGTGATTGTTGACCCTCCATTCAATGGAGCAAATCAAGGGGATAATTGGTTGATCCATGAGCTATGGAGAATATTGCATAAACTCAACAAGGTTATGGATGTGCGAGCTATTTTAAAGGATGTTCAATTACATTTAGAAGTACCTTAAGATTACATATTTCTATATCATGCTATTATATGTATGACATCATGATTTATTACTTTTATTTCACAACACTAATAAAAGAATTGTTGATTTGGTTTGTCATTACTAAAAATAAAATATTTTTATTTTCTTTATTTTTGGTGAGATGAATGGTCATTTAATGTTTTCATATCAAAATTTCCCATGCTATATTTTTTGTTTTACAATGGATTACATTTTATATAAAATTAATAGGTAACTCGTCTATTCGTTCTAATTAGGTTATTACAATTATTTTCTTTAAATGTGGTTTAAGTTATCGTTATACCTCTTAGAAATTAGTAATGTGAAGGATGACCCATTGCATTCTTATAACCCTTTTCATTCCATATAAGTTGAAAAATTATATTAAGTTGTATGTAGCACCAACAATAAGCATACAATTTGTACTAAAAGAAGCACAAAAAAAAAACAAAGGTAGAAACTCTATAAATTAACATATAATTAATTAGGTTTGAAATTTAAAAATGGTATTATATTGTGTGTGAAAATTAATAAAAAAATAGTTCATTTACTTGCACTAGACCCTTGTAATTATATTTTTCAATTGCAATTACATAAATCATTATAAGTCTTAAAATCAATGATTTAAATGGTGGGTCAATGCATTCTTATAATACTTTTATTCCATACAAATTAAAGAAAGGTATTAGGATGTATGCATAAAGTAAACATATTATTTGTTTGTTCATTTTAATGGGGCAATTGTATTTGTATTTTGTGATACTTTCAACTCATTGTAAAATTAACTTTGCATACAAATGGTAATAGATCATAATAAATATTAACATCATTTTTAAAATGATGTTTTTTTATGTCTTTAAGCAATGAAGTGTTGAAGTGGAGATATGTTAATATTATACATGTGGTTGCAGTGCAAATGCAGGTGGGAATTACTACAAGTCAAAAGATGTTGTTGATATTCAAAATGGAAGGAGTATTCTTCCAATCATACACCAAACATGAACAATATTTTCATATTAAAAGAGAACCAGATTGGCAGTTTGGTGATAGGTCCTATTTTTTAAGGCCTCTTCATTCAAAAGTATTAAAATATTGCTTAAGAAATTATGATGTTGCAATATGGACATTAAATGTCACTGACAATTACATTCGAAAAGTACTTGAAAAATCAAATATTGATATAGAGGACTTTAAATTTGCATGGGACAGATCTCATTGTCATTTGCAAACAAAATTGGAAGAAGGGAGAACAAGAGAATTTTATAAGAAAAAGTTGATTGATGTGTGGTCCTATTATGGAGATAATTATGAAGAATCAAATGTATTACTAATAGATACAGAAAAGCATACTTCTCAATTCATAGGATATCGATCAAACCACATCTTGATAAAATTGTATATAGGAAAATAGCAAGATACATGGCTTATGCAAGTTTTATTCCCCTTTCTTAAGACACTTGATTGTATCAAACAAAAACATGAGTACATTCAAATGTTCAATGGAACATATACTTCATTGTAGCTCATGGAGATAATTTCTTATATAAATTTGTTGAAAAGTACATTCCAATTTTTCAATACATTTTGGACATAGTTTTGGTTGAATCAATTTGTATGATTTTATATTTTTTGAAATATATGGGAATTGCCAATTATATTAATTTGTATATTTCTTAGTATTTATAAATGCTTTTGCAATGGCTGTTGTATCAATTTTTTTCTAAGATGTGTGTGTGTGCGCGTGTGTTCTTAAATGAATTGTTTGCCATTCAAATTATCTTATATGAACCATTGAGGCATGTTATTTTTAATGACTTGTGTTTAATTATATGTATCAATAATCATATATAAATGTGAAATATAAGTTTTGAAATAGAACTCCTTGCAAACAAAGGTGTTATTCTTACTAAATAAATTATAATAATTTACTTGATAAATGTTATGTGCATTATTCACTATTCAGGCTAATGAGAAAT
This sequence comes from Pinus tabuliformis, assembly GCA_031772625.1. NCBI lineage: Eukaryota > Viridiplantae > Streptophyta > Pinopsida > Pinales > Pinaceae > Pinus > Pinus tabuliformis. Next base: position 1,288,214,237 of record CM062820.1, on the reverse strand, counting down.
GTATCATAGGTAAATGATTTGATCTTTTTGAAGCATAAGATATGTGATTTCTCAATTGATAGTTTTCATAAATTTATATGCTTGAATCAATTAATGGTTGTAATTGCAATCATATCATATTGAAAATCAACAAGGAACAAACTCAGTTATTCATTGTTTACATAAAAAATGCACTAATATGAGTGCTTAAATGTGATATGTGATTTTTTAGCTAAAAATATATTGGAAATAATTTTTCATTTCTTAGAAAAACATATATATATATGAGGATAACGATTGATAAGTGGATTATCAAGGTTTGATTAGATACTATCATGGATGAATTATGTCATTGAACTTTTTGAACCATAAGGCATCTAATTTCATTATTTAAAGTCATTTTTTGTAAATTTGTCTTTTAAATAAACTGAAATCATATCACTTGAGCTATAATTATATTATTGACTTGTACTTAGTTATATCCATTAATATGAGTGTATAAATGTGATTTATAATAGCCATATACTATGATTCATTTTTTCGAAAAATAAGTCTTTTAATTTCTTGATAATAAGTATTAAGTGGACTATTTAGGCTAATGGGTTATGACTCATAAGTGAATACTACTCGTTAAATTGTAGGGAATTCAATTTTTAACCCATATTTTTTTTAATATATTCTTGAATCAACTATTTGTATATGAAATCATCTCATCTCATTTAATTTAATAAGGAATCCATTTATTGACTTTTATTTGTCTATCGCATAATCTATTAACACTGTATTAATCTCATATTGTATTGTTTTGAAACAAAACTCTATGAAGAACAAAATTATCCTCTTAATAAAACATGGAATAATTAATTAACAATGTGTTAAGTGGACCATCTAGACTCATTAAAGAGATGGGTAAAAAATGGTTGTATTTAAACTTTTTGCACCATAAGGCATTTATTTTCCAATCCATATTAGCATTTTGTCATTTTCAATTCTTAAATAGTTTATTTTTGGTTTAATAATTTCATATAATCCAATATGACTTGAAGAATTCTATTTGGCTATATGCATTGATAGAAGCTCATAAATGTGATGCAATTTTTTAAATGTAACTCTTAATATATATATATATTAAAAAAAAAAATTATAATTAATTGATAATGAGTTTTAAGTGGTCTATATAAAGCCATTTATCGAATTTTATTTTCATATCATGAAGTTTATTCTAAGTGCGTAAATGTGACACTTTGTTTTTTTAAATAAAAGTCCATGTAATATGAAATGTTTTTCCTAACAACACAAGGAATAATTAATTGGTAATGAATGTTAAGTAGATTATTAAAGTTATTTCGTACGGGTCATAAATAAATGTATTTAATGTTTATGCAACATAAGGCATTTGATTTTCCCAACTTTGTTAACATTTGGCAAAGTTCAATTCTTAAATAAATTATTTGTAATTGAAATAATCTCATAGAAACCAACAAGACAAGTATGTATTAAATTATATTTAGAATGTATGTATGTATAAATGGAATTTATTTTTGAAATAAAGATCTCAATGTAAGTAAAAATATATTTTTTAGAAAATTAATAATTTAAAACCAATTATTTATGAGTTCTAACTAGTTTATTCTATTTTGAATTGAAAACTTTTTCTAACTATGCATTATTAAATCAATTATTCCTCTATGTAATCATCTCAAATAAGTCAATAAGTCAAGAAAGCATTAATTGATTTTTATTTAACTATCATGTAGTTTAATATGAATGTATAAATGTGAAATTGTTATTTCTAGAATAAAAAACCATGTAAAGAAAATGAATTTTCTAATAAAACGTGGATTAATGAATTCACCATGAGCATTAAGTAGACTATTTAAGCTCATTCAAGAGATGGGCCATAAATGAATGCCTTCACACTTTTTACACCATATGACATGATTTTTCCATCAATATTAACATTTTGTAAATTTCAAATCTTAAATAAACTATTTGTACTTAAAATAATCTCATAGAATCTAACAAGCCTCATAAGTTATTTATTGAATTTTATTTAGTTATATGTATTCATATAAGTTTACAAATGTAATTTATTTTTGAAATAAAGTTATTAATGCAAGTAAAGATATATCTTATACAAAACTATTTAGGATTAATTGATAATTAGATTTAAGTGGTTTATTAAAGCTACATGAAAAATCAAGTGTCATAGATGAATGCCTTTTAATACACATTTAATCTTTAAAATCAATATCTTAATGATAATTTAAAAGTATTTACATTAAGTATTTAATAATTAAAGAACACAGGGACTTATATAAATTTCAACTAGAATACATGATTTATGTTTCACATGTATTTCTTCCCCATTAAAAATGCTTATCATTTTCTCTTCTTAGTGAAAGTAATGGTCAATCATGGTTTTTCATACTATTGGTTGACACTAAATTTACATCGAGACTATTATTGGTTTTGACAATGTTTACAAGGAGAGATCAATATCCACACTACCATCAACTGTGCTAATATTTGAAAACCCTTGCCTCCACTACATACAAGAATTCACCACTAAAGTTTCTTTTTTACTTCAATTTGTGACACTATCCATCATGATGGAATGACTTGAATACCCATTTAAGAACTCTCATTTGATGTACTTGGATTTGAGTGAAGATAGACCAATGGTATCTAACCTTCTTGAAATACCTAGATCAACAATGTATAACTTTTATAGTGGATGTCTGCATTCTATGAAGATGAATGATGACCCCCTCATTAGTGCTTCATAAAGGCACAAAGGGACCGTAGGAAATTGAGCACAAGAACATTTTACTAAGGTTTTAGTAGACTAGTTTCATGCAATGCAAGGGACACCTATCCTTGTCATTTACAATAAGATCCTCACATCACCATCAGTCAATCAACAAATCCCCCGCAGGTTGGGGGAAAGGGGGTTAGAGTTGCGAGACATAAAATTTAAACATCGAGAAATCTAGCATGGTATCCACAACTATAATATCTTTATTGGATTTTTGACATACTAATATGATTTATCTTAAATCAATTTCTTCTAAGAGTTTGATTTCACACACCTATTGCTTATTGATACTATTATACATAACAACCCCATGTTTGACCTATTCATGATCTCTAATTGGTTAGAAATTACTTATAAATTTTTTTAATGTTGAATCAAGTTAATATGGCGATTTACAAAAAAAATGAATGTTGTTGAAGGACTTGTAATAAAATACTTCCAAATTTAATGAAATACGTGTTTAATCCAGTAAATTTACCTTCCATAATACTGTTTTCATTTCATTTTCCCATATTTCATAATTCATACCTGAAAAGGAGGTAGATCAGGCATTAACATCTTAATGATTTTCATCAAATTCTAGATCTGCATCATGATCCATGACTTGATCAGCTAAAAGTCCATCAGTGTCGACTCAAAACTCTTCACCAAATTCAGAAAAATAATATATTGCAGTTATCCCTTGATGCTTTCTCCTTAGTTTCCTTGGAGACTCTTTCGGTCTCCTTTGTTGACCTATTTTTCCTTCTATTTCCTTTGCTACATTGAGTGCACAATAATGGTCCCACTCCTTCGATCAAGCAATCTACAATGCCTTGAACTAGAACTGGCAGCTATCGTAAGTAGAGATGGATAATCCTTTCTTGATTTGAAGTTTATCTCGATGCCTAGAACAACACATAACAGAAATTAAAGAAGAAAATAAAGACTCCAAATGCTCTCGTTGCCATAGATGAAGTTGGCGACCAGTATTAATATCAATAAACTTGATCATATGGTCTGGAGAGAGAAGACTTGCAATTTGGTAGGTAGACTTCTTCTCAAGTCCCAAAGACACAAAGTTCTATCAAGAGAGCTTCAAATTAAAAATGTTCATCCAATACAGCCAGCTTGGTGATGAAACCATCATGAGCGCGTCAAATGAACCTCCAACGAAGAATGTGTAGGGCTTGGCAGAAATTCGTGGGGACAGGACTCTCAATAGCAATAGAAGGTTGATTTCAAGTAATATCACTGCGATATCTAAGCATAGATCGGCTCTTTGCCTCCTCGATCAATGCCACCAAAAAATACCACCGTGAGGAGGCTCCATCACTCTAGCGGCAACCTCCACACAGGAAACATGACACATAAAACTCAACCAAATAGCAGTACCTCCGGGTAGATGGCACAGCCACACCATGCCTCCAATGCACTAGATTTCATTTAACTCTAGACAAAGAAATTCAAGATCGCTAACAATCGCCTTCCACATGGATTATTTGGCTGAATCCCACTGATTCTATTTTAAATCATTAAAGATGAATGCCGCTGTTGAGAAGCCTTTTGTAGCCACTAGAGGTATTGGCGTTGGAGTTGATCATTCTTTGTCGGGGTAGTCTAGCCAAGCACTAGCACAGATCGAGTCGAAGTTATCCGAGAAATTGAAAACCATGGCCTTTCTTTTGACTCCAGAGAGAATATATGATGCTCAGTGGCAGTCTGCCAAGGTGTGCTCTACTTATTTTATAAATTTAGTTCATAGAATGTTTGAAATAGGATGAAATGTCTGTCTTAGCTAGCATTGATGTGAGCACAGGTAGTGATGCAGGCTTAGGCCAAGAATGAGGTACAAAGAAAAAAAAGTTCCCTCACGAAGATGTCAAAGAACTTTCTGAACTGTACCAAATCTATTAGAGTCTTATGAATGATGCAAAATCCCTACGTGCGACGCCCAAGCACAAAGCACTAGATCCTCCAATGATCTCCACGCCACTGATGCCACAACCCCTATGGCCTCCTCTAGCTCTCACAACTTGAAGGCACAGATCTCCTCCATGCAGCCTTTATTAATCGAAAAGGAGCAGATCTCCAGATCTGCGGTGACTCAACCGATCAATGCATCAGTGGGCAATGCAATGGCCCAATTTCAGTGGCTTCCTCCTTAGCCCAATCGATAGCTTTGATCTTGATTACAATGACCCAATCTAATTTGCAAATTGTGGGACTCACATCGCATGACTCAGCTGCAATAGACAAATATTTCCATTATGTCGAGGGTTGGCACAATTTGACACATAGCTCACAACTTCCTCCATAGCCTCCTCCTCGATGCAGGTCCAGCTTGAAGGCATCCTTCCTTGGCCCTCTTGAATGAGGATCTCACGCTGATCCGTAATATTTAGATTTCCACGATCTCCACACTCTCACCTCTATGCAGTTCAGGGCTCCACGGTGTGCTTTCGAGCACAGGTCTTCGGATACCAGGTGCCTCATTCTGCCTTTATGCTCTTCAATTCTTCCATCTTCACACCAGTGAACAACTCACATGTTCCACACTAACCACAACAGCCACACCTCGAGTAAGTCCAGCCTCCTCAGCTTCCACGCAGGCCTCCTTTCAGCTTTTTGCATAGTCCACAGTCGGTGCTTTAATCCATAGGGAAGTCACAAAGCTCTTCGTAACTGTACATGTCAAAGTAGCGGCAGTCCACCCAAATATTGCGTTGAGTTTCCAAAATAGAAGGCGAGGGAAGTGATACATTGTGCTTGTCACACTTTTCCACCGAAATCTCACGATGACCCTGCTACAATCGCACCCTCACTCAGCTTACAGGATCAACAACCCTAAAGCTCTGATACCATGATAAAAACTTATTACCTAAATGACTCTCTAGGTGAGATACCTGGAGAGTGTATAAACACTCATACACACAAGCACTATTACATATCTCAATCAAGAGAATAACCTAGTACATATAGGCTTTCACACAATGAGGGTGGTTTCAACCACTCCCTAGATAGTACGATCTGAGACCTAATCTTAGAGTCTCAATCCTATCCTTAAACAACTAACTATATCTTTCTCCATAAATTTTAACATATGTGCATTGACCATTTCAATAGTAAATAATTGGTCGTACTAATTCTAGTTTGCATCCAAATCAACAAATTGTGAATTGCTCACTTAATTGATATTTTATAATATCTATAGTTGCAAAATTAAAAAAAAAATAAAAATATTAAAAGGATTATTAAGAGTTTCGATTTCAAATGTAAATGTGTGGCAAAATAAAAGGGAGTGTTACAGAGTTTAGATATCTTAGTGAAACTTGAAGCAAACAACTCATTTTAAAAACCTCAAGTGCAATTCATGGATAAACACTCATGAAGAAGGTTTTATTTATAAGAAAAAATAGAAAAAAATCCCAATGTAGCCTTTCCTATTTCTAGTAACATAGAACAATGCTTCAGTTGAAAGTTTAGACCAATTCATCTCATTTACATAATAGTTGTTCTTAGCAGGGAATTGATAGTCAGAGAGCCCCAAAGCACCTGTTGCACTCCTAGCTTTGGCAATGGAATAGTTGACTTTCATTGCAATAGAATTATCCAAGTTAGTTGAACTTTGTATTCACAATATTTATATTATGGCTAGATTAAATTGTTGGTAAATACAATAATAATATTATGGCTATATTAAATGGTTGGTAAATGCAATAATAATATTAGGGTTATATTAAATAGTTGGTAAATGTAAATAGGCATTAATTCACAATAGACATTGACTAAGAAAATTATTGGTGGGAATAACTCTCTTTTGTGTATAGATAGGTGAGCCACCACTAGCCTTGGCACCCCCAATGCTGAGCATGAAGGGGACTCTAGAACATAGCCGAAGGGACAAACAAATTGCAACCCTATTAGGCTCACTCTCTACATCTTCCTCAAGGAAAACCAAAATAAAACCATTGAATAAATTTTGTCTACCATAAAATATCTTTGCAACATGTTATTTCTTGTAAGACAAACCCATTCTTGATAAGAGATAGCACTGCAAAGTCATTCCCTATCCGTTGAGACTAGTAATGAGTAGTTGGAGAGAAGTGACCTATCCCCATGTCTAAAAACTTGAAAGTCTCTTTGGCTATGCCCAAGAAAAGACTGGTCACTACAACACCAAACCATTGTGCTTTCACACATAGTAAACCATGCTCCTAACCCACAGTGATGGATGAGAAAATAATGAAGTAGGAAACCCTAGCTATCAACACAAACTCCATTTCCTTCCTAGACACCAATTCAGTATATCATTCAACCACCCTATCTCGAGTTAACTATGTTGATAGCTAATAAATATCTCGAGTGGGCATGGAGAGAAAAAGGAAAATGCCCATCATCCCTGAGGGTCGAGGGAGGCTACCTTGGGATGAGGAGAAGAAGGTCAACATGTGAGAGAACTGGCGGACTGAGTGTTTGGTTTAGGATCACAAGTAGATTAGAGGAGATATGATTCGAAAGAAGAAAAATAGAACAACATGAGTGGATGCAAGGAATAGACACATAAGATAGAGGATAATTTTTGGAGAAGAATGAATTAGACTAGACTATGTCTGTCTAAGCCTATATGGATTGTAAGAGGCTCAATGGGGAATTGAACCACTTAGTTTTTGGTCAATAAGCTAATAAATCTTTATGTTATTACTCGATAATTTCTGAGACTATATAGCACTTGTTGAATGGCCTAATATATCACTTGGGTGCTTATTGGAAGGATGATAAACCACTATGTGCTTTCTTGGAAAGCTAGTAAACCAATTAGTTCTTGCTAAGTAAGACGATAAACGAACTAAAAATGGTCTACAAACCCATGTAGTCATTTCCTTGAATATCTAGTTGGCAAACCACCTATACGGTGGATTCAATCTCCTATAATTATGCAAGACCATAGCTAAACCTTGGGTGAATTCCTGTGTTGTTTTCTTGGAAGAAAATGGATCAAGAGTCATTGTGGTGCTTACTTGTTGAGAACAATTGATAAACCATCAGAATAGTGAATCCTCACCATGAAGGTCTTGTAAAACCTTAGTGTGAACTTTTTTAAGCCTATACCCCCCTCACCCCTTAGACTCTAGATCCGCCTCAAGAATGGTTAGCTACAAGAGAGGCCATAATGTAGCTGACCTATGGTTGGGCAGAGAGTCAAATTCCATCCTTCAGTTTCTAGCCATTTTAGCTGATTTAGATAAGTATAAAAATTGTGTGTATTGAGCTTTAGGCTATGATGGCCTTGTTTCGATGATGAATGTTGCTATGGCCATGTATATTCATATATGGGTGAGGAATATTGTTATTACACCTACTATTGAATGTCTTGAATGTTCAGTTCCACTGGCTTGTAGCGCCATGGAGCTACTACTATGTCTATGAATTATTAGTTAAGTGTATGCTGGTAGTTGAGTGTTTGTATGATTGTAATGGTAGGCTTATAAACCATGAAATTATATGGAGGCTATAAGTTTTTGAAAAAATCACTTAGTAGTTGTTTTCCTAAAGGGAAAATCTAAATGATTCACTCATAAACCACCATAGAGAGACAATGCATATCAAACCGTTGAGAATGGGCCATCAGGCTCATTTCACTAATGGAGGCGAAGGTTTAGGCCTCGATTGTCTCATGTAGAAAGTTAGGTTTTTGGGCCAATATCCCAAGTCTTAAGATATTTACCAAATTGTAACTATGTTCAGATGTTCACCGGACATGCACTAGATGTGTGCGCCAGATGTGTTTATGATAGGCATTGAAAGTGCACTAAATGTGCACCCGATGTGCACTAGCTGTGAACCAAGTGTAAACTTTGGTGGAGGTTGGATGAGCAATGGACTAGATGGTTTCCACCATGCATCACTTATCACCCAGTGCCCTTTTTAGTTTAGAGAACTGTGATGATAAATGACAAGGTAGTAGGAAATGGACTTGAGTACCCAATGGGCCCTTTTTCCTGACCTATCAGGGAACGTGGGGACCACATGTGAATGCCTACCACTTTCCACTAATAGCCTCATTATTATTCACATACATAAGATCATCGGTAGGATGGTGAGAGGCAAGATTGACCCAAAATGCTCATAATGATGAATGCCTACAAAACACAAGGAGAAGGCCCTGTGGGTCGTGCATCCGAGACAATGTGGTAGTGATCACGAGGAGGGTTTTCTATGTAAGAGACCATAGTGTCAAGGATTTGCATTAGGATGTTCTAGTAGTACCATGAGGATGAGATGGGGCTACCACATGGGTGCAATATGGTAGGCCGATGCCAAGGTGGCATATCCTAATCAGTTAGACTTCAAAAGGGCATAACTTGAAATTGAGGAATTGGATTGAGATAAATTTTATATTGCTGGAAAGATCTTGATGAACTACATGCAATGGTGGCATTAATTTCTATATTTAACAAAATGGAAGAAGGTTATTTTTGTGATTCCATATTCATAATAGACTATGGAGGTTGTTTCAAATAATAAGTAACACCTATTACAACTCGGATTGAAAAAAGGGGTAGGAGGGCATGTTATAGAGTGGTATCAGAGCCTAGGTTTGTTAATTTTCTAAATTACCTTTAAATTCCACCTTGGATAGCTCAAATGACTGAGATGATGATTGCATCAAATTCTTATTTTCGAGAGGACTAAAATCGACCTAAATATCACCCTATTTCGACAAGAGGAAGTTGATTTTTGAATTATTTTATTCACTCATGTATAATGGAATGGGTTGATCCTAAGCACATGTGAAATTTGTTAGGTCAGCCTCAACCCCAAGTTGACCCTCATGGAAGCCTATAAATATAAGATACCTCAAGCTCGTTTCCACACATTCATCAAGCCATGTTCTACTCTTCTCTTCTATCTTGGTTTGCACAGGTCTGACGGATGAAGTTCAGACAAGTGTCCAAAATCACAAGGTAGAAGCTCACACCGATCTATTGTTTCTGGTTCTCAAACACGGGAATGTAAATGAGCTTTTTTGTCCCCAGACACATGCACACAGTAGCTAAGAGAGAGTCCAAAAAGTCTCAGATGCTCAAATAGATGGATGAAGGGAGTGTCCAAGGTCTCATAGGTAGATCAGACAATATTATTCTGCGGACGCTCTCACAGAGAGGTCAAGGACGCGTCTAGGCAGTCTCAGATGCATGCATTGTAACTGGAAGAGAGCGTATGGGGGTTTGGAGTAGATCTAGGTGAGTTTGACTCTACACACATGCATACAGTCTTCTTGAAAGTGTTCGAGCAGATACAGACACCCTAACATAGTGGCTGAGGGAGCATCCAAGGAGTTTTAGAGGCTCGTAGCCAGTCCCACTGGGAGTGTCTTGGATCTTGATCTAGGGTTTGGCAGTTTCTTTTAGTTGGCTTCAGTGATCTCATGGATTAAAGGTTTCTCTCTACCATTCTGTAGATCTGTAATTTGTTTCTGTAAATCTCTATTGCAAATTTATGTATTAGGCTCATTGTACTCTCTGCTGAAAGCTTTTTATGATGATATAATAAAGAAGAATATTTGAAATGGATTTCCCCCCTGTAGGGTTTTTCCCTAGTCTTGGACCAATCTGTTGTCTCGTATGGTTGTGATGTTGTCTTCTTTGTCATTAGATAATTTTTTTATCTTCAGTTAAAGTTTATGATTGGTTACATTGCTACTAATTGGATGCATGGTTAATGAAGAAGTAAATTGGGCTAAAGTAATTGATACAACATATAACAACCAGAAAAATTAACATGGTATCTGAGCTGAGGTGAAGGAAAAGCCCAAAGGAAGACAAGAATTAAAGCCCTCATTATTAGAAATAAGATTGCCTAGTCAAGCTCAACATGTCTTCCTCTACCTTCAAGGAGCAAGAAAAGTTGGGTGAGGCATCAAACTTTGTTGCATGGAAAGTCTGGTTGAAGATCATAGCTAACAACAATGATGTTCTGGAATACATTCAAGGAAGGATGCCTAAGCCTAGAGAAAATGCTTCTGCTTCCCTGAAAAATAGGTACAAAAAAGGTGAGTCCAAAGCAAAGTAAATTATAGTTTATGGTTTACAAGAGAATTTACTTGCATATGTTGGGAATTTAAGAAAGTCTAAAGACATGTATGACAAGATAACCAACATGTATGAAATCAACAATTTGAATGAGATCATCACCTTGAAAGATCAACTCAAGGAAACCAAGATGAATGAAGGAGAAGTTGTTAAATCCTACATTATGAGGATTTTTCCGCTTTAGAGATCAATTGCAAAGAGATGGAGATAATTTTTCTAATAGAGAACTTGTAGTTGTCACTCTTAGAGGTATCCTTCCTATTTGGGAAATCTTCATTACTACAATAAGCAACAACAATGTCCTTCTGTCATTTGATGAAAATGTTGGGAAGCTCACTCAAAAAGAATCAAGGATGATAACTAGAGCAATCATTCAAAAGGATGAAGGGGGAGAGCCCACTACATATATGCCTCATGAACAAAATAATAAGGGAAAAGGAGGCCCATCAAGGAAGCCTCCTCAAAATGAAAAAGGAAGGAATGACAGATCGCTATCTCATATTGAATGCTATAATTTCCAAAAGAAAGGTCATCATGCTCAAGACTGTCCTCAGAAAAGAACACGGGCATGTTGCAACACCAGAATTATCAACAATAATAATAGAAGAAAAGACAACCAAAGGAATAAGCACGATAGAAGATATAAAAGAAGAGGAAGAGATTCCTCAAGCAACCGTGAAGAGGATCATCCTGCTCAAAAGAAGTCAAGAGTCATTCATAAATCTTAATAAATAAATCTTAATACATTCTTATTTCTTCCCTTACTAGTTCTTCTCCACCGCATTCATGGGATAGTTGGTTTGTTGATAGTAGGGCCACTCATCATTTCTATGGATATAAGGAAGTCCTCTCTAATCTAGTAGAGAGGGAGACTAAGATGAAGATCATTCTTGAAGACAACTCCACTCATCCTGTGAAAGGCTTCGTGTTCATCAAATTTTAGTTGAATTATGGGGAATTAGTTTTGCTTCATGATGTTATGTATGGATAGGGATTAATGAAGAATTTGGTATCTATATCTGCATTGGAAGATAAAGGGATGAGGGTTTCCTTCATCAAAGGAAACGTTTTGACTTGGTCTGTTGATTCACCTATGAGAAATGCATTCACATTAGGATCAAGATTTGAAGGACTCTATAGAGTCAGTGGAAGACCACTTCTACCATTGGTTCATAATACCAATCAGTTGAGTGAGTTGTGGCACCGTAGACTGACTCATCTACAGGGTTTCACCCCTTACTCTATCGCGAATGACTCTTCAGTATGGCTTAACTTCTCGACTTCTTATCGGCAGCTTTCTAATTGCTCGATGATAGACATGTTTCTTGATCGCTTGATGACAGACATGTTTCTTGATCGCTAGATGGAAGACAAGCTTCTTATCTACTCAACTTCTTAAACCTCAGCACCCCCACAACTTAGTGCGCTAATACCACTTATTGGTATTTTGAGCCCATTAACATTTAATTAAGAAATAAATGCATAAAAAATAGAAACTCAATCACACAAACTAACACAAAAATTTACATGGTAAAAACTTGATAGTAAGTAAAGAAACCTCTACTTGGCAAGGGATTGTAATTCTTATTGCTCCAAAGTCAAAAATGACTCTCCAAGTTACATCAAGCCTTTCGTTCAATCATCATTTTAATACAAAAACTTAGTTACATAACTCCCTATAGTTTCACAATTGGGTGAACCCAAAAATTAAATTCACTCCCATAATTACATCATTTCATTAGTTGTTGCCATTCTTTAACAATTTATGTGGTTGCACTCATTTCAGCTAGTTGTTTTTCCTCTACAGAAAACATATCAAGAAAATCAGAGGGATGCTTTCGAGTATTGGTGGACGACGTTGCTGTAAATTATTTGAAAATCAAATCCAAGAGATGATTTTGCGTATTGGTGGATGGTATTTGTGTAAACTCTTTGAAAGTTCAGTGATGCTTTTGGGTAGTAATGGTCGATGGTATTCTTATAACCTCTTTTCTACTGATGTTTTCGCTTCATAGAAAACCTATTCAAAGGATGTGGAAGGGATTCCGCAGAATCTTGATAAATTTATTTATCTAATTTACTAATTCTAATTAATGAAATGCTCAATAATATTGAACTAACTCTTTGAACCACCATCGCTGACAATCTCATATTCTATTTCAGCTCTGTTCAGAATAATGCAGGAGAGCACAAAATATTAGGCCATAAAATTATATGAGTAGATGTTCAGAACGAGATGCTTGTTTCTTTCAGGCTCTCTTTTGGAGGAAAATTTGACCCTACAGATCAGGAGCTGTTAGAACTTCTACCAGGAAAGGTTGGTGTTGATAATTCCGCCCCTCATCCTTTGATTGACGAGTTTATTCCTAGACAGCCCGCAATGAGAGCAGCGAAGGGAAATGAGATGAGATGACACAAGACTGTTAAAACGAGACCAGTGCTGGTTAATGGCAAGCAGGAGGGCTGCAAATACTTTTATTTTTTTTTAAAGTACTGTACACTATTTTTTGGGAAGCACAAGAAACCCGAGAAAAGGAACTCTAATGCTCCAAAGTCAGTCATAACATTATTAATCTGGTCAAAATATTCTCTATATAATTTAAAGAAAAAGTCAATCTATGAAAGGTGTTGTATTCTAAACGTTATCTGGTTTCAATAATCTTTTTTTAAATATATTTTTATAATTTTAAATTGATTTATTGAAAAATATATTTTAAATAATAATAAATTATATAATCAAATTCAAATAATAAAAATAATTAATCTAATCAAGGAAATGATATTTAATTAATTTATCATTCGAGAGATTTAATAAGCAATATTTTTATATTAATATTATTATCCTTATGAATTGATATTTAACTAATTTTAACATTATGATATATGTATGATTCATTAACATTTTTATATTGTGTATTATTTTAGGTTATGAAAATGAAATAAGATTTACAAATTATTAATTTATTTAGTACAAAATTTTATTTTTATAATTGTAAATGTTATATTATTAATATCATATATTTTTTTGGCTTAATCCATAAGGATTTGAACATTTAATCTCATGTTTTATATCATATATATTTTTTTTCAAGTTCTCTGTGTTCTCCAAAGATTGAGGGTTGACGTGTGGCTTGAGAAATCGCGTCCTAAGGGTGTCTAAGCCATCAAAATCACCCAGGGATAGGCCACACCAACCCTTAACATGGCTAGATTTTTGCCCACGAAGTTTTCAAACAGGTGACCTTCACATCACTGAGTGACTTTAACAGTGCATTTGGTGATCATCTATTCTAGAGATTTTATATCATACTTGATAGCACAAAGATAAAATTATTATTTTTAATTGGTTTAAGTGTAACATGTATAGAATTTTTTATTTTTGATATTTTTTAGGCATTTTTTGCTATCCAAAAGTAACAGAAAGGTTCATAACCAATGCTATAAAGTAGGATGAAACTAAATAGCAATGGCATAGGTCTAATATGACCACCATCTACACAACATTTAAACCAACTAAAAATGATACATAAAATGAACATATTCAAGGCTAAAAAAATAAATAATAGTAACATGTTGTTTAAAGAAAAAGAGAATATTAATTATTACATGTTAGTGAAGTGACATATAATTCTGAGAATTCTCTCTCCCTTTTATGGAGCAAATATCCCTCATCAAATGCATCATTGGATAGAATATCAACATTATTGTTTAGTTCATGAAAAATGTGCTAAAACTTCACACTCTAAAAATATAATGAGATTGTGCTCCATTGTTGCATTATGTGAAATAGACCCACATTAATCACCTCTATTCTTTATTCTGGTTGAAGTATGTTTGAAATGTTATTTATCTTTCTAGTGGATTATAGATTCAAAATACCAAGGGCAAGGTAGGTTTATTATTATGAATTTTTAAGTTAAATTTAGAAGGGATAGGGTATGTTTATTATTATAAATTTTATGGGTAAATTCAAATTCCGAAGAGGTAAGATAGGTTTATTATTATATACTTTTAAGTTAATTTAGAAGGCTAGGGTAGGTTTATTATTATAAATTTTAAGAGTTCAATGGTTGTGTCTTATTTTTATATAATAATTTAATGTTTGTTTTGGTATGATTTTAAAATTAAATTATTATAATTATAATATTTGGTTTTGAAATGTTATTTACTTTTGTGAATTGACACAAGACACTACATATGTTTATAGTATCTTAAATAAAATTGTCAATTTCATTTTTATCTTTTGTTGTAGCTCTTAAAGACAACTCCTCTGTTGAGGAGAGGGCAGTGCCTAAGACATCTTAGTCTCTCTTGAAGATAATTCATTGCTACCTAAGAGACAAATGAAAATGATTTTAAATCTCGTTCAATACCTTTTCTTAGAGGTATATATAGTATGTGTAGTAGCAAGACATCATTCTCCAAAATAAATCTGGTGGCTGATGCACAGAGAATGCAACTTTAATTTGTTGTTGCAGTAAATATGGAAAGAAGAAATATAAGGGAGGAACCTACCGCAGAGGGTTGGATAAACACATAATCCTATGCAACAAATCCCAGCAAAATTATGAAAGAATAAGGAATGGAATGTAGAAACTATGGAACGTGTTTTAAGGTTTTCAGCTCAATATTTCATGGGTACATTATGTTACAATATAACAAGTAAATCTGTAATCTCTCATGTATTGTATGATACAGTATAACATAGTAAATCCATGATTTATAAGTGAATCCAACAACTACTACTTACACAATTTCTAAGGAAGAGTTACACATATGAAATGACATACAAAGGAAGAACACATACTATATATTCCAAATGCTTGGAATCACCAAAACTTCTTTATTAATATTTTAGAAAGAAAAAAGATCGTAGGCCTAAACAGGAGAAATTTGACAAAGAAACAATAACAACATTAAGGATAAGAAATTAGAACAAAATTTTGAACCTTCTCTAAAAATAGAGTTCTAAACTCTTGAACACAAACTTCGGAACCTTTGAGAGTAGAATTTGGGACCCTTTTTAATAAGTTTCCTCCCTCTCTTTATAAGGAGAACCAAAGAAAAACAAATTACAAAACATCTTCAATTTTTACAGTTGTCTGATCGAATCAGTTGTCCGAACATGCAGATGTCCTAATGATTACAAAACAAATTTGATTCTCTTCTTGAAAATGCATAAAAGTACAAAATAACAAAACATGAGAAACGTGAGGTGTCGTGATGGACAAAAAAAAAATATCGATGTCAATTCCTCTGGTTCCCTTAGGCAGAGTCAAGCTCCAATTTTTGGATCAGTGGTGGGCTGATGATCTGGCCATACTTCTGTTATGATTTTCCCCGATAATTTTCAGCTAGTTTGTGTGTCACTTTCTCCCTTTAACAGCTTGAAACTTCCCCTCTTGGAATTTTCTGTGATCAAACCTGGTGGCATTGAAGGTGGCTTGTGACCTAGTTGTTGACATATCCATCCCTTTATTTCCTCTCTAGTATGCTATCAGATCCAATACATATCTTAACACTTCCATGGTGCAATTTTGAAGCTGAGGCACATAGTAACTTTAATTAAAATGTCGTTATGAAAATCCAAAGTTCCAATGCCTCGAGTCCTCTCGTTCTTATCTCCTTATCACAATTATTCCATATAACTGGGTGTCGAAATTGGTGGCTTGCGAACTTGGGTGCTTAAGCCTTCAGTCTCCTGCCGTGGGCTTATCTCCCTTTATATTTGTTCTTCTGCCCTTGGTTCCTTTAATTCTCCCACAACCTTGTGCCACCAACAAATTAAAGCTCCTTACTATCGTAATCATTTTAAAATGAAATTAGGATAGAGTTTTGATATCTCTTTGCTTAAATATTCCTTCTTAGTACTTAAGTGCTCTACCCACCCTAAGCCCTTAGTTATTTTGAGTTTTCATGACCTAGTGCTACATAAATCGGAGCCCCTCCATCAGAACTTCTTCGAGTTGGAAATTAAACCAAATTTATGATGTCTCCCTCTTCCAATGGACTTTTTAGTACTTGGGTGCTTGACCTTGGTCCACAACCTTGGTTCTTTGGGCCCTCAAAACTAAACACCAACAACACATCGGAAACCCTCTCATTGGGATATTTTCAAAAATGCAATTTCAAAAAGGGGTTCGAGATTTCTGACCTCCCATATTCAACATAGCACCTAGGTGCTTCACCTTTTCTATGTCTATGGTCCCCTCATCCCTCATGACCAAGTTCTAACCACATCAGAGCCCCTCCATTAGATCAAAATTTTTATAAAACAATTGAAATAGGGGATTATGAAATCTTTTTATTCTGAATTGTTGACCTTTAAATTGATGTCACACTGACATCATCATCTCCATGTGGAGCCTCCTTGATGGTGACACATGTCACCCAATTTTTCCTCATCATGCTCTCAAAAGATCTAAAATCAACTACCATGTCTCCACCGTATGGCCACATCACGCTGACGTCATTTTCCTTATCAACTCCTAGGAGAGCATTATATTCTTCCATGGGTCCTGTGTTGAGGAGAGAGAAAGGGTCCTTGGGGTCCTTGAACTTAAAATGTTTTTAGTTGTTTTTCCCCTTCACAACAATGTTGACGCTTTTAAAAACTTATATTTTTAAATGGTTATGAGGTCTCGATGTCTTGAAATGACTGAGCCTCTGAGATTCAGGTTCTGATGTTCCCTATGCTCTGATGTCCAGCCTTTTGATATCGGGCCCTGATATATCTTCCTTCTCGTTCTTCTGATATCATGTTCTGATGTGATTGACTCCCGAATTTCAAAACTCATTTTCATTTCGGCCTTTGATATTTCAAAACTTTCTTTTTCGACTCTCATTTGAATTCCAACTCCTAAAATTTCAAGTTTCCCACCTGATATCAACCCTCGATATGCCGATCCTTCTCCGAAATGGTCATACGATATGATGTATTTCCCTTTTAATTTCCCTTTGAGCGACCAAGAGTACACCTCTTCCTTGTTGTATCATGGATGGAAAACATGACCATTCGACAAAAATATAACAAATTATTATAGATACAACATCGACTCCAATTGGGGACAGTTTATGTAAATAAATGCATTGAGAACCCTATAATTTGTGCCGTATATCTATTGTGCATGGAGTCATTTTATTCAAGTACATAAAAACAAAAAACAAAAACATCAAGAACTTAAAGAATTATTGTTATGTACAATGGCTCATCGGTATATACAGTTGATGAAAATGGACAACTTTTAATGCTAGAAATAAATCTTGAGAAACCTCCATTCACAGGTTGTTGAATCACCTCATCATCCAAATTTTCCATCAAGAAGGTGTTGGTTCCCTTTGCTTCAGGTATCTTGAAGGGTCCAAACAATAAGTGATCAAACTTCACATGTTTTCCTTTGTCCTCTATTTTGGCATCCCATCTAAGTACCAAATCTCCTAACTATAGGGATCTGTCCTTTGCTTTTCTGTCAAAGAGATATTTCATTCTTTCCTAATAATTCGTCAAATTTTGATTTACATGTTCCCTGCTTTCATGAAGTTATACTAAATGATTGATCCTCCAAGTTAGATAATTTGGCTCCTCCTCAACACCATGTATAATTTAAGCTACTGGAATTTCTATTTACATAGGGAAAATTGCAGCTTTCGCATACACTAATTCAAAAGGAGATTTCCCAATGGATCTCTTGGTGGTAACCCTATTATCCCATAGGGAAAAGTTCAGCTGTGAATCCCAGTTCTTCTAATTTTCTTCTATTGTCTTCTTCAGAATCCTTACTAAGGTTTTATTAGAAGATTCATCCAATCAATTTCCTTGTGGGTAATAGGTAGTGCGATTCCCGAATATAATGTTTTACCTTTTGAAAAAAAAAATAATAAATTTGGTTGGCTTGAACACCTAAGCATTGTCAGTGACAATTTTCTTTGGGAAACCAAACCTGGTGAGGATGTTTTCCTCCATAAAATTGATGACTACTGCATCAATTACATTTATAGCTGGGGTAGCTTCCACCCACTTAGTAAGATAATCAGTGGCTGTGAGTATCCATTTTTCGTGGCCACTGGAAGGTGGATGTATTTCTACAATGAACTCTAATCCCCATTCCTTGAAAGTTTCTTCTACAAAAATTGGGATTAGAGGAAGGGGATCGAGCCTCTATTTTTCCGCAAACATTTGACACTTGTCATAGGCCTAGACATAGAGATGTACTTCACCAAACAACATAGGCCAATAAAAGCCCGCTTTGAGAATTTGGTGGGTTGTAGCTCTCCAACTATAATGTCCTCCATATGCACAATTATGGAACTTATCAATTAATTTATAGATCTCTTATTCAACCAGACATAATACCAAATTCCCAGTCGGTATTTCCAATACAGTTGGCCATTTGAGATCACGAATTTCTAGGCTTGTAGCCTCAAATCCCTATATTTAAATTTATGAAAATTGACTGGGAAATTAAAAAAAGTAAATAATTGACTATATGTTTATACCAATGTGAGAGAACGCATTACATCTAGATTTTCTACATTGAGGCATCAATTTTGCATTGTTCCTCTACTTTTCCACTTCCTCGATCCTTCCCTACCAGCAAGTTTATACTCAAGGCTTAGAAGTTTTCTTCAGAAAAGATTTTAGCTAACCCGTGCCCTTTGATCAATTTGGTAGGCTTGATATCCATGTCATAATCTTGTATCTTGGAAATATACTTACCTCTTTTTCCTTCAGTTTCCACCACACAAGGATATCTTTCACAACAACTGTATGAACATAATATGTTATATTTGATTGCAGGACATAAATTCTGAAATATTTCAGGGCTTTGATTAAGGCATAGGGTCGCTTCTCAAAAATATTAAATTTTAGCTTAGCATCTTCTAGCACCTCGCTGAAAAATTAAATTGGTTTCTCATGTCCTTCATCATTTTTTTGCAACAAGACAACAACCACCATGCGGGGAGAAGTAAAAGAAAAGATGAAAAGTGGTTTTTGATATTCTGGGATGACTAGTACTAGGGCCTCTAAAAAATCCTTTTTGATTCTAGAGAATGATTCTTGAGCTTCTACTATCCACTTTACCTCTCTATTCTTCCTTAGCATCTTTGTGATTTCTTTGACTATTTCAGTATAATTGGGTATGATCCTTCTTAAAAAGTTGATTCTGCCCAAGAAGACATTGATTTATTTTATATTTCTTGGTAATGGAATGTTATTGATCGCTTCCACCCTTTGGGGTTAATCTTTACTCCTTATTTTGCCACAATGTGGCCCGATAACCTTCCATCAATTAAATCAAACAATTATTTCTTAGGATTTAAGGATAGACCATACCTTCTACATTTTTTGAATGTGAGTTGAAAGTGCTTAAGGTGCTCTTTATCCCGCTCTCTAGAAAATGATATATCCATAGCTCTCTAAAAAGTGGCTCCTGTGTTAATGAGGCCAAAGGACATTCTTGCATACACAAATGTTCACCAATGTCTAGTGAAAGTGGTTTTCTTCTAATCTTATGGGTGCAAAGTTACTTGGTTGTATCTAGAGAAGCCATCCATCATGGACATTCAAGAAAGCCCTACAACCTTTTATAGAATGTAGCCCATCTTAGGAAAAGGGTAATTATCTTTTAGCGAGGACTTGTTTACATTATTGAAGTCAACACATATCCTTATTTATCCATTCTTCTTCCTGACAAGGAACCAGATTCGCTACCTGTGGTGAAGTAAAATTATAAGTGCAGACACGAACGAATTCCTCTAGCCCAATAATGGGTCCAGCCACAATAGATACATACTATGGAAGATTTCCTTACTTCAGAATCAATCAAGAGGGCCTACGTGTTGGTGTTCTTATCTTGCTTGATGATGTCCTCACTTGCTCGCTCCAGCAATCTCTTGCTTCCTTCTTCAAGCTCCTAAAAAAAGCAAACAACAACAGACAACAAACATCATAATAGACAAATTGCGATTCAACCTACTTAACAAGTCAAGAAACATTAAGCCATGAATATGCAATATTATAAAACATGAAGGAAATCAATCGATAGTTGCATATATTAATTTCAAAGAGAGATTACAATCATTCGTCTTGACATTGCAGTCCTCCTCTAATAGGTCCATGTTCCCAAACACTTCTGCTAGCATTCCATGATGGCCTCAATCAATAATACTTTTAAGGCTCTTCCCTTTATGATTCACTCCAAACCAAATCACACTTCTCCCTCACACAACTAGATAGCCACAACTAGTAATAGCTTGCTTGTCTACTCCAAACCAAAATAGCATCAACAATCAACCGAAAACTATGATAGCAACTAGGACTGCCTGGGAAGAAGGCAGGTTTATATAGGAAATATGGATGGGAGATGGATCCTATGCTCATGGGATAAGGACTTATCCCTTGGGGTAGTTCCATCATTATAGGGGAAAGGAGCCGAAACTATCATCCTTGACCCCATCCGGCCAAACCATTTAATAGACTTCTGTTACGAAGCTTCTAGAGTTGGAAGCTTTGGCTCTAATTTAAAAAACTTTCCATAACAGGACCAATGCAACTAAAACACAGCTTAGTCACTCCGGTCGACATGAGGAGTAGTGCTAATTTTTGCACATCGGCGTGAGGGGAAATGCTGCAAAATGGAATTTATCTGCTCATGAAGAGGGACACAATGGGAGTTTCTTCATGAAAGAAAAGCATGCGGGGTTCACTGTAGAGGTCCTCCAAGATCAAGGAATCGGGAGTATAGGGACAGTGACAAAAATTTTTGTAAAAGATTCCCCCTAAAGTGTGAAGGCCGAACTAGAGTGAGGGATGAAATGCTTTATAAATTAGAGTGGGCAACCGGTCTACCATCAGAAAACCTGCAAGAAAGTACAGATACATATACGTAGACTAAGATCTCTGTCAAATGATACATGAATCATTGCATGTACACAACCATATAGAGAATGATCAAGTAAATGGATCCAGGTATGGGCGCAACCATCCGTCAAAGAGGATCGTAATGAAACCAAGGTACGGTCATAACCATCCAATAATGAGAAGTATCGCATATGGTAACTCATGGTCTAGTTGCAGCCAGCCATCTGAAAGAGACAAGCATATCATCATAACCATGTCACACCACTTTGCAACCTAAACTTTTGTGATCTAAGTCTACAGTCTTGCGCTCCAACACGACCCGATCAAACTACAAATCCTAGCATGCGAATAGATGTATTGACATCGAACATGCTAAAAAGTCATTTGATTACAATTCAATTATGTGAACTATTAACAAGCACGAGAGAAACCACCAATAATGAAAATGGTCCTCAAGGTACTATCAGCACAATCCATGGAATGTGAATAGAGGAACTAAAGTTGAACATCTGCGAAGTCACTCAATCGAAAACTAAAGATGTGAACTTGTTGTCGAGTGTGAAGAACTTGCCATTAGGGCATGGAAGCTCTAAGGAACTGGAAGGGAGTCTCTCGGTCAACTTCCCAGATAATGAGTTGAAGTTGACAGAAAGCGAACGTGTCGAAGGAGAGCCATAATGAATCCCACATCATTGACACGAGACAAGAGGATGAAAAATGATTTTGGATGATACAGAGAATTAGAGGTGTTGGAGAGGTAAATCCCCTCTGCGGACAGAGGCGATCCCACTAGCCCAAAATGGGTCTAGCAATAATCAATTCACGCTACGATGCAAGTTCCTAGTTGCAAATCGAAAGTGGATTATGAGAACCAACCTGGAGTCCAACGCTAATGTCGAAGAAGAGTTGATACTCCCGTTCCCTTGCTTCGGCAGGTCACGATCCTCATGATCCCCGCGAATGGATACCTGCACATGCAAAGAACGAAGCGAATACAAGCATCAAATCCACTAAAATATAATTATATATCAGTTTGAAAGGAAATAGATCAAACATTATCATAATGAACAGTAAGATCGGAACCATAATGATAGTCGTTTATTAATGAATAATTAACAGAGAAAGATACAACCAAAGTTCTGACGTTGAACCTCTCCTCTGGCTGGGCGAGCAGCTATACATGTCTTGCAATAGACCTTCTCTCCCTCAGACTTCCGGCGGCATAACCTCCCTATGCTCCAAGACTCTTACTATCACTCAAGAGAAGCATTATCACTTCTAGTGTAACTCCAAAAACTAGCTTGTCAAATGCATGAGGACAGACTTTTATAGATGGATATGGGGAGGAAGATACAATGCATCAGGACACCCATTATGGATTGGCATTATCTCCAAAAAGCCGCTGTGGATAGATGTCAAGGATAGATGATGACTCTTGACATCTAGAAGATGAGCTTTATCCTCAAACGACTTCATGACTTGAAGGGAAAAAACATCTAGGCGCGCGTTTGTCAAAAATCTTTACCAAACTTGGTTGGCGCGGGTGTTGTTCTAAGACAAAGTGCCAATGGTCACACCCTCTTTTGAGGATCTCATTGATTGGCGCGGGTAGTACATTGTGGACCCGCGCTAATGGAAAAAGGGCACTTTTCAGGGATATTTTGCAGGAGGTGTCTTCAGGGAACATGAAGTACATACTTAGGGGAACATAATGCAAGTGCTTTTAGATTATGTCACTGCTCACAGGTCCCGGAATGAGTCCTCCAAAGTACGGGAAAGGGGTAACAGGGATGGTGACAAATTACTGTGTAACAGATGCCCCCTAAAGCATGAGGCCCGAGAGAGAGAGAGGGGTGAAATGCTTTACAAGAACACATGTAGCTGCCGCCGAGAATCTGTATTAAGAGATACAACTGATAGCTCAAGTACATGAAATATGTGGTATGGTCGCAGCCATCCATAAGAGAGTACATAATAATCTAGATCCATAGTATGGACGCAGCCATTTGGTTAGGATCAATGAATCGACTCAGGTATGGTCGCAGCCATCCAGTGAATGAGTCATGTAACAAGAATCATGCCTGGATTACAATAGACAAAATCCAGGGTCTTGCGCTCCATCTCGACCCGAACAAAAAGTACAAGTTCAAGCATGTGAATGTATGAGCTAAAGTCGAACATGCATGAACATCGTCCGATTACCAGTCAATATTGAAAACCGTTAACAGACGCGAGAGGTACCACCAATAATGACAATGGCCCTCAAGGTACCATAGGTACAATCTACGGCGTGCGAATTAGTGATCTGACGTCGAACACCCGTAGAATCATTTGATCGGAGGCCAATGATGAAAACCTCACGTCGAACATGAAGAACCTGCCATTGAGGCATGCAGGCTCCAAGGCACCGGAAGGGAGTCTCTAGATCAGCTTCCTGGATAATGGGCTGAGGTCGACAGGAAGTGACCTTGATCGAAGGTGGGCCATAAGGTTTCCCACATCATCAACACGAGACAGAGAGATAATGTTGTGAATCAAGATTATGTGAGCTATCAGAGGGAGGTTGTTTCTTTGCAGAGGTCAACTTCTCTTGAACATATCGGCGGCACGACAGCGGAATTGGCAGTATTTGACATCAATAGATCAGAGGTCATGGTGATGAGGCAATGAGCAGATGAGAGCTCAGATAGGATTACCCAAATCCATGGAGGCAAGTGAAAAATGAGATGAGATATCCCCACCCAGACACGAAAGCAGACAAGTGCCATGTTCAAGAGTGACATACTGCCGACACGACAATAATTATGGTTCCTTTTTTCCCCGCCATTTCTGGCGACTACCCCAATTATTTTTAACAAGCTTGATGGGGATAACATATGCTTGTGATGCGTCATTTCGACAAAATCTGATGTCATCAGGTTTTAACGAGTCTGACAAAGGAAGAACTCGGTGTCTTTTCATGTTTAAAGAGTTTGAAAAGACAATAGAAAAGGAAACTCCAGGGTGTCCTTTTTCGTAAATTTTTGTCTCGCGAGCCCGAAAAAGTATAAAACAATGCTCGAAAGAACCGCCCGACCATTACGATCGAGGAGTACTTTTCATAAATAGTGATTTCGACCTGAAAAAGTAAAAAAGTGATCAAAACCATGTCGTTTAGTAACCATTAACGAATCTGAATTGACAAAAACCCGGCAATCTTTTTTTGTTTTAACGGTCCATAAAAAGAACTTAAAACGACCCCCCCTTATTAACGTTTAACGAGTCAAGAGGAGTAACTCGGCAATCTTTTCCTCTTTAAATGGTAAGAAAAGAGCTGAAAGCGGACCTTAAAGTAACATTTTCACATGTTTTACCGAGCTTGAAAATGTATAAAAAAGGAGCTCGTTTCGTCGCTTGAGTTGCACCAACCCCTGTCATCATACAAAAAACAACGTAAAACCCACTTTGATATTCAAAAATACCCAAAAAATAATATTTTAAAGGCATTTTAGGTCAAAAAATGCTATAAAATAGTGAAATGGTAAAAAACAAATTTACTTTTTACTTTTCACCTTGTGAGTTTACCATTGGAGGGTTTTGGGTGCAAACTTCAATCACTGATTGTGATCAATCCAGGAAAGCAATCGAGCCGCCGTCCAGAGCAGGTAAGAGGTCTCATCCTTAGCTTCATTTTCATTCCATTTTTTCAGTTTTTCATCCATAGATGGGTCCCCTGCAAGAGGAATTGCAAAATTTTAGTGTTGCGCCATTGGTGCGAGTTTCCCGCTCGGGATCGCGCCAATGGGATTTTTTCCCAAAGGGGGCGCGACATTGGTGCGACTATTTTGAAAACAGTCGCGCCAACCGCGCAACCTAATTTTCCCATAGATTTAACTGTTGATTTTGCAATTTTTCTTTAATTTTGGTTCCACCAGTGATCTAATGATGATATTTTTGACTTTATGGTTGCACGGATTCGTCAAAATGGTTGTAGAATGGAGAGAAAGAGAGCATGATGCTATATATGCTATGGCACTAGAGGATGAAGCCTGCATGGATGCTTTGAGGGACTGCGGCCTAAAGAAGTTTTTCCTCACCTCCTATTTGCGTGCACAACCTGAGTTACTACGATTTATTGTGGATGCTTGGGACATAGAGGATCAGGTATTCCGCTTGAAATATCAGACATTGGAGTTGGATGTTTCCGATGTCTACTTTATCACTTGATTGTCGCAGAGAGGTGCACGACCCATCTTGACCGGAAGTAGGCCTTCCGGGGAAAAGATGGGGGAGGTGATGGAACGGGTTTGTCCTGGGGCACAATTTGGATCAAACAGTGCCAAAGTAGATATTGTCACAGTTCCAAACCTAGTACTATGAGTGATACTATTCACTATCACACGGACGGCTGGGGTACAGGCGCCCCACGAGGCCAGCAAGAATCATCTACTGCTGGCAACCGAGTGTCTCCACCCTACGCTGTTTGATTGGGCCACAGCAGTGACTACCAACATCAAGAGGCAGCTTACAAAGTGTAAGCGGGGCAACAAACAGTTCGGGTATGGATCCATCGTGGTATCCTTCTTCTTGGAGCGACTGCCGATTTTCCGGATTCAGGGAGGTATAGTGGCAGATCCAGTGCCACGGGAACCGAGGTTGGCTCGATGGGCAGCACTCATGCCCAGAGGAGGAGGGGGCCAACAGATGGCCTAGAGGCCCGAGTTCTTCATATGGCTTCGTCACTAGATGATCGTTATAGAGGACTGGCCCTATGCGGGCACCGATTTTACTGGAGACCCAGATCTCCCATTGCCTGCAGGAGAAGACTGGGATGAGGAGCTTGGTAAGAACTCTTTGTGTTTTTGATGTTTTTTATGTATTTAAGTTTTTTTTGTAATACATGGCTGTCTCTGACAACAGCTATATATATGTACGCAGATGTTGGTGCAGAGCGACCAACTGATTTGTCTCACATAGCACGGAGGGCACAACCTGCAGCCGACCCTCAGGTAGAGGGTGGTGCAGGTGATCAGCTAGTACAGAACCTTGAGGCACTCACTCGAGGGATTCCAGACTATGCCAGACTGGCGGATGTGCCCTTCGCGTACTAGAGGCACACAGTGGGAGTATCGACTCGCGTCCATCGTCTGCTGAGACGTTTCGTGCGAGCGGTGACATGCTATCATGAGCATCACCGTGATTAGACACCTAGGTTTCATTTTTGCATATTTTTGAGAGACATGTTGTCTGCGGCCATATGAGATTCGGACATGTATTATTTTTTGGATTATGTAATGCACGTGGCACAAACATTATGACACAAACGTATATATATATACATATGCCTATGGTTTATTATTGTTTTTTCATGTGCTTGCTTGTATAATGTTTTGATTACAAATTACGTAAATGTCTATCTAATACATGATTAGCCAATGCATCAGATAATGTGTTTAATTGTCGTGGAATATGTTGATATGTGATAAAATCAAAGTTCCTTTCTAACAATCTCACACGTAAATACAACCTTAGAATGCGATGGTCTCTGATGGAATATTGCCCGTTGAGCTAGTGGACGACAAGTTGAGAGTCCTGGTTCACTACCAATGCACGAATGTTGAGATTAATTGCTTCAGCAAGTAGCTCGATTACAGCACAATATTCAGTGACATTGTTAGTGGTACGACCCAAACACACACCTTGAAAATCTATCTGCTCGCCATGAGGATCATAGATCACCCACACCGCAGAGGACAAGTTGCGAGTACTGCGGCAGGCACCATCAGCGAAACCAACATAAGGTGCATCAGACATCTGCACAAGAAGCGAAAGACACAATAAGTGGCAGCTACGCCTTTAAAACTAACACACACACACACAACACACTTGCTAGAGTACATGTATGTACAAAATAAAATGTACCAGCATCATGCATAGTACTTTTTCAAATACAGCCCGTTTTGGGGCTTCCTAAGAGGGTTCCCTTCATAATCAATTAGCTCGTAGGCCCCTTTTTGCAAAACGTTCTTGACAATGTAAGGGCCTAGCCACATAGACTCGAGCTTTCCTGATCCTAATTTATCCTTTACCTGATCGTAGAGCAGGACTAAATCTCCCTCAACAAAAGAACGTGGACGTACAGTCTGATCGAAGTGAGTCTTGACTCGCTTCTTTTGTGTTTCGATGGCCAAAAAGGCCAGGCGACGAGTCTCATCTAGCCGTTCCAAGTAAAGAAGGCGTTCTTCTAACGGAGTGGTGTTGGGAAGTAGCTCGATAGCCAATTTTAATGAAGGGATTTCACATTCGATTGGAAGTGTAGCCTCTAGTCCATAAACTAGTTGAAATGGAGTGAAACCAGTGGCATCCTTCATAGAGGTTCAGTAGGCCCACAAGGCAGGGAACAACATCAAATGCCAGTTAGACTTATGCATTCCAATGGTACGTTGAAGCATTGTAACCAAAATCTTATTGATAGCTTCAACTTGGCTATTGGACTGAGGGTAGTATGGAGTTGAACTATCGTGCTGCAAGCCTAGCTGGGTTGTTAATTCTGACATCATATGATTACGGAAATGCTTCCCGTGATTAGTGATGATGGCTCGAGGGACGCCGAATCACGAAATAAAATGATTGAATAAAAATTGCGCCGCTATGTGACCGTCTTCAGTTAATGTAGGCATCGCCTCGGCCCATTTAGTAAAGTAATCGACGACAATGATAATAAACCCATGCCCCCCGGCCGAGCGAGGGTTACAGGTCATATAATCAATGCCCCGTTTGGCAAAAGGGTCGACGGTGACAACAGGGTGCAATGGAGCAGGAGGCACTCGCATCTTCCGCTGGTATATCTGGCACTCATGATAAGAGCGGACGGCAAGAATGCAATCCTTAAAGATAGAGGGCCAAAAGTAGCGAGCACAGAGGATTTTTTGGGCAGTGGCATATCCGGACATGTGACCACCACAGGCATCGCAGTGGCAGTCATTCAAGACATGCTCAGCTTCCTCGAGAGTTAAACATCGGTGGAGAACAGAGTCGGCGCCGAGGCGATAGAGTGTGTCACCAATGATACGGTATGGTTGAGACTGATGACGTATCCTTCACCTAGCGTCTCTGGACACGCTAAGGCGAAAGGAGGACGTTTGCAGATATATAATGATATCACCATACCAGGGATCGAGGGTGCTAATCAGAAATAAAGTCTCATCCAGAATTTGATCCTCTACGTGAGAGGGTGGGAAAGAAGATGGCAAAGAGCAAAGTAACTCAGAAAAGACAAGTGATTTCTTGGACTTGGCAGTGGTGAATTCCAAGTCAAACTCTTGGAGGATGACAATCCACTTTGAGTATTTGCCCCCCAGCAACTAGCGTGACAAAATATACGTCATGGGGTTGCAATCATAAATCACGGTAGTGGTGCGCAGCAGAATATAATGACGGAAACGTTGGACATCACAAACGACGGCGAGAGCCAACTTCTCGACATAGGCATATCGAGTTTCCGTATCTAAAAGATTGCGGCTGAGATAATATATAACATGTTCAGTGCCATCATCGTCAGCTTGAAAGAGAACCATGCCGATAGTGGTATTGGCGGTGGCCAAATACAGAGTGTAGTCACGATGATAGTTCGGAGGACGAAGCAATGGAGCAGAAACAAGGAGACCCTTGAGACACTCAAAAGATTCCTGAGCAATGGTATCCCAATGAAAAGGAACATCGCGCTTTAGTAATCGTGTAAAACCTTTGGCCACCTCGGCATAGTTTGGAACGAAACGACGTAGAAAATTTGCTTTACCCTGCAAGCTCTGCAACTGCTGTAAAGAAGCAGGGGGAGGAAGATTCACTATAGCCTCGACTTTAAGGTGATCCAAACGGATTCCCTCTCGGGAAACGACAAACCTGAGAAGATGTCCAGATTCAACACAGAAGACACATTTGTGAGGATTAAGCCTGATTCGGTAGTATCGACAGCGAAGAAAGATTTCGCGAAGGTGCTTAGGGTGGTCCCGATGTTTGGCTGAATGAGCAGGGAGATCATCCAGGTAAGGTTGTACAATGTGTCGAATGTCATGGAATGCATAGGACATTGCACGATGGAAGGTAGCACTGGCATTTTTGAGACCGAAAGGGAGCTTCTTATAGGAAAAAGTGCCCCATGGATAGATAAAGGCGGTTTTGTGTTGATCAGCGGGAGCAATATTGATCTGGTTATAGCCAGAAAAACCGTCCATAAAAGAATACATTTCACTTCCGGCGCACTCGTCAATAATTTGATCAATGAATGGTGTGGGAAAATTATCTTTAGTACAAGCTCGATTTATATCACGATAATAAACACAAACACGGATTGTACCTTGTTTTTTAGTCACAGGTACAATATTGGAAACCCAATCTGTAAGTGGGATAAGATCAATAAAACCAGCTTTAAGAAGCTTCTCTACTTCGGCCTTAATAGCTGCAGCCTTTCGGGGGTGTACAGGGCGTAAACGTTGACGAACAGGCTTAGCACTCGGGTACGTGATTATCTCATGCACCACTATGCTAGGATCAATGCCGGGCATTTCTTCATAGGACCATGCAAACACATCACGAAATTCGCGAAAAAGATTGGAATAAAGTTGAATCTCCTCTGGAGTACAAGTGACTCCAATGTGAAGATGCTCGACAATCCCTGGTTTCACAGAGATGTCGATGGGTTGGGTTTGCGTAATGTTCGCCATATTTCCTTCAGAGGACACTTGATAAATCTGGATAGGTGTTTGAAGGATTTGAGATGGGAGACAAGGAGCAAACCGCTCAAAAGAAGTAAGCATATCCTGCTGGGCAGGTAGAAACGAGGAACGATGGTGAAAATCATGCCAAGGAGGTTCGTCGAGAGACATAGTCTCAATAATGGCTTCATCGAAAGGGAATGTTTCTTTTAAAGGGTCTGAATAATTCTCATCTACAAGCCGAGAGGATGGATGGAGAACCTTGCTCGAAAGGGCAAGTTCAGAAGAGGGAGCCGATGCAGCTATGATTTCGACATAGTTGAGCTTGGCAGGACTCAACGGCATCTGGTCGCCCCACGAATCTACTTGGTCTATGGGA
This sequence comes from Pinus tabuliformis, assembly GCA_031772625.1. Classification (NCBI taxonomy): domain Eukaryota; kingdom Viridiplantae; phylum Streptophyta; class Pinopsida; order Pinales; family Pinaceae; genus Pinus; species Pinus tabuliformis. Next base: position 1,288,183,432 of record CM062820.1, on the reverse strand, counting down.
GGGATGATCCACGGATCAGAAAAAGTAGTAATCATATTGACAGAAGCGATGTTAGGAGGGGGGAGCGGAAAAACACCCATAAGGGCGGGATCTTTGAAAAGTCCGGCTCCCAGACTCTCAGATAAATTTGAGGTATGCTCCACAAAAGGGATGTTGCCTTCCGAAGAGGAAGCGAAGAATGATAGCTGGTCTACGGTAATAATCTTCCGTTGATGAGGGAAATGAATGATACGAAACAAAGATGAAGCTACAACTTTCATCGCGTATATCCAGCTACGTCCGAGAAGGAGGTTGTAGGTAAGAGTAGCATCAACAACTTCAACTTCCATTTCGACCGTCTTCCCTTCCAAAGAGATGGGAAAATGTTGGAGTATACCATAAGGACGAGATGCTCTTCCATCAAAGGCTTCCAAGGTCATGGGAGACTGGCTCAGCGTCGGAGATCCAATAGCTTTCCAATAGGCAACAGACATAATGCAAGTAGAAGCACCTTCATCAATGATTGTTCGATGTATCATTTTGGAATCAATAATAACCTGTATAAGGAATGCGATTTGGGGAGGCAGTCTCTGCGTATGGTGTTCTAAGTCAAAAGTAATTAAATCTGAGTCGGCCGGGTCTATGCCACCAATAGCGGATAGCAAGGACTTCTGCTGAGAAGGGCAGCTCTGGAGAACTTCTAAAGCGGACATAGCCGACGGAGTCTGCGCTAAGTCCTCAACGATATTGTAGTGTTGTGCAGCATGAGCATTTGGGTTTTAAGAAGATTTCTGGAGTACTCCTTTCGGACGGGGTCTAAGAGGCGTCTCAGTACTAGGTCTCTCGATGTGGAGCGGACCTGAACTGAACAGAGGAGCACTAGAGGGGATCTCAGGCTCTTTCCCGGTAGATGGCGGATAATCTTTTGTTCGAGTACTGATATTGATAGGTATCGTTCCAGCCATAAACACTTGAGAACTGAAGGAAGAGGGAGGCTGAGAAGGGTCAGCCACCATTTGAGTTTTTTGAGTTTTTTGTGAGGGAAAGGGTTCTTTGAGCACCGCAGGAGTCCCGGGAGCACCTTTCAACAAACGACTAACTTCGAACCGCCTAGGGCAGTCTTTGGTATAGTGATCCTCATCAAAGATAAGACAAGGATACTTGGGTTTGCGTTTGGCACCCTCCTCGGGCGGAGGTTTAGGGGAGTCCTGTTTAGGTTGATCTGGTTTATTCTTCGCTTTCCCTTTATTTTTTGCTTTCGAGGCTTTGTCTGCCATGGTGGATTGGAGGGCATTGACCTCGGAAGTAATATACGAAGTGGGTGTTACCTGAGAAGTGGGCTCATTTGAAGCACTTGATTTTTGCTTCCCTGGGTTCGCAGGATTTTTCTTTGAGGACGAATTAACAGAACCAATAATACCATCAACAATTGGCGTTGGCGGGGCTTTGGATGTTCTTGGTCTCGGGGCGTTAGGGAGATAATCATACAATGTACCTAACAGAGAATACACCAAGTCAAGGTACTGAACGCGTGCGATAGCTTTCTCTTTAGTGACACACGCCCCCATGGCAATGTCCCGAGCAATTCGAGGAACGAACGAAGTCGTAAACTAATCGGTAAGAAGTTGGTCGGGGATCCAAAATTTGATCACACGTCTACGTCGTCTCCATTCATGGATATGATCAGAGATATGCGTAGCCGTTGTCTGTCTTAAGGATGTGAGGAGGTGTGTACCCGTTTCATATCGAATGGGCAACTGAAAGTGAGTAAGAAATGACATAGCCAACGAGTTGAAATCCTGAAAGGATCCGCGATTGAGCTCAATATACCACTTAGTTGTAGAGCCAGTGAGAGTCCTTTCAAAAAGACGAAGCTGAATTGAATCATCAAGCCATGAATTGGATGAACACCAGAGGTGGTAAGTCATGACATGAGCTTGTGGATCTTCATTAGCTTTACCATCAAATTTTGGACAGTCACCGGGAATTTTCTTTGGAACCGGAGGCCAATACGGATTATGGAGAATAGGATCATTGGTCAATTTGGACACATTCGGTAATTCTAAAGTCGTCAAGAAAGGTAATTGAGGATTTAAGGACATCTGGGGCTGCTGGTGGGATGGAACACCAGGGTTCCAACCAACTGGCAGTTGCCCCCAGGGGCTTGGTCCGGACGATTTGGCCCCATAGGGTTTTGTCTGTAGGGATTTCGGTTCTACCCCCCAGCGTTCCATGGATTACCAAACGGTCCTGCAGGAGCACCATATGGTTGCTGATAATTCCGATAAGGATTCGCCTGCGGTTGTTGGTAATTTTGATATGGGGCAAACAAAGGTTGCCCTTGAGGTTGCTGGTAACCATACGGTGGCTGGACTCCAAACTGAGTTTGAGAAATAGGTGGAGTTTGATAGACTGGTTGGGATTGAACTCCAACTTGCATTTGAAGACTGGATGGGGTCTGGGGTCCAGCCTGGGGTAAAAAACCGGATTGAGCAGTGCCAGAAGGATGTCCTGAAGGTTGGGCTATCTGGCCAGAAGGATGACCTTGTCGATATTGAGGTTAAGTGGAGTTGCTGTTGCACAGGTGAAGGTTTTCCTAAAGGACCATATGGCTGAGTGGGCTGGGCAGTTGGTTGGCCTGATTGGATTTGAGGTTGACCGATTTTCCCAGAAGGTTGACTATATTGGACAGAAGGCTGACCATGTGGTTGAGCAGCTTGTCCAGATATTGGACCATACTGGACATTGGATTGGTTTGGGCTAACATATGATTGACCAATTTGTCCAGTAGGATAACCTTGCTGTATACCAGGTTGGGCTTGTTGAACAGAAGATTGACCTGGGTTACCAGAAGGTTGAACAAAAGAGGGGAAAAATGGACCACCAGCGGCAAAAGGGTTTCCCTTGAAGGATTTCCCTTGATGGTCTTGAGGAGGTTGTCTTGGAGATTGTGCAGATGATACTTGGCCACCATGAAAGGAGGTGGAGCCACAATCAATTCACAACGGAACTGAAATCTCAACCATCGGTTGAGATGGCAAATATCGATCGTATGGCCCCTCAGCTGGGACATTTGACGTAGGATCAAAGACTCCGAATAAAGAAGCCGAAGGATGACTAAAAATAGGAGTCGAAGAAGCTGCACATACCGTTGGAGCGGTTGTGATTGAGGTAACAGATGCACTGTGACTTTGTGGAGTAAAGGGCTCCGTGGTGGGAAAAGCAAGTTGCGACCAAATAGAACCCGTGAAAGGGGTTCCAGAGGGCATAGTATCCCTTAATGCTTTATAGCCTGGTGGTAGGTTCGCAGTAGTAAGAGTGCTACTGATAGGTGTAGGTTCCGTTGCGGTGGGAATTTCACCGCTCGTCGCAACGGACTCGTCAGTCGTAGTAGGGGACACGTCCTCCATGTTGGAGGAAAAAGGTGGGACTGAAACACGAGGAGAAGTGTAGTCCCAAAAAGGGACACTGTCCTCAGAAGGTTCCCAAACAGGGTTCCAATGAAACTCGTAAGTCTCGTCGCCTAGAGCACGAGAACTAATCGGTTGTATACTCGGAACCACAGGAAGAGTTTCACTCACAACCGGTATCTCGGAAGAAGACGAAATTGGCAATTCCGCTAGGATGAAACTTCACAAAATCCTAGGGAATCTAACGAGACAAAACCCTACTCAAACTAACACAAACAAAGTCTAACCGGGTAAATGTGTATCGTGGACGAATAAATTTTAAGACGCAAAGACACAACTTGACCTTTTCATGTTTTAAGAGTCGAGAAAAGGACAAAAATGTGACTCTAGTCTCCTTCGAATATTTAATGAGCACGAAGTGACAAGACGGTCACTGGCACCTTTTCTTTTAAGGAGTCTGAAAAGGATCAAAAGTGACTACTCTGGAGACTCTAGGCAAAGGGTTTACCAAACAATCTGTAAAACTGCTTATACACCTTGGCAATCAGATGAAAACCAAGGACTTCCTGTACGACAGTCAATCTTCCCGAATGTTGTGTTCAGTGCATTATGACTTGTAAGGCGGCAGACACGGCTTCTTGTTTATAAAGGATGATAACCTAGTGGGGTCTCCCTTATATACGTGACGGTACGTGGGAGCTCAGTCTGTGCTAGACAAATATCGAGTCACAAGAGGAGGAATCACCCAACCGTAATGTGAAACAATAGTGACTAGGTTTAACGACGCCGGAACATGTCTCTAGCCTATACCTCTAGAATGTACACGTTAGGTTCCAATGCATTGTTAGATTCATTCGGTTTATTTTACAGTTCATCTTCAATTAAGTTTTAGTTTTTAGGTCCTATCGTATGTGATCTCTCAAAACTTCCTAAATGCAAACTATATGCCAAAATTATATCATTTCGTTCAATGAATGATAACTACAGGAGAGTTGAGATTTTCAAACAAACAAAATGATCAAAACAATCAACAAAGATCCTAATGCAACTAATAGAAATAAATGAAACTTTTTTTCTTTTCTCTTTTAAAAGTGACAAATTGCCAATAGCAATAAATTTTAACTAATATAATGCAAAAAGATCATTTGTTTTTTCTTTTTTTTTTAAATGGCATAATGCATTTAAACAAATCTCGAGAGATATTAACAAGTATAAACAAGCAAATTTCACTCAATGCAAATAGAACCAAGTCTGAAACACTAAGATGAACTGTCAAAACAAGGAGAATTACAAAGACCTCAATGAACCATGTGATCTAATCTCAAACGAAGTCAAGCAAAATCCAAACAAGCTAGAGGTGAATTGCTCGAAGCACAGAATAACAAGCTTTAACAACCACTAGACAAGTGCGGAAAACCACCAAAAAGTTGACTGGACAATCACAGAACCAAACTCCCACGGAAGGCTCGATATACAAAGCCACTAGATGCTCTAGGGCTGGGATATAAAATCGATGGAAATAGGCGAACACCCGAAGGATAAAGGTAAAACCAGTCAAACAGAGTTCTGACACACTTCCAGAGGCTGCAAAGGATGTAAAAAGACAAAAATCTGAGTTTAAAGAGCTTCCAACAAACACACTGGCAAAGTTCACAGGACTGGGGCGACTGTCAGCCTGTAACTAGCGCTATTAAGGAATTAGCGTGATTTGCTTTTGTGCAACATGCACCAACTGGCGCGACTGTCAGGCAGAAAAATGTGCCAACACAGTTTGCTGGCACAAAAAATAAATAAAGCAGTCCAGGGTCTGGTCGACAGTATTCAGACAGATCCAACAGCAAGAAACAACTTTAAAACTGACCCAGAAAGCTCATTTACGCAAGCAAGCAAGAGAAAACTAACATGCAAGACAAACTCCAAGTTGTTCGGTTCATAAACCAAACCGGAGATTGACTGAAGTGGCGTTGATCTACTCCGCTAATGCAAAGCAATAGCATTTCGAAGGCTGCCTGGCCGTGCTTCAGGTTTCGTCCAAGGTTTATGAATCAAACAACAAATAGCTCCTCCCCAGTGGAGTCGCCAAATTGTTGGAGAGGTAAATCCCCTCTGCGGACAGAGGAGATCCCACTAACCCAAAATGGGTCTAGCAACAATCAATTCACGCTACCATGCAAGTTCCTAGTTGCAAATCGAAAGTGGATTATGAGAACCAACCTGGAGTCCAACGCTAATGTCGAAGAAGAGTTGATACTCTCGTTCCCTTGCTTCAGCAGGTCACCATCCTCACGATCCCCACGAATGGATACCTGCACATGCAAAGAACGAAGTGAATACGAGCATAAAATCCACTAAAATACAACTATATATCAGTCAGAAAGGAAATATATCAAACATTATCATAATGAACAGTAAAATCAGAACCATAATGATAGTTGTTTATTAATGAATAATTAACAGAGAAAGATACAACCAAAGTTCTGACATTGAACCTCTCCTCTGGATGGGTGAGCAGCTATACATGTCTTGCAATAGACCTTCTCTCCCTCAGACTTCCGATAACATAAACTCCCTATGCTCCAAGACTCTTACTATCACTCAAGACAAGCATTATCACTTCTAGCGTAACTCCAAAAACTAGCTTGTCAAATGCATGAGGACAGACTTTTATAGATGGAGAAGGGGAGGAAGATACAATGCATCAGGACACCCATTATGGATTGGCATTATCTCCAAAAAGCCGCTGTGGATAGATGTCAAGGATAGATGATGACTCTCGACATCTAGAAGATGAGCTTTATCCTCAAAAGGCTTCATGACTTGAAGGGAAAAAACATCTAGGCATGCGTTTGTCAAAAATTTTTACCAAACTTGGTTGGCGCGGGTATTATTCTAAGACAGAGCGCCAATGGTCGCACCCTCTTTTGAGGATCTCATTGATTGGCGCGAGTAGTACATTGTGGACCCGCGCTAATGGAAAAAGGGCACTTTTCAGGGATATTTTGCAGGAGGTGTCTTCAGGGAACATGAAGTACATACTTAGGGGAACATAATGCAAGTGCTTTTAGGTTATGTCACTGCTCACAGGTCCCGGAATGAGTCCTCCAAAGTACAGGAAAGGGGTAACAGGGACAGTGACCAATGGTGACAAATTACTGTGTAACAAGAGGTAAGTGTAACTATAGAAGGACAACACTTGAACATATTGGCGACACAACTTGGAAGTTAGGCAGCTTTTGGATCCATGGGATTGGTGGTCATAATGACATGGTAGAGATCAAATGCAAGGTAAAAATGAATAGCCCAAACCTAAGAAGTTCAATGATGCAAAGGAGGATGTCCCAACCTGACACGAAGCAAAGAGTGTCATGTTCTAGGGTGAGCTGCTGATACGACTAATAGATTTCCAAATTTTCCCCCACCATTTCTGGCGAGTACCCCAATTACTTTTTGATGGCTAGCTTGAATGGGATAACATATGCTTGCACTGTAAGTTCATCCTTCAGATGAATCTGACCGACTAAGTTTAACAAGACCTAGGAAGGAGAAGCTCACGTTCGTCATGGTGATGAATCTGATGTCGTTTAATAGTTTAACAAGTCCGACAAAGGTGTAACTCAATATATTTTTCATGTTTAGAGAGTTTGAGAAATACACGTAAAAGAAAACTCCACATGGTCCCTTTTCATACATTTGTGTCTCTCAAGCTCGAAAATGTAGAAAACAATACTTAAGAGAACCGCTTGACCATTTCAGTCAAGGAATACTTTTCTCATAAATAGTGCCTCCCAGCCCGAAAAAAGGGTAAACTTATACTAGGCGCGCAACATTTTGCATCCATTAACTAGTTCGAAATGATAAGGGATCGGCTATATTTTCGCTTTTAAAGGGTCGGAAAAGATCTAAAAGAGGACCCCCCATTTTTATTCTTTTTAACGAGTCAAAAAGGTAAAAAATACTCGACAATCTTTTCATTTTTTACAAGTAATAAAAGAGATTAGAGGTGACTCACCGTAGAGGAACGAGTGGTATAAAGGGTAGAAACTGGTTCAGGTAATGGAAAAACTACTCAAAACATGTAATGGTTAAGAGGTTGGCTAATAAAACCACTCATCACTGTAGTCCCTCAGGAAAGGGGAAACAACCAAGTGAAAGCATATGATCAGCCAAAGAGATGGTGGCGACAAAATGAAACAACCAAGGTTCGTCTAGCATAAATTAGCAGATAAAAATGGCAATCACGAGATGTAAATTGGGCACGGATTCATTTTTACACAAGATTGAACCATGGAGAACTCCACTTGGATTTGGTTTCATTTTTACACAAGCTTGAACCATGGATAACTCTGCTTGTATTCAGTTTCATTTTTACACAAGCTTGAAATGAAAAACTATGCTTGCTATAAGTTTGCACGCCCCCAGCATAATGACTCAATCAAGGTACATGCCCCCCAAGCTTCATTTCAATCAACCAGGTGGATGGAATGAAGGTTCACTTACGAGATCAGAAAGACTCGACTCAGATTTTACGAGATCTTAATCAAAGACTTGATTTGGAAAAGGGACATGCTTCATTGTTTAACGAGGTTTACATAGTAGAAGAACTATCCTCGATCCCTGGTTTCATTTTTTAACGAGCTTGACAGAAGACAAAGAACTATACTCATGACTCCTCATTTCATTTTTTAATGTGGTTGACAAAAGACCATGAACTATCCTCACGACTCCTTGTTTCTTTTTTTAATGAGCTTGACGCAAGACAAAGAACTATTCTCATCCCTTGTTTCATATTTTAACAAGGTTGACATAAGACAAGGAACCATCCTCATGACTCCTCATTTCATTTTTTAACAAGATTGACACAAGACTAGGAGCTATCCTCACACCCTTTGCTTCATTTTTTAACAAGGTTGACACAGTAAAAGAAATATCCTCATACAATCGTTCATGGACCATACGAGAACATGGATCCCAAGAGGTCTCACTAGATGGAAGGACCATGCTCCAGGAGGAATATATGTCATTTGGTACCATAGACAGGTCGGGTTCTAATGCCCCTAGTACATAATGTACTATACCATCTATGTGATCATCAAAAAATGTGGGGATGCAACGAGTAGCCACACAATTGACCGGTGGAAGGGAAGGTACTACTTGCAAACAAGAGCTGATAGGGGATGATGGTTGCAAAGGAGGCGCCTGGTGACCAATGAATGACAATTGATCAATGGTCACAATTATCCCTTCATGCGGAAAACAAACAACATGCAAAAGTGAATAAACAAGAGCTCCATAGATATAAACGTAGTCGCATCCAAGGAGAATATTGAAATCTAAGGGACCTTGGACTACCATCACATCTATATAGATGGTCTTTCCTCCCAAAGTAATAGTGAACGTTGGAAGGATCCATAAAGATTGACTTGCTCCTCCCTTGAAAACTAACAGATTTTGGGTGATAGGCACAAGCTGTGGGGAACCCAAAGCTTGCCATGTAGTAGAAGGCATGATGCTAATAGACACGCCTTCTTCTAATATAGTTCCAGGTACTACCATATTATAGGCTTGTACTGTGATCTAGAAAGTCACATAAGACAGGAGGCAGAAAGCAGTCAATGGACCCCAATCGAAAGAGACGACAAAACTACTTGGTGGGGGTATCATATGATTGCCCCCATGCTATGCAAGAGTAGAAGAAGGACTCTCCTAAACAACTGGGATGGGAGGGTCACTCTTCGATTCATGAGAATCTGAGGAGATGAGAATAACATGAGTAGTATGATCACCACTCTCTTCCAAAACAGAGTGAGAAATTGCTAGTGAAACCAAGTCGACACTCTTTTTTACCAATGGTTGGTCAGAAACGAACACAAGAGAGTCTCACTCAGGAAGAGAAGGATGGGAAAGAGATGAATCCAATTCATTCTCTTTACCAACTGGGAGAGAGTAAATAGAAAACCTCTGTTAACCAACAAGAAGTTGGGATTGAGGAGCTACAAGGTTTTCCAAAAGTTTGGAAGTTTTATCCATAAGAGGACAAAGGTGAAGAAGATGCTCTCCCTCACATAACCTACAAGGGAATATAATCTTTCCCTTATTATTACCATCACTAACTGAAGGTGCAACATCAACATGATCTCTAGAGGTCGATGGGGATGGTTGATACAGGTCTTGAGACCATACCTCTAAGACTTTGGGAATGGTAGGACAGTCTCGAAGGAGATGGTCACCCTTACATAGCTTGCAAGGGAATTTGACCTTCCATGGAGGATCAGAAGGTTTGTCGATGGGAAGTGCATTTGGAGTAATAGCTGCACGGTTGGCCTCTTGCTTATTTGACTTCTTATTCTTTGTTGTCTTCTTCTTCTTCTTAGCCTCCGGGTTACTGGATTTCAAACTTTCACTAGGCGAAGTAGAAGGTGAAGATGAAGAAACAACAGAAGAAAGTGAGAGTTCAACCTTATAATCATCGTGACATGATTCGAATGAAGGAGATGGCAGGGTGGGAGTTGGGACACAAGGGACCACCGAGGTCAAAAATAACCAAACAAGTAAACCAAAGGTTAACCCAGGGAGAGACAATGTTGCCATATAAGGAGCACTAGCATTTCCCAAAGAAGGAAAAGGACCAGGGTTCCCATCTAAGTGGAACCCTTGACTGGTAGACTCTGGGAATGTTTCCATTGGAATCAACCCTAAAGAATCACTAAGGAAGATAACTTTAACTAGGAATATTCTGTGGGCAGTTAATTTTAAGACACTAAAACAAAATATTTCCTTTTCATATTTTAAGAATCAAGAAAAGGACGAAAGGTGACTATAGTTGCTTTTGGAATTAATGAGCTTCAAAGGACAAGTGCTCGATGATCTTTTAAATTTAAAGAGTCAGTAAAGATAAAAAGTGACTACTCAAGATAATCTAGGCAAAAGGATTACCAGGTAAATGTGAAATACAGAATACCTCCTGGCAAACCGAGAAGTATGAGCAGGCAATCTCCCCAAATGTTGTGTTCAGTGTATCACGTTTACAAGGCGGCAGACTCAGCATTCTACAGATAAAGGATTGCAGAGCTGGTGGGGTCTCCCTTTATATACATGACGGTATGGGGAGAAGAAGTTTGTACTAGCATTGTCTAATGCCAAAGTTAATGACAGCTGCTAGGTTTAAAGACGTGGGAACACATCTCTAGCCTAGACCACTAAATGTGACCATTAAGTTTCAATGCTTCCCTAGGTTAATTCGATAAATTTTAACGGTTGATTTAGAATTAGGTCCCAATTACAAGGCCCTACCATTGTCATCTGAAAACTCCTACATGCAGCTATATGACAAAAGAGGTCTTTTTCATTAATGAAAGTTGTCACTAACTGAGAGATAGAGAGCACACAACCAATGAAACAATAAAAGAATGAAAGCTTTCATTTATGCATGTCCTAAATTCAATTAATCTTCCCTTAACAAAAAAATAAGTTTCAATTTATTTTTCATGCCTATGCTAGTGCAATTCTAGCTTCTTAATGACGCTACTAATGCAATATTTTCACTTAAGTAAATTAGAATGATCTTCTTCTTTTCATAAAATGCGAAATGAATCTTTCACATAAAGCACTTTAATAAAAATTTCACAGTTCTGAACAAACAAGCATCAATCAAATCCAAAGCATGATAAATGAAACTAAAAGCAACATCTTCCTTGAATTGACAAAACCAAACACATAAAAGCTTCAATCGACAAACCAAGAAATGTAATCTATGCTTGGAATGAGAAAAGAGACACTCAAAATAAGAGAACAAATGAGACCCTTTCACTCATTCAATTGAAAACAAAGCATCCTAGTCACTTCTGGGCAGAAGAAGAGAGTGTGAGCATCAAGACACACTGACACTGCAATGGGAGAAATCCTGATTTTTCTTAACTCAGAGACTGGAGTGACTTTTGGGCCAAAAGAAGCGCTGATCGGCACAAATGACTAGTACTACAATTAGTGTTGATTGCCTGTAAGTGCGACTATTTGGCAAAAAATCGCACTAATCAAGGGATTTAAAGAAAAAATAAAAAAGAACTTCACACAGGGCCAGACTTAACATATGGGAGGGTGGGCTAAACCAAGCAAGCACATAAACCAGGCTAAATGAATCTCTCTAGTTAGGGAGAAAATAGTCCAAAAGGCTGACGAGGTCAAAAGCACAAGAAAAAAACACATTGGCCAAGATTGGAGACAAACCCTAATCTTCACTTACATGCATCGATGCGACTACCTAATTGGCAACAAGTGCAAAAGGCTGGTTGGCGTGACTATTTCTCAGCAACTCACAATGGTCAACGCGACTGTCAGTGGATTAGGTGCGTTGATTGAGGGAGCTAGGAAAAAGTAAAAAAATTTCAAATAGGGACCCGATCTACTACTATGAATTTTAGACTCAGACTAGAAAGTAGGAGAAAAGAAGCAAAACCAAAGGGAAAATGTGAAACTAGAAAATTTCTCACAAAATCATGAAATCCAACACAAACAAAATGATTGGGAACTCCCGAGTGGAGTCGTCAATTTGTGGTGAAGTAAAATTATAATTGCAGACACGAATGAATTCCTCTACCTCAATAATGGGTCTATCCTCAACAGATGCATTCTATGGATGATTTCCTTAGGTTAGAATCAATCAAGAGGGCCCACCTCTTGGTCTGCTTATCCTGCTTGATGATGTCCTCACTTGCTTGCTCCATCAATCTCTCGCTTCCTTCTTCAAGCTCCTGAAACAAGTAAACAACAACAGACAACAAACATGATAATAGAAAAATTGCAATTCAACCTACTTAACAAGTCAAGAAATATTAAGCCATGAATATGCAATATTACAAAACATGTAGGAAATTAATCGATAGTTTCATATATTAATATCAAAGAGAGATTACAACCATTCGTCTTGACATTGCAGGCCTCCTCTAACAAGACCAGGTTCCCACACACTTCTGCTAGAATTCCATGATGGCCTCAATCAATAATACTTTTAAGGATCTTCCCTTTAGGATTCACTCCAAACCAAATCACACTTATCCCTCACACAACTAGATAGCTACAACTAGTAATAGCTTGCTTGTCTACTCCAAACCAAAATAGCATCAACGCTCAACCAAAAACTATGACTGCAACTAGGACTGCTTGGGAAGAAGGGAGGTTTATATGGGAAATATGGATGGGAGATGGATCCTCTTCTCCTGGGAGAAGGACTTAACCCTTGAGGTAGTTCCATGATTATAGCGGAAAGGAGCCCAAACTGTCATCCTTGACCCTATCCAACCAAACCATTTACCAGACTTCCATTACAAAGCTTCTATAGCTGGAAGCTTTGAGTGTAATTTAAAAACTTTCCATAACAGGACTGACACGACTGAAACATAGCTTAGTTGCTTCGGTCGGTGCACAGTGTAGTGATAATCTCTGCACATCAGCGTGGAGGAGACGAACGCCATTAGTGCTAGTCTTGTAAACTTGGCAAAACGGGAGTTTTAGGGGAAATGGTGCAAAAGGGAATTTATTTGCTCATGAAGAGGGACACAATGGGAGTTTCTTCATGAAGGCAAAGCATGCGGGGTTCACTATAGAGGTCCTCCAGGATCAAGGAATCGGGAGTACAGGGATAGTGACAAAATGTTGTGTAGCACTACCCAATTATCTTAGTCTGTAATAGTTTCTTTACCTCCTTTTTAATGGATGGGACCAACAAAGGATTAATCTACCTAAGATTCCTCTTATATGGCTTCATCTCGTCTTTTAAGGTTATTTTGCATTGTATGAAACCACAATAAAAAGTATTTAATTCATTATATGTCCAGGCAAACACATCCATGTACGCTTTAAAATGGTTCAGGTGACCCTCTTTGTATTGCCTAGGAACTCCTTTAACTAATTTGATGATTCTTGGATCTCCTTCAGTGCCAATGTTACAATATTCTACATATTCTTCAAGATCTTAATTAGTTGGCTTAGTAGCCACATCACTTGAGCTAAAACTCCTTTCCAATGGAACCAATACATTGGGGATCATATTCCCCTTTAGCTACCATATCTTGTGACCATCAATGGTTTCTTCCCATCCAGCCTGTTGTTCACATGTCATCTCCTTATCCTCCTAGTCAATCACTGGGTTTGAAAACTATTGTTGGAGAGGTAAATCCCCTCTACAGATAGAGGTGATCCCTACTAGCCCAGCAGGGGTCTAGCAACAATCACACAATGCTGCTACGCATATTCCTAATTGCAATTAAACAAGAGGTAAAGAGCACCTACTTGGATTCCTGCGCTGTCGTTTGACGAAGGGATGTTGTCTTCGCTCCTTCGCTTCAGCTGGTCACAATCCTCCGCGATCCCCGCGAATAGATACCTGCACACACGAAGAGGAAACAAACGCAAGCGTGAAATCTAATAAAAGCAACCATACATCAGTCAGAAAAGATGTAATTCACGTTTAACCATTGCATAAACAAGTAAGAATGGAACAATAATAGCAGTCATCTATTATTAATCAGAATAGAGAAGAGTACAACCAAATGTTCTGACGTCGGTAACCTTCTCAGGAGGGGCCAGTCAGCATGTATCTCAAGAATTCGCCTTTGAGGATATTTCTCCCAAAACAAACAACTCTCTCTCTCACACAAATGCCACAAACAACCTTCCCTAAGCAATCAATCACTTCCACACCTAGCACACCAAACCTATAGCAGCAATCTGAGCACTACAAGCTCTGTACAATCCAAGCTATTCCAAGCTAAGTCTAACTAGCTGCTCATGGTAATGGTGAGAGTTTATATAGGAGAAGGAGTCTCCTAAAAGGGTGGAAGGATGAGCTTATCTTCAAGGGAAGTTGTTGGAAAGGGTCGAACAGACATGCCATAGAAGGGAGTCGACATTCACAAAGCTAACAACCAAGCCTGGAGGGATCTGGAAGGCAGGTTGTTTGAACAAATTCGCCTAAACTGGATCAGCGCGGATTATAAGGAAACTGTCGCGCTGTCGGCGCATCTCAATAACTGAGGAAGTCATGTCAGCGCGGAAGCACACGGCAAAGGCGCGCTGTGGACCATCGCGGAAAAGTGATGTTCTTCCGCGCTGGCAGCGCACAGCATACACTGGAAGGCGCCTGTCATCGCGGTTATTTTAGGAACAGACGCGCTGATGAACAAAACTTTGGAAAAATGGGTTTTTAAGCCAGTTCAGGGAGCAAGCACTTAGTGATTGTGAATTCTGGGCACAGCAGGGTGACTGACAGGAAGGCAGTGATAAATTACTGTGTAACAGATGCCCCCTAAAGCATGAAGACCGAGAGAGTGGGAGGGGTGAAATGCTTTACAACACACGCCGAACTGGAACATCACCAGGAAGGACCAAAATATCTCTGATAATCAAGTACATGCAGTCGAGGCATGGGCGCAGCCATCCAAAAGACATGCGAAACGGTCTGTGGAATGGACGCAGCCACCCAGCTAAAGAGACCATAATAATGATAAGGTATGGTCGCAGCCATCCATGAAGACTCAGGTATGGGCGCAGCCATCCATCAATGAGTCATGTAATGATCATCCACAACATCGCAACCTGGACCATAAACAGACAGGGATCCAGGGTCTTGCGCTCCGTCCCGATCCGAACAAAGTACAAGTTCAAGCATGTGAATACATGGGTTGAAGTCGAACATGCATGAACATCGTCTGATTACCAGTCAATGACGAAAACTGTTAACAGACGCGAGAGGTACCACCAATAATGACAATGGCCCTCAAGGTACTATAGGTACAATCCGCGGCATGTGAATCAATGAGCTGGTGTCGAACACCCACGGAATCATTCGATCGGAGGCCAATGATGTAAACCTCGCGTCGAACACGAAGAACCTGCCATTAGGGCGTGCAGGCTCTAAGGCACCTGAAAGGAGTCTCTAAGTCACCTTCCCGGATAATGAGCTGAAGTCGACAGGAAGTGACCTTTGATCGAAGGTGGGCCATAATGATTCCCACATCATCGACGCGAGACAGAGGAAAAAGATTTGTGTGAGATAGCAGATGTGGTTGTATTATTGCAGAGGTCAACTTCTCTTGAACATATCGGCGGCACCGTAGCGGGTTTGGCAGTATTTGACATCAAATGAGCAGAGGGTATAGTAATGATGGCAATGAGCAGACGAGAGGTCGAATAAGATAACCCAAACCCACGGAGGCCAGTGAAAAACAAGATGAGATGGTCCCACCCAGACACGAAGCAGAAGAGTGCCATGTTCAAGAGCGACATACTGCCGACACGACTATGATTACAGTTCCATTTTCCCCACCATTTCTGGCGGGTACCCCGGTTATTTTTGGATGACAAGCTTGACGGGGATAGCATATGCTTGGAAAGCGTCAGTTCGACGGCGTCCGATGTCATTAAGTTTTAACGAGTCTGACAAAGGAAGAACTCGGCGTCTTTTCCTGTTTAGAGAGTCTGAAAAGACGGCGGAAAAGAAAACTCCAGGGGGGTCCTTTTTCGTAAAGTTGTGTCTCTCGAGCCCGAAAAAGTATAAAACAATGCTCGAGAGAACTGCCCGACCAGTATGATCGAGGAGTACTTTTCATGAGTAGTGATATTAATCTGAAAAATTAAAAAAGTAATCGGTATCACGTCGTTTCGTAACCATTAACGAACTGGAAACGACAAGGGTCCGAAAATCTTTTCGTTTTTACACGGTCGGAAAAGGGTTTAAAGACGACCGCCTCTTTTTACTTTTAACGAGTCAAGAGGGATAACTCGGCAATCTTTCTATCTTTAAATGGTCAGAAAAGAGCTGAAAGAAGACCTCCATTTTTATTCTCTTTAACAAGTCAAAAAGGGAAAAATACTCGGCAATCTTTTCACATTTTACGAGTCAGAAAAGAGCTTAAAGGAGACTCGTCCTAGAGGAACGAGTGGTATAAAGGGTAGCAACTGGTTCCGGTAATGGTGGAACTGTTCAAAACATGTAATGGTTAAGAGGCTGGCTAATAAAACCACTCATCGCTGCGGTTCCTCAGGAAAGGATAAACAACCAAGTGAGAGCATATGATCGGCCAAAGAGATGGTAGCAATGGAATGAAACAACCAAGGCTCATCTAGTAGAATTCAGCGGATAAAAATGGCAATCACGAGATGTAAATCGGGTATGGGTTCATTTTTACACAAGCTTGAACCGTGGAGAACTTTGCTTGGATTCGGTTTCATGTTTACACAAGCTTGAAACGAAAAACTATGCTTGTTATAAGTTCGTATGCCCCCAGCATAATAATGCAAATCGAGGTATATGCCCCCCAAGCTTCATTGCATTCAACACAGTGGATGGAATGAAGATTCACCTTTGAGAGCTTAGAAAGACTCGACTTAGATTTCACGAGATCTTAATCAAAGACTCAATTGGGAAAAGGGGTTGTTTCATTTTTTAATGAGGTTGACACAGTAAAAGAACTATCCTCATAACCCTTGTTTCATTTTTTAATGAGCTTGACACAAGATCAGGAACTATGCTCGTCTCCTTGTTTCGTTTTTTAACGAGGTTGACACAAGATCAGAACTATCCTCGGGACTGATCCAGTTTCATTTTTTAAGGAGCTTGACACAGGAAAGTAACTATGCTCCGACCAAGCCTAGTTTCATTTTTTTTAAGGAGCTTGACACCGGAAAGGAACTATGCTCCACCCAAACCTAGTTTCATTTTTTAAGGAGCTTGACACCGGAAAGGAACTATGCTCCAACCAGACCCAGTTTCATTTTTTAAGGAGCTTGACACCGGAAAAGAACTATGCTCCACCCGAACTTCATCATAATGAACAGGAAGTCGGGGCTTCCAAGAGTGGCGCTCCCGGTGGGAGGTCAATATCTCGGAAGTCAGGACCCAATGCCCCCAGGACACTATGCATGACGGCGACATTGCTGGATATAGGCACGGGGTAGATGGCCACGTAGTTGATTTGCGACGAGGCAGATGCAACTTATGGATGAAAGCCAGGAGGGAAGGACGAGTGCGCTGGAGGGGCTTGTGGACGAACGAACGATAATTGATCGAACGTCACGATTCTTCCATCGTGTGGAAAACAAACCACACGGAAAAGTGAAGAAACGAGGGCTCCCATGGCATACACGTAATCATGACCAAGGAGAAGACTGAAGTCTAAAGAACCTTGGGTAACTGAGATGTCTATATAGACAGTCTTGCCCCCTAAAGTAATAGGAAACTTCGGGAGGATCCCTAATGGCTGACTCGTTCCTCCATCAAACGCGGTGAGATGTGGCGCGACAGGTACGAGCGATGGGGAACCCAAAGCTCGCCAAGTAGTAACGGGCATGAGACTAACCGATGCTCCTTCGTCTAACACAGTGCCAGGCAGCGCCTTATTGCAAGCATAGGCGGTGACCCAGAAAGGCACATGGGACGGAAGGGGAGGGGCAGTCAAACAACTCCAATCAAAGGAGATGACCGAACTATTTGGTGGGGGAACCATATGGTTGCCCCCCTGCTCGGAAAGAACCGAATCTAAATTCTCCGGAGAGGTTTCAGGAGAACCTTTATCAAGCTCAGGAGAATCCGAGGAGACGAGAAGAACATGAGAACTTTGCTCTTCCGAAACGGAGTGGTTGAGAGGAGTTGAACTCGAATCAACACCCTTTCCGACCAACGGCGGGTCTGGAACAGGCTGGGAACAGCCAGGTTCGGGAAGAGGAGCCTGGACAAGAGAGGGATCTGAAGCAATCTCTTTGTCAACAGAGGCGCGATCTACAGCTGTAGAAAGACGTTGATAACCAGCGGGAAATGGATTCGGAGGAGCAGCAAGACTTTCCAACACAGCAGAGGCTTTATCCATGAGAGGACAAAGGTGAAGGGGATGTTTGCCTTCACAAAGTCGGCAGGGGATTCGAAGCTTCCCTTTCTCCTTACCATTCCCAACTGATGAGGTAGCATCGCCGTGATCATCAGTGGACGATGAAGGGCGGGCCGGATCGTGGGACCAAACTTCTAATACCCTGGGAATGCCAGGGCAATCACGAAGGAGATGGTCCTCCTTGCATAATCGACAAGGAAACTTGACCTTCCGCGGGGGAGCAGAAGGTGACCCGACTTCAGTTATACTGGAGTGGATAGCTGGACTTGAGGGGGGGACTGTGTGTAGGCTCTCCCTTAGGGGACTTCTTCTTCTTGGTCTTCCTCTTCTTCCTCTTAGCCACCTGGTTAGTCGAGTCAAGACTTTCACCAGGCGAAGTAGAAGATGAGGACGTAGAAGTAGGCGTCGAAGGGGAGAGGTCCACCTTTGGATCAACAAGATGTTGTTCAGGTGGTGGGACTGATGGACTAACAGCCGATACGGTAGAGACCAAAGATGTTGAAAACAACCTTACAGGCAACCTGACAGTTAACCCTGGTAGGGACAACGTCGCCATATACGGAGCACCAACATTCCCAAGAGGAGGGAATTGTCCTGGACTCCCATCAGAAGGGGAACCTGGATTAGTGAATCCCGGAAAATTTGCCATAGCAAATGAAAACGAAACCTACTCAAGCTAACGCACACAAGATCTAACCAGGTGATGTTATCGTGGCCGAATAAACTTTTAAGACACAGGAACCAAACTTGACCTTTTCATGTTTCAAGAGTCGAGAAAAGGACAAAAAGATGACTCCAGTCTCCTTCGAATGTTTAATGAGCACGAAGTGACAAGACGCTCACAGGCACCTTTTCATTTAGGGAGTCCGAAAAGGATCAAAAGTGACTGCTCTGGAGATTCTAGGTAAAAGGTGTGCCAGACTTTTCGCAAAACCACATAATACTTTTTAGGGTACGGGTGGTCAATCTTCGTGAATGCTATGTTCACTGCATTGCGAATCGTAAGGCGGCAGACTCGGCTTCCTATGGATCAAGGATAAAAGCCTAGTGGGGTCTCCCTATATACGCGACGGTACGTGGGAGCACAGTCCGTGTTAGACCACTATCGAGTCATAGAAGGAGGAATCACCCAACCTAATGTGAAACAACAGTGACTATGTTTAAAGACGCCGGAACACGTCTCTAACCTAGACCTCTAGATGCTTGCGTTTAGTTCCAATGCGTTTTTAGATTCATTCGGTTCATTTTATAGTTGATCTTGAGATTAAGTTTCGATTTCAGGCTCTCTATCGTATGTTCTCTCATAATTACCTAGATGCCAACTACATGCCAAAGAATTTCATTTTGTTCGATGAATTCTAGCTATGAGAGGGTAAAGAATATTGATCAAACAAAACAAATACAAGCAAACAAGCAACCTAATGCAGCTAAAAGCAAGGAAAGGAAACTTTTTCTTTTGAAAATGCAAATCAACGAAATGTTCTTTTCCTTTTCAATTCTCAAAGCAAAGCTACTAGTTTGATTTCCTTCCAATGGCACAAAGCATCTAAATGAATTTGGAGGAACCGGAACACCAAGCAAATCACTTAATGAAAGCACACAAAGTTCCCAAAACATCCAATGAAGGCTTCCAAATCAAAAGGAAAACTAAGTTCCACACGAGCTATGTGATCTAAGCTCGGCAAGACAAGCAAGGATTGCAAGCAAGGAGGAAGCGAATGTGAACTGATCGATCCAAACAATCGTAATCTATGCTTGGTAGTGAAGAAATCGAATCAACATAAAAAAGGTGGTTCAATAATCGACACTAAAAATCAACCAGCAACAAGCAGTGAAAAAGCCTCAAGCAAATCAATAAGAGGGTTGTGGATGAATGTTGAATAGACAAGTAACCCAAGCAAACGGTTTCTCGATGAAACTTCCAAAGGGCTAGGTCACATGGTCTAAAAACACAAGAGTCACTCGAATGAAATCAAAGAGAGAGCATCCCTTAACCAAAAAGCAATCAAAACAAGCTAATGAGGGACAAGAAACCACAAGGGATAAGAAAGATTGATGAATTCAGGAGATAAAGTTATAAAAACAACTTTCAGGAGTCAGCGCAAGTTTTACACTAAAAACCCATGTCAGCGCAACTTTTACATAGACCACCCGAGCTGTCAGCGCGACTTTTGCCCAAAAAACCGAGCTGATCTCAGAAAAACACAGTCGTCGCGGAATTAAGCTAGAAACCCAAGGTCAGCGCGGGTAGAAAGCTAGCAAGTCACGCTGACATCGCGACTATACACGTCTTTTCCGCGCTGATCCGATTTTCCAGGATTGTCGCGACTGTTAGGCGTATTTACGCGATGAACAGGATGTTGCAAAAGGGTGAGCGCGATGTCAGCGCGACTGTTAAAATTAAATCCGCGATGGAGCTCAAAAATAGTGACAGGCAAATCAAAACTCCCAAATCAAAACAGCCAATCTTTCAATCAAACAGGGGTATCTCCCAGATCAACCCAGGAAACGCAAAAGACTGATAATTAATCCCCAATTTCAAAAAGAGAGCAATCAAACAAACTCAAAAAAAGGATTAATGAAAAAGGACAAAGGCTGTCCCCAGCAGAGTCGCCAAATTGTTGGAGAGGTAAATCCCCTCTACGGATAGAGGCGATCCCTACTAGCCCAGCAGGGGTCTAGCAACAATCACACAATGCTGCTACGCATATTCCTAATTGCAATTAAACAAGAGGTAAAGAGCACCTACTTGGATTCCTACGCTGTCGTTTGACGAAGGGATGTTGTCTTCGCTCCTTCGCTTCAGCTGGTCACAATCCTCTGCGATCCCCGCGAATAGATACCTGCACACACGAAGAGGAAACAAACGCAAGTGTGAAATCTAATAAAAGCAACCATACATCAGTCAGAAAAGATGTAATTCACGTTTAACCATTGCATAAACAAGTAAGAATGGAACAATAATAGCAGTCATCTATTATTAATCAGAATAGAGAAGAGTACAACCAAATGTTCTGACGTCGGTAACCTTCTCAGGAGGGGCCAGTCAGCATGTATCTCAAGCATTCACCTTTGAGGATGATTCTCCCAAAACAAACAACTCTCTCTCTCACACAAATGCCACAAACAACCTTCCCTAAGCAATCAATCACTTCCACACCTAGCACACCAAACCTATAGCAGCAATCTGAGCACTACAAGCTCTGTACAATCCAAGCTATTCCAAGCTAAGTCTAACTAGCTGCTCATGGTAATGGTGAGAGTTTATATAGGAGAAGGAGTCTCCTAAAAGGGTGGAAGGATGAGCTTATCCTCAAGGGAAGTTGTTAGAAAGGGTCGAACAGACATGCCATAGAAGGGAGTCGACATTCACAAAGCTAACAACCAAGCCTGGAGGGATCTGGAAGGCAGGTTGTTTGAACAAATTCGCCTAAACTGGATCAATGCGGATTATAAGGAAACTGTCGCGCTGTCGGCGCATCTCAATAACTGAGGAAGTCATGTCAGCGCGGAAGCACACGGCAAAGGCATGCTGTGGACCATCGCGGAAAAGTGATGTTCTTCTGCGCTGGCAGCGCACAGCATAAACTGGAAGGCTCCTGTCATCGCGGTTATTTTAGGAACAGACGCGCTGATGAACAAAACTTTGGAAAAATGGGTTTTTAAGCCAGTTCAGGGAGCAAGCACTTAGTGATTGTGAATTCTGGGCACAGCAGGGTGACTGATAGGAAGGCAGTGATAAATTACTGTGTAACAACTATCCAATAGCCTCCATGAAGAGTTTGATTTGTTCCTCATATTCAAACACCTGTTAATACTTGACATTCTCTAGTATTGAAGGTTTGTACCCGATGCCAACTTTGTATCTGAGCAAGTGGTTTTGAGGAGGCTTGAAGTTAATAGTAGCTACAACTAAGGATTAAACCATATGATTTCTATATATGGGAAAAAACTGGACATTAATGGCTAGGAAAAAATTCTTAATCAAATCACATACCTCATTTTGATAATCCTTCAATGTTAGATGTTTAGATTGGCATTGATTTTTGATTCCCTTCACCACCATATTTGAATCTCCAAACGCCGGCGAGAACCCAATGTTGAAATTTCTGGAAACTTGCAACCCTAATCACAAAGCTTCATATTCAACAACACTATTAGCGGCTTTAAACTCTAGTTTGAAAGAATGAGGAATCAAACTAACTTCTAGAGACACTAGCAACACACCTTCCCCATTTCCTTCCCTAGAATAAGAACCATCAAAGTATAACTTTCATACTTTATTACACTCTAGTGATTTTTTATTTAGCTGGACAAAACATTCCTCCTATGTTTCATCCATGATTTTATCACTTTCCTCTAACAACAAACAAGAGAAATCCTTCTCTTTACCATACACTAGAGCATTATTTGAACAATCTGCCCCTGCAACTATCTTTACAAATCTCAATTCTCTATATAATCGACGTTCCTCTCCACCAAACACAGGAATGGTGGAATATGTGATCCAGGTGGAATTCCACTGGGACCCCACCATTGTCTCTTTCAATTTTTTAGTTTCCTTAATTGCAGCAAGTTTACTATTTTTGGTTGTTTTTAGGGTCCTGAACTTCTCGAGCTGTTTTGAGGCCCTAAATGACGTTTTTTGGGAAAACCAGGCCCAACAGGGTATTGTAATTAGTGTTGTCTAGTCAAAAGTTGTAGTCCTTGGATATGTTAGCACCCTGTAATTTGAAGGCTTTAGGACAAATCACAAGAATGTAACATCAAACCGACTTCGGGATGGGAATCTAGCCCTTCCAATCCCAGAGAGGGCTCTCTCTATAAAATTTATCTTTATTGCTTGAAAATCTTAGACTAGTTATGATTGTACTTGGGTTTTGGAAGAGTGATTGTATTCAATTTAATTAGCATCTATTAGGCAATGTAGTCAAAAGGTAAACTAGAGGGTTGCATCAATTTTTCATAGATTAAACTCGGGGCAAGTTAGGAATATTTACTGGATATTTCAGAATAATAAGTGGATGATGGAAGAACAATGAAAACCTTCAGCAAAAATAAAGAGCAATTAATAATTCTTTAGTGTGGCATTCAGTCAATCAGGAAAAACTAAAGAGTAATAAAGAATTCTTTAATGTGGCCTTCAGTAGAAAACATATAGATTGCAAAAGCGGCCAGAATAAGGTACTCAAAAGTAAATCTGATTCATCACATTTATGTTTTGCAATTGGAATTTAGATGATTATAGTGAAGAGATGATAGTGAAACACTTTAACATAAGAAAAACATCACCAGTATTTAAGCCACAAGAATCCTATGAATGATTTGCTTAGTATTGATGCTCTAGTGCTTTAAAAAAAACATACCATTCTCCAACAGATCACTAATATTTCTGATCTCAAATAATCGACCTCTAATACTTCAAAAGCATAAGTATTTATACAAAATTTACAAACTATTTACAATAAATGTTTTCTCTAACAAACAAGACATTTTTAGACTATAGATGAACTAAAAGTGGAAGTGGGAACAGGTAGGATGTGGACCCAAATTTGTGGTTGTGCTGGCATATGAACTAGCAGATGAAGATGTATCTCTCTTTTTCTTAGTAATTCACTCAACTGTGGACCCAAATTTGTGGTTGTGCTGGCATATGAACTAGCAGATGAAGATGTATCTCTCTTTTTCTTAGTAATTCACTCAACTCCTTGTTGATCCTCTGACTTCCCTTACTGATGGATGATCTTGTGACTACCCTGTTGTTTTATCATTCATTAGTGTCACAAAATATTTTGGAAAATATATAATAATATATATATGAATAATATTTCCAAAATATTCTAAATGAAACTTATAATTAAATTTCTACAAAACTATGTGTTGTTTCCAATCTGTGGTTTTGCTTTCCCTTTCCATGAATTCACAAAACCATGTGTAGTTTTGTTTCTATTACCCCTTCATCTATAAATTCATTTTATCTGTATGTAAATTCCTTTTACCCTTGTAGAATATCTAGATGGTTTTGCAAAACCATGTGTTGCTTTGTATGGTAGGAAGAGTATTCTCCCTTTACTCTTTTACTTTCACCTGCAACATGATTTTACACCTATATTGATTTCACCATGCCTATAAATTTATTTCACCATGCCTGTAAATTGATTTCACCTTAATATTCTATCATGAAATGCATTTACACGAATGTTATCTTTGCTCTCTTGTACACTAATTTCATGTGAAATTTTCCCTTTTATTTTCTTTAGTAAATTCATGGCATCCGTGAATCTCATTCCAAGACCTTATTCTCATATTGCTTGTAGCTATATAATTTTACCTCAAGTATGGTTTCACTCGTAGCTCTGAAATATTACTGCATTCTCATATCTCTTTATTTCACTTGAAATTAATCCACCCTATATTTCCATAATATTTATAAGATTCAAAAACAAAACTAATGGTTTATCACACCACTTTAAAGTGGTAGGTGGTATTATTTTAGAGGACGCGAGGGGCTGCCACGTAGCAAAAAGCTGGGCATGGAAAACAACTAATCTCGCGTGCTTTTGGGATGTTAAGTGTTGGATGAACTAAGGGTGCGATATGGAATTTTAACTGTTCATTTCTTTTTACGAATGTCGAGGCAAATATAAATGAGGGGGGTTTAATTCTTAGTGTGGGGTGGGCCATTGGTTGACTTTGCAGGGAGAAGAGGTAGTATAGGCTTGCAGGGAGAAATTAATATAAATTCCAAAACTTTATATTAATATGGTTTTGTGAAGTAAGGAGTGAAAATAAGGATTTTAGATATATATATATATATATATATATATATATATATATATATATATATATATATATATATATATATATACTTTATGACAGTTATCCCACATTGACTAGGGAACATTATTCATGATGGTTTATGTAAGCCTATATCTACCCACTTGTGCTTGGTGTTAGGTGTGCTAGGCTTGGGTATTGTGAATGCAGGTTGTAAGGAGATGGAGCGGGAGCTGAGCTTTCAAGCTTATTTTTTATACAAATTTCAATAAAATCCAAGGCTTTAAAACGAGAAGCTCTACAATATATAGCCTTTTTATCAAACAAACATATTCTTAATGATTTGAAAGCAGATATTTGGCTTATGGTGGGGTAATATTCAGATGAATTAACAAGGAAAGTGGGTGATAAAGTAGGAAGCTAAGTAAAGGATGATGAAAAATGGAGAGGAAGCATGGTGAGTCAGCAAGCCAAAAGCTTCATCATGAGAGAAACAAGTAATATCTGAATCATCAGATTTCCTATAATTATAGGAACCTAACAGGATATATCATTCTAATGAGGTATTTTGCACGTCAAGCAAATTTCGTATGCTAAAGCTATAACCCCGGGAAGTTGATGTACCAATTTACCCAAATGACGGCCATAGTTTTGGTGCTTCATCTTCTAGGGTAAGGGTTTTCCATTATTTCCCAATAATAAATAGGCCTTTGAGCCTTGTTGTAACATAGTTCAAAGGCATGTAGCTGCCACATCTCTTCTCAGAGATAAGCTACCATTGCCTGAGCTAGTCTTATTTCCATTCTATTTGTAAGCATATTTTAGTATTTGATATTAATGAAATGAACTGTTATTTCTACTGCATCTCTGTATTTATGGTTATATATGTAATTTTTTGTGTTCCTGTTTAAGTTTGGATTAGTGGTATTAGAGGGATATGCTCTTTCTCTATTTTTCTTTGCATGTCCCCAATGAGGTTGACATATAAAGAGTTATGGTTCAAACTGGTCGAACCTTTACAAGACCAGCCTCACAAATCCCAACAGCCTCCCATTTCAGAATAGGAGAATGATGAAGGAGTAGGAGATCCTTTCAAAATCTTGTTTGAAGAAGCCCTCAAGTGATAGAGGAACGCGACATTGGACAACATTTCCCAAATCCTTTAGCGGCTACACAAGGGTGACGCATCTCCTTCCTATAGCTACTCTAGAAGTGCCACACCTTGTAAGATACAAGTTAACTTTGACATCCCCATATTCAAGGGTCAGATAGATGCGGACACCGTAGATAAATGGTTAAATCTACTAAAAGGATATTATTTTGTTCATGATTTTTCCAGTCATGAAAATATTACTCTTGAACTTCTCAAAGTCGTCCCCCATGTCAAGGACTGGTGATAAACCTACTGTGAGAAGAAGGACAAAAGTACACCCTTACTATTATCGGCTGCACCCACTTGGGATTCCTTCCAAGAATCCATCAAGGAGAAATACTACCCTGTCAGGAGCTATTTGGATAAATACACAAAGTGGACCACGTTGCGACAGTAAAGGGAGAAAGAGGTGCTAGAGTTTACCAATGATTTTCATACTCTTCATACGAAGTTGAGTATCAAGGATTCTGAGAAACATTTGGTACTCAAGTACCGACAGTGCCTACACAGGTACATCTAGGATGAGATGGAGTTCCTGGACATCTCCTCGTTCGACATGACATATCGATACGTTGTCAAGATCGAGCAAAAGTTTAAAGAAAAAAACAAGACTTTGATTATGTGTGTTAGGTTCCTATACCAATATATGTCATAATTTTGAATGACTAAGGTTAGGCCTTGTAATATTGTACATACTTTTGCTTTCTACAAATTTTTTCCATATTAAAACATTAAAAAATGTAAAGAGGGTATGTCCTAAAAGAAATATCAAAGGACAAAAGGAATAAGAGAAGGTCAAAAAATGAAAATATATGAACCCCAAAAACAAAAATAGACCATGAAAGTGTCCAAGTCTAAATGCCACTACTATTTACTTTTATGCATAATAATGATTGTGTGTAGCTCGTTATTCATGTCACAATCCATGGTAATCAAACTGTTTAACCTTGGTTATTTCATGCTTTGAATTTTATGTTTATAGTAAGAGAATAAAATCTAACCAATCAGTTTAATCTTGGAAGGTCATTAGATAGGTAGAGAAAATATATGGAGCTCATCAGTTTAATTTGAGCCCTTGGATGATATAAGGTCAGAATTAAATAGACTACTTTTCAAAAGAAAAATGGATGATAAGGGTTTTCTAGTCTAAATGCACCCAAATAAAATGAAGAAGAAATGGTAGGATAAGTGATGGGTAAGTAGAAGAAAGGTCGTTGAAGTATAAAGTTGATTGCATCAAAACACATGCATCATGCTTAGACACATATTTCTATATGTATGATAAATTATGGAAGAATAAATAAAGGTTTGAAAGTTAATATAATTAACCCTCATTCATACATTTGTCCCCTTACTTACTAATTTCCTATCCACAAGTATGTTCTACTACTTTAAAATCCTACAAGTCAAAGAGGCTCAGAGCATTTCTTTGAATTTTGGTGGGATCAAACCCTCGAATTAATGACTTATGGACATCAAGTGTTAGAATCCCCTTCATGAAATTCATTTCCACCTCATTATCCTGATAAAACCCCTTTTCCTAAGGATAAACTTCATTTACCTAGGAAAAGTGAAAACCCCATGTTAAATTCTATTTAACTCAAACAACCCACAAAAGTATTTTATTCTAAGTATCAAATGTATGTGAATAAAATGTGTAAATTTTACATTATGCTAAGGGTATGCTCACTCTGCTCATTTCATATTAATTTTAATTCTAGTATATAAATCCCCATATACTTTTTCCCGTATATCAATTAAATCACCTAAATAAATATCCCAACCTTTAGTTTAAATATAAACTATACCATTTACCCCATATCCAGATAAAACCAATTAAACCTGCCATTAAAGCACTGGGCCCCCTTGAAGCCCATGCTCTTATCACTCACGCACTTCCCTCGCCCGACTGTCATCAGATCACCATCCCCCTCATTCGAGGGCCCACAACCATATCAACTGCACTCGACGACTGACCTTTACACGCTCGATAAAGTGTTTTTTCCCGCCCCTCCAACTGCTACGTGTCGATTGCTGGAGTAGTTCAGGTGAACCCTTCTCAATACCACCTCCTCCACAAAAACAATGCGATGGCTTGGGAAACTACCTCCCCACTCAACCCGATAAACCTCCCACTGTTCATTCAGAAATTACATGTCAAAAAATGATTATTGCTCCATAAAAAGGCCAAGAAGCCCTTTTTCACCTTTTTCGCTCATTTTTTATGAACCTTTGGAAACTAGTGCGACACCTACAAACATTGAATTCACCAATTGAACTCCAAATTCACTCCTGAAGAAGGTGCAGAGACACTAATCAACCTCTCAGCTCGTACTAGAGCCATTCGAACTTCTGCAGCTACCGTGAACTCCAAATTTGAAGATAATTCACCCATTTCTATGTATTTCACCATCAATTACCACTCACCCTTTCAAGTTCGAAAACGGTCATCCTATAAAGTGTTTTAATTAAGTAAAATTAATTAAAATTACTTCAAATTTGAAAGTTTGTTGCCCAAACCCTTCTTAAAACTGCCAGTTTCCATCAAAACCTCTGAATACACCTATGAAAGTCAAATTGAAATCCACAAAAACTGAATTATGGCTGCCCCTGTTGCCATGGATGTTAGACCCATCACAACTCCTCCTTTGGACCTAGACCATCGCCCCCTGGCGAACATGGATTTTCAAATCAAAGATACAAGTGCATATGAGGTCCTGCTCAGACTTCATTGTTTGGGTATGGATAGATATCTTAACCATTATGATGACATTGGTCTTTGGGAATCCAATTTTCCCAAATACCAGTTTCCCCAAGTGCATGTTTTTCCAAAAATTGTCCGTATGTTCCATACCTCTTAAAATCCCAACCAGAGAGTTGTAATGTCCCTTGACCAGAAAGTCTTGTTTACCATCACAACTGAATCAATCAATGAGTTGTTACAAGTCCAACCAAATCCAAACCTAACCCCAATCTGAATTGGAGATTTTTTAGACTAGTACACCAAGTTGAGTCCATCAAAACTAGCCCAATTGTTCCAAACTTTCATTGTAGAAGAGCAACACATTCCCAAATATGCCCTTCCATATGTTTCCGACATTTTCTCTCAAAAGGGCAAACATATTATCACTAGGATATCATGTGTTTTGGGTTGTACCACTGATGAATTTGTTGATGAGCTTATCCTAGCCTTCATGTCCATTTTCACCCCAAGAAAGCCTCCTACTACTATATACAATTATGCTCAGTTCATAGATGAAAAGATGCATGAACAATTTACTAGAATGCATAATGAGAAAGTGTTCAAGTACTCATCTGTACTTATCGTATTTTTCTACATTGCTAGTCAGACAGATTTCCCTTTACCCTACAGAAGCTTGATACTGGAGGCCAACCCAGGGCTTTCATATTTTGGACTCCATTATTCCACATGTATTCATGACCATAGACCTATATAGACTTCATTGACTCCTTTTTCCATCCATTCATGACCATGCTGACCAGAAGTACTCCACCCAGAATAAGCCAAGATATCAAAAGATTCCTCCAGTTGTCCAAGAAAAGTAAGGTGGGAGATGTTACCTTTAACAAAACCACACAGAAATAAGAACCTATGGGTGTCAGCTTGCCACATACAAACTCCCAAAATACCTCCCCATGAGGTTATTTTCTCTAGAGTACTATAGGAAAATAATTAACTCTGATGAAGTCAATTTTGTATCAGCCAAGAAAATAACAGAGTTCAGAGTCAAAAACTAGTTAGGCCCTTTCATTTGCACCTCTAGAGAAGCAAGGCAGGAGGAAGATTTGATTATGTGATAGATGAAGTTCCAAAACAGCTTTATGTGGAGATATGATCCTCAAGGGTTCCTGACCAGACTTAGAGAAAAGGTAAAATTAGGGCCTTACATTCATCATCCCATACTAGATATTGAAATATATGCAAATCAATCTGAGTGGTTCCAGAACACTCTTGTAGACAAGGATAACACAAAGGTAGACGTTGAAAATGCCTTGATTGATTTAGAAAGATAACTTGATGAAAGCTCGTTTCTGCAATTCCCTGAACAACAAGAAAGAACCATGAGCACCCCCCCTATTTTGCAGACTCCACAGAATGGGTAAAAGAATCCTAAGAGGAACAAGGAGGGAGCCTCCACTTCAGGCATGGACACATCCAACGTGTAGTATGAAGGCAGCCAAAGCAAAAGTCCAAGGCTCAATCCTATTTCAGAACAGGAAGACACAAAAGGCTCAGCAGAGGTAACTAACACTAAGTTTGACATGAGCAGGTGCACAACTCCAACTAGAGAAAATCAAGAGCCATTGACATCACAGACTCAAATGTTGGAAAGGCAGCTCAGTGTAGAATTCTCCTCATTCAGTAGGACTCCTGAGAAGGACAATGACATTAAAGACAGGTATAAAGAAATTAAAATGTGAAATGAGAAATTGAAGGCACAGTCTTATGCACAGTATTTAAAGCTCACACGTACAAACAAAACCACGTTGATGTCACCTTTTGACATCAGGGATGGAAAGATGCAAATGTCTTTCATAAGACCAACTGTGCAACCACCAAGGACATCATCAGATTATAAAAAGATCGATTTTGAGGTATTGGCAAGGGATATTCATCCCATTGACCAAATTGAATTCCACAAATAGGCTAGAGAAATGATTTACTCCACCCTTAAAGGTAAATCCATAGCTTCCCATCAACTACAGAATTCTTTGACCAATATCTCAGCTCAATATTAGTTAGAGAAGGCCTCCTCATAGGCCAAGGATACCAGAATTAAGTCTTTGGAAGACTTAGTGATTGAATTAGGACATGATCCCAAAAACATCAAAGCTAATGAGAAGCTAATTAAGAGAAGAATGATGACATTGCAGCACTTAAAAGGAAATTTAAAATACCACAGTTGCAGCATTCCCAAACACAAGAAGTCTTGGAAAACCAAACGAGACATGAAGAGTTGATGGACCTAGTCCTCAAACTCAATGATCAGTTAAGGGAAATAGAGAAGGAATTGGACACTTTAATTCAATCGAAGCAAAGTGATATTGCCACTATATCAGTAAATTCCATCCCAACAATCTCAATAGCTATTCCTTCTACATTGGCTCCCACAACTCCAATGGCCATAGTAGAACAGGTTTCAACACAGTCTACATCAGTAACATGTACATCGGATGAAGTAGAAAAATTAGTTAGAGCTATGGAGGAAATGTCCATACAGGCTACAAAAATGAATAAGTTGAAAGAAAAGGTGGCAAGCTTGGAAACTGATTGCAAGCTTGCCAAAATCATGCACAAGGAAGAAGTGCAAAAGGCTGCTAGAATGAATGAGAGATTAAAAGCCATGGAGAAGGGCCTAACACTGAAAGAACCTCTTGGACAAGCTAAGGAACTATTATGGGCCAATATCATTGACTTTGTCAATGATATTTGGCCATCTATTTAGCTAATTTTTGAGCAGATAGATCTAATAAAGATGGCTACAGAAGCCATCCAAAGAGTGAAAGAGGAATTAGGAGATATTCCTAAAGATGCCACCAGAATCATCCAATTCCTTAACAGAAAAAACAAGTATGAACTTCAGGAATTGGAAATTGAGGATAGAACTGAAACAATTTTGGAAGTGAGGAAGGTTCTTTCCAAGAGAAACTTGATGTTAAACTTGGAGGACAAATGTTAGAATATGCAAGTAGTCATCGATAGATTTGTGGCTAAGTTTCAAATTTTGAGAGAGAAAGGGTTACCTAGTCCCTTAGTCATAAACAAAAGGCTCATGACACAACAAGATTATGACAACAAACTCAAAGAGCTAGAAAAAAACCATGTAAACACGTCTTGAATGAAGGCATTTTCCAACTGGGAAAGTAATATACTAGACATTTGAAAACATGTTTTACCTACAACATGAAGTAAAACACTTGTTTGTCAATAAGCCTACTTTTTCCAAGTACACTTAAGCAGATGAAATATACAGAAGGATGTTGAAGATCCAATTACCTAATGCTAAAACATGGGCAAAATTGACTGCTTTACTGTAAGAAATATCCAGTAAAAAGGTTATTGTACAGTAAAAGTAAAACAGCAAGGTGATAAGATGAAGACAGTTCAACAGGGTCAAAGAGTATCAGTGTCAAAGTGTATCAAATGAAAGCCAAAAGTAAATGAAGATTCCAGCATGAAAGATCAAACAACAAAGCAGCACAGAGGGCTAAAATCAAACCATAAAGGCCAGCACTACCAAAATAAATCAGACAACATTAAAGAAGTTCAATAGTTGTCTCTATCTTCTTGCAAGAGGATATTTTTATTTCCAAGATTAAATCTCAAGTTAGTTTGAGATATTTTGTAATAATTTTTGTATAAATACTTCACAATTTGAAGTATGTAGTGTGGATTGTTAGACATTTCTATAGAATTTTGATCAAAAGACTATAAAGCTATTGTATCATTGATTGAGCCAGCAAGCTAGAATGATGAATAAAGACAAGATATTTCAAAGGATTCATGTGTTGAGCGAAGTGTAGACAACTATTTTCTTATTTTATCATTATATTTCTTAAAAAAATTCCACAATATTTAATGTATTTCTGAATTTGAATGCTATAACTAGAACAATATCTCATAATTTATTTAATTACCCTCTTTTTTAACAGTTATAGATATAAATGTTTTTTATTGATATCTAAGTTAATGAATTCTTAATTGCTTCGTAGTTTAGGTTGTCTCTTGCTAATCCAAATCAAAGGATTCGTAATTGCCCTTTGCTTTCAATTACCCTCTATTCCTCCTTTATATCCCAGTCTGAGAACCCTTAATTAATCTCTCACCTCGATTAAAACCATTTCACCCCCTTGTTCCAAAGACCTGCACTTTACTCTGCTAGCTTGCCCTTTGAACGTTACCTTTAGTAAGTTGATCTAGTTTTGATGCCCTTCCATTGACTCCATAGCCTAATGGTCTAAAGATATCATTCTATCCATTTGTTTCAAGGATCCCACCACCCAATCTTGAATACAAATAAAAAACCACTAGAACATTCATAACTAGCTTGGAATCCCAGCAAACAAAGCTAAATCATATACAGAGAGCCCTCTCTAAGCCTTGGTTGGCTAGAGCCTATGCTCCAAAGTTGGTTTCTGGTTACCTCGGTCATTTTATTTCTTCTAATAACTTCTAGAGAAATTTATGAGTGATAGCATTGTGAATCCAAAAAAGGGAAAGGCTCCCCCAAACCAAAGAACAAAGGAAAAAACCAAGGTGGGGTGACCCAAGACAAATCGTCAAAGCCGTAAGAAAATAACAACACCACGAAGTCAAAAAAGGACACAGGAAAGTGGTGTGAGTTCCATAAGAGCCCCAATCACAACACAAGTGAGTGTCAGGCCAAGCAATCGTTGGCTGATGAGTTGAAGGCTTCAGAATCAAATGCATGTCCCAACTCTGAGACAAAACCCAACAAGAGGAATGAAAAAGGGAAGCAGATTATCGATGTGGACCTTGGCGTGACTGTTTCCACCACCAATATATAGAAGAATGGGCCTGAAGATCCAAAGGAGGGGGAGTGTCTCTTCCACTCAGAGATGTGGGTGAAGGGTTCGACCCTACAATTCATTGTCGACAGCGGGAGCCAAAACAACCTCATTTCAGAATTTGTCAGAAAGTCATTGGGCCTACCGACCAAACCACACCTGCAACCATATAACATCAGGTGGATTCACTAAGGACAAGATCTACGAGTCAGAAAATAGTGCCACCTTCCCTACAACATCAAGCCATTCATAAATGAGGTATTGTGTGATGTTACTCCTCTTAACGTTTGTGATGTATTATTAAGACAACCATACTTGTGGAAGTGACATGATGGATATGAGTCAAGACCTTGCTCTGTTATTATTTCTTTGGGTAATTTGTTATATAGGATATTAGAGATAGCTCCACTTATCACCATCCCTTTAATCTCTGCTAACAAATGTAGTAAGTACATCTCTAAGACTAGGAAATTTGTTTTCATTCTTATTCGCTCACAAAATAAGGGTAAGAGTATAGCCACATCCATGGCCCTAGGGAAGGGTTCCTCCACGCAGCAAAAGTAGGTGGATACAGTCGTGGAAGAATACAGGGACAAATTTTCCTCCCCCACAGGGGTAACCTTGCACTATCAAGTCAAGAATTCATTAGATTTGACTCTCGGAGCACCTCTACCAAATAGTTCAATATCTCATTGCTCCATTATGAAAAATTCCAAGCATAATAAGCAACATGATCAACATCGAGTGCCACACAAGTTTCAGGTGGGTGACAAATTTTGGTCCCATTTGTAGAAATAACACCTTACCGAAGCCCATCAGAAGCTGAGAACCTTCTGATATGGTCCTTACATAATTACCAAGGTGGTGGGAGACAATGCTTTCGATCTCAACATTCCCCCATTCCTTGGCCAACACCTAGTGTTCAATGTGGAGCACCTTTGACCATACTTCCCACCATTACTGGACACATCAAACATTGTAGAACAACTCACCACAACAAATTTAATCCTAAACTGCATGAAACATGCCATAACTAATCGGATTATGGATACATAGGTGAAGAACATTCACCAACAGAAGGTCAAACTATATGGAGTTGTCAAAGCTGGCCAACGCCTGTGCCAAGGCAACTGGCTCATGAGGGACCAAGTTTAGGAGAAGTTTCCCCATCTCATGGAGGCACTCAACACAATGGGGACCATTTCTTCCTAGGCAGGAGGATTGATACAGGTGGATGTTGGTTTCCACTTGCCTATTCCACTGAGACCCCACCACTATCTCTTTCAGTTTTCGAGTTTCCTTAATTGTAGCACAATTTACTATTTTTAGTAGTTTTTTTGGTCCTAAACTTCCAGAGCGGTTTTCAGGCCCTAAACAACGTTTTTTGAGAAAATTGAGCCTAATAATCATAAATGACTTGCGTTTTCTAGGCAACAGTTGTACTTCTCAAATATATCTTTCTAACAAGGTATTGTGCGCATCAAATTTATGACCCCGAGAAGTTGATCTACCAATTTACCCAAACGAGGCCCATATTTTTGGAGCCTCATTCCTAGGGTTAGGGTTTTGGATGTTTAGGGTTTTCCATTGTTTCTCAATAATAAATAGGCCTTTGAGCCTCATTGTAACATAGTTTAGAGGCATGTAGCCACCACATCCCTTCTCAGAGATAAGCTACCATCGCCCGAGCTAGTGTAATTTCCATTCAGTTTGTAACCATATTTTAGTATTTGATATTAATTAAATGAAGTGTTATTTCTACTGCATTTCTATATTCATGGTTATATCTATAATGTTTTGCATTCCTATTTAAGTTCATATCAATATGTCAAATCCAATTTGATAGATCCCCAAATTTTCGATCTCCATGACCTGGAAAAAGGCATACCAAACCTTGTAGGGATGTCAACAACTATAATATCCATTAAAACACTTTTTACAGGTATCTAAGAGAAATTGACCACTAGCTCTTTCATCACCCCTAGGCATTTTAGTCTCTTAGAATCAAACAAGTACATGTCTTTATATGTTTTTGTTATTGGCATCCCCAACTGCTCCATGATAGACAAGGGCATTAGGTTATGAGAAGCTCATGAGTCAAGCATACAATTATGTAGTAGGAGCTCATGAATTGCCAAGGTAACATAGAAAGGGGGAGTGGAAGAGTCTTTATCCTCACCATGAGGTCAAAATACAACCATGGGTCTTTCTTGTTGGAGGTTCAAGATATATTTCTTAGGATCTATGGTAGGAAGACACATGAGTTGAGATAATTGATATTTATAATTAGGTTGTTTTAATAATTAAGTTAAGGGAATAGAGATCTCGACCTTCTCCAACTCTTTTCAAAGATTAAAGGCAGATGGGTTCCTATCATTTTTTACAGCTTCAATAGGTTCCTTCTCCTTACTATAGACTGACTTGGTTTGAGGAGCTAATTGCTCTATTTTGGGGACTCCAAACTTATGAGAAATAAGATTCAAGGACTCCTTCATTCTTGGTGGGATTGGATCAAGCAATTTCTTTCATTTCTCTATTCAAATAGGGGGGTTTTCGTGGGGAGGGTCTTCATTTTTCTCTTGGATTTTGGACCATTTCCTAGAAGACCCGAGGTCATATTTCTATGTAACTAGGCCTACATGAATTCAAAAAAAATCCTACAATAGCTTTCAATCTCACCATCATCCAGTGGGGATTCTAGGTCATTATCTTCTTCCTCATGTGCTTCTGTTTCATGTTCCTTATCAGAAAGAGAAAAGAACTGGTTTTATTCAACCTATATGGTTTCTTCAACATGTTCCTCTAGACCATCTTCGAAATACAAAGGTGTTTGAATACGATCTTGTTTCTCCTTTCTCTCCCTTTGCAAGAGTTGAAAGGGTGGTCTTCTATATTGAAGGTTGAAATTTTGGTTTGGAGAT
Source organism: Pinus tabuliformis (assembly GCA_031772625.1). Classification (NCBI taxonomy): domain Eukaryota; kingdom Viridiplantae; phylum Streptophyta; class Pinopsida; order Pinales; family Pinaceae; genus Pinus; species Pinus tabuliformis. Next base: position 1,288,146,765 of record CM062820.1, on the reverse strand, counting down.
GGTTGACTCTATTGAGGTGGAATTCTATTTTCCAACTCTAGTTTTACAAGCTTGTTAGACAAATTTCTTATCAACTTATTCATCTCCACAAGCTTCTGTTGCTGGGTTTCCTTCCCATAGATAGAATTGTTGGCTTCCTCTTTTCACCTCCTCCTATCACCATACTCAGTTTTCCATTTCCATTTCTCGGTGGAGGTGAACTTTGGTTCAACTTCTAAAGCATCTATTTGAATCTGGTCCAAGGTACAAGACTTGATTTCTCTAAGAGCGAACCTGAATTCAGGTTCAAAATCACTAACAAAAACCACTTTGGCAGCATCCTATGGAGGTTTAATTTCAGCTGCAAGACTATTGTATAATTTGTTAAACCATTTTATGAATTCTAAAACATATTCATTGGGGTTTTTCTTCATTGCATTGAATTTAGTGAGGATGTATCCATGGTAAGTTTTCTCTCCCCATTTATACATAAAATAATTCTCCATCTCCTCCTAGACCATGGTGACTGAAGCATTTGGGTGGGATTTGAACCATTTCCTACCCTCCCCATCTAGGCACTTGACAAAGTCTTAACACCACATCCAGGTGTTTTACATCTATATTTTCTACAAATGGACAAAATGTTTCCATCTATCTTGGAGCTGAGATATCATCTTCTCGAGTGAATCTTGGAAATATATTATGATAATCTTGTGGCATACCATTTATGGGTTATGGAAATTTTGGTGGAGCATATTTAGTTAGGAGAAGCCAAGGGACAACCATGTTTTCCAAGGGAAGTGGTAGGAGATTTACAATAGGGCCTTTTTAAGGAGGTGTAAGAGCTACAGATAACTGAAGATGAGCTGGAAAATTATTAATCCTATATGTTGGACTATTTATGGGAATATCATGGACTTCTTCAGGTTCTGGGAAGGTATGAAATGTGAAGGGAGATGAGTTGATAGAAGCTTCTTCGATTTTGAATCTTGAGGAAAATGATCCAAATAATGCACAACCTTCCTGAGGATATTCCAAAAGTTTAGAGGAATACTTAGAGTAATTTATCACAACCTTTTGAGATCTAGAGGATGATACTTCTAGAAAAGAAGTAACAAGATGTGGAGTGATATGAGTTCTTTCTTTCCATACTTTCCTATATATTGTCTTTTCAGGGTCAAACATAGGAGGAGTTCTCTGTTTTGAAGTATCAGAGAAAGTGTGTGGCCTTTTGAAAGTCAGGATGATTAAAATGAGATTCAAAAAGTGGAGTCGCCAAGGTGAGAAATCTTTAACCCACACCCCTTTCTGCTCACCTTATCAAAGGGTTTAAAAATGTCATACCCAGGGAAAATAATTTGATTCGTCCCCGACAATGGTGCCAAAATATGTTGTAGCTCCTAGAGTCAACCCCTAGCTGTAGGAGAGGTTAGTGCCTACGACATCTTAGTCTATCTTGAAGATAATTAATTGTTTCTCACAAGATAAATGAAAATTATTTTAGATCTAGTTCTGTTAACTTTTCTAAAAGGAAAATATAATATATGTAGTAATGGGACATCATTCCCAAGAATAAATGATTCAGGTCTGGTGGTGGACACACAGAGAATGAAACTCAATTTTGTCATTGTAGTAAATATGGAAAGGAGAAATATAAGGGAGGAACCTAGTGTAGAGGGCTGGATAATCATAGAATCTTATACAACAAATCCAAGCAGAATTATGAAATAATAAGAAAATGGAATGAATAAATTATGGAGCGCATTTTAAGGTTTCTAGCTCAATTTTTCATGGGTAAATTTTTGTCACAATATAGCATATTATATCTATAATTTCACAAGTATTGTTTGCTACAATATAACAAAGTAAATCCATGATTTACAAGTGAATCTAGAAACTACTACTTACACAATTTATAAGGAAGAGAAACACATAGGAAGTGACATACAAAGGAAGGACACATACTGCATATCCTAAATTATGCTTGGAATCACTAGAATTTCTTCATTAATATTAAAGAATGCAAAGAGACCACAGGCCTAAACATGAATTCCTTTTCCAAAGAAACAATAACAGTCTCAAGAATAAGAAATTAGAACCAAATTTGTAACTATAGATTCAACAAATTAAGTGGTATGCTAAAACACAAGACAATAATCTACTCTACTCTTCAATAGAAACCAAAATTGATCAATTAAAACAGTAAGCAAAAAAGGAAGAATATAAATTTCACATAATACAATATTTCTCTAGGAAAAGCAATTGCTAGAAACCTCAATTATGTATATTGCATTAACCAGAAAATCTGAGAATAAAATACAATGCTTGTTTGTCCTGAAAAATTCCTCCACGAGTACAATCTATCTCTTTGCTTCAAAAACAATCTATTCTCCTGCCCGTCAAGCCCCTACTTCCTTGCACACTCCCTAGAGGAATTAACCCATATTTAACTGGGAAATCCACTCTCCATAATTGTGCAATCCAAACATATGTCCTCAAGTGATTGTCTTCACCATCTGTACAACTCGAAAAATTATACCACTGATAGTACACTATTCGTGAACGCTAATATCAACTAGGTCTTCCTATGAACTAGAATGCATGAGCTATGTATGAGTCAATATTTAATTAACTAGTGTGATACTGTTGATGCACTGGTGCACTACTCCGCTACTAGAACTCTGTTATTTCCTCCAATAATTAGAACTAGTTTAACTGACTATAACTCAATTAGAGTGAGTTGTCTAATTACAACTCAAAAGAACTCAACCTGGGGCCCTATAAATTTAGGGATTACTCTACATGACTCTAGATAGACTTCTAACTCAAATTTTTGAAGTCAATTAATTCAATTTAACTTAATTAACTATTACAAGTTGCTATGATTTAATTTAAGGACAAATTAAATTGAAATTTCTTGTTGCTATTTTTAACACTCCCTCTCAACAAGAAAGAGATTATCAGCTACCCCGATCCTGTCTCTGTGAAACTAAAATTTCATCTTGACAATGCCTTTGTTGAAATATCTACATCTTTCTCTATGGGAATGTACTCCATCAAGACAATTCTCTTCTCCACACAATATCGAAGATGATGATACCATATATCAATATGCTTTGGCTAATCATGAAAAAATAGATTTTCAGAGAGTTTGATATAACTTTGATTATCACAATAAATCATAATTGGATCCATCTACTGACCAAACAAACCAACTAGAATCTTCCTCATACAGATAGCCTCATAAGCTGCATGACTAGCAACCATGTACTCTATCTCTACTAAACTAAGTAAAACTGTTCTTTGTTTCTTTCAATACGAAGAAACAACTGTTGACCCAATATTGAAGATCCCTCTTGGTGTTCTCTTCCTGGCATATGGATTCCCTGCCCAATCTGCATTAGTGAAGCCTTGAATCTTCACTCCCTCTATCTGTTTGTACCATAAACCATACTAAGTAGTGCCTCTAAGGTATCTCCACACATTCTTGGATGCCTTCCAATACATCTTGGTTAGCTAAACCAATCGCTTGAGTAAGCTGCTTAACTGCATAGCACATGTCTAGTCATGTGTTCACCAAATACATGAGTGAACCCACAAGTTGCCTATAAATAGTAGCTTCCACTACTTCACCGAAAGTAGCATCCTCCTTCCTCCAGTTACCTACTAGAGGAGTCTCCATGGGTTTACTTCTCTCCATGTGAAACCTTTTGAGTATCTCGTTGGCATAGTTTCCATGAGAGACAAAAAGTTCCTCATCATCTTCACATAGTTCCATGCCGAGAAAGTAGTACATGAGCCCCAACTCCTTCATTTTGAACTCTCTTACAGGATCCTTTTTGCAAGACTTAATGAGCTTATCATCACCTGTTAGAATCAAATCATCGACATATATAACAATAATCAACAATTTACCTTCAACCACAATATGGGAAAGGTTAGCATCTACTTCACTTTTGGTGAAGCCCAACCTGGTGAAGTAGCTATCGATCCTAATGTAGCAAGAAAGAGGTGCTTCTTTGAGCCCATACAATGCTCGCTTGACTTGACACACATGCAAGTCTCGGTCAAAGGCCTTAAAACCTTCACGCTACTCAATATGCAACTCTTCCTCAATCATGCCATTAAGGAAGGTTGTCTTTACATCCGTTTGATGTATCTTTCATCCCATCTATACTAACAATGCCAAAATGTATTTGATTGATGAGTACCATGCAACATGAGATTGTAATGAATCCCCTCCACTTGAGAAAAGCCTCGGGCCACAAACCTCAACTTGTGTTTCTCCACACTAATATCCGCTAGTTGATTTACCTTGTAAATCCATCGAGAACTCACCACTGACTTGTCTATCGGTCCTGGGATGACATCCCAAACGTTGTTCCTCACAAAGGAGTCATACTCCTCAACCATGGCATTAACCCAAACCGGTTGCTGCACTTCTCCCTCAAAAGACGGTGGCTCAGTCTCAACACATTCACTCATAACAGCCATGTATCTAATGTACCTCTCTAGTGACCTCTCCCTGTGTTGTGATGTGGGTGCTCCCACATTCTCTCTAGCATCATGCAATAACCTGTTTGTCTTTCTATTGTGATTTCTCCCATCTCTGTAACACTCTCAATGAATGGGTGTCTCCACTCCGTGATCCTCTACATGTGCTTGCTCCACATCAATCTAAGGTTCGTCCTTAGGAGCTAAATTGTCCTCTGCCAAATGTAGTTTAAGCTCCAAGCTAAGGGAATATCTCATTGGCTTTCTCCTCATCAAATTTTACATCCCTACAAGCCACTATCATCTTGTTGGTCGAATGGTACACCTGATAGTTGTGACGTGTATCAGTGTACCCTACAAATATCCCCAACTCTGTTGTTGGCTCAAGCTTCTTCCATGCATCCTTGGTTACATGGCAGTAGACTGATGAACCAAAAATCCTGAAGTGATCAACATCTGGTCCCTTTCGTGAAAAAGCTTCTTCTAGTGTACTCATCCCAAGAATTTGATAAGGGCTTATATTCTCCAAATAAACTGTTATGTTGCATGCCTTGGCCATAAGTGTAGTGGTAGGCTCTAATCATGCAACATCACCCGTGCTACGCCTACTATGCTTCTATCTTTCCTTTCAACCACCCCATTCTATTATGGCATATGTGGTGCTATCAAGTCTCGTCAAATGGCATCTTTGTCACAAAATTTTTTAAACTCATTCAAAACATACTCTCCACCATTATCAGTCCTAAGAGATTTAACCTTCTTGCCAGTATCTTTCTCAACTAATGCTTTAAATTCACAAAACTTTGTAAAAGTCTAATCTTTCTTCTACATAAATAAGATCCATCATTTACAAGAAACATCATCAATAAATATAAACTAATACACGTTCTTGATCATGGATGTTGTTGAGAAGAATCCACACATATCTGAATGGATTCGATTAGGGATGCCTATGCTTGACTGTCTTTGTCATGAAAGGAAACTTTGTTGTATTTTCCTAAAGTACACCCTTTGCCATGTTAATTTTATCTAGTGTACCTTTTGGAAGGCCGATATAAATTTTCTACATGATTTTCAAAGCGCCATGATGCAAGTGACCCAACCTCCCGTGCCACAACTCACTGATGTCTCGGCTCTGCACCTTCCCTGTTTTCATCCTCAAGGCAACACAATCTTCTACCTCCAACTTGCAGAGATTATTCAATCAAACCCATATCCTCTTGACCTATTCTTTGGCTATGTGATGAAGTAATACCTTTCCCTCACTAAATATCACATCATAACCTCCATGATCCTCCAACATGGAAATAGATACCAAGTTCTTCCTCAAATAAGGAACATACATAACATCTAACAAAGTGAGGGGAGATCTTGACTCCCTCTAAAAGGTAATTGTACCAAGCCCAATAGCATTATACCTCTTGTCATCACCCATATTGATATGCATCTAGAGATCCTTCTCCTCCAAGTTAATGAAGAGCTATTTCTTATCAGTCATGTGGAAAGAATCTCCACTATCTAGGTACCATATACTACCCATCATTGATGACACCATGCATGCGATGAGGGTAAAGTCCAGTTAGAATTGTGAGGCAAGAGCCTCACCTACCTCTCCTCTGGATGGCTTCTTACCAACCTTCTTGAGTAGATACTTCGTGGAAAAATGTCCCAGCTCATGACAGTGAAAGAAATTAACTTTCAACATGCCCTTCTTCTTGTCGCCATGACAAGAATCTGATTTAGAATGGGATTCCTTCCACTTTCCTTCCTCTGCCTTACACGCATAGGCACAATTTTCATCAACATCAGTCTTTGATGAGGATCCATCTCTGGTGTTCCTCCAAATCTCTTCTCATACCAAATCTAACCATAGTTGCGACTAGTCTAGTAGCTTCTCCCTCCCATTAACAGAGTCCTGGCAACTATGCCAACTCTTGGGAAGTCCTCAAAGAGTTAGGCTCACCATATCATCTTTAGAAACAATAATCCTGACACTTCCAGGCTCATCCAAATAATGAGTGAACTGGTCGAGTACTTTGGAATTGAGTCACCCTTCTCCATCTTGATATTTTTGAGTTTTTCCTTCAGTTCCAATTTCCTATGGTCACTGCTATTTTGAAACAGGTCCATCAATTCCTTCCACATTGATTATGGACTATCCTTGCCATGGAGACTTGAGACAATGTGGTCTCAAACTCCATCTAGTATAATCCTTCTCACTTTTTCCACACACTTTCTCCATTTAGTCAGATCTTTAACATTTGATGCTGGATGCTTAGGAATGTCATGATCTATGAATTCCTTGAGGCCACTGTCTTCCAGCATTGCCTCCATCTTGTCCTTCCAAGGTATGTAATTTGAGTTGTTGTCCAAGGCATACTCAATTCAAAAACCATAGAATGACATACTGCTGCTCTAAATTATGAACTTGCAAATTCAATTTTCACCTGCACAAAAAAATCGAATTCTTCTCTTCTATACTATCTTCAACTTCGATACCATGTATCTTTTTACTGTAGATTCAACAGCTTATGTGATATGCTAAAAAACAAGACAATAATCTACTCTACTCTTCATGGAAACCAAAATTGATCGATGGAAACAATAATAAGAAAAGGAATAATATCAATCACAAAAAACCCAATATTTCTCTGGGGAATGAAACTATTAAAAACCCTGACTATATGTATTGCATTAACTAGAAGATCAACTTGTTCATCCCGAAGAATCCCTACAAAAGTATAATATATCTCTCTACTTCACAAACTATATCAAGACAACACTTAGCTAATTTTTTTACATGTCAAGCCCTTACTTCCTTGCGCAATCCCTAGAGGAATTAACCCATATTTAATTGGGAAATTCACTCTCGATAAATGCACAATCCAAACATAGGTCCTCAAATGATTGCATGCACCATATTTACAACTCAGAAAATTAAACAATTGATAGTGCACCGTCCTTGAGCTCTAATCTCAACTGGGTATTCTTATAAACTCACATGCATGAGTTATTTATGAGTGAATATTCAGTTAACATGTGTGGTACTAGTGATGCACTCGTGCACTAGTCCACTACTATACCTCTACTAGTTCCTCCAACAATTAGAACTAGTTGAACTGACTATAACTCAGTTAGACTGAGTAATGTAATTACAACTCAAACGGACTCAACCTAGGCCCCTAAAATTTCATTTAGGGATCACTCTACATGACACTAGATAGACTTCCAACTCGAATTTCCTAATCTAATTAAGTCAATATAACTTAATTAACTATCACAACTTGCTACGAGAATAGAATTTCAATTTAATTAAAAATTTAATTCAAGTCAAAATTAAATTGGAATTTCTTGTTGCTATTTCTTACAGGAACCTCCTCTGAAAGCAAAGTTCATAACTCTTAAACGCAGACTTCGGAACTAAGAGTAGAATTTGGGAACCATTTTGATGAGTTTCCTCTCTCTTTTTATAAGGAGAACCAAAGCAAAACAACTTACAAAATAGCTTCAAATGTTACAGTTTTCTGATCAACTCAACTGTCTGAGCATACAAATGTCCTAATGATTACAAAACATACACGATTCTCTTCTTTAAAATGCAGAAAATTACAAAATAACAAAACATGAGAAATGTGAGGTTTTGTGATGGACAAACTAAATATCTCCATGCTGATTCATGTGATTTCCTTAGTGAGGCATAGGCTCCAATGTCTGGATTAGTGGTGCATTAATGATCTGATCGTAATTATGTTATGACATTACCTCATGATTTCTAGCCAGTTCGCCTGTCACTTTATCCCTTTAACAACTTGAAACTTCCCCTCTTGAAATTAGCCATGATCAAGCATGGTGACATTGAAGGTTCCCCGTGACTGGACTACCGAACCGTCCATCCCTTTATTTCCTCTATGGTACACTATCAGACCCTAATACATCTCTTAACACTTCCATGGTGCAATTTTAGAGCCAAGCCACATCGTAACTTTAATTAAAATGTCGTTATGAAACTCCAAATTTTTTATTCCTTGAGACCTCCCATGCTTAGCTCCTTATCATAATCCTTCCATAGAACTGGGTTTCATGACCAGTGCGTTTGGTGCTTCGTTTTTTAGGTGTTCGGGTTCCTATCGCGGTCCTATCTTCCTTTATATTTGTTTTTCTGCCCTTGGTTCCTTTGATTCTCCCACAATCCAGTGCCACCAACACATCAAAGCTCCTTATTATCGTAACCTTTTCAAAATGGAAATAGAACAAAGTTTTGATATATCCTTGCTTCGATATTCCTTCTTAGCACTTTAGTTCTCTACCCACCCTAAGTCCTCAATTGTTTTAAGTTCTCATGACCCAATGCCATATAACATCAAAGCCCCTCAATAAAATCTTCTTCGAGTTGGGAATTAAAACATAGTTACAATGTCTCCCTCTTCTTATGGGCTCCATAGCACTTGGGTGCTCAACCTTGGTTCGTGCCCTCAGTTTTTTGGGCCCTTGAAACCAAATGCCAAAAATAGATTGGAAACCCCTCTCATCTGGATCTTTCAAAAATGCAATTTCAAAAAGGGATATGAGATTTCCAACCTATGATATTCGAAATAACCCCTAGGTTCTCTGCCTTTCCTATGCCCTCGTTCTCCTGAGCCCTCATGACCAAGTGCTAACAACATCAGAGCATCTCCATCGAATGAGAATTTTTATAAAACAATTTAAATAATGGGTTATGAAATATCTTTCCCTCGAACATCCAACCTCCAAAATGACATCACGCTAACATAATCATCTCCACGTGGAGGCTCCTTGGTGGTGACGCATATCACCTAGATTTTCCCCATTAGGCCCTCAAAAATGCCAAAATCAATTGTCATGTGTCCATCGTATGGCCACATCATGTTGACGTCATTTTCCTCATCAACTCCTTGGAGAAAATTATCTGCTGCTATGTGTATTGTCTTGAGGAGAGAGAAAGAGTCTTTGGGGCCCTCAAATTTTCAATGATTTCCTTCATTTTTCCCCTTCTCAGTGATGTAGATACTTTATGATAGATTTTTCGGCGAAAATCACATGAGAGAACATTTTTCGACGCGTTTTGAACCAACCAGTGTGGTTCATCGTCAGGACAAGTTGAAGAACAGATCCAGCATAGCCTGTTTAAATAGCTAGAGAAGAGACACCAACGGTTACCTGGGCAAAAAATTGACTAAGGAACAAGGTCAAATTTAGTTATATTAGGTATAAAATAAATATATAAATGAAAATTAATAAAATAAAAATAAATTATAAATGGTACCATTAGTTAGGTAAAATTAAACAGAAGAAGTTACGAAACAGAACTTCTCTTTTAATATATAAATATGTAAACAAATTAATGGGAGGGATTTGTCTCCCCCATTAATTTGTTTACATATTTATATATTAAAAGAGAAGTTCCATTTCGTAACTTCTTCTGTTTAGTTTTACCTAACTAATGGTACCATTTATAATTTATTTTTATTTTATTAATTTTCATTTATATATTTATTTTATACCTAATATAACTAAATTTGACCTTGTTCCTTAGTCAATTTTTTGCCCAGGTAACCGTTGGTGTCTCTGCTCTAGCTATTTAAACAGGCTATGCTGGATCTGTTCTTCAACTTGTCCTGACGATGAACCACAGTGGTTGGTTCGAAACGCGTCGAAAAATGTTCTCTCATGTGATTTTCACTGAAAAATCTATCATAAACTTGTTATGCATCACAGAAGCCTCAACTCTACGATGTAGATACTTATAAAGAATCATATTGTTACTAGGTCTTGATTGTCGATGTCCTGAAATGATCGACCCCTCGAGATTCAGGTTCTGATGTTCCTTATGCTTTGATGTCCATCCTTTTGTTATCAAGCCATGATATACCTTCCTTCCCATTCTTCCCATATCGGGTTCCGATGTGATCGAATCACAGATTTTGGCACTCCCCTTTTCATTTCGGGCTCTGATATTTTGAAACTTTTTTTTTTAACTCTCCTCTAAATTCTGACTCCTGAAATTTCAGGTCTCCCATCTGATATCGGACCCCGGTATGCTGAGCCTTCTCTGAAATGGTCATTCTATGTGTTTCCTCTCCCTTTTGATTTCCCTTTAAACAACCAAGACTGCACCTCTTCCTTACTCTGTCATGGATGGTAAACATGAACATTTGATAGAAATACAGGAAAGTATTAAAGATATAACAGATTCCAAAATTTAAATCTTAATATAAATTTTAATACATAATTTTAAACAAAATTTAAATAATATAGTTTCTTAAATACTATAATACCATTTAAAAAAATAATATTCTTTATTATTTCTATGGTTAGGATGTCAGTAGCACAATTAGTAGGGTGATGTGGAAGTACAGAATAGTGAAAGAGAGACACGTGGAAGCATGATGTCAGGAGCACAATCAACAGGGTGACATTGTGGTAGTACATACCAACTAGAGAGGGATATGTGGTAGATGACATCAGCATATTGATGTGGTAGTATGGAATAGCCCAACTTTGACATATGGTAGATGAAATTAGCATACAAAGAGCTAATAAGGAGTCACTACTTGGCACCCGGTGGGCAGTTGGTCAAGTGGGAGACAATTTGGACCAGGGATAGTTGTCGGTGAAGGCTATCAGTGGTGATGAAATTGTCACCTCGTTAAGGAGGCTAATGGACCCCAACGAATGGTGGAATGGTTGATCACAGTTTATCTTTTTTTATATGTTTTCTAATAAAAATTAATATGGGCTAGTAGGCCCGCGAGTTTGAACCCATGGCCTTTTTTCCCCAATATAGACATACTATCATTAGACCACAGGTGGTCGACATACTTAATGATGACCACCATTTTATTTAAACCCCACTTGATCATCAAGGAAGGGGGAGCGATCCCGCTGAATTGAAGAGGAGTTGGAACCCTACCACCAAGTCAGAACCATGCACCCTTGGGCACAAATTTCCATAGCCAAATTATGAGAATAATATCAGGAATATTCCCTAGAATATTGCAGGGAATAATTCAGGGAACCTTTATATTTCTTGGGGCCTTAGAAATCACCAGAACAAAAATAGGCCAAGTTTGTACTCATTTTACTTGGTTTTCTGCAAGGAACACAAGGGTGAAGTTAGTTTCACCACTTGGGCAGCCAAATTTTAGTCAACTTGCGAGAAGGAATCTTTGAGAAATCTTTGAGCTTCTTTGGGGTCCATATTTTGACTAAACCTAAATAGGGTTGAATTTATAGTCATTTTAGTGATGTTTCACAAGGAATCCAACCGTGTAGTCTGTTTCTTCAGAAGTAGTCTACATTTTCTGGCCATCCCCAAAAGTTGGGGTATAAGGTGTCATTTTTTTATTTCTTGTAATTTGATTTCATGGCCAATTAATGAAAGAGGCCTCCCCACATTGAGAAAGGCTCAAAGACGTAGCCCACATTCGATGAAATTTGTTATCAATTTTTTTTTATTCCTTTGATCTCATGATTGCATTTGATTTCCAATTCTTTTATGTGTTTATGTCAGTTGGTTACATGCTCTTTTAAAATGCAATTTTGTATGCATCATTGAAGTAAAATATTTGGATCAGATAGATTAATTCTTGTCATACTAATAGGTTGTGAAATTTGCAAATAATAACATTTCTTTTATTCTTCAAAGAGATTTTTATATTAAATCTGAACTTTGGCATTTTGATCTTTTCATTCTTTCCTTTCTCTTTCTAATTTCATTAATTTTTTTGGAGACAACTATTTCACCTAGTTCATCACCAAGTGTTGTAGAGAACAACAACCTCTCCCCCCTCGCCCCATTTTTTCTTTGTCTTTAAAGACATCATAAACAATGGGGACACTTTAGTTTTTATTTTTTATCAAATCATCTTAGGTTTGTTTTAAAATGAGATGGAAAGAAACAAGTTTTAAGTTAGTCTTGAAATGATTTTAAAAGACAACTTAAGTAAATTATTTATCAGGACAAATGTTGTCATAGTTCATTTATCATAACTATTTTTAAAAACATTAGAAGATTGATCTCCTTCAAATGTGACTTACCAATATTCCAAAAGGGTTAAACTCTTGAGGTAAGATTCCCAATATTATGAATTGAGGCATTTTCTTGTCAGGGCTTTCTATTGAAACCCTTTTATAAAACTTTATGAGATGCTTCCTCTCAAAGATTCCACTTTTCGAAGCCATTCTCCATAGTATTTCAAACTTTCATATCAGGTCAGTTCATGTCAGATCTTTGCTTATCATAAACAATTATTTAATAAAGCTTATGAGAAAATGGTCTATTGAGGAAACTCCTGTAACATAGCATTTATATCTTGAAGCTTTGATTCTTGAAGGTTACTTTTTTTGGAGCCTTCGTTTCTTAGCACATTAGATCTCAAACCTTTCCATATGAGAGAAATGTGATACCATTAGTATATTTCTAATTCCCCTCCGATATCTCCACCTCGAAATCTGATGTGGCAATCTTCGTGTGGTCCATCACCTTTCCACTTAAGTGACTTAATGCGATATTAATTGGTTTCAAATGAATAAAAAGTTTACATTTAATTGTTTTAGCTTTCTAAATTCGTTTCTAAAAATGATTTTTACTCTAAGTTTATATTTTGCGCCATTGGGAGTTACTACAAATAGTGTCTCTGCTAAATTTTTGTGCTTGTACTCCATGAGTGAACATAGATCCTCGACACATTGAAGAAATGAAGAAAGGAGGCAAGGGTAAGAAAAAGGCTCCACAACAGCAACCCGTGGGTCTATTTGTGGAAGATGTAGATGACAAAAATCCAGGAGAAGACCTATTTTCTAATATTGTATGTACCAAATATGTTAAGCTTTCCTCTTGGGAAGAAATTTACTAGTATTTTGAAGATGAAGGGCATGAACTCAATAAAATAATAGTCACAATAGATGACAAAACATGTGTCCTGGAAAATACTCCAAAGGATGAAGAAAATTCCTTTCTCCATAGAATAACAACAAGACCATGATTAATATCTTATGCATATATGCTTCATTAGGTGGTTTAAAATTTAGATATTTCCTAGAGAAACATACGAACACTAAAAGGCACAATGATTGGTTCTTTCTCTAGAAAATATTTGTAATGTATGTATCATTTTCCTAATCCACAATGTATATATAATAAAGATTTCACCAAGGCCTTCTTAAAGGATAATGGGCACCTATCAAAACAAATCTGAAAATGGACAAGAGACCCTAATAAGCTTAAAGCAGAAGAATATGGTAAGTATAGACTCGATTCCCTTACTTCTCCTTTTTCTGAAGTCACAACTATGATGTGTCAATTGCATGCTCAGCCTAATGTTTCAAAGTTCCCAAACACGTAGATACCTCTAATCGATGGCATGATAAAAGGATTCATATTTGATTGGTCCACTATTCTCTAAGATAATTTGGCTACACACATCTTAGCTTTCCAACATTCTAGAATTTTTTATGAGAATAATCTCCCCCCTTTCTACATGTCTACTTATATCATGGATGCCCTATGTTTTACAATGGATTTTCCTACTATGGGTTAGAAATGGACCATTCAGGATCAAAATCTTATTCATATCTATCATGATATTCTATTGGATTCCAAATACTATGAACATTTCTACAAGATTTGTCAAAAAGTGATGATTGTTATGCATGAAGCCATTTTTGAGTCTCGACCACCTTGGATGTCTCAAGAAGCCATGGATGACCTTCTGTAGGTCGGAAATTTGCTCGAGGAAGAATTGTTTACATATATCAAGGTCTATGGTAGCTTGTCTCATCCTCACGTTTTTCTCTGTTCATCCGCGATAAGTTAGTCAACGGAGAGGTAGCTTATCATACAATGGGATATGGTATCATTAAGGTATTAAAAGAATCAAACAAAAGGACATGGCCTATTTTCCTTGCCAAATTTGACATATTTGCATAGGTTAATTATCACCATGCTGAGAAAGAAATTCTAGCCATTCAAGCTATTAAGTTTCCTACTATTCTTAATAGACAATATGATCATATTGTAGTGGTGAAGAATTTCACTGCTTCCCAAGGACTGTGACAGTTTTTCCATGAAGTGGACAAGTTAGATGACTTTTTTTCATAATCCCGCTCTTATGCTATAGTAATATAGATAGTGCAAGAATAGTTGGCTGTAGAGGAGAAAACTCAATTTTTTCAATACACAAATTTTTGAATAGCTAGTCTTCCATTAAATTTGCGACAATTACCTCAGGAGAAGTCATCAATGTCAACTGCTCAACCTGATAGTTCTACACAGTCGGTTTTTCCTCCTAAGGATCAACCATAGTTTGCTTTAATTTCTTCCCAAACTCAGGTTGAGGAATCAATTTTTAATCATGAATTAAATGAGGCATGGAATGAATTCAATATGACTATAAATCTTAAGACAAAGGCTCAAAATTACGTTTATCAAACTGCCACTTTTTCACAATAAGTGAATGGTCATTGTACTATTAAGAATGTTGAACAAGATACCAGGTTAGAGGAAGTTACTGATAGGTCTTCCATTCATGTTCATGAATATTTTAAAGTTATTCATTATTTCCCTACCTCAGAGGTTACTCTAAATATTGAAGAAATTCATCCCTTAGACATTTTGTATAGTCCTTAGCATAATGTTGTGGTGAAAAGCGAAACAAAGAAGAGAAAATTGGATCAATATTAGTCATTAGAGCCCAGCAAGGTATCTTCTTTTGAAGTTCTGTGAAAAGATTCCTCTGCAACACCAACAAAAGAGTTAGGAAATATAACTCAATTCAGAGGAGCCTATGCTTCGGCAAGAATTGAAAAAGTTGTAGAGGTCCAAGAACTCCTTAAGGAGAAAGAAGAGAAGCTCATCTCACTAGAAAAAATTCTTAACAATGAAAAATAGAAAATTAATGAACAATGGCAAAATTAGATGGCAGAGTTACAATAAGAATTTGATGCATTGCAAGTATAACATGAGAAGGAGATATAGATAAAATACGACCAAATCAAAGAATTGCATAAGAAAATAGAGAAATTACATGTCAGTCCCCAACTGATCCAATTTAAGAAAGAAGCTAAGCATTTAAATGCTCTACTCAAGAATTAGCAGAAGGTCTTTTGCAATAGGCTGATGTTGATCCAAGATCAATGTAAAATAACAAATTCACTTAGGTATCAGTTGTCCGATATGATGAATTACTTCGAAGAAGTGAATGAAAAACTTGTTGCAAATAATACTGAGAGGGGGGGATGATTCAGTATTAGTCAAATCAATAATTTTTTTTCTTTTCATACTCTGATTTATATATGCTACTTAGATGAAGGTAACTCGCATGTACACGTAGCTGAATTTAAGGCAACTAACGTATATCCAACAAACTTATGATTCAGTTAATTCATCATATGTTGATCTTTAATCAGTGCATCAGTACTTCATTAACCATATAAACTGTAACCATATGCAGTAATAACATAACAAACCATCACACATAAGAAACAACATTTAAGGTGGAAACCTAATGCGAGACAAAAACCACCTGTTGTTGTCTTCTTTTAATATAACAGAAACCTATTTACAATCTTGTACTGGTGCATATTCATACTAGTATGCATGCACCCAGCTGCAGAAGGCTACAACCTTATCTCGTTCTCTAGCTTCTACTAGAAGGGAGCTACAACTCCCTAGCTCTTGTACTAGCTGATTTGTTTACTAGTACGTAGGCGGAGACTTGTAGAAGGCTCCAACCTTCACTCATTTTCCAACTACTACTAGAAGGGAGCTCCAACCCCCTCGCTCTTGTACTAGATGATATGTTTACCAGTACATAGGCACCAACCTACAGAAGGCTACAACCTTCTCTCTTCCTCCAGGGACCACATTTCATAAATTTTCAGACTGTATACTCCTCGAACACAACAACACAATTTGAAGGCCTCATTTCATCAAATTTTCATACTGGACCCATCAACAATGTTGAAGCTCAAAATCATAACTACAATACAACCATCAAATACATCTGCATTAACCAATCACTGAAACTCAATTATCACTCCCTAAATCAACCATAATTGAATCAATCAATCACTGACAACCCATCATCACTCAACAAAATCTCAATCAATCAATCTGAACATTCAGAACACTGTCACTAGAATACAGTCACCAGAACACAAAGCATAACTGAAAACTCTGCATCAACAACTAGAACCAACTACAACTTCAAATATCATATTTCATAATGTATACGCTACTTCGATGTATCGAACCAGCGTGTATACATGGTTTTACCAAAACCAACCAGTATACAGATCTGCAAATGTGAACTCATAACTTTGTAGCTATTCTAGACTTGAGTCATACCTAGATCATAACATTTACATAATAAAACATGTGTTAGTATTCAGATCTATACTATACATGATCAAACCACATAATGATAATTCATTTTAGGTATAATGATCTCGATCCATCATCCATCATCAACCACATAGGTGCATCCTTAGTTCAGATCAAGCAATGCATCATAAACCCATAACCAACATATTTGATCTAACACTTCATAATATATTCAAAACTTGCACACTTTGACCTAATGATATTCTCTTCCTTATATAGTTTTAGGCCTTTCTCAATACCTTGGACCAAAACCACTTAGGACCAATACCTTAGACCAAATACCCAGGCTCAATACCTCGGACCAAATACCTTGGATCAACACCTTGTACCAAAATACCTTGGACTAAATAACTTGGACCAAAACCTTGGTTTTCCATCCCATACGTGTTTTTCCTTCTATGAAAGTGAGTGTATATGTATACAATCCTTTTGTTTTGTTAACTCGTGTGTATACACTGCTTGGACAAAGTGAACCATCGTATACTTCTTAAAATACTCTCTTTCTTCAATCTCTAGAGTCTAATCTGTAATCCTTTGTTGTTAACCTACTACACTATGAAGTGTCATCTAAGTGAGTTTCCATCAAGGGCAACACCTGTCTCATAATTCCAACACAACTGACTAATTTTCTAACTTGATAAGAAAGTGAGGAAGGTAGAACTACAAGTCTACCTAAAATTGATGATACTCAAAAGATAATAATTTTCTAAGAGTAAGAAATCATAATGAAATAGGTTGAATCTTCTTTCAATGAAATCTAGGATCTTTTTGGTTCTATGAATGAAGAAGTCAATGATACGTTATTAAAATCCAATATTATTTCTAACTGCTCTGAATATTCACTGCAAGAAGCCAAGACATTATCGAAATATTGGCTGTAACATAGTAAAAAAATGGTTAAAATGATTGATCAGTTGTCTAAAACTAACCTTGAGCATCATTGGTAGTTTCTGGTTAAGCGTCACAGCCAATGTTTAGATCTCCGATGCCTATCCAATGTTACTACTCACATGTTGTCATCACTGAAGACTGCTATTTTTACAACTTAGATAAAGATCAAGCCTAGTCGACCATGGAGCTCACGAGTCTGTTGTATATTTATAGCTTACAACCATCCTAAGTTTCAAGGTTTTTACAACCATTTCCTCGTTATTCTTTTATGATTGTTTCTATTGAGAGATTGTTAGAAATTTTGGTTTTAATGTTTTTTTGTATTAAGACTATAAATTACCTATCCAAGATGGAGAAGGGAATATGAATTTTGAAAAGAAAGCACTTGAAATAGCCCTATTGTATTTTAAGCTTTTCTTAATATAAGATGAACCACTTGCAGTTCCAGTATGGGAAAAATCTACATTTTATTAGGTACTATTATGCTATGTTTATGTGTCTTTGCTTTGAAAGGAATTGTTTTATGAAAATGTTCACTCATGTGTATGACAGCCAGTGTTTAATGATCACTATTGACATGTTTGGTTGAAATTTATGTTATATTGTGAACAAAAATGTTTTTATCATATAATGCTTTAACCAAATTAATTTAATTAACATGTTTAATTAAATTAATTTTCTTTGATCGAATCGATATCGTAATTGCACAACGATCTGCATTATTGTGCTTGTTACTAGATCTTTCTAGCACATATGTTTTCAACTTACTCAAGTATTATAATAAGCTATAGTAATTTGTAAGTAAGTTATTGGAATATATTGGTTTTCCTAATAAATGCATTATCACCACCATTCATCTCCTTCCACACATTTTATTTAAGGGAAATTGATCCTATAATCCCCGTGTGAGCCACTATTCCAAATAGAAAATGGTATAATTGTGGCCCCGACCGGGTGGTTTTCCCCAAATATTGATAAGGCCAATTCAGACTATCAAAAGAGTCCTCATTCAGGGTTGGAGCCTTGAAGAAGTCATAGTTTTCTTGTATTTGTTGGAGCCTAAATTTTTCATTATTTCTATTAATAAACATTATTTTTTATTCTATGTCCTGTGTTTTGGTGTAATTTGTGAAAATATATTAACTCATATAATCTAACAATTGAATGAAATACCGATTCATCCCCCCTCTCAATATTTCCAACATAGTTTGATTACTATCATAAGAAGTATTGCAACTACTTCAAGTTCTGATGAAATAGTCTCATCCTTATTATCCCAAGAGACAAGACAAAAAAACACAAGGAAAGTAAAAATGAAAATGACTTATTATATGAGGATGCTCCCAAGAGAGAAATAAAAATGATTCACTAAGTGGGAAATCTAAATCTAGAGGAAGTTCTAACTCTCTAGGATAATTTGTAAAGTTATACTAAATAATTAGAAAAACAGGCATTAAAATAAACATTATAAACCCAAAAGTGTTGAGAAAGGGTAGGTATTTTATCATGCTCTTTTTATAGAAGCAAAAACCACTTCAAACAAAGGAGGGGATTCTTCAAGCATACATGTATATCATGAGTTGTGGCTTCTTTATTTAGGTGCATATTTTCATACAAATCCTCATAGGGAGTGGTTTTGTGAGTATGAAAGATATGATGGTCTTGATGTTCTCCTAGGAGATGAATCAACAACCAAAACCATAAGATGATGAAAATTCAAGTTGAAGCCCATGGGTGGAATGATTAGAACATTGCTTGATGTATTATACATCCAAATATTGGGTAAATGTTTGATTTCTATAAGAACAATGAGTGATGTAGATTTAAAAAAAATGTTTAGAAAGGAAATGTATAAGATGGTATGAGGAGAAATGGTATTGATGAGGAAAGTTTGGATTCAAACTCTTTATAAGCTACTATAATTTTCTACTAATTATAAGTGCAACAATTTAATTTTTCTTAAGAGTGGAGCTGAAGAGGGAAAAAATCCCTAAGTCTCTAGAGGATAAACTATGTTATGACATAAAAATCGGGACATATTTGAGAAAAGGGACTTCAAGTACTACACAATAAAGGTATGGTTGAAGGAATTCCTAATTTATCTTTATATTTATATTTCTATGAACATTTTTTTACATGGAAGCAAAATCAAGTAAGATTCTCCTTTGGTGTTATGACAATAGAGGTTATATTACAGTTGGTGCACAATCATTTGTTTGAACCTATACCAGTTTCATCAATAGGTAAATATATGTACCATGTCTCATTTATAGGTGACCTCTCAAGGAATACATGGATTTCTTTCCTTACGAAGAAATATAAACTCTTTGATATATTTAAAGAGTTTAAGGATCTTATGGAAAATTAGATAGAGAATAAAATTAAGGCATTGACGATAAATAATAGTGGGCAATTTTAAGGGATTGAGTTTGAGGAATTTTGTAAGTATTGGAATATAGAAAGGCAAAAGACTACACCACACATACCTAAGTAGAATGGGGTTGCAAAACTCATGAATGTGCCATTCATGAAAAAAGTGAGGAACATGCTAGGTGTTGTAGGTTACAATAGGAATTTTGGTCAAAGGAAGTGGGTATTTCATGTTGCGTGGTAAATAGATTACCCTAATTTGTGTTGGATGAAAAGAATCTACATTTGGTATAGATTGGTAAGAAACTAAAAAAATTGAGAGTATTTGGTTATGATGCTTATGTATACATTGCAAAGGAGAATATGGGTAAGTTGGATAATAAAGTTAAAAAGTGTATCTTTAGTGGATATAAAGAAAGTATAAAGGCTATAATATTTCGAACCTAGTAACTAAGAATATTGTGTGTTGTCAAGATATGAAATTTAGAGAAATCAAAGATGTTTTTGAAGAGGAAATCCTCCATCTACAGAAAAAATTATAATTTCCACATATGGCATTCAACATTGACCATTAACTAATAGAAATTCAGAGGGTGGATAACGACTTGGGTTTTCTGAAGTTGGACTAGCATACTCCAACATAATGACTATGTTGGGTTTACTATTGCGACTCTTTCATGTCTGTGGTTGGCTCACTATTGGTGTGGCAACGTTGCACCCTTTTCAGCACATTGTTTTTCCTCCATGGAAAACTTACCATGAAAATCAAAGGATGCTTTTGGGTATTGGTGAATGGAATTCATGTAAACTCATCGAAAATCCAAAGGATGCTTCTAAGTACTAGTGAGTGGGATTCTTGTAAACTCGTTGAAAATCCAATGGATGATTTTGAGTATTGGTGGATGGAATTCTTGTAAACTCTTTTCAACTACATACTTTTCCTTTATGGAAAACCTATCAAATAAAATTCTAGGGATGATGTTTTCGTCTATGAATCACAATTTTGCAAACTCTTAATAAGTTTAATGCTATATTCTATTCATTCTAATTAATGAAATGCTTAATAATATTAAGTGAAATCAAATTGATTTAACTCTTTAGACCTTCATAACTAACAATCTCAACTGTTATTTTATCTCTCTTCAAAACAATAGAGGATAGCATACAATGTTTACCCCAAAAATTATATAATTGTGCTCATAACGAGATGTTTGAAAGATACAAGATCTTCAACATTGGCCTGAGATACCTTGTGGAATAAAATTTGACCTTACAGATAAGAAGCTGATAGAACATCTACAAGGAAAGGTTGTCTTTGATAATTTCACCCCTCATTCTTTAATTGATGAGTCCATTCTTACAATTGGAGGGGAAGATGGGATTTGATATTCACATTCAAAAAAACTTTTAGGTGTGTACTATTCTCAAAAGAAAAACTTCCTAAGTGAGTATTGTTCTTAAAGGTAGTTATCTAATTTGTTCGAATTTGTATCTGACATTGATCCACAATTTACATCTTTAGAGTAGCCATTTAGAGTTACAAACTATGTGTTATAATGATGAGTTTGGTCGAAAAAAATGCACACTATGCATCAATCTTTAATGTAGGATTCTGGCAAACCAAATCACATAAAGGTTTGAAGAACAATTATTTGTCTTTTTTGGCCAAATCTTAATTTTTGTTATTTAAAATGAGTTTTTGATTATATATATGGATTCAACCGCATGAAAATCCTCTAGAGCAATAGGATTATGGAGATTTTACAACTCAAACTTGTGATTCCAAGAAATCCATACCAGATTCTAAACAAATTAGACCAAAAAATATATCTGAAATATCTTGAAAAAGTAGAACAAATAAACTACATTTTTTTTAATAATCTAATAAGTATAATCAATTGCTTTAATAAGCATGCTGCTTTAATAAGCATGCTGATTGATAGTATTATACATTTAGTTATCTACAACTACATTATTCCATACTATTCTTCGTTAAACTGCAAGTTAGTCCTCTTGTTCAATTATTTATTTTGCATTGTTATTGCATGCTATTCCTACTCAGACTCTGAGTTTATATTTTTCTTAAAGGAATATCTAGTCATGGCACGATAAGGCATTTTTTCCATCGACTTTCAAAAGCATACACAATAGGAACGAGAAAAAGGAGAAAGATACAGACAACCCATGATGAAAGCGGTGAAGGCGAAACAACACGACATAAGACTTGTAAAACGAGACTAGTGTTGGTTTATTGCAAGTGGAAGGGCTGCAAGAAAATCTTATTATTGTACACAAACTTTAGGAAGCACAAGAAATCCCAGAAAACAAATTAGGTGATGCATCGATATCATTTGGGTTCACAGGAAGAAGAGAAGGAAGGGGAGCTCATGGTATCCAAGATTTTCTATTAGACACAGTCTAAGATTTTCTATTAGACACAGATGTGAGGGATACCCGCAGGGCCAATGTCACTGAAGCAACTCAAGTTTTAAGGAGATTCCCAGCTGGAAAATCTCTTAGTTCCACTTCCAGGCAGTGCCTATAATCACTTGGAACAACAAATGAAAGTCACCCACAGTTCCCATGATCTATCTCTAGTCCAATCAGGTAAGCATTTTTGAATAACTTAACCCTAGAAACAACACTCAAAGAAGTTGTTTTTGGTAGAAAGCAATTCCAAAATATTACATAATAATACCATTTCCTTCATTTGATCTTCATGTGAGTAAAATATTGGAATGTTTAGTCTTTGATGGGAAAAAGCCTTTTGTAATTGAGAAAAGGCTTAAGATTTAGTTAAATCTTGGGGCTGGTTTTTCGTTTCGCCGCAAGGATTCTGATTTAAGATTTGATGTATTGTAGCAAAAGCAAGATTTTATATGTTTACTCAGAATTTAACCATTTTTTAACTCAATTACATATGTGATTACAGTGACCACTAAGATGATAGATGGATTAGCATGGAAGAACATATACTAAAAACTACAAAAGTGATCGGTCAAAATGCTACGAAAGTGAGTCATAATGTTATCTATCTCGTCAAAATATGCTGAAAAGAATCTTTATGAAAAGTTAATCTGTGAAAGGTGATGTATTCAAAACGCTATGGTTTTAATTTTTTTTTAAATTATATTTTTAATGAGCTTTAAATTAAGTGTATTTGAAAGTTTTAAATTTTATTTATTTATTTATATAATTTTAAAACATAAAAATTATATAATTAAATAAAAAATAGAATAATTAATTTACATGTCCACAAAAGGTATCTAATAATTAGTTGAACATTACAGAAATTTAATAAGAAATCTATTTTTATATGATATATTGTTATCGATATGAAGTAATACTAAATAGTTTTAATATTATTATATATATGATATTATTATTAATATCAATCAATATTAATTAATTTTAATACTATGATTAATATTTTGGTCTTATTAGTGATTTTATATTATGAAAATGAAATGAAATATGATTTCAAAATTATTAAGGGATTTATTGTTAATAATTGTTTTGAGAATTGTAAATATTATATTAAAAAAATGATATCTAATCAATTTATCTTTCCAGAAACTCTATAAGAAAATGTTTTATAATATTTTATATTGATATTGTTATAAGATAATCTTATCAATATGAACTCATACTGACTAATTTTTAATGTTATGATATATGCATCATGGGTTAATACTTTGATATCATTAATGATTTTATGTTATGAAAATAAAATAAAATAAGTTTTAAAAATTATTAACTTTTTATTGTCAATAGTTATTTTGACAATTGTAAATGTGGTATTACTAATAGGATATTAGTTATTTTGCTAATTGGTTTAATTTTCAAATGTATATACTTTTTTATTTTTGGTATTTTTTTCATGAAAGAAGTATTTTATTTCAAAAGAAATATAAGTATAGTTTTTAGGCATTTTGTGCTATTTAAAAGTGAAAAAAAAATGCTCATAACCAAAGCTCTAAGGTAGGATGAACCTAAATGGCAGTAGCACAAGTTTGTTATGATCACTCATATTAACAACACTAGAACCAACCAAAAGTGACACATAAAATGGATGTAGTCAAGACAAAAAAAAATATAACAATAATACAGGTCCTTAAAAAAGGAGCATATTAACCAACATATCTCAATCACAACTATCATTAAAGATACATACATCTCATAATTCTCTTCCTCATGTGGATCAATTGTCCCTCATCAAAATCCTTTATAACTAACTTGTTTACATTAATGAGTAATGCATTATTCGATATACTATCAACATTAATGCTTGGTTAATAGAAAATGTGTTTGAAGCTTATATGCAGAAATTGTGATGATATTTTTTTTCAATTCTTGTGTTATACAAAGAAAATACAAGTTAAGCACCTAGTGATCAAGAATTGTTTATTTAATTTTTAAGTTAGAGTCCTCAAAAACCTACAATTCAAAGAACACCCAACTCACATAACTAGTCCCTACCAGAAAGACCCCAGGCATCACCTTCTAGGCATATTTTCCAATTAACAAGGTCTTCAGAGAGCTCTTTCATTTATAATAAGCAATAAGTACACTTATAATTATAATAAGAGAGAAGTGACAAACTTTATGTGTTACTTTAGAAAGTAGGGCATAGAGTATTGTCAAATAGACTAGTCCCTATGAGAAAGACCCTTCTAGGCATCACCTTCTAGGAACCTTTTCCAAATAACGAGGTCTTCACAGAGCTCTTTCATTTATAATAAGAAATAAGTACACTTATAATTATAATAAGAGAGAAGTGACAAACTTTATGTGTTACTTTAGAAAGTAGGGCATAGAGTATTGTCAAATAGACTAGGCTTGTGGGGAATTCCCCAAGTGACTGTAATAGGTAAGATATAGTGTTTTTAGTGACCCCTTATTGAAGTAAGCTTGAAACCAATCAATAAAAGAATTTTAATCCAAAGGGGATCCTCCTAAACTTGTAATCTCAAATGAAACTTGTCTAATAAATTAGCATTCTAAGACATTCTAGAGTATTCTTCTTACATAGACAACAAATAGAAAAAGTAGAAACACATTCTTTCATATCTAACTAGAACAAAATACATACTTTAATATCTTAATATATTTTTTAATTAATTAAAAAATAATAACTTTTTTAATTATTTATTAATTTTCCAAAACTTTTTAAACCACATCCAATTGCTATTTGGAATCAAAGATTACCTAAGCAAGTAACCTAAGTTGAGTGTAGAGTGACCCCAATCAACACTAATTGACCAATTCAACAATAAATAAGTGTCCTCACTGAGTTTGATTTCCCAAAGCAACAGTCTATTTATTATATGTTTTGGAACTTTTTTTTGGCATATTTTTCGCTCTTATTTGTTAAGAATTTTTGAGATTTACAAGTTTGAATTATAAACTCTTTACCATCTGAATCCCCAAATATTTTTTTAAAATTTCGAATCTATTTATATAATTAAAAATCTATTTTAAATAACAAAAATTCATTTTAAATTATATATATATATATATATATATATATATATATATATATATATTTCATTAGATTTTAACCAAAAAAATTCCAAAATGGACAACACCAGAATGGTTCACCTTAGATTGATATTTAATGGTTGTAAACTTTAAAAATGAAATAAAATGGCTATTAAACTATTTAGATTACGATTATAAATATAAATGAGTTGATTGTTAAAGAGTTTGGATCTCTCTGTGAAACTTGGAAACGGACAGGTCATTTGAAATAGTTGGTAGAACGAAAACATTAAATGCAATTGACAGATAAACTTCCTTTGAATAGGTTTCATTGTCTGAGAAGAGAAAAATGAAAATCCGAACGAAGCCTTTCCCATTTCTTGTGACATAGAACATCGTTTCAGTTAAACGTTAAGGCCTCTCCAATTCATCTCATTTACATCACAGTGAATCGATAGTCAAAGAGACAAAGCACACGTTGCGCTCAGCCATCGATGGCTGATTCGCCGGACTGATATGGGTGTGTTCAAATAATTGACCGCGCCTATGTTTATTATGTCTATTTTATTGTGGAATATTCTGCGAATCAGTAACCTGGATAAATTCAAGGATTGCGATTTTTTTTGGAAATGAAATAATTAACTTACATCACAATAAAGTGTCTAAACTAATTAAACTTTGTAATCACAATAATTACAGTTATTGATAAATGTAAATATGTATTAAATGTAAATAGGTATCAAAATAATAACATTATAGTATAATGTTATTGTTAAAATTATAAAAACTCATAAAAAATAATTATTTTATTTTATTTCATAGTTAAAATTATAAAAACTCATAAAAAATAATTATTTTATTTTATTTCATATTTATTAGGAGAAAATATTAAATAATATTTCATAAAAATTAAATCCTATTACTTAAAATTTTGAAAGAAATTAATATTATTATTTAAGATTTTGAAAGGAATGGATATGTTATTATTTCCATCTTTTACTCTTAATTATTATTTAAGATTTTGAAAGAAATGGATATGTTATTATTTCCATCTTTTTACTCTTAATTCCAATGTAGAATTTCAACATTATGGGAGCTTCCAAATAAACTACCAAGCAGTAGAATTGGATTTACTCTTGGATTTACCCTTTGAAAAAAAAATAATGGGGAAATCATCTTAATACGACTTCCGTGACAAAAGAGGTGTGATAGTTGAAGAGGATTAGTACTAGCAATTGCCCCTAAAGGTGCAAAGATACACCGAAGGTATGGAAGATTTGGGAATATCATCTAGCCAAGATTTGGGAAGATTGTTCTTTGATCTTATGCATATGACATCCTAAATGAATTATCCCCAAAATATGTGAATTGTGCGCGCAATTGTCGCAAAGAGATGCCAATAAGATTGTTAAATTGAAAAAGTTGTACATTGGTTTGCATAATCAAACAAATAATAATTGATGTATTAAATTTAAGTTTTTTAGTGTTTATATATATATATATATATATATATATATATATATATATATATATATATATGGATAGGGATTTGTAAAGCCGATATGTTTTGTGATGCCCACCAACAACAATTTTTTTAAGAAATATCTATGCATCTAGAGGCCATGCAAAAACCTTCAAGAAACCAAATTAACATCTTTTTCTTAAACCTCTAGGCTGGTGATTGAATGCTAGCTCCACATTTCTGTCACTATCCCTCTTCAAAACATACCTTATGTGATATATGTTGCATTGGTCCAAAACATAAAAAGCAATATGAACATTAGAAATGCCTACAAAGCATACACATTAAGGTGCAACTGTGAATGAATGCAATGGGTTGTTTTGATGTTCAAAGATACATGAGAAAGCATACATAATAGAGATTGTATTTTCTTATGATTTGCCTCTTCTTAGTCTATGCAAGAATGATTTTGAGGGAGTCCCTAAAAATCAAAAGAAACACAGACAAAAAGTGTGAGAGATTTAATAATCACTTCCTCAGCCATAGATGTGATAAACTCTATTACTAGATTCACCACACTAGGGTGGAAAAACCATTTCTGATCCAAACCAACAACATGGAATTGCCAAATGGCACAAGAAATCACACCAGAAATTGCACCATTTCCCCAAAAACTGCAAGCGAGAAAAATAAGTAGAAATATACTTCACAATTGAAAGTCAAACAATAAGTAGAAATAGACCCCACAGATTGAAATCCTTCAAACTATGGGTTCAAGGATAGCTTGTAAGTTTTCACTATTATGTTTATTTGAAGAAAATTGTAATTATCAACTTTTGGACTTTTTGTAGCATGGAAATCTTTACTTGAAGATTTTCAAATTCATGGCATAGCTCAAATAAATTGACTGTTACGAGTTACATGGAAAACTATAGTCAATTATGAATTGACTTAGATGATGACAAGGCAACAACACTCTCTACAAAGACCATTTTAGGGGAATCACCACATTGAGCCAAGTCACGATACACAAACCTATTCATGTCCTCACAATCACACGTTTGTTCTAGTTGATTTCCAATACTTACATGATTAGCATGGCTTTTAGCCTTATGCTTTGGTGTTGATATTTCATTAGAAGCATTATATACATGCCCTAAATGGTCGTGGTTAAAATGTGCAGTAGAAGATTTTTGAGGTATCAAACTCCCAGTCCTTAAATTTGTGACAATTGCTACAACTTCATGCACAATTCACATATTTTGGTGATAATTCATCCATGATGTTGTACGCATAACCACAAGACAAACTTTCGACTTCAAGCACAATGATAAAAGACAAATTTTCCCAAATCTTGGTAAGATGATCAACAAACCTAGAGATGTAGTGAGAGAGTGATAATGTTGATGAGAAAAAAGAGATGGAGTCGATGGTTTGAAGTTTAGTGAAGGAGCGAGCATGTGATTAGGGCCCTAGTGGTGTGATAACACCCTAAGTTTTTTTATCAAAGGTAAGTGTGTTTTTCTAGGAAGTTGTAAGACCTATTGTTGAGGCAAACATGTCATGTATGAGAACGAATTGTTGAAAAGCCTTAATACTTTGATCAAGAATACATTAACTACAATGGCGTATGGTCATCAACTTGTGGAATAGACCACTTGTATAGGTACTAGTGTGGTAGGTGTACTGGTATCCTAGCTTGAGGGGGCTAAAGTGATATCTCATGTCAGATGGTTAATGAATGATAAAGACCAAGTTAATCTCCTCGAGTCAATTTTAAGGTTGGGATTCTAGTGTGGTTTAGGTAAACAAGAGGCTTTCAAGCTCTAGGTTTATGAAAACCCATGGTTTTAACTATGGTATTAATCTCTAATGTAACCTATTTAATCCCTGATTTATAATTATTTATAATTTTTGAGAGGGATCAAATCTCTTGAATTGTAAAATCTTTTTTCAAGCTTTTCACTTTAGAAAAAACTAACGGATCAATAAGACTAGAAAAAAATATATATAAATTGGATGATAATATTAAGAACCCCATACCTTGCACTAACCAAAAATTGTAAGAGACTGTTAAAATGGTCATGTGTCAACTAGATATTTTTAGAGTTTTTAATTAAAACTAATGAAATATGTATTTTTTTTTTTTAAATTATAAAAAACATTTTTCTTTATTTAATATATATATATATATATTATATTTTATATTTTAATACAGACATGATAATTAGAAGTTGAGCATAATATGATTTACACATCTCTAAAATATGCATCTCTACATAATAATCAAAACACAATATATTTCCAGATTCTTACAAAAGATAAAAATGATTAATTCTATTGCTTTATTTAAAATATTTAATGTTTGATCTTAATTTTTATTTAATTTGGTTGTTAATGTTTTTTTATTTAATTTCTTACATATATATAAACTATTAGGCAAGTTTATACCTATCTTTCTCACACTGGATTACAGTAGAAAATGTCTTTAGGCCAGCATAATTCTCTTAAAAAAATCCAAACATTATTTTTCAATGCAAACTCTCTAAAATGAGGTACATTATTAATGTTATACTTTAATATTGTTTTACTTTACATTGCATTCCCGCAACTCTTAATTCCGTTGTGTAGTGAAATTAAATTGCAGTTTTACCATAATAAAAATAAATATAGAAAATCATCTTGGAAGAGGCCGTTCTCTTCTGGAAACTTCTATCCTTGCTGGAGAGGAGGCGGTTCTGGAAAGTTTTATCTTAGCTATAGTCTCTGGAACCATCACCATTCATGATTCAACCAAGTTCTGTCACGCCTATTATCTGGGCGAGTTTGTTTGCTTGATATCAACGCAAGCGTTTAGTCTTCTTTTTTATTATTAAGCTCTGCTCGATTTCCCTGTGATGATAAAGAGTCGGAAAAAATGGCACTGACTCTTCTCTTCTATCGATCTACAGCCGGTAGCCTGTGGGATCCATGGGACCGCAGGAGTAGCCTATTCGATTCGTGGCTTTCGGTGTCTCGGGTATGGGACGCCTTTGATTTCAACACTGCACTGGACACCCCGACCTTTTCTTTCTCACGGGACGCGCTGGCCATCGCCAACACAAGGTTTGACATGTAGATCCTATTCTGCATCCCTGATGACCAGATGACCAGGAGCTGCGTATTGTGGACGGGAAACGTTTACCAGTCCTGCACGGCGCGCACAAGATAGGAGGGAAATTTACGGAGCATGGACAGTTCGCAGCGTGTGGCACTCTGTTTTGACAGATCTAACGGTGGAAAACAAAAATAAAATCAACGAATCAACGGTGGAAAACAAAAAGTTGATGATGGTAAAAGAAACATTTTCCAATCAACTTCAAATCAATTGTTGAAAGCGTTTCACCTGATCTAACTGAACAGAGCAAAAATATTTTGACTAAAAAATTGATGCAAAAAATTATGTATTACTCAAATGCAAGATTAAGAGTATGTCACCTGATCTCACCTGATCAAACTGAGCAGAGCAAAAATATTTTGACCAAAAAATAAATACATAAGAAAACCTATCCACCTCATTATAAAAAATTATTATTATATTACGCAGAGGGCAATTATTCCTCGTGGGACATGATCAATAATTAAATAGATTATCATCGCGTGCAAGTGCAGGAAGCTTTATTGTTTTATTCGTAGTCTGCTGCTAACATCAAAGTAACGTGTAATCTTCGATTAAGAATGGCTTTGTTAAAGCAGAGCTTCTAACATTATTCATTGAAATTTGGTTTAGAAAGAAAAAAATGTGATTTATTCAGTTCTCTTATTTATCTCCTGTTTATGGTATGGTAGGGATTCCAACCTTCATAGCAAACGCGAAGTCAGACAGCAGTGCAACTAACATAGAAAGAAAACACCATTTTAGTATTCTCAGGTAATGAAACCATGACAATATGGCTTCTTTTCGTTGCTTTCGATATTAAACTTTTGTGTAACTGTTGATACAATTTTTGCTGCTTTCGATATTAAACTTTTTTGGTGGACCTTGATACAAGTTTGGTAGTTTCGTAAATTTTCTCGTTTAAATGTGGGCCAATTGTTGTTGTTGGAAACATAGTGCATAGGTTACACTACTTTTTTTTCCCTTTTTTCGTTACAAAATTTACAAGTACATGGTATATATGGTGCTTATGAAATCTAAATAATGTAACCAATTACCGAACTAAATTTAATATATAATGTAACTGTTATGTTTAAGTCATTTCTTTAATGCTTACATTACATAATAAGTGTTATGTTTAAGTCATTTCTTTAATGTTTACATTATATAATTAATGTTACAAGGAATTGTAAATTGCATTTTACATATAAATCATATTTTTTTGATATGGTTTTCGCTGACATTTCTATTCACTTTGAAATCTCATAGATGATGTTTTTTTTCCACCACAATCGTTGAGCTTCCCAATTCACTCATTTAAGGTGCAACTATCTCCGACCATTGTTGACTAATTTGTAAGATCAAAAATATTGACATACTAAGCTCGTCAAGGCTTCCACGATAAATATGTCAAGTAATGAACCACCATCTATGGGATATTTCACTTTTCACTATCCCTTAGTTGCTAGGAAGGTGGTCTAGATACTAAATGTGTTCAAAAGTTGATCAAACAACTTGACCTTTCTAACACACAAGGATCTCATACTATAACCTCCAGCCATTGTGATCTAGGTGGATATTGGTGGCCACTTGCCTATTCCACTTGGACCCCACCATTGTTTCTTTTATTTTCCTTAATTGTAGCATAATTTACTATTTTTGGCAGATTTTCAGGTCCTCAACTTCTGGAACCGTTTTTAGGCCCTAAACGTCATCTTTTTGGAAACGACCAAATGAGTTTGAACTCAAAAATTTTATTCCTCAAATAGATCTTTCTGACAAGGTATTGTACGCGTCAAATAGAGATCATATGCCAAAGTTACGACCTCGATAAGTTCATGTACCAATTTACCCAACAGGGCCCACAAACTTTAGGTTTACGGATGTTTAGGGTTTTCCATTGTTTCTAAATAATTAATAGGCCTTCGAGTCTCATCATAACATAGTTTAGAAGGCATGCAACCACCACATCTCTTCCTAGAGATAACTACCATCACCTAAGCTAGTTTATTTCCATTCTGCATGTAAACAATTTTCAATAATTTGTTATTAATGAGTTGACGTTTTCTTTCACTATAACTCTTTGTTTATGTTTATATATGTATTTCATTTAATTCCTTCATAAATCTATACAATGTTGTCCAAGGGTTTCCGAGCACCAAGAACAACTAACTGTAACAATATGTAAACACAATCAAACTAGTGATGTATTTAAGGGTTTCCGATGCCAAGAACCATTACTTTGGATTATGTAACATTGCTCAATAATTGGTTCTGTACTTTTTACAAAAAAAAAAATATATAAATAACTGACAAAATACATGAATGATAGCTATTTTAGAAGAGTATGAGAGGCTTTGTATTGAACACATCATCATTGTCACATATTATCCTTGGACCAAATCTCATTGATTATAGTCTTCGATCTTCAAACATCCCTATCATTTGTTAGAGTGACAAATTCTAACAAAACTTCATATTGAGGTCATGAATATCAATATGTTTATGTATTTTAAACTCCAAGAAACTTCATTCTGTTAGTCTAGCTTCAAGAATTGATTCAAATCAGCCTGAGACAGGTAAACACGACAATCAAGTCATTTTATAACCACCAAAAATATGTTCCACCACAATAAAATCATTTACATGGACTAACACTCTACAACTAGTCCATATTCTTTAAAGGATAGAGAATGACTTTGATAAGTAATTTGAGACTCTACATACCCTTCTTCCTTCCATATGGTTAATGGATACACCACTGTGACATTATGGAACGAGAATTTAATGGCTTGCATCGTACTGATCCCAATACCATGGCTCTGAATTTGTACTTGTGATATTGTCATAGATTTCTAAACTAGGGTTTGAGAGTTGATCCTGCTCTCTGTAAAGCAATGTCATAGATCCTTACAAAATATCTGTCTCATAGTTGATGTCTCCACAACTCTCCACTTCATAAGAGAAATCTAATTGTTCATCATTTAAATAACTTTCTTTTTTGACCTTCATGGCTCCATTGTGAACAAGAATTATTTGTATTGGCAAATCCAAAGCCATCGACATGTGATATTTGCTCTTCACAAAGAAACATGGAACAATAATCCAACTGGGGATTGATTAAGTGATCTGACCAAGACAATGGAATATCTAATCTAGGTTACAAATCTTAGATGAATCAAAACTCTCAAGGATAGTAGCAATACTCCATGAATCTGACCCCATAGGATCGTCCTACTCTTCCATATTTTTGAATTCACGTATTACGTTTGCATTCCTTTTACCTTCAGATAGGGTTTTGGGTAGGTCGTCGACTTATTCTATGGGTCAAGGAATCAACATGTCCATGTCTTTCAATTTTACCACAATAGGACATATATTATGAGATCCACAGGTGCAACTTTACATTGAGATAACTACAAGAGAAGAAGATAAAGCATCTGGACTTAAAATGAGATGCTCTGATTGTGGCATTCGAGGAACAACATCACAAATCATGTCAGAAGTGGAAACAATCCCCATAAAGTACAAATGAAGTTGGCTTGCACTCTAGAGCCACTCATGAATAAGGATTCTTGTTTGTAAGGCATGGTTTCCTCCTCGGCTATGTCAACGGTGTCGAGCCAGTTTGACAAACACAAATCACACTCAACATAGAAAATGCACAAAACCAATACCAAGACACAATACTATATGACCTATGATTACTTTATGTACACACTAGGGATGTAGAAATTCCTCTATAGATCAGCTAGCTCTGATACCATGTAGAAATTCTGCAAGTTCTCTACAAATATACCTCTAAGATCATGTAGAAAATCTGACTGTAGATTAATCTGATAATGCAATATACCAAAAAAAATAATATAATCTACTTTTACTATCAATTTTCTTTGCGGAAGCTTAAATATTGAGCTGAATCAGAGATGAACACATATAACCAAAAGAAGAAGAATCAATGCACATGAAACCCATAAAATACTCAGGGGAAAGACTCAGCTAAAAACCCCACTATCTGTAATATCATACAAGGTGGAAATACATCAGAATTATACAAAGCCTTAGCTCTCACAACTAGCCAGCTCTCAGTACAATCCTCCTGGATACTCACAGGCAAACCTGGCTTCTCACAAGCCTTCCTCTCTACCCTCCAAGCTCATATTTCCTTGCGCTATTTCTCCTAGGTGGTCCTCCTGTTACCAAGTGGAAGACTGATCTCTCATACCGATCCTACACCCTACCAGAACTACACAATCCTCCAAGGAACGTTACCTTGACTGCATGCATGAGTTTCCTTTATAGGAAAGCACATGCAACTGATAGTACACTGTTCTTGACTTTAGCTCAACTGGGTCTTTCTCAAAATAGACATGCATGAGTTTCTAATGAGGGAATCTCCAGTTAACTGGAGTACACTAGTTCAGTGCATGCATGCATCAACAGACTGATAACTCACAATCAATTCCTCAAACAGTTTTGAACTAATTTAACTCGACTTAACTCAGTAAACTGAGTTAACTAATTACAACTCAAATATAACTCAATCTTATCTCGTTAATTAAAGGATAATCTCCTTAATTTAAGGGATAGCTCTTGCATGACTTCAGAAAGACTTCTAACTTGAATTTCTCCCACTAATTAATCCATAATGAATTAATTTATTATTTCCAAGCAGCTGGTGAGACTAAATTCGATTTTAATTCACAATTTTAATTCAAGGACAAATTAAAATTGGAATTTCTGGATTCTATTTTTATCATTTCTTTTTGCTACTTTCAACACTCCCTCTCAACAAGAAAGGAATTCGACTCAATCCTGATCCTAAACCTTTGGAATGTTTTGCATGCAACACTTCTCTCTAGTGTTGTTGCTCCAGCAACTCGAGAAACAAAAAAACATCCAACTTGAATTACTATGATGCATCTATCATCAAAGTCTTTGACTTCTATTGCCTCTATCAAATGAAAACTTTGTGCTTCAGTTGACTCTGCCTTTCTGCACTGTTATCAATCCTTCTCTATGCTCTTCAGTATCTAACTGCTCTAGCCTCTGTCACTTTGATCTCTAACTGCATCAATCCCGCTGATTCCTCATGGTACTATGTACTTTGGGCTCTTGTAGCAAGGTATGATCCATGAGATAAAAGCTCTCAATGGACCCTACTCAATTTTAGCGTTCTTGAGACTATCACTTCACATTGCCCCACCTCATACTTGGAGGTATGGCTGCATGTGATCCCTCTGCCCACTTCTCCAATTGTGGCTCCTCCACAATTTTCTAAGATTTCTTCTGGGACTGCATGTTGAGAGATAATTTACTCTCCCTCTTAACCACCAAGTCTCTAACATTTGCCTTGCTCCTCAAGGCTTTGCATGCATCTTGAACCTCAAGAGTATACATGTTCTTGACTCATGAACCAAATTGTTTCACCTGTCTCGTGGTGACGTGTCTAAGGAACACCTTTCCTTTACTGAAGACAACATCGTAGCCTTTGTCCTCCAACATCATGACCAATACTAAGTTCTTCTTCAGTACAGGAACATATTTCACATCTGTCAAGGTGATAGGAGCTCCATGCTCCCTCTAAAAAGCATCTGTGCCCACTCCTGAAACACTATACCTTTGATCGTCACCCATCTCTATGCGCATCTTGAGTTCTTTCTCCTCCAAGGTACTGAATAACTTTTTATCACCAGTCATGTGGAATGAGGCTCCAGTGTTAAGATACCAACCAAAACCCATCATCGATGACACCATGCATGCGATGAGGGTAAATTCCATTTAAAACTGAAAGGCTAATGCCTCACCTTCTAATCCTTCTGAGGATCCCTTCTTGGACTTCTTTGATGGGAAATTAATCGCATAATGTCCCATTGCGTGACAATTAAATCATCTCACATTAGACTTGTCACGCTTCTTTCCTCCATGATAAGAATTCGATTTGGAATGGGAATACTCCCCCTTCCCTTTCCTTGCCTTAATTGCTAAGGCAAAATTTTCTTCATCATAAAGCTTGGATGAAGAACCATCTTGTGTACTCATCCTAATCATTTCCTGCATGAGATCCAACCACAGTCATTCCCAATCTGGCAGTTTCTCCCTTCCATTCACAGATTCCTGGTAGCTATTCCGTCTCTTTGGAAGGCCAAGGAGAGTGAGGCTCACCACATCATCATCGGCAGTAGTTATTCCCACACTACCAAGATCATTTATGTAAGTGGTGAGCTTGTTCAAATATGAGGAAACAACATCGTCATTCTCCATCTTGATTCTTCGAAGCTTATCCTTGAGAGGAAATTTCCTCTGGTCTCTACTGTTCTGGTAGAGGTCCTTCAACGTCTTCCACATTGAAAATGGAGTATCCTTCGCATTGAGACTCAAGACAATATGTTCTCGAACTCCCTCAAGGATGATCCGTCTCGCCCTCGCCACACACTTCTTCCACTTAGCCACCTCTTGTGCATTAGTTGAACCTGGATTTGGGTTTTCTTAATCACTGACATCCTTCAAGCCATTGTCTTCTAATACAGCCTCCATGCGATCTTTCCATGCTATGTAATTCGAGCTGCCTTCCAAGGCATACTCGAGTCTCAAGCCATAGAACACCATTGGCCAACCTTGAAGTATGATAACAATTCGATTTGCACCTGCAATCCCGAACTTCAAACTTTGAATTCTCTTCTCTGTACACTGTTCACAGCTCCGAAAAACTTTGCTCTAATAAACCTGGGTCCGATACCATTAAGAAATTTCTCTATAGATCAGCTAGCTCTGATACCCTGTAGAAATTCTGCAAATTCTCTACAAATCTACCTCTAAGATCATGTAGAAAATATGACTGTAGATTAACCTGATAATGGAATATACCAAAGAAAAATACTATAATCTACTTCTACTATCAATTTTCTTTACGGAAGCTTAAAGATTGAGCCGAATCATAGCTGAACACATATAACCAAAGAAGAAGAATCAATGCACATGAAACAAAGAAAATACTGAGAAAGCCTTAGCTAAAAACCCCACTATCTGTATTATCATACAGGGTGGGAATACATCAGAATTATACAAAGCCTTAGCTCTCACAACTAGCCAGCTCTTAGTACAATGATCCCAGATACTCATGGGCAAACCTGTCTTCTCACAAGCCTTCCTCTCTATCGTCCAAGCTCCTATTTCATTGCGTTTTTTCTCTTGGGTGATCCTTGTGTTACCAAGTGGAAGAATGATCTCTCACATTGATCCTACGCCCTGTCAGAACTATGCAATCCTCCAAGGAACCTTACCTTGATTGCATGCATGAGTTTCCTTTATAGGAAAGCACATGAAACTGATAGTACATTGTCCTTGACTTTAGCTCAACTGAGTCTTTCTAAAAATAGACATGCATGAGTTTCTAATGATGGAATCTTCAGTTAACTAGAATACACTAGTTGAGTGCATGCATGCATCAACAAACTTATAACTCACAATTAGTTCCTCAAATAGTTTGGAACTAATTTAACTGGACTTAGCTCAATAAACTAAGTTAACTAATGACAACTCAAATATAACTCAATCTTATCTCCTTAATTAAATGATAATCTCCTTAATTTAAGGGACAACTCTTGCATGACTTCAGAAAGACTTCTAACTTGAATTTCTCCAACTAATTAATCCATAATGAATTAATTAATTATTTCCAAGCAGCTAGTGAGACTAAATTCGATTTTAATTCAAGGACAAATTAAAATTCGAATTTATGGATTCTATTTTTATCATTTCTTGTTGCTATTTTCAACAAGGGATTTAATATTTAGAATTATTTCATCTTCTTGGGACCTCCCCTAAGGGAGTCAAGCCCATAAAGGCTTTGATACCAACAAAGGATTTAGACGAGAAAGCATAGTTCACAAATTACACAAAAAATTATTTTCTTATTTCACCACAAACATTAGAAGTCATGACACATATATAGTGCTTAAGAGATCCAAGAAATTCCAAAAAAAGAGATTGCTTGTTGAGAAAGTATTTCAACAACCCAACCAACCAACAAACCAAATCTACATGTATAATAATGTAAACATTATTTCGAAGTATTGAAGTAACCAAAATGAAGTTTTTTTGCTTGAAATGTTATTATTATTATTATTATTATTTTAAGGGTTAGTATAGTTTTAAATCCTGAAATGAGTAAGGTATCTTATTTTTGATAAATTTTATGAATTAAAGTTTATTATAAGTTAAAATTTGAAAGAGGTAAGGTATCTTAAGAGTTAAATTATTATGCAAGAAAAAATACTTATTCCATAAACAAAAAGGTTTCATACTAAGTTAATATCTATTTTGATATGACTTTAAAATTAACTAACATAGATCCATCCAAATCTGCATCTACCAAGAGCTGAGAGAGATCAAATCCTTTATAGATGCAAACCTATTGAGGAAATGTTTGCACCTCGTGAAATTTGGTTCCTCAAAGCTCTTGGTAGATTTAGAGTTAGATTGATCTATGCTAGTTTTGAGCATTACACACTCTATCTTTATATGTTTATACACACACATGCATTAAATATTTTTGTTATTAATATTTTTTCTTGTATGCATATATTTATTTATTCTTGTTACTAGTATTTTTTGAAGTGTTATATATCAAATTCAGATTAAACATTGACGAATTACAAATCTCAATGAACCTATTAATGGAATAAGAATTCTCTTACTCTTTCTCTCACTATATATGTCTGATGTTAAAATGTTTTACTCAACATGCATTTTGAAGTATTTGATGTATAACCCATATTTAACTTTTCTTTATTATTAATTTTTTTTAAATCTTATGTATCAATTTCTTCTTAGAAATGAAATACAAATCTCCCTAGTAATGGGAAGTGCAATATATAAGATTTTTTTTAACTTAGATTACTTTATTTTGGACATTGAACTTTTTTTTGTTTATGATTGACACTAAAATAGTTTTTGTTTTTCCAAGGAAAAAGTCTCAATTTTCATTAATATATTAAGAAAATTACATGTTGTACAATGCTACATGTATGAGATGCATTCAATGTAGAGAGAAGTTCAGAAGGGTTTAGAAAGAGCTGTATACAAAATTACATCATAATAGTCCATGTAGTTATATCGCAATGATAACAAAAAATAATGAGTCACTATCCCAAATACTAATAACAGAACTGAAGCAAACATAGAATAGAAAAACCAAAAAAAGAATGATGTATGAGATCACTCGATAGATTATAGTAAAATAGTTTTTGTTATATATATATATATATATATATATATATATATATATATATATATATATATATATATATATATATATATATATATATATATATATATATATATATATATCTATATATATATATATATATATATATATATATATATATATATATATATATATATATATATATATATAATTCATAAACATAAAATGAATTAAACATAATGTAATATCTCCCTCACACTAAAAGGTACACATCTTCCTCATACTAAAAAGTAACTTTTTAATTTTTTTTTACTTTCAATTACTTTATCTCTTTATACAAAGATATGAAATTAAGGTGGAAATTAAAGTATTGTATTTATGGCTCACATCTATTTTTTTTTCTATTTCTATTTCTAATTTGATAATGTAAGTATTACTTTTTTATTTATTTTTAAATATAACATTACATGACAACATCCCTCCCATATTAAGTTGCAAGCATTATCATCATTATTATTATGAATGATTTATATACTTTAGTTTTGAAATGCTGAATTGAGATGTTAAATACATAAATTCATGTCATTTTAAATAATATTTTTAAATTCTTTTACCGATCAAAATTCAAATGTTAATGTATTTTCCTATACTTATTTTTAAATAAAATAATACCATATTTTCTTTAAATATTATAATAATAATTTTAAAAGTTTTTAATATTCCTTATTACTTTCAATGTATCTATATTTGACATTTAATTTAGACCTTTTTTTTTAATCTTAGTGATTTATAAAGTGTCATGGATATTTTATTGCATTTTTATTTTATAACAAATAATTTCTTACTATGCAATATTTTACTTTTAAATTCCTTATTTCATATTATGAATTTAATGTAGGAGATATTTAACTAAATGAAACTAACGAGGAAACCCACAAGAAACACATGATGTTTCTTAATAAAACTAAATATAGGAAGATCCATCTAAAAGGTGAAGCTAATGGCTTGCTCTTTTCTTCATAGTTATGAAATTCAAATAAAAATAAAAAAACACTCATTATGGAATTTCCATGGACCTTGAGCTCTATATGAATGCTATATGACCTTTTAATTGCTATTTTCTTGTTTAATATATCACTCTCAAGGATTTTACCTATTATGGAATGATATTTAATAGGAAAAGAATGAAACCTTTGTTCTAGTGACTAAATATTTAATATGTGCTTAATAGATGTTAGATGTCTTGGGCTAGGGTTACGGTTTTTTCTTACCTCAACACTTGATTAAGGTTAGAGTTTTGGACCTTATATAATCTTCTTGAAAGTCCAAATGTAACTAGCTCCATATGCTTTATAAATGTCAGTCAACATGGAATCCTCATAGAATTTCTAATTGAGTTGATCTTTATTTCATTGGGAAGATATTGATATGTATAATATTGTAAGGCATTGTGATCTTTGTTCATAAAGTTTTGGCCCCAAAAATTACTATTCAAAGGCTCAAATAGGATCCAAAAGTTTCTAAAATGCAAACCACCATGGGATATACCCATAAAATGATTTGTATTGGGACATTACATTTTTTTCATCTATATTGAAGCATTTAGAGTGGAAAAATTGGAGGAATAATCTCACATCACCATTTTTACTAGTGGAACCTAATTTGACAAATTGAGCTACAAAATCTTTCAAGAGCAATTTGAGGCATCAAACAATGAATTTGGCGGGGTGAAACTTTTATATTTTAGTGTAGCACATTCTTTCATTATTCTACACACAAAAGTTTTAAAGGTGCAATAATTAACTCAATTGGAGTTTGCAAGCAAAAGTCATGTCACTCAGAAATTGACCTTCTTGTTTTGGCCAGCAAAACTTGAAAGGATACCATATCAGCCGTCATTACTCATGGAAAATGGCTAGCCACATGATCACGATGAAGAAGACTCATGAAAAGTCCATATTGTAACTCTACTTAACATTTGAAGGAGTCAAACCTAACCACTAGCAGGTTATCAGGATGTGTTATAATTAGGCCATAAGGAGGAAAATGGGTTCCATTCTATTTGAGTGCATTTTTCTTGATAGATGATAAGAGTATCCAAGAGTGTATAGGGAGAGATAAAATAGAGAGGATTTGTGTGTTGTAGCAGTTGATAGGACACAAGAATCATTTCTTTATTTATATCCATTTTCCATTTAGAGCAAGAGAGTAGAGTGGCCTCACCTTCGAGCTGGGTTTTCTAGGTTATATATTGTGTTAATTTTATGGTTGTGAGTTTTATTTCATTATTCTCTGTTTTTTGCATAGTTATAATTTTCATGCATACGCGATAGAAAATGATTAAAAGATCCATAAATGCAAGGAGAAGTAAATCCTCATAATGTAGGTTTTTTATTTTATAATATGTTTTAGTAGATCTATTGTGAAGAATTATCCAGTGGAATATCCTCGGAAATTTATGAATCATATTGATATAAGAGTAGGTTTATCTAGGTATATTTTTGGAAATTACATGGGGATCTAGATCGATTAAGCCCAAAGTCCGAAAACCCCAGTCATGGTTGAGAAAATGTGAATAACCCTCATGATCCCATAGAGGAGAGCTTTACACATCTAAAATCACAATTCACAGATATAAACTGTAATGTGATCCCTCTCAAGGTTTCCTTAACCAATAATTTCATTTAATATGAAAAGATGGAGGTTCTAAAACAAAGGTCATATCTAAGGGGAAATTATTAAATTAGTAAGAATCAGAGAGGTAATCTAAAAACAAATTTTAGAAGGATCAAACCAGTTTGAGTTTTATGAACCATTCACAGTCCCTGTTCAAAATGGAAGCGAAGGTCAACATCAAGTTGTATAAAGGTGAGATTCATGCTTTGAATCTAAATCATTGGTTACAAAAATTAGAGATTTATTTTAGTGTTCATCATATAGGAGAAAAAAATATTTCATTAGCTCATCTGAAATTAGAAGGCCATGCCCTTACCTTGTGGGAAAATTACACAAAGACCTTGATGTTATATGGAGGTCCTCTAATCACTAAGTGGGATGATTCTGAAACCCTTATAAAGTCACAGTTTTAGCCTATCGGGATTGTAGAAGAACAGTGGATCTGATGGCATTATTTTAGGAAAAAGTAGGAGTAGAGTGTATAGGAGTACACCACATAGTTTATAAATATGGCCATAACGTTGGGTATCTCCCTAAATAAACTATATTTACTCCTCAAGTCTTTGGGCGGTTTACACAAGCATCTGCAGAAGGAAGTGATGATGTTGAAACCTATATCAATGGACAAGGCTTGTGTACAGGTATAGTATCTGGAGAACATAGGCCAAAAGAAAGGGAAATCTAGTGGGTCAAAGTAGAAGGAGCCCCAAGACTCTTCTATGGAGGGGAAGAAGAATTGGAAAGGGAGAAAGGATAAAAAGATAACAACTACAACACACTAGTGCAAAAATCCTAACAACAGTTATACCCACTATAATATTAATGGTCATAAAAAGAAGAAGTGGTCGAAGTTGCACCCAAAGCTAAACTCAAATAGAAAAAAGAAAGATACTAAGAATAAGAATCTCATGGTGATTAAATCAAGCAACCAGGTTAAAAGCAAATCAAACATGGATGAGAAGATTGTTTATACATCAATGCAAAAGGAGGAGAATGTGAGTAGTGTTCTACATTAGGAATAAAGTGGAAATACCAATCTCTTCCATATAAAGATACAAGTCAAGATGAAAAATATTGATGCTCAGTTTTGTTGGAATAAGGAATTACTTGGGGGAGGGGGGTGAATTTGTAATTAGTGATGTCTTTAAACTTTAGACTCAATTCTTAATTTCCTATCACTCTTGGCAATAACTTGTGTGAGCATTATTAGTAGAATACATAGAGCACATCAATGTAAACCATTCACATTAACATATAATCCATCAATTAAGCAACATAAACATATTGAAACATGTATTTTTTACGTGGAAACCCAAAGGGAGAAAACCACTATTCTTTTTGTTATTATGATGTAATTTAAGCTCCTACTTAATTATATCAATTTGTTTGTGAGCATCGACTCACAAGAGGCCCCAACCCCCTTTAATATAGCAAGCCAATACTTGAAAAGAGGAACCAAAATCTTATAAATGCAAGCCACAACATGCTCTAGCCAATTGTTGTACTTTTCATACAATTTTCAAATTAAAAACACATGCCTATACAAATGCACAAAAATTTAAAACCTAGTCAGCTATTCCACGCAACACCTTCTCCTCTGCTCTATAGTCCTTTGCACTGCATACTTTGATGCACTTTTAGTTATGCTCTTCGCCCTCACTTTCTCCTTATATCTAACAACTCTCGGCCACATACACACTTCACACAAGTGACAATCCCCCATTATAAAATAACGTTGCATCACACATCTTCATACTTGCAATCCCTGGTTTTGCTCCTCAATTGCAAAGGGAAAAATGTGGTCTCTATTGTCATTCACACTCTATCCAAGATCATACTAATCATGGCTCTCCATGTTGTTGTTACATCAAATTTCCTAGCCACTTTAGCTACATTAAACATAAGAATGGGAGCTTGTGTGTTCATCTATACTGAGAATCAAATCCTAGTCAAACGGCACACTACAACAAGTCTCTACATGCTTATTAATTTGATCACAATGCTCAGCATGTACCCCACACTTGGAATACTTGTTTTGTAATCAACGCTTCTGCACGCATCCATGATAAACAATCATAGTCTAAAGTTACAACATACAAATATGAATACTTACCTCTATATCTAAATTTATTATGTGATTGACCTCTAGAATGTCCTTCTAGACTAATAATTAACTCTTAGTCAAAATCTGCATGGGCAACATTCTCACTCCGCTCTACACAACTTTTTGGCCACTACAACTCCATTAATTTAAGGAATGGGCACCTGAGCATTCTTTTCGTTTAATTTGTCATGTTGTGAAACCAAGAATTGGTGTGTCTTGTTTAGGTTGCACTAGTCTCATTAAACTATTCTGCACATCGTGGTCCTTGCAGTCTTATTGTCACGTTCTAGAGAATTTCCGTTTATTGGTCATTGACATTGATTCTTCCATTGTCGCTACTTTGCAGGTCTAACTCTTGACCCATTTCATTATTTTTCCTTTGATCTGTAGCAGTCCCAAAATATGGCATATGTGAAAGCTTGGCCCTTGGTTCCAAAGAGTTTCCAACCCATACGTCTATTTGTTCGAATGCCCGCTCTATTTTTATTGCAAGTAGCCCAACGACTCTTAGACGATTAACGTGTAAAAGCACTACAAAAAAGGTTCTTCATTACCTCTTTGAACTATAGCCAAGATGACATAAATGTTAGCATTAAAACTTTGCACCTTTGGTTAGATAAATGCAAAAAACCTTGTTTTGGCAGTTGTGTTCAGCCCCCGGTACCTTTATCCTAGTTATATAACTTGTGTGACCTTATTTTCCTCTGCGATGAGCTTTGTGGTATGAGACTTGTGGGATGAGATGTTATGTTGGGATG
This sequence comes from Pinus tabuliformis, assembly GCA_031772625.1. Taxonomy (NCBI): domain Eukaryota; kingdom Viridiplantae; phylum Streptophyta; class Pinopsida; order Pinales; family Pinaceae; genus Pinus; species Pinus tabuliformis. The sequence continues at coordinate 1,288,101,803 of CM062820.1, read as the reverse complement.
TTTGCCTTCACTCCCATTGGCTCTTGGCTATGTTGTGATGTCATGGTGCCTCATCAACCTGCTACTCCCTTTCTTCAACCCTTCAAAAACATTTCGGGATCATGCTCTAGGGATGATTTTTACCATTGGTCCACTTGATTCTCAAATCAACCAATAAATGATTAGGTAGGGTGAGATGTACTACACATGAGCTCAATGTCTAGTTAGCCCACAACTTCTCTCTTTGCACTGCTAAGACCTTCAGGGGTAAAACTGTAGGGATGATGTGTCCCGGTGGGTCTCCTGTTACAACCATGCAATCCAATCAACTACCTCCTAGGTTGAATTTTCTCTAACAATTACCATGTTAGCCTGGCACCAACTCAGCCCATTAGTTCCTTTGTGCCTCGCTCCAAAGTCTTCTGGGGTCTTGCCAGCTAGATGACATCATATTGATGTCACACATGCCACATGTGACTTCAAGAGTGGTCCATGTGTCACCCTTAAATGACCCACTTTGGTTCCTGAAAACCTTGAATCTGCATGGTACGTGTCTCCTGTACTGACGTCATCACCAACCAATACAATGTTATCACATACCTACTGGTGGGCTCCAATATTGTAGCAATAATGCTACAACTCCTGGAGCTTCCTATCTCTAATTTTATCAACCCAGTAGTTCGTAACAAACTGTGACGGTGCTGTATGCACAAGTACTAGCTCTTGTCACAGCTGTCACTTGGTCAGCTGGCACAAGTCCGCTAGGGCTCAAGCCAACTTCTATATGTTCTCAGAAGAAGCTTTCTAAATGATGAACGAAGACTATCTGAAAAGAAATCAACCTACTTTGCAAGAATGAACTGAAAGCCAACAAAATAGGGAAACCCTAGTAAACCCTAATCTGACTAGTCTAATCTCTATGATGCAATGGTGGGAGTGAAAACTTCTAGAAATGACGCCATTACTTCTAGTGATATGAGTTACATGAATTTAAGCTACTTCTGCTGAAAAGAACATTGTTTTTGTATTTTTGCTTAAGTGGTTGGAGTTATTATGATTTTGTTTCTTATTAGGGTTTGACTGTGCAGGGGTAGTTCGAAGGGAAAGAAAGCTTGGGAAAGGTCAGGAGGGCTAGGAAAGGTTCCAGGGGATCCAAAACATCATTCCACAAAAGTCCACAACGTTCACGTGCTCGGCAACCGAGTTTGCAGGCTTCTACAGGATGTCTGCAGGGGATCCTACAGGATGTTCAGAGATTTCTACAGGATGTTCTGAAATGGGATTTTGGAGCATGGGTGAGTGAGGGAAGATGCATGAGTGGATGTGGAGGTAGGATAGGGGTCTGAAGTTGCCTAGGAACTGATGGATGGAGCTAAGGAATGGTGAGGATGGTTCAATTTGTTCAAGGGAGAGTGAAGCAATGTTGCACAAAAATTAGGGTTTTGGGAGCGAATGGAAAACGTGAAGCAAGGGTTCTAGGTAGAGGGTGGAGTGAATGGTGCTGATGGAGAATAAGCAGATGAAGGAGTGGTACAGGTGCTCTGCAAGTTGTTTTTCCAATCTGAACCAATCAAAACTTATAAATTCAAAGACCTAGTTACGTTGACCTAATTTGCTAACTGTTAGTAAAGAGAATGAACAGAAGTGTGACCTGCAATGAAACCATGTATTTTAACTCATGCAAATAAGAAAATGAAAGTTTGAACTTGTAACCAACTTCTACACATGAAAGTCAAACACTAGTGATTGCATGGCAAAGCAAAATCAGTGTTTTTGTGGGCAGCAAAGTCATCCTAGTCACAGCTCCTGATCCCACTAAGGGAGAGGTGAAACCACAGATGTTTGATGGCCCTTTTCTTGAAGCTTTTTCTGTTAACAACCTGTCAACTAAATCTGAGCATGAAAAGCTATTTTACACATAAAAAAACAAACTAAATAACACAACAAGAGTTAGATCCAAATAGCAGATTTTATTCTAAGAATGCAGCAAAAACACATAAAGATAATCAAAGGAGGTATTGGGCTCTTTTGATGGGCTCAACCCCAAGAGCTACAGCCTCCTAAGAGATATTTAGAGCTGGTGCAAAGCTGGATTCATCTTTATTGATCAAGAAATGAAGAGTTACATCAAAACTGTCCACAAGAAGAACTTGAACATGAGCTGAAAGCAAAGCTAATCTATTGCATAAAAATCGAACTACAAACTAGCTAACTAATGGCGAAAACAAAATGACTAACTGGCTAACTAAATTGACTAACTGAAATGAGGTCTTAAGCCCTCTTATTTATACAATTTGAGGACCCAACAATCCTCCTAGAATTTTAGGGACTCGGTTGCCCAAAACTTGGAGTTAACAGCAGTCCTACTTGACTTGCTTGGCTGCCCTTGTGTTGATTGATTCGGTGGCCCTTGAACTCCGAGCTGATGGTGGAGAATTCGAGGTAAGGGCCCATAAATGAAGGGGACACCTTCCTACAAATCCTCTAGCTTGTTCTCCCGCGAATTTGGCTGCCAAGTGCTCATTAAGACCTTCAATTTTGTCTCCAAGTTGACCAAGAAGGCTACACAAAGCACCCATTAGACTTGTTGGCATAATGACTAACCAAATTCACTCTATTAACATAAATATAATCAAAAACATGCAATAAACTAATGAGAATGGTGGATTAAGTCAAATTAGGAGGTTGAATGAGCCCAAATAATTGTCCATTTTTGGGGCTCATCATCACCCCCCTACTGAAAGTGTTGCTCATGCTCTGAGCAACCAATCTCTCTCCTCATCTTTGATGGCCCTGGTGGCTTCTTTGGTTAACATCTCGGCTGTTTTCTTCTTTGGCTTCCCTCTTTTCAAACTTCCTGTAGAAACAGTTCGCTGGCTTCCTGTAGAAACAGTCCTCTGTCTTCCTGTAGAAACAATCCTCTGTCTTTTTGTAGAAACAGACAGCTCTTATCTCATTCAAGTTCCTGCTCTTAATTAGCCAAAACTGCCATGATTTTCTCCCAAAAACTCAATGATGAGGCTCATCAATATGCTGATAGGCCTGATGGATATGCTGAGAAACAAATTGGTGGTGGTGTAGAGGCTGGTACTTGAGGCCTTGGACTATGATATGTTCGCCATGCAACTGAACCTTCTTCCATCTCTCTTTATACCATTCAAGCTCTGCCATGCTACTTTGTTTTACGCTTAATTCCATGGCTAGCTTGTCAAAATTTTTGTTATACCCTTTTTCAGTTTCTCTAGCTTTTCGTAGGGCCAGCTGTGCATGATCGTTCTGAGCTCCAACGTCAATAGCTTCAAGCTGCAATAAAATACCCCTCTAAGTGCCGGTGCATTTTGATCTTTGCAGAGGCATTCTTTCCAGCACACAATAACTTCATATACAAGGTGATATTGGAAAATGAAGTAGCAGTATTCCCGAGTAGCAGATGGACACGATAAGATAAATCCAATTTTTATAAGTCCACATGTCTGAGATGTTTTGTTCAGCATAGGAAGGCACCTTGAAGATTCTGGGAGATATTTCAGATTTGAAAAAGTTCAAATCAGATTTTGAACAGGGTGCAAAATTATACCAGCTTACAAAGGAGCACTTCCATGAGACTTTTGACCTTTTTTTCTTTTTCCCTTTTTTTGTTGTTTTTGAATCAAAGTCAAAGTCTAAACCAATGCATATATTTCAATACGTATGGTGCAAGCCCTACAAACAAATAAACAGTCATGGTGGATTATAATACATGTAGGAAACACAAATATGAGCATTTTATTTTATTGGTGTTGTTCTTGTATGATTAGGCAGATTTGAAGTTGAAGAGACACTGTTTTGAGAGAAGTGGATGTTGTTTTCCCATCAGTTCCAGATCAAAAAATGAAAGGCATTTTTATGTTGGTCTATGTAGCCCCTGATTTCACATGTCTAGGTGCAGTTCTTTAACCAATTTATATGGTATTTGAGTGTTGTTTGAAGAGGAGCATATGAGGCGCTTTTTGGAAGACCAAGCACAATATCTACACTAGGAGATGAGGCACATCTGATAGGAGTTATAACCAGCAGCCTGGGCACATTTTCCAGGGTTGTTATGTGCCTTAGTTACAACATAAAAGGGAGCATTCTTAACCATTGTTTCTGATGCCTGCTGACTGGGTAGAGGGAGCACACTATTTCAGATCTGCTTTACCCATTTGCTGTGATGCCTCTTGTTTCAGGCATTAAAACAGATTCTATTAGCAAGTGTTTTTTAAGGAAATTCATGCATGGTCACCGTCCAATTCAAAACAACTCAATTCACCACTCTTGTGGAGTATATCATACATGGAAGAGTGTTTTCGATCCTACCTTTCTCGGGACTCCAAATTCAATGAAGAAAAGTCCAGGCTTCTCTGGTCCAGAACGCTGTGCCATACTTCCTGTAGGAGACCCCACCCGTTTCCTGTAGAATGTTATTCTGCCTTTGAGTGAGCCCGATACCCTAGAGAAATTCGAACCAGGCCGCAAAGCTCCATGGAGGTTGATAGGTTAACCGATTGTGGGAGTAGAGGATGCATACTTCAGCTAAGAATGTCACAAATGCAAATTAATCAGCGGATGGTGAGAGTCAGCCGAGCATTTTTTTAATTACGGCATGATTTGTGGTGAGGGAGTGAAGTGGCCAAGTGTACGTGGCCACATGAAACTAGAAGTTTTGTTCCTGAACTCTTTGCTTTCCCCCTGTAATCACTGCCGTGAATTGAACTGAAGTTTAAACAACCAACACTCCTTGTTGCTTTAATTTTCACGTAAGTCAGCTATCCACGTGTATTGCGTGACTTCCAGCTGAGTTCTAGAGAAGACAATCAGCTTAACCTTGCTAATTCGTGTCTTAATCCCACCATTCCATTAATCCATGCAGTTTTTAAATTAAATTTATGCAATAGAGGAATGAGTTTCAGTCACATACCTCGAAGTTAAATGGCTGCCGTGAGCTTTTTCCTGCTGCATGCTCTGATTCTGCTGCTGCATGCTTGGATCCTTTGATTGCATGAGGGGTTGGCTGACGATTTTTGATTGCTTTTCCTTGTGCAGGTGTCCTCTGGCTAGATCTGAGCTGCATGCAATTGTTTCCACGTTCAGATCTGTACCTTCAAGCTGCTGCTGCTGCATGGTCACAAAACCAGAACTTGTTTTTGCCATTGCTCTCAAACTGTAAACCGGATTGATCTGAAACTCGGTGAGCATGTTCCTATCATCATTATGCATCTCCCATAGAAAAATCGTGATCAATGGATGCACGAATTTCGAGAAAAATGGAAAATGGCTGAAGATTTCAGAGCTCGATTTCTCGGAAAACGTGCATCGGAATCAGTTGAAACTGCTGGGGTAGGTTACTGTCACCCATGTACATCTCCCCATGAAACAAGTTTTGAAATGGATGCACGGATATGGAGAAAATGCAAAAATGGCTGATGGTGATGGAGGCTGATTTCTTGGAAACCGTGCACCGGAATTGGCTGAAACTGCTCAAGCATGTTGCCATCACCCTTGTACAATTCCCCATAAAACTGTTTGTCAAATGGATGCATGGTTTTCAAGTTATGGCAAAAACAAAATTTGTTCTAGGTCTTTTTGCTTCAAGGCACTTTGCATGTGTTTGCATGGAAGGGAAAACTGAGCTTGGGCTGTGATGCAGGTATGGAGATGATGGAGGAGGAGTTGGAAGATGGCATGAGGACTTCTGAACCCTTGAGGAAGCTACCATGTTTTCCAAACCACTTTTTGAAATCCATGTCTAGTTTCCCACAATTTCTATAGGAAGCTCCTGTAGAAGCACAATGAGAAGCACAAGGAGGTGGAAAAAATGATGGGGAAAGGCAAGGGATGGACACACAAGTGCTTGTAGGCCTAATCAACAGATTCCCACCATCAGATTCACTTTTGATATTGGATTTGGCTCGTCCAAAGGTTCTACAGGATGTTTCCTGTAGAAATACAGAGCTTCCTGTAGAAGGCACAAGAACTCCTTTGTCTTTTTTTTCTGAGTGATCCTCCTGACCTGCAATGTCATTGCTGCAACATGAAATTATTCAATGGAGATTAGCTTTATTTTTCTTTTTCTTTTTCTCTTTTGTTTTTTTTTTTTTTTTTAAAACAACTAGGGCGCCTCATGGAGGTTTTCACCCTAACTGCCTGCCTCGGGCGCCTCCAAGGGAGGTTTTCACCCAAAGATCTTATTCTTTTTTCTCTTTTTTTTTCAACCCATTGACCGCCTCATGGAGGTTTTCAATCAATGAGCCAATCTAAGGCTCCTCCGAGGAGGTTTTCACCTTAGATTTCTATTTTCCTCTTTTTTCATTTTTTCCTTTTTCTTTTTTCTCTTTTTTTTCTTTTTTCTTTTTTCTACCCTACCCTACTCGAAAAACAAAATCGTTCTCAAGTATAAGAATACTTCCAATGGAGCCATGTGCACATCAAGATTAGAGAAAAAATGATGTGAAGGCTCGAAATGCACTCTTTGATAGGTATCGAGATCTCAGAGACCAAATGATCTGACCTTGAAGGGATCAAACATAGCTGAGGAAGAGAGTATTGCTGCAACTTAGTGACTATCTGGAACCATGTCTCAATATAGCTTTGATACCCTTGGTCCTTTTGCTGATATGGATCATTCTTCATGTCACCTTCTATCATGATTTTCTCATCTTCCTCTTTTTGCTGATCTTTCTCTTGAATACATGGAAGATTTGATGGTAACCATGAGGAGGATTTCTCGATCTCTGATTCTGATCTCTTCTCTTCATCAAGTGTAGCCCATGGTTCTTTGATCTCCTCTTTTGAATCTTCTTTTGCTGGATGTGATCCTTCAATGCTTTCAAGATGATCTCTTTTTTGCAATGCTTTTCCTGAGCCATGGTGAAGATCATTGAGCTCAAAAGGAGTCATTTGCACATGTTGTGCCTCAGATTTGCAATTGGGTTGAGCTGCACCATGGTATAGTTTTGGAAATGGTACGGGTAGTTGAGTGGAGGTGTGAGATTGAGATGGAGATGGATGGCATTGTGGTTGGGCAGGCATTTGGGGTTGCCTTGATGGAGGAGGAGGCGATGGTTGTGGATGAGCAGGTGGTGGAGGAAACGAAGCGGGAGGAGTGTTGTATTGGGGCCTCCACCCCTGATGAGGTGCATTCCACTGAGGCTGTGGCTGAGCATAAGAGTGAAATGAATGAGCAACTGGTTGGGCATAATATGGATCTGTGAAGGAACAAGGAGGAGGTGTGAACCAGGAAGGATGAGCAGGGGGACCCCAAGAAGGCATGAAAATGGCTTGATAGGGGTCATAATAGGTCTCGGGTGTCCCTTGCAGTTCCTGCTGGTAAGATCTAGGTCCATGCGGCCAACTTTGGTTCATGTAATAGAGTGATTCAGTGGCTCCTTTGGCTCTCTGATATGCAGCTTTGAATCTGGGTAAGGAAGGGCACTGATCTGTAGGATGGTATTCTTCACAGACAAAACACACTTCTATGGAGTACAATGGACATTCGTTCCTAGGATGCTTTCTAGTGCACCTAGGACAAAAAATGACCAAAGCCCTCTTGGCTTCCTCTTGCTTCTGTTGGATCCGCAAGGTATCCAGTTGCATGGCAAGAAACTGCCTCATATCACTCTTGAAATCTTTGATCTGATTTTCAAATTCATCTTTGGACAAGATGTTGCTCCCAACATTTCTACTTGTAGCCATTTGCTCCAGAGGAATGTTTTCTTCTTCTTCTCCCCTACAGGTTCTTCAAATATGTCTTGATGCCCACCCAGGGGTTCTTCAATCACAGCCATCGAAGAAGAGAGAAGGCTGTGTGAAGCAGTGGGGGTGTTTTGCAATCATTTTTCTAACTTATCTCTACTCCTACAAGGCATGAAATGAAATCTGTTTGCTTGATTTTTTTGCTTTCTTTCTACTTCTACTTGCAAAACTAAAATAGATTGAAATGCAACTAACTATCTTGCTAAAATGAAAATGCGGAATTGAAATGAAAGCAGGAAAGGACTAATCTATTTTGCTCAAATGAAATTGCAGGAATGAAATGCTAAGCTACGCTTGCGGAATTGAAATGCTAATCTACGCTTGCAGAATTGAAATTGCGGAATTGAAATGCTAATCTATGAAAGCGAGAAATGCTAATCTATGAAAGCGGGAAATGCTAATCTATGAAAGCAGGAAATGCTAATCTATGAAAGCAGGAAATGTCTAGGCTACTTTTGCAGAATGGAAATGAAATAAACTACTTAGCAGAAGATTGTAGTGGAAAATAGAAGAAAAACGGCAATCACCAATACTCTGACGCTTCCCCGGCAACGGCGACAAAAAGATGGTGGGCTCCAGTATTGTAGCAATAATTCTACAACTCCTGGAGCTTCCTATCTCTAATTTTATCAATCCGGTAGTTCGTAACAAACTTGGAAGCGACGGTGTTGTATGCACAAGTACTAGCTCTTGTCGCAGCTGTCACTTGGTCAGCTGGCACAAGTCCGCTAGGGCTCAAGCCAATTTCTATATGTTCTCAGAAGAAGCTTTCTAAATTATGAACGAGGACTATCTGACAGGAAATTAACCTACTTTGCAAGAATGAAGTAAAAGCCAAAAAAACAAGGAAACCCTAGTAAACCCTAATCTGACTAGTCTAATCTCTATGATGCAATGGTGGGAGTGAAAACTTCTAGAAATGATGCCATTACTCCTAGTGATATGAGATGCATGAATTTAAGCTACTTCTGCTGAAAAGAACATTTTTTTTGTATTTTTGCTTAAGTGGTTGGAGTTATTATGATTTTGTTTCTTATTAGGGTTTGACTGTGCATGGGTAGTTCGAAGGGAAAGAAATCTTGGGAAAGGTCAGGAGGGCTAGGAAAGGTTCCAGGGGATCCAAAACATCATTCCACAGAAGTACACAACGTTCAGGTGCTCGGCAACCGAGTTTGCAGGCTTCTACAGGATGTCTGCAGGGGATCCTACAAGATGTTCAGAGATTTCTACAAGATGTTCTGAAATGGGATTTTGGAGCATGGGTGAGTGAGGGAAGATGCATGAGTGGATGTGGAGGTAGGATAGGGGTCTGAAGTGGCCTAGGAATTGATGGATGGAGCTAAGGAATGGCGATGATGGTTCAATTTGTTCAAGGGAGAGTGAAGCAATGTTGCAGAAAAATTAGGGTTTTGGGAGCGAATGGCAAACGTGAAGCAAGGGTTCTAAGTAGAGGGTGGAGTGGATGGTGCTGATGGAGAATAAGCAGATGAAGGAGTGGTACAGGTGCTCTGTAAGTCGTTTTTCCAATCTGAACCAATCAAAACTTATAAATTCAAAGACCTAGTTACGTTGACCTAATTTGCTAGCTGTTAGTAAAGAGAATGAACAGAAGTGTGACCTGCAATGAAACCATGTATTTTAACTCATGCAAATAAGCAAATGAAAGTTTGAACTTGTAACCAACTTCTACACATGAAAGTCAAACACTAGTGGTTGCATGGCAAAGCAAAATCAGTGTTTTTGTGGGTAGCAAAGTCATCCTAGTCACAGCTCCTGATCCCACTAAGGGAGAGGTGAAACCACAGATGTTTGATGGCCCTTTTCTTGAAGATTTTTCTGTTAACAACCTGTCAACTAAATCTGAGCATGAAAATCTATTTTACACATAAAAAAACAAACTAAATAACACGACAAGAGTTATATCCAAATAGCAGATTTTATTCTAAGAATGCAGCAAAAACACATAAAGATAATCAAAGGAGGTATTAGGCACTTGAGATGGGCCCAACCCCAAGAGCTACAGCCTCCTAAGAGAGATTTAGAGCTGGTGCAAAGCTGGATTCATCTTTATTGATCAAGAAATGAAGAGTTACATCAAAACTGTCCACAAGAAGAACTTGAACATGAGCTGAAAGCAAAGCTAATCTATTGCATAAAAATCGAACTACAAACTAGCTAACTAATGGCTAAAACAAAATGACTAACTGGCTAACTAAATTGAATAACTAAAATGAGGTCTTAAGCCCTCTTATTTATACAATTTGAGGACCCAACAGTCCTCCTAGAATTTAGGGACTCGGCTGCCCAAAACTTGGAGTTAACAGTAGTCCTACTTGACTTGCTTGGCTTCCCTTGTGTTGATTGATTCGGTGGCCCTTGAACTCCGAGCTGATGGTGGAGAATTCGAGGTAAGGGCCCATAAATGAAGGGGACACCTTCCTACAAATCCTCTAGCTTGTTCTCCCACGAATTTGGCTGCCAAGTGCTCATTAAGACCTTCAATTTTGTCTCCAAGTTGACCAAGAAGGCTACACAAAGCACCCATTAGATTTGTTGGCATAATGAGTAACCAAATTCACTCTATTAACATAAATATAATAAAAAACATGCAATAAACTAATGAGAATGGTGGATTAAGTCAAATTAGGAGGTTGAATGAGCCCAAATAATTGTCCATTTTTGGGGCTCATCACCTACCATGAGGAGAGAGAGAGGCGTTCCGAGCGTTGTGTTTTGTGGCAAATTCCCTTGATAATTTTTTTACAAGGGGCTCATCCATGTCTTTAACTTTGCTCCACTCTCATTGGTTTCCAATTTGTGTGTTGTATATGCCGATGTGTCCCACCACTTGTATCATAACAAAAACTTTGTGCACCTTAAAGAATATTATGGGGCCAACCTTACGGGATTTCATGTAAGAGGGGATCCACACTACCCAATAGAAATTCTCCCCAACCACCCAAATATTAGAGAAAACGTTTATTATTTGCCCCCCTTTTGTACGTTGTTTGTGGTGCTCAGGGTGGGGTCTAGTGCAATTAATATTTTTCGTTGATCTTACGAATGACAATATGGAAAACCTGCTTTGTGCTAGCCCTCCTACATTTGAATATTCGAGCGGAAATATTCAACGTAATATCACCAATGCATGAGAGGGAACACATGGCAACAAATCTACCTAGCTAATTTCTCGTTGTTTAAATGGTCACCTCCACCAATTTTCCTACCAACTTGATCATCAAGTTTGGAAACAATGCCAAAAGGACTTTCTCCAAAGGTTCTCCACCAATTTAACTCAACAAAATTTGACTTTTAGGGTCCTAACTTTGATTGGAAATAAATTTTGATCCAAGAGGACATTGGTGGACTTCAATATACTACTAAAAATATCTTTCTAAGCCCTATCCAAGTACGCAATTTCCAGGAGTATCTAAGAAAAACACCTAAGGTATAAATTCCTTCAAAGTTTGGACCAAGAAACCATCATAGCTATAAGATATTATAGCTTCTTTGGATATCCTACTACTTGATGGTTCTCTACTTGAAGACTACAACAACCATAAGACTTCCCCTAAGCTTGACATAAATTCTAAATTTGTTGAAATCAATTCCAACACACAGAATGCCACCAGCCATTGAGACAATGCCAACTTCCCAATAGGTTTTATTCAATATCACATGTGAATGTCACTACAACAAAGCAAGACAAAAAAATTGGGACTGGAAGTTCACAATCATCCAAGCCCATATCCATTGGGATGGGTACATAAGGACGGATAAATAAAGGTAACCAAACAATGTAAAATAAGATTTGTTATTAGAGTTGATTTTACTGATGAATGAACTAGATGTAGTTCTCCTTGATATATGTGGAGTGGTGTTTGGAAGCCCGTATATGTACATGTAGGATGCAATATTCATGCATAAATCCAACCAATACTTGCTTCTCAAGGATGAAAAATCCTTCACCAAAAACACACACAAGGTAAAGTGTAAAATTTTGTTGGTAAGTACCGACCAAGACAAGAAATTGATTAGTTTTAGAAAGAAATGTGTTTAACTATTTTTGAGAGAAAATTAGGCTGAAAAAAAGTTAGTGAGAGTAAATTCATCCTTGGAGGGGTGTATTAAGAAATAGATACGTCAGCTAGAAGAGTTGTTATTGGAATATAGGGAAGTGTTCAAGGAGCCTAAAGGACTACCACCTCAAAGGAAAGTGGAGCATGAGGTCCCACTATTTCTAGACTCTACATTGCTAAACATTGTGTTGTATAGGAAGTTCATTATGGAAGCAAGTGAGATGAAGAAAAAAATGCAACAAAAATTTAAACAAGGTGCCATTTTAGCAAGTTCCTTCTTGTATGGGTCACCCATAATTATCATGCCAAATGATAAGGATTGGTGGATTTGTATTGATTATGGGGTGTTAACAAAATTACACTTAAGAACAAGTACCCCCTACCCATGATAATTGATATGTCAGATCATTTGTAGCAAGCCAAATAATTCACCAAACTAAACTTAAAGTTGGAATATCACCAAGTTTGGGTTAGAGAAGAAGATACCTTTAAGACTTCCTTCAAAACTAATAAATATTTGTATTAATGGCTAGTCATGTCATTTGACCTATACAATGCACCAACTACATTTATGAGCTTAATGAATGATTATTATGCCATTTTATACATTCACTTGTTATTTTATATTTATATGATATAATAGTATACAATGTTACTTGGGAGGAGAAAATCTCACAGTTGTCACATGTGCTAGAGACATTAAAGAAACACAGTTCACTAGAAAATCTCAAGATGTGTGAATTTTCACAGTAGTATTTGGTGTACCTAGGGTATGTGATAGTTGGAGGAAATCTAGAGATAAATCCCAACGAGATGGAGGCCATCATGAAGTGGGAAATTCATACTATTGATTTTGAGGTTAGTAGTTTCTTTGGGGCACCTCACTACTTGAGGATATTCATATCCTAGTCTTCAGTAGTAGCAACAACAATCCATGCCATTATAGTAAGTGGAAAAAGTTTCTAGTGGAGAAAGGATCAACAAAGGGTCTTTGAGGAGTTAAAGAATAGTATCACTCAAACACTATTTCCAGAATCACCAAACTAGTAGAAGCCCTTCAAGGTGGACAAAAATGTGAGTGGGTATGACATGGGAGTGGTCTTAATGTAGGGAGAAAGGCTTGTATGCGACCATTTAGAAGCATTTCATGGGAGATCTCTCAAGTATCCTACCTACGACAAGGAGCTCTATATCTTACAAAAAGTTTTAAAGTAGTGGAAACATTATTTGATGGAGAGGAAATGATAATCCACACATATCACCAACCACTACAATACATGCAGGCCTAGAGTAAGCTATACTAGACCAATCATTACAAGTCAATGGGGGTTTTAAAATAATTTCATTTAGTGATTAATTACTAGAAGGGGAGGACAAGAAAGTTGGTTGACATGCTTTCAAGACCACTCACATAATAAAGATAATAGGTTTCTAACCCTTATGCACATGGAGCCATTCACCCATGATGCATATAGAGAGACATATTTAGAGGAAGAGGACTTCATGGAATTGTTTTAGTAGTTTCAAAGCTAGATTAATGTGCATGATGGTGACAATATCATTGATTACCATCTCTAGAATTGGTTACTCTACAAGTTGGACAAGTTATGTTTTCCTAAAGGTGAGTGAGTGCAGTTGATTAGATAGGATCAACTCTATGGTTGTAGGAACTTTGGTGTAGGGAAGAAAACTTATAGGTGTATTTTTATTGGCCCAATATGCAAGAACAAGTATCTAGTTTTGTAAGAGGATGGATGCTTTAAATTTTTGTAGTAGAAATCCTAGTAACATGATGCATGCTATACATCATCCATTGCTAGTACCCATTCATCCTTGGGAAAGCATTTCCATGGAATTTTTGAGAGGGTCACCAATAACTATGAACGTACATGAATACCTGTTCATGGTAGTTGACAGGTTCAACAAGTTTTGTGTTCAAATGCCTTATAAAAATACCATTAGTGGGAAAGAAGTAGAAAAATTGTTCTTTGAAAAAGTATGGGTTGACTTTGGAATACCGAGGAGCACAATTTCAAATAGGGACACAATATTTCTAAAAGATTTTTGGACTACATTGTGGTAGAAAAAGAACACAAAGTTAAATAGGTCTATAAAATTCCATCCATAGACAAAAGAACATGAGTTTTCTGCAACGTTTGAGGGGCTACAATCAAAAGCATCGAAATAATTTGGAAGAAAATGGTATATACACATCACTCTTATAACAAACAATTCCACACTTCTATTGGTAATTCCCCATTTGAAACTTGTTTTTGATATCTGCTACCTTCACCTCTAAATATTGCATATGTGAAGGAAGGAGAAGTGAGGGAGGTTCCTACAGGGGATTCTCTAAGGGTCAAATTTTTTTGTGAGAAGATTAGATAGATCCATATACTGGTATAGGAGATGCTACAAAAGTCACAGGAAAAATATAAGGCCATGCATGATCAGAAAAGAAAGAGATACATCCTTCAAGGTGGGAGACAAAGTATGGTTATAGTTGCACAAGGAGAGGCTCAAGGTCCTAATAAGAAAATAAAAAATATATGATATGGTCTATTTGAGATATTGGAAAAGGTGGGAGATAATGCCTATAACTCAGTCCACCCCTCTAAATGTGCATTTACCTAGTGGTGAATGTAGAGAATATGAAACCCTTTGAGCCTTCCATGCTATATTAGGAAGTGGAATAGGTGATACCTTCTATAGAGGATTTGACACCAAATGCTCAAGAGTAGTTGACAAAGGATACAATTTTTTAGAATAGGTCCAAGACTACAAGACATGGGAAGCATGGTGTTTGGTATATTGGGTTGAAGGGATAACCTCCAAGAAAAGCTAAATCGTACACTCGGGAGAAGGTGGAAGAAAAATTCCATTACTTCATTCAATAAAATCTTTTGGGGACCAAAAGCCTTGCAAAATGGGGAGGTGTGATTCAAATTAGATCATTATATTTCTTTTTCATCCATCTTGAATCTCTTGGAGTGGAAAAGGTGGAGTAATCAACTCAAAATACCATTTTCACTAGCAAGACCTAGTTCGGTAAATTAGGGTTAGAAACCTTCTTAGAGCAACTTGAGACATACAAAAAAAGAATTGGGGTAAGAATTTTACCTTTAAGTTCTTCACCTTGTTATCCTAATCTACACATAGATACCTTTCAGCAACATAATAATTTCCTGAATCGAAAAATGATACAAAAGTTATTCCCCTTGAATGTTGACCTTGCTATTTTGACCACCAAAATTCGAGAGGATGCCACATAAGCCCCCATTACTCATGGAGAATAGGGTAACCAAGTTTTCATGATGAATAAGACTAGAAAATTTCATATTGTAACTTTAGTTGATAGTTGAAGAAGTCAAAATTAACCGATTGAAAGTAGTAGTTTATTTTTTGGACGCGAAGGTGGAGCGACGACGAAAGAAACAGAGACTGCGCATGGCTAGGGTTCGAACAAGTTGCAGATGACACTCCCCATGTAGGGTCGCAGAGGAGGGAGAGCTTGTCCCTCCTTCAAGGAAGTCATGGCTAACAGAGGTAAGAAACCTCTAGAAACTACAAAAGGAACTTCAGGAGGAGGAAAAGAAATCATGGAAGAGGAGACAACAAGAGACCATTCTGACGGAATCAATGGCACAAAGGACAAAGAGGGAGAAGACAACAAACAGGAAACTATAGAGAAGAAACAAAAGGGATCCTGCAAACCTAAAGCTGAAATTACTCCTAGAGTTGTTTTAAATGATCCTGCCCTGCAGGCATATAGGGACCACATGCGGACATATGCTATTATCTATAAGTTCATGGGACTATGGCCCACTAAAAGAGCTTTACAGATGGATCAAATATAATTGGAAACCTAAAGGGAGCATAGAGCTTCATCTTGGGTCAAAGGGTTTCTTTTTGGTGGTATTCATGAATATTTAAGACAAGGACAAAGTCTTTGAAGGTGGACCCTACTTCTTCGCGGCAGCTGGACTCTACATGAGGCCATGGATCATGAATTTTGTCCCAGAGTGGGAAAATTTTACATCGGTACCAATATGGGTAAGACTTTATTCCTTATCTCTTGATTACTGGTAAAATGAATCGTTAATGGCCCTAGGCAATAAATTAGGACGCTTTGTCAAAATTTATGAAGCCGCAAGAAGAGGGAAATACACTTCATTTGCTAGAATATGCATGGAAATGGATCTATCAGGAGCCTTACCAGATGAAGTGATCCTGGAAGTCTTTGATGAAGAATGGGTACAAACAGTAGATTACGAGCATATTCCCTTCAGATGCCGCAGATGTCATGAGCGCGGGCATCTATTTAGAGACTGTCTTTAAGGGAAAGTAGGAAATAACAGTAAGGCAAATATAATGAAGGAAATAGACATCTTTCAGAAAGTAGTCTATCGAGGAAAAGGAAGCAAGAAAGGAACAAAGCAACATCAATATGAAGGACGTATAGGTAGCCAAAATAAGTTCCAAGTTCTAGAGGAAGAGGAAGAAACCTCAAAGGAAGATCAAGCCACAGAAGGAAAGGCTGGAGAAAAGAGAACAGAATATGAAGATGACCAAAATCAGAAAATTGGGCACCAGACAGAAACCATTATGAGTGAAATAGAAATTGAGATGGATCAAGAAATGACTCCGAGTGAGATGGATCTGGAAGACCACGAGTTACAGGAGATACTTGATAAAGAAAACCTAGATCTAGAAGGATTCTTATTCTAGGGAACCATGGGAGGAGTGGATTCAGTACCCCAAGAGGAACTTAAAAAAATCCAACAGTTGTTTTTATGGAAAACACAATCTAATGTGTCAGGAAAAGGGAAAAATTTAGATAAACAGGAAAACAAAGGAGTGAAGGTGCTAAAAGCAATCCCGAGACTAGCGACAAGAAACTCAGGTAAAAAAAGAGGTAGGAAAAAGCAGAATGAACTCTTGATGGGTTGTGGCAAGCTAATGATAGACTCAAGTAAGATGAAAGATCTTGCCAGCTACTCCTTCACAAATCTTTAATTATGAATTTTATTTCTTGGAATATTAGAGGTCTATGGAGTAAAAGAAAGCAAAGAATACTCAGCAATATAATGAAACAAGAAATGCCAGACATGATCTTTATCCAAGAAACAAAAGGTTCCATTCAAAAGTTCAAACAAATCCACAGTAAATGGCTTAGTAGATTCGAGTTTCTAGAAGTTAAAGCAAAGAATACTGCGGGAGGAATCCTCACTCTTTGGAACCCTCACAAATTAAGTGTTATAAATGATGTTTCTACCAGGAATTATTTATCAGTTATCATCCAACTGGAGGGAGACAGGCACCACTATCTAGTAACCAATGTTTACGGTCCTCAAAGAATAGATGATAAACTCAAGTTCCTAGATTCACTGGAGGATCTCAGGGACAGACATATAGGAATACCTTGGATCATGGGAGGGGATTTCAATATGATCAAATCTTTGTCTGAGAAAAAAGGAGGAATGAGGATCCTCAGTAAAGACTCATTGGAATTTCAAACCTTTATAGACAAGATGAACCTAGTAGAGGCTGAAATGAATACTGGCCTCTTTACTTGGAATAATAAAAGAGGTGGCGATTCTCAAGTAGCCTCGAAGTTAGACAGATTCCTAACCTCTGAGAATATGATGTTGGAAAATAAGGAAATAATAGCTAAAGTTCTCCCCTTTGGAGGCTTAGATCACTGGTCGGTTCAAATGGAGATCAAAGGTATGGACATTCTCAGAAACAGACCATTCAGGTTTGAAAATATCTGGCTCTCCCACCCATATTTCTTCAACAATATCAAAAATTGGTGGACAGAAGACTTACAGATTCAAGGAACAAGAATGTTTCTTCTACATAAAAGATTAAATCATATCAAACTAAAACTAAAAGATCGGAATAGAAATGAATTTGGCAATATTTTTGCAGAGAAAAAATCAATTGAAAATAAAATTAAGGAACTCAACCAGGCTCTAATCAAGGAAGGTTTTGATAAAGACAAAAGAAATCAAGTTGAGAAATACCAGCATGAGTGGGATAATCTGTGCAAACAGGAGGAAGTCTTCTGGAAACAAAAATCAAGAGTCCAATGGCTAAAGGAAGGGGAGCATAATATAAAGTTTTTCCACAAGTCCACTATGGAAAATAGAATGCATAATAGAATATCTTCAATCAAAAACAAAGAAGGGTATACTCTTACTTCTCATGAGAATATTGAAGCGGAGTTAGTGCAACACTTCCGAAGTATTACCCAGGAAAATAACTTGTACAGAGAACAGAGTATTCGTAAGGTAACTAGAAATATACCAAAGATGGTATCCAGAGAGGATAATTTCAATCCAAATAGACCAGTTTCTGAAAAGGAGATAGACGATACCCTCAAGAAATGCAGAATGGAAAAGCGCCAGGCCTAGATGGGTTGAATGTGGACTTTTTCAAGCCATGTTGGAGTATTGTTAAACAAGATATCTTGAGTGTGGTGGATGATTCCATAGTGAATAGTACCATCTTGAAAGTGCTGAATACCTCCTTTATCTCCCTTATACCCAAGCAAGAGGATGCTCAAACTCCGGATAAGTTCAGACCAATCACTCTGTGCAATGTGGTCTACAAAATTATATCCAAAGTAGTGGAAAACAGGCTTAAGCCTTTGCTTCCCACCCTAGCTTCAAGTGAACAATCAAGATATGTGGAAGGCAGACAAATTTTAGACAACATCATTCAAGCTCATGAGGTATTTCACTCACTAAGAAGCAAAAAGGAGGCCGGCATGATCATGCAATTAGATATAGACAAAGCTTATGAGAAAGTAAAGTGGACCTATATGAAAAGGGTTCTTAATACCTTTGGTTTTGATCATAAATGGATCAGATGGTGTTACCGGGAATAGTGTCTATGCAGAACTGCTAATCCCACTAAGGCTGGTAGCTACCTTAGAAACAAACAAACTAAAACTACTTTCGTTTTCCTTTATGAAAGATAGATGAGAGAAGAATAAAGGAGACCAACCTTTGTCTTGCGCTTGGTTCCTTGCTCGATTCCTCTCTCTTCTGATAGTCCTTTGCTACTTGCTTTCGTACCCAGCTTCATGGAGTACCTGTAGAATCAAAGCCGCATAACACTATACGAGAACATAGATCTATTATCATAAGCAATATAGGGTTAGATGTATATTAACCACACAAATGCATAGAACATCAATCACACAAGTGTATGGAGGAAAACTTGAATAGTTTTATTGATAATCAAGAAAGAGCCAAGAGAATTACAACTGATTGTTCTCAACCAACATCATCCTCTTAGCAAGTAAGCCCTTCCTCACCTCATGAAAAGCTTAGATCACCCAAAACTATGATGTTGTCTCAAGAAACCAACAACACTTCCTTACAAGACGCAAAATTCCAGCCTCTGGATCTATGGGATGAGGGATCCATATATAGATGTCTACAAGGGAGGTGAGTCAGATTGAGATTTGATTAGTGTCTTCCCTCTGATATTTCTTGATTCCACTTGGAGATTGATGATCTCTTACTCATCCCTGGTCGAATTCAGAGAGGTAAGTGTCACAGGAGAAGTTTCTTGAAGATTCCATGCTTCTCCACCTTGCGGATTGACCCTGGCATTTGTCCCTTCTCGCCCATCGCACCCCATAAAAGGGTTTTTTGAAATGAAACACACCTACTATGTGTATTTAGGTGGGATGCAACGCACTTTGCATATGGAGTAGTTGAAATGGTCCAGTTTTGACCAGTTCTGAGTAGTTTTTCATGGAGAACTTCTGGGAGATGCTATAATCAGTTGACCTTGTTCTTTTAGCGGTTGGAACAACACCTTTAGGGACTTAGGAGCCCTTGGTTTATGGAAATTTATGCTTCAGGTTGTAGTAACCAAAAATGTCTATAACAGTTGCCCCCTAAAGCATGAGGTCATTAATATTTTGATGTCGGGTGAAATGCTTTATCAAGAGGATCTGAAGTTCTTTCAAGCTGGAAGGAGACCTGTAATAAGATACAATACAATACATTATCTTCATAATATTTTCATGATCTAGCTAAGGCGGGCATTCCCATGCTCAGCTTTATAAATTCATTTTAATGTACATAGGACGGACAATCGTCTGAGTGTAGACTGATGATTCTGGTAGAGCCATCATCCCTTAGATTGGATGATTATCTGTGCAGCAATGATGTACATTTGATGTCTTTATTTTCCTGAATATATACCGCAGCCTGGATGGATGAAACTAGATCCGGGGTCTTCAATCTCAATCAATCTTCACTCAAAGTACAAGTCGATCCATATGAGAGATGTTATGGAGTCGAACATGGAAATAAATTGCCTGATTACCAACCAATGATGTAAGTTGTTAACAGGCACGAGAGGAATCACCGATAATTATAATGATCCTCAAGGTACTGCAGTACAATTCACGTGGTGTGAATAAGGGATTTGGCATCGAACACCACGTAAAATCTTTTGGTCGAAGGCCATTGATGTAAACCTATCGCCGGAAGTGAGAAACTTGCCATTGAGGCGTGCAAGCTTCAAAGTACTGAAAGGGTTGTTCCTAGATCAACTTCTTGGATAATGAGCTGATGTCGACAAGAAGCGATCAGTCATAGGAGGGCCTTAATGAATCCCACATCAATGACAGGGAACGAAGCAAATGATTTTAATGGAGGTGAAAACAATCTGGTGATTTATGGTTCAGGGTGGCGGTCATGAAAGAATGGAGCGAAAATGTATTATAGTGGGTGAGACACAGGTGAATTCTCTGAGCGACTTCTCTTGAACATATCGGCGACACTGACATGATGGATTGGTAGCATTAACCCCAAATGTGGATGGTGTGATGGAACCATGGTGATGTGACCAGTGAATGGAACAACCCAACCCGACTTGGATTTGGAGTGAAAGTGTCATGTGCAAGAACGACTTGCTACCAGCAAAGTTTCTTCAAGCTTTCTTCCCAATTTTTCCCCAGTCATTGCTGACCAGTACCTCTTTATTTTTTTCAAGCTTGAGGAGGATAACATATTCTTGTTCTATAATTTTCCCTTCGGGCAAACCCATCGCTATGTTTTAACGAGCCTAGCGATAGTGAAACTCATTCTTGTATGTTATGGACAAGTTTGTCACTATTAGGTTTTAACGAGTTTAACGACAAAGATAACTCGATCCTTTTCAATTTTAGAGAGCCTGAAAAGGAACGTAAAGGAAAATCCAAAATCATTTTTCGTCATCTAATCCCTTATGTCCGAAAAAGTATAAAATAATACGAAATGGATGAATTTTCGGTAATTTTAACGAGCCGAACAAGACAAGCGCTCAATCTTTTTGTGTAATGATCTCTCAGGTCCAAAAATATTAAAATCTAAAGCAGGGATAACACTTCCGGTTGCTTTAACGAGCTGGAGAGGCCAATGGCTCGGCAATCTTTTCATATTTTACGAGTCAATTGAAAAGAGCTTAAAGGAGACTCGTTTTTTGAGGAATGAGTGATAGGTTCGGGTAGGAGCTGATTCCAGGTAAGGTTTGGAATTTTCCAATCACGGCAATGTCACAAGGATGGCTAACAAGATCACTCTTCGCAGCTATTCCTCAAAAGGGGTAAACAATCAAGTGGAGGTGAATGATCGGCCAATACAGAGTGGAGGTGATGATGAGAACATGACGAAGGCTTCAAAGGCTGAAGTACTACATTCACGATGGTTATTTATCGGAAATTGGTTCATTTTTTAATGACCTTAAACGCTGGGGGAAACACTTTCTCATTGCTTATGTTTATTTGTTAACGAGCTTGAATTCCGCGATAAAATTGCTCGATTAATCCAGTCGCATAATAAGGATGTCTCATATATAAAACGACATTATTTCAAAGCTTTGCCCCACATCCTTTCTTTATGCAAGTTAGGAAACGACTAATCCTACAAGTTTAGAGGGTTAGAGGACCTACAAATTTAAAAAATAAATGGTCGCTCTTCTCTTGCACGCCAAAATGTTTGCATGCCCCCAGGTATAGTGAAATAGAGTTTAAAGGTTACCCCTAAATTTGCAGACAAAACATTTGTTTTATTGGGAAAGGCCTACCTTTTCAGGTTACCCCTCAATTTGCAAACAAAACATTTGTTTTATCGGGAAAGGCCTACCTTTTTCAGGTTACCAAAGATTGTTCTATTTTTGTCACAAATAAAACATTTCTTCGGTGATGTCTACCGAAATAGACAAAGGTGAGTGGTGCAGACGCCTCCACTCACATAACTTTGACGAGGGAATCTTATTCTAGTTTAATCCCCTTTTCCCAAACGGACGGGAGTGTAAGACTAGTCAGATGTCCTTCACGGAAACCTACCCTATACCTAAAGTTTTCCTGTCGAAACAGGCCAGGGTGCATGCCCCCTAGGTTTTAGTCATGCCCTCCGAATCACTTGCGCTCATCAGGAGGACAGACTGGGGATTGATGAGACATTCGTTGTGTGAAAAGACCATTAAGGGACGGTATATGACTATTTGCTATGCGTGAACCGGGGAATGAAATCTGGTCTACGAGCTTGACCACTCTTCCTTTGTGCGGAAAACACATTACTTTAAAGAGTGAGGAGACAATGGCCCCCATGCAATAAATATAGTCTCGTCCAAGAAGTAGATTATAATCCAGGGGTCCTTGGACTACCATTACGTTCATGTGAATGGCTTTCCCTCTCAATGTTATGGGCACATCGGGAAGGATCCCTAACGGTCGACTGGTTCCTTTGTCAAAGCCTGTTAGATTTCTCATTTCAGGCAAAAGTGATGGCGAACCAAGTGCTTTCCAAGCAGTTGAGGAAAGGATACTCACAAAAGCCCCTTCATCTATGATGGTACCGGCCATGACCATTCTATATACTTGATCGATGATTCGGAATGGTATACTAGCCGGTAAACGGGGTCTGCCTAGTAGATTCCAGTCAAAGGAAACAACCAGGTTGCTTGGAGGTGGGACCGAATAGACGGCCGTCTATGACTCTGACGAAATTCCTTCCTTGCGGTAAAGGAATGGGTAGACTGACCCCATGTTCATCGGAGTCTGTGTTTATGAAGAGAATTTGAACGATGTTGTTCTTGTTCACTTTGGTGACTATATCATCTGAAGATTGATCTTCTGAAGGCATGACCAAGTCAACTGCCGCCTCGACCTTTTGACTTTCTTCTGGTATGGATTTAGATGGTTTATCTTCAATGATAGACAGTTAGGCTAACCACAAGGGCGTGTTAGCGGGATTTTCAACTAGTGACGGACTCGGAAAGAGTTTCTTATATCTAGGAGGGAGCCCTAATGGTGAAACCAGACGGTCATCCAAAACTCTTTTAGCCTCATCTAAGAGGGACAACGGTGGATGGCATGATCGCCTTCACACAGTTTACAAGGAAATTTACGTTTTCCTTTTTGTCCAGGGGCTTCACTTTCACTAGTTGACGGTGTATTTTCAACATGATCATCAGAGGTTGACAACACCGGGTTGTGCAAATGAAGAGACCAGTCCCTTAAGATCCAAGGGATGCAAGGACAGTTTCGATGGAAGTGGTCTCCTTTGGAAATGACACATGGCAATTTAGGCCTGATCGGTGCAGTGTGTGGATTTTCGCTAGACGATGCTTGGTTGCCCCTTTTCGCCTTAGGCTCCTTCTTCTTCTCTTTCTTCTTCTTAGTTACTTGATTTTGGGCTTTACCAGCTTCATCAAGTGAAGAGGAAGGAGGAGAGGAAGAATTGGACGAAGTAGAGGGTTGGGGGGTAACTCTAATATCATTTAGTTTCTGACTCGTTTGTTCAGGAATCGCGGTGTTCTGAACGACAGAGGTTGAGAAGAGCCATACGAGCAAGCCAATTTTCAATCCTGGAAGTGACAATGTGGCCATATGGGGTGCACCAACATCTCCCCAAGAGGAGAAGGGACTAGGATTTCCTCCAAGGGGAACTCCTTGGTTGGTGGACTCCATTTTTCTCAACCTAAGACCAACGTAGGGAAGGTGATAATTATTCCGTTTAAAATAAATTTTTAGACCTTTGACACAACTTGTTTTTTCAATTTTTAATAGTCGAGAAAAAACAAAAGATGACTCTAGTCACCTTCGATTTTTAATGAGCCTGAAGTGACAAGTGCTCAGATGGACCTTTTCCGTTAAGGAGTCTGAAAAGGAACGAAAGGGACTGCTCTAGAAACCTAGACAGAGGGATTACCAAACCAATCACAAAACTGTAGAATACTTTTTACGGTACGGCAGTCAATCTTCCCGAATGTTGTGTTCAGTGCATTGCGATCGATAGGGCGGCAGACACGACTTCCTATGGATAAAGGATAAAGCCTATTGTGCTCTCCCAAAATATACTTGACGGTACGTGGGAGCACAATTCCGTACTGGTACTTATCGTCTCAAAGTCGAGGAATCACCCAACCCACAGTGAAAAAAATAGTTACCAGGATTTACGACGCCAGAATACATCTCTAGCCCAGACTTCTAGATGTTGTGCGTTAGGTTCCAAAGCATTTTTAGATTCATTAAATTTATTTTATAGTTGATCTTGTTTAAGAAATTTTCCTTTCAGGTTCACCGTGTGATGTAGATGTACAATTCCTAAAATGAAATCTAAGATGATAAACACTCGCTTAATCATCTTTTTGAAAATGAAAATCCTAGCTACTAAGGAAAGAGAGACGGCGTTCTTTCAACAAAGAGCAAAGAGCACATGCTATATGCACTGTCCTAAACCAAACCAACAAACAGTCTAAACGCAAATGCACATGCATGTATTTGTTTTCAGCCTTCTTAATGCGTAAATGATAAATAGAAAGCTAATGTGAAAATCTAAATTATTTTTCAAAGCGACAATTACAAACAAGCTTCTTTTCAAAACAAAATGAGGACAATGACAACACTTTGCGATTTGGAATTGAAAACTTGCTTTCGACACTAGAAAAACTACTAATTCAGATCAAATACAATAGTAACAGGGTATTCGACTATCAAGAGCAATTAGACTGTCTTCTATGACTGAAAATGACACTCGCGACACTTTCAAATCAAGAAATGATTGTACAATTACGCTACTTATTTGTAAAGGAGAACTGAAAATGAATCAAAAAGTACATAAAAACATTTACAGTTCTTTGCACAATGGAGGCGGAATAACAACAAGGAAAGGGGTTTCAAACAGAGGTGTACTAACTATAGGCAGCAAAACTCCTGAATAGAGCTGAAAAGAGTGCACACAGAAACCAAAATTCAGGAACAAGGCCTTGTCTGATCAGCGCACCTGTAACACAGTGAAACTGAAATGCAACGCACCTACTACACTCAGGAAGTGCGCTACATTTGAAGTTCACAAAACAGACAGTGTGTTGGACCAAGGACGAGACTTTTATTGGATTCCGGGTCACAGTTTGCAGTTCAGTTCATGGATTTAGGCCGAGCAAGTGGTAATCAGGAAATCAATCACAGGGGTAGATCTAAGGAGGTTACTAGAGCCACCACGAGGGCAATTAGAAGGCTTGTAAATCAATTGTTTAATTCATAAACAAAACCCAGAGATTGACTGAAGCAGTGTTGATCTACTTTGCACTTGCATAGAAAATGTAGTTCGAAGGCTAGTTGGCTTGACTTCAGGCTCCCTTTGTAAGTTTATAAAGTAAACAAATGTAGATGAAAAAACAATCTACTCGCTCCCCAGTGGAGTCACCATTTTGTTACTGGGAATAGTGTCTATGCAGAACTACTAATCCCACTAAGGCTGGTAGCTACCTTAGAAACAAACAAACTAAAACTACTTTCATTTACCTTTATGAAAGATAGATGAGAGAAGAATAAAGGAGACCAACCTCTGTCTTGCGCTTGGTTCCTTGCTCGATTCCTCTCTCTTCTGATAGTCCTTTGCTACTTGCTTTCATACCCAGCTTCACGGAGTACCTGTAGAATCAAAGCAGCATAACACTATACGAGAACATATATCTATTATCATAAGCAATATAGGGTCAGATGTATATTAACCACACAATTGCATAAAACATCAATCACACAAGTGTATGGAGGAAAACTTGAATAGTTTTATTGATAATCAAGAAAGGGCCAAGAGAATTACAACCGATTGTTCTGACCCGGCATCATCCTCTCAGCAAGTAAGCCCTTCTTCATCTGATGAAAAGCTTAGATCACCCAACACTATGATTTTGTCTCAAGAAACCAACAACACTTCCTTACAAGATGCAAAATTCCAGCCTCTGGATCTCTGGGATGAGGGATCCATATATAGATGTCTGCAAGGGAGGTGAGTCAACTTGAGATTTGATTAGTGTCTTCCCTCTGATAGTTCTTCATTACACTTGGAGATTGATGATCTCTTACTCATCCCTGGTTGAATTCAGAGAGGCAAATGTCACAGGAGAAGTTTCTAGAAGATTCCATGCTTCTCCACCTTGCGGATTGACCCTGCCATTTGTCCCTTCTCGCCCATCGCACCCCATAGAAGGGTTTTTTGAAATGCAACACACCTACTGTGTGTATTTAGGTGGGATGCAATGCACTTTGCCTATGGAGCTGGTGAAATGGTCCAGTTCTAAGTAATTTTTCATGGAGAACTTCTGGGAGATGCTGTAATCAGTTGACCTTGTTCTTTTAGGGTTTGGAACAACACCTTTAGGGACATAGGAGCCCTTGGTTTATGGACATTTATGCTTGGGGTTGCAGTGCCTAAAAATGTCTATAACAGATGGGTAATGGCCCTTGTCACCTCCTCCAGCTTCTCTATTCTAGTGAATGGCTCTCCCTCTGAGATTTTCAATCCTTCTAGAGGCGTCAGATAGGGAGATGCACTCTATCCTTTTCTTTTCATTCTTATGATGGAAGGACTTGGCAGGGCCATCAAGCAAGCTAAAGCTGAAGGTAAGATTAAAGGCCTTCTACATTTTGAGAATGGTCAAGCTCTTACTCATCAACAATTTGTAGATGACAGAATGCTTCAAGGAATCCCTACTGTCAAAGAAGCTTCAGCTTATAAACATATTGTGAATGCTTTTGCCATGGCCATGGGTATGGAAATAAACCTTTCCAAATCAAAAATATTTTTCTTTAATACCAACTTGGAAATCCAAAGGAATATTTCTAGAATTCTAGGCTTTCAAAGGGATTCCATTCCCTCAAAATATTTGGGTATCCCTCTTACAGATAAACCATTGCTCAAAAGCATTTGGGAACCCTTGATGAATAAGTTGCAGGATAAAGTCAACAAATGGACCTTCAAATCTCTAAATCTGGCAAGCAGGTTGGTTCTCACTAAGGTTGTTCTGGAAGCCATCTCTATCTTTATGTTATCTGCCCTCCGAGCTCTTAAAGGAGTCCTTCAGCAACTGAGAAATATTCAAAGAAACTTCCTTTGGGGAAAGGAGGAAAATAAGAAGAAATGGGCTTTAGTGTCTTGGGAGAAACTTTGTAGACCCAAGGACCATGGAGGACTTGGCTTGGACGACCAGGAAATTCTCAGCAAG
The DNA here is from genome assembly GCA_031772625.1 of Pinus tabuliformis. Taxonomy (NCBI): domain Eukaryota; kingdom Viridiplantae; phylum Streptophyta; class Pinopsida; order Pinales; family Pinaceae; genus Pinus; species Pinus tabuliformis. Next base: position 1,288,074,453 of record CM062820.1, on the reverse strand, counting down.
GCTTTAGGGGCCAAACTTTGGTGGCGCTGGGTTCATAACCCAAAGACTCCATGGGCTAGCATCTGGAAAGAAAAATATGCCACATCCTGGCAAACTAATGATCTTATTAGAATGTTAGGGAACATTAAGGGCTCACATATCTGGAACAAGGCCTGGGAAAATAGAAGATTAGTTCAAGAAAATAGTTTCTGGGAAATCGGAGAAGGGAATCAAGCTCTCTTTTGGGAAGATAAATGGCAATAGGAACCAATTCTGTTAAACAAGAACATCCTCGAGCTTAAACAGGAGACAGACTCACAAGGCTTAATTAAAGTCATGGACTTCTGGGATAACACCCAGCCAATGGGGAAATGGAGAATCTGGAAGAATATGGAGTGCAGAAATAATAGACTCTTGAACATTAAAGCAGAGGAGCTAAAAAAATGGTGGAACAGAGGAAAATCTTAGTTTCTGAAGGGCAAGACCAACTAAGATGGGGCAAGAATCAAGAGGGCACCTTTAATCTCAAATAAGCCAAAGGTATTCTACTAGAGCTAAATCCCCAGGTTCTGGATAAAATCTGGCAGAAACTTTGGAGGCATCAGGGGTGGATGAAAATCAAACTCTTCATGTGGTTGGTTTATCACAGGAAAATACTGACTTGGGATAACATTAGGAAGAGAGGTGTTCTAGGGCCTTCCAGATGCCCTCTATGTGGAAAGCAGGAAGAAACGATGGAACATCTTCTTAATTACTACTATTTCACCTCCTGGTTATGGGACATATTTGCTAAAAAATTTCAACAAACTGACAGGGACAGAGGAAGCATCTTCAAAACCCTCATCAGCTGGAGGGGAAATTTCTTAGAGCATGAAATTCTCAACTCAGCATGGACCCTTACACCAAGATTTATCATATGGAATGTATGGAAGGAGAGGAATAAAAGAATATTCAAGGAGGAGAAGAATCCCCCACATGTACTGTTGGAGAAGATTCTGAAACAACTTAAGGAGACTGTAGGCTCCACTGTTTGCAGCCACCATATTAATCCTCCCTCGGATCGGGAAAGAAACATTCTCATACAATTAGGGCTGTAGGATCTTGCTCTTCAGGGTCTTAACAGAAAGGTTACAGTAAGGGACAGAGAGCAGGATTTCTGGCAGCCTCCCTAGCTGGATACCTAAAATTCAATATTGATGGGGCGGCTAAAGGAAATCTGGGGTTGGCCGGGTATGGGGGAGCACTCAGGGATGATAAAGGAAGTATCATCTTCATTTTCCATTGTCATCTCGGCACAACCACCAATAATTTGGCTGAACTCATGGCTTTGGAGCAATGCCTTGAGTTTCTAAGTCAGGAGAACTGTTGCAATGTGATTGTGGAAGTAGATTCAGAGATAGTAATTAACTCAATGAAAAGAATTAGTAATGGATCAGCGCCGGAGAAAGTATCCAAGCATTGGAAGTTAATTAGGGTTTTCGAGAGAATTCAGAATCACCTACAAAACTTGCGTACGGTCACCTTCCAACATGTTCACAGAAAGGCCAACAAGTTGGCTGACCTGTTAGCCAATCAGGGGGTTAGCAATACAGATGTCAATGTTATGATAAGATGGCAGGAGTTGAGACAAAGTAGTTTAAAAACTATATGCAGTGAACAACAGGAGGAAGACATTAGAGTCTTCAAACATAGAGTCATGGAAGCAAGCCCTTAATGTTAAATCCTCTGCATGTGTTTTCAGAATCTAGCTTATAGGTCCTTGAAGAAGAGTCGATCACTGAAGGGTGATAGATGCCTGAGAAGAGGTAAGAGTGTTAGCATTGATCTATAGTGAATGCAAGTTCAAGCTAGAAAGACAAGCAATCTTGATGGGGTTTCTAGGGGGTCCTTATGTTGGAAGTTTCAACAGTGTAGATGGTGGCTTCCGCATCCTAAATTCTATGAACGGGTCAAGGAGGATAGAAACTGGAACAGGTCGTAAGCCAGAGTCCATTGGTTGCCGCGATGCCCGAGGTTTTCCGGGCTGGTTCTCTATACCACGCCCCGAGCTGTTTCTCGTGATCGCGGTGCGCAAAAGTGGTAAGTGGTTTTGGTTGTTTGGATGCGATACCATACAACGTGCTCCACATGGCGGTGGAGGTGGGTGGAATACCACCCTCATCGCACGATAAAGTGTGCATAGGTAGGTGGTTGCGATATTTATTTCAACCGTTGGATCATCCAAGCCAGATCAATGATTGGGATTAGTCGTGCAAGTCTGTGGGTCCCTTTGGTAATTGGCGAACTTCTTGTCAAAGCGTAATGGTTCCGTGCCATTGGATTGGTCAGATAGTTTCATTAGTTGAGATCAAAGGAATGTGAGGATTTGACGGGAAGGTTTTGGCGGGAAAGGGATATCCTGGGTTACTTTTGTCTTTTTTACTCTGGCCTTTGTGCAGCAGGTTTTGAAGATAGGAGGAAACAATTCTGTATTATTTTAACTCTGTTGTTTCTTTGGATCTGTTTCCTTGCTCGCTCTTCTTTCTTGAGAGAATTGTATGGTTTGGTTGTAGGAAGGAAGGCTTATTCTTTCAGCCCGGTTTTCAGGTTTTGATGTGTTCTCTTCATGGTCAACGACCATGCAGAAACTCTTGTATTTTATGTTCTTTTGTTGATGATTAATGAAATTGATGTTCTGACTCTTGCATTAGTGTTATAGACATTTTTGTGCCTTACAGCATTGAGCATGAAATGTCCATAATCTAAGGGATCCAAAGTCCCTAAACATGTTGTTCCTACCCCTAGAGGAACAAGGCTAACAAACCACAGCAATTCACAGAAGTTCTCCACCAGAAACTGCTCAAAAACAAGTCAATTCAGGATCAACTCAATGGCTCAACTAGCTATCTGCGCTGAATGTCAAAGCCAACACTGGCTGCCTGCACTGCAACACAGGTAGAAGCACTACCAGGGTGTGTTGAGCGAGAATTGTCAAATGGCAAGTTCATTCCAAGAGGTGTCAAGACCTAGGAAGCTTCCAGAATCTTCCTCAATGACACTTGCCTTAGTGAATTCGACTGGTGATGAGTAAGAGGTTCCTAATCTCCAAGTGGAAGCAAGAACCTCCAAGTGGAATCAAGAACGAACAGAGGGAGAGGACACTAGTCAGATCTCAAGCTGACTCATCCTCTCTCCAAACATCTATATATGGATCTCTCCTCCATGAGATCTAGAGGCTGGAATTTTGTTATTACAAAGAATTGTTGTTGGTTTGAGATTGGAATCATTGGGTGCTTAATGCTTTGAAGGGGGTGAAGATAGGAATTCCATTTGCTGGGAAGGAGATGCTGGATTGGAGCCCTCTGGGTTGTATCTCTTCCTGAAGCTTACTATTCATCAATAAAGCTATCTTGGTTTCTCCTATATACTGATGTATCTTTGATGTATGATTGCATTAGTATGTTTAATTTACTTCTAATCCTGAACTAGTTATGAATATGAATCCATGTCTTGTGTAGTGTTCTCTTCTTGTGATCTTGCAGAAACTTCTTGAAGCTGGGCGAGCGAGAAGGCAAGTAGCTGGGAACCCTCAAAGAGAAGAGAGACCGGATCGAGGGACAAACGGAAGACACTGGTTAGTCCATCTATCTCTCTTCATTATTAATTCATAAAGGAAGAATACTAGAATAGTTGTCTCTGTTTGTTGCTAAGGCACTGTCACACCTTAGGTGGATAGGATCGTACTGCATAGGCATTTTTCCCCACAACAAATTGGCGACTCCACCGGGGAGATCTGTTTAGTCATTTTATTTGTGTCTCTATCATTGTTTGTTTCATAGACTCGACAACAACAATCGAACTGCATCTGTTATTCTCAGATGCAAAGTAGACAGTTGCTGCTTTGATCCAATCACTGGACTTGTCTATGATCTGAACAATGGACTCACAAATGATTTGATGATCCTTTGTGATAGATCTTAGTACCCCCTCAAAGCATCCCTTTGATTGTACCTTGCTTTTTGCTTTTATTTGGCCCGAAACAGTAGATTAAATAGCAATGTCTTACCTAGAACCCAGTGAGAAACTCTTGTTTCTCCTTCAGCGCGACCCCTGTGAAGAGGTTCTGCATTTCAACGCAGGTCCCGTGAAGGCTACCTGCGCTGAATGTCAAAACCCCTGTGTTGATGTTGCGCTGATCCAGTTAGGCCTTGTGCAGCTGGGGTTCTCTGCTCTGTTTTGCCCTGTTTTGATCTCTGATTTTTGCAGCCTGTAACCAGCATAGCTACCAGTCTGATAACTCCTTTTCTCTGCTTGAATTCTGCCTCCTTTTGTACAAAAAGACTGTGAGTGTTTTTATGTGTTTGTGGCGTCATTTACAGTCTTCCTTTGCAAGAGTGAAATAGTCATCCTGTAGCCCTTGATTCAGATCTGTTGATTGTAATCTTAGGAGAGAGTTCATTGGTTGTTTACAGTTGATTATACATTTACTTTTGCTTTTGGTTTGAGTTTGTCTCTTTTAAGTGTCGAAACAAGTACTCATTTCGGAAATCGTTAAGTGTTGTAATCTCTTCTACCCTCTCTGATTTCGAAAAAGTAAACTTGTTTGTATTTGTCATTTAAAAGTGAATTCAAAGTTGTACAAAAAGCTTTCTTTGTAGGCATCAATACTAACAAAGTGGAAAACAAACACATGCAATGTGCATTTTCATCTTGATAGTTTGCATGTTTGATTTAGGAAAAGTGCATTAGAGTGTGTTGATTGCTCTTTGAGAAAAGATGGTGTCTTTCTTTTCCCTTAGTAGCTAGGATTTTCATAAGTTGAAAAGATATAAAGCTTGCTTATCATCTTTAGACTGCATTTAGGAATTTGTATCATACATCTCGTGGTGAACCTCAAAAGGCAAACTTAAAAAAGATCAACCTAAAATAAATTGAATGAACTTAACAACGCTTTGCAACATAACACACAACATAGAGGTCTAGGCTAGAGACGTGTTCCGGCGTCGTAAAGCCTGGTGACTGTCGATCTCGTTGATGGTGGGTGATTCCTCCTGAGGGATGATAGCGCCAGTACGGATTGTGCTCCCACGTACCGTCGCGTATATATTGGGAGACCCCTATACGCATAAAACCTTTATCCTTAGGAAGCCGTGTCAGCCGCCCTACTGATCGCAATGCACTGAACACAGCATTCAAGAAGATCGACCGCCCGTACCCTAAAAAGTATTCTGCAGTTTTGCGAAAAGTTTGGCACACCCTCTGCCTAGAACTCCAGAGCAGTTCCTTTTGGCCTTTTTCAGACTCTATAATGGAAAAATTCCATCCGAGCATTTGTCACTTCGGGCTCGTTAAAACATCGAAGGAGACTAGAGTCATCTTTAGCTTTTTCTCGACTCTTTAAAAGTGAAAAAGCAAGTTGTGTCTAAAGCGTCTAAAAAATTCATTTAATTCGGAAACACACTTTCCCCTTTTGTATTTTGGTTGATCGAGTAATCCGCAATCGTGGAAGAAAGTCGCAATTGAAACCCCGTCGTTCGCAGAGGCTTACGAGTCAACCGTCTTTGTCTCCGGAATCGAAAACAGTACGGACAAAGCGAACTCGTTTAACCGGTTCGAAATATCCTATCAAAGTTAGAACAAGTGTTCCAACGACATTTGAGATTCCGGTTACTCCAAACATTTCTGGAAACCCTGCCTCTACAGAAGAAGTTCAACAGTCACAGAGGGACAGTGATACTGATCCTAGTCTGAGAACAAACACTTCTGTTACTGAACCAGTTCCATCTGTAACCGGTTCAGAGAGTCTTGTTCCTCAAACATCTGTCGCTGTTGATTCAACCCCTTCTTCGGCACCAGAAATATTTTACGGACCTGACGGTCTTCCCCTTCCACCGGGTTTGATTGCGATAGAGGAAATTGTAGAAGATCCGCAAGCAAGTACTCCAACACATTTTGGGGTCAGGGTCACTCTATTTCCTTCATCAGAAGTTAGTCTACCACAAGTGGAAGTTCCTGTAGAGTCGCTAGGTAATCTCTTGGATAGACTCAAAATGTCTGAGCAACCGTCAACATCTAGGACTGTGTCGAATGACACAACGACAGAAGAACTCCCTGTCGTCACTCCGAAAATGTTTGCCGGCATACCATCTGTCCCGACTAGCTCACAACCGCTAGGAGGAGTCCACCCATGGACTATCTCGATAGTGTGGTCCGTTCCAGTTTGTTCCTCCAGAACAATATCCGGCAAATCTTATGTTGAAACTCGCCAGATTGATCCATTTGGAGGTCAATTTGGGCAATCCAGTCCTCAATGACAAACAATCCCCTTGAGTTCCGGATTGCCACCGTATGTAGGGCAGTATGCCTTTTCATTACCCCCTCCGGGAGGATATCCATACGGGAGTTCACAATAGTATTCAGGTTATATTGGAGTTACATCAAGTGGTTGGGTACCTATTCTACCTCAACAACCAAGGGTTGTGTATTCTATGCAACAATGTGTACCTATGTCGAACATCCCGACCACACCGGCAATTGTGACAGTGTCGCAAGTTCAAACGTTGCCTGTTGTATGTCAACCTCAGATTTCTCAGGTTGTAATGCAACAGCCCCTTGACCCTGTGACTCAACCACAATCGCCTACTGGTGGGGCGACACAGGTCCAAACGGGTACAATTACCCCACACCTTGGTCCAACGGTTAGTATAGCGCAACAGAACTTGGCGTCGCAACCATGGTTGGTGCAATACCAACAACCACAATTCCAGCAAGTGTACTAAGGTTCTGAGCAGCAGATCTTTGCGAAGAGTGGACAACCGTATATTCAAAACGGTCAAAACCAACCACTTTATAGTGGTTAAGTCCACCAACCGTATCAGTCATACCAACATTAATTACATTATGGTGGTATGCAAAGGCCAACTGCTCAAGCGATCCCATCATATCCTGGGTATGCTTCACCTAACCTGAATCAACAGTTACCATTCGTGGCAACTTTAGAGTTACCCAATTTACACCGGTTAACAAATGATCCAATTGCTTACACCCCTTGGTGGCCAGCGATTCCTCACAAACTTCCTTCGAACATTCCTAAATTTAATGGAAATCCAGGTGAAGACCCATCGAATCATGTGATGACATTTCATCTGTGGTGTTCATCAAACACCCTAAATGATGATTCGATAAGGCTTCGCCTTTTCCATAGGACGTTAACGGGTCCAGCAGCAAAATGGTATATCGAATTACCTAGAGCCTCATTCGACAATTTCATCTCCCTAGCCACGACATTCTTAACCCATTTTCAATTACCGATAAGGTATGAAACGGGAATGGAAATCTTAACCAACTTCAAACAGACAACGGCCACTCACATATCTGATCATATACATGAGTGGCATTGTCGTCGTAGGATGGTAAAAACGTACATTCCCGATCAGTTATTAGCTGAATGGTTTATCAAGTCGTTACTTCCTACCATAACGGAAGATGTGGCGAAGGGGGGAGTCGTAACGGAGGAGCAAGTTATTGCTCGTGCACAATATCTAGACTTAGTCTACACTCAGTCCGACACGCTCTACGACAAAATACCTGACGCCCCTAGACCGGAATTATCAATTCCTCCTCCTCCTAAATCAAATAGTGACTCTCATGCCGGCGATGGTGTGATTGGCACGGCAAACGCGAAATCGACAAAGGCTTCGTCTAAGAAATCCCATAAGACTTCAGATCAAAATGCAAAGGACGAAATTCTTGCTTCGGAAGTAAATGCTGTATCGACAGATAAAGGCAAAGAAACCAAAAAACCAGGGAGCAAGAAAAAGCAAAACAAAGGGAAGAAGAAGAAACAGGGTGAGTCATCCCCTGAAAAAACTTCTTCAAACCCTCCTGGAAAAAGGAAACTCCCTACCACAGGGTGTCAGATATGTGACGAGCGTCACTGGACAAGCGAATGTCCATACAAAGCTGAGCTGAAGAAATTCTTCAAAAGTTCGCAAACCTCAGCTGTGTTAACTGACCAGTTTCCAAATCCAGGTCAAAATCTGGTTGATAGTGGAAATGCTTCCCCGTCGCAAGTGCTTATGTTGTCGGTCTCCAAGCAACAAAATGATGTTTTGATTTTGACAAGGAACAAAGATTACGGGAATCCGCAGCTGTCGAACGACAAAGGTAAAGATCAACCAAGTAGTTCAACAACAACTTCGACAGAAGTTGTACCACCCATCATTCCTGAATTAACAATAAAACTGCCAAAGGGAGTAGTACACAAGTCGACATTTAATCCTCGCGCCAGAGCGGTGCAACATTATAACATAGTGGAATATTTGGCCCAGTCGCCATCTGCTATGTCGACTCTTGAAGTACTACAAAATTGTCCATCCCAAAGGCAGGATTTGTTATCAGCTATTGGTGGGGTTGATCCTAAGGATTCCAATCTTGTATCCTTCGACCACAAAGGATATGATCCTCAGTTACCAGCTCAACTAGCTTTCCTTATTCAAGTGAAAGCCCTCAACAAAACTGTTCACAGAAAAATTATTGATGAGGGGGCATCTACATGTATTATGTCGATGAGTTTCTAGAAAACTTTAGGATCTCCAACCTTGTCGCGATCTCCGATGACATTAAAAGCATTCGACGGAAGGACATATACCCCGTATGGTATCCTAAACAACTTGAAGGTTGAACTAGGGGGGAAAACGATAGAAATAGATGTTGAAGTCATCGATGGGAATCTTGATTACAACATCCTACTAGGAAGACCATGGATATATGCCATGGCAGCTGTAGTGTCGACTTATTTTAGGAAGATCGCATTCCCTTTTTGTTGTTGGGAAAAGTATCCAATATGGAATGACCCTATCCCACTCTAAGGGTGATAGTACCTCAGCAACAACTGAATACAAAGCTATTCGAGATTACTTCTTTATGAGATGAGAGAGAGAAGAGAAAAGGGATCCACTAACCGTTATCTTCCGCTAATGGTTGATCCAATCTTCCCTCTTTGCTGCTTGCTCCTAGCTCCTTGCTCTTTCACCGGCCCAGCCACACAAAGATCCTGTAAAAGCACAAGGAAAGGAAACTACAAGAAGTGTACATCCATAACTGATTCAAGGATTAGAATAAATCAAATATACAAGCATCAATTCACCATAGAGATACATGCATATAGAAGAACGTCAAATACTTTATTAATAGAAGAAGTAAAGTTCTGAGAGTGTTACAACCATAATAGGCCCAATCCAACAACACCTCCTAGCAAAAAGAAATCTCCTCTTCACCTCCTTCAAAGCAATCACCCAATAGTTCTATACTCAAACCAACAGCACTTCCTTACTTGCACAAAATTCCAGCCCGCCTAGACCTCATGAGAGAGCTCTATATATAGGAGATTTGGAGAAAGGATGAGTCAGCTTGAGACTGACATGAAGCCGACTAGTGTCCTCTCCCACTTCAGTTAAACTTCAGTTCTTGAGTCCACTTGGAGATTCGTGCTTCCACCTGGAGATCAAGACCCTCTTACTCATCCCAAGGCGAATTCCTTGACCCAAGTGTCAGTTTGGAAGCTTCCTGGGCAATTGACACCTTGCAGAATGACTGTTCCACTTGGCCAATCTCACCCAGCGCAGGTAGCCTTCATTAGATTTGACATTCAGCGCAGGTACATAGTGGAGTAGTTGACATTCAGCGCAGATGCTCAGTGGAGCAGCTGACATGATCCAGAAATATCCTGTTTTTGAGTGTTTTCAGGTGGAGAACTGATTTTCAGTGCTGTGGTTTGCTAACCTTGTTCCTCTAGGGGTAGGAACAACATGTTTAGGGACTTTGGATCCCTCAGATTATCGACATTTCATGCTTCATGCTGTTAGGCACAAAAATGTCTATAACAGTTGCCCCCTAAAGTATGAGGTCGTTTATCGGGTGAAATGCTTTATCAGGAGGATCCGAAGTTCATTCAATCGCTGAGAGGTGCCCTGTAATAAAATACAATACAATACATTATTTTTCATTCTGCTTTCATGATCTAGCTGAGGCGGGCATTCCCATGCTCTGCTTTATAAATTAATTTTGGTACATGGAACTGACGATCGACTGATGGTAGACTGATAATTCTCTGCTGAAATTATCATCCTTTGAGTAGGATGATCATCTGCTGTAATGATGTACATAACAAATGTCTTTATATCTTGAATATATATCGCAGCCCGGATGGATGAAACTAGATCCGGGGTCTTCAAACTCGTTCGATCTTCACTCTAAGTACAAGTCGATCCATGTGAGAATTGCGTTGAAGTCGAACATGGAAAGACATCGCTTGATTATCGGTCAATAATGTAAACCGTTAACAAGCGCGAGAGGAATCACCAATAATGAAAATGACCCTCAAGGTACTGCAGTACAATTCACGTGGTGTGAATAAAGGACTTGGCGTCGAACACCACGCAAAATCTTCTGGTCAAAGGTCATTAATGTATACCTGTCGCCGGAAGTGAGAAACTTGCCATTGAGGCATGCAAGTTTCAAAGTACTGGGGGGATTTGTTCCTAGATCAACTTCCTGGATAATGAGCTGAAGTCGACAAGAAGCGATCCGTCAAAGGAGGGCCTTAATGAATCCCACATCAATGACACGGAACGGAGCTAATGATTTTAGTGGAGGTGAAAACAGTCTGTGAAATATGATTCAGGGTGGCGATCATGGGTGGATGAAGGATAATGTATGGCAGTGGATGGGACACGGTTGACTCTTTCTGAACAACATCTCTTGAACATATAATGACACTGATGTGATGGATCAGTAGCATTACCCCAAATGTGGATGGTTTGGCGAGGACCATGGTGAGGAGACCGGTGAATGAAACAACCCAACCCGATGTGATACGGAGGACAAAGTGTCATGTTCGAGAGCGACTTGCTACCATTAAAGCTTTAAGGTTCTCCCAATTTTTCCCCAGTCATTTTTGACCAGTACCTCTTTATTTTTGTCAAGCTTGAGGAGGATAACATATGCTTGTTCTATAACCTGCCCTTCGGGCAAGCCCATCGCTATGTTTTAACGAGCTTAGCGATAGGGAAACTCGTTCTCGTCTAAAGACAAGTTTGTCGCTATTTAATCATTTTAACGAGTCTAACGACAAGGAAAACTCGGTCCTTTTCATTTTTAGAGAGTCTGAAAAGGTACAGAAAGTTAACTCCAAAATTCCTTTTTCGTCATCTAATCCCTTAAGTCCGAAAAAGTATAAAACAATACAGAAGGGATGAGTTTTCGATTACTTTAACAAGCCGAATAAAACAAGCGCTCGACCTTTTTGTGCAATAATCCCTCAGGTCCAAAAAGATTAAAATCTAGAGGAGGGATAGCTCTTACGGTCACTTTAACGAGCTCGAAGGCAAAAACTCGGCAAACTTTTCATATTTTACGAGTCAAGAGAAAAGAGCTCAAAGAAGACTCGTCTTTTGAGGAACGAGTGATAAACAGGGATAGCAGCAGATTCCAGGTACAGGTTGGAATTTTCCAATCACGGCAGTGTCACAAGGATGGCTAAGTGAAATCACTCTTCAGAGCTGTTCCTCAAAATGGGTAAACAATCATATGGAGGTGAACGATTGGCCAAATGGAATGGAGGTGGTAGGTGCAAAACACGACCAAGGCTTTTTATGGCTAATAAATTTACGATCACAATGGTTATTTACCGGTACTGGGTTCATTTTTTAAAGAGCTTGAATGCGCCAAAACACTGCTCAAAAGCTTATATTTATTTTTTAACGAGCATGAACTATGACGCTAAAACTGCTCGGATCTCGCTTTTCTATTTTTTAACGAGCATAAATTCCGCGGTAAAACTGCTCGATATACTAGTCATAAGATAAGAAATGTCTCTTGTGAGATAGCTATTTTTATGGAGCTTTATCTCACGAAGCTATGCTCCTAATTTGGCAAATTTTGACCTTTGCCCCTCATCCTTTCTTTATGCAAGTTGGGAAACGATTAATCCAAAAAACAGATAAATAATCGCTCTTTGCTTGCACTCCAAAAGGTTTGCATGCCCCTAGGTATAAAATACAATTTCAAGGCTGCCCCTACTTATCCAATAAAACATTTGTTTTAAAGGGTGAGGCTTGCCTCTTTCAGGTTATCCAAAAAATGGTTTTATTTGCTGCCGCAAATGAAACTCTTTCTTCGGCGATGTCTATCATTAGGTTACTCAAAGATGGTTACAATTTGTTGCAGCAAAGGAATCTCTTTCTTTGGAGGTTGCCCCTACTTATCCTTCAAAACATTTGTTTTAATGGGTGAGGCTTTCCTTTTTACCCAAAGATGGTTACAATTTGCTGCCGCAAAGGAATCTCTTTCTTTGGTATTGCCTACCTATTTAGACAAAGGTGAATGACTAGAAATCATCAAACACATAACTTTGACAAAAGAACCTTATTCTAGAACAACCCCTCTTCCTTCCACGGACGGGGTACAGACTAGTCATATTCCTTCGCGGAAATTCTACTTTATACCCAAGGTTTCCTCTGCCCGAAGCAGACCAGGATGCATGCCCCCTAGGTTCCAGTCCCATCTTTCCGAATCACTCGCACTCATCGGGAAGGAGGACTGGGGGTGGAGACATTTCTTGGGTGAATAGACCATTGAGGGTTGGTATTTGACTATTTGCGATGCGTGATCCCGGAAATGAAAATTGGTCTACGAGCTTGACCATTCTTCCTTCGTGTGGAAAACACATTACTCTAAAGAGTGAGGAGACTATAGCTCCCATGCAATATATATAGTCTTGTCCAAGGAGTAGGTTATAATCCAAGGGTCCTTGAACGACCATCACGTTCATTTGAATGGTCTTCCCTTTCAATGTAACAGGCACATTGGGGAGGATCCCTAACGGTCGACTGGTTCCTTTATCAAAACCTGAGAGATTTCTTATCTCAGGCAAAAGCTCCGGGGAACCTAGTGCTTTCCAAGCAATAGAGGAAAGGATACTCACAGATGCCCCTTCATCAATGATAGTTCCAGCCATTACCATTCTGTAGATTTGGACTATGATTCTGAATGGTATACTGGCTGGTAACCGGGGTCTGCCTAGTTGGTTCCAATCAAATGACATAACCAGGTTGCTTGGTGGTGGGACCGAATACACGGCCGGATACGATCCTGATGATGTTCCTTCCTGTGATAAAGGAATGGGTGCATTTCCCTGATGCTCATCAGAATCTGTGTTGATGAAAAGAATCTGGATGGTGTCATCCTTATTCTCTCCAGTGAGGGTGTCATTTGAAGATGAATCTTCAGTGACGATGTCATTTGAGGATGAAACCTCCGAAGGAAGAACCGGGTCAACTGCCGTATCGACCTTTAGAATTTCGTCTGGTCTGGATTCAGTAGGTTCATTTTCAATGACTGACGCTTCAGCTGACCACTTGAGCAGGCCAGCCGTATTTTCAACCAACGAACGACTTGGCGCGAGTTTTTTGTATCCAGGAGGAAGCATTGCCGGTGAAACTAGACGATCTTCCAAAACTCTCTTCGCCTCGTCTAAGAAGGGACAACGGTGGATGGCGTGATTGCCTTCACACAGTCTGCAGGGGGATCTTGCTCCCCCTCTTTGTCTTGAACCTTCACTTTCGCTGGTTGACGGTACGCAATCAACATGGCTATTAGAGGTTGATGCTCCCGAATTGTGCAACCGAGGGGACCAGTCCCTTAGTATCCGGGGAATACAGGGACAATCTCTATGGAAGTGGTCTCCTCTACATATGACACATGGCGATTTAGGCCCGGTCTGTGTTGTGTGTGGGTTTTTGTCAGATGTCTTTTGCTTGCCCCCAGTCGCCTTAGGCTCCTTCTTCTTCTTCTCCTTCTTCTCCATGGGATCTTGGCTTTTGTCGGCTCTACCCTGCGAAGATGAAGGATTGGAGGAAGAGTTATAAGAAGTAGAAGGCTGGTGTGTAGCTCTAGACTGATCTAACTGTTGAATCGACTGTTCAGGAACCATGGTCGTCTGAACTACATTAGTTGAGAAAAGCCAAATAGGCAGGCCAATTGTCAGTCCTGGAAGCGACAATGTGGCCATGTGGGGCGCACCAACTTCTCCCCAAGAGGAGAATGGACTAGGATTTCCATCATGTGGAGTTCCTTGGTTGGGGCGTTCCATGTTCTCAACTTAAGATGAACGCGGGAATAGGAGGTGATTATGTTCCGTTTAAAATAAATTTCATAACGACGCTTAGACACAACTTGCTTTTTCACTTTTTAAGAGTCGAGAAAAAGCTAAAGATGACTCTAGTCTCCTTCGATGTTTTAACGAGCCCGAAGTGACAAATGCTCGGATGGAATTTTTCAGTTATAGAGTTTGAAAAAGGCCAAAAGAAACTGCTCTGGAGTTCTAGGCAGAGGGTGTGCCAAACTTTTCGCAAAACCACAGAATACGTTTTACGGTACGAGTGGTCGATCTTCGTGAATGTTGTGTTCACTGCATTGCGATCAGTAGGGCGGCCGACACGGTTTCCCATTGGATAAAGGCTTTATTCCTATAGGGGTCTCCCAATATATACGCGACGGTACGTGGGAGCACAAGTCTGTATTGATACTTATCGCTTCACCGTGGAGGAATCACCCAACCACTCAACGCTAAGATATCACGTTTAACGACGCCGGAACACGTCTCTAGCTTAGACCTCTATGTGTTTGCGTTATGTTTCAATGCGTTGTTATGTAAATTCAATTTATTTTAAGGTTGATCTTGTTTAGCAGTTTGCCTTTATGGATCACCACGAGATGTATGATAACACTCCTAAATGCAGTCTAAGATGATAAGCACGCTTTTCAATCTTTCAACTTTGAAAACCTTAACTACTGAGGGAAAAGAAAGATAACACCTTTTCACACAGATCATAGAGCACACACTAATGCATTTTTCCCTAAATCAACATGCAGACTGTCATAATGTATATGCACAATGCAAGTATTTCTTTTCTCTTTCTTAATGTTGGTGTAATGCAAAAAGAAATCTGTTGTATAATTTTGAATTCAATTTCAAGTGAAAGCAAACAAGCTTGTCCAAAATCAAAAGACACCTTAAGATTTACTTGTTTCGACACTAGAAATATATAAATTCAAACCATATGACAAAAGTAAAAGCTCAATCAGCTATGAACAGCAAACAAACTAACTCTTAAGATCAAAACGACACTTTATCACAGGTCGAGATCTAAGAGGTCACAGCAAGACTAGTTCACTTTCGTTATGGGAAACTGTAAATGTACAAGAAATACACAAAGAACAAACACAGTTTCTTTATACAACTGAGGCGGAATAGTGACAAGGAAAGTTGGTTTCAGATAGGCCCACTGACTGGTAACAAACAGCAAAAACAAGAGTGAAAACAGGGCAAGAAATAGCAAGAAACCCCAGTAGCACAAGGCAGGACTGGTCCAGCGTAGGTGGAACATTGCCTGTTTGACCTTCAGCGTAGGTAGCCCCTTCGGGAACTGCGCTGAAATGCAAACAGCCTTTGTACAACCTGCACTAAAGAACGAAACTTTCGTTTCTGGTGGTTTCCGGGTCACAGATTGCTCAAAAATTCACAGTTTTTGCTCAAATCAGAAGCTATCATTCAAGGACACACTAAGGGATGACAAGGAGGATGAAAAGCTATCACTAAGAGCTTATTAGAGTCCTTGTGGATCAGATCTTCAAATCATAAACTTGCCCAGAAACTGAGCTAGAGTAGTTTCCCTCTACTTTGTATTTGAAGAATTCAAACATAGTTCGATTCGGTACTCCCTTTGTTTATGAAATGAATAGCAAAAACACAAACAACCAAGAAGATACGATCCCCAGTGGAGTCGCCAATTTGTTGTTGGGAAAAGTATCCAATACGGAATGACCCTATCCCACTCTAAGGGTGATAGTACCTCAGCAACAACTGAATACAAAGCTATTCGAGATTACTTCTTTATGAGATGAGAGAGAGAAGAGAAAAGGGATCCACTAACCATTATCTTCCGCTAATTGTTGATCCAATCTTCCCTCTTTGCTGCTTGCTCCTAGCTCCTTGCTCTTTCACCGGCCCAGCCACACAAAGATCCTGTAAAAGCACAAGGAAAGGAAACTACAAGAAGTGTACATCCATAACTGATTCAAGGATTAGAATAAATCAAATATACAAGCATCAATTCACCATAGAGATACATGCATATAGAAGAACCTCAAATACTTTATTAATAGAAGAAGTAAAGTTCTGAGAGTGTTACAACCATAATAGGCCCAATCCAGCAACACCTCCCAGCAGAAAGAAATCTCCTCTTCACCTCCTTCAAAGCAATCACCCAATAGTTCTATACTCAAACCAACAGCACTTCCTTACTTGCACAAAATTCCAGCCCCCCTAGACCTCATGAGAGAGCTCTATATATAGGAGATTTGGAGAAAGGATGAGTCAGCTTGAGACTGACATGAAGCCGACTAGTGTCCTCTCCCACTTCAGTTAAACTTCAGTTCTTGAGTCCACTTGGAGATTCTTGCTTCCACTTGGAGATCAAGACCCTCTTACTCATCACAAGGCGAATTCCTTGACCCAAGTGTCAGTTTGGAAGCTTCCTGGGCAATTGACACCTTGCAGAATGACTGTGCCACTTGGCCAATCTCGCCCAGTGCAGGTAGCCTTCATTAGATTTGACATTCAGCGCAGCTACAGAGTGGAGCAGTTGACATTCAGCGCAGATGCTCAGTGGAGCAGCTGACATGATCCAGAAATAGCCTGTTTTTGAGTGTTTTCAGGTGGAGAACTGATTTTCAGTGTTGTGGTTTGCTGACCTTGTTCCTCTAGGGGTAGGAACAACATGTTTAGGGACTTTGGATCCCTCAGATTATCGACATTTCATGCTTCATGCTGTTAGGCACAAAAATGTCTATAACACTTTTCAAGGAGGGATTACGATCGTCGACCAACAAGAGTTCCTCCCTAATGGTTCACAAGTTATGGGAAGCATTCCCATGATCCATGGGAGCAACCATTCACTTCAAGATATTGGAGTAGGCCTACTGAAAGACCCCACATTAATGGGAACTTTCACACTTCCACCTCCAATCTATATAGGAGAAGTAGCGTTGGTAGGAGCCTGCAACATGATATCTTCCACGAAGATCTCAGAAGACGATATCGACATGGATCATGCAATGGTTTTGCCCCGAAGCCCTATGGAAATATTTTAGCAATCAATGTTTCAGGCATGGGAGGTGAACCCAAATCAACACTCATCAAGCATTTGGGTAGATAGGTCTAGAGAATATGGTACCCCATTAGATCCTTGGTCGAAAGTTCATGGGACTGACGAAGGGATCCTACAATCAATGTTGATTGAGGGGGCACCATGGAATGATTGCCACCATCGTTCCCTTCTTCTAGAATATGAAGAAGATATTCAACATGACCTTTATCACCCTTCAGTTTTTGAATTCCTATCAAACACTGTAAATACGGTGGATTCAGAGTGAAACTTATCCAATATTGAAGAGACTATAGGCATAAATATATCTACTAAAACAAATGTTGTAGAGAATATTTATGTCGGAAAAGGTTGTTCTCCTTCAGAACTGGAAATATATAACGCTCCTTTTCGCGAATTCAGAGATGTCTTTGCTTGGTCATATGATGAAATGCCAGGCATTGACTCGAGTATCGTTGAACATGAAATTAAGATGTATCTTGATGTCAAACCAGTAAGACAACGACTTCGGCAGGTGCACCCCAAGAAAGCCGCTGCCATTAAAGAAGAAGTTAAAAAGCTCCTCCATGCTGGTTTCATCTACCCAGTTCCTCTAACCGATTGGGTATCGAATATTGTCCCTGTTATGAAGAAACAAGGGACAATTAGAGTGTGTGTCGATTATAGGGATGTAAACCAAGCTTGTCCGAAAGACAACTACCCTACACCCTTCATTGACCAGATAATTGATGAATGCGCCGGATGTGAAATCTTTTCATTCATGGACGGATTTTCTGGGTATAATCAAATAAATATCCGCCCACAGGACCAGTCAAAGACTGCATTCATTTGTCCGTGGGGCACATTCGCTTATCGAAAATTACCCTTTGGTTTAAAGAACGCAGGGGCGACGTTTCGGAGGGAAATGAATTATGCCTTTCATGACATCAAGAACATTGTTCAACCATACCTCGACGACCTTCTGGCTCATTCACGAAAGCGGACTGATCATCCACAGCATTTAAGAGCGATATTTCTACGTTGCCGACACTACAAGATAAGACTCAATCCACACAAATGTGTATTTTGCATCAGTTCTGGTCGTTTACTTGGCTTTGTAGTCTCTAAGGATGGGATTCGTCTCGACCCTTGCAAGGTTCAGGGAATCATTAATTTGCCTCCACCTTCGAATTTGCTTCAGATTCAGAAACTCCAAGGGAAAGCAAACTTTCTGAGGAGGTTCATTCCAAATTATGCAGAACTTGCTAAAGGTTATACTCGTCTTTTGAAAAAGGATGTACCTTTTGTCTGGGATCAGGAGGCGCAAGCTTCCTTGATGCTCTGAAAGATTCTCTAGTAAAAGCATCATTAATGTATGCCCCAGACTATCAAAGAGATTTTAACCTGTATCTGGCTGCAGCGGATACGACCATTGCGATGGTTTTAGTTCAAGAAGTCGATGGAATTGAGCATCCTATATATTATTTAATTAAAAACTTGAATGATACAAAAAGCAAATATTCTTATGTTGAAAAACTAGCACTTGCAGCTGTTCAAGTGATTCAAAGATTTCGACATTATGTCCTCTTTCGGAAAACTACCATTTTATCAGATTGCAACCCCATGACTTATATATTGTCGCGATAGTTGCTGGGGGGCAAATATTCAAAATGGATAGCGATCCTTCAAGATTTTTATCTGGAATTTGTAAAATCCAAATCAAAGAAAGCTCTAGTTTTCGTAGAATTATTGTGCGATCTCCCATTGTCGTCCAACGATGAAACATCTGAAGAATCAATCGTGGACGAAATTTTGTTTCTGATATCTGCAAGCAATGAGTGGTATGGAGATATAATAACTTATCTCCAAACCAAAAAATTCAGGCCTGACACCTCTCACTCAGAACAGAAACGTATACGATACCAAGCAAAAGACTACATGATCATCGGTGATACGCTTTACCGTCGTGGTATCGATACAGTTCTGAGAAGGTGCCTCACCCATGAGGAGGCCGAAAAAGCCCTGAATGAGTGTCATTCAGGCGCGTGTGGGGGGCATCAATCTGGATATGCTACAGCATAGAAAATCTTACGAGCAGGATACTTCTAGCCAACCATGTTCAAAGATTGCATAACTGCAGTCAGAAGTTGCCATGCTTGTCAAATTTTCGATAGCAAAACCAGAAGACCACCCACACCTTTACAACCAATAGTTGTTGTTGGGCCTTTCGCCAAATGGGGCATCGATTTCATGACATGTAACCCTAACTCAACCGGGGGGCATGGGTATATTATAGTCGCCGTTGACTATTTTACCAAATGGCCCGAGGCGATGCCTACATTAGATAACACTGGTGAAACAGCTGCACTTTTCTTTTTCAATCATGTAGTCGCCAGGTTCAGCGTACCACAGGCTATAGTTACAGATCATGGATCGCATTTTCGGAATCACATGATGGTTGAATTAGCTGCCAAGCTAGGGCTATCTCACGACAGCTCTACCCCGTATTATCCACAAGCCAACGGACAAGTTGAAGCGATCAACAAGGTCCTGAAGCGTATGTTGTAAAGGATGATTGGAGTTCACAGAAGAAGGTGGCACATAATCCTGTACTCAGCCTTGTGGGCTTACCGAACATCGGTAAGGAATGCGACTGTGTTCACACCTTTCCAACTGGTGTATGGACTGGAAGCAGTCTTGCCAATCCAGTGTGAAATCTCGTCTCTTAAACTCGCAATTGATCTCCTCCCTGGAACTTCGGAAGAAGAGGCCCGTTTCTTGGAATTAATCCAATTGGATGAAACCCGTCGTGACGCTGCTTTGGCTAACAAAGCCCATAAGAAATGAGTCAAGGCGCAGTTCGACAAAAATGTCAAACCCCGTGTCTTCTGAGAAGGTGACTTGGTATTGCTTTATGACCAAGAATCCGATAAATTGAGAGCGGGTAAATTTAATTCTTTATGGATGGGCCCCTATATTGTTAAACGAGTGTTAGCAAAAGGAGCCTACGAGTTAATGGATTATGACGGAATTCCACTGGCGCAACCCCGTAATGGGTTGTACCTCAAGCGTTACTATGCTTAAATAGTGAGCAATATGCATGCACCTCGATTTTCGTTATTATGCTGGGGGCATGCAAAATTATTATCGAGTAGTTTTAGCACACAGTTCGTGCTCGTTAAAAAATAAACGCAAGATCCGAGCAATTTTAGCACATAGTTCATGCTCGTTAAAAAATAAACATAAGATCGAGAAAATGTTTCCACCCGCGTTCAAGCTCGTTAAAAAATGAACTATTCCGGTAAATAACCACAGTGAATGTAATATTATCAGCCATTAAAGCCTTGGTCGTGTTTGCACCGTCACCTCCACTTTTCCATTGGCCGATCATTCACCTCCATTTGATTGTTTACACATTTTGAGGAACAGCTGCGAAGAGTGATTTCACTAGCCATCCTTGTGACACTGCCGTGATTGGAAAATTCCAACCTGTACCTGTAATCAGCTGCTAACCCGTTTTATCACTCGTTCCTCAAAAGACGAGTCTTCTTTAATCTCTTTTCATCTGACTCGTAAAATATGAAAAGATTGCCGAGTTTTGGCCTTCCAGCTCGTTAAAGCGACCGGAAGTGCTATCCCTCCTCTAGATTTTAATCTTTTTGGACCTGAGGGATTATTGCACAAAAAGATCGAGCACTTGTTTTATTCGGCTCGTTAAAACTATCGAAAACTCATCCCTTCTGTATTGTTTTATGCTTTTTCGGACCTAAGGGATTAGATGACGAAAAAGGACTTTTGGAGTTAACTTTATGTACCTTTTCAGACTCTCTAAAAATGAAAAGGACCGAGTTATCCTTGTCGTTAGACTCGTTAAAATCATTAAATAGCGACAAACTTGTCTTTAGACGAGAACGAGTTTCACTATCGCTAGGCTCGTTAAAACATAGCGATGGGCTTTCCCGAAGGGCAGGTTATAAAACAAGCATATGTTATCCTCCTCAAGCTTGAAAAAAATAAAGAGGTACTGGTCAGCAATGACTGGGGAAAAATTGGGAGAAACTCAAGAAAACTTTGATGGTAGCAAGTCGCTGTTGAACATGACACTTTTCCTCCGTACCACAATCGGGTTGGGTTGTTTCATTCACCGGTCACATCCATGGTCTCGCCATACCATCCATATTTGGGGTAATGCTACCGATCCATCACATCAGTGTCACCATATGTTCAAGAGAAGTCGTTCAGAAAAGTCAACCGTGTCCCACCCACTGCCGTACATTATCCTTCATCCTTTCATGACCGCCACCCTGAATCATATGTCACAGATCGTTTTCACCTCCATCAAAATCATTAGCTCCGTTCCGTGTCATTGATGTGGGATTCATTAAGGCCCCCCTATGACGGATCGCTTCTTGTCGACATCAGCTCATTATCCAAGAAGTTGATCTAGGAACAACCCCTTCAGTACTTTGAAGCTTGCATGCCTCAATGGCAAGTTTCTCACTTCCGGCGACAGGTATACATCAATGACCTTCAACCGAAAGATTTTGCGTGGTGTTCGACGCCAAGTCCTTTATTCACACCACGTGAATTGTACTGCAGTACCTTGAGGGTCATTATCATTATCGGTGATTCCTCTCGCGCTTGTTAACGGTTTACCTCACTGACCGGTAATCAAGCGATGTCTTTCCATGTTCGACTTCAGAACATTTCTCACATGGATCGACTTGTACTTAGAGTGAAGATCAAACGAGTTTGAAGACCCCGGATCTAGTTTCATCCATCTGGGCTGCGATATATATTCAGGAAAGATAAAGACATTGACATGTACATCATTGCAGAAGATAATCATCCTACCCAAAGGATGATAATTTCATCAAAATTATCAGTCTACCACTAGACGATTGTCTGTTCTATGTACAGAAAAATGAATTTATAAAGCTGAGCATGGGAATGCCCACCTCAGCTAGATCATGAAAGCAGTATGAAAAATAATGTATTGTATTGTATCTTATTACAGGTCTCCTCCCAGCATTGGATGAACTTCGGATCCCCCTGATAAAGCATTTCACCCAATAAACGACCTCATACTTTAGGGGGCAACTCTTATAGACATTTTTGTGCCTTACAACATTGAGCATGAAATGTCCATAATCTAAGGGATCCAAAGTCCCTAAACATGTTTTTCCTACCCCTAGAGGAACAAGGCTAACAAACCACAACAATTCACAGAAGTTCTCCAACAGAAACTGCTCAAAAACAAGTCAATTCAGGATCAATTCAATGGCTCCACTAGCTGTCTGCGCTAAATGTCAAAGCCAACACTGGATACCTGCACTGCAACGCAGGTAGAAGCACTACCAGGGTGCGTTGAGCGAGAATTGCCAAATGGCAAGTTCATTCCAAGAGGTGTCAAGACCCAGGAAGCTTCCAGAATCTTCCTCAATGACACTTGCCTCAATGAATTCGACTGGTGATGAGTAAGAGGTTCCTAATCTCCAAGAGGAAGCAAGAACCTCCAAGTGGAATCAAGAACTGACAGAGGGAGAGGACACTAGTCAGATCTCAAGCTGACTCATCCTCTCTCCAAACATCTATATATGGATCTCTCCTCCATGAGATCTAGAGGCTGGAATTTTGTTATTACAAAGAATTGCTGTTGGTTTGAGATTGGAATCATTGGGTGCTTAATGCTTTGAAGGGGGTGAATATAGGAATTCCATTTGCTGGGAAGGAGATGCTAGATTGGAGCCCTCTGGGTTGTATCTCTTCCTGAACCTTGTTATTCATCAATAAAGCTATCTTGGTTTCTCCTATATACTGATGTATCTTTGATGTATGATTGCATTAGTATGTTTAGTTTACTTCTAATCCTGAACTAGTTATGAATATGAATCCATGTCTTGTGTAGTGTTCTCTTCTTGTGATCTTGCAGAAACCTCTTGAAGCTAGGCGAGCGAGAAGGCAAGTAGCTGGGAACCCTCAAAGAGAAGAGAGACCGGATCGAGGGACAAACGGAAGACACCGGTTAGTCCATCTATCTCTCTTCATTCTTAATTCATAAAGGAAGAATACTAGAATAGCTGTCTCTGTTTGTTGCTAAGGCACTGTCACACCTTAGGTGGATAGGATCATCCTGCATAGGCATTTTTCCCCACAACAATTAGCAAAAAAAAGAAGAAGTCAAAATTAACCACTAGTAGGCTATTGGGCTATGTTATAAATTGACGAGTAGGAGGAAAGGGGTTCCATTCTATTCTAGTCAATTTAATTCCATAGATGAGTAGAGTAGCCAAAAGTGGATAGCGAGAAAGAAAACAAAGAGGATTTTGGCATTATAACGGCCCATGGGCCATAGGCCTCACTTATTTGTATTTTCATCCATTTTTTTTCATAGAAATAGAGCAAAGAAGTCTCACTTTTTAGCTAGGTTTTCTCCTAAAAGGGTTTCCTAGGTTATATATTTCTTTAATTTATGGTTTGTGAGTTTTATTTTGTTGTTCTTGACATTATGGACATTTTTTTTCAATTAACATAACAAAAATTATAAGGACAAATAAACCCTTATAGTGTAACTTTTAGATTTTATAATATATTTTAGTATATATATTGTCACAAATTGTCTAGTGGAATATCCATGATAATTTATAGATGATAAAATGGACCCTGTAAGCTCATAGCTCTAATTTTTCCACCTAGAAAATACCATAAATAAAAGACAAATCATATAAGGATATTTTTTGAATCATGCCTCCTCATTTAAGGAGGCTTTTTGGTCCCTAATAACTTTTGTTGAAAAAAGTGAGGAAAATATTCCTCTAAAGTCTCCTTGGAGAACCATGTTGTGTTTTCAATATAACTTGCTAGAATGTTGAAATGTTTTTACTCTACAAGGAGAAAAGGTCCCTAGTGAACGGGTTATATCAAATATGGGAACATGACTAACATGCATAAAATACTCTTTCCATATCCTTTAAACCAAATCAGAAGTAGATTGACAAAAGATAAAATTCACGGATTCTATTTAGTCTGTCCTCTCTCTGTTTGGAAATGATAGATAACAACAATCATCCAGTACCAACCTAATATGATATCTTTTTACAACAAAACAACCAAACCTTCAATCAAAATGCTTTTAGCATTTCAAAAATTTAATGCAAATAATTCAACAAATCATTAACCTTCATAAATATGGACTTTGATTTTACCATAAATTGAATTAAAATGTGCACATCCAATTAGGGGAGGGAATGACGTGAGATACATTGATTCATTATAATAATTACAAGTAAATATTGTACCTTGGTTTATGAAGCATCACATAATGATCTGAATTTAAACAAGAACACAAAAAATTACAGATATAACCGTACACACAGAGATGCAGTGGAAATAAAACTTCATTTCATTAATATCAAAGAACTGAAATATGCTTACATATAGAATGGAAATAAATTAGCTCGGGTGATGGTAGCTTATCTCTAAGAAGAGATGTGGTGGATACATGCCTCTGAATTGTGTTACAATGAGGCTTGAAGGGCCATTTATTACTGAGAAACAATGGAAAACCCTAAACATCAAAAAACCTAACCCTCGGAGATGAAAGCCAAACTATGGGCCTCGTTGGGGCAAGTTGGTACATCAACCTCCCAAGGTCATAGCTTTGGCATATGATCTTCGTTTGATGCACATGATACCTCGTTAGAAGATATATCTGAGGACTATAACTACTAATAACAAATATCAAGTTTAAAACTCATATTTCCTGCCTGTGGTTTTCCAAAAAAACGTCATTTAGGGCCTCAAAATGGCTTTGGAAGTTCAGGACCCGAAAAACTGCCAAAATTAGTAAATTTTGCTACAATTAGAGAAACTGAAAAATTGAAAGAAACAATGGTGGGGTTCCAAGTGGAATAGGTGGGTGGCCACCAATATCCACCTGGATCACCTGAGTTTGTAGTCCTTCAACTCTAGAGCAATGTACTAGATCACGTTTAATATTTGAAAACCACCAATCCTTATGGAGGAAACAGGTCTAAAATATTCTCCAAAATCCAAGGATGGACTATATAACAGCACCAAGGGGTTCCTAACAAGATGAGAATGTAAAAAAAAAAACTAGAGAGGAACATTATTATTTTTTAAACCAAGGTTTATTGAATACTGAGGCAATTTTTCATTCTTTTTATGTGTAGGTATTGGTTATAACTATTACCCAACTCATAGACCTCCTTCTATATCATGGAAAATAAGTTAAGATAGTTTAGGAGTGAGACTGAGATTAAATAAGGGCTTGACATCCATGAAATCCACTCACAATGATGCATTTTGTGTTTTTCTTTATATTTTTGGGCCATTTTATATGAGATAAAGGATTTATGGAGGAAAAACATTGGCCAAATGCTAATTTAGACTAAGATATTAGTCGTCATGTATGAATGATTATATAAATTGATGTGAAAATCTATAACAACATAATGATGAACCAAGCTTAACCTCTCTAAGCAAAAGTTGGTTAAATATGATATGATAAATTCCCTTAATGTATGATTTTAGAGGAGAAATGGATGGTAAAAATGCATCATAATAGCTTCAATAAGGAATTGACACCTGAACAAGAGTGAAGTCCTATGCAGCATAATGGGTATGTGTTATATTATTCACATAATTGGCCCCATACATTATTGATCATGTTGAGCATAGTGGCAGGGGGAGGGGGCGGGGAGTCACAAGGGAGGTCATAACTCATGTGAAAAGGCTTAAATTGGCCCATTGATTGAAACACATCGATGTTTTTTTATTGATATGTTTTCATTCAGAGGTTTTTATTAGGTAGTTCTTCTTGATATGGTTTTCACTTTTTTGTGGTTTCATGACACATAGTTTTGAGGTATATGGTAATGTAATTATGATTAAGGGAAATGTAATTGTATTCTAATTTAGGGTTAATGGATTGAGATTTGTATTATATTGCAAAATTTTAAAGACATTTATATTCAAAAGCCTTTCAATTTTGGGTTTCTAGGGTAAAATCTCTATGTTAATTGTGTGTGGGTATGTCATTGTATATTTTATTTAAATTATGGATATGTTTGTAGTTATTAAGTATATGGGTTTTAAACCTACATTTGGTACCATAACAATTTGGATTCAAGAGAATGCATTTGTGGCTAAGGGTTTTAGATGAATCCTATGGAAAACCCTTTTACAGTTGGAGATCTGTGGTATTGACTTTTGTGGTGAAAGGAAATGGTAAGCAATTCAAAGATAGAGATCAAGAAATTAAATGGGTAATGTTTTGAGCTATGGAACTAAAAATAGAATATATTTTGGTTGAGTAATATCAATGGATCTCTATGGGTCTGGGTAGCCCACTTACAGGGATGTTGATAGAAGACTCAATCATGTTGGATTGGAAGGGAAAAAGCACAATATGGTTGTGCCTCTCAAGTTCATTATTACTTAATATTTTAGGAAAGGCTACATTGAAGGAATTTTGAAACAAGTTAGGAGAGTTATATCAATTTGTATCGAGTGAACAAATTACTCATGCAAAGGTCACAAGTACAAAATGGCTAATTAGTTACTAAAACAATGACTAAAATTTGCATATAAATGAATATTTTTCAATTGATGATCAGTAGTAGCTAAATTATAGTATCTTGTAACGTGACCAACTTTTAGTCATTTTTAGCTTAGTCATTAATCGATTGTCTCAATTTTATCATCTAGAAGTATATTTAGAGATAAATTTGGTCATTAATTTAGTTATTGATTTAGTCATTAATTGCCACAATTAATGACCAAATGTAAAACAAAATATATCACTATATCATCATCTAAGAAAACCAATTAATGACCAAAGAAATATGACCAAAATGTTGGTTGTGTTATAAGATACTATAAATTTGCTACTAATAGTCATATATATGCAAATTTGAGTCATCGTTTGAAACCGATTAATGACCAATGAAATATGACTAAATTTTTGTCATGTTATAAGATAGTGTAGATTAGCTACTAATAGTTGTATATATGCAAAATTTAGTTGTCATTTGTAATGAAAAATTAATCATTCGCAATAGTCATTTATATTTTTTTGGTAGTTTTGTATTCATTATATAAATGACTAATTTAGTGGTTTATATTCATTTATTTGTGTTCATCATTAATCAATATAAACTACTAATTTAGTAGTTTTAGATTGATTTTATGTGTTAATTATTATTCAACATAGATTAATTAGTATGATTTTTCCACTGAATTAAAGAAACATCACACAATGTGAATTAGTTCATCTAATATGAAAAATAAAAATTACATATGTTAGTTAAAATAATAAACAATATCAAGTGCAACTATAAATAATTTCAACCACAGAAATTATATTATATGAAATGTCGAGTATCACAATATGAGTTTCCAACTTAACATTAGTTGGACTACAATTTACACATGAAATGTTGTTTCATCACTATGAAACATTATCGATGTGCTATCAAGTCATTGCAGGTAAATTCACCAACAATGAAGACTTGAACATTAGTCTCTATGTGTGTGTCTTATGCGGGATATTGGCTTTAAGGGTGCCACTAGGCCAGTTCTCTTCTCTCTCTTTTTGCATTTGTCGCTCCAGTGTTAATGTTCTCCTGTTTCTTCAAATCCTACTGCTTACCATCAATATTAAGTTCCTTTTCTGAAAACAAAAGAATCTAGAATGCAGAGTGTAAGACATCAAAGACAATGAACACTAGAATATAAATGAAAGTAGACTATAAAGGATTTATATTCCATATACCTCAACATCAACAATGTTAAAGCGATTCTTCCCCATAAAAGCAAGAAACTCGAATAGGTTTTCTTCAGTTGAACGATAGTGGTCACTAGTCAAATGACTTGTATAAATAAATTAAAGTCACGATAGAAAAGAACAACTTAATAACTTAGTATTCAACCTTAAGGGAAACCTTACGCACAATCATGCCAACTAAGTTACATGCTAAAAAGCTGAAGCTGTAAATAACTCGTTAAAACAAATAATCTAAGGTGTGATGTCTAATCCTTCTCATTTTATTCACAACAATAACTTGTTGTCTAATGCATGAACTTGGTCAAGTATATAGACATCATGTTCTCAAATAACAACATGAAAGTAAACTTTTCTAATTATCATGAAAATCTTTCAATACAAAACAATTAGAAGGATTTCAATCAATATCGTGTAATATTAATTTCATCTTCAAGCTTTAGTTGTTGTTTAAACATACATAATACCAAGTACTTCCAATTTCATAGTTAAAATAAAAAGCAAAATTGAAATAAACGTTCAAAACAAAATCAAAAGATAACAAGAGGATATAATGGAATGGACATTGCAATTATAAAAAATTGTTTACGTGTCGATCGATATCTTATCACGCATTCCTAAAACATTTTCTTGCCCAAAATAACCATGAGGTGAAAGAATCACAACATTAAAAACCATATGAATACTTACTAGAAACATTTCCAAAGTCAATGGGTGAAGTGCTTGAAGCATCTCCAACAAAAAATGAATCATATCCAAGACATGATCTCTATATTGTCTCCGCGTCCTTTTTCCAATCACATTTCATGTAACCTGCCCACATGAGAGTCAAGTAACAATCAAATGAAGGAATTGACATTTGTTTTTATCTTTGATATGTATAAACTTTGAATATAATTTGTTTTGGTAACATATTAATTCCTATTTAAATCCTTCTTGTCATGAGAATGTATCAATCAAGTAGAACATCAGAAAAATTGACCTCAATGAGGTCCTTTGACAATTTCTACAATACCAATATTTTTCTTGTTGTGATATCTTTGATAGAAAAAAGAACATATCTGCAAACGTAAAAGCCATATATTACTTATGTTCATAATATGTACACGGTGTGTTCTTAGGTAACCTTTTAAGATGTCCCTCTACATTTACCAAAGAGGATTGTAGCTTGGCTAAACTCTATATCCTTTCATTCAACATCAATTTCTGCAAGATAAATGTCACACATTATTCTTTCCCATTTCTCAGAATGCTAGATATGATAAATTTAAAGTCACATAAAAGCAAGACAAAATCATTTTCTAACCAAAACAAATAAACAAACAATGCATGTAATAAAACTTCACACCTCAAAAATTACTATGCCACGTTCTCAGACTAAAGGTGATATTCTTTGAATCATCTTTAGGTCATATTTAATGGGATATTCATATTTTTACCATGATTTCAATTTGGTGCTAAAAGAAACATATAAATCTAGGCTATTATCAGTGAACTTCAAGTATAATTCAAAAAAATAATGTCATTATAAGTTATGGAGAGAGAAACATCTTCATAACTTGGATTTTCTATTTTAGTTTGGTTTGAGTTGAGTTGGTATTTGAATATATAGTTTTCTCTAAAGAAGTGAAACAGAAAGATGAGAATCGAAATAACCCTGTGAATTTTTAATTAATTCATATTATATATCTCTAAAATAACTAGGTCATCCTTCTCTACTATTTGATAGAGATTTATTAGTATAGAATAATAATGAATTAACTATGAAACATAATGATGCAATATATTAACCAAAGAAAGAAAAATGACATGGCTTTGGTATTTGTGTGCTCGCAGGAAATCCAACAATTGTTGTGTTCTTTCTTTATCATGAAATAATATCGAAGACAAATGTTGGTTCAGAAATTGAACTCCGTTACCAATAGGAGATGGTCGTGTTGGTTAAGGAAAGGATGAATTGAAGGGCTCGACGTCTAGCTCTATTAGGTCCCTATACTACTAGTGTAACCCCTTATTATTATTAGTACAACCCCCTTATTATATTGTTGTGCCCATGTAGTCCCCATATTGTTATTATTTTGCTCCATAGAAGCCCACTATTGTTATTATTGAGCCCTTACATTATTATTGTTAGGTCAGCTTTGATTATATTATGACCCCTTAGACTCCTATATATAGAAAGGAGGTCTTGTCATTTGTATCAGCAAAGAATTATTCATTTGTGTAATGTAAAGGAGGTTGCCCCCTCGAAGAGGCTTATTTCTAAGGTGTTAATATATCCTTTCTATCTTTTTGTGAGCTAGTTTCATAAGGTTTCGTATCAGAGCTTTGGGTTCTAGTGTTTCACTGCTCCAAATAGGTCATCATGGCATTTTTACTATAACATTTTTTATATGTTGTTTCTGAATCTAAAAACAAAACCCATTTGAGATGAAATCTCGCTAAACCTCAGGTCTGAACTTCAGATCTTGTCTCGCTATATTTTCAGAGATATGATATGACGAAGTTAGGGCTTTTTCAAGCTCTAGAATTTCATCTCAAATAGGTAATCGTGGAATTGTCGCTATAATATTTTTTCTACAAAGGTTAAGACTCTGAAATTAAAATCCATTTAAGCCGAAATATTGGTGAAGCTTAGATCCAAATCTCAGATCTTTTCTCGCTATATTTTCGAAGATATAATATGAGGAACTTAGGCTATTTGCAAACTTCTGAATTGCATTCTACATAGGTGACCTTGGGAAAATCGTCATAACTTTCTCTCAAAGCAACAAATTGAAATTTTGTAAGAAGTTATAGAAAGAGGACAGACTGTAGTTTTCTGTGTATAATTTTCATATCCAAAGGTTGAAACAGTGACACATGGCATGTCGTACAAGTTCGCTTTACTGAAACATTATATAATCGGGTCATCTTAGGAGATTGGGCATAACTCTTTCTTGGAGAATAAAATTTTGATCAGACTTGCAGGGTTTGAAAGAGGACTCAGAGGGCTACTATAGAATGCAATTTCAGAGCTTGGAGATCTGAAATTACCAGGCTACATTCATTTCAAGATCGAGCTCCTAAAATCAAGAAAAGGTGATATGAGGAAGTTTGATGACAAGGATCTGGTAAATTGGATACTACATATGGAGCAATATTTTGATCTACATGAGGTTCAATTGTTAAAAAAGGTACATATTGCATCTTTATATTTAGAACCAAATCAATTTTTATGGTATAAAGGGCTTTGTTCTCATAAAGCGCTTGTCACTTGGTTAATTTTCACGGAAGAAATGATAGCACATTATGAGGACAAAAAGAGTAACACCTTTTTTAGCCAATTAATAAATCTCAAACAAAAGGGTTCAATGGAAAACCACACTGAGGACTTTTGAAAATTGAATATAAGGTTAAATCGTATTATAGAGAATCAAAATATAAATAGTATTATCTATGCCATGGAAGCTGATATCAATGGTATGAAAGCATATTGGAAGAAAGGCATAGAAGATTTCAAGAAATACATGGAAGGTTTGAAGGAAGGTGGGACAAAGCTATTACAAGAAATGCATCCTAATGACAAAAAGGATCAAGAAATGTCAAAAGAAGAGGATACACACTGGGAACCAACCATAGAGAAATAACAAATGTATCCGACCATATCTTGTATTGTAATGGCAGGAATTACCACTCAAAATCTCAAGACAAAATGACATATCAAGAAGAAGAAGGTTACAACCATGAAATATTAGGAAGAAAAGTATCAAGAAACATCAAAAGAAAAGGATACTCACCAGGATCAAACCCCAGAGAAAGAAAAAATTAATCCGACCATATCTTGTAATGCATTGGTCAAAATTACCACTCCTCAAACTATAAAGACAGAAGGAAATCTCAAGAAGAAAAAGGTAATAATGTTGATTGATTCAGGTAGTATCCATAATTTTATTAATTGTAAGATAGCCAAGAAATTGAATTTCTTCCTATATCCAGCACTAGAGTGTCAAGTGATAGTTGTAAGTGGAGGAACCATAAATTTCTTTGGAAAGTGCGATAATATGAGGTTATCCGTGGGAGAATATGTATTGAATAGCCCAATGATTTCCTTCCCAATGGGTGGTACCGATGTTTTACTAGGAGTCAAATGGCTACAATCCTTGGGTAAAATAGCTTTTAATTTTCAGGAAATTTTCATGAAATTTTCTTCGGAACGAAAGGAAGTTGAACTAAGGGGTATCATAGGGAAGCTAGGAAATATATTCATCTTTGATGGAATGACAAAGCTTCTAAAGAAAGAACAATGAGGTTTAATTGTGTAATTATGTTCGCTAATGGTTCCCACATCGAAATCATTTATTTCTCTAGATCTCCAAAAAGCCTTGGGCAATCATTCCAAGGTATTTGAGACTCCCAAAGGTCTCCCACATATTCATGGATCCAAAAATGGATCCTGGATAAACCTTTAAGTCTAAAAGACTTCATATAAGAGGTAAAAGGCGCCAAATGGCACAAATCCTTTGTAAATCAGAGGAATATGAAAGTAACAGGCTGCTCTTGGAAATAGCCCCATTGTAGAGATCATCTCATTCTGAATCAAAAACAACTTATGGGAAAAAATGGACTTCAGACGAAGAAGTTATCGTAGGAAGAAGTTTCCCTTTATCCTTTGAAAAAGGGGCAAATTCCATTAAAAATGGCTTAAAAGGCTATTTGAGGAAATATTATCGCACAAGGCAAAGAGGAGGACTTAAGGTCGAGTGGAAGGGTGATCCGGATTTAAGCAGGAACGCTTATAGAGATAACCATAAATACAGAGATGCGATAACCATAAAAACAAAGATGCAGCGGAAATAATACTTCATTTCATTACTGTAAAATACTGAAATATGCTTACAAATAGAAATAACCCAGCTAGGGCGATGGTAGCTTATCTCTGAGAAGAGATGTGTCGGCTACATGCCTCTGAACTGTTTCGAACTGTATTACATTGAGGCTCGAAGGCCTATTTATTGTTGAGAAACAATGGAAAACCCTTCACATCCCGAAACCTAACCCTAGAAGATGAAACGCCAAATTGTGGGCCCCGTTTGGGTAAATTGGTACAACAATTTCCCGAGGTCGTAACTTTGGCATACGATCTCCGTTTGACGCGTATGATAGCTCGTTAGAAAGATCTATCCGAGTACTACCACTTTGGGAGGCAACATCGGTCCATGGACCCATGTTGCCCCAGAATCCCAAAAAAACATCGTTTAGGGCCTCAAAACGGCTCCGGAAGTTCAGGACCCGAAAAACTGCTAAAAATAGTAAACTATGTTGTAATTTAGGAAATTGAAAAGACTGAAAGAGACAGTTGTGGGGGTCCAAATGGGTTGGTGGGTGGCCACCAACATCCACCTGGATCAAAGGGACCCCTGATCAGCAATCTCCGATGACCGGATTGGCAGATCGGGTCGGAGTCAGGCATATGCACCCATAACGCCAAGGCCCTGGGCCAATGCGATGGTGCGACTATGATCGCCGATATTGGCAGATCCCTATCGGCAATCCCAAAAGGGAAGGACCCCGGGCCATGTGACTTGCAACTATGATTGGGACCGGACCCAATGGGGTATAAAAGCATGATTTCATAAAATTTCAAATCCAAGAATTTAGATTTTCCTTTGTATTTCTCGTTTAATGGATTTTTGGCCATTGGCCATGCCACCAAAGCGATTGCGATATGTGATGGAAGGCGGACCCAATAGGGATTTTAGGGGTGATTTAATCGACTTTCACATCTGGATTTGACGCGCGATAGTGCTTTTCCTGTGTATTTCCATTTCAAGCCCGAAACACAGTGTTTCGTAGATTTTCATTTGAAAGGAAGCCGCTGGTTCATTTTCCATGGGAAAACAGCCATCATTCCCTGTGCCATTTTGTAGGTGTGCATTTCTGCAATAGGGATGAATTTTGAAACGTGAAGAGGTAGAGTCGAGAAGAGGAATGATTCCTCATGATCACGGTTGACAAAGGAACGGCTAAGGAAGCTGAAAAGCCAGAAATGCCTCAAAGAAAGCCTGAGAGCTTAATTGCAAGGGGTGTTGGTAGTTGTTGTTGGAGTTGTTGCTGAAAGAGAAGCCAAAGCAGGAAGCTAAGGCATAAGAGAGCGGTGCAAAAAGGTAGCAGCAAAAAAAGTAGTGCAGAAAGCAAAAGCTAAAGTGCACACAGCCAAGGGAGTCACTTGGAGTGCTAGTGGAAATCTAGAGGGCTGTAAACTGACAAAGAGCCGAAGAAGCCAGAGCCAAGAGCCAGAGCCAGAGCCAGAGCCAGAGCCGAGAGCCAGATCCAAGAGCCAGAGCCAGATCGAGAGCTAGAGCCAGAGCCAAGAGCCAGAGCCAAGAGCCAGAGCCAGAGCCGAGAGCCAGAAAGTCAAGGGTTTCAAGAGCCAGGGGATAAAATAGTGTTTGAACCCATTATTTCTATGTAAAACAACAGGAGTTGAGCCAAGAGCTTGTAAAAAAGACTTATACCATAATCCCAAAGAGCCTAGTTGAGTTTAGTGGAGCTCATAGAGATGTAGCCCAAGAGTTTTGGGTGAACTCCTAATTAAATTGTCGTCTGTGTTTTGTTTATTTCTGCATTTGTATTTATTTTATGTATTTACATATCAGTAGACACATCAAATTTTAAAGCATAGAAAAACCAACAATAAATATAAGCATACACCTATAATTTCAAGCATATTATCATTTCCGCATTGGTTAATCAATAAGACTTGGGAATGTTTAAAGCTTTTGAAGTGGGACAGGTTCTTGTAACTTAGACAAGAAGCCTAAGTGCCTCATTTTCAGATCAGGTGGTATCAGAGCTTGAGATTGATTATCCCCACCTTCAAAGAAGGTTGTATCAGAATGCTTGATTGACAAAGCAAATATTTCTTATTTGAAAGGTGTTTAAATAGTCAGAGTTTGATTGTATGCTTGTTGGAGACTGGCTATTGTTTCAGTTTGTAGAGGTGCAGGGAAATTTGTTGATAGCTCAGTCCAGGAAGGACAAGAAGGGCTGAAGGCATTCTTCTATTCCAAAGGACCTCAAGGAAATCCCTGGAGCATGAGAGGTTTGTTGCAAAAGGTCGCTGAATAAGCTCTTTATTTATCTTGTTGGAGATTTTTTGTTCATTGGCAAAATGACAACTTCTACAAGTGGGTCCTCAAATTCTGCCTTCTTCACAAGATTCTTTGATGAAGACATGAAGCAAGAATTGTCCACCATGATGGATATGGTGAGAGAAATGTATGAGGATGGAATGAAGAGTAGCATACTTAGAGAGTAGTTGAATTCCATGAAGGAAGAGAAGCAGTGGCTTTATGGAAAATTACAAGAAATGGAGAGGCAACTTCATATTCCAAATATGAGCCTGAAAAGGATGCATGAGTTTGAGACACATCTCTTTGTTGCCCAAGAAGCCTTAGTCAAGTATCAGCTTGAGGAAGAGGTAAACCATTCCAGTTTGTCTTCAAATTCCTTTAAGGATTCTTATATTGGTTCTTTTGAAAAACATACTAGAGGCATAGGTTCCAAGCTAATGTCCAACATAGGCTCTGAAGGAAAAGCCTTGGGTAGACATGCACAAGGTATTGTTGAACCAATAATGATTGAGGAAAGCCCTAAGTATTTGGGTCTTAGCTATGGACAAGCTTCTGGAGAAAGTTCCAAAGCTGCCATGAAGACCATTAAAACAACTCCGAGAAGGAGTTGCATTGCAGGTCTTCAAGGGTGTGAAGGTTGTATTCAGGAAGAATGCAATAGCTTGAAACATCATTTGCAGGATGTAGGTGTTGAGAAGGACACACTTCAACCAGAGAGTTGGGGAGACCCTAACAGCCTTGAAGAGGTTGATGGGGTTCCAAAGGGAGCCACTTCTTCATTTGCTTCACCTCCTCATGAAGGAAATAAAGGTGAAAGAGAAAGGTATAATTCTGGTTCTAAGCATCTTCCTTTTGATTTTGCAAAGCATGATAAATTTTGACATAGAGATAGGGAAGGAATTGCTTGTTCCTTTTGTGGTTTGGATAACCATAATGCTTCTAGATGTTGGAAGAGAATTTCCACATATAGGAAGTAGAAGAAGGAAAGAAGCAAGAAGCCAAAGGTCCATTGGACAAGGAAAAGCATGGTGTCAAGAGGGTGCACATGCAGTGCACTTACTGCCATAAGCAAGGACATCTTGCTGCAAAATGTTGGACTTTGAATCCAACAATGCTTCCACAAAAGTTGAAGAAAGTGGAAAGAGAAGATGGTAGAAATGGAAGTGAAGATTCCATGAATGATGTGTCTCAAAATGATTCACTTGGTGATGTTGATGTGTAGACAAAGGTAGTACCTTTGAAAGGGATTGGTAAGGAACGATTAGAGTTCTTATCCGATTAAGGTTGCATGTCTATTGGTGCATCTATTTGCATTTCTTTATTAATGAGATGCCAGTTGCAAGTTCTTACCAGGAAGGTGAATGGAAAAAGGTTGAGTAGGAGACTCACTTTGTTGTTGCAACATTATATTTCATTTCAGCTTCGAAACTACAGTGTGCTTAAGTGAAAGTTGATGGATGAAATGCATGCATGAGCATGAGATGCATGAACATAGGGATGTTGATGATTTCCTTGTTTTGAACATGTATGTGTAATTAACTTGTAGGGTTGGTTGCTTTGACATGCATGTGATGCCATGTTGACTTGGGAGAAGTTAACTTGGTCTCCAAATGGAGATAATGATGAAGTGTTTCATCTTTTGGAAAAGAGTCCTAATGGTATTTTTCTACATGCTTGACTTGAAGGGTCATTTGTTTAAAGGCATGTTTTGTGGGCTTGTTATCTAGTCCATCATTTGTATGTAGATGAAGACATAGAGGTGTTCACAAGCTATGAAACATAGAAAATTTTAGGGGCGAATGTTCGCCCTTTAGCGAAATTCAGGGGTTTTAAATTTTTAGTGGGCAAATATTTTGTATCATAGTACATTTTTACAAATCACCTCAAATAGCCCACCTTATTTTAAGGGAGAGGGTGAAAAAGGTAAATTTGGACCTTGAAATTAGGAGTTACAACCTTCCATTCGCCCATTTTCAAGAATAGGTTTTATTTAAGTGAATCCATTCACCCATTTTCAAGAATAGGTTTTATTTAAGTGAATCCATTTGCCGATTTTCAATAATAGGTTTTATTTAAGTGAATCCTATGGGCCAAAGGCCCAAATACCATATTTATAAAAGAGGTATGGTAAATTAATAAAAATATAAATAAATGAGAGGTATGGTAAATAAATAAAACATTTTTTATATTCACTCCATAAGTCACCTTATATACATGCAAGGGTGTAAAGAAATAAAAATATAAGTAAAGTGGAGGTATGCTAAATAAATAATACGTCTTTTTATACTTACTCAAAAGGTATGGTAAATAAATAAAAATACAAATAAACTAGAATGGTAAATAAATAAAACCTCTTTTTATATTTAGTCCATAACCCTCGTTCTATTTATGAAGGCTCAAGAAAGAGGTTTTATTTAAGTGAATCCGATGGGACAAATACCATATTTGTAAAAGAGGTATGATAAATTAATAAAAATATAAATAAACGAGAGGTATGGTAAACAAATAAAACAATTTTTTATATTTACTCCATAAGTCACCTTATATTTACGAACACTCAAAAAATACGTTATATTTAGGTGAAACCTATGCGAAAAATACTATGGGACAAATACCATTGACTAGATTGTTATTAATACCATGCAAAAAAACATTATTAACCCTAATATTAGTATTAATAAAAATAAGAATGGCACATGGTATTGATCCATGGTATTCACCAAAATGGCACATGGTATTGACCCATGGTATTCACCTATAATGTAGCCTATTTAAATGGGGGAATTAAACTAGCATAGATCCATCTTTACTCTGGATCTACTAACCCCCAAGAGGTATCAAATATCGTGATATGCACACTAGCACCCCCAAGAGGTATCAAATATCGTGATATGCACACTAGCATAGAGTGAGAAAATATTTGATCAAAACAAGAGTAAAAATGGATGTTGTAATTTAATGTATGTTAAACATTTTAGCTTGGTTAAAATAAAAAATAAAATAAAAATCAACTATTAATTTTATTAATTTTTATAAATTACTAATAGTAATTTTTAAGCTCCAGGTTTATGATAACCCATGGTATTGACCCATGGTAATACCATGGTATTCATGTGAGCATAGACTATTTAAAGGGGAAATTCTATCATCTTAGATCCATCTTAATTCTGGGTCTACCAAGTGCTCAGAGGGATAAATATATTTCATCCCCCTAAGAGTGGTAGATGTGGAGAGGGATAAATACATTTCATCCCCCCTAAGAGTAGTAGATGTGGAGTTAATATGGATATAGGTTGGTTTTTATGATAATGAAGATATTAAATAGACTTAGGAGATTAAATAGTAAAAACATCTTAAGGTGAATGGTTAAAGCATAGACATTGGACAAGTATATTTCTATACTTCTGTTTTAAACTGAAACAAATCTAGGGCTAAAAGGAATGGATTGATTGCACTAGTCATCCTTCTATAACTTTCCAACATATGCTGGAGTAAACAAATTGTAATTTGGGTAATTTTTCTAATTGCAAAGAGGAACATACTTGTGTATTGGCAGGGTGGTTACGAGGTCCCTAGAAGTGATGAACTTGAATTTTTCTTGGTTTTATATATAGTATTAGGTTTTTTCTCATGCTTTCTGTGAATGTCATGGGTGAATTTTATTCTACACCCACTAGGTTATTGATATGTAATTTCGGTAATTTTGATTTCAAAAGATATTTTAAAGAAATGCAATGTTTTCATTTGTGTATTTAATAAACACAAGATTTTATAATTGAGTAAAATATTCACCATGCCTGGTGAGAGATTCGGCAAAAAATTATATATACATATCATATTATTGATAAAATTGCCTTCCATTTTTCCTATATACCATGGAGATTCACCCATTTACTATACATGTAAATTTGGGGGGGTTCTTAAAATTTTCCCTGCTGTGAAATCTGTTTATTTTGTTGAAGCAAGAGATTAGGCCATCAAGTTGTTTTCTGTATTTCTGTTGTTGTTAACAGTTGTTGTTGGAAGCTTGTCTAATAGATATAAATGAAAGTTTTGTGGAGCAGATGTACTTCACATTTGTTTGACCCCCCTTGGATCAATGATCAAGGCAAAGAAGTTCAAACCACCTTCTATGACCATTCAACAGAACTTTTGCAGGAAGGTAAGGAGGAACACGGTTCTTCCTAGGAAGACCAACCCATCCGAGAAGGGAAGTGGTCAGAAACCTTGGTTAATGGTAGTATGCAGGGCAAGTGTAGGGAGGCTGAAAGAGGAGGGTGAGTCAATCTCATTTACTGTTCAGATCAGTATATCAGTATTTTGGAGAACAAAAGTTCTTTTAGTGGGAAGGCGTGATGCAAAAATGGATCCTGGATAAACCTCTAAGTCTAAAAGACTTCATATAAGAGGTAAAAGGTGCCAAATGGAACAAATCCTTTGTAAATCAGAGGAAAATGAAAGTCACACACTACTCTCAGAAATAGCCCCATTACAAAGATCGTCTCATTCTAAATCTAAAGCAACTTGAATGGGAAAAAATGGACTTCAGACAAAGAAGTTATTGCTGGAAGAAGTTTCCCTTTATCCTTTGAAACAGGGGCAAATTCCATTAAAAATGGCCTAAAAGGCTATTTGAGGAAATTGCATCACATAAGGCAAAGAGGAGGACTTAAGGTCAGGCGGAAGAGACCCCTGATTAGTGATCTTTGATGATCGGATTGGCGGATCAAATCGGAGGTAGGCATATGCACCCATAAGGCCAAGGCCCCAGGCCGATGCGATAGTGCGACTGCGATTGCCGATATCGGCGGATCGCTGTCGACAATCCCAAGAGGGATGGATGTCTGGCCATGCGACTTGTGACTGTGATCGGGACCCGACTCGATGGGGTTTAAAAGACCGATTTCATCAAATTTCAAATCCGGGAATTCGGATTTTCCTTTGTATTTCCCGTTTAATGGATTTTTGGCCATTGGCCATGCCGCTGAAGCAATTACGATATGCAATGGAAGGCAGACTCGATAGGGATTTTAGGGGGGATTTAATGGACTTTCACATTTCGATTTCACCCCCTATAGTGCTTTTCCTTTGTATTTCCATTTCAAGCCCAAAAGCTAGTATTTCATGGATTTTTGCTTGAAAGGAGGTCACTGGTTCATTTCCCATGGGAAAATAGCCATCATTCCCTGTGCCATGTTGTAGGCGGGCGTTTCTACAATAGGGATGTGTTTTTAAGCACGAAGAGGTAGAGTCGGGAAGAGGAATGATTCCTCATGATCAAGGTTGACAAAGGAATGGTTGAGGAAGCCGAAAAGCCAGAAATGCCTCAAAGAAAGCCTGAGAGCTAAATTCTAAGCGGTGTTGGAAGGATTTGGCAGTTGTTGTTGGAATTTTTGCTGAAAACGAAGCGAAAGTAGGAAGCTAAGGTGTAAAAGAGCGGTGCAAAAAGGTAGCAGCAAAACAAGCAGTGGAGAAAGAAAAAGCTGAAGCGCACACAACCAAGGGAGTCACTTGGAGTTATAGTGGAAATCTAGAGGGCTGTAAACGAACAGAGAGCTGAAGAAGCCAGAGCCAAGAGCCAGAGCCAAGAGCCAGAGCTGAGAGCCAGAGCTAGAGCTGAGAGCTAGAAAGCCGAGGGCTTCAAGAGCCAGAGGATAAAATGGTATCCGAGCCCACTATTTCTATGTAAAACAGTAGGAGTTGAGCCAAGATCTTGTAAAAAGGACTTATACCATAATCCAAGAGAGCCTAGTGGAGTTGACTAGAGCTCCTAGAGTAGCCCTAGAGTTTTGGGTGAACTCCTAATTGAATTGTTGTCTATGTGTTTTTTTTATTGCTGCATTCGTATCTATTGTATGTATTTACATATTAGCATACACAACAGATTTTAAAGCATATAAACAACCAACAATAAATATAAGCATACACCTATAATTTGAAGCATATTATCATTTCCGCATTGGTTAATCAATAAGACTTGGGAATATTTAAGGCTTTGGAAGTGGGAGAGGTTCTTGTAACTTAGACAAGAAGCCTAAGTGCCCCATTTTCAAATCATTCGTGATTATGATCATTCTATTCATTTTATTCTAGGAAGTGTTCCTCCAAACATCAGGCCTTATAGATATCCATATGCCCAAAGGAGTGAAATTGAACATATGGTTGCAGAAATGGTAGACGTTGGTATAATTATCCAACCAAATTTGATAAAAAAATCAAGGGATGAATGGAAGAATGGCGAGGCAGGGTGGGAGCTCATTCAAAAATTGTTGAAGATCTGAGTTCCAACAATATTGCCAGAACTTGACAAGGAAGGAAAAATCATATTCGAACCTAAAGCATTCACAGAATTGAGAAGTCGACAGCTATGTAATTGATCAATTTCAGAGCATCTCATCAAGTGGAAGAACTTACCTGCTGAAGATTCCACATGGAAGGATGATAATTTTATATAGAATCATCAAGAACTACTCAAGCATTGAGAATAACAATTTTTGAAGGAGAGGGGCATGCTAGGTCCCTATACTACTAGTATAACCCCTTATTGTTATTAGTACAACCCCCTTATTATATTGTTGTGTCCATGTAGTCCCCATATTGTTATTATTGTGCCCCATAGAAGCTCATTATTCTTATTATTGTGCCCTTACATTATTATTGTTAGGTCAGCTCTAATTATATTATGACCCCTTAGACTCCTATATATAGAAAGGAGGTCTTGTAATTTTTATCATCAAAGAATTGTTCATTTGTGTAATGTAAAGGAGGCTGCTCCCTCGAAGAGGCTTATTTCTAAGGCATTCATCTATCCTTTCTATATTTTTGTGAGCTGGTTTCATAACAAGCTCCAATACATAGTTATCCTTGTCACTACAAATTACAAAGTTGTCATCATTTGCTTATCCTCGTAAAAATAAAAGAGATTTCGTATTTGTGCACTTGTGATAGTATATGAAAAAGAGAGCACTAGTGAAAATCAAAGTGTGTTGTTCCATCATTCAACCTAACAGAAAACTTATATATTCAGTTTTTGACTACAGTGGAAATCGAATGTAAAACCCACTCAACTTGTTCTTTACATGACATAGCCATAATGAACTAGTACAATAGAACCATGCTAACTCATAAACAAGAGATGATAAAAAAGGATAATGGAACATTATTTCCTGCCACCTAATTGGCATGAATAAAATTTCCACAAAATTCATCCAACAAATGAGAAGAACTTATGGCAAAGGAATTTATCATTAGTGTTTTGTATGCTCTTTAACACATGTAGCCTAGGGAAGTAGAGGAGGCAAAATGTAGCAGGATTCCAATTGTGTGGGATATAAAAATAGAAATTTGGAAAGACACACTTGCCAATTCACGAAATCTCACTCTAAATAATAGAACATGTTGAGGATAGTAATGATGAAAATAGATCAGGTATTAAGATCAAACCCCTTATTGGTCATCAGTTAGCAAGGTGGATGGTATTTTTTACTCGTCAAAAAAATTATTATTAGTGTAATGACCGTATGGATATTTTTGTGAATTTTTTTACATTTATATTATGGTGTCCTTGTAGGAGAGAGTGATGAAAGTTATCGAGGTTTGGTGAGACTGGTTTCTCCTTGCATATGCTTATGTGAATGGAAAGAGAGCTACCTTTCTTCGGTTTGGAAATTCAGGTGTCCCTCACTTTCATTTAATATGTGGAGATGCCCCACCATTGAAGGACCTCGATAGTTTTGAATCCAATCTTATGGATATAACATATGGATCTGGACCAAATCAGGATGTTGCTATGGTGATTGGAGAGGGATCAACAACTCGAGAATTGTTTAGTATTCCTCTTGTGGAGCTTGGAAGATAGTGTACGAAAAATGGTTTATCTATTTGTGGTGGTAGGAAGGTAATGTTTTTCTGATTGCTTAGCTTAGAAGAAGAAGAGAAGCATAAGAACCAAGATCAAGATGAGGATTTCAGGTATGGGTATAGCTTTTTAATCGAAGGGAATCATGTAAGAGAAAATGATGCTTATATAGAATTGGGAGGGGGAAGGTGGAGCACAGGTGAAGAAAGAAAATCCATACTTTATGATGATAAGGCCTATATATCGTTATCATCATCTAGGAAAAATGTTCAGGAAGAATAATCTTTACGGTCACGGGTCGAGGAACGTGAATTACTGGATGCCTCTTGCAGTGTAACTTTACCAAAAAATGTTGGTGTGGTGATGGTAGTGTCATGTGATGTGCCCCCAAAATTTCGAAATATTCTACGCAATGTAAGGAAAATTTCTTTCTCTACTTCTTAACTCATATTTCACCCCATCCACATTTTGATAGACCGATTTTCAAGATCATAGAATGATTGTTTCTTTAATGAAGGATTCCAAGGGCTAACAACTTAAGGATATGATCAATTTAAAAAGAAAATGGACAGTCCTGTCTGTCTGGCAAGAACCTGGGTGTCAAACTTGCTGCCGAGCCAATGTTATTCACATGAAAAAAATTTGAGTATGACTTGGGGCTGAGGTTGAATGAGAGGATTTTGCTTAATAAT
This sequence comes from Pinus tabuliformis, assembly GCA_031772625.1. Taxonomy (NCBI): domain Eukaryota; kingdom Viridiplantae; phylum Streptophyta; class Pinopsida; order Pinales; family Pinaceae; genus Pinus; species Pinus tabuliformis. Next base: position 1,288,030,819 of record CM062820.1, on the reverse strand, counting down.
GTTTATTCAAGAAAAAGAACCAAATTCAAAGTCCATTTGAATTATGATTCATGAAACATAGTAACAGAGTTGGTGAGATTAATAGGGCTCGTCCTTGTCGTGATGTGTTACATTTGAATGGCGTGAATGCATGAATTTCACAAGGCTGATACATGATATAAATCTTGGGAAATTTTGAGGAAATAAATAACCCAAACCCGACACTTGAGATATGATATAAATCTTGGGAAATTTTAACCAAATACATGACCCAAACCTTAAACCTAGTAGCGTGAAATCCATTGTTTGAAGTGTGGCTACTGAAGAAAATTTCTTAAATACTTTTAAGAATTCACATACAAATAATTTATAAAAGCATGGAATTTATTTGTTAGTCAAATGTCAAACCCGATAACAATTAAAGCAATAACCCACAATGACAATCCAAAATTGACAAGGCATATTGGACAAATGTTCAAAACTCATTGGGAACATCCTAATCCTACAGGTTGCTCATCTAAAGCAACCGAAAATGTTACCTTGGCCTGGAAACATGGAATTTTAATGATATAAATGAAAAAAAGATAAATAATTAAAACTGACTATTAGAACCAACGCAAACAATGAATGATAAACAAAATGAAAATGGGGCAAAATGTCGCATACCCACTCCATGAGACTGTCATCTGCTTCCATACTCAATGTTTCCCAAGACTAAGTAGGTCATTCCATTGGTGTCCACATCCTCATCTCCACATACAACCTGCATTGGTCATACCCTTCTGTAAAGAAAAAAAAATAAAAGAAAATGAAGCCAGAAAGCCTTCTTACTGGTCAACGATTTAAAGATTTTGAGGCGTGTATTTAAAAATAAGATTATCATACTAATATCCTTGCTTTCTTTGAAACTCTATTCAAATACATCACTTCCTCCAAAAAATTTACATATCGTGGATCGTCATAATTCAAGTCATCAACTAAATTAAGTTCTATCAACTCTAGAGGAGGGGTTCTCTAAAGAAAGCAACCTAATACATTGATTTCCCTATCATGAAATTCAATTATGTCTACATAAACCTGTATATATGGAGATTATAGAGTGGGGATCTGAGACATTGAGGTATGGGATATTTTGAAAGTTCCCGCATTGCATTTCAAAACCAGAATAAGCCAACTCTACACTCATTTACGAGGTAAAAGACATAAATATTCATTATGAACATCATGGAAAAAAACCATGGAAGAATTTTATGGTATTTTCAAAACTTATAACAGGTTAACTTTTTTAATTTATATAATGTAGATTTACATTAAGGCATAGATATGAAACAAAGTCGTTACTTGGTTTTGTTTCATATCTATTGGATATACTGAATATGCAAACAGGACATAATAATGAACCAAAACATAATAGTCAACCTAAGCTACATCAATATATGCTTTGCATAATTTTTTTTATTTTATGTTATACCTGACAACTAAGTAGCAAATGAAAACATTCTTAAACATTGAAACATGTTGTTCATTGCAAATGTAAAATAAAAGCAGAAATTATGTTTTTACCAAGATAAAGTTGTCACCCATTGAAAAACATTGGAGATTAGGAAGCCTCTTGAACAAAAAATTGAGAAGACACATATTCCATTAAGAAAAGGCACAAGACATATGACCAAATCCTTTAATGATTTAAATCTCCCTGTCATATTAACAAATATGTCCACAAAGAAATTCTACGCATTATTGGGATATGAGTCCATTTCCAATATGGTCAAATTACTTCCATGTTCCATATTGAGTTTCAAGATAGAGCATGAAAGCTCTTGAAATAGTATCCCATTCACTCTCAAATATTTTATCATGTATGCCCTTGCATACACATACAAGACAACCTACGTTTACGGTGGTTTATATTTTATCCACGTACAACCTACATTTACACTAGTTTCATTGTAAAGCATTGAAAGTAGTAGTAAAATCTAAACTTACATCGTTGTAGTTTGAAGCAATGTGATTTAAGAGGTTTTGTCCATATCTAGGAGTTGTTTGATGAAAATTCAGTGATTCCTCTACTGAGGACCACAAACGTAGGGAGTGCACAGAAGTTCGAATACTGATGATCAAATATTCTTTATGGTTTGGTTAGTCGAGTGGGGCGTTCAATCAAATTGGATGAGCATACAGCTAAGCTTCAAAACGGTTTATATGCAAGCTATTTTAAATGATATCCATTGGAAGCTTCAAAATGTACTCAGTATCATCATACAGAGGACCACCCAAAAATAGACCATCTAATCCTGTCGAAGTTTGAAGAACCAAGTCACCCTTTTTCAGAAGACCATTGCTACTGTCATTTTGAGCAAGAAATTATTTTAATGTCAACACCTAGGCTTGCTGGCAGAACTGACCTTGAATGTACTTTCCTGGACACCCCACAAAATAAGGAATAGTAGGTTGGAACCCATCAGTTATAACAGAAACGTGTTGACTTCTTGGATAAAACAAGACCTTTTAAAAGCTATTTTTCTCACTAGCATTCCTTTTATCTCTCAGAAAAAAAACTATTTCATCTTCAATATTGGCCCAGTCAGTGTACTAATATACAACAATGTTGCCTGGTCCATTATCACATGAAACGATTTTGACAATATTGATCATATCTATAAACGCACCCTCATTTTTCCGTATGTCTACAACAATGCTTCGAGACAACTCATTTTCTTTGGGATAAGAACTTGAATCAACATGTATTTCACCACTCAGTAGATGTTTTTCACCAGTCAAATATATAGGCTTATGATTCAACACATTGAATTCTAAGGAGGACATTCCAAAGAAAATGCATGAGTTCAAGAAATGAAGCATGTGCGCACGAGAAGCTTCTAACTAGATTTTCTACCATCCTTTCTCGATCAACAAATTCATGGGTTCTATGTTTGGATGTACGATGTAAGAAGTCATAGGATGAGTAGACATAATACACAACCAATAGCCTTTTTGGATAAACACTTTCCGTGGTTGATCAGAAACACCAACATTGACATCAATAACCTTTCTCTCCCAACACCAGTCATCATCCCCATCTATCAAATCAAATGAAGGTCCATGTTTTACCTCAAGACATAATGCACCAGGTAGGACATTCTGAAATATGAAGTCACTACTCTCATTTTTTAAACTTAAAGAGTTAAGATTCTCTGAACCTAGAGTTGAATAGCCAGAGAAGTAAGTGATATAGAAACCCAGGAGACACATCCTTCCTTGCATATCACCGATCCACGGATATGAACAAGGGCCTTTATGCCAAACATTGGTCTAGTTACTGTCACATCAATATGTGATAGTGAAAACTGAAGACCAGAATCATGTTCTATTGTTGTGGTTAGTGGGGATATTCAATATTAACCTTGTTGAACCTTGAAGCGGAATTTTCCCATATCATCAATCCTCTTTAGTTGAGGCTTAACATTGTCTAACCCATGTGTCAAGCTAGCTTGACGCTTTCCATAATAGCCATTTGTCACTAATTTTAGGGAACCACAAATATTATAATGTGTTGCTTCTATATTTGGGATTGAAGCCATGTTTAGCACAACCATGAAATTCTCCAAACTACTAAACTCGAAGTCATCCTTCTCAGCCTTGATTGTGTAGCGTGTTGAGGTTGCATGATCAAGTTTTTAATACCCCTGGACATCTGTTGTAGCTCTTTCTCACCCATCAACTAATATATTAACACCTTCAAAACAAACTCCTTTAGAAGTCACCACAAGTCCTCCAACTGAGAAACCTGTGACTTGAAATGGCTGAGATATATTAACATGATTTTGCTGAACAAGAACCTCTATAGATGGAAGTGATGCACCAAATATTGTACTCTCACCCTTGTAGAATGGAAACAACCATTATTTTCCATATGGAATAAAATTGAAAGCAAATTTTCCATCTGCATCAGATATTGCATGACAAAGCACTTGATTTGGCCAAGGAGCTTCTTTGAGGGCACTTCACCTCATGGACATCATCTTAATAAAAGTATACATAAACACCTAAAATAGGGTTACCCTGAGAAACAACTAAGCCATCCGTATCATAATTTTGGACAAAAAAGATGTCATCTACTACCAGATTTCCAAAGCCCAACTCCATCTCTGGAGAGCCTCTTTGGAGAATTATTAAGAGAACATGAGAATCACGTATTTGAAAGAGAATATTATAGAAAGTATACTATATAAACCTCAATCATTGTACCTCATGCGTAGCGCCATCCTAGCTAGGATCGACATTAGGTATGACCTTGTATCTTCTTCCTCTATTTAACAATTGGCTCACAGAGCCCGCTCTTTCCACTTCTTCACATTTGATTTCATGGAGGGCTATTATGTCCTCTGGACACTCATCCTTAAGGAATCTCCAAATTGATTTTTCATATCAAGTGAAGGAAAAGAGAGAAAAATATCATGGCCTTTCCTTTTTGAAAAAAAATGTAGTGGGATTTGATATGACCTGATATTTGTATACTGCTTGAGGATTGATGAAGTTTATGTATTCATGATGGGAAGCAACGAGCCTATATTTCCTTGGAGTAATATTTGTGAATGTGTAACTACCTCGCTGCAGAATAAACAGAACATTAATGAGATCATTGCTGGTGGAAATGAGTTCAACCTTCACATTCGCACGACCTCCATTTATATCTAGACAACTTTCTGCTCAAACAACCCCCACCACTCTCCCAGAAATAGTGAACCCAGTGAAGTGAAAATTGATGTCTTCATGGCCATTGCAACCATTGTGATCCACTAATACATATTCACCCATTTAAGATACATTCACCAAGTCATTGAATATGAATATTTCCGATGTAATTTTTCCACTATATAATCTTAACATCAAATCTGAAACTGTCTTGTTCATCTTCATAGAGCTCTTGAAACAAATTTTCAGAATTGTATCGAATCTGTAGAAATATATTTAAAAATTTATTAATATAAGCTCCTTGATTACCAATCAAAATGTTTAAAACAATACAGCACCAACAAATTTGTATTTCATCTCCATTGCACATAATTCACCTTCCTTCATAGAATGCATATGGCTCGTAGATCTTTTCTAGGTGCTTCAATTGTTGTAACATATATTTTGTAGATGATCTTGATAACCCTTCTATCTAGAATATGCTTATCAGTTTGCAATGATTCATTTTATGTATATTTTTTTTATAATTATCGTGAATCGATAATTTTTTAGATTAAATAATGAATCTACTCCTTGAACAAAGATTATATGCAAAGTAAAATTTACAGGAGTAAATTTTTAACTTTTCAAATTCAACTTATATTCATCAAAATTTTGAGTAAGAAACACAAAGTATCGTTACAACTTAAGTTGTTTGGTGAACTAATAGTTGTGTCCAGAGCCTGCCCATAATTCTCCATAGTATTAATGCAGGTCAATTGCTTCAACAATTTTACTTTGTTTCCTTGGCGATCAATGTATGGATTACATTTAAAATGTTCAAATGTTATTTTTTAAAATTCTCAAATTGTTATGGGGTTTACCACTGAAGAAGCAACCTAATAAACCTTTATGCCATGCATCCTTGCGTGTTTGGCCATGGCTACTAAAGTTTCATTTGCAACCATGTTTGTTGATATCTGCAATTTGAATTCAACCAAAAAAAATAACACATTTAACAGAAAAAGGATAATGGTTTTTTCGGTCGAAGTTTTGAAGACATATATGGAAGATGGGATCTCTGAAGAGAAATAAATAATGTAGAGAAGCTCCAGAAAAATCAAATAAATATGATTTAAAGAAGTAAAAAATGTGAAATCTAAGTTTGGAACCATCCACTATCATTTTCCAAATATAGATGAAAAACGTAATCTAATAAAAAAATAATAATATGGAAATACTCTAGAAAATCTAAAATTAATTGCGAAATGATTTTTCACACTTTGTTAAGAGTTACTCACCAGATGTAGCACAGTATCTGGACCAGCCAAGAAGAAAGATAGTTGACCTTTGCCATAGTACGTAATCATTGGATCAATCATTCTGCAAGATGAATATTTGATTTAGCTCAACAACAATGTGAGAGTAATCGAGCATCGGATCCGAAGGTTTTCCTCAACTTAGACCAACTTTTGATGGAACCTTGGCATCCATTGATCCATTGATAGCAGTTCAAACTACCAGACATGTAACTAATCTGAAGCACCCACCATGTCTCTATTACTAAGAACTTCGAATATAAAAACCTAGTTTTTTTCTAGGTTTCAGTAGCTCACTGCATCTCTCTTTCTCTGGTTCCCAACTAGTTGTTGCTATTTCAATGTCAATAGAATCGGAAATCACTTTGATGGTTGATATGTGGGTTTTTAGGGGCACCAAACACATGGATCCACTGAAAATCCAGCTGGACGATCTCAATCAGTTTTATCCTCCCAAAGATTTGGATATGTGTTACCCTGGTAGAAACAGTGCTAGATCTAAAACAATGGCTTTACATTGTCAATTATCAATGCAAGATGATCTATAACCCCTATAGTTTAGGATAAAATCACCCATAACCCCAAATTTACAACAGTTTAAATTATTAAATTATTAAGTTATTTGTAATTCAAACTTTATATAAAATAATTACGAATCTCTTTACTCTCTTTGAAAATAGAAAACAACTTTTCATTCAAATAATATTATTTTAACTTTCAATTAATTGAAATTTTTTTATTTTAATTAATATAAAATTGTTCTTGGTTATTTATATGTATTTTTCAAAGTTATTCGTAATTTCAGATTAAAAATAAAATAGTTATTGGGCCCATGGGGTAGATCTCCCATAAAAATGTAAACTTAAATGTAAATGTAATCATAAATGTAAATGTAAACGTTAATATTTAACATTTAACATTGTTAATCTAATGTCAACCCTCTTTAAAAATCAATCTAATTATTATTATTATTACGTATAAACAAAATATAAATTTAAAATATAAAGAGAAAAAAAAGAGCTATGGTAAATAAATAAAAATATAAATTAACCACATGTATGGTAAATAAATAAGGTTTTTTTTTTTAATATTTACTCCACTAATCTCTTTATATTTATGAAAACTCAAAAAATAGGTTTTATTTAGGTGAAGCCTATGGGAAAAATACCATAGGCCGAATTATTATTAATACCATGCAAAAAATACTATTAACCATAATAATAATAATAATAATAATAATAATAATAATATTATTATTATTATTATTATTATTATTATTATTAAATCTAATATTCATATTAATATATCATGATATATATTAAATCTATATATGGGAGGTAAGAACAAAGACATAAAGTTATAAAGGTGGAGAGATAGTAGGGGTGACAAGGGAGAGATGGAGATAAACTAAAGGAGAGGGGAGAGGAGGAATAAAAAGAGAGAGAGGTAGAGAAGGGTAAAAGAGGGAGAGGGAGACACAAAGATGGAGGGGGAAGAGAGAGGAGAGTGGGAGGGAGATAATGAGAGGATTGGAGGGCAGAGAGAGAGAGAGAGAGAGACGAGGGAAGAGAGATAAATTTAGGAGAGAAAGGGCGAGAGATGGAGGATGAGAGAGAGGAGGAGAGAGGGAGGGATAGAGGTATGGAGTTGAAGGGGGGGATAGGGAGGGAAGAAGAAAGACATAGATAGTGAGAAGTTGAGAGAGAGAGGGAGTGACAAGGGAGAGATGGAGAGAAAGAGTGCATTTTTAGGGCTGAGAGAAAGAGACAAATAAGGAGAGATAGAGAGAAGGGGGAGAGAAGGAGATAGAAGGAGAGAGGGAGGTATACACTAACATAGTTAGAGAGAGGGGGGGGATAGAGAGAGATAGAGAGAGAGGGGGATTAGAGAGAGATAGAGAGAGTGAGAGAGTGAGAGAGAGGGCAAATGAGAGATAATACTTGAGAGAGAGAAGGAGAGTGATGGGGTAATAGAAAGAGAGAGAGGGGGAGAGAGAGAGAGAGAGAGAGATAGTGATAGGGGAAGAGAGAGGTAGGTAGGAGAGAAAGGGAGGAAGAGGAAGTACAAGAGAGAAGATTTGAGAGAGAGGAAGAGAGAGGGATGGAGAGAGGAGGAGAGAGGGAGGGAAAGGGAGATGGATTTGGAGGGGGAGAGAGGGAGGGAAGAAGAAATACATAGAGAGTGAGAAGTGGAGAGATAGAGGGAGTAACAGGGTTGAGATGGAGATAGAGTGTGTATGTTTTGGGTTGAGATAAAGAAAAAGAAGGAGATATGGAGAGAATGGGGGAGAGAAGGATAGAGGGAGGGATATCATAACAGAGTTTTAGGCTGAACAATAAGAGAGAGAGAGATAGAGAGAGATAAAGAGAGGAAGGAAGAGAGAGAGGATGTGAGAGAGTGGAGTAAGGGAGGGAAAGAGAGATGGAGTTGGAGGGGGAGAGGGAGAGAGGTAAGAAGAAAGAAGAAAGAAATATAGAGAGAAAGGTGTAGAGAAAGAGGGGGAGTGATAAAGAGGATGGAGAGAAAGGGAGAGAGGAAAGAAGTAGGGAAGAGAGAGAGAGAGAGAGGTAGATAGATTGAAGAAATAGAGTGTATGTTTTTGCGGTGATATAGACAGGAAAATGGACATAGAGATATAGATGGAAAGTGAAGAGAGGAAAGAAGAGAGAGATGGAGAGAGGGAGGGAGGGACAAAGAGATTGATATATATGAAGTGAAATAGCATGTGTGTTTGGTGGGTTGAGATAGAGTGGAAAATAAGGATAGATGGAGGGAGATATAGATATATATGGGGGGTGGGGGAGAGAAGGATATTTATTTCACTAGATACATTGATTTCAGTGTAGACGGTGATTTCCAATCCTATTTGATTTCTTGCACTAAATGCATTGATTTCAATGTAGATGGTGATTGCTATTCCTATTTGATTGCTTACACTACATGCATTGATTTCAATGTAGATGTTGATTTATAATAATGTTTGATTGCTTGCACTAGATGCATTAATTTCAGTGTAGATGGTGATTTCTAATCTTATTTGATTGCTTGCACTAAATGCATTGATTTCGATGAAGACGGTGATTTCTAATCCTATTTGATTTCTTGCACTAGATGCATTGATTCGAGTGTAGATGTTTCTTTATTATCCTTTTTTATTACTTGCACTAGGTGCATTAATTTCAGTGTAGATGTTGGTTTATAATCCAATTTTCTTACGTGCACTAGATGAATTTATTTGAGTGTAAATGTTGATTTCTAACCTTAGATGATTGCTTTCATTAGAGGCAATGATTCTAGTGTAAATGTTGTTTTCTAATCTTATTCAATTGCTTTCATTAGATTCATTAATTTTAGTGTAAATGTTGATTTCTATTTCGATGTAATTGGATGTATGATGGTACATTAATCTTAAAGTGATTGGATTAACATTGTGCATTGATTTCAGTGTAAGCACAAAAAACTATTGATAACGTACATTGATTTTTGTGTTATAGTAATTCAACCTATTAATATTGGAGAGAAGGAGAGACAAGGAATGATGTTTACTACAATAGATTGAGCTAAAGATTTAAATGGTCTATGGTTAACCTATCCTTTTCATATAATCAATATGAAAATATGACAATCAATATGAAAAGATGGAAAAAGTAACAAGGGTGACAATAAGAATAATAGAAGAAAATAGTTTTAGATTAACCACAATGAAGACTATTTGTAATTGACTATTTTCTTATTATTCACATTTTCTATCATTCAACACTATTGCATTGTCCCTTTACGTTCAAAATTTATATTTCATCATTTTTCATCATTAAATTTATTATCATCACAACAAACTAAGGTGTTACACTAAAATTTGTCACCATGACTATTTGCAGTTAGTATGGCTCCATCAACTGTCATACTATCCTCCTTGGCAAGTCTCATACCTCTGCTCTTCATGTCAAACTCCAAGAAAGAGAGAAAGTCTTTAAAAACCTATATATCTATGGGTACGCAATTTCTCTTAGCCTTACCTGCGTGTACGCACCTCAAGTTCACAATACCTGCGTACTTGTACGCTCTGTTTGTAAAGGGGTGGGTGCGTACTCCTGTAAAGGTCAAAAGGCGCAAGTTTCACTTCAAAAAAGTTACTTGTGATCATTTCTAGAGCATTCTAGAAGCTTGTTTGACGTGTATTGAGCACCTCCAGATGGTTCATGTATCCCTATGAAAGAGGAACTTATCCCATCAAGAGGGGAGCTATCCCATTCAAAGAGGGGCTTATCCCATTCATGGCTGACCTGATTAACTTCCTCTAGAGCACTATAAATACAGGCATTGGGCCAGAAGGAGGGGAGGTTGAAAGCTGAACATTCCTAAGGGTAGATGTTGCTAGAATTAGGACTCCCTTATAGAGCTTGAGAGGAGAGATTCCCGTCCTTTCCTAGCCTTATTTGGAAGTGGGTGAGCTGATCAAAGTAAAGGAAAACTCTTGATGGACCCTAGGAGGGACCTGCACAACATAAGGCAACTAAGAAAATTTAAAATTAAAATATACAGATTAATCCAAGACATATTAGCATATTTAAAATGATTATAATAATATTAGATGAATTTATGTATTATTGATAAAATTAATCATATGTTTGTTAGATTTTATTTGGCCGCACATGACTAAAACCAACCTAGATCCAACTTAACTCTAGATCTATCAAGTACCGAAAGGGATCAAATATCTCAAGGTACAAACCTTTCCTCAAGTTTTGCACTCAAAAAAGAGGTTTGCACCTCAAGAGATGTGATCCCACTCGTCGCTTGATAGATCCGGAGTTCAGATGGAACTAGTCTGGCTTTATTTTAAAATAGAGGTAATTACAAATATTTTTGAAAGTAACTTTTTGTTAAAATAATAATTCTTTACTTTCAATTAAATAAATTGATATAAACTAGCTTGGATCTATCTTAATTTTAGATCTTAATTTTGGATTTACCAATGGCAGAGGGGATCAAATCTCCTTTCACTTTAAAAAAAAGTTGTATATGAAGAGATTTTATGCCTCTAACACTTGGTAAATTAGGAGTAATATGATTGAATTATTAATTATAATTATAATTATTAATTTTATATTTCACTTTACTTATTTTTATTTTTATAATTTACCCCAACTTTATTTTGCTTAACATTTTTCACATTAAATTTTATTTTACGGAGTTTCCTCAAAGTAGATGTTAAAATAGATTTTCAAATCAAATAAATTGGCTATATTTTTTAATATTAAAAGTTATTTTTAATTTTCCCCATGGTGTAGATTAGTTGATGATAGAATGGGTTGTTAAGGCATTTCTTATGATGTTATTGGTTTAAACTTCGATTAGCTCAGTGTGCCACGTGTGAGGCAATGTGGGTACACTTGGAGGTGATTGTGGTAGTGGATAGAATTGAACCTTAAGAACAAACATGCTATAGTTGTCTATTCTCTCATATACAAAAAATAACAATAATAATAATAATCTTATTTTTAAAATTTTATTTAATTAGTTATTTATCAAAATTAGATTTTATTAAAACCACATGATTTTATTGGAATTATTTTAAGTGATGGAAATAAAGGAAACTAATTTTCTTGTAAGAATTTTCTAAATTCTATCTCCACTCGAACACTCTCATAGAAAAAAAAAATTCTCGACCCCACACATCAAGCAAGCCACCCAATGTCACATTGGTGGCCTTCTCTCACTCTTTAGACTACAAGAAGGATATCCTTATCTAGGGGGTAATCCTTAAATATCAAGCTAAGCTAGTTCATTGAGTAATGAAAGGAACTTCCTTAACGAAGACTAGTGATTTGACACTACTCACTCTCAAAGTAAAAGGTCATGGATAAGTGTCCAAATAGTCAAACAAACCATGAATTATTAACAAATTTTGAATGATTTTAATTACAAAACTATGCTTATTCATACAACCAAATTATACTTGAAAAATGAAAGATAAAGCTTGCTCAATTAACAATATAGCATGAGATGCTAGTAAAGAATATATACAATGGCAAAGTAAAAATAGAAAATGAATCATAAATTGTCTATACAATTAAGGCATTAGATCATTGATTCATTGTATTCATGAGCATTTGAGATTGAGAGTTTGTTATCATCATCAAGATACCATTCCACAATTAAGATCTCATACACCAAAAATATTAACTATGTTTGGGATAGCAAAGAGTTATGTGTTTGCAATGATAAATAAAGGAAATATTCAAACTTCTTGTTGTTACTAAGCACAATGAATACAACAAAGTTCAATGTGGACTACTTACGTGTGTGTAACATTCGGATTTCATCCATTTATCATCATGCAAGTTGCACGAAAGAAATTTGGTAGTGGTACTAAGAGAACATTATTTGATCAAAGTTCATACCCTCTCCTTAGCACTACCACTTTGCAAGACGAAGAAGAAATGTGAAATATATGTGCAACCAAGTAAATAAGTTGGAAAGTTTGTTGCAACATATATAGGTGGTCATGTCGTGTTGCAAAAGGAGGTGTTGGCCCACTCTCCTTTTCGATAATTTGTCAACCTTTGAATTTGATTCCGTGTGAATGTGATCAAATAATATCACCCTAAAGATTCTAATAAGCTCCATAATTTTAATCATCCTTTGATCCAATAAAGAAGTGTACAAGGAGACCTTTCATCCAATCTAAAACAACCTTTTAATCCCCTATGACTTGTAAGTTTAGATTGTTGAAGTGACAAAATTAAAATGACTAACATAAACGACTAATTCATATTATTGTAGTTTTTGTTAGGTAGTCATATTTTTTTCCTAGACTATATTAGCCATCTATGTTATTACTTATTAGCTAGTGATATATTTTAAGTGGTGTTATGAAACCAGCTCACAAAAATATAGAAAAGATAGATCAACGCCTTAGAAATAAGCCTCTTCAATGGGGAAACCTCCTTTACATTACACAAATGAAAAATTCTTGGATGATACAAATGACACGACCTCCTTTCTATTTATAGGAGTCTAAGGGGTCATAATATAATCAGAGCCGACATAACAATAATAATGTAAGGGCACAATAATAACAACAGTGGACTTCTATAGGGCACAATAATAACAATATGGGGACTACATGGGCATGAAAATATAATAAGGCAGTTGTAGTAACAACAATAAGGGGTTACACTAGTAGTATAGGGACCTAACATGCCCCTCCCCTTCAAAAAGTGTTGTCCTCAACACATGAGTAGTTCTTGATGCTTCTATATAAAATTCTTGTCCTCCCATGTGGAATCTTTAGCAGGTAAGTTCTTCTACTTGATGAGATACTCTTAAATTGATCGATTTCATAGTTGTCAAGCTCTCATTCATTTTTGTGACTTCTCCAGGTTCAAATATGATTTTTCCTTCCTTGTCAAGTTCTGGCAATATTGTTTGAACTTGGATCTTCTGCAACTCTTGAATCAGTGGCCACACTTCTTTGTCCTTCTTCCATTCATCCCTTGCTTTGTTTATCCAATATGGTTGGATAACAGAAATAACACAAATAATTCTTCCACATCCTCATCCTTTCTTGAGAGTGCATCTACAACAACATTTTTCTTCCCTTTTTTGTAGATGATTTCAAAGTCATAACCCAACATATTTGTGACCCATTTTTTATTTTTTTCTAAAGATAATGTTATTTCTAAAAATTATTTAAGACTATCATGATCCATTCTTACCTTGAAGTGTGTTCCCATTAGGTAAGGTCGCCATTTCTTAAGTGCATGTAGTATTGCCAACATTTCCTTCTCATAAATAGCTTTCTTGAGATGCAGCTGTAAAAATACCTAATCTCATATATCATAACTTCTTTCATTGCGATGTTGATCTTCCTGTTGTTTCATTCGATTCTGCACCAAAGTGTCGTTATCCTTTAAAAGTTGGAGAACTTGTTGTTGATGCTCGATGTGATGTTTCACTACTTGAATCGTTTTCTTCTTGATATGTCCTTCTACCTTGAGAGTTTGAGGAGCGGTAATTTGTTCCAATGCATTACAAGATATGGTCGGATTCATTTCTTGATGCTCAATGTGATCTTTCACTTCTTGAACATTTTTCTTCTTGATATGTCCTTCTATCTTGATAGTTTGAGGAGTGGTAATTCCAACCAATGCATTACAAGATATGGTCGGATACATTTCTTCTTTCTCGATGTGATCTTTCACTTCTTGAACATTTTTCTTCTTGATATGTATTTCTATATTGAGAGTTTGAGGAGTGGTAATTCTTGCCAATGCTCTACAAGATATGGTCGGATTCATTTCTTCTTTCTCTGGGGTTGGTTCCTAGTGTATATCATCTTCTTTTGATGTTTCTTGATCATTTTCTTCCTCCTCTTCACAATCAATGTAAAATAATTTCTTCTCGGCACACTTATGACCTTTAATGTATTTGTTATCACAATTGTAACAAAGTCCTTTTGCTCTTTTTTCTTCCAATTGTTGTGGTGTCAACCTTGTAGGTTGTGGAAGTCTAGGAGAAAAAACACTTCCATCTTTATAGCTGTGAGGGGTAGACTTCTTGTTTCGATAATTTTGCTATCCACTTTTCCTGCCAACCTGAATGCCTTCTGCAATGAATCAGGTTCCCAAAGATGAACCTCATGTTGAATGTTATCATTTAAAGTCCCTATGGAGACATCAACCCTTTGCTTCTCTGGAATATCATTTTCCCCTATATTGAATTTTTGAAAGTCCTCAATGTGCTCTTCCATGGAACACTTCTTTTTGATATTTAACAATTGGCCAAAGAAGGTGCTTCTCTTTGTATTCTCATAATGTGCTATCATTTCCGCCATGAAAATTGACCACATAACAAGTGGTTTACGAGAAAAAAGCCCTTTATACCATAAAAATTGATCTGGTTCTAAATATGAAGATGCAATATGTACCTTTTGTAACAGTTTCACCTCATGTAGATCAAAATATTGCTCTGTCTGTAATATCCAATTTACCAGATACTTGCCATCAAACTTCCTCATATCGTCTTTTCTTGATTTTAGGAGCTTGATCTTGAAATGACTGTAACTCTGTAATTTCAGATCTTCAATTTCTGAAATTGCGACTTGCAGTATCCCTCTGTGTTCTCTTTCCAATGCCACTAGTCTGATCGAAATTGGATTCTTCAAGAAAGAGTTATGCACAAGCTCCCAAGATGACCTGAGTATATACCTTTTCTAAAGAGTGAACTTGTATGAAGTGTCACGTGTCATTGTTTTGACCTTCAGATCTGAAAAATATAAAAACAAAACTACAGTCCATCCTCTTTCTGTAACGTCTTATGAAATTTGAATATGATGCTTAGAGAGACAGTTATTACGATTTTCTGGAGGTCACCTATTTGGGATGTAATTCGGGAGCCTATAGAAACCCTAAATGTCTTTAACGGTATCTCCGAAAATATAGCGAAACAAGATCTAAAATTTGGGGCCACGATTGACCAAGTTTTCGAATCAACTGGGTTTTAATTTTAGAGTCTGAAACTACATAGAAAAATAATTATATCGAAAATTCCATGATGACTTGTTTGACATGGAATTCTAAAGCTTACCAAAACCCTAACTTCCTCAGATCAGATCACCTAAAATATAGCGATACAGGATCTGAAATTCAGACATAAGGTTCAACGAGATTTCATCTCAAATGGGTTTTTGTTTTAACTTCTGAAATGTTGCAGAAAAAACATTATAGCGAAAATTACATGATGACCTATTGGGAGCAGCGAAATCGTAGAATCTGAAGCTCTGATACCAAATGTTATGAAACTAGCTCACAAATAGATAGAAAAGATAGATGAGTGCCTTAGAAATCATCCTCTTCGAGGGGGCAACCTCCTTTACATTACACAAATGAACAATTTTTGGATGATACAAATGACAAGACCTCCTTTCTATATATAGGAGTCTAAGGGGTCATAGTATAATCAAAGCCGACATAACAACAATAATGTAAGGGCACAATAATAACAATAACGGGCTTTTATAGGGCACAATAATAAAAATATGGGGACTACATGGGCATGACAATATAATAAGGGGTTTGTACTAATAACAATAAGGGGTTACACTAGTAGTATAGAGACCTAACAACTAGTGACTAAAATAGTCATTTATGTTAGTAGTTTTTAGTTGGGTCTCTTAATATTGCTAATTTTTTATAGTATTTCACTTGGAAAACTTGTGGTGACTAACTGTTTTAGTCACCTAGTCACTAATTTCACCATTTTCTACTAGTGGGTTGTATAACTCAAGAGGGTAAAGGATGGAGACTTGTGATAGAGCATATGAATTTCTTCAATATTGTGGCATGCCAAATATTATTTGTTAACATTAATATTTTATATGAAGATAACATTATTAGTTTGTTGTGTTCTTTGTCAAAATCGTGGGATATTTGGCTGTGTTTCATAGGTAGTAATGCAATTACTTCAAGTTTTGATGAAATAATCTCATCCTAGTTATCAGAGGAGACGAGACAAAAAAAACATGGAAAGTAAAAATGCAAATGCTTTATTTATATGAGGATTGATGCTCCCAATAGAGAAATAAAAATGATCCATCAAGTGGGAAATCTAAATCTAGAAGAATATCTAAATATGTAGGATAATTTGTAAAGTTATACTAAATATGTGGAAAATAAGGACATTAAAGGAAACATTATAAATCAAAAAGTTTTGAGAAATGGAATGTATTTTATGACACTCTTTCTACAGAGGAAAAATCCTCCTCAAATGAAGGAGGGGATGTGTACTTAGATTCGTCAAGAACACATGTAGATCATGAGGTGTGGTTGGTTGATTCAGGTGCATCTTTTCATATGACTCCTCATAGGGAGTGGTTTTGTGAGCATGAGGGATAATATGTTTTTGATATTTTCTTAGGAGATGACTCAATAGCCAAAACCATAAGTTGAGGAAAAGTCAATTTTAAGCTCATGAGTGGAAGGATTAGAACACTTTTTGGTGTACTACACATCCCAATATTTCCCAAAAGTTTGATTTTTGTAAGCAAAATGAGTGATGTAAATGTAAAAAATATATTTGAAAAGGAAACCTATAGGATGGTTTGAAGAGCAATGGTATTTATGAGGGAAGTTTGGATTTAAACTCTTTATAAGCTACGAGAATGATCTATTAGTGATAGGAGTAAAAATTCCATTCTTCTTTAGAGTGGATTTGAAGAGAGAAAGAACCCTAGAGTCCCTTAATGGTGTATTGCACATCCAAATATTGGCCAAATGTTTGATTTTTGTAAGCAAAATGAGCAATGTAAGTTTTGAAAAAATGTTTGAAAAGGAAACCTATAGGATGGTTTGAGGAGCAATGGTATTGACGAGGAAAGTTTGGATTGGAACTCTTTATAAACCTGTGATTATCTATTAGTTACAATTGCAACAATTCCATTGTTCTTGAGAGTGAAACTCAAGAAGGAAAAAATACTAGAGTCTCTTGAGGAAAGACTACATGGTGGCATAAAAAATTGGGACATATTAGAGAGAAGGAACTTGAAGTACTACAAAATAAAGGTAATGGTTGAAGGAATATATAATTTATTTCTATAATTTGATTTTTGTGAACATTGTTTATATGGGAAGAAAAATCAAGCAAGATTCTCCTTTGGTGCTATGATGATAGAGTGTATATTACAGTTGGTGCACGATAATTTGTTTGGACGTGTATCAGTCCCATCACTAGGTAAATATTTGCACCGTGTCTTATTTATAGATGAATCCTTGAGGAATATATAGATTTATTTCCTTAGGAAAAATATGCTCTTTGATATATTTAAAGAGTTTAAGGATCTTATGGAAAATCATATAGAGAATAAAATTAAGGTGTTGAGGATAGACAATGGTGGGGAATTTTAAGGGAATGAGTTTGAGGAATTTTGTAAGTAAATGAATATAGCAAGGAAAATGACTACAGCATGCACACCTCAATAGAATCTGGTTGCAGAAAGGATGAACATGACACTAATGAAAAAAGTGAGAAACCTGCTAAGTAGTGCAGGTTACAATGGCAACTTTTGGCAAAAGCAGTGGGTATTGCATGTTACCTGATTATATCACCCCTTAATGTTGGATGAAAATAATCTATATGAGGTATGGGTTGGTAAGAAACGCTCTTAAAAAATTGAGTGTATTTAGCTGTGATGAATAAGGGTAAGTTGGATAATAAAATTGAAAATTGTATCTTTAGTGGATATAAAGAAAGTTTAAAGGGTAAAATATTTGGAATCTAGAAACTAAAAAGATTTTTTATGTTCAAATATGACATTTAGAGAAATCAAAGATATTTTCAAGTAGAAAGAGGGTTGGACTGGCATGCTCCAACCTCATGCCTATGGTTCCAACCTCATGCCTATGGTTGGTTTACTGCTGTGGGCTTTAAAAAATTGGACTTAGATGCTCCACTGATCTCATTTATGTAGTACCCATTTCAGCTAGTTGTTTTTTCCCTATGCAAAACATATCAAAAAAATCAGAGGGATTCTTTTGAGTAGTGGCGAATAGAATTCTTGTAACCTCTTTGAAAATCCAAGGGACGCTTTTGAATATTGGTGAATAACGTTGTTGTAAATTAGGATGCTTTTGGGTATCGGTGGATGGCATTTTTGTAAACTCTTTGAAAATCCATGGATATTGGTGGATGATATTTCTTATAAACTCTTTTCAGCTAATTGTTTTTGCTTCATAGAAAACTTATTCAAGAAAATTAAAATGATGTGGATGGCATTCTGTGGACTCTTGATAAATTTGATTGTCTAATTTGCTAATTCTAATTAATGAAACGCTTAATAATATTGAGCTAACCCTTTAAACATCCATAGCTAGCAATCTCACCTGCTATCAGCTCTGTTCAAAATAATGGAGGAGAGTACATGCTCAGAACGAGATACCTGTTTGTTACAAAGGAGAAAGATACAAACAACCCGCGATGAGAGCAGCGAAGGCGAAACAAGATGCCACAAGCCTGTTAAAATGAGACCAGTGCTAGTCAATCGCAAGCAAAAGGGCTGCATTTTTTTAGTACTGTACACTGATTTTGGGAAGCACAAGAAACGCGAGAAAACAAACTAGGTGGTGCATCAATACCATTCACAGTCAGAAGAGAAGGAAACAAGAGCAGGAAAGGGAGCTTGTGGTATCCAAGATCTATCGAAGCAACTCAAATTTTTATCCCAATTAGATATGTGATTAGATATGTGATTACAGTGGTCTCAAAGATGACTATGAGTTAGCATCAATGGCTCACATAAGAACCTAAATTAAAAAGTAACTCTAATGCTTCAAACGTGAGTCGTAACATTATTAATCTGGTCACAATATTCTAAACTTTACTTGGTTTTAATATTTTTTTTAAATATATTATATAATCAAATTTAAATTTAAAAAGTTAATCTACATATCAAGGAATTGATATTCAATTAGTTTACCATTCGAGAGATTTAATAAGAAATATCTTTATATTAATATTATTATGAATATGAATTGATGCTTAACATTATGATATCTATATATATGATTGGTTAACAATTAATATTATGTATTATTTTATGTTATGAAGATGGAATAAAATAAGATTTATAAATTATTAACATTATAAAATATCATTTTTACAATTATAAATGGTATATTATTAATATGACATTAGTTTCTTTGGCTTAATTTTTTTGGTTTAAATATTTAATCTCATGTTTATTATATCTTTTGTTTTGTCAAGTTGTCAAAGTTCTCTAGAGATTACATGCGGCTTGACATGTGGCTTGAGAAACCACCTCCTAAGGGCATTTAAGCCATCAAAATCACCTATGGATGGCACCTCGCTTGCGCCACACCAGCCCTTAACATGGGTAGATTTTTGCCCACAAAGTTTCAAACATGTGAGCTTCACATCACGGAGTGAATTTGAGAGTGTACCCCATCTAAGCCCTGTGAACCTTTATATCATACTTGATAACACAGAGAAACAATTAATTTTTTAAATTGGTTTAATTGTAACATGTATATAATTCTTAATTTTTGATATTTTAAAGGAATTTTGTGCTATCAAAAAGCAATAAAAGGGTTCATAACCAAAGCTATAAGGTAGGATGACCCTAACTAGCAATAACATAGGTCTAATGTGACCACCATCTAAACAACATTCAAACAAACTAAAAATGATACATAAAATGAACATATTCAAGGCTGAAAAAATAAATAATAGTAACATTTCCTTTAGAGAAAAGTATGATATTAATCATTGCATGTCTGTGAAGAGACATTTGCATCCTAGAATTCTCTCTCCCTCCTATGGAACAATTCTCCCTCATCAAAATCTTATGGAATTAACATGTTTACACCAATGAGAAATGCATCATTGGATAGAATATCAACATTAATCTTTAATTCATGAAAAGTGTGCTAAAACTTATACTCTAAAATTCTAATGAAATTGTCTTCCATTGTTGTGTTATATGAAATAAGCCCAATTTAAACACTTCATGCTCACTAATGATGCATTTAATTGTTAACTTATGGTACTAGGTCAATGACACAATTTAAAAAAATACATAATGCATTGAATTCAACCTCATTATTAATACCAGGGCTTAAATTTTCTTTCCTTGAGATATATTGAAAATCTAAGAGATGCAAAATAAAACCCAACTCCCTTGATTAGTCCCTTAAAAAAGGCTCCAATACGTCACTTTATTTAGAGATCTTTGGACTTATATTAAGATAAGTTCTAGACCATTGTAATACTTTGAATGCAAGCTAGAGAGCATCTTCAAAGAGACTAACAATGTGCATATGCCAAATTGCCTAAGTATTAGAATAAGCAAGGCATGATGTTTTTAGTGATTCTTTAGTGAATTAAGTTTGAAAATAATCAATAAAAAAATTCTCATCTATAAGTGATCCTCTTAGACCTATATTTCAATCTCAAACCAAACTAGTATGGTAAATAGATATTGCAAAAAAAAACCATTTGACTCACTATTCTTCTTACATAAATCACCAATGATAGGCTGATTTTATTTGTTCCTATTTCATGTTAAAACTCATTCTTTCATACTTAACTTAAAAAACATACTCTCTACTTCTACAATTCTTTAATTTTCAAAAACCTTTTTCCTTAAAATTGACTTCTTAATTTCCCTTAATTTTTCTAACCACTCCCAACTTACCTGTTAGTTACATGAAGTAACCCAATTTCACTGACCCAAAGTAGATTAAACGACCAAGCGAGTAATCCTCATCCTCAGATAAGTGTAAGTGTATATGTTCCTTGACCATTTCAGCGGTAAATAATTGGCCGTACTAGTGTTAGTCTGCATCCAAATCGACGAATTGCTCACTTAATCGATATTTTGTGGTATCAATAGTTGTAAAATTCAAAAAAATATATTTAACGGATTATCAAGAGTTTTGATTTCGAATATAAATGTGTTGAAAAATGTTTTTTTTGTTAAAAGAGATTATTAAAGCGTGTGGATCTCTCACTGAAACTTGAAGCAGATGGCTCATTTTGAAATAGTAAGCACACCGAAAACATGAAGTGCAATTGACGGATAAACTGTCGTTGAAGAAAGTTTTATTCAAGAAAAAAAAGGAAAATCCCTGTTAGGACTCAGAAATGACCTATTTTGACCTCATATTTTTGCCTTAATATTATCCTTTTCAGTCATAAGTTATAAGCTTTGATTACATAATGACTTAATCACCCCAAGGTACGAAGTGACTTTCCGCATATCTATATGTTTAATTGTTCATTGCATATTCGTGAGTATCTTTATATTTATCTTGGAAAAGCTAATTAAATTGTCAAGTAATTGTCTTAAGCCTGCAGGAATTATAATTTATAGTTGTTGTGACACCAGAAACAGCAACTACGCAGTTGCTGCAACACCAGAAACAGCAACTACGCAGTTGCTGCAACACCAGAAGCAGCAACTAAGCAGTTGCTACAGTCAGCAACAGAAACCATCCAAAGCAGGCTATTTTTCAACAGCTGGAAATAACAACCAGCTACTATCTGAAGAACGTTGACGTGGCACGATCTACAGCTATCTAAAGCGGGTAGAACACAGTTACCACTGCTTAAATCAGGAACAACATGGGGAAACGACAAAGGAATGTGAAGATCCCAAGAAGATGGTCGAAGAAAGTTACCAGCTGTGTAACAGCCAGAACTTAAGAAAGAATATGTTGTTATACTGTTGTAACAGCGATCTGTAACTCTTATTTTTGATCAAATGGGTTAACTGAATGAACTGTAATAATCTATTGTAATAGATGTCTCCTCTATAAAGAGGAGACATCTACATTAGAAGGGGGTTAATGTGTAATTTGTAAGAGAGATTTTGAGAGACATCAGCAAGTCTGAACTTTATTGTACTTGAATCTTTTGGCAGATGAATAGAGAATTGTTCTGAGCACTTAATCTAGTCTTCGTGTTCTGGGGAATCTTGTGAGAGGGACTGGGCCCGCCTTCCTCACAAGATTCACCCATTTACTTTTCTGTTAAAGTGTGTAAGTGTGTGATAGTTTCTTTCCACTGGTACTCTGTTTGGATTCTGTAGCATTACCTCTGGTATTTTCGCTTTGCTAGTACTCTGTTTCATTCATTGCTTGAAGTTGGGTAAGGATATTTCACCGGTGAATTTGAGTGCAATGTGTGTTAGCAATCTGGTTACAGAGGCAGGTGCTGAACATCCTCACCTGGAGGATAGGGTCCTGATCCTCTGCCAACAGAGCATCCATCATTTCGCTTTTCAGATTTGTAATCTTAATTAATTACTTTCATTTTATCAGTACAATGATAACTTAGTGTAAGGATTACGTATACTACAACTTTTTAATGCTTTTAGGAGTAAGTACATACAGTACGTGGTAGCCTTTGCAATAAAAAGACTTTCCCAGGTTGACAATTAATGTGGTACTTGAATGTTTAATCAATAAACAATTCAACTAGCCAACTTTTTGGCGCCGTTGCCGGGGAAGGAAACTAGAGATTTCTAAAGGCATTAATGATTTCTTTTTTAGAATAACAGATGCATGAGAGGACGCAAGAAACCTAATTTCATAGGTGGCAAAGGAGGAAGAAAAAATTATATTGACGAAATCATCTCAAAGGCTGAAACATCACAAAGGACAAGTTCCCAGAGACCTCAGATCCAATACTCCTCACAAATTGACCGACAGACGGAGGAAGTAATAGGACCTGAAAGGAGGCTGAAAGTACCAGAACACACTGAGGAACTGGTAGAAGAACCTGAAGAAACAGAAGATAAAGCAAGTGATTCAAGAAAAAGACCAATGGAGGATAACAGAACAGAAGGAAGAGGGGAAAATTCACTCTCTACCCTGGAATTCCCTATTGGGGAGCTCCCGAGAGGAACAACCCCCATGAAAAACATTCCACTCTCGGCACTACCCAACTTTCATGGGTTATCCTCTGAAGACCCGGATGAATTCCTCTTTGAATTCGACATACTATGTAGAAGTTATGATTATATAAGTCCTAATCAGAAGCTAAAACTGTTTCCAGCAACACTAAAAGGGAATGCGTTGAGGTGGTTTATGAGCTTAGGAGCTCAGGCAATCACCACCTGGGACCAGATGAAAGAGGGATTTCTGGCCAAGTATCAAGACTACTGCCAGACAAGAGAAAGGAAGGAAGAATTGTTTAAAATGGTTCAGAAAGAGGACGAGAATTTGGAAGATTTTGTGGAGAGATTACAGTATAATCTGCAGCGGTCTGATCATCCTAATATGAGTAAATATATTTTGAAAACAATATTGCTTAAAGGGGTAAGAGATGATTGCCTGGACATGTTGAACATGCTTGGAAAAGGGGACATTTCCAAAGAACCCTTTGATGAGATTGTTAATCTCTGCATGAGATGTTCAAGGGGAGCAGCAGGCAGATCAAAAAGCAGAGATAATGTGTATTCAAGAGTTCAGAAGTCAGCCAGTGGAGGAGAAACAAGAGCTGAAATAGGTAACTTATTGGAAGAATTTAAAACTGAGATGCTAAGTTCTTTCACAAATTGATGCTCTGCAAGTTAAGAAGAAACAGGCGGAAGCAGAAGCTGCTTTGGCAATTTTCTGTTCCAAATGCAGAGAAAAACATCCACTCAGAGAATGCCCACTGGATAAGATACCTATCTGCACAATCTGCGAGAAGCACCATGAAACACAGCAATGCCCCTCTCTGCCTGGAATCAAAGAAGCACTGCAGTCAACCGAAGAAGAGGCTGAAGCAGTGTACCTGATGACACAGAAGAGGAAATGGCCACAAAGACAAGGTATGAGCTCTAACACAGTATTCAATCATTGGAATAATAACTCTCCTTTTCAAACAAACTACCCACCCATGAACCAAATGCAGTACCCACCCTTTAATACAATGAATTTTCCACTTATGCAGCAACCAAATCTTCATTTTCCTGATCCTACTATATGGAATCCTTGGGCTCCCCAGCAACCATATTTTAATCAATGGAATCCAAACTGGGCAGCCCAACAGATACCATTTCCTCAACAACAACAGTCTCTTTCCTTACCATCTAATACTCCTCCCAATAACCAGGCAATGAGACCACAACTGCCTGTGCAACCTAACCCCAATCAAAATAATAATAAAGCCTTGCAAGTTATTGACATTCAAAATCAGCCTGTCTCTCCCCTGCAATGTAATGATATTCATCTTCGCTCAGGGAGAATTGTTGAACCCATTATAGATGATATTACTGACTCTGACAAAGAAGAAGCTAGAAAAGAGAAACCAGCTAACAATAATGCTGAAACAGCAAAATCAGCACCTAATAATAATGATCAAACAATAGATCTGCCATTCCCTGAACGGCTGGCTCTCACTAAAACACCTGAACAACCTACCTTTAACCTTTTAGGAGAGCTACAGAACTTGTATGTTAAAATCCCATTATTGCAAGCATTAAGGGATGTTCCTATTTATGTTAGAACTATTAGAGACATTTGTATAAAAAAGCTTGGAAGGAAGGCTAAAGACCCCCTCACAGTTCATGTGATGGGGGAATTAACTGCCTTAATGACTGAAAAAGATTATCCTGTGAAGTATGGTGACCCTAGTCACCCTATAGTAACAATCCAGGTTGGAAAAAACTTTATCTCTAAGGTCCTACTAGATTTAGGAGCTGCAATAAATATTGTGACACTCGAAACAGCACAATTGCTCCAGTTAAAAAGCTTTATCAGGGAAACTCCAACTATTTTAGAGTTGGCTGACCATTCTACGATTAAACCTGAAGGGGTCATTGAAGCCCTTATAATCTCTGTAGAATCCTGGAATTACCCGGTTGACTTTGTGGTGTTACAAACTAAAACAAAGTTGGCGGGTCATCCGTTGATTCTAGGGAGACCTTGGTTGGCTACAGCAGATGCTTTCATCAGCTGTAGATCTGGATTAATGACCATCTCTAATGGACAAGAAACCAAACAACTTACCCTCTATCCTCATGCTACACCCATGATTAATAATGACAATTCTGTATGGGTGGACTATGAGGATGAGGAGACCCAACCTATATTAACTATTGGAGAAACTTTGACTTTTAAGGACTCCACCGAAGATGAATTAATCAGCAGCTTTATTTCTGAACCCTTTTCGGTCAGCCCTGAAACATATAATCACTTCACTACAATCTTAGAATCTGAATCCCAGCAGAACATGAAAGATGAAAACTTATTTCAGACAACAGTAGGCAGCCCTTCCAAAAGTACAACAATTGAAATTGAACCTGGTAAAACATTAAATATAAATCCTGATTTGACTGATAATGAAAAACAGAAATTAATAAAGTTACTCCAAGAAAATAAAGAGGCATTTGTATGGGACTACACAGACATGAAAGGGATCTCCCCTGAACTATGCACTCACCGTATTTATATTAAGGAGGGATCCCGGCCAGTCTGTCAACCCCAGCGAAGAATGAACCCCAACCTTAGAGAAATTGTCAAGGAGGAACTTCAAAAACTATTAAATGCATGATTTATATACCCCATATCTCATAGCGAGTGGGTTTCCCCACTTGTAATTGTACCTAAGAAAAATGGGAAATGGAGAGTATGTGTGGATTACAGAGCATTAAATAAAGCCACCCAAAAAGACCATTTCCCTTTACCATTTATCGATCAGGTATTGGATAATTTAGCAGGTAAGAAATTATTTTCATTCTTGGATGGGTTTAGTGGATATAATCAGATTAAGATTGCACCCCAGGACCAGGACAAAACCACATTTACTAGCCCATGGGGGACCTTTGCTTACAGAGTACTTCCATTTGGGCTGTGTAACGCTCCAGCAACATTTCAAAGAGCGGTACTAGGGATCTTTTCTGATATGTTAAATGATTCATCGGAAATTTTTATGGATGACTTTACTCCCTATGGAGTGACCTTTGAGGATGCACTGCAAAATCTTGAAAAATTACTTAAGCAGTGTATAGAATCACACCTTGCTTTAAGCACTGAAAAGTGCCATATGATGATGAATCAGGGTATTGTATTGGGTCACTTTGTTTCATTTTTAGGGATTCAAGTCGATCAAGCTAAAATACAGGTAATTCAAAACCTCCCTATCCCAAAAACACAAACTGATGTAAGAAGCTTTCTAGGACATGCTGGATATTATAGAAGATTCATTAAGGATTTTTCCAAAATAGCTTCTCCTCTATTTGTGTTGTTAATGAAAAATGCTGAATTTAAGTGGACTGATGATTGTGAAAATGCATTCAATAAACTTAAACATCAGTTGTCCGCAGCCCCAATTTTGAGAGGACCTGATTGGGCATTACCCTTTCATATCTCCTCTGATGCCTCAGACACAACAATTGGAGATGTCCTGGGTCAGGAAGAAAACAGTCTCCCCTATGTTATCTATTTTATCAGCAAGAACGTGACACCAGCTGAGCTAAATTACATAGTTACCGAGAAGGAATTTCTGGCAGTTATTTATGCTATCAACAAATTTAGACATTATATTACTGGCTACACTACCTTTTTGCATACTGATCACTCGGCCATTAAGTATTTAATGAATAAATCAGTTACAAATGCCCGAGTCACCAGATGGCTATTACTGTTGCAGGAATTTGACATCACAATTGTAGATAGGCCAGGTAAAGAAAATGTAGTTGTTGATTTCCTTTCTCGTTTAAAAACTGATGAAAATGCTCCAGTAGATGATTCTTTTCCTGATGAGTATTTATTTGCAGTATCTGCTCACTCACCTTGGTATGCAGAAATTGCCAATTATCTAGTTGCAGGAAAATTACCATCACACCTATCACACAGGCAAAGAAGAAAGATCATCGGGCAAAGTGCTAGGTACAGCTGGATAAGCGGGTGTCTGTTCCACACAGGAATAGATCAAGAAATCCGGAGATGCATTGGGGAAGACGAGATTTATGATATACTGAAAGCTTGTCATGATGGTCCTTGTGGAGGACATTTTGCAGATAAAAGAACAGCTCACAAGGTACTTAGAATGGGTTATTACTGGCCATCACTTTTTAAAGATGCTAGAAAATATGTGAAGGCTTGTGACAGCTGTCAAAGAATGGGCCAGCCCAACCATAGGGATGAAATGCCACTTAATCCCCAGGTAACTCTTGATCCTTTTGAGAAATGGGCATTAGATTTCGTAGGTCCCATTAATCCTCCATCTAATCAAAGAGTCTATATTTTAGTATGCATGGATTACATGACTAAATGGGTAGAGGCCAAAGCACTCATTAAAGCTAATGAAGAAACGGTACTAACATTCTTATTTGAAGAAATCTTTGTTAGATTTGGACTACCTAGAGAATTAGTCACTGATGGAGGACCTCCTTTCAATTCTCATGGCTTCAAAGATACGCTCCAAAAATATCATATCAAGCATAAAATGACCACACCATACCACCCCAAGCAAATGGGCAGGTGGAAAGTACCAACAAGGTCATAGAAGTTATCTTAACAAAAATGATAAAGGAGAATAGAAGGGACTAGTTTTAGAGGTTGCCCGAGGCTCTATGGGCCTACAGAACCACTTGGAGGAATACAACAGGCTTTTCACCCTATGAATTAGTTTTTGGAAAGAATGTTATTTTTCCTCTAGAGTTTGAGATTAAAACCTTAAGAACTGCCTTAGCTGTTAACCTTGATTTAACTGATGCACAAACAGCCAGGTTGCAGCAACTGCAGGAATTGGATGAGAAAAGAAAAGTCTGGATGCCGTCCATCAAACAACTATGATACAGCAACAAAGAAGCAGATGGCATGACAAAACCATCAAGAAAAAGCAGTTCCAGAAAGGTAACTGGGCTCTACTTTATGATTCCCGTTTCAAGAATTTTCAAGGGAAGCTGAGAACAAGATTGTTAGGGCCGTATGAAGTGGATGTTGTTTTCCCAAATGGAACAGTTAGACTTTTAACAATTGATGGAAGCAGAACACCACTGTTAGTGAATGGCTACCAACTTCGGTTATATCAGCGGCCGGTTTCCAAAGAGGATTTTAAAGCAACTTGCATGGCAATAAAATAGTATTCTTTTCTAGGGGAACTTGTTGTCCCTCAAAGCACTTGAGTTTCTATTGTTTATGTAATTTTTTTTAGGTTAGATATCCTTTTTTTTTTAAGAAACTAATAAATCCTGCCAAGGATTGCGATATTACATTTCAGTATTTTGCAGATTTTGGCCCGGGAAGTAGCTGAGAACGAAAGTTTTAAGGGAATTATTTTGCAAACTCGAAACTCCTGTTGCTGCAACACCATTTCCCTGTTGCTGCAACACCATTTCCCTGTTGCTACAACACCACTCCCGTTGCTGCAACACCATTCCCTGTTACTGCAATATCATTTCCCGTTACTGCAACACCATTCCCTGTTGCTGCAACACCACTCCCGTTGCTGCAACACCATTCTCTGTGTTGCAACACCATTCCTATTGCTCCAACACAATTCCCGATTTTTACAAACGTCTCACATCATTTCCTGTTGCCACATCAGCAATTTTCCGTGGCTGCAACACCAATCCCGGTGCTACAACATCACTTCCCGATCACGGAATATCTTTCCCAGTAGATTACTTCATGTACGAAAACGCTAGTCTTACCACTTCAGCCCCAAGGAACAAATTTTGATAAAATATACCACTCCTTGTGATGATTACAACACCCTACTATCACTTCCCGTCATTATCATTACAAATCACCGGTATTCCCATGCTTGTAGATCTGCGGTAATCATTGTGATCCAGCACAAGACAAGACAAGAATTTTTGACGCAGCAATAAAAAAGGTAAAATACGAAGGTACGTATGATTATGTATAGACATTAAATGATAGATAATGCAGAGAAGTTGATAGGACTATCAAATCATTGTATTTCCAATCATATCGTTGACACGTAGGGGGGGGGATTACCAAAGCAACTCTCATAATGACATACCACGCCAACTGCCGCCACCCTTAACTCTCCCGGTAATATGTAAAAGTCACCCTATCACAGCGTGTTACCATTTGCAACGTTCTACTCTTAACTGAAATTGGAAGCTCAGCTCTGAACTCTGAAAGTTACTGAAACAACAGCTATGGGAGGAACCCTCATTACACATGAGCTTGGATCGACAGCAGTCCTTGAACTCTTTCCAGAGATTTATCAAATTTTCTTGCAAGCGGGTTGGATAGAGTACTTCAGGCGACTTTCGGACTTTGACGAGCAGCAAGTCCTTGAATTCGCATGCAATTTAACAGAAGGATTCTCGGTCGTCCAGGGAATTCAAGTTCCAGTCACAGAGGAAATCATAGCCGAAGTTACCGGGCTACCAGCTAATGGCACACGGTGGTTCAGCAGAAAGCACCTGATTCTTAATGCGCAGTAGGATTTTCTCCGACCAGGCGAGCACGTAGAGACCAAAGGCAGAGGCGTAGCACTTCGGTCGTTACCTCAACCGTGGCCGAAAGTCGCTGAATTTGTCAAGCAATATCTGACGTGCGAGGGCCGCTACCAGGTAATTTACCAGCACGACTTTGTCATGTTAAATCATTTGAGAAATGGTCAGTTAATAAACATGCCATATTATCTATTGGGTTGTCTCCAAAATATGTCACGTTATGCTGTGAAAGTGAAGCATCCACTAGTTTCCTTAAAACACCACTGCTTAGCCCAATTTCTGATTAATAGAACCCTCGCTCTAAATAACCCTCCACCCCCCATTAATCCCCATCAGGAGGCACAAATTCCACAGCCAGAACATGAAATTCCTCACCAAGAAGAGGAAATTCTTCACCAAGCTGAGGACATACCTCAGCAAGATGAAGAACTTCCTCAGTAAATGGAGGATATGCCTAAATAAACCCCTCTGGAAAACCCTCAGCAAGCAGAGCACATTCCTAAACAAATCCAGCAAACACCCCTGCAAGTTGCTGAGAATGCCACAAGGACAACCCCATCTCCCAAACAAATCAATCCTTCCATTCCCATACTGGGTATTTCTACTGATGACTCCGATGACAATATCCCCATTACCCTGCTTAAACGAAAAAGGCAGCAGGAAAAGAAAACCCCATCGAAAAGAAGGAGAACCAGGGTTTCAACTAAGGCACCTGCTACTCCGGCTACTGTCCCCATCCTAAAGAAAGCTAGCCTAAAGAGAAAAATGCCCGAATTCCCTGCTTCTCTACCAAAGAGAAGAACTCGATCATCGGTAGCAGCTAAATCTCCCAATTCCCCCCAGTTCACCGCCCATCACTATAAAGATCCGTACTCCCACCAGTCCTCAAAACACCTCTCCTTCACCCTCGGAAGCAGAGATGCAGAGTGTTCATAGCTTCGTGACATCATATTTTAAGGCAGCTGACACACAAGAACCAGCTGCCGACACCCAAGATAATAGTGACCAAGTGACTGCAACACAAGAAACAGCCACTACCCCAGGTGACACACAAGAACCACCTGTGGGGAATACTGATCAGAATGATGAAACACAACCTCTGCCTCCATTGGAATCTACTGCTTCGCAGGACCAGCCTACCATACCTGCCCTACAGGAAGAAATTGAATTCCTAAAATCTCAGATTCAGGACTATCAGGAGGAAATAATAAGGGTTAAGGAAGCATATCAGAATGAATTCATCCTGCATGTTTTAGCACGAGTAGCGTCTGCAGCAGAGAAAAGTAAGGATAATGAATATGTGTGTACCAATTGTGTTGAAATATACACTCAGGCAGGATATAAGGTAGTGGCAGAGCTAATGAAGGAAGCATCTGATGTTGTTGATGAAACGAAAGAGCCTGCTATTATACAGACGAAAATGTCGCAATCCTCTGCTGAAATAAAGGAACCTGTTGTCACACAAGAACCAACAGGTACTCCAGAAGAAGTGCAGACAGAAGAACCTGTTGTCACACAAGAACCAACAGGCTCTTCAAAGAAGATGCAGGACCAAACTGAAGGACTTACTGACACACAAGAACCAGTAAGTTCCCCAGAAACTACACAAGACAAAGCTGAAGGGCTTACTGACACACAAGAACCAGTAAGTTCCCCAGAAACTGCACAGGTCCGAATAGAAGAACTTACTGCTACATAAGAACCAATAAGTTCTCCAGAGATTGCGCAAGAACAAGCAGAAGGGCTTGCTGACACACAAGAACCAGCAAGTTCCCCAGAAATTATGCAGGAAGAAATAAGGAATGAGAAAGAGGAGAATACAGACTCACCCCAGCCTACCCAAATTATTATGGAAGAAGTTGTTGCACAAGAATCAGGAAATGCAGAAGAAAACACAGACTCACCCCGGCCTACCCAAATTACTATGGAAGAAGTAGTTGCACAAGAAAATCAGGAAAAAGGTATAGACTCACCCCGGCCTACCCAAACTGTTATGGAGGAAAAAGAAATAGTTTCAGGAGGGAATGAAGAAAAATCGGACTCACCCAGGTCTATTCAAATTGCCAAAGAAGTAGAAAAAGAAGAAGAAAATCAGGAAAAAGAAGAAGAAGAAGAAAATCAGGAAGCAGAAAAAGAAGAAGAAAATCAGGAAAAAGAAGAAGAAGAAGGAAATCAGGAAAAAGGCACAGACTCACCCCGGCCCACCCAAATCACCATGGAACAAAATGAATCAGTACAACAGGAAGAAGAGACACTAGCCAGAAATGAAGAAAAAGATGTTGGATCATCCCAGACTATTCCTACAGAGCAGGTTATCCTTATGGATGCCTTTACAGAGACAGAGCTTCCCTCCGTTACTGATGTATGCACAGAAACAGATAGCTTTAAAACATTAAAGGGACAGTGGTGGAGGGAATATGAGCAGTCGCAAGGCAAGGCATTCCAACAGCAAAAAGGGATCAGGTTTAGTCACGCATACAAGAACTGGGAAGCACTTGAGTAGTGCAGAGCCCAGTATAAAGAAATCAAGGAACTTGAAGCCAGATTGACCCAGATGTTTGAATTGTTTCAAAGACTACTTGCTGCAAGGAAACCCTATTTTAATTATGCAACATTTTTAAGGGAAAGACTCACATTTTTGCAGATAAAGGCTGTCAAAGAAGGTAGACCTCATCAGGTAGTTACGTCAGAGCAGTTTATGCAAACCTTTGCAGAGGCACCTAAAAACGATCAACATTTGTTATGCGAGCTCTATCTCCATAATGAAGCCATGTCCGAGGAAAGAAATATGAATATGATAGCTGTAGTCGGCGACATACAGCTGAGAGCCTTTATCTCCTTTTTAGCTAATCAACTTACATGGCAGAACGCCTTTGCTTCAGCTCAACATAATGAACAGAATTGTCTTCTGTGGATTAGAGTTGAACAGCAGAATGCAGCCACCTTTATTGCACAACACCTAAGCATGGTAAGTGATCCTGAAATGAAGGACCATGTTAAGCAACTGCAAACAATGGTCCTGAAAGACTGTCAGCATTATGTAAAGACTAAGGCATCCTTGGCTGTCAAAGCAAACAAACTGTTTTGGGAGAACTGCCCCAAGGAGAGGCAGGAATACCACCCTTATAATCCACCTAATTTGCAGGTGGCACTCTCAAGGGTACCTCATTATGTTAATTGCATGCAGCACTGTGCTGAAAATTGGATGGGTTACAGATTTAGATTTCCACTTTTATGGCTGTCTGGTGAACAATATAAAGGACAGTTTGGATTGTCCAGCAGGGAAGAAGCAGCAGCATGGAGGCAAATACAGACTGCCTGTGGATTCAGAAAGAAGTTTGATGCCACTTCCTATAACTATTGTCTCAGTAATCTACATTGTTCATCCTAGTACTCCGACTCAGACTCAGAGTAGCCATTGCATAGGGACATGCAATCTCTTCAGTTGGGGGGGATGTTAGGACTCAGAATTGACCTATTTTGACCTCATATTTTTGCCTTAATATTATCCTTTTCAGTCATAAGTTATAAGCTTTGATTACATAATGACTTAATCACCCCAAGGTACGAAGTGACTTTCCGCATATCTATATGTTTAATTGTTCATTGCATATTCGTGAGTATCTTTATATTTATCTTGGAAAAGCTGATTAAATTGTCAAGTAATTGTCTTAAGCCTGGAGGAATTATAATTTATAGTTGTTGTGACACCAGAAACAACAACTACGCAGTTGCTGCAACACCAGAAACAACAACTACGCAGTTGCTGCAACACCAGAAGCAGCAACTACGCAGTTGCTACAGTCAGCAACAGCAACCATCTAAAGCAGGCTATTTTGCAACAGCTGGAAATAACAACCGGCTACTATCTGAAGAACGTTGACGCGACATGATCTACAACTATCTAAAGCGGGTAGAACACAGTTACCACTGCTTAAATCAGGAACAACATGGGGAAACGACAAAGGAATGTGAAGATCCCAAGAAGATGGTCGAAGACAGTTACCAGCTGTGTAACAGCCAGAACTTAAGAAAGAATATGTTGTTATACTGTTGTAACAGCGGTCTGTAACTCTTATTTTTGATCAAATGGGTTAACTGAATGAACTGTAATAATCTATTGTAATAGATGTCTCCTCTATAAAGAGGAGACATCTACATTAGAAGGGGGTGAATGTGTAATTTGTAAGAGAGATTTTGAGAGACATCAGCAAGTTTGAACTTTATTGTACTTGAATCTTTTGGCAGATGAATAGAGAATTGTTCTGAGCACTTAATCTAGTCTTCGTGTTCTGGGGAATCTTGTGAGAGGGACTGGGCCCGCCTTCCTCACAAGATTCACCCATTTACTTTTCTGTTAAAGTGTGTAAGTGTGTGATAGTTTCTTTCCGCTGGTACTCTGTTTGGATTCTGTAGCATTACCTCTGGTATTTCCGCTTTGCTAGTACTCCGTTTCATTCATTGCTTGAAGTTGGGTAAGGATATTTCACCGGTGAATTTGAGTGCAGTGTGTGTTAGCAATCTTGTTACAGAGGCAGGTGCTGAACGTCCTCACCTGGAGGATAGGGTCCTGATCCTCTGCCAACAGAGCATCCATCATTTCGCTTTTCAGATTTGTAATCTTAATTAATTACTTTCATTTTATCAGTACAATGATAACTTAGTGTAAGGATTACGTATACTACAGCTTTTTAATGCTTTTAGGAGTAAGTACATACAGTACGTGGTAGCCTTTGCAATAAAAAGACTTTCCCAGGTTGACAATTAATGTGGTACTTGAATGTTTAATCAATAAACAATTCAACTAGCCAACAATCCCAACGGGGTCCTTCCTATTTCTTGTAACATAGAACAACGGTGGTTCAATTAAAGAAAAGAATACCAACGTAGGCCAATTCATCTCATTTACGTAACAGACGTGCTCGGCGGGGAATGGATAGTCAGAGAGCCCTGAAAGCACCCGTTTATGGAATAGTTGACCTGCATTGCAATAAAAGTATCTAAGTTAGTTAAACTTTCTAATCACAATAATAATAATAGTACTGGTTATATTAAATGGTGGATTTACCATATATATTGATTTATGTATGAGAAAAAACCATGAAAAATAATTAATTTTACTTTATTTTATTTTAACTGTTTTGAATGGTTAAAAGTTTTTCTTCTTTGAATTTAACAAAATATGTTAATGGTCTAAGATTATTGGAGGATTGCAAGCTTATTTTCTAAAGATCACCAGCGAGTCAAGTCAGTCTAGGTGGTTTGGTTTTTTTTTACTAAAGGTGATCAGTTAGTGAGTCTACATTCAATCATAATAGCTAAAGATGGTTGTAGTTACTCTGCATTTTTTTTGAATTTAAGGAAACATGTTAATGATCCAAGCTCATTGGAGGAGTGAAAGCCTGAAAGCCTGCTCCTTATGGACCACTAGCAAGTCATTCCATGTGGCCTGATTTTCCTTGAATAAACTTGATGAGTCAGTCTGCATTCACTGATAGTAGTCAAAGATGGTTATCCTCACTTTGCATTTTCTTTGAATTCAAGGAAACATGTTAATGGTCCAAGACTATTTGAGGAGTGAGAGCCTGCTCCTTAAGGAGAACCTGCAAGTCATTCGGGATAGCCTGTTTTTCCTTAAATAAAGATGATGAGCCTATCTATATTCAGGAATAATAGCCAAAAATAGTTGTCTTCACTACTGATTTAACAAGTTATAATTAATTTTCTCACTGCATAAAAAATAATCGAAAAAATAATCTTTATTATTATAAAATAAAATAATATTTATTAAAATTGAAACCCCTACAATTAAATTAAAATTATTTAAAAAATAGACATATTATTATTTCAACCTTCTGAATCCGAATGCAAAATTTCAACGATTATATGTGCCACGTCTTGAACGACCAAGCAGTAGAGTTGGGTTTACTTTCTGAAATAGAAAAATAATGTTGAATATTTTTTGAATAAGGCTTTGTCACAAAAGAGGTATACTTGAGGTATACTTGTTTAATAGGATTATTATTTTGAGTTAGTTTTTGGAGAACCTACAGTAATAACGATCCATCATTAAGATTATTTTTGAAAGCTAATAGTAGAAGAGCTAAATGAAAAGTTTAAATAATTATGAGGTGAGTTGATTTAAGAATGAGATAATAATATTTATTGTTATCCACATTTTAAAGTTTTTATTGTAATTATTAAGTTTTTTAGTACAATTTTTAATAATTTTTGAAGAGTTAATAACTTAGAAGTTAATTAATTAATTGAAAAATATTATAATAATAATTAAAAGCTCGTTATTATTAAATCTAATTATTAAGAGAATTAGTTAGTTGATTAATAGAACTTCATAATTAAATACTAATTCTTAATCTTAATCTAAATATAAATAATTCTTAATATAAATTGAAAATAATACTAATTATTAATAATTAATAGTAATAATTAATAATAGTAATCATTATTATAAATATTTACTACTAAATGCTAATTCTTATTAATAGTTTAATTGATTAATAGACCTTGTAATTAAGTTTTTTTTTTGGTTGATAAGTGGGTGAATCCTGAAAATCACGCTTACCCTATGGTTGAGAGGCCACGACTCACGATCTCATGCCCCTACACCTCTAGTAGTCTTTCAACCGCTTATAGCGAGGTGCGGCACCACCGAACACTTTCTTTTCACCAATACTTATGTTCATGGACTACGCATTAACATTCAATATTTACTTTTATTTTTCTTCACCAAGTATTATTATTAGCCTTTATAGTAATGAACACCCATACAAATGCATTATCCACAGCAATTATAAATATTCAACACAATTGCAATAGTATAAAGGGAGGGGCAACTCGCTGAATATGAGTCTTGCCCAATTTCAATATATTTTCAATCTTTCATAAAATACACGTATACCTTGGAAACCCCAAGTTTTATACTGAGCCAAAATTCTGACTTTGTGTCTTTCCAATGAGCTGCCCACCTCATGCATGCCTTGCACGGTGGTCACTCTTACATTCCACACTTAGCCAAATTTTCCAACCGACAACACCTCTGTGCAGCCTCACACGAAACTCCAACCATGGGCGGGCGCCTTCGTTTCACCCCTACCCGAGTTCACCGTCTCGCCTTTGCACTATCAGGCGGGCACCTTCGTTCACCCTCCACCCGAGTTTGCCAACCGACGGGTGGGCGCCTTCGTGCAACCCTCCACCCATGCACACAACCGACTGGTGGGCGGGCACCTTCATGCAGCTCTCTACACGCACTCTTAACTGATGGGCGGGCGCCTTTGTGCACCCTCCACCCATGCTACCAACCAATGGGCGGGCGCACCTTCATGCGGCCCTCCACCCATGTCACAACCGACGGGCGGGCACACCTTTTAGTAGCCTGTCAACTCGTGCCAACTGAACCGTTCAACCTCATGCAGCTCATGTAGTCTACCTGGTGGGCGGTGCATACGCCTCCGTGTGACCTGCGCCTTAAGCCTGCTCCTCCATGTTCAAACCTATACCTTCACACCTTCACACCTCAAGCTCGTCCCTTGGCTTGTCTAAATGCTTGTTGATCGATTTGCTTGATCGAAGTTCGATGTCTTTGCTCCCCAACTGCACCATCCATATATATGACGGGTGGGCGAGTTGTGCCACACAGTCGACTCATCCAACTCATTCAGCCGACACCCTTCATACTTGCAAACTCATTCAGCTTTGTTGGTCAACCCGCCTATCACAAGGGACCACCCACCAACCTTCGCCCACATCGTAAGTCTATGAGGTCGACCCGTGGGTGACTTGCCAACTTGTCCCCACGGTATAAACTCGCCCAGCTGAGACTCCTCCACGTGCATTATCACTTGATCACTCATTTGCCTTAGCCACAGTTCACCTCTTCGCACTGGATGTGCGTTTTGCTCGTCGCATGGACCGCAGGTCCTTACATCCTCCTCCACCTGAAGTCATTGTCGTGCTCGACAATAAGCCATCCCTGTGACCATCTTGCCACGAAGATCATCATCTCATCAAGATAATCATCTCATCCTTGGTACATGCTATCAACCAGTCCATACACTGCAAACATCCCTGCAACATATGTAAAACAACTATCTCCACCATGTGTCGTCCCATCCCGTGAACTGTCGTCAGATACTCCAACATAATGCCAACATCTCTCTACACACTTCCGGACCTCATGATTCAAACTAGTTGGGTGATCAGTCCAACTGTCACGCTCAAACCATAAGAATGCACATCCTTATGTCTACACCAGTCTTTCTCATCCTCTTCCACATCCTGGACTCTCCAAGAATCTCTTCCATGCTCAAGTCCATGGAAACTCCATCCCATCTGCAACATGTCATGATGCTAATTCCAAACCATTCTTGCATCATTTGTCATACCCACTCAACCTGTTTTAAGGACTCACTTCCATGAGTAGCTAACAATGAGCCCCATCTTTTATGTCATCTAAGAAGATGTAGAGGGAGTAGAGCATGAAGGCTCACCCTCACTAATAAGCTCAATCCATCTATTAAGATCCTCTATCTCCATCCTCTGCAGATATTCCACCTGACCCTCCTCATGGACATTCGGTCTCACATAAATATCCTCGTCATCATCATCCTCAACCTCCTCTAGCCTTCTTGACAAATCCAAGATACTATCAGATAGTGTCCTGATAACCAATGATTTATCGGTAAGTTTTGTCTCAACAGTAGACAACTGCTTACATACATCATGCAATCGCTTCTTATCCTCCATTTGCATCACTGCCAATTTACAATCAGGCCTTGTCACACTAATGGTTGGAACACCAATGGGTACATCTTCCCCTCCATTGTAAATGTATAGCTTCTTCAAATGTGGAACAATCATAGCATCATATTGTTTCAAGAATTTCATCCCCAACACAGCCTCATAGTCATCAATCCACACTATAGTGAAGTTGACTTTTCTAGTCCACTCACCTAGCATTGTGTCCACCCTTTCAGCTACACCAAGTATAGAATCAAGAGGAGAATTCACCGTCTTCAATTGTGCCTTCACCAGTACAAATTTCAGCCCAATCCTTCTCGCAACATCTTCACTCATGAAGTTATGAGTAGCTCCACTATCTACCATAGTGAGTACCTCCATACCTCCAATCTTCATCCGACCATACTCCAAGCTGTTCCTTTCAGGATCTCTCCGAGATACCACTTCCATAGCAGCAGCAACTCCAAGAATCTGCATCATCCTCACAAACGGTTTTTCTTTCTTCGTATTAGATTGTGCAATAGCGGACACTTTCGGTCTAGAAGGACAATTATTCACGATATGTGGTTCAGCACAAATTCAACACTTTAATGGTTTCTTCGTTTTCGTCTTATCATCTAATTTCAAAGCATCATCTTTCTTCTTCTCTTTCGGCTTATCGACCTTCTTCTTTTTATCATCGGAAGCTTCGTCATAATGCTCCACCAATCGATCCACAGCAGCAAAAGCTTCTTCAAGTGTCTTTACCTTTTGCCTCTTCACTTCATTACGTGCCCAACGTTTCAATCCAATAATGAAGTTGAACACCTTGTCCCTCTCCGCCATGTCAGGAAGTTCTAGAACCGCACTTACAAACTACCACTGATATGTCTGTAGGTTCCCCCTCTGCTTAATGAATTTAATCTTCATCCTTGCTTCCCATGTTTCATCCTGAGGACTGAAATGAGCCTGTAAAGCTTTCTTCATATCATACCAAGAAATAATGTCACTAGCACTACCATTAGCAATCTGATCCATTCTCCTTCTCCACAACATCTTAGCATCTTTCGTCAAGAATTGAGCAACCACTTTCACCTTTGTCTCATCATCGAATAGACCCAAGCGTTCCAAGTATTGCTCCATATCCCAGAGAAAGTTACCAAGAGTCTTTGCACTTCTTGTACCATCATAAGATTCTAGTTCCTTGAATTTCACATGAGACACTCCTCCACCTGAGTTTTGTCTCACAGCCTTCTTCAACACCGCGATCTCATCTCTCGCATCATCAAGAGATTTCTGCAAGTTAAAAATCTTTGCCAGACCTCAATCCCTTGCTTCTCCAATCTCCTTGACTTCATCTTCAAGTTGTGTACACTTAATATCAGTGTACTCATGTCGAGTCTAGAGTTCATCGAACTCTTCCCTCATCTTCTCTTTAACCTCTAGTTCCTTTGTGACCAGAGTCATCTTCGTAGTCCTGTAAGATTCCAATTCCTCCATTCTCTCTAGTATCCTTTCTATGAAAGCCTCGGTTGCATTGTGGCTAGCTTCACCCAATACAACATGAGTTTCAACTGCCATCTTTGCATCCTCTTTCCTTCTTGGTGATCTAGTATAGAACATCCACCAACTTCACCAGTTCCCTGTAAACCGAACCAGTTCTTGTTTCACTTGTATGTGAAACAAAATTTCTTTCCCTGCAAGTACCTGTTTCCACTGTCACTTCGTTACCAGCTCCAACTGTGAGCTTTAATCAGCAGCTTCAACACTCCTATACCCGGATTAGCTTCTCTGATACCACCTATAAAGGTGTGTATCAGCTCTTCACCATCAACCCAAACAGCTTCTTGATTCGCTTTGATACCACATGTCACACCCCTACACCTGCAGTAGTCTTTCAACCACTTATAGCGAGGTGTGGCACCATTGAACACCTTCTTTTTACCAATAATTATGTTCATGGACTACGCCTTAACATTCGATACTTAGTTTTATTTTTCTTCACCAAGTATTATTATTAGCCTTTATACTAATGAACACCCATACACATTCATTATCCACAGCAATTATAAATATTCAACATAATTGCAACAGTATAAATGGAGTGGCAACTCCTTGAATATGAGTCTTGCTCGATTTCAATATATTTTCAATCTTTCACAAAATACAACTATACCTTGGAAACCCCAAGTTTTATACTTAGCCAAAATTCTGACTTCGTGTCTTGCCAATGAGCTGCCCACCTCATGCACGCTTTTCACGGTGGTCACTCTTTGATTCCACACTTAGCCAAATTTTCCAACAGGAAACACCTCTGTGCAGCCTCACACAAATCTCCAACTGCAGGTGGGCGCCTTCGTTTCACCCCTACTCGAGTTCACCATCTTGCCTTCGCACTATCGGGCGGGTGCCTTCGTTCACCCTCCAACCGAGTTCGCCAAAAAATAGGTGGGAACCTTCGTGCAGCCCTCCACCTATGCACACAACTGACCAACGGGCGGGCGCCTTCATGTAGCCCTCCACCCGCACTCTTAACCAACGGGCATGCGCCTTCGTGCACTCTCCACCCGTGCTACCAACCGATGGGCAGGCACAACTTCGTGCGTCCCTCCACCTGTGTCACAACCGATGGGCAAGCACAGCTTCAGGTGGCCTGTCGACCCATACCAACTGAATCATTCAACCTCGTGTAGTCTGCTCGATGGGCAGGCGCATACGCCTTTGTGTGACTTGCACCTTAAGCCTGCTCCTCCACGCTCAAACCTACACCTTTGCACCTCAAGCTCGTCCCTTGGCTCATCTGAATGCTTGTTGATTGATTTTCTTGATCTAAGTTCGATGTCTTTGCTCCCCAACTGTGCCATCCATATATATGGCAGGTGGGCGAGTCGTGCCACCTGATTGACTCATACAACTCGTTCAGCCGATGCCCTCCATACTTCCAAACTCGTTCATCTTTGTTGGTCGGCCCGCCTATCACACGAGACCACCCACCAACCTTTGCCCACATTGCAAGTCTATGAGGTCAGCCCATGGGTGACTTGCGAACTCATCCCCACGGTATAAACTCGCCCAACCAAGACTCCTCCATGCGCATTATCACTTGCTCATTCGTTTGCCTTAGCCACAACTCGCCTCTTTGCACCGCATGTGCATCACGCCTGTCGCATGGACTGCAGGTCCTTACACAGGGGCATCCAAGCCGTCAAAGCCATGCGGGGATCGCATCTGGCTTGAGCCGCACCAACGAAAACCATGCTCGATTTTTTGGTATCGACGAGACTAGAACCGGTGACCTTTGCTTATGGAGCACCTTAACAGTGTGCTCCTTCATCCACTGTTCTAAATCTCTTTGATTATAGACCTTGTAATTAAGTACTCGTTATTTATAAATAATAATTGTTTACTCTTAATGATAATAATAATAATTATTATTATTATAAATAATTATTATAATCATTATAATTATTAATTATTAATTATAATTATAATGAATATCAAAGAATACTAA
The DNA here is from genome assembly GCA_031772625.1 of Pinus tabuliformis. Taxonomy (NCBI): domain Eukaryota; kingdom Viridiplantae; phylum Streptophyta; class Pinopsida; order Pinales; family Pinaceae; genus Pinus; species Pinus tabuliformis. The sequence goes on along the minus strand of CM062820.1, from coordinate 1,287,988,653 downwards.
TATTGTAAGACTAATAATGTTGGTTAATACTAGAAAATTTTTATGTTCTTATTAAAAGAAATTAATTAACAAATTAATTAATTTTTATTTATTTTTTTCAACTTTTTATTGTTATTAAAAATTTTAATTGATATTAATTCATAACTAGTTAAATGATTTATTAATAGATCTTAATTATACTAATAATTACTAATAATCATTCAGAATAATAATTAATGATAATAGTAATAATACTATTATAATTATTATTATAAATGTTATAATTAAATACTAATTAGTATCATCCATATTTAATAACATTTAACAATAATAGTAATAACAAGAATTTTTATACTTATTTGTAAACTAAGATTAGAAGGATTATTATTATTAGTGTAGTTTAAAATGTTTATAAATTAATTTGGGAAATTATGATAAAATTTGATATTTTTTTTTTAAATTTTAATTTATAGCTATCAAATTTCAAAATTTTAAGTTTCCCAAAAGTTTTTAATACTATTGAATCTATTTATTTGTAAAAAGAAATTCGACACTTTGATTTTTAATTTTTTTTAATCAGATTTTGGCAAAAAAAAATGTGCCATCCCGACAAATTTGTTTGTGACATCGGTAGACAACTTATAAATTATATATTCGTTGTAAGGCAATTATTCCTCCTAGGACTTAATCAATAATTAAATATATTATCGTGGCATATGGCGTACAGGTGCAGGGACCTTTATAGCACAGTCAATGGTTCCTTCTGACTATTATCTTTTTATTCGCAGATTGCTGATAATATTAAATCAATTTGCAATCTTCTGATGGGAGTGACTGTATTAAACCAGAGCTTCTGACCTTATTGGTCTCATGTAATTTGATAGAGAAAGAAAAGGATAACTTTTTTCAACAAGAAAAAAGCTATATTTATATTATCAGATGGTTCATGTACATTATAGTTACATTTATGTATTCGTATTATCATAGAAAATAGAACATTTGGGTTGTTTGATCTACAAACCCCTATAAAGTGACGATATAAAGAGATGTACATACAGAGAGTATATAACCAAAAAAGATCTACATATTGCATATAGTAGATATATGAGAGAAGTACTAAAACAAATAATTCCATTAAAAAAAAGTTTGTGATGAAACAATATCATCCCATATACATAGTGTATCATAAAAAACCATTTCGCTAGCTAGTTCCATTGTTTACCTGTTACATACAAAAAATGAGAAACATTTATACAAAAAAGATCAGAGAGTATATGTGCAACTATCTTGGAAATGTGAACTCCACAGCCTTGAGTATATAACCCTCCATAAATATAGCCACGTGCATTTCTCCCATCATTCCTTGGAGTCCTCTCTTTGAGAGATCACCTGCAAGCTAGTTATGCTCTCTACTAGTGCGATTGATTGGAGGGTTCCAGAGTTGTATCTGTTAGTGCATAAAACTACCTCAGGCTGAAGGAGGGAAGGTCTAGGATAACATCAAACCACACTTAACCTGGTAGCTAGCCTTACCAGGTCGAGAGAGGGATCTCTCCTTATCAATCGCAATTAGAATATGGAAACTAGGGCTTGAGATGACTGAAAATAAATGTTGATTTTAGGCTAGGTATATTAGGTCAGAAGATTTTGTTTGATTTTGATGGTTGGTTACTGGATGAATTGAAGAAGGCAGCTTTGGGTCTGGGAAATCAACTCAGATTTGTAAGAGGTTTTATGGGGCAAGGTAGGTAGGTGTTTTGGCACTTTGAATTGGATGTGATGGTAGGTCTAAGACTAGTGAGGTGTTGGAGAGGGCATGTAAGGTTCATCAGTCCTCTTCAAATAGCAGAAAACATTAAAAACTAAATGTATCCTCAATTTAGAGCAATGAATATCAATGGATTCCACCTATTTATCTTGATTCATCTAGTTATGAAGAAAGAAATAGATTCTAGAACATATACACATAAGAAAAATTAAATAACAGAGGAATAAACAATGCGAAGACACATTATCACAAGAATCCCACAAAATGCTGCAAAACCCTAGCTCATTTCCTTGCCAAACTGCAGAAGTGATTTACAATAAAGCTCAATGCATCGAAAAGAGTCCAACCTTTACAAATGACTAAGAAAGTACATAATATATGTATCAAACCACATATGGTAGCCTTCAGGGGTCAAATCCATGAGTCAAGGAGCTGTTTCAAAAACATCTAAACTAGGAACTAGAAAATGGGCAGTGGAACAACTTGCCTCTAAAACTATGGAAACTGATTCATTGAACCTCAAACCACCTCTAACTGATGTATCTACCTACTCAAGTCATTTTTCATCATATTTACATCATAGGACATCATTTATCATCACAAATTTTCTAAGGAGAAGAGAAAAAGTCAACATAGAGTTAAACTGGGCGAAATTTTGAGTTTTAGGAAAAATTGGCAAAAATTCTGAGTTTTAGGCAAAATTGGAAAAAAATTTCCTGATGCACAGTGCCACTTCAAGGCTACTTTTGGGGGCCTTCCACTTCACCAAATCAGGCCGAAGATAGCTTGTTGGAAAGCTCTGCCTATCTAGTTTCTAGAACACTTTGAATCTTCTAATTTGGAGTTTATTTGTCCCTTCAAAAATCATTTTTCCCAAGATTGCTTCTTGTGGGTCCAAAAAGTGAAAGAGGGCATTTTTTAGGTGTTTTTCACCTTTTAGGTCACCCAAATTTCCTCCAAATTTTATGAAATTTTCTCGGTTTCATTTTTTTTTCATGAGGAATCCAAAACTACAAGCCATTTGGCAAAATATTGAGCCAAGCATGAGCTGAAAATTCCTGTGTTTTCTATTACAAAATTGTGAAATGACAAAAATTTCCCAAAATTTCTTCAAATTTGGCAAGAGGCAAGCTTACTAATTGCTTTCCTAAGATAATGAAGCTTCAACGAAATTTTTAAGTTTATGTTGTTCCTTTTTGGCCCTCAAGGCTCTGTTTAACTTAGCTTTTAAGTTTTTTATCCTTGTCTTGCAAATTGTATTCCAAACTAAGTAATGATAAGTCATTTGGTGCAATTTTTTTTTTCTTTGTTAGCTTTCTCAAGCATCTTCTCAAGACAAATGTTCACCGTTTCCAACCATGATTCTCAGTCAGCGTCAATTTCTTGCTCAAGGGATTTCATCTTGATTTTTCTTCTCTTTGTCACTTACCTATTTTCTCTAATTGTTTGCAGCTCCATAATAGCTTGTTTATCTTACAGTTGCTTGTTCTCCTGCACAAGAAACTTGATGATCCATTTGGCCCTCTCAAGATCAAGTGATAAGGCTTGTATTTCAACCTCCTTCTCTTTGATGATCATATCCTTCAGTTCTGAGCTTTGAGAGCCCAAATCAGTGACATCCTCCTCAACCACTAAAATCCCTATCTTTCCCTTCAGGAAGGACCTCCTCATGCATGTTTTGTTTCCCTTTGTCCTTGCTTTTTGACTGCTGGTCAACCTACCTAGATGGAGAAGAAGGCAAAGCCCCTTTCACCCCTGGTGAAGATAACATTTTCTTGTGGTCCAATGAAGAAGACGAGACCCCTTCCACCCCTGGTGGAGATAGTACAAATTTGGCAGCTTCAAAAAGCATCCTACTGCCTCTTTCATAAGTAACAAACACAGGAACATGAGGCTCTTCTGTTTTACTTTCAGGCTCTTTTTGTTGCCCGGAAGTTTCACCTTCCTCTTAAGGATCTGAAAATATTTGAGGCCCCTTGAAGCATTCATGGGCAATGAAAGTCTCCCATGACACTCCCAATTGAATGAGCTGATGCAAAACAACAATTTTGATGACAGAAAAATGATAAATACTATTGTGTTGTTGTGGAAAATGTTTTCTTTTTGCAATCACTGTCATCCTCTCTATTATTTTACATATGAAATAAGGAATGCTCATCATTCTGACCCTGGTGAAGTGCATAAGAAATCTGATATTGTAGGCATAAAGTTTGGAGAACCTACACTCACATATAAAGTATTTGATGATAAGCTTCATGAGTGGAGCATACCGGTCCTCCAAGAATTTGAAAGGAAACACCCTGCTAAGTTTACCATGGTATTTGGCCTTGATATAAGGTTCATAATGCTACTTATTGATATTCTGCCTTTTGTTCCACTTTTCCCTTACATCTGGCATTCTTGTAGCTTCTGCAATGATAGTTGGTGAAAGAATGAAATTGATCCCAGGAAAATGCACTACATTATTTTCCATATTTATGACGAACTGCCTTGCCAACTCATGGTGATATTTGACCCTCTCAACCATCTCACAAAACTAAAAACAAGACTAATATCTAAAACATGTGGTGGCAAGAGGGCAAGCAAGGAGTTCAGTCATGCTAATAGGTTCCTCCCTAATAATTTTTCCACCCTTGTGAGGATTCCTGGGTTGCACATTTCTTTCCCTTGAGCTATCACTAAGTGTTTCTTCTTCAAAACTTGATTCACTGCTTCTTTCCATGATGCTTGTCTTAGGGATGTGATATGATGATGGTATGGTGCACAATGATAATGGATGAGAACAAAGAAGATGAGTATGAAGAGATTTTGCAAATGTGAAGTGGAGTAGGGGAATGAAGGGACAGGTTTAGGAAATTAGGGTTTTGACTTATGGACATAGTTTCTTAGGGGAATAGGGAAAGGGAAAATGGAATTAATGGGTAGATTTATAGCAATGAAGTGTGGAAAAGGGGAAAAAGATGTTGGTTTTGTTATGGAGTGAAAATTTTGCAATGAGATGGAAATGTATGAAGGCAAGCTAGGGTTTTGATTTTAAGAAGAAAAACTCATGAAGAAAACATGAAGAAGACTAAATTTAGCTCAAGATCAATGAAAAATTACTTGAATGAGTGAAATGCAGTGTTTGGGAGACTTTTGGATGAATTTGAGTAGTTTCAGAACCTCCTTAGCCAATGTGCAGCGCACTGGGCCCAATGTGTAGCGCTTGCCAGATGCGCAGCGCCTATGTATTTCTACACTGGCTGAAATTGGCTGATGCGTAGCGTTGGTCTGATGCACAGTGCCAATCCTCTGATGCGTAGTGCCAGGCAAGTTTGCTGCAAAAACAGGGTTTTCTTCCTCCTTTGCTTGATCTCCCTCCAAATCGCGATTTTGGATCTTCAAAGATGTTTTGCACAATGAAATGGCTGACTAGCATGAATTCACTTTATAAATGGATGCACTTTAATTTTTCCTCATTGCAAACCCACTTTTATTAAGTCTTAGTCACTTTTTCTTGAAAACTATGTTTTTCATTTGAAATTTGACTTTTTCTTGACCATTTGATGGAGTCATGCATTGGTGCTTTTGTTTTCGTAGTGGCTGGAGTTGGCAAGGAGACCAAGAGAAGTTGTTGAACTTATTACATATAAAAACACTTAAATTACATGAAATTTGTACATAAAATGAAAAAAAAAACTCTATTTTCACCTCAAAACAGAGTTTTGAGGTAAAAAAAATTTATTGAGCATATCAACAGTAAATTTATTATTCTATGAACTTATTAATCCTCCTCATGTGCCTGCTAACCTTTTATTCAATTTTTTGGATGACCATGATGACAAACACTAGACCCAGTGAAACTAAACCCTAGGACTAGTTAAAAATTAAATGGAACTGATTATGAACAACTGAAAAGATGTTTGAAAAAATCATCAGGTATATGACATGAGGGAAACTGAAATGAAACCTATACCATCAGATGATCCATGACCTAATGGAATGCAGTTGATTGAATGAGACACCTAACATGCATGCAAAAAGAGCAATTTTGATCACTGATGGCAGTGTGACAACACTAACACTAACAGTATCCATAGACTTTCAATTCTCCTTAACCAACCAAGAAGAGTTGATTGTTTCATCTATGCCTTGCCATTAACATGATCCATGATTATCTTTGAATCCCCATATATATGGATGTCGGGGATATTGAGAAAACTTGTGAGCCATAAAATTCCCCATAGTGCCATCGCCTCTACCTTATTATTTGAGCCCATGCCAGCATTCCAATGGACTATGTATTGTAATTCATTTGACATTGCTATCCAGAAGCCACATCCACAAACATTGTTTTGAGTCACTCCATCGAAAAAACAAATCGGGTACACCATTTGTGGACAATTTCTCCTTTGTTGTTGTTTTTTGAGCATATTCTCATGTACAGGAAACATTGAGTATAAGGATATGATCTTCTCATATACCAGCTTGAAGTCCTCGACAATGTTCTCAAATAAATGATTATTTCTCCATTTCCATATAGTCCAAAAAAATAGGAGCGGAATAATCCTCCAAGCAGGCTTCTGTTTACTCCACCACCCCATACAATCTGCAATGTCATGAAATAGTTTATAAGGAAAACCATAATATATTGCCAATTTTTCCCATACCTAGATCGTGTGGTGGCATTTGAGGAACAGGTGATTGTTGTTTTCCCCCTCCTGTTTGCAAATTGTGCATATGCTTGGCCCATGCCATTTTCGCTTTTGCAAGTTCTCCCAAGTAAGGTTTTTGTTGTGGTAAACTAGCCATGAGAACATAATGATTTTAATAGGAATGTTTGTTTTCTAGAAAGCATATAATATTGGATCCTCCACACACCTACCGCCTCTTCCACTCAAAGAAATATATATGTTCACCACCATTATATTTCCAGCTTTCATTCTTCCCGACCATGCCAAACTGTCACATTGAGCCTCCTGACATATACCCACTGTTTTTAAGCTGACACTAATTTGAATCCATTCCAATGCCAAATTTCCATCCATTTCTAGTTCTTGTGGTGTTTTCCATATAGGAGATTGATCCCTCCATGTATTATTCATTTGGTTCCATAAATAATTGTCTTTTCCATATAAAAAATGAAGTAGAAATTCAGATATACAACAATCCCTTCAGGCACCCAAAATCTGATCCACCCCAATGATGATAGAGTGACCGAATCCCATATTCCACACGAGGGGTTGAATAAAAGAAATTGCAACCTTTTGGAAGCTATACCATATGGTTGATCCACGTGGAATACCAATGATGTCCTTATGGAACCAGTAAAGAAAATCTAGGTTGATGAATTTAGACTTCTGTGATCCATAATATTGTAAGATAATCTTCGGCAAAATCACATAACCAATCTTTTGTCAACGTGTTTCGAACCAACCAGTGTGGTTCATCGTCAGGACAAGTTGAAGAACCAATCCAGCTTAGCGTGATTAAATAGAGCGTGCAGAGACTCCAACAGTTAAAATCTAGGTTCTTAAAATATTTTTGTCTGATCACATTGCTCGATATACCAGACCCAAAGATAGCTCACTATAAAGATTTTATTAGCAGTGAACATCCAAATATTCTAAGATTCATAATACCCCAGCCCCCCATTCTTTTTGGGCAAGTAATATGAGACAATTTGGTCAAGTGGTATTTATGTTGACCATTGCAACCCGCCCAAAGGAAATTTTCAACAATACGATTAATGCTATTAATGATGGCCTGAGGTATATGAAATAAGTGTGCCCAATATACCCCCAGCTGGGTAAGAATAGCCTGAGTGAGGATCATGCGTCCACCCAGGGATAAGCAACGATATTCCCACCTAGAAACTCTTTTGTAAAACTGGTCTACCAGCCACTGCCAATCATTGTTCCTATAGCAACTTGGTTTTATGTGGTATTCAAGATACTTCATACCATTTTGCATCAATTCTGCCTCAATACCAAACAGGTTCCTTATATAGTCAATGACCTCCATATCGCTCAAATCATGATAAACAATAGATTTGTGCAAGTTCATATTCAAATCAATTTCTATAGCAAAATTTTAAAAAATATGGAAAAGATTCAGCCATGAGAGACGATTCAATATACCCATGATGAACACATTGTCAATGAAAAAACCATGTGATATTTTGATATTGTTCCCAATTACGAGACCCTGAAATTGGTCATCAGTCACCGATTTTTTTAGTCGCAAACTCAAGCCATCCATAGCCAGGATGAATGAAAGAGGAGATAGTGAGTAGCCCTATCTTAGTCCCCATCCAGCCCTAAAGAAGCGAGTAGGATATCCATTGATAATCACTGGATAATTTATATTAAAGACACAGGGATGACCCAATCCATGCATCTGGGTTGCAACCCAATTTTGTGCAAGACCAGTTGGAGATAGCCCCAATCTAAGTAGTCATACGCCTTCTGAAGATCCACCTTCATAATAGCAGCATTTAAGTTCTTGGAATGTATCGAATGCATACATTCCTGTGTTATGGCAACAACATCATGAGTTTTTCGATCCTGTAAAAAACCATATTGTTCAGGTGAAATAAATCTAGACAAAATATTCTACATCCGACTGGCTATAGTTTTGGAAATGATCTTATAAATAAGATTGCATAGTGAAATGGGCCTGTAATCATTGAAAGCCGTGCATGGGCATCGCTTCGAGATAAGAGCGATATATGTTGAGTTTATGAGTGGGTGGATTTTCCCCATAATCCTTGACTCCTCCACCATATTCAAAAGGTCTTTTTTCAAAATATAAAAAAATTGAGTGAAGATTTCAACAGACCATCCAACTCGGCCCAGGCTTTTGTCCTTCTTAAATGCTTTTAAAACCTCCAGAAGCTCCTCTTCTGTGGTTTCTTTGTAAAGGTTTTCATTATCATCGCCATCAAACATAGTGGGATATAATTCCACTGCCCATAACATGGCACCCACCTCAACCTCCCCCTTATGTTCATATGCATTTTGAAAATGTGCTACAATGGCCCTACTAGTCTCCTCTTGTGACTGTAGGCACTATGCATCTTCATCATATATTTCCCAAATGGAATTTATTTTGCACCTATGATTAGCATAGCGATGGAAAAACTTCATGTTTCTATCCCCTTCTTTTATCCATAATGCCCTACTCTTCAGGTGCCATGTGGATTCCTTAGCTGATAGAATACCCTTTTTTTGAGCTCTAAATCATGTATATGAGTCCTGATATCATCAGGAAGTACATGAGAAATCATCCAGGGCAGTAACAAGTCTAGTTCATGTTGAATATCCTTCAGTTCTTTCTAATGTTCTTTAGATTTCCTTTTTTCCATGCTTTAACTTCCCTCTGTAGGATGCCAAACTTTTCCAGAATGTGTTCCATAGGGGAAATCCTTGATATAGGATCTCGAGTCCATATCTTATGAACAAAAGTATTAAAGTCTTGATCTTCTAACCATGTTCAGTTAAATTTAAATGGAATCTCATGTCTATAAACCTTCATCCACCATTATAGTGTAATGGGCTTGTGATAAAAAATATGGTTATTGATAACTTTTGCATGGACATTGCCGAGATGCTCCATCAAGCTCTCGTGAAAAATGAACCGATCCATCCTTTTTGGAACATATGTTGAACCCTTTCTACCATTATCCCAAGTGGGAACCAACTTCGATGGACATATATCTACAAATTTATGCTCAATAATTTCTTCACGAATCATACCCACCAGTGGGTCAATTTTCCTAAACACCCCCCATACTTCATCCATACCAACAGTGAAATTGAAGTCCCTCGCGATAATAAGAAAGGTAAGATCCATAATCCCAGAAGAAAACAACTCATCCTAGAAAACCACCCTATTCCTATATGGACCATATAAGTTCAAGATGTGGATACGGTCCTTTTGCCCATGGAAATGACCTTCCAGTAAGATCCCAGTCGAACATGAGGAAGCCTTAGCCTGAACCCAATGTGGATCCCATAATACCACAAGACCACCAAATAGACCAGCAACAACCATGGTGATAATGTGCCAATCTAGGAACATTTTCTAGAAATATGTAATAACATGTGAAACCGAATGCATAGTTTCTTGAAGTAGAATGATGCAAGGATTAACAGAGAGAAAAAAATGTTTCAGAGATGAGAAATTAGAGGGGGTCCCCAATACCCAAATATTAAGTGATAAGATGGAAGTCATGGCAAACCCTAAGCATGCATCCATGCTCCAAGGGCCCGATAGGTAGGTACATCAGTGGTACTAGGTAGGCACATCAATAAAGAATTGGTCAATAGGGGAATTAAAAGTATGTTTCGCACGACCCCTAAACTGGTGACTTCCATGATTGTTCTTATGTCTGACAGTAATGTTTCCAGCAGAGGTGGGACTAATATGAGGGGAGGATGACCCCAACAACTTATGTATGGTAAGAGTGCACAAGTCTAGGGATTTCCTCTGGAGAAGATAGTCCAAATCACTACCCATGGAGTTGGTGGGGGAGGCCAGTGGGGTATTAGGAGGGGTACTACTAATGCATTGACCCTGTTATTTAGGGATACACGAAGGTGACAAAACATAGGAAACATGTGATGTAGAGGGGATGTCATGAGTTAGGTATAGTTTGGGAATGTCAAGACAAGGAGGGGTGATTCCCGGGGAAGGTGGTCGAAAGGTCTGACTAAGAGAGTTAGGTCTGACTTCACAGAGGTTAAAGGGGATGACACAATGGTGATCAGTGAGGTACCATATCTAGAGGATCCATGAATAGAATGATGCAAGGGATGAGAACCATGATGCATACCTGTGTTACGACGAGTGCCTCTGCCTTGATAAAGAGCAGCACCTTGTTGAGACTTCATCAGCGCCCCCATACAATTCCAGCCATTTAGTCTACCACCCATGCACCATGGACAATGTGTCAGGATGTGCCAAGTATGATGGCAAAGGGAACATTTGAATGGTACCCCCCACTAATCCTGTCTCTGAGTTAAATTAGTCTCCCCCCAGTGTAGCGCTTTATGGTCCGGGAAGCCTCCCCTATACTCCTCTTCAATAAGAATCCATGGTACTCATTTATCAGGTGCACCCAGGCACCAGGGATCCACATAAACCAATTCCCCGATAGTGTTACCAATGTCTGTCAAAGCCTGCTTAGTCCATAGCTTGATAGGAAATCCGAGCAATTTCACCCATATAAGCATATTATGTGAGGTGTTGTTAAGTGAATTAAAGCCGATAAACCAGGAATGAAGTTCCAAAAAACTGCACCCATCAATCCACAGGATAGGTTTAATCTTTCGCAGGTCTTCTTGGTTAAGGAAGTGGAAGCTATACTAGCCCCGAAGTAGCTACACAATAGTCAACATGTATCCCAGGAGCTTTTTCCACTTCCGTTCTTCCCAAATTCTCATATTTGAATCACACCTCTCCGAGAAATGCCAACAACCAATAAGGGCGTGTTTCTACATACTGGTAATTGAGTCGTTAAGTTTCTTAGTGTCAAAAACCGGGGCGAGTGGTAGGGAGGAAGTTCTAATAGACCGAACACAGTGCCTGGATCACATTTCATTCCTTGCATGCATGCCACCCTATGGATCTAGGGATGTGTGGTCAACATCTAACACTGTTACATCCCCTAAGATAGTGCCACTCTGGTGCCCACATCCATAAACATTCTAGCTATGTGACTCAGCCTCAAGACCTCCTAGGCTAACATGTCTGAATCAACGACATCGATACCCCCCAACCCAAAGTACCATGACATGAATGATAGTTGCATGAAATAAAGGTCAAGTACCAGGAGAGAGTGATAGCAAGTAGGTGGATGCAATAAAGTATAATAATAGCGATGACCCACCCAGAGTGAAATACAGACATATAACACAGGCTTCAAGGAAATTACATGTAGATGGAATAATTCCACTTAAGGAGAAGCCAATATACCATCTCCCAAAACAGAATAAAAAGGAGTTTTCAAGTTATAATAATATTATGTCATATTTAGGGAGAATGCTGAGACACCCACAAGACATGGAAGACTGACTCAAATCGTAGCTAGTATATTATGGCATGCTCCAAAATCTATGAGGGGATATATGGCACCTACCACCCCGGAAATATTGAAAACTCCGAGGAAATACCGGATTTCATTGCCGGATAATCTCAGAAATACTGAAGGTGCCTATTAGAAAAAGAAATGGCTAAGAAAACCAGAGCGCCCAAACCACCAATAGAGGAAGTAAAGGAGCTAGGCTCCATCATAGCAACAAACACAATAACAACCCATACATGTCAACCATGTATTTCCCAAACGGAACCCAAATTATTTACATGATCGGGAGATATAAAAAGATTTAAGACACTTTCAATAGAGAAAATGTAAACAAGTTGTTAACAGGGAGGTTTGCTCCTCAAGTGTATCAGGCAAGCAGTAGCATAAGAAGGACTCAAATCCAGAAGGCATGTGAGTGCCTAAAGTATGAGAAAATGAGAAACATATATATGATATAGAATGAGGATGGAAAAGGCAAATAACATCAGGATATGAAACAATTTCGACCAGAAGACACATATACGGAGCCTAAAAAACATACCCGGATAACTATGTTGGATAGCCAAGCACATGAAAGGGAGGCTTAAATCACATAATAACACTAATTACAGTTACAACCTCACATATAAGGCACCCATAGCCATATGACATCAAACATGGTTATATTAAACCATCGTGAAGTCGATGTAGTCATGTAAGGCCAGCATCTCCATCTCCAGTTTTCGGTGTTGTATGTCCATAGCTTTGTATTTTTTAATGTGAAAATTCTAGTAAATATAAAGAAAGAAAATGATAACTTGCATGCTAGGAATTCCTACCTTTCCCAAACTCTTAATTCGGACAGTAGTGCGGAAAACATAGAAAAAACACACCACTTTAGCATTCTTAGTTAACATTGCCCTGTAAGCATGACAATTTGACCTCCTTTCATTGCTTTCGATATTAAACTTTTGTACCTGAAGATACGAGTTTGGTAGTTTCATAAGTTTTCAAAATTCAAAATGTGAGCGAGCTACTATTCTCTATTCTGGTTGAAATATGTTTGAAATGCTATTTATCTTTGTAGTGGGTTATAGATTGAAATTCCGAACGGGTAGGTATGTTTATTATTATAAATTTTTGAATTAAATCTAGAAGAGATAGGATAGGTTTATTATTATAGATTTGAAGAATTTAATGGTTGTGTCTTATAGTAAAAGAGTCTTATATCAATTTAATATTTATTTTGGTATGATTTTAAAATTAAATTATTATTATTATTATTATTATTATATTTTGGTTTTGAGATGCTATTTATCTGTGAGTTGGCATAACACACCACATAAGTTTATGGTATCTTAAATAATATGTTCAAGTTCATTTTTATCTTCCAAAATTTAGATGTTAATATATTTTTTAATACATAATTTTAAATAGAATTTAAATAATATAGTTTCTTAAATATTATAATATCATCTAAAAGGAATAATATTGTTTGTTATTTCTATAATTAGGATGTTACCTCTAATATTTTCCATGTATATATATCTCATATTTAATTGATACTTTGTTGTTTATTATATTAATTTATCAAGTGTTATGGATATTTTATTGAAACTTTGTTATTATTTTAATTTGTTATGGATATTTATTTTTTAATTATATTATACTTTTTTAATTCTAATATTTCATTGCTTGCATGCAAATTTTGGAGCCTACCTTGGATCCTATTATCGATCGTCCTTGGTCACTTGTTGGTAAGATGATGATCTCAAGGTTCCTCTCCTTGATCTTAAGTGTTGTTCATGTTCTCATCTTTATGCAACATGTGTCATCTTTGGGGATAGGAATTGTTGTTTTTCATGCAAAGGGAATTTTGTTTTGCTTCAAGGGAGACCATGTGCATATGAGTTGCTATCATCACATAGACATGTTTCACAGTCACTTCATGCACTCTTGTCACGAAAATTGTTGCATCAAGAAGAGTATGTTTTATACATTTTGGATGGTGTATGTTGCATTACTAAGTGTTCGTGTGCGATCACAGTCAAGTCTTATCGATGTTTACATATGTTTCACTGATCTCACACTTAGCCAATTTCCCAAGCAACTTAGCCTCATCCAGCCTCCTAGAATTGTGCACTTTGCTTCTACAACCATCAAGCTTCCTCCCTTGCATGGCAGAACTCTACAATGTGCAAAGACCCTAACATCCCTTGGCATCCAAAACTATGCAGTGGTTTCCCCGGTTGTCTTTCCCAGCCAGAACCCATTGTCTCCAGAAATTGTGCATTATTGTCCCTCAGTTGCTCAGTCTGCCTTGCAACATGAGACTCCATAGATGTGTCCTCCCGGAACCCATCCCGTGATAGTTCGTTGCATCCAGAAACTGTGCAGTATTTCCTCTTAGCTGCTGAGGCTACACTTCACTTAGAAACTGCATAGAGTTGTCCTCCTAGGAACCCCATCTCGCAATAGTGTCATGTGCCTAAAAATGCATAGTGTTGTCTAATCTGCCTTGTCTGTCTTGCATTCAGAAATGGGACAAATGGGCCTCACAGGGCCTCACTCTGATAATAGTCACTATCCATTGAAGCTCCACTGATCTATCTCTTAGTGACTCTAGGAAAAGGTGACATGCTGAGATGACTCCTAAGGAGTTGAGGAGAAGGAACAAGGAACCAAGTGATGGAAAAAGATCAGGACAACATGAAAACTCTGTCGGATGCATGATCATCTTGAGGGTAAGTATGGTAAGTAAAGAACACCTTTCAAAGTACACTGAATTTGCAGGACTAGTTTTCATTGTCATGTCATCTTGTCTTCAATAACATGCATGTGTACAAGCACAAAAAAGTTGTTTCATTTGTTCCTCTACATGTCTTGCTTCCTTGTCACTTGTTTGACCAACTATCATCCTCGACATGTTGATTGCCATGTCATGCTTGCAGCCTTGTTTTGGTGATATTGAAGTTTTGTATTCATGTACATGAATTGTTTCGACTATGAAAACACCCATCACATGCACACACAACATTGTAAGCACTATCGAGAAAGTGTCTTCATGGTTGTCTGAAGGTTTATCCGAAGTGTCACACTTGTCACTTTCACCATTAGAAAGTCATGTAGTTAGTCACACTAAGACATGTTGTCTCATTGGTTTGAGGTGTCTTATTGTCGAGACATGTTGAGTGTGTGTTTGCAAGGTCATCTATACACAAGTTCACTCGCTTATACACTTAGCCGTTTTTCTGAAAATCTGTCGACGAGACCACCCTCCATTAGTCGGACCTCCATTGACCTACACTGCCTAGTCTCGCCCCTTAGTGACCAAGCTCTATTGCCCAGAACTATGCAGAGCTTGAGGTTTCCCTCTAGGAAGTCTGCACTACATAATATTGGAATCAACCAAGCTGACTGTCACCCTGAATAGTGTAGAATTTGCCCAAGAAGCCATCTTAGTCTGTACTTCCCGAAAGCCTATCTATCAAGCCTCTTGTTGGTCAACTAGAGAATTTGACTTGAGCAATGACCCAGGGATGCACTTATCTCCAAGACTACGTAGAATTGGCCACCTTGCCCACCTGAACTACTTGAAGAAATTCCATAGAAATGAGCGTCAGGCACCCACTGCCTGTCACTACATTTTCCCAAGAAATTGCACAATATTGTCAGGAAGTCCCCCTACCGGCCTGCTTGCAACTCCTCTTGAAAATTATGCAATTTTCATGGACAATCCACATGCTGCCCAACACCCCACTCAACCTAGAAACTGCACAGACATGTCCTGCTTGACTACCTCCCATATCTGCACAATTCTGACCAGTAAGATATTGCAGCATGATCCTGAACTCCAGCTAAAAATTGCACAGTATTCACTGTGAGTGTTTCTTGCTACCCGCACTGCCTCCATGGAAAAACTACATAATTTTTCCTCCCAGTTGAGCCATCTTCTATAGATGTCACTATTATCACGGACTGCTCATCGCAGCCTCCCAGTGACCTTTGCACAGTTTTTCTCGATAGTGTCCCAGAGCCTGGCATCTCGAACGGACATGTGCTCTGTGCTATTTTAGAACCTTGTCCTCTCTTCCGGTCACCTACAACCAGAAACAAATGACAATGCATCATGGTATACTAGGGGATTTCTAGATTTGATTTTGTCTCATCATGAGTGATTGCATAAACAAGTACATGGATGAGACATGGCGTGACGATGAATGGGATGAACAAGGAGCGAATGCTAGAAGACTTGCTCACAGTTGGACAAACACACGAAGCATACAAACTAGCAAGTGAAGGGGACACATGCACATGCATGGACTATCAAATGAACACTAAGACCATTGAAGACTCCGCACACTTTGCCATGTGTAAGTGAAGCTTTAGTACATCATGAGCACACTCATCACTTAGCAGCACAACAGCTCAACAAAAACAACATATCCAACATGTGCATACCAACAGCACCATGTGGAGTTGTGTCATGAGTTTCCCGGACCACATCACTACTTTGGTTCATAACTGTGTAATCAATGTAATGTAACATCGAAGTCTAAGAGACCCAGGGATGAAGTCAAAGGGTCATGTAAGTCAAACAATCATGAGGGAAGTTAAACAGTCACAAGGTTCAGCTTCACCCTTGGCTATATATACCCCTCCTTTGTACATCGAAAAGACTTTTTCACCTTGCCTCCTCCCACATAGCCTTGAGAGTCTGTAGTATTTTCTTTGAGGAGCAAGGAGTGGCTCCAATGCCCCACTATCAGGGCTAGTGATGTATGGTGTACAGGCATGTCTTGGAACTTTCGCTTAATTCAGAAGCCTGTCACAATCCAGCACATTTTCACACATGTATTGTATTCATTTGTAAGACTATACTTTGGACGTTTATAATGCATGTTTCTTTAACCTATACTAATACAGTTGAAATATTTTGGTTGTTTTAGTGAATATGTTGTTGGAAATGTGTTGTATCAGTTGTTATCATTGTCTCGCCCACGTGGACTACTTCGCCGGACACTCGACAGACTCCCTCTTGTAAACTTTTTATAACGATCATCACACTCACATGGACTACTCTACTAGGTGTTGTATGTGATATCTATTCACTTTGTGTTTGTGAGTACCGCATCACTGTGGACTACTCCCCTAGAAGTTGCATTGAGCCAGTTGTTTTGTGTGCCTCTAACTGAGTTGGCACTATCCCCTTTTGATTTGAGACTCACTCTCACGCTCTCCCTCTGCAGTGAAATAACTTGGAAACAAGTTACACTAAGCACTCACTAGGCACAAGAACCGCATTTTTTGAAGACTAAGTATACCACTCTCATGTGGTGACAAGCAAGAGCTAAGGCATATCTTTAAGATAATGGAAACCGGGCCATCATACCAGATGAGACTCCTACACCAAATGGTGTGAGGTCTAGTGGGGACTTCGTACCAGTGAGATTCCCTAAATGTTGGTGGGTCCAACACCATCAACATTTTTGGCACTAGAAGGAGGGCCAGATGACAAAATGAGTGCTCACAATCTCTTTTGAATCTTCACATTTCTATCATGGATTTTTTTATAGTTCAACCTCTCAAATGTCAGTTCAACGGACATATATTTGATGTTGAGAGGGAGTTCTGGGATGACTTGTTAGAAATCACGTATGATGGTCAAGGATAAGTGGCTTGGCATGAACACTTATATGACTTCCATGCACTCATGGAGAACATGGAAGGTTTTAATGAAATAAAGGTCTGTACGATGCTTGCACACACACTTCGCGACAAGCCATTGCTATGGTGTAGCATACGGCCTCATAACTCCATGCACTCATTCAAACAGTTCAGTGATCTAATAGAATCTTTTTCTCACAATTTTGATCCTAAAGAACTTGATGAAAAGATGTTACAACAATGGAAGACCTGCATGAATCTCTAATGGAATTTTGGGAGTGCTTCCATCTACTCTCTTTTGAAGCTCTAAAAAGTAAAATGAAGTTACAATATCTTATTGAAAGATATGAGTATGTATGTATCAAATCATTGTATCCAAAATTGAAGAAAAAGTTCGAACCCTGCTTAGCATACTTTGATATGGAGTTGTGCTATCACAAGAGCTTTGTTTGCCATCCCCTCATCAGATAGCTCCATCCTCGCAAAGTGATGTGGGAGAGCATGCACACAAGTCGGTTCAACTGTCACATCCCCCCACCCTCACTACTCTTAATTTCTATGCAAATTTGGTTGGGAAGCCCATGGGTTTTCATATGCACTCATTACCTCAACCTCTATCCCCGCATTTTGTTGATCCTCCAAATTGTATTGTCTTGTGTTCTTCCATTTTGGACCCCACACTTGTTGTGAAAGAGGATGAAGCCATTGATGGAGTTGATGTTGTGTAGTCAACATGTGCTATCATTCATGATGAGTGTGTGTAGGAATCTAAAGAAGAACTCGTGTGATTCTACCACTTTTGATTTTCCTTGTGAAAACTCATCTCCGAATGTTTCTATTTCTGATCATTCATAGGACACACCGGATTTCAACCTATCATTACATTGTGGAGAGGACATAACTTCCTCTGAAAATCCGTCCCACTTTTCATTTGTCATTTCTGAAAACATAAATGGAAAACATCCCTATTTCTCATCTACCCCTCTGTATGATTCATCAAATCATGAGGATGTCAATGAACATCTTGAATTTTCTGATCATGGTTGTCATGATATTTCTACTTCTTCGTTTGATCACAATGTTTATTCACTCACTGTTAATATTTCTAAGCCACTTGTCTCCAATGATTTATCTATTGATGAAGTGGAAACCCTAGAGGTTGTCGAGGCACTTCAGCCTGAGCTAATGGTTATGTCAGGCCCTCGCTATCCTAACGTTAGTTCCACTTCTGATTAGAAAATTTGTGAAACACACAAGGTTCCTCA